>CM077080.1:231447538-233847538 GCA_039513925.1 Platanthera zijinensis
ATTCATTTCTCTTTTAATGAGATTGTGGTAGCTCTCTCCTCCCGATAACACCTCGCCTAGGCAGTTGCGGTTCGGGCTCCACTGTATTCTTCGCCTACCTCATCTCCACCTTCGGCCCCTTCTTCGGCAACTCTACCCATTTCTTATGGGAGCCCGTAACACAATACCAATCAGTTCTTAAAATGCACCGAATCACAAAAGCAAATATCCAGCTCATGTTCGCTCAAATAATATCCTCTTCACAAAATAAAGTATTAACAACCTCCAAATAAAACCTAGCATAAAAATAATGAAGACAAAGATAGCAGCAAGAACTTCTGAACGCTAAAACCAATTTTCCCTTTGCTAAATACTAAGAAAAGATACATTTTGTAAAGGCACGCACAGACAAGTACACAAAAGAGATGCACACCACATGAAACTATTATTGGATACAAACTTAACAAGAGCTATGTTGGTAGGAACTCATCTCAAAGACTTTATTACACATTCATAGGTGCTAGAAGCATATATTTATCTCAAGAATTCATGGTGAGAAGTCATGATTGTATATGTTAATTGCAGAGTTGGATGTGAACCTGCAAGTAGTTTTTGGACTAATCTTCGGCCAATAAATCCAGTAGCTCCAGTTATTGATACAACCAACTGACTTTTCTAGTACAGAGGAAAGGAATTTGATTACTTCAGTGATCTATAATTAAATAAACAAACATAACCATTTCCAGAGCACAATTCTCGGTGAAAATAGTAACAAAAAATATCATAACAGATCTTTTTTATTCATATATATTCACATGTGGGGTCCATTCTAGCTGGCCCTGAAACCCTTGTGAGTTCCTGCCCATTACCTAGCGACAGTGAGCAAAATCTTTCAGGCTTTTCCATAAAGCAGCTAAGGCTAGAGAATAGACCTTCTATTCTGGTAGCAAAGTACTCAAGGTAAGGGAGAGGAAGTGTGCAGTATGTGTATGAGAGCGCAAGCCGTGAATCTCAACACAGAGATATTTTTTCCTTATCCCCGGTAGACTCGGGGCTCCTTTTATATGAAGTACTTGGGGCTAGCCCCCTTACAGATAAATAAAGGTTTTTTTAAACATAAATTTTAAGGACAGAAATTAAAGACAGAGAATAAAAATAAACAGAAACTATGTGCATGGCAGAACCCATAACATCTTGTCTTCATTCTTCTTGTAAACTTTCCTATAATGCATCTGAAATAGATTTGCTCATTGATGAATATATTGCACTATTGTATGTAAATTCTGCCTAAGCCAAGGTAAATTCCTAACCCAGTAGAAAGGCAGAAGTGCATGAACAAGTTTAATCAAGTAAACCCTGGGTTTAGTCGGGTGAAGATAATGTTGGAATCCATTAAAAGGAAAAGAGAAACTCCAATCTTATCGATAAAAACTGATGAGGCCCAGAAAAAAGGGCCAGTGTACCTCTGTTAATTGGTATCTTGTATAGCTCCAAATAAACTTTTTGTTAATTGTCCTCGCATGTCCTATATTAACTCCCAGAAAAATAATTAACTGCAGAAACCACATTGCACAATTAATGCTCCCCAGTAACCGCATGTACTTTTAACAATGCAGACAATAGTTTCTCCACACAAAGACTTCTAATCATATTTCCCAGTATCTTGTTGACAACTTCAACCTATCCACCAGTTTCAATACATATCAGATGTAACACCCGACACATTATTTAAAAATTAACAAATTTCCCCGATGATGATAAAACCAAAATGAAAATCAGTGTAGTGAATTTTTGAGAATTTTTCAACGTGCATTTTTACGTATTTGTTTTCGCCGATAATTTCTCCATGGATATTTTGCGACGGATATTTGAATTGTCGATGCTTATTTTACCAGCGCGATGTTTTTGAGGCTTTTAATGATGGGAATCAACATTAGAGCACGGACCATGACTCGGCAGGGCCCGTTTACGTATACGCGCAGGAGGCGTTGATCAGATCAACGATCCGAGACCATAGACGCGTCTGGGGCATCATTCTGATATTTATACATATTTTACTTTTATTTTTCTGAGTTGTATTTTTTATTTTAGGACGTCGGGCGTATCGACCAATCATAGTCGTTTACACCTGACGCCCAACAGCCCTTGTCATTATAAATAGGGGTGGCTGTCTTTCATTTCATACTGTTGTGTATTTTTGTGAGAGATTCCAGGATTCAAGGTCAATTCGTGGTGCGACGCCGCGGAATTCTGGGTGCCAAGCTTCAAGGTTCATTTACCTTTTACTGTTCCGTGTTTTCTTTCCTCGTGGACCTCCCCCTCTCCCACATCAAGTCTTATCAGTCGTTCATTATTGTAACTTCCCTCTGTTAATCGGCCCATACCCACGTCCATGTTGTAACGACCCAAAATATCAATTGAACCAATGAGAAAATTCTCGATGATGAAAAGAACTGAAAATCAATGCCGATTCGACGTCGCACAATGTTTTTTTTAAGTTCGAAATTTTTGATGCTTTTGCGACGTTCGTCTCGAGTTTTGTTTGCTATTTTATTTGTTATCACTATTGTTTTGGCTGGTTCAAGTGATATGTGCAGGTTGGTGGTGTATTTGGCCTTGTGATGTACTTGAGGTGGGTTGGTTTACTTGAAGTGGATGGCAGGTTCAGTATGAAATGTTATTATTTGTTGATATTTGCTTTTATTATTATCAGAAGCGGTGGATTATTTATAAGAAGCGGTGGCTTTAATTTGGTGGCTTTAATTGGAGTGGTGAGGCGGTGAAATTGTTCCTTAATATGGATACGATGTGCCATAGTTTTCATTTCCGTCTTCCTCTTCTTTTCATCTCTGGGAGGACTCGGAACTGTTGGTCGTTGTTAGGGTTGGCTCTATTTCTCCTTATTCTGCTCGACAAGAGCTCGAGTTGGGTTTTTCGGTACTATTATTATCTTTGTGAGCTTTCTCCCTCTTCTCCCTTCTTCTGCTCTTCTTTTTAACTATTGTTATTTGTTGAGAGAAGCCAAAAACGTGTATGTATTGCTTGTGTAAGTAAATACAAGGAGAGAATACAATTATATAGGAGAAGAGAAGAGAGGAAACAATCCTATACAAGATGTGGGACTAAAGAAGAGAGAATACACTTGGGCCTTTATGGGCCTTTATACATGGGCTTTTCTAATACTCCCCCGCAAGCTGGAGCGTACAAATCGTATGCACCAAGCTTGGACAGGCATTGATAGAAGAGGGTACTTGACAAGGCCTTTGTGAGGACATCCGCAACTTGTTCAGTACCAGGAACATGTCTGAGGTCGATCTTCTTTAGTTGAACCTTCTCCCGGATAAAATGGCAGTCGACTTCAATATGTTTAGTTCTCTCGTGAAAGACTGGGTTCTTGGCAATGTGTATAGCAGCTTGACTGTCACAGAGGAGAAGAGCCGGTGAAGGAAGCTTTACACCCAGATCGGTGAGAAGGCTTTCAAGCCACGTTAGTTCCGACACCACTGATGCCATCGCCCGGTATTCTGCCTCAGCTGATGATCGAGCAACGACCGCTTGTTTCTTGCTCCGCCAGGTAATCAGGTGTCCTCCAAAGTACGTGCAGAAGCCACTGGTGGACCTTCGATCATCGAGGGACCCAGCATAATCAGCATCAGAGTATGCTACCAGAGTAGGAGTGGAAGAAGAGACTTTGTACACCAGTCCTTGCCCAGGAGCCGTTTTGAGGTATCTGAGAATACGTTCAACCGCCTGAAGATGAGAGCTTCTGGGGGCATGCATATATCGACTGACGATACCAACAGCGAAGGAGATATCTGGTCTGGTTACTGTGAGGTATATCAATTTTCCAACTAGGCGACGGTAGTATTCTGGATTTTCCAGTAGGATATCTGAGTCAGAGGCCTGCGCGCATAACTTGTGATTGACATCCATTGGGGTGTCAATTGGCTTACAGCCTGAGTAACCCGCATCATGAAGAAGGTCAGTACAGTACTTTCGCTGAGAAAGGACCAAACCATCTGGCCGTCTAGCAACTTCTAGGCCCAAGAAGTACCGAAGGGGCCCCAGATCTTTTGTTTGAAAAACGGTGCTCAGATGACGTTTGACTGCCAGTATTCCATTTGAGTCGTTCCCGGTAATAATGATGTCGTCCACATAGACTAGCAGAAGGACGGTCCCGGTAGATCGGTGACGAGTGAAGAGCGAGAAGTCGGCTGAGCTTCGAGCAAAACCAATCTCCCGGAGGGCCTTACTGAACTTGTCAAACCATGCCCGGGGGGATTGTTTGAGACCATAAAGAGCCTTTCGAAGATGGCAGACTTGAGACTCCCCCGTGGTCTCAAACCCGGGAGGTTGTTGCATATACACTGTTTCCTGGAGATCACCGTTCAGAAACGCATTTTTGACATCCAGTTGAAGTAGGGGCCACTGGCGATGTACTGCAACAGAGAGGAGAACCCGGACTGTATTTAGTTTGGCCACCGGGGAAAAAGTCTCTTCGTAGTCGAGTCCCTGCTGCTGGGTGAAGCCACGAGCCACAAGGCGGGCTTTTAGGCGGTCAATAGTGCCATCAGCAGCATGTTTAATCACAAAGACCCATTTACACCCAACGGGTTTCTGACCGGGAGGAAGAGGGACGAGAGTCCAGGTCTGGTTAGTCCAGAGAGCAGCCATTTCCTCCTCCATGGCAGCCCGCCAGCCAGGATGTTCGAGCGCCTCCTGCACAGAATTAGGAACAGAAACCGAGGAAAGAGAAGTAGCGAAAGCGTGAAGATGGGGAGATAGGCGATGTAGAGAGACGTAGTGAGCCAGAGGATGAGCGGTGGATGTCTGTACCTGATCTGCCGGGCGCGGAGTAACCATGGTTGAGGCGGACTGCAGGGGGGCCGTAGAGCAACGGGGGCGACGGGTATAGACCCGGATGATGGGTGGTGCGGGGGGAATAGGAGGTAGTGCTGGTGGAACCGGTAGCAGCGGCGTTGTAACGGGGAGAACTGGTCGTGGGATGGAAGGAGGGAAAGGAGCCGAAGGGAGAGGAGTAGTGAGAGAATCCGAAAAAAATGGTTGAGTCTCGCGGAAGGTGACATCTGCAGAGACGGAGAGCTTCCGGGTGACGGGAGAATAACAGAGATACCCCTTCTGAGTACGGGAATATCCCACGAATATGTGTTTAGCAGCCCGGGGATCCAATTTGTCCGAGGGCGGGCCCAGATGGTGGACATAACAAGTGCTGCCAAAGATACGGGGCGGAAGAGGGAAAGCCGGAGTCGAGGGAAACAACAGGCTGAACGGAGTAGCATATTGGAGGACGGAGGAGGGGAGACGGTTGATGAGAAAACAAGCCGTGGAGACCGCAAAGTTCCAGTAATGCTTGGGCACATGCATTTGAAGCATGAGGGAGCGAGTTACATCAAGTAAGTGACGGTTTTTACGTTCGGCAACGCCGTTTTGTTGAGGCGTGTAGGCACAAGAGGTTTGGTGGATAATTCCGAACTCAGAGCAGATAGTAGCGAAGTCGTGGCCAGTGTACTCACGAGCATTATCAGTGCGCACAGTTTTGATAGTTGTGTTAAATTGGGTACGAGTTTCAACGACAAAGGCTCGGAAAATGCGAGGAAGCTCGGAGCGATCACGAAGTAAGTACAACCACGTCATGCGAGAATAATCATCAATGAAAGTAATAAAATACCGGAAACCAGAAATACTAGTAGTTTTATATGGTCCCCATACATCAGAATGCAATAAATCAAACGGAGCAGAGCTCCGGGTACAATGAGCAGGATAAGATGAACGCGGCTGCTTGCCGAGGATACAAGATTCACACTGAAACGGATGGAGGGAGATATCAGGGAGAGCCCGCTGGAGAACAGGTAGAGGAGCGTGGCCAAGACGGCGATGCCACTCGGTGGAGGAGACAGAGGAGACGGAGGAGAGGATGGTAGGAGGTGTGTCGAGAAGGTAGAGCCCGTTCCGTAATCCGCCTTTACCAATGGTAGTCCGCGTCCTGCGATCCTGTATGACAAAAGAAGAGGAAGTGAATATGACAGAGCAATCCAGATCAGCAGTAAGGCGACCAACAGAAAGTAAATTGAAGGGGGAACTCGGAACATGAAGAGCCGAGCGGAGAGGAAACGACGGGCTGAGAGAGATGTCCGTCGATCCGGAGACGGGAACACGGGCCCCGTTAGCCACGGTGATAGACCGCGGATGAGGAGAGTCCGAGTATGTGGCAGGCTGCTGGGACGTAATGTGATGAGTGGCACCGGAGTCCATGATCCAGGTCGGACCGGTGGAGAGACAAGCCGTACCTGCTTGGGAGACGAAGGTGGAGGCCAGGGAAGCAGGAGGCGGGTTGAGCAGTCCCTGGAGGTGCTGGAGCTGGAGGCGGACAGCTTCGAGATCCGGAGAGGCAGTAGAGGAGGCATCTGCGGCCACCGAAGCCGTTGGTCGAGGAGGATAGCCATTCTTGCGGTAACAGGTTGCTTCAAGGTGGCCGTCCTTGCCGCAGTAGGAACACTTCGGCCGCCCCCTGCCACCACGCCCGCGGCCCCGAGAGCCTGAGCGGCCACCACGAGCAGCGGGAGGCAAGGGAAGCAGGGGCGGAGGGGCCTGCTGAAGAAGGGCCGATGAAGTCGGCGCAGGAGCATCTGGAGGAGGCGTCACGCGGAGGAGCATGGAACATATCTCAGAAAGGGATGGAACGGTGGGAGAGGCCAGAACCTGAGTCCGGATAGTCTGAAGGTGAGGCGGAAGACGGGCCATCATAATAGCAATGCAAACCGCCTCCTTCTGAGCGCGCTGGGCAGCATGATCACTGGTTGAAGGCTGGTGCAGAATCCAGGCCTCGGCCAAAGTCTTAGCCCGAGCAACAAACGACGTCATGTCCGGGGCGCCACCGGCGTCGAGAGCCACGAGATCGGTGAGGATGTCGTAGAGGTGCTGAAGGCTGTCCTTGCCGGAATAGAGTGAGTGCAGCTCATCCCATATAGACTTGGCCGTCTCGTGATACATGGCCATTTGATAGGGCTCACCATCCAAGGAGTTGAGGAGCCAAGTCTGCACACGACCATCGTTGCGGAGCCAATCGTCCGTAGGGGGGGCCGGAGGAGCCTGGGTGAGGTAAGACAGGAGACCCTTCGCCTGGAGAACCCGACGCACAGAATGCGCCCAAGGGAGAAAATTTTTCTTCCCGGAGAGAGAGATGGTAGTGATGCGTAATTCATCGCGCAGGTCGGTAGGACAAGTCGGGCGGTCTACTGGCGGACTAGCGGCCTGGCCGGTGGAGTCAACAGAGGAGCCCATAGTCCTGGAAGACAAGCCGCACCGACTTGGAAGGAGGCCGCCGCGACCAGGCAGGGGTCCGCTGGAGAGACAGGCCGCAGAGACGGGAGGAGACCGCGGCGACTAGGATCAAACCGAAGCAGCGAGAGAGAAGGCCGGGAGAAAGAACCCGCACGGTCACGATGCGAACACCAGCAGCCAGACAGGCCACGACCAGAGCGGGAAGGAACAGACCGCACGGTCTGGAGGCCGCAGGAAGTCGGCGAACAAAAGAAAAGAGACCGCGAGTAAACGAACTCGAGCGGATAGGAGAGAGAAGCCGCGAGTTGACGAACTCGAGCGGGAGAGAAAAAGGAGACCGCGAGTTAACAAACTCGAGCGGATAGGAGAGAGAAGCCGCGAGTAAACGAACTCGAGCGGATAGGAGAGAGAGGCCGCGAGTTGACGAACTCGAGCGGATAGGAGAGAGAGGCCGCGAGTTGACGAACTCGAGCGGATAGGAGAGAGAGGCCGCGAGTTGACGAACTCGAGCGGATAGGAGAGAAGCCGCGCGGATATAGCAGGAGACCGGCGAGACGCGCGAGGGGTGGGGTCCACGGGATAGAGAAGAGAAAAACTATAAAAAGGTGGGAAGAGGAGAGAACCTGGATCCACGGAGAGAGGCAGCGGACTGTCCGCAGAGGCCGCGGACAGTTAGCGAGGAGCGGCGGATAGACAGCAGAAAGCGGACTGTCCGCTGAGACCGCGAAAAGGAAACCGCAAGGAGGAAACCGCCAGGGCAGACCGCAGGAAGGCGGCGGGTAGAAGCGGTTAACAAGCGAACAGGACGGTTAGAGATCGGAACCTGGCTCTGATACCATGTTGAGAGAAGCCAAAAACGTGTATGTATTGCTTGTGTAAGTAAATACAAGGAGAGAATACAATTATATAGGAGAAGAGAAGAGAGGAAACAATCCTATACAAGATGTGGGACTAAAGAAGAGAGAATACACTTGGGCTTTTATGGGCCTTTATACATGGGCTTTTCTAATATTATTGAATAAAAACAAAAAGATATGATGCACTTAGGGTTTCTGATTAAGGCTTTGTAGAGGCTAGCCGGTTTCTGTTTCTATGGTGTTCAATACAACGTGAGCTTTGTGATTTCTTCCAGTCAGCTATAGATCTTTCTCTTAATCTCCCTTTATTTCTTATCACACCTACCTTGCAATTGCAGGAATGGGATTATGTATATGGAATTTCTGAACAGGAGTTTTGAGATTTACATGGTTGGTTATTATGAGGTTACTATGGTGGATTTTGAGGGAGTTAATTTTGTCTGATGGTTGGCTGTTTATTGAGTTTACTGAACTAATTTTGGGGGGTTTCTCCTTTTATTTACAAATCTGTTAAGTAAAATTATTTTGAAGTATCAATTTACCTAATTATTGGGATTATGGTCGGGTGACCTTGGTTGGCTGGAAATTCTGATATGGTTTTCAAGAGAAGTTAGTGAGGAGGAACTTCAGTATGGTAGGTTTTCCTGTTTTCAAATTTGTTCTACTTTTCTAGTTTTTGAAGAGGGTATAATTATATATTTTTGACGGCTCGCTTGAGTTTAATTTAAAGATCACATTCTTAAGTTTTTTTTCCCTATCGTAGACAACTCCTCTTGAGTTGTAGTTGTACTTGCCATTGGAATTTAAATATAACTAATTATCGGCGCAAGCCTAAAGTAAATGATTTCACTGATACTGCAGTAGATGGCGTCCGATGATAGGCACGATGAAAATCCTGGAACTGATAAAGGTAAAGGAAAAGTTGTGAGTTCTTACTTTAATACTTCGGCATCATTTTTGGTATATTGAAGGCAATTTTAGGAAGTACTTTCTTTTGTATTTGTACATAGTTCAAAATTTTGGAACCACTGATATTTTGAAATCGCTAAAGGATACGAAATTGGAAATAACAAATATTAAACGATAATTCTGAGGGAAACTGTAAATCAAATACACCTTGAATAATGGGACAACAATTTATAAATGCAGACAGATCTTTTGAGATTTACGAATACAAATGAAATAAAAGATGAATGCAAATGAAATAAAAGATGAATGCAAATGAAATAAAAGATGAATGCAAATGAAATAAAAGATGAATGCAAATGAAATGATAAGGGTTAACCCAGTGCTGTGGGGGGGTGTGAATACCCATGCCAGAATATTTTTTAAATTGTATGCGACCATGGAAGGCCTGAAGCCGTTGAAAGCTCAGGGGTCGTTGAAGACCTGAATGCATGTGAACATACCTTAAGCAATGAGATAAAGAGGAAATGTAGTTTGATATTTAGCTAAGAGAATAAATAAAATGAAAACTGCATAAAATTGAGATATATCGACAAAAAGAATAACGTGAATGATAAGTTACTGATTGAATATGTACAGTATCCAATATATTGTTTCCTGCACATGACATGAATATATATATATATATGTATATTGCCGCTAATTTTTATTGTTTCCATGGACAGTACTTGAAGAGATGCGTTTCCTCGCTTGATCATATTTTTATGACTAAGCTCGTCGTCTATTTTGTATAGGTAATTGAAGCGACCTTAAGTGCGCAAAAGAAGGCTAGGTTAATAGATGATGAACGACACAGACTCGTGGCAGAACGTCTGAAGGTATGAGATATATTTTATGTGTTTCATTTGTACTCATGCATAGATACTTATATATATATATGCTAAAACGAATGCTTGGCAACCGGATAAAGATATAGAAATTTTGTGGGGCCTGAATTGGGGCCTCACACATGCAATTTCGACCTTACGCCTGTCCGAAAACTGCTCGATCACACCTCCCTTACATCGTCCTCCTCTCGCCCGTCCGCCTCTCTATTTCCATCTCCGCCTATCACCGATTTCCTCCCATCCACCGTCAACTATCCACGACATCCTCGCTCAACTCCTCCCGGACTCCCACATTTGTCAATCGATGAGCTCATGTTGTGTCTCCTCCCCCACGTTGACGTCTACCTAACTCCTATCAGTCGCCTTGCCACCTCCCGATTACCCATCCTACTCTTCCAGGCGAGACAAGACAGTCCCCTTTCGACTCGCCGGGCAGACTCGGCGTGAAAGTCGTCGTCGCCTTAGCGTGAAGTTCCACTGCCTTCATCTTCTTCCTCTCGTGGAACCACCGTTAATCACCCATAATTTCCCTGGAGTCAACCCCAATCCCCCGCTAATCCCTTTTCCTTTTATCACTCCATTCACAGGTCGAGTCCTCCTCGCTGTTTAATACATCCAGGTTCACCTCCTCAATCGTTATTCATTTTGTTGTGGAACCACCCTCATTCGTCCCTCTTCTTGTCGTGGAGCCACCTTCATCCGTTCCGCCACAGACACTACCTTCCGCCACTGTTGGATCCTTATTTTGTGAGTATTTCATTTATTGCGTTAACTTATTTTTTTTATTGAATATTTGGAAGATATCGCGTATTTGTTGGGGTGTTTAATTTGTATGTTATTCGTTCTCGATTTTCTTAAATTTTATAAATTAATCTGTGTTGGTTAATGTTGACCGCGCTTTATGTGAAATTGAACATGACATTGCTTGGTTACTGATGAGTCCATTTTATATACCTATTTTCGAACTCATCTGGGCTTGTTTTCCTTTGCTTGCACTTCACTTTTAGTTCATTATCGTATATTTTTCATCTTATCTTTATTTCCATAGGAAGTGCACATTTAGGCCCGTGGTTGTGTATTTTTGTGTTTTTGTTGTTTGTACTCCTTTTTTGTGATTGTTTGGAATGTCTGCACATATCAGTGTTGGTGCAGGGGCCGTGTGCGTGTTGCGGAACTTTTTGGAAACAGGTATACTGCGCACGATCATCGGACCTAATGCGCACGACCACTGGTCGTGCGCCCCTGATCGTGCGCACTATTCTCCGTTTTTCCAAGTTCTGCCTGGGATAATCGCACGACCACTGGACATAGTGCGCACGACCACCGGTCGTGCGCCACTGATCGTGTGCATTGATTCCTCTTTTCCTGGAGTTCTGTCTGGGGTAATCGCACGATCATTGGACATAGTGCGCACGACCATTGGTCGTGCGCCATCGCTAGTACGCGTTACCCCAGTTCTTCTCTTTATTCTGCCATGCCAATACGCACGATCACTGGCCATAGTGCGCACGACCACTGGTCGTGCGCCCGTGATCGTGCGCCCGTGATCGTGCGCATTGTTCAATTCTGCTTTCTATAAATATCGCAGGTCTCGCCCTAATTCAATTTTTTTCGGATCGCTCGCCATTTTCCGTCATTTCTCGCCTCCGACGAAGGGTTCCGCCGTTCCCCTTCATTCTCCACCCTAGGGAGGGTCTCCGGGCAAGCTTACAACGCCAAATCAACGTCGGAGCATCCTCTCGGCCTCCTCCTTCATCCACAAGCTTCAAGAAGATCTCGACCTAGCTTTCACCAAGCTTGGAGCAGTTTGTGCCATTCTCCACCAGGTTGTGACACGAAGAAGACGGGCCATTGGAAGGTGGTGACAGCCCTTCTCTACCCCGGACGCAGTTGAGGACCGAGCTTGAACGCGGATTGACAACCCGGTGATTCCTTCCGTGAATCCTCAATAAGACTTCGGAGCCGGTTGATTTCGCACACTCACCTCCTCTTGTATTGATAGCATAGTAGATTTCTTTGTATTGATGAAGTGTATTTTGACTGTTAGCATGTTTAGTTAATCATGTCTATGTGATTTAGTATTCCTGCTTATCTATTTGAGGTGCGTTTTTGTGGTGTGGATGTGTTTTGTGCCGCACTAGCAATTGCTAGTGGCGTGCTTCGTGAAGCAGTGCATAGCGGCCTGCATAGTAGGATTTCCGCTGTTCTCCCCACCTCATCCGCTAGCCTACTCTTCCATCCGCCTAACGATCTGGTGCATAGCGGCCCGTGTAGTCTTCCATCCCGCCTGACGAAGCAATGCATAGCGGCGTTGCATAGGAGTAGTTGTTAGTGTTTTACTTTCTTTTTACGCAAACCAAATCCAAGCCCTCCTTCGTAACTCTGACCTTGAGGACTTCAATCTCAAGTCCTCCTCGAAATTAACTCCACCTTACTGTGCTCCTTATCGATACTTGGGAAAACTCGCCCATTTTATATTACTTGTGCGACCGGTTCACTGCCGTGATCTTTAGCATCAGTTACTTGAAAAGCTGGTGAATGTTGTGTTAATTCGCTGAACTTATAAACTGTTATTCGCTAAGGTTAATTTTGGGATTGATTTAAAAATCTTCATTTGGCATCATTTAGGTAGAGATTGCACAAGTCCACACTTCGCATTCACCTAGGCTTGCATTAGAGTCAGCACAAGCCTTACTCGGCCTAACCCTGCATCATTTAATGCATATGGTGGCCTTTGATTTTTCATTTAATAGGACTAGGTTTCCTTGTGGCTTGGCTGGCATTTAGTGGGCCGGATGGTTTGGTTAAAGAGATTGGGTTAACTTATAAGTTGAAGTGGGTTAATAAAGTTGGATTACCTAAGCTTGTTCCAAGCCGACTTTACGCAATACATGAGCAGTTTCTCGAGTTCTCTACTCATTTCTCTCGCTCGACGACCTCACCTCTTTGGTTCTTACTAGGGTTTGGTGAGGAACCCATAGACTATGACGATCAGCGGCCTCTCCTCCTTCTTGTCTTCTGTTTCGACGGGAGAGCTCTCTGTGGAGCCAGGGTTGGTTGTGTGTGTCTCAACATAGGCTGAATTATGTGTTGATATCGTGTGTTTCTTCATTTATTCCCACTGTAAGATCTTCTATATTTCTCCCTTATTTCTTCTTCTCTTTATTAATGGTACATGGCATTGAAAATGGACTTAAATATGGGGCTTTTCTTCCTCTTCTCCATTTCCTTCTACTTCCTCTCTCTTCTTTATTTCACTGAAATATGGGGTTGTTTACATGTGAAGGTCGGCTGTTATCATGGCAGTTGGTTTTTCTTGGGGAAAGTAGGGTTTTGTGGTTGAATGATGCTTGCCCTCCTTAAGGTCGGCTGCTGGATGGGAACTTTGAGGTGGTTCGATATGGCTTTGTGTTTTTTGTTGGTTAACTCATATAAGCCGGCTGTTAGCAAGGGATTTGTGATGAGTTTGGTATTTAGGTCTGGAATACATTTATTGTTTTTATATTTCCTTTCATGGCCGGCCAATGTGATGTTACGGATTTTGTATTTAGATTATTTGTAGATTTGATTTACGCCCACTTGAAGTGTCTATACTTTAGATAACCCCTTCATCATTTAATGAAGTCAATGTCATTTCGATTTAAATATGCAACCCAAGTAAAAAAGATGTCTATTGACAAATATTACGGAGGATGGCATCACACGATAGACGCGATGATGCGTCAAAGAATGGCAAAGAAAAAGAGAAGCTTGTGGTGAGTGTTTACCTCTTTAATTACTCTTATTTTCGAAATATTTTGAATTAAAACTTGAGTGGTATTTTTTCACCGAGTATAATTTTCTCCATGTGCATTGCATTTTAAATTAATCATGTTCGATATTTGAAAACGCTGACAAACAAAATCGCTAAGGTTGTCTAAAAGGAATATGCAAAAAGCGATAAATATTCTGAGGTAAAATAAAATAAGAAACATCTAATTTAACTCACTAAATGAAAAATAACATATAGACAAGCATGGATGCATAGGAAGGTTAAGGGTTAACCCCAGTAGGGGGTGTGAGTTGTCTACTAAATTGATGATTTATATTTCCAATTCAGGCGGTCAAAAGGTCTAATGTGTGTTAGATCGCCCTAAATTGGCTAAGGCAGGGGGGCAGAAGGCCTATTGCATCCTTGATCGTCCTGACTCAGCCAATGATGACCGAAAAGGGTCGAGCCCAGACCATAGATACTGAGACGACGGGTACCCTTAGCATTCCTAATGAAATAAATATAGAATGTGATTTGATGAACTAAGATGTGATCTGATAACTAATAAGAAATTATCCAAGAAAAAGAAACCTGATAAATGATGAACTGATAATTGCATAAATTTAATTTTTTTTTATACCAATTCAGTCACTGCTATTGTTCAGTATTTCCTATCAGTCACTTTTTTAATTGTTTATTTATTATACCAACTCCATCACTATTATTTGCAAATTTAATGCAAATTGATAATCACCTTTTGTGCTTGCTTGGACAGCGGTTAAAGAGATAAAGCTTTCACTTAGTCATTTTATTATGGCTAACCCGATGTTCTAAATTTTTAGGGCCCCAACGAAAGTTTGGACACAGTTAAAAGGCTGACTGAAGAGGAAAGACGAAAGAGAGTGGAGGAGAAGTATAAGGTATGGTTAGACGTATTTGTCAGGGTCGGGGAGGTAATAGAGTGGCGTGTAGAGACTTGTCAGGGCCTACAGTGTCATATGTGCAATCAGATAGAATAGTCGTCTATCTTATATCAGTTGTAGAAGTGGGTTATTCATATGTCAATTGTATAGTGGATTATTCATATGTCAATTGTATAGTGGATATGATGTAATTGTAGTGTGTGTATGCTAGTTCAGTTGTATATTGTATAAATCTTTGATGTATTGATAACATGTTAATGGAAGAAAAGTTTTATTATGTTCCTATTTGGTATTTATTGTATTTGATTTTGGTTGCGCTGTACTTAGAAACCTCTACTCAGATACCGACTTTAAATTGTGATGGTTTACATAGCATCACAATGAAGTGGTATCAGAGCGAGGTTTTTGATGTTTTGGACGCAGTGAGTACCTCATAGAAGGACATAATAATGATTTGAGAATATCTTGCATTGAGCATGCTTCAATATAAGTTAATGATGCCTTGTCCTCCAGGATTCTATGCAAGTGTATTGGAGTCAAAAAGCAAATGAAGCTCGAGAATAGGAAGCCAAAGAAGCAATGTCTGCCGAGAGTGATAATGGGCATAAGCATCAGTGACTTCAGGTGACTAAGATTGTTCAAGCTAATGGGGAGGCAATTCGATTAGTGCAAGATACTCAACCGACAGTGCCTCCCAGTGGCTTGATAGTGTTTCCAATTGATCCAATAATGTAATTGCAGCAACGACAAGTAGATGCGGATCATAAACAATTTTTGGAATTGAAATCGCCTGCCTTCTGAGGTGGCTTAACTCCGTTGGAGATAGATGATTAGATTATGAGACTCGAGACAATCTGTCGTGTACTGCGTTGTCCGGAAGATAGGAAAATTGACTTAGCTACATATTTGTTAGAAGGCAAGGCTAAAAGATGGTGGGATAAATGATAATATAATGCGAGGAAAATTTGTTGCGAAAGGATCAACGGGTATCTCATGGAATGAATTTGTTCAAGAATTCAGTAAATAGTTTGTGTCGACATTAGAAAAGAGATTATTACATGAGCGAATCCGGAGACTGGTGTCGAGCAACAAATCCGTACTACAGTATGAAGCGAGCAAAGCAACACAGCATTCACAATAATTTTCTCGCGCACAAACAATTAGTTATGTTCTTTCATGCAAGATACTATCACTACAATTTACACGAAATATAGAGTCCAATAAATAGAACAATAGCACTATCAATCACAAAACCCAAACACACATGGCATGTTCATCCAGAATTCAATACAAAATAAAACAACACAAATCGATAATACTCACAAACATAAGGGAACCAGACAGTGGCAATGGAATGAAGCTGGAATGGAAGGTGACGGCGGGCTGTACTGTAATGATGGATTAGAATGTTGCTGGTGGCGTTTTTGAAGGGGAAAAGAGTGTTGGTTGGCGGTCAGGAAGATTGCGTTGCTGTGAATACAGTGAATGGAACGAAGAAAGGGTGATGTGAGGAAAGGGGAGGCACCGTAGTGGTGTAGACTGGCTCGGTAAGGGGAAAGATGATTGGAGAAGTTTGCGGTGGTGGAGATCTGCGACTGGAAGTGAGAAATCAAGTAGGAGGAAGAAGAACAGTAGAAGCACAGAACACTGTTGGCCGCAGATTCTCGTTCTGTCGGGAGGAAGAAGAACAGTGGCTGGTATAGGGGCTTGCGGTGGATCCACGACAGTTAGGGCATGGCGTGAAGGTTCGACCAAGTATGGGAGAGGATGGAATGTGCGAGAGTGAGGAAGGGGATGTGCGGCTGTTTGCATCGATGGAAAGGAAGAAAGCAGCGACGTTGCTGTGATCGGGATCGAACAGTCGGCGAGCAACAGGAAAATAGCGGTTGGAAGTGTAATCCTATCATCAAAGGAGGAGAAGAGGAACAGGACTGGGAGTGGCGGTTTCTTCCTTCGACTGGATGGAGATCGTGGGATAACAGAAAGGTTACGAGCGGTTTTATGCAAAAGAAGGGGAGAGTTGTGGGATGAAGTCTAGTTCACGGGAAAGGAATACAGGGAACATTGTAATACAAAGAAATAACTAAAAAATAAACCTAAGGCTTTGCACCCTGGGCTCGCGGCGTCGCACCACGAAAATTGTCAGAATTCTGGACTCCCTCATAAAACTCAGCAATAAATGTAAACTGCAGTGCTCGCCCATATTTATAACAAGAGGGTGAGGTTGGGTACCCGGCGTGAATGACTGATCGTTCGTTACGTCTGATGTCCTAAAACGCTAAATACAAAGCCAAAAAAATAAAATACACATAAAATGTAAAACGACGCTCCGGACGCGCTCATGGTCCCGGATTGCCGGTCCGATCAATACATCTCTGGCAAATCTGCAAAAACGGGTCCCACCAAGTGGTGGCCCGATCTCCTCCGATCACAAACATGTGGTCGATTCCCATCAATCCCCCCCCCCCGACTAAAAAACATTCATCTCCGAGTAATGAAGATGAATAAGTTGGGGTCGAAGATTGGGGGGGGGGCAGACAGTTGTCCCAATTTTTTTTATAACCCTATAAGGACTCATTCGTTTAAGTTGTAGTTTAGTAGCGACTCTTTTTGGGAGCCCCTCACAAAGACCGACAATGACATGCTCGCACACCCGAAAATATTGCTCACGCTTGTGCATATCTGCTTATGCATTATATAATTCAATATTGCTAGCAGCTTTCTTCCATATTAGTTCATGCATTTCATGCAAATGATACAAAACAGACAATATGTGTGACTCACACAACACAGATAAATCATGCACTAAATATAAATGAACAAACAACAAATGTAAAATATAAAATACTAACATGAACAACTCTGTAAACTAGGGGTTTTGGGTACTATAAGAGACTCTTAGAATAGGTACATGATCAGGAGGTTCGGAAGGTGGGGTATAGAAAAACTCTTCGCGGCGCGATGAACACTCAAATGAACATCGAAGACATGAGTAATAAGATGTGTCAATATAGTGTGTGAACTGTCTCTACAAGTGCGAGTGGTAAGATATAAGATCAACGAGTCAGTGAGCGCACTCTCAAACTCGAGTGTCGTACTAAAGATATATATATCCCAAATGAGCAGTGGATCGACATGTCTCATCTGGGGTTCTCCGAGAGGGATATAAATAAATTTGTCACAAGTGCGACAAGCACCAACGTAGGATCCAAAAACATATGGAGTGCACTCATATAAACGATAATGCACGTGAAGGGCGACAAACGTGAAAAGTTTGCTAAGGGAATGTGACGCATCGGGAGGCTCACCGGGAGGTATGTATGAAGTCATCGCGAAG
This sequence comes from Platanthera zijinensis, assembly GCA_039513925.1. Lineage (NCBI taxonomy): Eukaryota > Viridiplantae > Streptophyta > Magnoliopsida > Asparagales > Orchidaceae > Platanthera > Platanthera zijinensis. The sequence continues at coordinate 231,465,481 of CM077080.1, forward strand.
TTAACAACCACCTATGTGAAATCCATATGCACTGACAATAGGGCACGACTCGAAAGTGAGGTGGGTATCCATCACAAGAAAGAATGCATTTGGTGGGTCAGCAGGTGGTACGTACCAAAACTTATCTAAAGTGCGAGTGATCAGATGGTTATAATCAAGTCTCACTATATGGATGTTACACTCAAAATCCTCTCTCTGGAGCATTATTGATATCAGGGGAAATAATGAAAGAGATGTCAGCATCTCAAAATTCATAAGTGTGTCACTCACCTGAATCTCATCCGCACAAGGACGAGGTGGCTCATCTGGAGGCACAACAGGGGGTCATCAAAGAACCCATCAATAGGGTGATGGTCCTCCAGAAGCAAACCATCATAAGGGGTTGTGTTCCCTGAAAGAGGTGAGATGGCTACCACGAGATCACTAGTAGGCTCTCGGCTAACGATCGTGATGTGGCTCGGTGCGTCATCAGGTAAAAGGTGTTAAAAGCCTACACTCAATAGTGAGTTAATAAGTATAGAATCGAGGGCAGTCTCTCTAAGTGGAGCGGCCTCTCGTGGTGGTTGACTCCTAACACACACATCCTGTGCTAGGAGGGCGGTCCAGTCTTCCTCAACGTGAATATCAGGTGGAGTTCCCTGCTTTGGGAAGTGGAGTGCCCTGACTGACCCTCAATAGCGGCAACGCGAGTGCGAAGGTCGTCAAATTGTGCATCCAATTGATCAAACTTCTTAAGAACTCATTATTGTAATTCGGCTTCTGTTATGTCCGCTTTTGGAATACGGGAAGGCCACTATATGTGATGTTACCTCAATGAAGGTGACTTCTATTGGATTCATGAGGATCATCGGGACTGTCGTCCATAACATAATCATGTCGTGTTTGTGGGTGGACGTGAGTCCTAAGAACGTGCGGTGGTGATCGCGCATAAACAGACTCAGGTTCCTCATATAAAGGAGATGTGTAGTGACGATGACCTAACTCGGGTTCCTCAAATAGAGGAGATGTGTAGCGTCGATGACTTGAGCGATACTAAACTCTATCATCATAAAGTTGTGTCGAAGGATAAATAGGATCCACTCGAATAAGGGGATAAGAATGACGACAATCATCATACTGATTGTTTATAGCATAATGGGATCGTATCGGTGGATCAATAAGATCTCTGGAAGTGGTGTGTCGCGATCGAGGATAATCATCGTAATATCGTGAAGATCTCCCTGAAGGGGCTCTATGGGGTCGAGTGTAGAAGGATGGTAGTTCCTCAAATCGGGATAAATAACATGGGTGGACTCGTGTTCATCAAATAAAGGATTAGAGTAGCAAATGCTACTATGATATAACATGGTGAAACAAATAGGTTCTAGTCCACGCGTATTCTAAACTAAGCTCAAACTGGGGCTCTGCTGCTAATCTGATGCACGACTGCCCGATGAGATAATGAATGGTGTGCTGACACGCTGATGTAATCCTACGTGAGTATGTGAAATAACTGTGTTGATACGCTAATGCAAATCTAAGTAGATGTGCGGAATGAATGTGTTCAAGCCGGACTCCAATGAGATATGCGTGTTTTTAATTTATCCGGAATCAAATTATAGCAACGATGATTATACACGGCTAGCAAAGCAACACAACGTTCACAATAATTTTCGCGCACACAAACAATTAGTCACGTTCTTTGACTTCTTTCACGCAAGATACAATCACTATAATTTACACGAATATATTTTAAAGAGTCCAAAACATAAAATAATAGCACTAGGAATCACAGAACTCAAACACACATGGCATGTTCATCCAAACTTCAATACAAAATAAAACAACACAAATCAATAACACTCACAAACATAGGGGAACCAGTGACGGCGGCGATGGAATGCGGCTGGAATGGAAGGCGACAGTGGGTTGTGCTGTAACGATGGATTAGAATGTTGTTGGTGGAGTTTCTGAAGGGGAAAAGAGTGTTGTTGGCGGTCAGAAAGATTAAGTTGCTGTGAATACAGTGAATGGAATGTAGAAAGGATGATGGGTGGTGGTGATGTGAGAAAAGGTGAGGCACTGTAGTGGTGTGGGCTGAATACAATACAAAATCTTTTTCAATCAGTAAGTGCTCCCAATATTTCAGTGAACACACTACAGCATTGTTTCTTTAATCATAAGTTGACCACTTCCTACTCAGGTCTCTTAGTTTATTTATAACAAGAACAACACTGAAGCCTTTATCCCACCATGGTGGGGTCGGCAATATGGATCCTTTGTCGCCATTGCGCTATATCTTTATTTATAATCTCACTAATGCCTAAGTACATCATGTCTTTCCTTATAGTTTAATTCCAAGCCTTTTTTGATCTACCCTTCCCCGTTTAATATGCCCGGTTGCACAACACTCTCATTCAACAACATAACTGCAGCGCCCCATTGCACAACATTCTACTTCAAAAGGTTTATCAAAAACTGATAGGACGATTACTAGATGTAATATATTGTCGCTCCTTGATTTTGCCAAAACTTATTTCAGCATTCGCGATCCACTTGAACTTGGACTTCTTCAAGCACTCGGTTATCAAAGCCATAATAAAGATAAAATCTTTAATAAACCAACTGTAAGTCTCTAGCCTGTGAAAACTCATCATATCGTTCACTATGGCCGGTGATGTCCACTTGTCAATTAGTCGCACAATTTTCTCACCCAAGTGGAAGCCAGTCTGCCATAAGCATCCACTATGACTTCAAGGAATAGTAGTTCCTCTGTCAGAAAGTAGCACTTCGGGTTGACGAATATGTTATTCATCCTCAGCGCTCGATTACCCTCTTGAGACGTAAAGTGATTTTTCTATATATTAGAATATCATTAAAATAAACTACGATGAGCTCAGCAAGGAATTGTTGTAGTGTCTGGTTCATCAATTGCATGAAGGAATTGAGCACATTCAAAAGCCCAAACAACATGATTAACCATTATAATAGTTCATCCCTTGTCTTATACGCTATCTTCCATTCGTTGTCAGCTTGGATATGAATTTGGTGATAAAATGTTCCACAATGTAAACTTGGACAAATATTCGGCACCAATCTATTATTCTAGCATTTCACCCTCCACGGAATAGAAAGCATGTAGATGATCGTGATTTTGTTGAATGTTCATCATATAACAACTCAACCCACAATATCTGAGATATTGTTCACATTGGTTTAGCACAACTCATACTAAGTTGAACCGTGTGATTTTATCTTTTTCCCAAGGTGGACTACGAGTGTTTCCCAAAAGGTTACCCATCCTAAAACTACTCTACCTGAAGCTCACTTAACTGTGGAGTTCTTAACAGAACTCTACCACTTGCTCGGAAAGGCTAATATGATATTCAAGTGTATAAATTAATACTTAAACTCAATAAATTTTCTCCAATTTTGATGTTGAAACCATTTCATTTAAGTAACTCTTTTTACCTAATCATTTGCCATCCTAGAAGTCCCTGAGGAACTGCTCTTTATCTGAGCTTCACTATACCGAGATTCTCTTAGCCCTCATTGATTCGTCCACATCAGATTCAAGATATTAGATATTCATCATTTTCCACTTGGTCCATCCCCGAACAATACATCATATTACAAAAGTTTGATTCTGATATCATTTATAATGACTCAGGTCGTAATATTTGAGATATTATCTACCTTAATTCAACTCAACCCATACTAAGCAGAATCTCACGATTTTATTATTTTCATGAGATGACACATGAGTACTTTCAAGGAGATCATTCATTCCAGAAGTATTCATACTCAAAGCTCACTTGACTATAAAATTCCTAAGAAATCTTTGTATGCTCTGAAAAGTTTCCTTGAATATTGTTTTTCTTAGCTCAACCCAACCCACATCAAATTGGCCCTCATAGTTTTATCCTTTTTAGGAGACATACAAGTACATCTCAGAAGATCGCCTACTCAGAACTACTCTCACCATAGCTCACTTAACTATAGAGTTCCCAACAAAACACCATTAACTCCAAAAATTCTTCTTTGATATTTAGAAGTCCAAATTATCACTTAAGCCCAAAAACTTTTCCTACAATTTCAATATTTGATTCAATTCACTCATGCACTTTCTTTCAACGAGAAATCTAACATCCTAAAAGCTTGATAAGAGTTGCTCCTTGTCTGGGTTTCACTGCCTCAAGACACTCCCGTCCCTTATCGGATTTAGATATTACACATTTATCTACATGCATTCTCCAACTCCTATCCTTCTTCGGCGTCAAAAATGTGGGTGCATCACAAGGGCTCATACTCTAATGAATATGTCAATTCTCTAGTAGCTCTTTGACCTTCTCTAGTAGTATCTCATTCTCGCGCACACTCATTTGGTAACATGGAAATTATGTTAAACTAGCCTCTAGTACTAAGTCAATGCAATGATGGATCTCACATAGGCAACAATCCTCCTGGCATTCTAGGATAATATAACTAAAATCTGTCAGTACTCGTTTCTTATGATGGATGAGTTTTTTAAGTTACTATATGTTGTGGTAGTCCATATAATTGGTTTTTTTTTAATCCAACTCAAGGAACGCAAATACTAGCCACTTTTATAATATCTTCATTAGTAATTATCTTGCAACCCTTAAAGATTACATTAAAGACAAAGTTTAGTGCAATCAATATATTGGATATATCTGGAGATTCTTGTAATTTCAGTGGAAAGATTCTTCATCCTTTAAGACGATGATAATTGTGCTCATAATTTATGAACTTCTATTGTCGTCTTCATTAGACTAACCTTCTTCTCTTTAAATCTAGTTGACTCAAGGCCTTAATCATCAATTAGTATTATTAAGGGAGGCTTTATTACACCATCGCAATAATAAAGGCTGCTCAATTAAATCAAAAAATAAATAAATATAATTTTAAAAAACATAGTATCAATCAAAATATACACATAAAAGAAAATATGTTAAAAATATAAAATAAATATAAAAAATTGCATATAAAGAAATCATATGACAGTTCTAGATAATCTACTCTCTCCACCGAATACTAGATGTTGAAACCGAGAACTCGGTCTCTGTGGAGTTCACCTTTGGGGACGGGGTGATCGCACACTTACTTCTCTCTCGCAAGCCAAACAACTAAGGGATCAGAATAGGTGGCAGACTCAAGGCTCCGGCACGGAGGTCCCACCACACACTCGGAAGATCTTAGAGCGATTCCCCTCCTTAGCCAAGTGTCGAGCTAAGGATACCTCAGAAAGCGCAGGAAGACCGGGGCACAAGTAAGCATGCCTTCTGAGGTTCCGCGCTAGCCGCCACTAAAGGGTGACGATCGTCGGCTGGAGATGTCAGAGGAGAAGAAGGTACACAACCGCCACATCTCAGCCTCTTTACCTGCCAAATCCCGGCAACTGTGAGGTGGATTTTCCAAGCTTGCTTCACTTCTCATCTTCTACTTTGATTCTCTGCCTGTGTATTTGGGAGATTTAGAAGCTACTCGTTCTTCTATCTATTTTGCATCACCTCTATTTTGCAAACGAACATCAGTTTTTGTTTTGGTCTAAAACGGACACGAAAAACATTCTCCAAACGAACATAAGTTTTCGTTTTTCCCCAAAATGAAAACGCATAATTTTTTCGTTTTGGGCCAAAACGAAAACCTTCCAATGAAAACCTGCAAACAAACAGGCCCTAACGGAAGAGGTTGTTCCAGACCTTTTGTTGGAGATTTGTTCCTCGGGATCCATGTTTCATCATGCGTCAAAGAGTATTTTATTACAAATGTTCACCATTATTCTGTTTGAATATCAAATTACAAAAAAAAAAACAGAAAAAAAGGCTTCTGGTACCACTTGAGAAACTGGTTGCTTCTATGAACATAATAGTGGTGAACAGTAAATGGAAGAACAAATAACAAGCACATGAAAAACAAAATGGCATGCTCCTGTTGATAATGTTAAGTGAAAGTTAACAGAAGTTATCTTTTGGGACTAAAATCAGAAATAGGAGAAAGTTAGAGACTGAAATCTTCAAAACTAAAGATTTGGGACTGAAATCAAAAAGTAGGTAAAGGCTTGTGAATGAAATAGCTATTTAGCCCAACAAAAACACAGAAGATAATATTGCCAAACGGCGAACAAATAGCAGCTAGATCAACCAAAATACCTTAGGGAACTGATAAGCTTCGAAGCTACGATCACTGAGACAAATCACTTTCGCTCGCTTGAATAAGCGTCGCTGCAGAAAGGGATAGATGTTTGGAGAGGGGGAGGAGGAAGAGGAGTATCTTGATGAAGAAACCGAGGAGAAGAAAGAGCACATGCGGTTCTCGGCCGGCGGGGAGATGGAGAGCAAAGGCGGAGCTGTGGATAACGACATGAAGGAAATGCGAAGACTCAATGGAGGACGAGGGGTCACAAAAAATGCCCTCGAGATAGAAGAAGGAGAACAGTTTGGCGGGGGAGCGGCATACAGAGTTGAAGGGACGATCGTGTTCGCCCACGAGCCACACGATCATTTTGGTATTTCAAATTTTTATATATATACACACACACGAGCATCTTCGCACGGCAAGGACATAGCTAGTATAGGTCCCATCAACTCAGGCGCAGAGATTTCGCAATTTTCATTTCCGCCATTCCGCGCTAACCTAGCCATCAGTCGCTGCTCCCTATCCCGCATTCCCGCCATAGCTCCTTCACCGGTGACCCGGCGGTACTCTTCTTCTTCCTCTTCACAATTGCTTCTTCTTCTTCTCAGCTTCTTCCTCTTCACAGATTAATCAAATTGAGTTTGTTAGTAACAGCACCCTTTATCTATATCATTTGGTTAATCTGTAGAGTAGTTGTTCTTAAGTAACCCCAATTTATTATATTTATTATATCAAACTGATGTTAACTAAGGAACATAGTTTTTCTTAAACACCCTTTATATTTTGAAGAATTGTTTTGAAGATATTATGGTTTTAGCTATGCTTATGTACTTTTATGTACTACTCAAGTGCTTTTTACCATTCATTTTCAAATCTACTTTGCAGGATTATTTGAACATAAAAAATAGGCTCCAAACTCCAAAGCCCAATTAATTTATGGAATAAATTTTGTAAATGCGTTATTATAACTATTCTCAAGTTCTCTCCTATTTTTGCCATTGCCGATATATCTGAAATTAGTAAACAATTCAATTTCATTTCTTCTTCTTCTGAGTTCTGGCTTGATTTGTTCAATAATTGTAGAAAATATTAGTCAAATCATATCTGCTCTGATTTGTTCAGATAATTGTGTTTGTTGTTCAGATAATTGTGTTTGATGTTCAAGAAATCGGATTCAGATCGCTGTCATCGCCTCGTCAAGGATTGATGTGGTAATATATATTTCTTCTTTTTCTTATAATTATGCTTCTTTTAATTGTGGGTATTGTTCATACGACATATATATGATTTGGTTCTTCTTAATTTATGACTCAGATTTGTGAATGTATGAATTTAGATTTGTGTTTTTTCGAGAAAAAATGATGAATACCAAATTTTATTTGCCAAATTTTAGCTATGCAGCATACCATTAATCCACTAGACATTTCAACAGTCGTGGAGAGATATTTCACTAAAGATCATTGTACGGAAGTGACGAAAGTCAATATGAAAGACCTTCCAACGGATCCGGGATTGCAACCTCGAATTACAAATTACAGTTCAAATAATCAAGACCAAGTTCGTAGGGCATATTTACTTTCAGGTCCGTGTCAGCCTCGTGATCATGCCTTTCCTCAAAAGATATTTGTGAACAAATAACGACGTTTTAATAAAAAATTGATTTGGATTATATTCTTCATGGTTAGAATATAGTGTATCAAAAGACTCTGCATACTGCTTATTTTGTTATCTTTTCAAGCCTGATATTGGAGATCAAGCGGGTGGTGATTCTTTTGTTGTTGAAGGCTTTTCAAATTGGAAAAAGAATGATAGACTCTAATCTCATGTTGGAGGTTCTAATAGTGCTCATAATCAAGCTGTGGCAAATTTTCTCCACTTTTTTCGTGGTTGGGAGAGCTTGGTGTTGTTGTCCAGGCTAGGTTTTGCTCCCGTTTTCTTCCTTATCACTCGATACTTCTTCTCTCTAGCATCGCCAAGGCTGGAAAACGACTCGCAAGGGATAGAACTTCGTTTGGTTGCTGTTATTACTGTTATCGTGGGTTTTTTTTTGTTACAACCCCTCCACCGTAAGACTCTTTCTTCTTCCCCTTTTCTTCTTTCTATTGCACCTTGTTGTTTAAAGGATTTATGTGGTATGTATATAATTAATTTTGGGGTTTTTGCTTTTAGGGAAATATTTTATAGATCTAAGTTAGTTTGATCGTACGTATGCCGGATTTTTTGGATTTGAAAAGACATGTTAACTATTTTCTTTGGTTGTTGAAATCACGGAGTGATTATTTTGTTTTAATGAACTGTTTTGGTCATTTATGTTTGATGGGAGATTTTTGTTTGAGTAGAGAACGTGGTTGTTTTACCATTTTTTCAGTTGGCCGGCTATAGTTGTATGAGGCAAAGCTTCTTTTGTAGTGGTCTTTTACTTTTTGGTAAAGGGAAATCATAAGAGTTGCAATCGTGATTGTGAGCTACTGTGGGTTGCCTTTTATGTAATTTATATCGTATATTTTGACGATGTATGGTTTGACAAATGATTGCAAATATTCCTTGTCTTAGCCAACCCCTTTTGAGTCGTAGTTGGAATCACCATCGAAAGTAAATTGTAGCTAATTAACGGTGCAACCCTAAATAAATGATCTCACTGATACTGCAATGGATGACGTCCGGTGATAAGCACGATGAGAATCCTGATGTTGATAAAGGCAGGGGAAAAGCTGTGAGCTCTTACTTCTTTAATTATGCAAAGTTACTTCTTTTTGAAATACAAAGTTTTTTTTTCTTTTCTTATTTTTCATAGTTCTTTGAATCACGGATATCTAGAATCGCTAAAGGATGCAAAATTTGAAATATCAAGTAATAATAGATGATTTCTGAGAGAAATTTTAAATAAAATACACCTTGCATAACTTCATAGATGAAGATATATATATTTTTAAACTTTCGAATTAAAAAAAAAAGATGAATGAATAATGTTAAGTATTGATTTGAATGAAATAATATGGGTAACCCAGTGCTATGGGGGGGGGGGGGTAAGAATACCCATGGCGGAATATGTTTTTGTATGCGGCCGTTGAAGGTCAGAAACCGTTGAAGGCTCAAGGGTCGCTGAAGATCCAGATGCATGTTAACATTCCCTTATGATTTTTATTCATTAAGATAAATAAGACATGTAATATGAGATTAGATGAGGAAAGAGAAATGATCATGAATTTAAGAGCTAAAAGAGAACGAACATAAATAAGAAGAAACGACACGAGAACTATAAATAATTTAGGGATTGCATACGCACTGTATTTATACTGTTTCCTGCACTGGAATATCTTGGTATATATTCACTAATGTTTGTTGTATTCATGTAACATCAGTTGAAGAGGTATATTCATCACTTAGTCATATTTTTATGTCTAAGCCCGTCGTCTTATTTGCTTAGGTTGTTGAAGCGACTTTGAGTGCACAAAGGAAAGCTATGATGATTGAAGAAGAACGAAAAAGACTCGCGGTAGAGCGTACAAATGTATGGGATATAATTTATGTGTTTAGTTTATACTCATGCATATCTAATTATATATATGCTACAACGAACATCTGACAAACAAATATATATTTGGAAATTTTGGGGGGTCTGATCGAATTGAGACATCATAATTTTGGTATCAGAGTCAGGTTTGTCAGTACTTCGAGGATTATGAGTACAAAACACATAAAGTGCATCGAGTACATACCTTGATATCCTTTCCTTTTTTTTCAAAGCTTCCTGTCCATGTCTACTCGAGTCGACGAGTCAGAGATGGTCAGGATGAGCAGGAGGTAAATAAAGATGACATTCAGTCGAAAATGATAATTGGAAACAACTGAATCAACAACATCTCCCAGTGATTGATCTAGCATTAGCCATCGCAAAAGCTCTAAAGATAGTGTCACTTGCATTGAATATAACAAACCTAATTGTTCCTCCGGTGAATGTGCCTCTTGTGCATATCCCACCTCCAGTACATGTCCCTTTTGTTAATGTACCGCCTCCACCTCCTGTTAATGTCCATGTTAATGCCCAAGTTAATGTTCCTGTAGTCCCAAACATCTTAGTGGATTCACCTTTATATTGACAGGTAAATGTCGACTTGAAAAAATTTATGGACTTAAAACCACCCACATTTAAAGGAGATTTATCCCCGTTGGAAACAGAAGATTGGCTGCTGAGAATGGAAACCATCTTCCAAGTTATGACATGTCCAGAAAATCGAAGTGGGATTGTCTACGTTTTTATTTGAAGGTAAAACAAAGCATGGCGGGATAGTATCATGAAACGAAAATATTCAGTTCAAGATCTTACGACGATAACGCGGAAGGAATTCGAACATGAGTTTATGTCATGGTTTGTACCAAGATCGGAGAAAAGAGTATTGCTGGTTTACTTTCTTAGGCTAGTTCAAGGAAATAAACCGGTACTTCAGTATGAAGCGGAGTTTTCAAAGCTAACTTATTATGCTGATGCAATGGTTGAGGTGGAAGAGGATCGGTGCCAATTATTTCAGCAAGGCCTTCGTGATGAAATTCGTACTTTTGTGGTATCCCATGATATTAAGAATTATGACAAATTAGTATAACGATCTCGAATGGTCGAAATTGATTTAGAAAATTTCAAAAGGGACATGAAATGTGTAAAAGAAATATAGGCGAAGGATCAAGTAGGGAAACAACTGAAATAGTCAATGAGCCACAGTGGAAAGAAAGGAAGCTACCACAAGCTGCGCATGCAGCAAGTAGCAGTGTGTCCCAGACAATAACTGTCAAAAATGTGGAAGAAATCATCGAGGAGAATGTCTCACAGGTGTATGCTTTTACTGTCATCAACCCGAACATAAACACAATGAATGCCCAAAATTTTTGCAAATGAAAGAGGCAAGTGTACGAGCAACTCCAGTTCCCCCGCAACAGATACTATATCAGATTGGTGTGGAATGGTTAGCCTCTACACCGGCATCAGAAGAAACAGCTCCAGAAGAACGGCTTATTGAACCACGAGCTTTCAACTTGGGCAAACCGTGGGAAGGAAAAAAGAAAGAAGTGACATCATCTTGTAGTATTGTGTGTTTTGATATTATGTGTAAAACGACTAATCTTTAATCTCTATGGTTTGTTTTGTAAGCAATGTGTAACTACGTAATGCGTATTTTTGAAGAATCTTTTGTTTCACATTAATGTGAAGTAATGTATTATTTTGTGATTTTCGTGGGCGAAAACTCTTTGAAGATGGGGTGAATTTGTAACGACGAAAAATGAACGTAAAAATGAAATTCCCGATGATGAAAAAACTTTAAATCAGTGTTGAGTCGACGTCGTACAGTTTATTTTTGAAGTTCGGAATTTTTGATGTTTTTGTGACGTTCGTCTCGTTTTAAGTTTTGGATTTTTGATTATCATCTTTTGTTATGGTGAAAGTGAAAGAGGACACTTTTTTTCTTTGGAAGGGTTGGTTAAAGTAACTTGGATTGCATATGGAGGACTGGATGTCCAGTTGGCTGGCCGGTTTAATTTTGGGCTGAATTATATCTGATATAGTATATATATATATATATTGGTGGGCTGCTACTAGTGCAATTGTTTTTATATTAATATATAAAAGACAGTGAGGCGGTGGATTCTCTTTCTTATAGTGTCGACACTGCTACTTTTTATCAAATTTTTTCGTGGTTGGGAGAGCTTGGCGTTGTTGTCCAGGCTAGGTTTTGCTCTCGTTTTCTTCCTTACCACTTGATACTTCTTCTCTCTAGCATTGCCGAGGCTGGAAAATGACTCGGCAAGGGCTGGAACTTCGTTTGGTTGCTGTTATTACTGCTGTCATGTGTTTTTTCAGTTAAAACCCCTCCACTGGAAGACTCTTTCTTCTTCCCTTTTTCTTTTTTCCTATGCACCTTGTTATTTAAAGCATTTATGCGGTATATATATGATTAATTTTGAGGGTTTTGCTTTTAGGGAAATATTTTATAGATCTAAGTTAGTTTGATCCTACGTATGCCGGTTGCTTTGGATTTGAAAGGACATGTTAACTATTTTTTGGTTGTTGAAATCACGGAGTGATTATTTTGTTTTAATGAGCTGTTTTTCATTTATGTTTGATGGGAGATTTTTGTTTAAGTAGAGACAGTGGCTGTTTTACCATTTTTTTCAGTTGGCCAGCTATAGTTGTATGAGGGGAAAGCTTCTTTTGTAGTGATCTTTTACTTTTTGGAAAGGGAAATCATAAGAGTTGCAATCGTGATTGTGGGCTACTGTGGGTTGCCTTTTTATGTTATTTATATCGTATATTTTGACGATGTATGGTTTGACAAATGATTGCAAATATTCCTTGTCTTAGCCAACTCCTTTTGAGTCGTAGTTGGAATCACCATAAGAAGTAAATCATAACTAATTAATGGCGCAACCCTAAGTAAATGATTTCACTGATACAGCAGTGGATGACATCAGGTGATAAGCACGATGAGAATCCTGATGTTGATAAAGGCTGGGGAAAAGCTGTGAGCTCTTACTTCTTTAATTATGCAAAGTTACTTCTTTTTGAAATACAAAGTTATTTTTTTTCTCTTCTTATTTTCCCTAGTTCTTTGAATCATTGATATCTAGAATCGCTAAAGGATGCGGAATTTGAAATATCAAGTATTAATAGATGATTTCTGAGAGAAATTTTAAATAAAATATACCTTGCATAACTTCATAGATGAAGATATATATATTTTTAAACTTTTGAATTAAAAATAAAAAAAAAAGATGAATGAATAATGTTAAGTATTGATTTGAATGAAATAATATGGGGTAACCCAGTACTATGGGGGGTATGAATACCCATGGCGGAATATGTTTTTGTATGCGACCGTTGAAGGCCATAAGCCGTTGAAGGCCATAAGCCGTTGAAGGCCATAAGCCGTTGAAGGCCATAAGCCGTTGAAGGCCATAAGCCGTTGAAGGCTCAAGGGTCGTTGAAGATCTAGATGCATGTTAACATACCCTTATGATTTTATTCATTAAAATAAATACGAAATGTAATATGAGATTAGATGAGAAAAGAGAAATGATCATGAATTGAAGAGCTAAACGAGAACGAAAATAAATAGTAAGAAACGACACGAGAACTATACATAATTTAAGGATTGCATACGCACTGTATTTATACTGTTTCCTGCACCGGAATATCTTGGTACATATTCACTAATGTTTGCTGTATTCATGTAACATCAGTTAAAGAGGTATGTTCATCACGTAGTCATATTTTTATGACTAAATCCGTCGTCATATTTGCTTAGGTTTTTGAAGCGACTTTGAGTGCGCAAAGGAAAGCTACGATGATTGAAGAAGAACGAAAAATACTTGCGGCTAAGCATACAAATGTAAGAGATATAATTTATGTGTTTAGTTTGTACTCATGCATAGCTAATTATATATATATGCTGCAACAAATATCTATCAAACAGATATAGATATGGAAATTCTGGGGGGTCTGAATTGAGACTTCATAATTTTGGTATCAGAGCCAGGTTTGACAGCAATTTGAGGATCATGAGTACAAAACACATAAAGTGCATCGAGTACATACCTTGATATCCTTTCCTTTTTTGTTTCAAAGCTTCCTGTCCATGTCTACTCGAGTCGACGAGTCCGAGATGGTCAGGATGAGCAGGAGGTAAATAAAGATGACATGTCAGTCAAAAGCGATAATGGGAATCAACTGCATCTCCTAGTGACTGATCTAGCATTAGACATCGCTGAAGCTTTAAAGATGGTGTTACCTGCATTGAATATAGCAAACCCAGTTGTTCCTCCGGTGAATGTGCCTCTTGTGCATATCCCACCTCCAGTACATGTCCCTTTTGTGAATGTACTGCCTCCACCTCCTATTAATGTCCCTGTTAATGCCCCTGTTAATGTCCCTATAGTCCCAAACATCTCAGTGGATCCACCTTTATATCGACAGGTATATGTCGACTTGAAACAATTTCTGGACTTAAAACCACCCGCATTTAAAGGAGATTTATCCCCGTGGAAACAAAAGATTGGCTGCTGAGAATGGAAACCATCTTCCAAGTTATGACATGTCCAGAAAATCGGAAAGTGGGATTGGCTATGTTTTTATTTGAAGGTAAAGCAAAGCGTTGGTGAGATAGTATCATGAAACAAAAATATGCAATTCAAGATCTTGCGACGATAATGTGGAAGGAATTCGAATAAGAGTTTATGTCATGGTTCGTACCAAGATCGGAGAAAAGAGTATTGCAAGATCAATTTCTTAGAATAGTTCAAGAAAATAAACAGGTACTTCAGTATGAAGCGGAGTTTCAAAACTTGCTTATTATGCTGATGCAATGGTTGAGGTGGAAGAGGATCAGTGCCGGTTATTTCAGCAAGGCCTTCGTGATGAAAATCGTACTTTTGTGGTGTCTCATGATATTAAGAATTATGGCAAATTAGTAGAACGATCTCGAATGGTCAAAATTGATTTAGAAAAATCTCAAAAGATAAGTGAAATGTGTAAAAGAAAGGTAGGCAAAGGACCAAGTAGGGAAACAATTGAAATAGTCAATGAGCTACAGTGGAAAGAAAGGAAACTACCACAAGTTGCGCCTGTAGCAAGTAGCAGTGTGTCCCAGACAATAACAAAATGTCAAAAATGTAGAAGAAATCATCGAGGAGAATGTCTCGCTGGTGTATGCTTTTATTATCGTCAACCTGGACATAGACGCAATGAATGCCCAAAATTTCTGCTAATGAAAAAGGCAAGTGTACGAGCAACTCTAGTTCCCCCCACAATAGAAACTATATCACATTGGTGTGGAATCGTTAGCCTCTACGCCAATATCAGAAGAAACAACTCCAGAAGAATATCTTATTGAACCACGAGCTTTCAACTTGGGCAAACCGTGTGAAGAAAAATGAAAGAAGTGGCATCATCTTGTAGTACTGTGTATTTTGATATTATGTATAAAACAGCTAATCTGTAATCTCTATGGTTTAGTTTGTAAGCAATGTGTAACTACGTTATGCGTACTTTTGAAGAATCTTTTCTTTCACATTAATGTGATGTAATGTATTATTTCGTGATTTTCGTCTGCGAAAATTCTTTGAAGATGGGGTGAATTTGTAACGGTACCAAACAAAAAATGTACGTAAAAACGAAATTCCTGATGATGAAAGAACTTTAAATCAGTGTCGAGTCAACGTTGCTCAGTTTATTTTTCAAGTTCAGAATTTTTGATGTTTTTGCGACATTCGTCTCGTTTTAAGTTTTGGATTTTTGGTTATCATCTTTTGTTATGGTGAAAGTGAAAGAGGACAATTTTTTTTCTTTGGAATGGTTGGTTAAAGTAGATGGATTGCATATGGAGGACTGGACGTCCAATTGGCTGGCCAGTTTATTTTTGGGCTAAATTATATCTGATATAGTATATATATATTGGTGGGATGCTACTAGTGCAATTGTTTTTACATTAATATATAGGAGGCAGTGAGGCGGCGGATTCTCTTTCTTACAGTGTCGACACTGCTACTTTTTCTCCATTTTTTTCGTGGTTGGGAGAGCTTGGCGTTGTTGTCCAGGCTAGGTTTTGCTCTCGTTTTCTTCCTTACCACTCGATACTTCTCTCTAGCATCGCCGAGGCTGAAAAACGACTCGCAAGGGATGGAACTTCGTTTGGTTGCTGCTATTACTGCTGTCGTGGGTTTCTTTTCGGTTACAACCCCTCCACCGTAACTCTTTCTTCTTCCCCTTTTATTCTTTCTACTGCACCTTGCTGTTTAAAGGATTTATGTAGTATGTATATGATTAATTTTGGGGTTTTTGCTTTTAGGGTAATATTTTATAGATCTAAGTTAGTTTGATCGTACGTATGCCGATTTTTTTTGGATTTGAAAGGACATGTTAACTATTTTCTTTGGTTGTTGAAATCACGGAGTGATTATTTTGTTTTAATGAGCTGTTTTGGTCATTTATGTTTGATGGGAGATTTTTGTTTAAGTAGAGACAGTGGCTGTTTTACCATTTTTTTCAGTTGGCCGGCTATAGTTGTATGCGGGAAAGATTCTTTTGTAGTGTTCTTTTACTTTTTGGGAAAGTGAAATCATAAGAGTTGCAATCTTGATTGTAGGTGTAAGACCCCCCCTCCCGGAACACAAAACACGGCACGAGAGGGGTCTTATGCCCAGAAAAGCCGTCTTGCGGTAGCTCTAGCACTCGGGCTAGCCTGTACTACAAGACGCCTATTCTGCCGGCATTTACCAATATCAAACATTTTCAACTCAACCATGAACAAGAGTAAGAAGTCAAAATCCACACAAACATATAATAGTTCAAATACAACAAGTAAAGAAGCTACAACAAGCTTCTATAATCAGAGTACGTAAAATATTTTGCCCAAAAGGGCTACATCAGGTCTTTCTCACACTCACATCAGTCACCGACGGTAATGACCGTACTGTCCCCTCAGTCCCTGACGTCCTGGCCTAGTTGTCTTGCTGCAAAGCATGCTGCTGCAAAACCTGCGGGGTTTCCTCCTAAAAAGAAAGACGTAGCAACCGTTAGTCATAAAGACTAAGTGGCCTCACATCCGCACCCCCGGTGACTCCTCGGCACCAGGCGGAGAAATGGTCAAGGTACAATATATATAGTATGTAAACATAAGTACGAGCAGGTGGCATAGTGTAATCAGTAAACATTGTAATAGTGTATCAGCACAAGAAATGATTAACCGTTACTCTAGCAGTTCTATCAACTATAGCAGAGTATGAGGGAGTGTAAGCTACAACTGAAAGTAACTCAACTTATATGAATTCTCATACAAACATATAAGTTGAGGATCAGCTCAACAGAAAAGTAACTCGTCGTATAAGAGTGCCCATACAAACCTATACAATGAGGATCTTGTGTATGTGATGTAATGCGATGCAATGAATGCTATGTTATGACTCGCCCATAAACACGCACAAGCAATTGCTGTGTTGACATAGACTCTGAAGTTCCCACTTTTCGAGCAGGTAGCTAACCTCTCAGGCGTCAACCGTCGTGGCCAGACGGTGACAGTAGAGCGGGCATCTCCACTTCTATGTCGGCATCCACACTACCTAGCCTATGCCTCCGTACGCCTCATCGCTAAGAACACACAACGGAGCTCACATGCGTACTACGGCTCAGCAGGTGTCTCAGGTAGATGTGCACCGAGTTCCTAGCCCGAACTTGCCTATGATGTGACCCGGAAGGAGCCTCGGAAATGAGCATGAGGACCAAGCCCAACCATTCACTTGGAACGGAAGGAGCCTCGGGACGTGAACACTGAGGACCAAGCCCAACCGCCCAAGGTCTAGCCGTCAACTCCCGACGGTGTGACGATTGGCGAGTCCGTAGACCTGCCACACTATCCTTAACCTATGATTACGACACCACGTGTCGACCCACACCGCATGCAATCTCACATTTCGAGCTCATCAGCTCACGAGGGTTCCTTACCAAATCCCTTATCATCTCAAACGATCAAGTACGTCAAACATTCACGCACTATCAACCCTTCACATATCCATGCACTAACCTTAATCAATCCTCTTCCAACATTTCAATCTCACAATACCGATTCACATATCTAGTTGTTTATTCAATCCAACTTTCTACTCAATAGTGAACCTAGGGATCCATTAATCAACCATTTCGTTCAAGTAGGTTTATTTCATCATTTGATTACAAATGTTCAACCAACAACTCGCAATAATCCTTCAAGTTATTTACCCTCAATCTCGTCTCTAATCCTAGTATAGTTTACATACACAAAAGAGCAAGGTATACAATAATCATATAAGGTACAGAACTTAAATCGGGTATTCTTGAAGCTACGAGAATCTGGTGAAAATGTGTAACAGATCGTTGGAAAGGTATTACTAAGGGCTACGACTTTCGTGTTTAATCGGAAGCCCAGATTTGGCTGTATCATACTTTAAATCGGCTTCTAAGACGGCTATAACCAAATCACAGTTTCAGCACGTTTACATTATCAGCCGTCAATTTCGATCAGGGTTTCCCGTGGCTACAGACCTTGTCTGAAGATGTGTAACCACTCGTTAGAAAGATCTCTCCAAGGCCTACGACTTTCGTTTTTAGTCAGAAGCCCAGATATGGTCATGCCTCATCTTAAAAAGGCTTCGAAGATCGTTGCGCGCAGAACACGGATTTTTGCATGCATTTTAAGGTGGAATGAACGGCATCGATTCATCTTCCTCCTCTAGCAGATTTTCCCAAATCACAACATAAATCCTCCTCCCTTATTCACCCTCATCAGACCAATCCTCTTCACGAGACCATCTCCATCATCACATTGAAAGAAGGAGAGGTTGAAGATGACTAATCCCTAGAACACAAGTCCTAGCATGTCCTCATCCTAGGAGTCTCCATCTCACACATCAAGACTCTTTTGAGTCGATATCTCGCCTAGGATTAACTACAGATCTAGCACCAAGGGAGAGGGGAGGAAACTCACTTCATTTCCGGCGTTTCTGTTGTTTCCGGCCAAGGATCGCGTTACTCTTCGCGGTGGCATCCTCCTTTCCTCGGCGGCATTGGCTCTCCACGGAGTATAGTTGATTCCAGCAACTTCTTCCCTCCTATAACAGTTTCTCCACAGAAAAGAAGGCTTGGGAAGAGGAAGAAAAACGTACCAATCCTATATAAATAGGACCAACACGGGTAGGAGTACGCCCGTGTTCCTAACCGTGTCACGCTCGGGTAAAGCGGCGATGACGGTTATAGTGTCGTATGGACACAAACACGGGTAGGGACACGCCTGTGTTCCCTACCCGTATCACGCGACACGGTCGTGTTCATGCCTATGTTCGTACCCGTATCCTGCTCGGGAGACACGACCGTATTCCCGGAGATATGCACACGGGTAGGGACACGCCCGTGTCTCTACCCGTGTCCTGCTCGGGACAGCCCCTGTCGATTCCACTCAACTCTTCGCGACACGGGTAGGGACATGCCCGTGTCTCGACCCGTGTCCTTCTCGGGACACGCCCTGTCAAGTTCCACTCAACTCCTCTTCCACTCAATGCACACGGGTAGGGACACGCCCGTGGCTTTACCCGTGTCCTATTCTGGACCAATTTCTCTTTTCCACACGAGTGTAAGCCTACTCTCCTACACTCACTGGGCCCAAGTTAGCTCTCCTGACTCTGAATCACTCACGAGGGACCTAGTGCGAATCAGGACGTTGCAAATCCTATAAATAAAATAAAAGATTGTCCCCAAAATCAGGCTAAGGCCATGGGTAGAGAAAAGCATTAAATAAAATATGCTTTTAAAAATTACCTTTGAAGGGTCAAGCGCATACCCAACTGCACCAAAAGCCCGGACTGTTGGAGAGGGCGCTACTTAATTTTTTATATAAGTAGCAAAGCGCCACGGGTCAAGTGAAGGAACGCCGGACCCAACAATCCCCCCCCGGCGTCCAGCACAACCCGTCGGCTCAGAGGTGGGGTTACCACATGGCCCACACGGCTCAGAGGTGGGGTTACCACATGTCCACGGTTGCCTGACCCACCGGACCCACACAGGTAGAAGGGAAAAATCATGATTTAATAGTGCCCCCCGGTCTTGAACCCGTGACCTCCTCTGATACCAATTGAAGGATCAAGCGCATACCCAACTGCACCAAAAGCCCGGACTATTGGAGAGGGCGCTACTTAATTTTTTATATAAGTAGCAGAGCGCCACGGGTCAAGTGAAGGAACGTCGGACCCAATAACCTTGATGAAACAACTCCGGGTAGCGCTTTTGCATCAAGTCTACCGGCTCTCATGTATACTCCTCCTTCCCATGATTAAACCAAAATACCTTTACCAAATGAACACTTTGCGGCGCAAAAATCCTTGTCTCGTTGTCTACTATCCGCACAAGCTCTAGTCGCACCGACCTATCCGTCGTAACTGCTCCGTCAGTGGTGGGAACATATTGATCGGGTCGCAACAATGCCTTTCGAAGTGATGACACATGGAATACGTCATGAAGATTCTCCAGCTCTGGCGGTAACTCCAACCGATAGGCCAACGGGCCAATCCTTTCCAATACAATGTAGGGCCCAACGTACCTTGGGCTGAGCTTCTTCATATCACGTACCTGTGACACTCCATGCGTCGGCCTGATCTTTAGAAATACTTTGTCACCCACTTGGAATTCCACCATCCAGTGCTTTGCGTTATAATATTTTGTCTGCCGACTTTGAGCCTCAAGCATGCGGTCTCGTATTAGTCTCACAACCGCATCAGTATCATCAATATATTCAATTCCCAAAGCCTTCGGGTCTTCATCCTGCACCCAAGACAAGGGTGTTCTACACCTTCTTCCGTAAAGGGCTTCATGGGGCGACATTCCGATACTGGTCTGGTGACTGTTGTTATATGAAAATTCCACTAGGGGTAAGAGCCTTTCCCACGGCTCTCCTCTATCTATTACGCACAGCCTCAATAGATCCTCCAATGTCCTGATAGTCCTTTCAGACTGCCCGTCTGTTTGAGGATGAAACGTTGTGCTAAAGGTAAGACGTGAACCCAAATACGCCTGCATCGCCTTCCATTATTTAGAGGTAAACCGACCATCCCGGTCAGAAACAATCGTCTTTGGCACACCATGATACCATACGAACTGCTCCACAAAGAGGCATATCAAAATATCCACATGGGCTTCTTTCTTCATAGGAATAAACCAGGCTACCTTCATTAGGCGGTCAATAATTACCCATACTGAATCATTCCCTGAGCGTGAGCGAGGCAAACCGTTGATGAAGTCCATGGAGACATCCTCAAACTTCCACTCGGGGATGAGCAATGACTGTAATAATCCACCGGGGCTCCTGCATTCCGCCTTAACCCTTTGACAGGCCTTGCAGTGCGTAACAAAATATCAGACGTCCCTCTTCATTCCCGGCCAACACATGGTCTTCCGCAGGTCGACATACATCTTGACAATTTCAGGATGCACAAAATACTGGGTGCAGTGTGCCTCTCTAAGGATATCTTCCCAAATTTTACCACCCTCGGGAATGTAAAGTCGGCCACAGAGATGAACGAGGCCGTCTTTTAGAGAGTACTCATTATTTTTCCCATCTTCAATCAACTTAATTGTCGGGGCCAGAGCCGCACCCTTTCCGTGCTCCGCCCAGATTCGGTCTCGAATGTCACAGACTATGCTCAACGCGGTTAGGTACTTTGTATACCCTTTCGATTGGTATTTGTACACCAGAGTGATCTCCATCTCCTCAAGCATCCGAACTAACTCCATACGCATCAACCGGGACTCGGGGCTTGTTTCTGGTACCTTCCTGCTCAAAGCATCAGCTACGAAATTTACTTTTCCGGGGTGGTATTTCAAGGTGAATTCATAATCGTACAGAAACTCTAACCACCACCGTTGTATTAAATTCAATTCCTTCTGGGTATGGACGCACTTTAAGTTCTTGTGATCTGAAAAGATTTTGCAGTAAACGCCATATAGATAGTGCCTCCAAATCTTCAAGGCGAACACCACTGCCCCAAATTCCAAATCATGTACTGGGTAGTTGATCTCATGCTTCTTCAACTGTCTTGAAGCATATGCAATCACATGCTCGTGCTGCATCAATACCGCTCCTATCCCTTGATATGATGTGCCAGTGTAAACTCGAAATCCTTCCATCCCGGATGGAAGGGCTAGGATGGGTGTGGATGTAAGTCGGTCCTTCAGTTCCTGAAACGCGGCTTCACACTGAGGTGTCCACTCATACGGCACACCTTTCTTTGTCAGCGTAGTAAGAGGAAGTGCAATCTTTGAAAACCCTTTTACAAACTTGCGATAGTACCCGAAAAGTCTAAGGAAGCTTCGCACATCGACCGCTGATTTCAAGGGAGACCATTCCTTCACGTCACGCACCTTGGCCGGATCCACAGCTAACCCAGCCCCACTGATCACATGGCCTAAGAAGGCAACCTCTTGGAGCCAAAATTCACACTTGTTGAACTTGGCAAACAAAGCGTGCTCTTTTAGCTTCTTCAGTACCAAGGTCAGATGTTCGACATGATCTTCCTCCATATTAGAGTAGACCAAGATGTCGTCGATGAAAACGATGATGAAGACATCTAGATAAGGCTCGAACACTTTGTTCATCAAGCTTATGAAAGCTGATGGGGCATTTATGAGCCCAAACGACATCACAGTGAACTCGTACAAGCCGTACCTTGAGCTAAAAGCCGTTTTCTGAATATCCTCCTCTTGTATTCTCAACTGACAATACCCCGAGCGCAAATCCAGTTTGGAAAACCAATACGCTCCTACCAATTGGTCGAATAACTCATCGATCCGAGATAACAGATAGGTGTTCCGTACCGTCAGTCGGTTGAGCTCCCGATAGTCTATACATAATCGCAAGGTCCCATCTTTCTTCTTAACAAATAGAACAGGGGCTCCCCAAGGTGATGAGCTGGGGTGAACAAACCCTGATTCTACCAACTCTTGCAACTGAACTCTAAACTCAGCGAGTTCCTTCGGGGCCATTCGTTAAGGAGTCCTGGAGACGGGCTTGACACCCGATACTAACTTGATTTGGAAATCCACTTCTCTATGCGGGGGTAATCCTGGCAATTTCTCAGGAAATACCTCCGGAAAATCCCGCACTACCCGCACATCTTTGATGTCCAACATCACCTCCTTTAACTCGAACCAATTCATGATGAACTCATCCCCATTCATATGGGCTTTTACGGCCTTAACTGAAGATAACAACATACGGGATGCGAAGCTAATACCTTGAAAGATGACTTCAGAGTCTTCATGTCTCAAGGAAATCCTCTTCTCCGCGCAGTCAATCCTTGCATAGTGCCAATCCAGCCATGCCATACCCATAATGAGGTCAAACTCTGGCATCCTCAAAACTGTGGCAGGAGTATCAAAGATCTTTCCCCCAATGAATATCTCCAATTCGCACTTGGCAATTGCGGTCATCTCAGAGCCGTCTGGAAGGCGCACCTTTCGAGCAATACCAGTAAAGTATTGCACTCCATCTACATCCTTAATGAAGTCCGCAGACACAAAAGAGTGTGAGGCACCGGTATCAAACAACGTATAGGCCGGTTTCCCGCCGACCATCACGGTGCCTAAGTAGTAATAGTAATACTTAAAGCTATGTATCTAATACATTTTAAGCAGTTTAAGTATAATAATGAAGGTATGATAATTAGCTACAACGTACCTGCAATCACCTCCTGAGAGTTCCGCTTCTGTGTTATGTCCAACGCGTACACTTGATTCCGAGCGGGCCCGAGATTTCTTCCTCGTGGTCCTCGTCCTCGACCATGCATGTTCCCTCGCCCTCGAGGAACTGCCGGAGGAAGAGCAAGAGGCGCATTTCCAAACAGTTGCGGGCAGTAACGTCGAATGTGGCCCGGTTGGTTGCATTCAAAGCACACTCGCTCCTGCCGCCCACCGGGTTGTTGAAACTGTTGAGGCTGAGGTGGTGGAGGCAATGCTGGCAGCTGTGGAACCGGGTGCTCCACTCTATAATTCCGGTGGAAATGTTTTCCACCTCTTTGTTGCCCTCTTCCTCCTCCGAAGTCGTATCTCCTTCTGTTACTAAGGTCGGCTTCCATCACGCCCTCAGCAGGCCTCTTACCACTTCCCAAGTGGTCTGCTTCTAATCTCTTTGCCATGTCAATTATTTCGGCTAGACTAGAGTCCGCTATAAACAAAAAGTCTTATCTCAGGGGGTCTCGCAAGCCTTTGTAAAACCTCTTCGCATATCCTCTATCATCCAACTCGTAGGAGTCAGCAAATCTAGCCAGATGTTGAAACTCCCGCTGGTACTCCGTCACTGACTTGGACCCTTACCTTAGTTGTAAGAACCTCTCTTCGAGTTCATCCTGAGCAGACGAGGGGATGAAATGCTCTAAAAAGGCTTTAGAGAATTTGCTTAAATTGATTTCTGTATACACTCGCCCTTGAAAGGTGGAGCTCATGAGGGACTTCCACCAACACTTGGCGTGTTGGTCTAGGAGTGTCACTACCAAGGTCACAACCACGTTGCTTGGGCATCTAATTCCTGCCAGCAGTTCTTGCACGTTGTCGAGCCATTCTTCCGTACGCACTGCCGACTCTGTCCAAAGGTAAGCTGGAGGGGAGAGAGCTCGGAAAGTGCTCACCCAATTGGAGCCCGAACCTTGTTGTTATATGGGGGGTCGTTGGGATCTGAAGGCATCCAGGATTGCTGTTAGCGTCTGCCCTAGCTCCGATTGTTGAAATTATGTGGGTACGGACGGGGCGGGGGTGCCCCCCACTGGCTCAGTATGCACTGAGATCTACACGTAGAAAACAAACCTAAGGTCAGATTGGCTAATCGTAGGGTCAAAGTTGGACATACTTAGTGTGAATTATATATGAGCACACCACTGCTTCTGCTAAGTCAGTTTGTCCCCAAACTGACTAATCGAACGGGGGTGGAACCATTGTTAAATGACTTCTTTAATTCAGGATCGTAGCAAACTGATACCATTTGTAAGACCCCCCCTCCCGAAACACAGAACACGGCACGAGAGGGGTCTTATGCCCAGAGCAGCCGCCTTGCGGTAACGCTAGCACTCGGTCTAGCCTGTACTACAAGACGCCTATTCTGTCGGCCTTTACCAATATCAAACATTGCCAACACAACCATAAACAAGAGTTAGAAGTCAAAATCCACACAAGCATATAATAGTCCAAATACAACAAGTAAAGAAGCTACAACAAGCTTCTATAATCAGAGTACGTAAAATATTTTTCCCAAAAGGGCAACATCAGGTCTCTCTCACACTCACATCAGTCACCGACGGTAATGACCGTACCGTCCCCTCAGGCCATGTCGTCCTGGCCTGGCTCTCCTACTGCAAAACCTGCTGATACTCCACCTGTGGGTTTTCCTCCTAAAAAGGAAGACGTAGCAACCGTTAGTCATAAAGACTAAGTGGCTTCACATCCGCTCCCCCGGTGACTCCTCGGCACCGGACGGAGAAATGGACATGGTACAATATATATAGTATGTAAACATAAGTACAAGCAGGTGACATAGTATAATCAGTAAACATTGTAATAGTGTATCAGCACAATAAATGATTAACCGTTACTCTAGAAGTTCTATCAACTATAGCAGAGTATGAGGGAGTGTAAGCTACAACTAAAAGTAACCCAACTTATATGAATGCCCATACAGACATAAAAGTTGAGGATCGGCTCAACAAAAAAGTAACTCATCGTATAAGAGTGCCCATACAAACCTATACGATGAGGATCTTGTGTATGCGATGTAATGCGATGCAATAAATGTTATGCTATGACTCACCCATGAACACACACAAGCAATTGCTGTGTTGACACAGACTCTGAAGTTCCCACTTTTCGAGAAGGTAACAAACCTCTTAGGCGTCAACCATCGTGGCTAGACGGTGACAGTAGAGCATGCATCTCCACTTCTAGGTCGGCATCCACACTGCTATCCTAGGCCTCTGTACGCCTTAACGCTAAGAACACACAGCGGAGGTCGCATGCGTACTACGGCTCAGCGGGTGTCTCGGGTAGATGTGCACCGAGATCCTAGCCCCGAATTGGCCTATGATGTGACCCGGAAGGAGCCTCGGAAATGAGTACGAGGACCAAGCCTAACCATTCACTTGGCACGGAAGGAGCCTCGGGACGTGAACACTGAAGACCAAGCCCAACCGCCCAAGGTCTAACCGCCAACTCCTGTTAGTGTGACGACTGGCGAGTCCATAGACCTTCCACACTATCCTTAACATAGGATTACGACACCGCGTGTCGACCCACACTGCATGCAATCTCACATTTCGAGCTCATCAGCTCACAAGGGTTCCTTACCAAATCCCTTATCATCTCAAACGATCAAGTGCGGCAAACATTCACGCACTATCAACCCTTCACATATCCATTCACTAACCTTAATCAATCCTCTTCCAACATTTCAATCTCACAATACCGATTCACATGTCTAGTTGTTTATTCAATCCAACTTGTCTACTCACTAGTGAACCTAGAGATCCATTAACCACCCATTTCGTTCAAGTAGGTTTATCATTATTTGATTACAAAGGTTCAACCAACAACTCGCAACAATCCTTCAAGTTATTTACCCTCAATATCGCCTCTAATCCTAGTAGAGTTTACATAAACAAAAGAGCAAGGTATGCAGTAATCATATAAAATACAGAACTTCAACTGGGTATTCCTGAAGCTATGGGAATCTGGTGAAAATGTGTAACCCATCGTTGGAAAGGTATTACTAAGGGCTACGACTTTTTTGTTTAGTCAGAAGCCCAGATTTGGCCGTATCATATTTGAAATCGGCTTATAAGACGGCTATAACCAAATCACAGTTTCAGCACGTTTACATTATCAGCCGTCAATTTCTATCAGGCTTTCCCGTAGCTATAGACCTTGTCTGAAGATGTATAACCACTTGTTGGAAAGATCTCTCCAAGGTCTACGACTTTTGTGTTTAGTTGGAAGCCCGAATCTGGCCATGCCTCATCTAAAAAAGGCCACGAAGATCGCTGAGCGCAGAACGCAGATTTCTGCATGCATTTTAAGGCGGAATGAACGACATCGATTCATCTTCCTCCTCTAACAGATCTTCCCAAATCACAACAGAAATCCTCCTCCCTTATTCACCCTCATGAGGCAAATCTTCTTCACGATACCATCTCCATCATCACATTGAAAGAAGGAGAGGTTAAAGATGACTAATCCCTAGAACACAAGTTCTAGTATGGCCTCATCCTAGGAGTCTCCATCTCACACATCAAGACTCTTTTGAGTCGATATCTCGCCTAGGATTAACTACAGATCTATCACCAAGGGAGAGGGGAGGAAACTCACTTCATTTCTGGCGTTTCTGTTGTTTCCGGCCATGGATCGCGTGACTCTTCGCGGCGACATCCTCCTTTCCTCGGTGGCGTTGGCTCTCCACGGAGTATAGTTGATTCCATCAACTTCTTCCCTCCTCCAGCAGTATCTCCACAGAAAAGAAGGCTTGAGAAGAGGAAGAAAAACGGCCCAATCCCATGTAAATAGGACAAACACGGGTAGGAACACGCCCGTGTTCCTACCCGTGTCACGCTCGGGTGAAGTGGCGGCGACGGTTATAGCGTCGTATGGCCACAAACACGGGTAGGGACACACCCGTGTACACTACCTGTGTCACGTGACACGGTCGTGTTCATGCCTATGTTCGTACCCATGTCCTGCTCGGGAGACACAGCCGTTTTCCTGGAGATATGCACACGGGTAAGGACACGCCCGTGTCTCTACCCGTGTCCTGCTCGGGACAGGCCCTGTCGATTCCACTCAACGCCTCTTCTACTCAACGCCTCGCGACACGGGTAGGGACACACCCGTGTCTCGACCCATGTCCTTCTCGGGACACGCCCTGTCGAGTTCCACTCAATGCCTCTTCCACTCAACGCACACGGGTAGGGACACGCCCGTGTCTCTACCCGTGTTCTACTCTGGATCAATTTCTCTTTTCCACACGAGTGTAAGCCTACTCGCCTACACTCCCTGGGCCCAAGTCAGCTCTCCTGACTCTGAAGCACTCACGAGGGACCTAACGCGAATCGGGGCGTTACAGTAGGTTGTCTTTTTATGTTATTTATATCGTATATTTTGACGATGTATGATTTGACAAATGATTGCAAATATTCCTTGTCTTAGCCAACTCCTTTTGAGTCGTAGTTGGAATCACCATAGGAAGTAAATCGTAACTAATTAATGGCGCAACCCTAAGTATATGATTTCACTAATACTGCAGTGGATGACATCCAACGATAAGCACGATGAGAATCCCTATGCTGATAAAGGAAGGGGAAAAGCTGTGAGCGCTTGCTTCTTTAATTATGCAAAGTTACTTACTTTTGAAATATGAAGTTATTTTTTTATTTTTTATTTTTTATAGTGCTTTGAATCACTGATATCTAGAATCGCTAAAGGATGCGGAATTTGACATATCAAGTATTAAACGATGATTTCTGAGGGAAATTTTAAATAAATTACATCTTGCATAACTTCATAGATAAAGGTATATATATGTTTAAACTTCAGAATTTTAAAAAAATGAATGAATAATGTTAAGTATTGATTTGAATGAAATAATATGGGTAACCTAGTACTATGGGGGGGGGGGGGGGTATGAATACCCATGGCGGAATATGTTTTTGTATGCGGCCGTTGAAGGTCATAAGTCGTTGAAGACTCAGGGGTCGCTGAAGATCCAGATGCATGTTAACATACCCTTATGATTTTTATTCATTAAGATAAATAAGAAATGTAATATGAGATTAGATGAAGAAAGAGAAATGATCGTGAATTGAAGAGCTAAAAGAGAACGAACATAAATAGGAAGAAACAACACGGGGACGATAAATAATTTAGGGATTGCATACACACTGTATTTATACTGTTTCCTCTTTCCTGCATCGGAATATCTTTGTATATATTCACAAATGTTTGTTGTATTTATGTAACATCAGTTGAAGAGGTATGTTCATCACTTAGTCATATTTTTATGACTAAGTCTGTCGTCTTATTTGCTTAGGTTGTTGAAGCGACATTGGGTACGCAAAGGAAAGCTACGATGACTGAAGAAGAACGAAAAAGACTCGCAACAGAGCGCACAAAGGTATGAGATATAATTTTTTGTGTTTAGTTTGTACTCATGCATAGCTAATTATATATATGCTACAACGAATATCTGGCAAACATATATAGATATGGAAATTCTGGGGGGGGGGGGTCTGAATTGGGACATCACATTTAAGCACATCAAAAAAAGTTTGAAGGAGCCAAGAGGAAGAGAGAGGAACCTGCCCCAGGGCGTCGAGAAGAACGCATGGAGAACTTTAACCAGCGAGATCGTCGCGAGGATCACCCATCTAAGCGGTGTCAGGAGTACACACTGCTCAATACCTCACACACAAATGTACTCTATGTCATTCAAGATGACCCATCGTCACGAAAACTATGGGAAGCTCCCATCGGGAGGGGAGATCCGAGAAAGTACTGCAAGTTCCACAAAGGAACAGGACATTCCACCGATGAGTTTGTAAGGCTCAAGGATGAGATCAAAAGACTCGTTCGATAGAGCGTCCTAGGCAGATTCCTGAAGGATCAGACAGGAAATCGCCAAGCTCAAGAAAGAAGGGAGCAACCGCCCGCGCGTCAAGAAGCACAAGGGGACGATAAGTGGTTGGAACGGTGGAAACCATAGTTGGATCCCCCTTCACCGTCATAAATTCTATCGCGCGGCAGGGACAGAACGTCCAGACCCCGAAGAAGATTAGTTTTGGAGAAGAAGATCTGAAAGGACTGATCGTACCCCACCAAGACACGTTGGTCATCACTACGGAAATTCGGAATCCTGCTTTCCGCGACAAACAGATACTGGTTGACAACGAAAGCTCGGTAAACGTTCTATTCATGCCATCCCTCCGCGGAATGCAGATTTCCAAAGTGAAGTTGCAGCTGGCCGCGGGCCTGATTTACGGTTTCAGTGGAGGGTCAGTCTCGGTTGAAGGAACGATCACACTCCCGATCACTTTGGGAGAATTCCTGCGACAGGTAACACATCAGGTTCAGTTCGTGACAGTGGATTCTGAATCTCCATACAACGTGATCTTCGCCCGACCGCTCCAGATCACGTTCAGAGTTTATCCTAAATTAATCATCTTGTCATGAAGTTTGTTACACCTGCCAGAGTAGTCATCGTTAGGGGAAATCAGGAAGCAGCGCGGACATGCTATCTTCAACAACTTCACCCCGAGCAAGGAACGCATCTACCCCCGCACAACTATCATCAACGCCCCCGGAGCAAGTGTGTCCGGACGACCCTAGAGGCTCTGGTTTCAGAAAGAAAACATGAATCAGGCGCAAAGGCCCAATATTATTATGTTTGTCAAACTAGTTTTATTTTTGTGCTTTTGTTTCAGCAACAAACAATGAACCTTATAAAGTTGCAAGCATTCACTATCTTTTATCTTTATTAAATGCAAAATATTTGTCTACTTTAAATATTTATATTACAGGGCGTATTAGCAACTAGTTCGCAAAAGCTCGCGCTTTACCTCAATCTCAGGAGTCAGCAATGATGTCAGCTCTTCGTCATCACTGCCTCATGGGATCCTCACCGTCGCAGATCGAGTATCTCTTCAAGTAGAAGGTTACGTCGGGATTTTCCCCCTGACTCTTCTAAGGGATCCCAGCCCCTTGTGGCCTCTCTGCCTGTGATCCAAGGTTCGCCCATCTCCCACAGTGAGTCACGACATCGCCAGGGCCTGTCTTCCTCGCGTTCGCCCATGGTCTGCAAGTTTCTGAAATTCTTCTTTTCTTCAGGGCTCCCAGCCCTTGTGGCCTCTCTGCCTGCAATCGAAAATTCACCATTATCACACAGTGGGTCACGATGTCGCCATTGCCTGCCCCCTCACGTTCACCAGTGATCCGCAAGTTTCCGAACTTCGTCGTTTTTTCAGGGCCCCGACCCTTGCGGCCTCTCTACCTATGATCGAAGGTTCGCCCTTCTCCCGCAGTGGGTTATGGCATCGCCACGGCCTACCCCCTCGCATTCGCCAACCGTCTGCAAGTTTCTGAACTTCGTCGTTTCTTCAAGGCCCCCATCCCTTGTGCCCTCTCTGCTTGCGATCGAAGGTTCATTCTTCTCCCCGCAGTGGGTTACAACATCGGCAAGACCTGCCCCCTAGCGTTCTTTAGCAGTCTGCAAGTTTCCTAACTTTGCCATTTCTTCAAGGCCCCAAACCCTTGTGGCCTCTCTGCCAGCGATTGAAGGTTCGCCCTTCTCCCGTGGTGGGTCACGACATCGCTAAGGCCTGCCCCCCACGCATTTGCCAGCGGTCTGCAAGTTTCCGAACTTCATCATTTCTTCAAGGCCCCTAGCCCTTGTGGCCTCTCTGCATGCAATCGAAGGTTCTCCCTTCTCTCACAGTGGGTCACGACGTTGTTAGGGCGTGCCCCCATCGCATTTGGCAGTGCTTTGCAAGTTTCTGAAATTCATTGTTTCTTCAGGGCCCCCAACCCTTGTGCCTCTCTGCCTGCGATCAAAGGTTCTCCCTTCTCCCTAAGTGGGTCACGACATCGTCAGGGCCTGCCCCCCTCACGTTCGCCTGCAGTCTGCAATTTTCCAAACTTTGTCATTTCTTCAGGGCCCTCAGCCTTATGGCCTCGCTGCATACGATCGAAGGTTCTTCCTTCTCTCGTAGTGGGTCACGACGTCGCCAGGGCCTGCCCCCGTCGCCTTTGCCAACAGTCTGTAAGTTTCTGAACTTCGCCATTTCTTTAGGGCCCCTAGCCCTTGTGGCATCTCTGCCTACGATCGAAGGTTTTCCCTTCTCTCGTAGTGGGTCATGATGTCGCTAGGGTCTGCCTCCTCGCGTTCACCAGCGGTCTGCAAGTTTTCGAACTTCGTCGTTTCTTCAGGGCCCCCAGCCCTTGTGACCTCTCTGGCTACGATCGAAAGTTCACCCTTCTCCCGCAGTGGGTCACGACGTCGCCAAGGCCTGCCCCCTCGCATTCGCCAACGGTCTGCAAGTTTCAAAACTTTTTTGTTTCTTCAGGTCCCCCCAGCCCTAGTGGCCTCTCTACCTGCGATCAAAGGTTTGCCCTTCTCCCGCAATGGGTCATGGCGTCGCCAGAGCCCGCCCCCTCGTGTTCGCTAGCGGTCTGGAAGTTTCCGAACTTCGTTGTTTCTTCAAGGGCCGCATCCCTTATGGACTCTCCTCCTGCGATCGAAGGTTCACCCTTCTCCCGCAGTGGGTCACAACATCGCCAGGACCTACCCCCCACCCCCCCCACCCCCACCCCCGTGTTCGCCAGCGGTCTGCAAGTTTCTGAACTTCGTCGTTTCTTCAGAGATCCCAACCCCATACAACCCTCACTGCTTGCGATCGAAGGTCCACCCTTCTTCTTTAGTAGGTTGCGATGCTACCATGGCGTCCCTCCCTCACAGTGGCCCAGGATCGAGGGTCTTCACCGCCTCACTCAGAACCATTGCCAGCTCTGAAAGCCCGATACAGAGCCTATCCGGCCCAAAGCACCCACTCTTCACGCTGGAAGAAAGTCACAGGGCCACCATGGGCCCGCCCTCCGATCACTAGCTTCAAAAGCGCAACTCATTGTTGTTCACACGACACCATAACACAAAACATCAAAATATGCGTTGGGTAGCAACAATAAGTAAAATAACAAGACAAAAAAGACAATACAAAGCTGCAACAAAAATAAGTACACCAATACGACGCAAGGGCTAACAAGTACAAATCAAGAAACTCAAGTACGAAGGACTAATCCTCGTCATCAACATCAACAAGCTCGTCCTCGGACAAATCATCAAAGCCCAAGTTGGTGACGTCACACCCCGCATATGGGACACCATCCTAAGGGCCTTTGACATACCACGAAGAAAGGCTACCTCCCGCACCTCTGTCATGTCTGGCTCGCCCTCTTGCATCCATACCTCCTCGCGAATCTCCTCAGAAAGCAAGCAACGATCTCACATAAAGTCGATAGAATCCATGTACTCTGCGACATCCGCTGCTCTGAGCTCAATTAAGTGCTGCTCCGAAGAAAGGCACTCTACCTCAGACTTTAGAGAAGACTGCTCCGACTGAAGAAGAGCATACTACTCTTGCGCACCCTCCAAAAGATGCGCTTTCTCCTCCACCAAAGTATTCTCCGCCTGAAGCTCCTCTTGCATCTACTTCATCTTAGCTTTCATCTCTGCGTCAAATTGGCGAAAGCGGGAGATATCACGATCTCGCCTCCCCCTCAGATCAAGGCAGGATCCATCCATCACTCGACACTTCTCCTGAAGGTGCCGATAGTTGTCCTTAAAGCTTGCCAAAAGATCATCCCAAGAGGGGTCAATGCTGGCTTGAATGCATGTCTGCAACAAAGAAAATAAGTTAGAGAAAATCAAAGAAGTTTGACAAAATCGATACGAGAAACTACACCCTTACCTCCATAATCGGCCTCGAAGACAGCACAAGCCTCCCATTCCCCGGTTGCGGCCAGGAAGCCTTCTCAAGAACTTGGGGGGCAGCAGAGTCCAAAATCTCAATGTCAGGATACACATGCATAGTCGCCTCAACTCTAGAAGAACATAGAGTCGTCTCCAAGAGAGCGAGCGACCGCCTCGAAGGGAGACGCTCGACCGCTGAATCATCGCAACCTTCAAATATCATCTTCCTCTTCTGGTCACGAACCAACAGAACCACGGTAGAACGCTCCGCATCATTCAAAAGGTAGCATAACAACATGTGTTTTTCCTCCATGAAAGATTAAATATTGAAGAGACGATTTGGCGGCTCTCGAGGCTCGAAAATCCTAGCACCAAAATAAATTCACGCTCACACCCTTTCACCCAGTGACAACGATCAGGAAAGACGTTCCAAAGTTCCGGTAGCACCCATCAATTGCGGACATATTCATACAAAGTATTCTCATGGCATAGTTCCACCCGAATCCCAAACTCCAGCCAGTGTTTGTTGCTAAAAACATGGACCCGACCGCCACTGTCAGCGCGCACCTCGCACCAATTCTTGAAGATGTCCAAGGAAAGCTTGGAACTGTGTTCCCAAAAGAAGACTACTAGCCCCATAATGCGCGTCATCGCTAAGGGAGTATACTGGGACACTGACACCCCCGCAGAACTTCAAGATCCCGACCACGTCCTCGTATGGTGGCAACAAAAATCCGGACTTAAGAGACGACTCACAAGAGTCATCCAACCCACTGGCGGATTCTGCACTCGCTCTTCAACACGAGAAATCCAGATCTCCATTCCAGTAGGTAAATTGTATCGCCCCATCCAAGCAATGACTTGCTCCGGAGTAAGAGTAGAGCGAAGACGCGTCGACATGCCTTACGCCACACGCCGCGGAGCCTGTATATATGGACAATTAAGAAAGGAAAAACCTGACACCCCAAGAATTGGGAGAGAAGATCACGCAAACTAAGCGGAAAGAGGCGGCGCACCGTAAAAGTCGGAGCCCCACAAAGGGGAATAAGTCCCACAAGGAGGTACACACACAACCCAAGAGCGCGCGCACACAAGGCTTGAGGCGCGCGTGCGACCAAGCACGTGCAGCCCCAAGCACGCGCGGCTCCAAGTGCGCGCGCACGGCCGGGCACGTGTGCCCTCGACCGTGGGGGCACGCACACACCTAGCCTGAGCGTGCGCATGGTTCAGGCACACACTCGCACGTGCATCACGAATGCCTGCTCGCATGTGCATGTAACGTGCCGCCGCCCATGCGGCTTGGGCTTGCTCGGCCGCCACTTCTCGCGCTTCATGACTCTTCTTCGCCATCAATGTTGAAGACTCTCACAATGAGGAAAAGCTTCGCACTCCTCTCCTGAAATTCAGACTCTGCAGGCTTTGGGGGGAATTTGATGGGGTCACACCGATTTATAGGTGAACAGGGCTGCGCATAGCCAAAATGTCCACTCCCCCACTAACGAATTGGAGGGTTATGGTTCAAACCGCCTCACACGCGATCACTGCATCAGATCCATGCCACAACTACCATGCACCAAATCGTAACCACAGTGCGTAGGATCTCAACTCTCGGGCATAGGATCCTAACCCCAGCGCGCGGGATCGCCAACCACCACTTGGGATCCCGCGCGTCGGCCTCCTGGTGGCCGACCAGCGACCATAGCGACACTGACTCCCCCCGTTCTCCTCGGCCACCCGCCGCGAGGGCGACTGAGGAGGCACCAGACCCCAAGGGGCCGACCGCCCTTTTCTCCTCGACCGCCCGCCGCGAGGGCGACCGAGGAGGCTCCAACCCGCAAGGGGTCGACTGCCCCTTTCTCCTAGGCCACCCACCGCGAGGGAGACTGAGGATGCGCCGACCATAAGGGGTCGGCTGCCCGTCATCTCGCCGGTCTCCTAAAGTGGTCCAGCCGGGTAGGCACTGGCCCCAAAGGGCCAGGCACGCCTTTCTTCTTGGCTACCCGCAGTAAGGGCGACCGAGGAAGCGCTGGCCCCCAAGGGGTCGGCCGCCCATTGTCTCCCCGACCGCCTAAGCTGAGCCGGTCAGGGAGGCGCTGGACCCAAAGGGGCCAACCACCCTTTCCTCCCCGACCGGCTGGGAGGCGTCGACCCCCAACGAGCCGGCCTCCCCTTCGGCTGCCCACCATTTGGGCGACCGAAAGTTTGCCCGGCCTCCCGGGGTCGGCCGCCTCCCTTGGCTGGCCGGTAGGAGGCCGACCGGGGGATTTAGCCAGCCACAAAGGGCCGGTCGGGGGTTTTGGGCAGCCCCAAAGGGCCGGCCGCCCCCTCTGCCGCCCGTAACCACCTAAGTAGTGGCCGGTTTGTGGTGATTACCGGTCATAACCACCACCGTGGCCCGTCGGACCGTATCTTGATCCGGGTGAGTCTCTTTTAGGCCTAGGGGTAGGGCCGGTATTTTCCTAAAAAGGGTGATCTGAGTGATCAATTTCGAGCCTTCGTATTGGTTCGTCCGGTGGTTATCAAGGGAGATTACCGGATCGCCCCTCTCTGAGCCTATAAATAGACCCCTAATCCTTCTCATTTGGGGGAAACTAAAAAAAGTCGGATCTCTACGAAATATCTCCCCATCTCTCTTGCTTTTTCTCTTATTTTTTTCTCTTTCTCTACAAGTCCGTCGCCACCGTGCTCACCGCTACGGCAAAGTTCTGCCACCCCCGCGCTCACCTTTAAGTCAAAGTTTGTTTGCAACCTTCTCTGCGCACATCAGGGTTCGTAGAAAATTGCTCGTTCGCCGTCCGCAACCACCAAAATCCAGAGTGTGCCTCTAGTAAAGCACTCACAGTTCCATCCCTGCAATCAACCTGCGATTGTCCCGAAACGTGCAAGCGCTCTCCCGCATGCCGAACGTCGTCTCTTTCTCTCCCCCTCAAGTTATAACGAGGTGTGACCTGTCGCCCTCGGTTCTGCCGAAGAAGCATTGTAATCCAAACCGATCTAGTGGAGTTCCTGTCAGCACACTCCCAACTACGATTTCACCATATTCAGAGGGTTTTCCACGTAAAAAGACTTGTCTTGTCTATAATCTATTTTTGTGACTGTTTGCGTAACTGATCGCTCTGAGGGCTAAGACGATCTAGTTAGTTTTATAACACCCCGAAACTCAAAGGAGGGACGGGTGATATTTTAAGCCAAGTCTGGGACTTAGAGCAGGTGTCACGGGCGTGTAACGGGCGTGACACGGGCGTGACACGGGTGCCACACTTGGGAGTTTTCTGAGTCATGTACACGGGTAATGACACGGGCACAGACACGGGCGTGTCACATGTGACACGGGCGTGTCGGGTGCCGTGTTGCAGGCAGTGTCCTCCTCGGGAAACAAGTGTTGGCAGTTGTGCACGGGCCATGACACGGGCACAGACACGGGCGTATCACTTGTGACACGGGCGTGTCGAGTGCCGTGTCGCAGGCCGTGTCCTTCTCGGGGAAACAATGTTGGTCGTTGCACACGGGCGTGACACGGGTCGCGACACGGGCGTGTCGCATGCGACACGGGCGTGTCGGAGGCCGTGTCTAAGGTCGTATGCTGGTTATCGAGTCGGTCGAGACGGCGAATGGGTGACACGGCCATGCACACGACCGTGTTGCAACCCGTGTTCGGCCCCAGATTTTGTATTTTAGGCCTAATCGTGGCCGTCCGTTTTCTTGTCTTGGGATCTGATGGCTGGGATTGGTTCTGAGGGGCTTAAGTCCGGGAATAGGGTTTAGAATCCCTCATTTCCCTTGGTTGACTCTCTTTCTAAAGTTAGAGAGATGAGAGAGCTTGGTGGTAGAAGGAGAAGCTAGATCCGGTCACCGGCGGGACTTCGGAGCTCCAAATCGCGAGCCGTCTTCGGATCCGCGGAGGCAAGGAGATTGCGGTGCTTTTCATCCGCGTAGATTTTCATGGCGCCGCGGAAGAATGCAAGGGTAACGATTTCTCATCCTTGGGCATGTGAAGCCCTTTTTCCCTTTGCATAGGAAGCCCTCTCTCGCGAGTGAGCAAAGAGTTGGAGCGTTCCTTGGGGTAGATATGTAAAGTTCCCCTTGTATAGAGCCCATATGCAAAAACGGGCCTAGGCATTGTGTGTGAAGCCTATCCGGACAAGTAGAGCTGGATCGGTGATGTTGCATTGCATATGAACCGGGGAAAACTCCGGGTGTTTGGGCATTTTTCGGGTTTTCTACGTGGTAGATTGCAGTAGGGAGACTTGGAGATTAACTCCAAGGTGCACCCGGAAAACTGGGCAAAAGCGGGTTTTGCCAACATGGTGGCCGGGGAGCCAACGTGAACATAACCGGGTTATGTGATTATTGTGGTGGAAACGGGACTCGGTGAGTCTTGACCTGCGCATATGGCTTAAATTGTCGTTGCGATATGAGCACGGGTCAGGCGGAACCGTACCCGATCTATGTCGTTCGGTGGAACCGTTGGCATGGATGAGGGTCTTCAGCGGTTTATGACTTAAATTGTCTTGACCAAGGCCAAGAAGACAAAATGCTCATATGGTTGGCCGTCCAAGGGGCGGTGGTGGAACGGGAACGTCTATGGCTTGAAATGACGTGACGTTGGCCGGTTCGCCGTGAATGTGCCCTGTATGCACGAGGTGTGTGGCCGTGCGAGCCTACGCCTGTGGTGAAGTGTGTTTACACTATATTGATGCTATACTAATAAAGTGCAGGGAAAAAGCATCGCCGCCCCGATTACGGGGGCGGGATCGTTATAATTTGGTCAGCATAGCTGACCGTTGCTTTTGTTTACCACCGGGCGGTGGATTGTGGCTTGCAGGTGCTGCGGAGCCGAGCGAGAAATAGCGGGCTAAAGCCCATGTTGCAGTGCTGGCCCTCGAAGGCCTACCCTTTTTATGTTTTCCGTTTATCTCATGTATGGCCGGCCTGCGAGCCGAAGTATGAAAGACAATCTTGTATGAGGGAACTATTGTAAGGCCATAAGGCCGATACTTTTGTATTAATCATTCCTATTTTATCTAAGTAGTGGACATTCGTGCTTGACAAAGTTCTTTTATTTGTGCAACTTAAGAAATTGCTTCCGCTAGAATGACTGTGTAGGACGTTGGTGATTGGTTGTATGGTTTCAACGCGTAACCAACCGGTCTGTCCATAGTATATGGCGTCGGGCCCCGGCCGGACCTACTGCTATATGCTATGCGACGGATAGGGGTGTTACAAGTTTAGTCTATCAGGAGCGCAGTTGCGGACCGCAACACTGCTATTCGGCTGAACGAATGAATTCTATCACAGTAATTGGAATTAATAATTCCACTGTTCAGCTGCATATTAGAATTTTTTGTCTGAGCTCGGGTTTTCGCTCGTGGGTGTCTTTTTCTCCCGGGCAAGCATTTTACTGACCCATTTTTCCGCCAGGATGCGCATTTATTTTTCAGCATGGGTACACATTTTCCTCATGTGCATGCATTTTCCGCCTAGACTTGCATTTTTTGCCCGGGCGTGCAATTTTTGTGCGGTCGCGCACTTTTTTCCCGAGCGAACATTTTTCGCTCGGGCTTTTTTCTCTCAGACTTGGTTTTTTCGCCGGGGCGTGATATTTTTTGCCCAAATGAATTTTTTCGCTCGGGTGCGAATTTATCGCCCCAACGCAAATTGTTCGTCGGGGGCGAATTTTTCGGTTGGTGAAATTTTTTCGCTCGGGCGCGAATTTTTCGCCCGAACGCGATATTTTTGCCTGGGCGCGATATTTTTGCCCGGGCGCGATATTTTTGCCCGGTTGCGATATTTTCCCCCCGAGGCGATAAATACGTTTGAACGAAAAAAAATTGGGGTCAGGCGAAAATATCGCGGTGGTATAAAAAATCGAGCCGGGGCCCCAAGAGAAAAATTTGCTCCCAGGCAAAAAAATGTGCCCTGGCTAAAAAATTGTTCCCAGATGAAAAATCATGTCTGGGCGAAGAAAACACGCCCCGACGATAAATCAGTGCCCAAGGCTAAATTCGTACCCAGATAAAAAAATCACGGCCGGGCGAAAAAAATGCGGTCGCCGAAAAAAGCGCGAGCGAGTGAAAAAACAGCTGTCGGGCGAAAAATTCGTTCCAGGCGAAAAAACTTAAACCCGGGCGAAAAAATCGTGCCCAAGTGAAAAAAATCGCACTCGAGCGAAAAATTCATGCCTAGGAGAAAAAAACGCGTCCGAGCGAAAAAAAATTCGCTCGTTTAAAAAAATTCGCGCCCGGGCAGATAAAATTCAGACCGGGCAAAAAATTCGCGCCCGGATGACAAATGCGCCCGGGCGAAAAAATACGTTTGGGTGAAAAAAATAGCGTTCATCTGAAAAAATCGTGCCTAGGCGAAAAAGTCGCGCCCGGGCGAATAATGCGTGCCCGAGCAAAAAATGCGCGCCCGTGCGAAAAATGCGCGCCCGGCCAAAAAATGCGCCCCCAGCCGAAAAATTCTCGCCCAGGCGAAATAATGAACGTTCGGCCGAAAAATGCGAGCCCGTGCGAAAAAATGCGCGTCCGACCGAAAAATGCACGCCCGACCGAAAAATGCACGCCTGGGAAAAATGTGCATCCGGGCGAAAAAATGTGCGCCCTGTCGAAAAATTAGCACTTTGGCAAAAAAATGCTCCCCAAGCGAACAACATAATTAGCGTCAAAGTCTTTTTGAGAGAGTCAGGGGTGCACTGATAAGAATGAGAATTGCCAATAAAGATCTCATATAATCTTTGAGAAAAACCTGTTTCCTTTATAATCAATTCTCATGAGAATCAATTCTCATGAGAATTGAGAATTGAATTTCAATTCCCAAGCATTTTTATGATCATCAAATACTGAAATTGAAATTATGAATTGAATTACGATTCAAACTCTCCGATTACAATCTAACTATGTGTCAATTAAAATGTGGCACATTACACCGTCGTCTCGTCAGAGCGTCGAGCTCGTCGGCGCATCGAGCTTGTCGGAGCGCTAAGCTTGTCGGAGCGTCGTGTTCTTAAGGAAGTGCATTCAGCTTTGTTAGGGCTTCTTCTCAGCGCCTACATTGACGACGTGCGTCGAGCTTGTGGAGGGTTTTGCAGTACATTCAACTCTGATTTCAGGTAACGTTAGGGCTTCTTCTGAGCGCCTACATTCAACCCTGTTAGGGCTTCTTCTCAGGCGGAAATATGATTTTATTCTTTGAATATTCACATGTATTGTTAGGGCTCCTTCTCAACAAGATATTCTCCTTGCTTTTTCAAATTTCAACCTAAAGTTCAACTCACTCTTCTTCAGATTTCAGCACATTCTTCTCCAGAACGCAGGTATTGTCGCCTTTAGTTTTGTTTTTGTTTTCAAATTTCATATCTCTGATTTTTAGTTTTTCATATATATATTTTAATTTTTTATAGGTTTAATTTCTTTTTTGAGCTAAGAATGTTGTCTTTTTTCAGGGACTTTTGGCATTTTACACCCTCCAATTATGGAGTTTTGACACTTTGCACTCTCATTTATTAAAATTGGCACAATGCACCCCCCCAAGTATCATTTCCTTGGCACTTTGCACCATAGGCTTATAAAACAGGGGCAATTTTGTCATTTCTGCAGTGCGGACAGGTCTATTAATATATCTCTATCATTGTTTTTCATCTGAACAGTGCAAAAAACTCTATTTCTAGGCGTAGAACCAGATTTTAAGTGTTGCTGCTCCAAATACAAGATACTAAGTACAAGATATTAAGTAGATATCATAATACTGGCCAGATATTAAGTAGGTATCAACAGTATAGCCGGAGGAAGAAGCAACCGCAGAAACTTTGGCCAGATTTTAAGTTATCAACAGTATGGCCGGAGGAAGAAGCAACCGCAAAACTGTTATCAAAACTTTGGCCAGATTTTAAGTGATTCCTATCCTGTTTGATCAATCTAGATAGGAATCAAAACCAATAGCAGAAATTGGCATCCACAATATATATATATAAAATGGAATATGTCACGACCCGTCTCGACAAGATCAGAGTGCGCTTCGGGCGGATCGTGATGTCACAGGCATGCAGAGAAGAACCATGTCTGCTAAGGCGAAATCGGAAATCCTATAAACTAGTTTAAAATATCATATTTTTAAAATGATGGTTTACTTGATTTTTAAAATGATGCGGAAGCCGCAAATTGGTGAATAAAATATTTTTTTGTGCATGCATTTACTTTTATAAAAAAAAATGAAACAACAGGAGTTGTATTGAAATTTACGAATGCATATAGTTACCAAAATTTCATAAGTGAAAATATTCTAATACAATGCTTTCCCCTAAAAGATGTCCACAATACGAGAGAAAATGTCTGATGATAACTAATACATGAATAATACAGTCCAATTGTAACTGAAGCAAATACATAGAACCTGCCGGTACATCGAGCAAAATGAAACCTCCAAACAAAAGCTGAAGCTGGGTGTAGGGGTGATATCGAGTCGAGTTCGAGCGATTTTGGTTCGGCTCGAAATCGAAATTTTCGACTCGAACTCGGCTCGAAATCGACTCGAAATCAAAATTGATTTCGAGTCGAGTCGGCTCGACTCGAAATGGCTCGATTCCGAGTCGGCTCGAAATTAAATCGAGTCGGCTTGAAATCGAATCGAGTCGGCTCAAAATCGAATCAAGTCAGCCCGAAATTTAACAATTTTTCGTTTTAGTCTTCATTCTTTTTATTTAGGTTTAAATTTTGTTATTTTTAATCTTAAAATAAGAATATATTAATAAATACATAATTTTTTTATTAATTCGAGTTGATTCGAATCATATTTCGAGCGATTAAGGGCTGGCTCGAAATCGACTCGAAATCAGATTCGAGTCAAATTGAATCGACTCAAATTGAGTCGAATCAATTTTAACCGATTCCGATTCGGCTCAATTTTCGAATGATTTTCGAGCGATGTTCGAGTTTCGAATAATATGCTCAGCCCTAGCTGGGTGGAGGAAACTCAGGAACTGGACGGCGCAGTCACGAACCCAAAGACAAAAATTCAAACAGAAGGAAAAATGCCTCAGAACATGAAGTTACATAATGATTCAAGTCAATAACTTACGCAAAAAGTAAGTAAAGAAAACTAGAGCTCAGTGAGCTAGTCTTACATGTAGCAAGCAGACAAGTAACCATGTCTAACAAGATTCTTTTACGTTAATAGCCTACTCCGGAATTTAGCCTAGCTGCAATACCATAAGCGATCTATATTGAAGGGTGAATGTGTTGTCATTTGGTGCACAGGATTCCAGTGTATAAATTGATGCAAGGCTTATCAACGACGGTGCTTGCAATGATCGACTAATGGTTACTGTTACCAGTTAGTCGGGAGCTCGATTTAAAGCGTCACACCAAAACAACACTCTTACCTCAATATTTGCATATGGTTGTATATGATTTCAGGGATTCAAGATTTAATAATGACAAATTATTATTTTGACGATTCCAGTTTATAAGGGTCTATTTTATTGCAACAAATCAAGTAATATAAATTTCATGTTTGCAAACGAGAGAAATTTATCTACTTGCCTCAAGGTCACGTCGAAAAACTAGCGACAACTAAGTGGCGCGAGCAAGGTTAGGAGCTCGAGCTAAACCTGTTCAGGATCCACAAACACATTTTAACTTGAATTAACAAGAGTTTTTATACTTGCACATGCGTTGGATATTCGCATCACACCACAGGAGGGTGGGTGTAGAAATTTACCTCCCTCGAGAGTGAGGGGAGAAGTGACTACCGCGAGAGATCGGGAATTTTGGCGGCGATTTGGAGGCGAAAATCCCAATATTGGAGCGATCCCACCACCTAGATTGGACGAGCGGCACCGGAAACGGAAACATAAATGAAATTAGTTGAATTCACGACAAACCTAAGGGGGATCGACAAAATTGCGTCGATCGGAAGCGGAAATCCATGCAATTAGGGCAAAAATTGAAAACGAGGGATCGATGAAATTCCTTACCCAAGGAGACCCGATCTGGGCTCAGAAATCCACGAGGAGGGGTTTCGAGCGAAACCTTAGGAGTCCCTCACGAATTCCACCGGCCGGAACGAGGAGGAGCTAGAGCCGCCGGAGAAGAATGCTGTCTTTGCCTTCATTGGCCGGAGGAGGAGGAGATTAAGTAACCGGCTGCTGCCCTTACTGGCTGGCGAAGAAAAATAGAGGAGGGAGAGCAGGCGGCGGCAGGAAGAGGTCACCGGAGCCTAGGGTACAGTCAGCCAAGAGAGGTGCCTGTTGCAGAACCGCCAGCCACGGGGAAGGAGCAGGAGGCGACGGGGAAGCCAGAGGAGGGGCGCCGGAGGCCTACCGGAGGAGGAGGAGGCGCCGGAGGCCGGGATCGAG
This sequence comes from Platanthera zijinensis, assembly GCA_039513925.1. Lineage (NCBI taxonomy): Eukaryota > Viridiplantae > Streptophyta > Magnoliopsida > Asparagales > Orchidaceae > Platanthera > Platanthera zijinensis. Next base: position 231,509,026 of record CM077080.1, read on the forward strand.
GCTGTCGGGGGACGCGCAGAACGGGATCGGGGCCGTCGGGGGCGCAGGAGACGGAGACGGAAGCGAGAAATCGGGATCGGCTTCTGCGGCATGCGATTCCTTGCGGGATTTAGAACTGGGGGGGGGGGGCTCGGTTCTTATTAAAGAGAGGGAGTGGGGTAGGTTTAGACTGGGGGTTAGTTTAGGTCTTTTTATATTATTATTATTATTATTATACAAGACTATGGGTTGTTACATTCTCCCCTACTTACGAAAATTCGTCCCGAAATTTTCCTGAGTACTCTCTGAATGAGACTAAACAACGAAATTTCAGATGGCATATATTTCAAACAGGAGTTTGCAGATTAACGCATGACAGCTAACCATGAAAGATACTGAAATAACAAGGAAGTCAGATTTAGAGACGTACCAAGAATCAAGAGAAGAGTTGTGGATACTTGCTACGCATGTCAGATTCGAGGTCCCAAGTGTACTCCTCAGACTTGCCATGCACCCAAAGTACCTTCACCATATGAATGGTTCTCTTGCGAAGCTTGCGTTCTTGATATTCGACGATCTTCGAAGGCTCGATCAGATAAGACAGATTGGCTTCAGGAATCACTGGAACCTCTTCAAGAACACGATGAGGATCGTGGATATATTTTCGGAGCTGACTAACATGAAAGACATCATGGACACCGGCCAAAGAATCAGGTAGCTCCAGACGATAGGCAGATCCTCCAACACGCTCTGAGATGACATAGGGTCCCACGAACCTCGGGCTAAGCTTATGGTAACGACCGAACCGTTTCACCCCAGGAGTAGGAGAAACCTTCAGAAACACCCTCACCTACAACAAACTCCAACGGACGGCGGCGCTGATTGACATACTTTCTCTGTCTCTCAATGACACGACTGAGCTGAAGACGAGTTTTCTTCATGGCTTCTTCCATTTCCTGAAGTAACTCAGGACCCAAAATCACCTTTTCACCGACTTCTGACCAGTAGAGCGGGGTCCTACAGCGTCGCCCGTACAGTGCTTCGAAGGGGGCCATTTTGAGGCTCTCATGATAGCTGTTGTTGTAGGCGAATTCAACCAAGGGTAGATGCTCATCCCAAGCTTATAGAACAGGGGCAATTTTGGCACTTTGCACTCCCATTTATTAAAATTGGCACAATGCACCCCCCAAATATCATTTCCTTGGCACTTTGCACCATAGGCTTATAGAATAGGGGCAATTTTGTCATTTTTGCAGTGCAGACAGGTCTATTAACCGTATCTCTGTCATTGTTTTTCAACTGAACAGTACAAAAAACTCTATTTCTAAGCGTAGAACCAGATTTTAAGTGTTGCTGCTCCAAATACAAGATATTAAGTACAAGATATTAAGTAACAAGATATTAAGTACAAGATATTAAGTAACAAGATATTAAGTAGGTATCATAATACTTTGGCCAGATATTAAGTAGGTATCAACAGTATAGCCGGAGGAAGAAGCAACCACAAAAACTTTGGCCAGATTTTAAGTTATCAAAATGTTATCAACAGTATGGCCGGAGGAAGAAGCAACCGCAAAACTGTTATCAAAACTTTGGCCAGATTTTAAGTGATTCCTATCCTGTTTGATCCATCCAGATAGGAATCAAAACCAATCACAGAAATTGGCATCCACAATATATATATAAAAAATGGAATACACGAAGGCTTCGTCGGTGATAGAAGGTAATGGCGACATCCTAGATCTTACCTAGAAGCTAGTATCGTCAGGGGAAGAAGCATTCGGGATCTTCGCTGGAAGTAGTCAAGATCATTGTCGCAAGCAGGTATCTCCGGAGGAAGAAGCACTGGGGAAAATTTCATCTTCCGCAACAGGTAAATTGGAAGAGGTAAAAACCTAATTTGGGGTTCACGCTTAAGGTAAAAGGCAGATTGATAGGTTGCTGACCAAAATTCCCTTATTATTAGCAAACCAGGGTGCAATGTGCCAAGGAAATGAAATTTGGGGAGGGGGGGGGGTGCATTGTGCCAATTTTAATAAATGGGGGTGCAAAGTGTCAAAACTTCATAATTGGAGGGTGCAAAGTGCCAAAAGTCCTTTTTTTCAGAGATGTAAAGTGAGAAAATATGTTGCTTGATGAAAATTGTTCTGAATAGGGGACTTGGGGTTGATAGTAGTAGTGAGTCACTATGCATGAATGGGGAATCATACCAACAAAATTCACTATTTAGTGATGATTTGAATGATAATGAATTTTAGTTGGATGATTTGTTACTCAATGACAGGTTGGTGAAAGAGCTGATTCAAAACAACCTTTGAATATGAATGTCATAATACACTTAAGGGGGCATGGTAATTAATTTTTATCTAAGTCATGGAAAGGAAAATTTTAGAAATTCATGTTTATCAAGAAGATGGAAATGATTCTGATTTTGAGTTTAATGTTGAATTGTGTTTTAATAGTGCTTATGAATTAAGGGTTGTTGTGAGATTGTATGCTACTAAGCAAGGAAAACCTTTAAAATGTACTAAAAATTGCAGTGTCAAGATTCAAGTTACGTGTGATTATGGTTGATTATATTTGCTTCTTTTATGTCGAAGAGTGAAAAAATCTTTCAAGTGAAGACGATCAAAGGGAACATACATGTTATAGGGTTTCAAATTCCCAACATTACAACTCTGAGTTTCTTGCGAAGAAGTATGAGCACAACATTAGGAGCAAACCATAGTGGCCCGCTAGTTCAATGTGGGAAATAAATAAATAATGCAGAAAGATAACAAAACATTATTAAGTTTATGGAAGATATATAGAGTAAAAAAGCATGCCTCTAAATTAATTAGTGGCACAAAGTTAGAGCAATATGCAAAATTTTAGGATTACTCCAAGAAAATTTATATGACCAATCGTGGCACCACAATCAAAGTTAAATATATGCATGATGTAGCTTCACAATCATGTATTTTTAGAAGACTATATGTATGTTTGAGTGCATGAAAGAAAGGTTTCATGGCAGAATGTACACTTACTATAGATTTGGATGTGACTCATGTGAAGACATCAACTTGTGGAGTATTTATAATGCGATATTAGCATTGATGGTAATAATAAGATGTATATTATTGTTTATCTTGTTGTTTTAAAGAAAAATGCAAAGACATGAACATGGTTTGTTAGTCTTCTGATAGAAATTTCGTGCATTAAATACACTTACACGTGGTCAATAATTTTAGACAAGCAAAAATGGCTAATAAAAGTAATTAATGTATTACTACCTAATATGAAACAGAGATTTTATTTGCGGCATATGTATAACAACTTCAAACAAAAACATAAAGACATACAACTAAAAGATATGCTATGGAAGGTTGTATCCGCTACTAGACTTGTAGATTTCAATAATGAGATGGAGAAATTGAAAGCATGTGATAAGAAGGCTTATGAATGGGTTAGAGAAAGATATGAAAGATATTGAGTGAAGTCTCACTTTAGTACTTAGCATAAATGTGATATGTTGCTAAATAATTTTGTGAAACTTTTAACAAAGTGATTCTAAAAGCTAGAGATAAGATTTTAATAACAATGTTGGAGACTATAAATGTGTTACTCATGAAGATGCTTCACACTAAAAGAAATAAGATATTCAAGTTTAATGGAATGGTCATTTCATACAACGAACATTGGGAAATAACAAAAAAATGCACACAATTACATTCTAGTATGGAATCATCATCACAAATTTGAAGTTGAATTGTGGACATGAGACAAATGGACGATTGATTTGAGTTTTAGAAGCTGCAGTTGCGGTAGATGAGATCTAACGGGTTGTGTGCACACAACATAATGCATATTTTATTAGAGAAAAAATGTTGAAGATGTTAAACATTGGTATAAAAAGGGTATGCTTATGATGGCATATGAACGCTGGTTGAATCCCATAAAATCATACAAGTAGCGGCTAGCTAATTTGAATTCATTTATTCCCTAATGTAATATTCCCAAGAAGCCCGGAAGACCATCAAAGCATGCTAGAAGAAAAGCGGAAGATGAATTACGGTATAAAATTTGGAGTAAATAGTCATGATATGAAGTTCACACACTTTAACTGGGGGATGACGGGACATACCAAGAAGAGTTGTGCAGAAGCCTCCAAAAGCCAAGATACACCTTCTACTACGAGATCAAAGTAGCCGGTAAACATTAATTCATCTTTTATTTATTTTATCATTATGTAAGATTTGATTGCTCTTTAATCATGTCGTGTTAATGTGCAGTGAGGACGAATACGTCATTGAGACCTTAATGCTTTGGAGGATTTGCTCAAATGTTTTTTTGCTTATGGAGTTGATCGTGAACGAAGCTAATTTTGTACTTGTACTTTAGTTGGATGTATTGAACTGTATTTGGATGATGGTGTTTAGCTTAGTTGTGTGGAGAAAGTATTTGGATGGCTTTTAGTTTTTAACTGTTTCAATTTGATTAGTGATGTTTATTATATGTTTTTCAATTTGATTCTATTAAATTGGAATGATTGCTTAATAGTGTTAATGATTTTGATTGAAATAAACTATTTCAAATATCACAAACACCTAGTAACAACTCAAAAGATCACAACAACAACACTCAAGCCTTTATTCCACTATAGTGAGGTCGGCTATATGGATTCTTTGTCGCCATTCTGCCATATCTTTTGTACAAATGATTCATATTCACAAGGATGACTAAGTTTTATGGCTTTTTCTTGTTTGTTTTTTTGTGTCTTTAGCATATCGCAGTGCTTTTAACCAAAATGCATGCGGCACTTTTAATAATTCCCTAAAATATATATATATATATATACAAAATAATATATATATACTTATGAAATTTCAATTTTCAAAGTGGAACTTTTCAATAAATAATTAATTTATTTTATTTTCATAGTCTTATGGAGTAAGTTGAACATTTTCTATTGGATTGGCCAATCAATCTCTACCATTGAAATTTTCTTATGTTTAATTATTTATTAAAGTAGGTCGGACCGGCCGGTTCAACCGTAAACCAGATAGAGCTCCGGACCGGTCCAAAGGGGTTGAAAAACCTGGTGCGCCTTATATTAAGTTCAAATTGAGATTGTTGGGGATCAAACTGGGACAGTTTTAAAGCGCGAGAGATAATGATCACTCAGCCAACTAGTTCTTGTTGTTTAGCTTGAAACTAACATATATAGATATTTAAAATATAAGCATATCTTATTATATATAACTACTTATTATTTGAAAACTATTCTCCAATAAAATGCATATATTTATGTTATTTCAATATAAAATTTTCAAGAAAATATGTAATATATGCTTAAAAAATTATAAGAAATATTGTAATAAACATATATATTTGTATGTATATTATAATTATATTATTTAGTTGCATTTAAACTCAATTTAATATTTAAATAATATGTTATTATTTGACATTATAGTTCAACCCTGATCTGACCGGTCCAACCGACCGGATCTTAAACATTTCATCCCACTTGTTCATTCTCCAATCTGATTCTCAGAATACTTACCCTTGAATTGAATCAGCCCGCTATTGTTGCAATCACTGTGTACCTCGTTTGGCAAGAACATGATTCTCTTTCTGTTTCTTAACCTTCGCATCTTAAACATCTGCACTATAATCACGCAATGGGATAAGATTACACTACGATTTATTACATCAGGCTCGGGCCGGGCCAGAGTTTTTTTTTGATGTCGGGCCCAGGCCAGGGCCTACTCAAGTTGGGCTCAGGCCGGGCCCGTTCCTCAGTAAAAGAAGGGGACCTGATTGAACTTTTAGACCGGGCCCAATCAAGCCCCAAATTAGCCCAAGTGCTAGCAGCCCGACATTATATTGGGCGGCCAGCTACTGCCAGCATTGTTGGCCAACATTATGTCGGGTGGCCAACATAAATTGTGTGCCGCCTAGGGGGCTTTAATTCTTGGGCGGGACTGGAACTGGCACCTGGCCAAGTCTTGACCACATATGGGGGTCTGGTGAGCCCTCTTGGTCCTGGCCTGGGCCTAACCGGCCACCAAACCTAACCGGGTTTGGACCCAGGCAGACCTGGGCCCGACTCAAATTTGCATCTCTAAACTAAACACAATATTATGTATTGTAGTTTATTTGTTGTTTTTCTGAAATTTTCTATTCAAAGTAAAAAAAAACAATATTTTAGTGATATAAAAACTATTTTACTTGAGAGAAATTTTCGCCCAGTAGATCTGATGAGAATTGAAGAATTTCTAATATAATTGTAAGTTTATAAGAATTATATTATTAGGGATACTTATTTTGTTCATACAAAATATTATAAGATTAATCAGAATTAACACATAATAACGCCCGACATAACTCTCAAAGTATATTTAGTAAATAGTAATCGATTAACAAAACCGATTTTATCTTGCATGAAAAAAAGTGAGCAAATGAGAAATCTTGCAGGTAAAATGTGAACAAATTAACTTTATTATTAATTCAAATTAAAATTACAAAAATCAATAACATATTTAATGATCACAGCATTTAGATTTTATAAGAACGTAGAAAGACAAATCATTAAAATTCAATAACATATTCAAAGTACAACATAATGAAATTAAAGGTTGCCCTTGTAGCAAATGCAAAGTTGTAGCGATTCATCACTTAGCCAAGACCTTTTCTCGTTCAAAATCCGATCACTCAAAGAAAAAGCTGATTACGAAGCTACGGTGTTAGCTTGGATCGTTGGTATATCACAAGCTATAAAAAACATAATAGCCTAGCTATGAACTTCAGAGTTTTATCAATATAAAATATTAAAGTTATCTATTTCATTCGTACTCATAAAGTCACGAAATATTTAATTCATTTAAATAGCAATTCGCTCATGCTTTTTTTCATGATATAATGCTATTAAGCATGTTTATATAATTAACAAATAATGGAGTTGGAACAACTTCTTGGCAGGGTCTTGAGCCACAAGTTCATCGTAATTATTATAACATTACACAACAACAACAACACTCAAGCCTTTATCCCACTATAATGGGGTCGGCTGTATGAATACTTTGTCTCCATTGTGCCCTATCTTTTGCCATAATCTCACTAATGACTAAGTACATCATGTCTTTCCTTATAATTTCATTCCAAATCTTTATTGGTCCACCCCTCCCTCGTTTAACATGTCTAGTGACTAGACTCTCGCAACGCCTAACAAGTGTTTCTAATGGTCTCCTCGTCCAACATTATGCAAAAATATTGTTAAAATAATGTAATAGATAAATACGTATTAATATTATCAAATGAATAAACATATAAACAACCGTTAACACATTCTCTTAAATTATCAGCATCTCCTATATTAATAAAATCATATAAACACAACATAATAATTGTGCACGAAGCCCATAACATAGTCATATGCAAGCGAAAAATTTCATTAAAATAAAAAAATCCATAGTGGGTGATTGGTAATTGATGTAGTCCTCCAAGTTTTCATATCAAAAAATTTTATCCCCATATAACTTCAAAGTTAAAACCTCCAAAAAGACATTCAATATCAGGCTCATAGATGTATTCATCTTTAACTGATGAGTGTGCTCAAGATGGGGCTCATGGATATGCAACCTATCCAAATAATTCTTTTTATTCTTCACTAAGCCTGATATATTTGATTCAAATACAAAATCAACTTTCTCAATATTAAACAAATGGGTGCTAACAATATGATGAGGTTAACATAAGTCAAAAACAATAGAATCAAAATGTTTAGATTCGGCGCAAATAAATAATCCAAATTTTGAACTCTTTAAAAGGTTCGTCGTATTTTCAGACATATCGGACGATGTAGAAGAAAATATAAAATTAATTTGTTCATTAGCAAGTAAATGATCACTAATAACATCAAAAAAAAAGTTAAATGTTTAGATCTTTTGCTCATATAACACAGGATTAATATGTCTAAACTCATGTACACCGTCATCTCCCGATTCCCTCAAATAAATGATCATAGATTCTATGGCTCTGTTTGTTCGGCCGTTTTTTGTTTCATTTTCGATGAGACAAACACCACCGCTCAAAAAACTGTTTGGCAAATCTCTCGTTCTTACCGCCACTCAAAAAGTCATTTTTTTGACTAATAATATGAGACCACAACGTCCAAGTCCATTTCCACTCCTCAAATTCCAACCACTCTCATTCTCACCACCCAAATACAAGTGAATGTTCAGATCTTTTGCTCAGATAATATGGATGAATATGTCTAAACTCATTTATATTGTCATCTCCCCAAACAATAACTTTCCTTTAGCTTCCATGAAAAAAATGATCATAGATTCTAAGGCACTAGAGGTGTAAGTTGAGTTGAAGCGGCTCGAAAGCTCGATGAGCAGGCTTAATTAAGCTCGAGTCTGTGGAGCGCGAGCTCGAGCTCGATTACGAGTCGAGCTCGAGCTCATCTTTTGTTGTTCATGAGCTCGCGAGCCGGTTCACGAGCTTTTTATTTATACATCTTAAAAAATAAAAAATAATAGGAAAATAAAGCTCATGAGCTAAAAAGCTCGCGAGCAACTCGAGCTCGAGCTCGCGAGCTCGAAACTCGAGCTCTAACTGGGATAAATGAGCTCTTGAGCTCGAGCTCGAAATGAAAAGCTCGAGTGATGGAGACGACGGCCCTCAACTTGTTGAAGAAGATGACGGCACGCTCGCGGAAGATCCTCCTTCGTCTCCAACAAAAGACTTGCGTCGCCATGGTGATCGTGTGGAACGACGCTACAATCTCCGCCCTCAGCGCAAACCTGCTTAATACTATTTAGTTGAATAATTTTAATTTTATTTGGTTGAATTTATTATGCTATTTGTTTTGAACATTTTAATTATGTCATTATGATTTAAAACATTAGAGTGTCTTTTTATTATTTGGGCTGCATGTAGTCTAAACATGGTTGTAAGCCTATATAAGGCCTAGTATTGTTTCATTATGAGGAAGTTGAATGAAAATTGAAAAACCTAATTCCTCCTAAGAATTCTCCCCTCCTCCCTCTCTCTAAATTTTTGCCCCAAGCTTTCCTCCTCCTAGCCGCCAACAACAACCCCCTCCTCCCCTCCTTCTCTCTGCCAACCCTAACCCCCCTCCATCCAAGCCGCCAACTCCTCCCCTCTCCCTCTACCACAGCCGCCACCTTTCCTCTCTCCAAGAGAACCAACCCCCCTTGTCATCTCCTCCCTACCCGAGCCCTCCTTTTCACCACCCAAAGGCCGGCCGACCACCCTCACCCAACACAAACCGAGCAACCCACTTTCAAGGAGGAACCCGACCACCCCCTCTCTCTTGGTGGTTGGACCAAGTTGTTTGAAACAAGCTCTCGTGGATCTCGGCTAAGGCGTGAAGCGACAAAGGCGGACGAACTTCCTCTCCATCCGGCATAACTCCGGCAGAACCGTTGAAAGAGCGATTCAAGTTAGATAATCGGAATCATCCATTCTGGTTTGGGTAACAAAAATTTCTACTTTGTGTGATTCTTTCCCTAGATATTCTTGTGGTGGAAATTCTTGGCGTTGACTTTTGAATCGTTAAATATTCGTGGTTTCTTCGGTTGATTTTGTGTTTATCTTGATTGAACTAATTTTCGAAAGGTTTGGCGAACCTCGTAACTTTTTGTTGGGAGAGATCTACCTTTTCTTGAATCGTACTTTTGATAGATCTCTTTTGGTACAACCTTCGCTCAATCGGACCGGGTGGGTCTTTTTAGCCGGAAAGGATATTGGTCTATCGCCTCTATTCGATCCTAAACGGTTTGGCTACCCGTACGTTAGCGTTAACGTGATATAATTGCTTGGAGTGTGCGTGGCGTATAAATTTGTGCGAGTGTAGAATTCGAGTCATTGAGAGACAAACGTGCGTATTCCGTAGATTTCTCGGCGTCAACGTGTATGCCTACATCAATTTGGTATCAGAGGGAGATTCACGTCAGTTTCTTAATTGGCACCCTCCCCCTTGTATTTGCGCGTCGGCACACACTTTTCCTGCTCATTTACTAGTCAAAAATACAAAATTTTTTTTTGCTGATCTGCCAATAGCAGTCTACTTTTTTATTTTAAAGAAAAATTCAATCTTTTTTTAATAATCTCCTTTTTATTTCCTGCAAGAAAACTCAAAAAAATTATTTTTTATCCTAGTTATTAAGTAGGAACATTTCCATCTGTGGGAGTTCTTGAGTCAGTTTATTTCATTTCTGCATGCACACTAGAATGGACACTGAGTATTCCCCATATTCGTCCAAAATGGCGGGCGAGCGGGAAGTGGGTCACGTTCCTGCAGCGATTGAAGAACTCCGTCAGGAGTTCACCGATAAGTTGACAGAGATTAGGGAAATGCTACACGAGTTAAGATTGAATCGCGCGGCTCCCCATAATCAAGCCGCCAATCCACTTGATGAAGGGAATAATTATCAAAATAACAACCAAAACAACAAACGAGCCCCACGTGCACCGTATGAGTTTGACATAACTAGAGCCGTCCGGGTCAAACCCCCATCATATGATGGATTGGGTGAACCCCAAGTCTTCCTGGACTGGGTGATGGAAATAGAATGCTACTTTGAATGACAAAATTTGACGGACGCGGATAAGGTGCGAGTGGCGCGAATGAAGTTGCTAGGTAGAGCCAAGATCTTTTGGTTAAATAAAGAACGTCGTCTGAGAGCTGACAATGGTGAGTTACTTATTGGTTTGGCAGGCATGAAGGTCATGCTGACAGACCAGTACGTCCCTTCGTATCATCGAACACAGATGTTTGATGATTTGTCCACCTTTAAGCAAAGGAGTCGGTCGGTCTCGGAATACATGAGTCTTCTTAAGGACATGATGGTTAGGTGCGGTGTAAGAGAGATGCTTGAGATCACCCTTTCTAGGTTTCGCAAGAGGTTAAACCCCGACATCCAGGGCAAGCTGTTGCGTTATGGTCACACCGACCTGAACACCACTTTCAATGTTGCACTAAATATCGAAAAACACAATGTTTTTAAGAATAAGTCACGTTCGTATCAGAAGGGAAAGTCCATCTTAGGACCGCCTCCCACCTCTGCCTATAAGGATAAGGGCAAGTTCCGGTCCACAGACTCGAACTCCATAGTAGTGACTGCTAGGAATATTAAAAACCCAACGGATGAGAGAGTGCTTGTAGGAAGAGTAAACAAGATGAACGCTACCTGTTTCGCTTGCGGGATTCAGGGTCACTACGCTAGTGAGTGTCCTACAAAGCCCAAGCCCTTAGCCCTGTTAGATTCCACATGTGAGTCAGACGACCTTATATATGAGGCGGGCAAGGATAGCGAGTCGGAAGGTGTGCCTAGTGATATGGAGGACGCCTCTCATATGATGGTCATGCGGTGTATTCTGGCAACTCCACGAGCGTTAGATGACTGGAATAGGACGAATATTTTTTCGCTGAATTTTAAGAGTGGAGAGAAGTGGTGTAGGTTGATCATAGATGGTGGTAGCTGCATGAATGTCGTTTCTGAGACTGCGGTGACCCGAATGTCGTTAGTTACTGAGCCGCACCCTCACCCTTATAAGGTGGCATGGGTAGATAAGTCATCCCTCCTAGTGTCAAAGCGATGTTTGGTACCCCTTACCGTCAAAGCTTATTCTGAAAAGATTTGGTGCGACGTCATCCCTATGGATGCTTGTCACGTTTTGTTAGGTCGTCCGTGGCTTTATGATCATGATGTTACTCACTTTGGTCGAGCTAACACTTATGAATTTAAATTTAATGGTAAGACCATAATTTTAAAACTCACTCCGCCAAAGGATCCTTCGATCCCCTCTAAGGATACGATTGTCCCGGTTGAAAAGAAAGTGTTAAGTTTGATAGGTAAGAAGGAGTTTGTGCGTAATACCTTTATGGATGGCGTCATATATGCGTTAGTTTGCTTGCAAGTTAAGGGAGATGCGCCGTCATTTGAGAGTTTACCACCGGCGTTGAGGAAACTCTTAGAAGAGTTTAAGGATGTGTATCCGGACGAGCTACCGTCCGAGTTACCCCCCATGCGGGACATCCAACATGCGATAGATTTCATCCCGGGTTCCTCCTTGCCCAACCTTCCTCACTATCGGTTGAATCCTTCCGCACACTTAGAGTTACAAACCCAAATTTTTGATTTATTACAAAAGGGGTTCATCCGTCATAGCAAGAGTCTGTGTGCCGTACCCGCCTTACTTGCTCCCAAGAAAGACGGCTCTTGGAGGATGTGTGTGGATAGTAGAGCTATAAATAAAATTACTATTAAATATCGATTTCTCATCCCTCGCTTGGACGATTTATTGGACATGTTAGCTGGAGCCACGATTCTCTCGAAATTGGATCTTAGGAGTGGCTACCATCAGATCCGAATTAGGGAAGGTGATGAGTGGAAGACTGCTTTTAAATCTAAGGAAGGGCTCTACGAGTGGTTAGTTATGCCATTTGAGCTTTCCAATGCCCCGAGCACGTTTTCTAGGATGATGACCCACGTCTTCCAGCCTTATATGGGAAAATTCATAGTAGTGTACTTTGATGATATTCTTGTTTTTAGTACTTCTACGCGCGATCATGAGTCACATTTGAAGATTATCCTTACTACTTTGAAGTCGGAGAAATTATTCATTAATCTTAAAAAGTGTACTTTTCATGTGTCGTCCGTAGAGTTCCTTGATTATATTGTGAGTTCGGAGGGCATACATGTAGACCCTAAGAAGGTCCAACCCATTAAGGACTGGCCAGAGCCCGCCAATATTCAGGATGTTCCAAGTTTTCACGGTCTAGCTACGTTTCATCGCCGATTTATTAGAGACTTTAGTAGTATCATGACCCCCATTACCGAATGTATGAAAAAGGGTGATTTTACTTGGACGAAATCGGCCGCTAAAGCATTTCAAATAATTAAATCACGCATGTCGGAAGCTCCCCTTTTGCAATTACCGGATTTTAATAAGGTTTTTGAGTTATCATGTGATGCGTCCAGAGTTGGTATTGGTGGTGTATTGAGTCAGGAAGGTCATCCTATTGGATACTTTAGTGAGAAACTCGCAGGGCCAAAATTGAATTATTCTAATTATGATCGAGAGTTTTATGCGGTTATTAGGTGCCTCCAACATTGGCGGCATTACTTACTTCCTAAGGAATTTGTTCTTTTATCCGATCATGAGGCTTTGCGGTTTATCAACTCCAAAACTAAAGTTAGTCCAAGGCATGTCAAATGGGTCTCCTATCTTCAGGAGTACACATTTATCATAAAACACCTTAAGGGTACTCTCAACCGCGTAGCCGACGCCCTGAGTCGTGTATCTTTATTATTATCTACGCTAGAAGTTAAGGTGATTGGGTTCGATAGAATTAAGGATGAGTATGTCAATTGTCCAGATTTCAAAGATATCTATTTATCCACTCAAGACAACTCGCCCACGACCATTTCGTCCTTTTATATCCGTGACGGTTATTTATTCAATCATTCGAAGCTATGTATTCCACGTTTTTCCCTACGTCATTTCATCGTTTGAGAATTGCATAGCGGTGGGTTAGGTGGGCATTTCGGCCGTGACAAGACCATCGCACTAGTAGAAGACAAATTTTATTGGCCCGGTCTTAAGTCTATGGTTCATAAAATCGTGGGTAGTTGTCGAGCGTGGCAATTAGCTAAGGGCAACAAAACTAATGCGGGACTTTATACCCCTATTCCGATTCCTTCCATTCACTGGGAAGACGTTAATATGGATTTTATTCTAGGCCTTCCTGTCACGTTTAGACGTCATGATTCTATTCTGGTAGTAGTAGATCGGTTTTCCAAAATGACTTATTTTATTGCGTGTAATAAGACCAACGATGCGTCACATGTTGCTAAATTATATTTTACGGAAGTAGTTGGACATCAGGGCGTTCCTAAATCGATAGTGACCGATAGAGATGTGAAATTTACTAGTTATTTTTGGAAGACCTTGTGGAGGATTATGGGCACCAAACTTTTGTTTTCTTCGGCCTACCATCCACAGACGGATGGACAAACAGAAGTGGTAAACAGGAGTTAGGTAGTCTGCTACGATGCCTTGTGGGAGACCACAAGGGTACATGGGACCTTATCCTTCCTCATGCTCACTTAGCGTATAATAATTCCAAAAATAGGTCCACTGGCTTGTCTCCGAATGAGATCGTGCACGGTTATAAAACACCGGTTCCACTTGACTTAATTTCGTTACCGCCATTTTATAAATCAAGTCAATTTGCACAGGAATTTGCCTCTCATATTCATAATTTGCATAAACACATAAATGACACGCTAACCACACAATACGCATCTTATCAAGTTCATGCACGTACATAAAAGAGAAACTCACTTTAAGGTTGGCGATTTAGCCTTGGTGCGTCTCATCCCTGAACGGATGTCTTTGGACACCATAAAAAAGTTAGCGAATCGGCGAGCCGGACCTTTTCAGATCTTAAAGAAATTAGGAGAAAATGCATATCTTTTGGAGTTACCAACTGATTGGAGTATTTCCCCTATTTTTAATGTTTCTGATTTAACGCCATATGTTGCTCCGCCACTAGAATTAACTGTCTGTCCGTTTAGCTCCACTGCAAGTTCTAATGGGTTTGGGGTTGAGTGTGTTTTTGGATCGCCCTCTCCATCGGTCTCCAACGGAGGTACGCTTAATGTTGATGAAAAAGTTTTTCCTCATTTATTGCCTAATGCTTTCCCCAGGTTTCCCAGGACAAACTTTTTGCCCGACAGGATTCTCAAGGATGAAGTGTTTCCCTCTCCAGATGGTGATGCGCGCCGCTACTTGATTCGTTGGCGCGATCGTCAGGCCTCCGATGACTCTTGGCTTCCGGAATCGGAGGTGGCTCTTTTGGATGATGTTCTTCTACGCTGGTACCGTCGGGACAACTCATCGGTGATGAGTACTTTCGAGCGAGGGAGGATTGATGGAGACAAAGACCCCCAACTTGTTGAAGAAGATGACGACACGCTCGCGGAAGATCCTCCTTCGTCTCCAACAGAAGACTTGCGTCGCCATGGTGATCGTGTGGAGCGACGCTACAATCTCCGCCCTCGGCGCAAGACCGCTTAATATTATTTAGTTGAATAATTTTAATTTTATTTGGTTGAATTTATTATGCTATTTGTTTTAAACATTTTAATTATGTCATTATGATTTAAAACATTAGAGTGTCTTTTTATTATTTGGGCTGCATGTAGCCTAAACATGGTTGTAAGCCTATATAAGGCCTAGTATTGTTTCATTATGAGGAAGTTGAATGAAAATTGAAAAACCTAATTCCTCCTAAGAATTCTCCCCTCCTCCCTCTCTCTAAATTTCAGCCCCAAGCTTTCCTCCTCCTAGCCGCCAACAACAACCCCCTCCTCCCCTCCTTCTCTCGGCCAACCCTAACCCCCTCCATCCAAGCCGCCAACTCCTCCCCTCTCCCTCTACCATAGCCGCCACCTTTCCTCTCTCCAAGAGAACCAACCCCCCTTGTCATCTCCTCCCTACCCGAGCCCTCTTTTTCACCACCCAAAGGCCGGCCGACCACCCTCACCCAACACAAACCGAGCAGCCCACTTTCAAGGAGGAACCCGACCACCCCCTCTCTCTTGGTGGTTGGACCAAGTTGTTTGATACAAGCTCTCGTGGATCTCGGCTAAGGCGTGAAGCGACAAAGGCGGACGAACTTCCTCTCCATCCAGCGTAACTCCGGCGGAACCGTTGGAAGAGCGATTCAAGTAAGATAATCGGAATCATCCATTCCGGTTTGGGTAACGAAAATTTCTAGTTTGTGTGATTCTTTCCCTAGATATTCTTGTGATGGAAATTCTTGGCGTTGACTTTCGAATCGTTAAATATTCGTGGTTTCTTCGGTTGATTTTGTGTTTATCTTGATTGAACTAATTTTCGAAAGGTTTGGCGAATCTCGTAACTTTTTGTTGGGAGAGATCTACCTTTTCTTGAATCGTACTTTTGGTAGATCTCTTTTGGAACAACCTTCGCTCGATCGGACCGGGTGGATCCTTTTATCTGGAAAGGATATTGGACTATCGCCTCTATTCGATCCTAAAGGTTTGGCTACCCGTACGTTAGCGTTAACGTGATATAATTGCTTGGAGTGTGCGCGGCGTAGAAATTTGTGCGAGTGTAGAATTCGAGTCATTAAGAGACAAACGTGCGTATTCCGTAGATTTCCCGGCGTCAACGCGTAGGCCTACATCATCGAGCTCGAGCTTGGAAACTTTGCCAAGATCGACTCGAGCTCGACTCGTTTGCACCCCTATATGACACTATTTGTTTGGGCATTTGTTTCCCATTTTCGATAGGAGAAAAACATCAGCACTAAAAAAACCCACTGCGCGCATTCCTACCGCTCTCATTCTCACCACCCAAATACACAAACCCTATATCAGATCCACTAACATCATAATAAAGCGGATTGTTGAAAAATTTATAATTATTTTTTCAAATAATCAAAGATATGCATACAAATTCAGTAACAAGGGTGAGGACATCTGGAGGATTAACATGGGAATTCCCTATCACTGTTGGCTTACATCAAGGTTCAGCTTTAAGCCCTTATCTCTTTACCCTTATCTTAGATGAGCTCACCGGAATATCCAACAAGCAATACCTTGGTGTTTATTTTTTGCAGATGACATCGTTTTGATTGATGAGAAGCGTGAGAGAAACGCAAAACTTAAATCTTGGCGAGACACTTTAGAAAAGAAGAGTTTTAGGTTGAGCATGGCAAAGACGGAGTATATGGAGCTTAAATTTAGCAGTAATGTTATTAAGGATGCGTTTGGCGCGGCTTATCACAGCTTATTTTCTCCGGTGAGGCTGGACAAAAATGTCATTGTCATACCAAAATCTTATGCCCCAAACTAGTTTCTTTTTTTTTGTAACGGTAGTAACATGTCATACCAAACATACATTCTATGGCAATGACGTTTTTGTCCAACCTCACCGGAGCAAATACGCCGAGCCAAACGCAGCTTAAGTTTGGTGATCAAGATATTTTCTGCAGTGAGTGTTTTAAATATCTTTAATCGATAGTTCAAAAAGACGGAGGTATTGATAAAGCTGTGACACATAGAATCCAAGCGGGTTGGTTGAAGTGGAGAGGCGCGTCAGGGATCTTATGTGATCGTAAAGTATCATTAAAACTTAAGGGAAGGTTTTACTGTACTGCAATTAGACCAGCGATGCTCTATGGCTCTGAGTGTTGGACAATGAATTGTGTACATGAGCAAAAAATGGGAGTTGCGGAGATGAGAATGTGACGCTGGAGGAATCTATAAGCTGTGAGTAATCAGTGACCTAACCCTACATGCAATGCAAAAGTCCGACGGTTAGATCATAGTTGGATAATAAATTAAAACATCACATGCAGATAAATTCACAGCAAGACACAAATAATTTATTAGGGCAAACAAGCTTACGCTTTCCACCGTTTGGAGGGCCAAAGCAAGAGCGCGCGGCGAATAAACCCTGCAAATCACAATAATAATATAAAGCCAACAACTACAACACAAGAGATTCAAACAAGCATACGATCCAACTAATAATAATACTGAATAAAATAGTCCAATACAACGAAGAGTCACCAAAGTAGTGGGCTGACAAAGGCATTGAAGATCTTGGAGCCAGATGCGTGGAATGGCGATCTAATGTGGAACCGGTGGCGTGAAAATGATGGAGGTGGATGTCCTCGACGATGGATGGAGAAATCAGACCGGAAATGGATAGATCCGGTCACGTAGGAGTAGATCCAGGCGAGGGAAGGGTGGACCCAGTGTTTAGGAGCGGATCTGGGCTAGGGAATGAGGGGAGGGTGAGAGGAAATGGTGGATCGGGGCTGAACCAGTCCAGATCTGGACTGATCTGGGTTGGGTGGGCCGATTGGCGGTGCTTCCACGAAGAGGTGGGGGTGGCAGCACAAAACCGATGGCTGTTGAATGGGGGCCGGCTGCTGGGAGCAATACAGGAGGGTGGTGGTGACTTCAGGAGGTGGGAAGCTGGCGGTAGGGGTAGGGAGGGGTGGGTTGGCGGCAGTCTGCTGGAGGAACTGGGAAGGCCGGCGGTGGAACAGGGAGGGGAAAACCTTATTGATGAATAATAAATTTCATTTTAAAACTGTAAAATGAAAAGGATGAGTTCTGGGCAACAAGACTATGGGGATGTAGTAGATTTTGGGGGGCGTTGGGGGCGTGGGAGGGGAAGGAGCCTAGGGTTAGGGGATACCTTAGGGGAGGGACATACAAGCCTAGGAGTCGTCACCTAGGGTTCCACGGAGTCGGGACCATGGGATGATCGCGGGAATTCTCTTCTCCAAATTTTGCAATGCTTTCAAAATCAGTCCCTACTTATCTATTTATAAGAAAACAAAGACCAGGACATCCCACCTTCAACGACTATGATTGGCCGGAGGTGAGGTCACTCAAAATACACTAAAATAAACCAAAAATAATAATGTAGCATATGATTTTGACTCGCGGCATCAATCGGGACACATCCACGGAGTCCGATCGTCGATTCGAGCACACCATATATGGAAAATCGTCAATTGGACCCAAACGGGCCCAAAACTCATCCCTTCACTGCAGGTCCTCGTCTATGCTCCGCATCAGAATGCTTAGGTGGATGTGTAGACACATGAGACTGGATAAAATTAGGATGAATGTATCAGGGATAAGACAAGAGTAGCACCAATTACAGAGAAGATGTGAGAAGCTCAACTAAGATGGTTTGGACACGTACAAAGGAGACCATTAGAAGCACCTATTAGGCGTTGTGAGACATTATAAGGAAAGTCTTTATTGGTCTACCCCTCCCTCATTTAACATGCCCAGTGACTAGACTCTCACAACGCCTAATAGGTGCTTCTAATGGTCTCCTTTGTACGTGTCCAAACCATCTTAGTCGAGCTTCTCGCATCTTCTCTGCAATTGGTGCTACTCTGTATTATCCCTGATAAATTCATTCGGAATTTTATCTAGTCTCGTGTGTCCACACATCCACCTAAGCATTCTCATCTTCGCAACTCCCATTTTTTGCTCATGTACACAAGTCAATGCCCAACACACAGAACCATAGAGCATCGTTGGTCTAATTGCAGAACGGTAAAATTTGCCCAAAAAATAATCAATAACATACAAACAATATACAACAACAACAACACTCAAGCCTTTATCCCACTACAGTGGGTTCGGCTTTCTCAAATGATTCATATTCATAAGGGTGACTAAATTTTACGTTGGCCATCTCCTATCTACATCATGGTCTTGAAGGTGAGTTGTTTATGTCATGATTTGATATTGGAAAACTGGCAGGCAATGCAGTGAGGATGGAGGCTTCGGTGGCGGCGATAGAAGCGAATTGTCATGTAGGTGGGCGAGGATGTCCCGCAAAGCATAGCAAGGGAACAAGTTGTGGAGGGAAGATAGAGTGGTGCCAGTGGTGTGGGTTCAATGGTGTATGTTATTAGGTGGAAGTGGTAAAGGGATGACGGGGTTGGTGAAGAAGTCGTGGAAGATGTTGGAATCGGCTGCTGCGTTTGCGCTGGCTTTGGAAAGCATCAATTACGTACAAGACATGAGGATAGAACGGGTAACATGAGAGTAGTAGAGGTGGTGGAGCCTATAGATGCAAGCAAGGTGGGGTTCGTCTTTGGATAGGGGAGTTGTGATAAAGGCGGTGCATTTGCAGTAAAATGAGATGGTGGAGCATAGGGTGATGATGGGCAGTGATCAGTGGCAGTGGAGGCTAGGGCTCCGTTTTGGGGGGGGGGACTTATTTTCACCGGTCAAGCGGTTACAATCGCATGAATCGGACCTTAATTGTGGTCCGATTCATGCGGTCGTAACCGCTGGACCGGTGAAAATAAGTCCCCCCAAACGGAGCCTAAGTGATCAACAAAGGTGGTCACTTATGAAACATCCACTCGTAAAGTTGGGGGATGGGGTGCCAGGTCGGACTAGATGATGTGATCACCTTTTGAGCAGACAATTAAAGCTCCAAAGGGGGCAATGGAAAGAAAGAAAGAAACAACAACACTCGAGCCTTTATCCCACCATAGTGGGGTCCGCTATATGGATCCTTTGTCGCCATTGCGCTTTATCTTTAGTCATAATCTAACTAATGCCTAAGTACATCATGTTTTTCCTTGTAGTTTCAGGTCATTTTGGTCTACCCCCACTCCCCACCCCGATTAACATGCCTAGTGTCTAAACTCTCACAACGCCTAACAGGTGACTCTAATGGTTTCCATTGTACGTATATGTCCCATCTTAATTGAGATTCTCGCATCTTCTCTACAATTGGTGTCACTCTCGTCTTATCTCTAATACATTCATTTCTAATTTTATCCAGTCTCGTGTGTAACTGTGTCCACACATCCACCTAAGCATTATTGATGCGGAGCAAAGACGAGCATGAGCTTTGGGCCCGTTCGGGGTTGATTTGGCAACTTACCATATATGGCGTGCCTGGATCGACGATCTCACTCCGCGATTGCGTCCGACACGTCGCCGCGAGTCAAAAACATATATTAATTTATTTTCTTGAGTTTATTTTCATGTATTTAGTGGCCGATTCCACCGGCCAATCATAGCCGTTGATGGTGAAACCCTAGTTTGTTCTCTTCTTATGAATATTGGTCTAAGAGGCTGAACCAAGTCATTGTAGAATTTGGAGAAGTATTCCCGGATTCCAGCGATCCCTCCCCGGTGCCGACGTCGTGGAACCCTAGGTGACGACTCCTACACCGCCAAATTCCCCCCCAAGGTACTACTTATCCATAGCCTTCTTCTTCCCCCTCCGAAACCCTCATCCGCAGCCCCTACAACCCCCAAATCCCAAACCCCCTACCACCGAACACTGTTCACACAGCACTATTCACCCGGCACTGTTCACCCGACACGGTTCACACGACATTGTTCACACGACACTGTTCACCAGCCTGCTTCCCACTCAAATACTGTTCACGTCGGCCTCCACCTTCCCCTCCTCCCTAATCCGCCAACTCCTCTCCGTGGATCCACCATCCTAACAACCCTAAAATTCTAGATCCGTCCAGATCTAGGATTATAGCCTCCGAATCCATTATTTCCACCACTCATATTTGTCATTTTTGTCCGGATCCTCTCTTACACATCGGATCTACCCATCCCTGGCCCGGATCTACTTATTCGTGGCCGGATCCACCGTTTTACTCTCCGCTACCACCGTTTTCCGCCGAGGGAAGCCACCACTACCGTCGCCTCGCCACCAGTTCCATCTCTGATCGCCGATCTACACATCCAGCCCTCCAAATCTTCACTGCTTCGGTTCAGCCCTCTACTTCGTGAGCGTTTATAGTATTGTACTATTTGATTCTGTATTTTCACTTTATGATTTATTATATTGTGCTGCGATTCTTGCTAGTAGAAGATTGTTTTGGTGCCCTAATAATTTGCAGGAGGAACTATTCGTCGTGCGCTTTGCTTTGACCCTCCGAGCGGAGGAAAGCCATTATAAAATTGCCAAAATAAATATTTGTTTTTCTATTTTTAATATCTGCGTGGTTGCTGAATTTTCATTGCTTAAACTTCTTCGTTAAAATATTGACATCGCATTGCATGTAGAGTTTGATTTATTGATGCCTCTTACGTTATCGTCTCTGATCTTGGATCTTGGGTGGAGCATTACGTATGTAGGGTCTTCCTTAAGTACACTTGAGCATACATCTGATATTTTGAGGACCTACCCTCTGACACATTGCATTCTTGATGAGTTTTGGGACACACCACCTGCTGACCCACCAGATGATTTCTTTCTTTTCAGGGACATTTCCCACACTTTAGAGTCACGACTTCTAGTCTGTGTACATGATTTTCACTCAAGTGGTCGTCGCATTCATGATGACTTTTCATACATACCTCCTAGTGAGCCCCCTGATGCGTCACAATCCCCAAGAGACATTTGACATCTTATGAGCTCATATTTGAGTGTTGATGTCTCACCCAGTCATTTGGACACTCATCGTACACTCCTTTGCCTTTCCGATGTTGCCAACCACCCACCGGCTCGTCGCCTCTCCCGTGGAGCCACCCCATCAGCCATCCTCACTAGATCTGGCCAGATCTGGGCAGTCCAACCCAGATCCAGCCTCATCCCTCCACCCGTCCCATATTTCATAACCCGGATCCGCTCCAAGTCACCGAATCCATCCTCCCGTCGCTTATATCTACCTCCATATAGACGGATCTACCCCTTTCCGGCCCGATCCCGCTCCCCATTGCTAGGTCCAGCCATCTACGTCGCCACCCCGCCTCCGATTTCACATTGGATCGCTGACAAAATGTTTTCATTTTCAAAATCTTCATCACCTCGGACAGCCCCCATATTTTGTGAGTATTTATTTGTTGTACGAAAATTAAATTCTCAACATTAATATATGAGGTTTTGGATTTCATGCTTGTTTGGATCTCCAGAATAGTAGTTGTTTGTTTTAGATTATTATTGTGATTTGCAGAGTTTATTCGCCGCGCGCTTTTGCTTTGATCCTCCACGCGAAGGAAAACCTAATCCGCTTGCTTAAACAAATTATTATGTTTTTGCTATAATCATGTGCGTTCAATTAAATTATTTATTCCTTAATTTGAATTATCTGTCGGGCTTTGCATTGCATGTAGGGTTAGGGCAACATCACATCCGCTACTTATAGATTCGTGTTGCGTCAACTGCTCATCAATCAGAACCGTAGAGCATTGTTGGTCTAATTACAACACAGTAAAATTTGTCTTTTAAGTTTTAATGATACTTTACGATCACATAAAATCTCAGAAAATATCTCCACTTCAACCAACCTGCTTGGATTCTATGTATCACATCTTTACCTACACCTCCATCCTTTTGAACTAACAATCTCAGATATTTAAATCACTCACTGCAAGAAATATCTTGGTTACCAAACTGAAAAACAGAGTCATTCGTCCTTCTTACACTACTAAAGTTAAGGACGGAAAGAAAAAACTCATTCGCATCCTCAATTATTACAGCCATTGTTTATTTTCACGCAAGAGAACAAATAAAATAACAGTAAATAATATGATGACATAAGAATAATAAAACAACAAATTCTATTATATGTGACATAAGATAATAAAACAACAAATTGTAACCCACTTAGAGAGCATAAACATTAACCACCTTATAGTATCTTCATCAACATACATCTAATAACAATCACATATTACTAACCCTATTTTCCTCGGCAATCTTACATTTCAACTCTACTTCCACTATAATTGAAACCCCCCCTTTTTTTTTGTTAACCTCTTCAACATATATAAATCAAAACATTCCTAATATCATTGGATTTGTCTCACTTCTCTTCAGTTTCTTGCAACAAATAGTATGCATCCTTCTTCTGAACATCATTTGCATAAACATTCAACACAAATATAAGTTGTTGTTCTATGTTATTTCCCGGTATGCCCTACCAATCTTTTCCAGGTTCTAATCATTAAAGGTCCAAGTTATGGCACATCACTAAGGCTAAGGTCCTTGAAATCTTGTTGCCACCAAAATCAAGTTAGGTTGTAAGGAATCATCTCCAAAAACACTCAAACACTAGAAAAAAACAGATTTAGATTAATCTCATTAGTTTTGGCATTAGTTCTACAGATGTGCCCATTTAACATCAAAGCTCCTTTGGCAGTCCATCTTGGGTAAAATTTTTGGTTTTATTAAAAGAACAAAAAATAATAATACATCATTATGCTTAAGCAAATTAAAGCTCTATTTTATAAGAAAGTGAATATACAGAAATGCATTGCAATGTGTCAACGAAATTAAAGACGAATCCAAAAAACTGAGAGCATATCTTCTAAAAAATTCAACAATTTTATGTATGCTGATAAGATTCCTAGACATGTAACTCCATGATAGTTCAAAACAAAGCTGTTTCTCACTTTGAATTTTTCTTAGCAATTATCAGTCAGCTAGGCCAATGGCAGAGCAACTATACTTCCAATGTGCCCCCCCCCCCCCCCCCCCCTCCCATCAACTTTGTATTCATCAATTTGTGTCTTCCTCGTACCTAGCTCAGCCCTTTGGTTGTGGAGGGAAAGTTCATTTCGACTTCCGAGTACATGGAAGGATCTCCTCGCTGCAACACTCGGTTCGTGTTTGTAGACAAGTTCTATTTCCTCTCAATATTGAGTTCTGTGAAGTCGGCTCGCAAGATCAGTAACTTCGAGCTACCAATCTGGTCTGAATTTTTTTGAATTGGTTTTTCGGGTTTCAACACTTTAGTGCGGTAAGCGTGGACCGTAACTGGAGGAGGAAAGTCTAGCGAGAAGGCGACATGGTTCAGGAAGGAGAGAAAAAAGTGATCGTCGACAACTCACAGGTGGAAGGTGAGTGCGGGACAAGGGGGAACTTTACTGACTTCGCTCGAAGGATCGAAGGCACTGTGAGCAGTGCTCGTTCCTCGCACCGGGGTAACAACAACCTCGCCTCGCGGCATTACTCCTTTGGAGGACGACGAGTCACCTGAGCGACCGGGTAAGGAAGTCGCGACAGAGGAGCCACCTGAGCGACCGGGTAAGGAAGTCGCGACAGAGGAGCCAGAGCTACTTGTGTAGACACGGTATTTCCTAACGAGTTCCCGGGGAATCCGGTTTCGGGAGGTGGAGCATTTGGCGAGCTATCAAGAAACTCGCCTGGGCGAGTTGGATCAAGCTCTCCATCTCACAACTCACCAATCTGGAGGAAGGAGCCCATTCTGTGACGAAGTCTTGTCGGCCCCGGTTCCAGAAGGGTACAGAGAGCCTACCTTGAGTTACTATACGGGAAAGGACGGTCTGATTCAGCCCCTACAGTGGTTCGAGGACGTAGTGTCAATCCGGACCATGACTGATGCTTTCAAGCGCAGGTTCTTTGCCATCACCTTTAAAGGGAAAATAAGAGATTGATTTCATAACCTGCGGAGAGGTTCGATATACTGCTAAGAAGACCTACGTCGAGGACTGGCGTTGAGGTTCTCTTTCATCTAACACAAGGAGTCCACGAGACCCTGGGAAGCTATATCGATCACTTTCAGGAGGAATTACTCGGCGTTCAGGAGGTGGATAACTTCACTCTACAGTTAATGCTTACATTTGACTTGCAAGAGGACCTTTTAAAGCTGAAGGTTAGTCGAGATCCACCAATTTTCTTCTAGGATCTAATCGACAGGGCGAACAAGTTCATTCAAGGGAAGGCGACGAACGGTAGCTTCTTGGCCAAACTGACAAAGCTAACCAGGGATGAGGAAAAGGAGGCCCCGAAGGAGAGAAGGGGGATGGAGGAGAAGAGGCATGAAGGAAGTAGGAGGGGAGAATGCAAGAGGAGTCAAGGAGGCAGAGAGACCCGAGAAGACAGGAGGTGAGAGGCCTTATGCGGATCCAGAAAATCGAGGGCCGGAGAGGAGGTTACAGGCTTCAATGAATAGACCGTCGTGGAGGCCGACAGGAAGACCCCATTAGATGGATCCCGGGAGGCGATTCTCTCCCGAGAAAAGGAACCATTTCAACCCACATGAGAGGGACCCCAGAGAAAAAGAAAAAATAGGTCCCTTCCTAGGGAGGAAATGACGATAGCACAACAAGGGAATAAGAACCAAAGAAGACATCAACACAAGAGGAATAAGTAAGAGTTGGCCCCCTTGTATTGTGAGCTGTGCCAGATAGAGGGGCATGCTACTGTAACATGTCAAGAGTTTTTGGAGGCAAGGTGGAGAAGCGGAGAACGAGTAGGAGAAGAAGAAGACCAGCGGCAGGCGGCTCCTGTGGAGGGAGAGCTAGTTCAGGCTCACGGTCGGAGTAGATGTGAAGACAAGGTCGATTTGGGAGGCTGCTGGGGAGTAGACGTCATATATGGAGGAGCAGGAGTGGGAGCTTCCCGAAAGGAAAGTCTCCATACAATCTATCGTCGGAGTATCTCTTCGACCTCCCAAGCGCCTCTCCCATCGGAAGAAATTACCTTCTTGGAAGAGGATATGTTGAGAAATGAGAACCCCTTCCATGATGTCATTGCCATCCAAGTAGCAATCGAGGACTTCACAGTTGTTCGGATTCTGGTGGATAATGAGAGGTCAGCCAACATCATTTTCAAAAGGGTGTTTGACGCGTTGGAAGTGGAAGCAAGTAGGGTGGTAGCCTCAGATGATCCGTTTTTTGGTTTCTCATGAGAAATGAAGGAGGTGGAAAGAAGAGTGGAGTTGTTGGTAACTCTCGGCGACACCTCGAAGAATTGTTGATTCGTCATCATCGATGCGTTGAGCAGCTGAGCTGCTACAACGCTATCTTCGGGAGGCCTCTTATCAACTCCTTCCAAGATGTTTCTTCCTCTTATCATCAGTGTCTGAAGTATAGCCAGAGAGGACTACAGATAAGGATCAGGAGTGATCCTAGGATAGCTCAGGAGTGATATCTTAGCACTGTGAATACCTTCAGCTACATGGAAGATGAAGAGAAGGTAGACAAGGTGCTGGAAGGGATTGCACGTCTGGAGGAAGCAAAGGAGGTGGAAGAAGTGGAGGTAGTGACGATGGGCGGGATGCCCGGGATGTTGAAAATCAACAGAGGACTGAAAACATAAGAGAATATGGAGATAGTAGCGAGTCTTTAGGAAAATGCAGGCATCTTTGCTTGGAGAAATGCGGAGATATCATAGATCGATGCTGAAGTTGTGTGCCATTGACTTAATCTCGACCCAGAGGTTCGTCCCATCTGCCAAAAGAAGATGGCGATTGTCACTGCGTTGGCTTAAGCCCATCAAGGAGGAAATGAAGAAACTGCTCGAGGTAGGTTTTGTTGCTAAGATCCAGTATTCGGGTTGGGTCTCTAGTGCCGTAATGGTCAAAAAGACCGAAGGGGGTTGTGATGCGGATCAGAGACGAGCACGAGCTTTGGGCCAGTTTGGGGCTTATTTAGCGACTTACCATATATGGCGTGTCCGGATCGACGATCGGACTCCACAGATGTGTCCGGATCCGCGTCGCGAGTCAAAAACATATATTAGTTTATTATTTTTGGTTCATTAATCATGTATTTTAGTGACATCTCCCACCGGCCAATCATAGTCGTTGATTGAGAGACCCTAATGTTTCTTTTACTATAAATATTGGTCTAAGAAGCTGAACCAAGTTATTGCAGAATTTGGAGACTCTTCTTCCCGGATTCTAGCGATCACCCCCTCGGTGTCGACGTCGTGGAGCCCTAGGTGACGACTCCTAGGTTGGTTTCTCTTCCCCAAACCCTTCCCCTACCTCTAGCCTTCATTTTCCACCCCTCACACCACTTGTCCAGCCGCCGATAGCCCTCCAAACTCCTCCCAAAACCCGCCGGCCTGCTGCCTTCCTACAACCCATCGCCCTCCCCTCTCCAAGCCGCCCACTCTTCGTGGAACCACCTCCAAATCGTCCTAATTCTCTAGATCAATTCAGATCCGAGAATTTCAGCCCCCGATCCGTTATTTTCACCATTCATATTTCCTTTTTTGCCCAGATCCGCTCTCAAATATCGGATCCACCCTTCCCATGGCCGGATCTACCCTTTTCTCACCCGATCTCATGATTTACCGCCGAGGACAGCCACTACCTTCATTTTCACGTCGATGGTTCCACCTCCGATCGCCGATCTACATATCCGGACCCTAATTCTTCGGTGTCTCGGTTCAGCCCACTACTTTTTGAGTTTATTTTGTGGTATTGGATTATTTGATTTGACATTTTCATTGGTGAATAAATATATGTGTTGTGATTCTTGCTTCTAGAAATTGTTTTGGTCCGCTAATAATTTGCAGGAGATATTCACCGCGTGCTTTGCTTTGGCCCTCCGAGCGGAGGAAACCATTAAATATTGCCAAAATAAATATTTGTTTTCTATTTTAATATCTGTGCGGTGCTGAAATTTTCATTGCTTCCATTTATTTGTCGAAACATCGATCATTGCATTGCATGTAGGTTTGGATTAGTGTGTCACCCTTGCACTCACACCTAGAGTTGTAGGTTTTGTGCACCTGTAGCCTACCCCGACATCATTTTGGTATCAGAGGGAGGTTATGTCATTTGCATGCTTCGTAGTGGTAGGTTTTAAAAAATCTTTGGGTTCATTTATGTCTACTTTATTACTATGAAAAAAGATACTAAGAGAGTGAAAAACCAGACAATCACGAGGCGTTATTGAAAAACCACATTTCTTTCAAGAAAAATTAGTTATCGCCGTCGTTCGTCCGCTTTATCTGGGTATCCTGAGTCTGCCTATATCCGACCTCATAGAGCTCATTTAGAGAAACATTTATGTTATCATTATGATTATCATCGTTTCTCGCACACCACTCCTAGAGATCGTGTCGACCACTCGACACAATTCCATTATGCTAGAGGCGATCACCACGACGAGAGGTCTTCACGTCTTCATCATTACACCTCTCCGAAACATCATGATGATCGAATTGAATATGGTTCAGGTAATCGCCGCTACACATCTCATCTAGGAGAGGAACCTGGGTTTGGATATGAGAGACCTCCATTGCACGTTCACAGGGCTCATACGCACCCACGGACACAATCTGATTATGTTAGGAACTACCGCCTAGACGACCCTCAGGAACCCTATAAAGGTCACCATCGGCAGGATCATGGTACATGTCAAGACCCTTTCAGTGTTTCACCAATAGAGTTACCTGGGGCTGAATTTCTGTGATTAGTTCTTGACCGCTTTTATCTCTTAGAAGCTCAATTTGATCACCTAAGATCTGCATTACGAAGAAAGCCTAGGGATTTGGGTCAAGCCACAGATGCAGCGAGTAGTGCTCCAACCGAGATAAGAGACCCGACACTTTGTTTGGATCCCTCTCAGTTTGATGAGATTCAGTGTTCACATGATCTTGAGGTTGAATCTGATCATGACCTTTTGATACAAGTGGAGAGTGATGCTAGCATGACTGGTGAGCGTGGTCACGTAGGTGAAGACGAGCGACCTAGTGACGCTGTGATGGTATACCCATCATTTTCACCTCACCTAGACCTACACTTAGACCTAGTGTCCCCTTTGAACAAAGACACAGTTCTCAACACTATTTCGATTGACCCACAGTTGAGTCTGGGCACCCCCCTAATCTTTTCTTAGTACTATCTCGAGTCACTTCACTACTGAGAGTCGATAGTATAGTGTTGACTTCATAGTGGTTGCCTCACCCAGTTACAAGGACACTATCTCTATCAACGATACTCATCTGAGGGATCTTCCCATTATTAATGACCTCATTGTTGAATCTCCTGATGAGCCACTACTCCCTTGGGAGGTTCATGAAGCTAGCGTTGACTTTGTTGTGGGTGTCCTACTTGCTCCCACTGACACTACTGTTATTGGTGCTCTCCTCGTGGTGGACTATCCTATCATTATCGACCTCTTCGGGATCAAGTCCCCGATAGGCTCATTTGATAAGCCTTCCCTTCTACACTTTAGTGATGGATCGTGTATCCGCACTAGTGATCATCTCGCACGTGATGACTTTTGGTATAAACCCCCTGGTGAGCCGCCTGATGGACTATATCATTTGAGATGCACCCATCACACCAGGGCTCCGCACTATTTTGTCACAATCTACGTCGTCCCCACAGGTGATGACGTCGGTCACCCCAGAATTTTCTATTGACCACCCGGTAAGTCTCCTGATAGGTCACCCCATGTTAGTCATTGTCAGGCCTCCTCTTAGGAAGCATGCCGAGTATGTTGTGCTCCATGTGCATCATTCGCTTCATTTGCATGAGTCAGTTGGGTCGCTTGTTCATCATTTGCATGCATTACATGAATCGATTCGTCGAAAAATAATAATGAACAATGAAAGTTATAAAACTCATGCAGATAAGCGAAGGCGAGAACAAATATTTAATGGAGGCGAGAAAGTAATGGTGCGAGTTCGCCCTGAGAGGCTCCCCTCGGGGCCTGCCAAAAATCTAAGCGCCAGGCGAATGGGTCCTAACTCAATTATTAGTCGTATTGGGACAAACGTCTACCGCTCGATATCCCGACAAGTATGGGAATTCATTCAGTGTTTAATGTTAAGGATCTGACGTCATATGACAAGCCTCACGAGTATGTGGACCCGAACAGTGGAGATGCCCAACCACCCCCACCACCACTTTCGTTGTCTTACCGCTCTCATACTCCACCTACGTCTGATAGCCACTACAACCCATCCACTACTGATACCCTTCAACCTGGAAATTCGTCTTCTTTGGTTTCACCACCGGCACCGTCGATCGCACTGGGTTCCACCCTTCGAGAGATGAGCGATGAGAGCATCACAGAGTTCAGATTCCACCAGTCTGTTCCTACTTCAGATGGGTCGCGCGGTCGCTACTTGGTACATTGACGGGACCACTCTAATGCAGTTGACGCTTGGATACTTGCAACTGAGCTTGATCGTCGCCACTGGACTTCGACTTCAGCACGACCGTCTCCATTCACTAGAGATGACAGCTTTTCAGTCAGGGAGAGTTGATGGGCGAGGACACTCTTCCATCAACGACACTTGGACGACTCCCGGCGGACCTCTTCGAGTTGTACCTGACATTCATCGAGAGAATTCCAATCCCAATTCATCGGGAGATGAATTCTTTCAAACCGGGGAGATTGATGCGGATCAGAGACGAGCACGAGCTTTGGGCCTGTTCGGGGCTGATTTGATGACTTACCAAATATGGCGTGCCCGGATCGACGATCGGACTCCACAGATGTGTCCGGATCCACGTCGCGAGTCAAAAACATATATTAGTTTATTATTTTTGGTTCATTAATCATGTATTTTAGTGGTCTCTCCCACCGGCCAATCATAGTTGTTGATTGGGATGCCCTAGTGTTTCTTTTATTATAAATATTGGTCTAAGAGGCTGAACTAAGTCATTGCAGAATTTAGAGACTCTTCTTCCCGGATTCCAGCGGTCTCCCTTCGGTGCCGACGTCGTGGAGCCTAGGTGACGACTCCTAGGTTGGTTTCTCTTCCCCAAACCCTTCCCCTACCTCTAGGCTCTAGCCTTCATTTTCCACCCCTCACACCACTTGTCCAGCCGCCAACAGCCCTCCAAACTCCTCCCAAAACCCGCCGGCATGATGCCTTCCTACAGCCCAGTCCGCCGCCCTCCCCTCTCCAAGCCGCCCACTCCTCTTCGTGGAACCACCTCCAAATCATCCTATTTCTCTAGATCAATTCAGATCTGAGAATTTCAACCCCCGATCCGTTATTTTCACCATTTATATTTCCTTTTTTGCCCAGATTCGCTCCCAAATATCGGATCCACCCTTCTCGTGGTCGGATCTACCCTTTTCTCACTCGATCTCATCATTTACCACCGAGGACAGCCACCACCTTCATTTCCACGTCGCCGGTTCCACCTCTGATCGCCGATCTACACATCCGTACCCTAATTCTTCGGTGATTCGGTTCAGCGCGCTACTTTGTGACTTTATTTTGTGGTATTGGACTATTTGATTTGACATTTTCATTGGTGAATAAATATATGTGTTGTGATTCTTGTTCGTAGAAGTTGTTTCGGTCTGCTAATAATTTGCAGGAAGAGACATTCGTCGCGTGCTTTGTTTTGGCCCTCCGAGTGGAGGAAGCCATTAAATATTGCCAAAATAGATATTTGTTTTCTATTTTAATATCTGTGTGGTGCTGAAATTTTCATTGCTTCCATTTATTTGTCGAAACATCGATCATTGCATTGCATGTAGGTTTGGATTAGTGTGTCACCCTTGAACTCAAACCTAGCGTTGTAGGTTTTGGGAGGAGTTTGGAGGGTTGTTGGAGGCTGGACAAGTGGTGTGAGGGGTGGAAAATGAAGGCTAGAGGTAGGGAAAGGGTTTGGGGAAGAGAAACCAACCTAGAAGTCGTCACCTAGGGCTCCACGATGTCGGCACCGAGGGTGATTGCTGGAATCCGAGAAGAAGAGTCCAAATTCTGCAATGACTTGGTTCAGCCTCTTAGACCAATATTTATAATAAAAGAAACACTAGGGCATCCCAATCAACGACTATGAATGGCCGGTGGGAGAGACCACTAAAATACATGATTAATGAACAAAAAATAATAAACTAATATATGTTTTTGACTCGCGACGCGGATCCGGACACATCTGTGGAGTCCGATCGTCGATCCGGGCACGCCATATATGGTAAGTCGCCAAATCATCCCCGAACGGACCCAAAGCTCGTGCTCGTCTCTGATCCACATCAGGTTGGAGAATGTGTGGATTTTTCTTTACTTAATAAAGCTTGCCCGAAAAATTGTTACCACTGGCTCGAATCAACGCACTGGTTAATTCAGCCGTTAGTTTTTCTGTTATGAGTTTTCTTGATGCTTTTTCAGGATAATACCAGATCCGGATGCATCCCCCCGATCAACGCGACATCTCCTTCATCACGAATGAAAGGTGTAATAGCTACAAGATAATGTCTTTCAGATTGAAAAATGTGGGGGCTACCTATCAATGGATGATGAATAGGGGAGAGCAAAAAGAACCGCAAGCTGCAAAAACTGCCCGCACCATAAAAAACGCACCAAATTTTAAATCGCACCGCTTAATTTTGGTGTGGTGCGGCTTTGCTCGGGCCAAAACCGCGCCCTTGCGATGCGGTTGCGGTTTGAGTCAAAACCGCACCAAACCACATTGCGTACACCCCTAATGATTGATCACGTATTTAAGGAGCAGAAGGGACGGAACTTGGAGGTATACGTGGATAATCTCTTGATAAATAGCAAAAGCATTCAGGAGCATATCAGTGATCTGGAGGAGACCTTCACAATGCTTCAGAAGTTCAAGATGAGACTCAGCTCGACAAAATACGTGTTCAGAGCATGGAGAGGGAAATTTTTAGGGCATCTCCTCACTTCAGATGGAGTCAATCCTAACTTAGACAAAGTCAAGGTAATCCTGGAAATGACATCGCCAAAGAGTACCAAGGAAGTCTAACGCTTAACTGGAAGATTGGATGGCTTGAGCCGGTTTTTATCGAAGATAGGAGAAAAGTGATCTCCGTTCTTTAAAATTTTTTGCAATGATCAATAGTTTGAATGGACTGGGGAGTGCAAGAGGGCGTTTGAGAAATTGAAGCGGCAGATGATGTAAGCACCATCCCCTCAAGGGCCGAATGAGGGGGAAGATCTATTCCTCTATTTAGGTGCGGTAAGTTCAGTTCTAGTAAGAGAAGAAGGGAAGGACAACTTTCAATATATTATGTGAGCAGAGTCTGGAAGGAAGAAATGCAGTATCTGATTCTTGGGAAATTGGTCTTCGCCTTAATCATCTCAGCGCAGAAGCTCAGACCATACTTTCAAACACACTCCATCCGCGTGGTGTTAGACCACCCTCTTCAAAGCATTATGAATGGGGTGGAACATTCAGGATAGTTGGCAAAATAGTCGGTGGAGCTTAGCATAGGGTGGCAATCAAAGCGCAAGTGATAACAAATTTCTTGCTTGACTTCTCGGTGGAGGAAGAGGAAGGAGGGGTTCCCTCTTATTTGGTGTCATGGAAGATGTTCGTTGATGGAGCCTCGAGGAAACATTGGGTGGGTGTGGGCATCGTGCTGGTAAGCCCGCATGGAACGAGGATTGAGCAACCCGTCGAAATCCTTTTCCCCATCATGAATAATCAAGCAGAGTATGAAGCAATAATCGCAGGGCTATGCCTGGCCAAGGAGTTAAAAGTATAAGATCTTTTGGTATACAAGGACTCAATGATTGTCGTGTTCCAGATCCGTGGGGAGTTCGAGGTGCGGGATAACGTTCTGCAACGTTATCTATTGAGAGTAAAAGGGTTGATGGATACATTCAGGTCGTTCTTTGTTCAACATGTGCCAAGAGATGAAAAATTTTGCAGTCGATCGATGAGGTGGAGGAGATCGGCGAAGTGACGGAGATCGGCGAGGTGGCGGAGATTGGCGAGATGGCGGAGATCGGCGAGGTGGCGGAGATCGGCGAGATGAAGTTCGACGAGGCAAGCCCTTGCGGTTCCCCGACCGGCCGCCACAATAAGTCTGATTTGGCGAAGGGGACTGTAGAGGCAAGGTCCCAGTTCAACGAGGCGAGCCCTTGCGGTCCCCAGACCGGCCCTAACCTCGTGAGGCGGGCTCCGGTTGGACCTAAGCTTGATCCTCGTCCTGAGTTCTCGTGGGTTCTCCCTCCGGTGCGAGGGAGTTAGGAACCTCGCCTACAGGATGCTCGCACACATCACCTAAACCCGCCTAGTCCAAAGCCGTTTGCGCCTCCTCGGGAAAATTGGTTCGCCTCCTTCCCAAGGCTCATCCCCTTCAAGAACTCGCTCTTCCTATGTTTTGGCCGGAACTTTCTCTTGACTTTCGGGTTTCATCACAAGATCGGTGATGCCCCAAAGGACGTTTCTTCAACATTCTCATGAGGCTAGTATTCTCGCAACGAATTCCTCCGGGGTAATCGGCATCTCACGTGAACTTGGAAAAGGGCATCCCAAAGAGGGGACCCCCCCTATTTATAGGCACGAAAGGAACTCGCAAGGTAGCCCCAGAAGAGGTCGGTTCCCTGCTAAAGCAGCTTGCCAAATAACAGGTTGGATGTATCTTTCCGAGCTATTTAGGAACTCGCAAAAAGCGGGGATTGTGTACATCCCGTATTCTTCGAGGGTGGGACCGTTTAGGCCACGTAAGCAGAACATGTCAAAATCAAAGATCAGAGGCAACCCTAGCTAAAGGGAGAGTATCACTTGTTACTCTTCATATAAGTGGGCATCCCTTACAACTCCTACCAGTAAGACATAGCCGAAGATTGCTGAAGGGTAAGTAATCATGGTCGCTCGCCAAAGGAGAGTAGCAGTCCATAGTCGCAGAGTGGGCGAGCATCTCCATCAAGTTACAAGTCAGGTGCTTCGTAGGTGTAGGCTACTCTCGCTCCAATCCCCTCACATGATTTGTCTATAAATATGACTCCAGGGATATTAGGAAGACACCTTAACTCCCCCCCATAAACTCTTTACTCATCAATTTGTGCCTTCCTCGTACCTAGCTCAGCCCTTTGGTTGCGGAGGGGAAGTTCATTTCGATTTTCAGGTACGTGGCAAGATCTCCTCACAGCAGCACTCATGTCGTGTTTGTAACCAAGTTCTTTTCTTTTCTCTCTCGCTATCTAGTTCTGTGAAGTCGACTCGCGGGATCAATAACTTCGGACTACCAATCTGGTATGACTTTTTGTGAACTGGTTTTTTTGGGTTCCAACGTGTTTCTCACTTCGATTTTTCCTAACAATTATCAGTCAGCTAGGCCAACGTCAGCTCAACTATACTTCCAACGTAGGTATCGATCATCACAAACAAAAGTAACTTTCATTTTTTTATGTTAGAAAATGACTGAAATTGCTTGCAGACATATATCATTTTTCAAAAGTGTTTATTGAGTTTGAATTAGCAAATGTTAGTCTCTAATTAATTCCAATAAAAAATGGGCTTAACAAATAAAAGTATTTTATATAACATGTTTTCTAACTGCAATGAGTTTGAAGTCCTATTATTAAAGATTCAATAAACATATTACATGTGTCATTTGTAATGACTCAACCCACGATATTTGATGTGTTGTCAACTTGGGTTCAGCCTAGCTGACACTAACCTAACCTTCATTTTTTATCATTTCCCTAAGATGGCCTATGGGTATTTCACAGAAAGTCACCCATCCTATAATTACTCTCATTTTCAGACCTCTTTTAATTGAGTTCAGCTCATCATAAAACTCCATCAGGAACTGCCTCTGTTCAAGCCTTCACTGCCCAAAAGACAATCCCCCACTCATTGCACAGACCCCATCATATTCAAAATGTGACATCATTTTCCATGAATTTCAAATAAGTAAGGGTCCAAGCAAAACAATCATGAGAAAAAGAACAAACAGTAATCAGTAACTTCATAGTCCCTCAATAAAAATTCTAAGAAGACAAAGGATTTAACAGCATTTGAACACACCCCAATCAAGCAGTGAACAGAACCATTTTCAAGCTGCAAGCCTAAAGATTTTCAACGGTTTGGAAGTTCATCAGTCAATCCAGATCCTAAATGGAGGCACAAATCACACGTTGAAATAAAATTTCACAGCTTATAGCATATAAAAAAACAAAATTTAGGATCTCAACTCCTAAAAACCTTCAACGAAAAGGAGAATTATGTGTCATTATAACCTATACCATCCCCTTCAAATAGAACCAACAACCAAGAAAATGAACTACCAACACAGCATTTGTATATATATATATATGCTAAACTCTAACCCTAAATCGTCCCGCAAGAATGAATTATATGAGCTTGAAGGGAAGGGGCCAGGGAGTGGACCTGGGAACTTCGATCCTATCCTTGATCCGCTCGATCTTCTTCTCCTTCTTCGGTCTCGAGTTGCCGAACGACCCCTTGAAGCGCTTTCCCCGCTTCGTCTTCTTGTCGCCGCGGCCGCAAGTCATTAACCCAGTCACTGTACCAGTCGGCGACTGTGAGACCGATGAAGTCGAGATCGAGTGAGCCGAGGAGATCATCACCGGCGGCTCCCTCAGCTGCAGCATCCACCACCTTCCCAGAAATCGCATCGCCATGTCTGCTCCTCGCGCATCCGATCTCAATTCGCGGACATTAACGACCTCGGCTCGAAGCCTCTGGGCCGGAAAATGTTTTGGTCCGCCGAATGGAGAATGGAGCACAGGTTTACTGTGCACCGCATCTCACAAAATTATAAGTTTTCCTTCATTTTGATTGGTGGGACCTAAAGAATGGTCTGCTGAGCAGATCGTATTTTTGCTCCTTTGGGCCTGTCTGGAAATAAAAAAATTGTTGAATCCAACTCCACTATTAACTGCAAATTGATTTCGGGTCGAGTTAGATCAAGGTTTCGATTTGACTTGAAATTGAATCTAGCTGACTCGAAATCGAATCCAGCTGGCTCGAAATCGAATCCAGCTGGCTCGAAATCGAATCTAGCTGACTCAAAATTGAGAAATTTTTCTCTTTATTTTTTGTTGGCTCAAAACTAATTTGGGCAATCTCTGAATTTAGCAAATGAAACACTTAAAACATTCACTATTTTTATTTAGGTTTAAATTTTAGTGTTTTTAATTTTAAAATAAGAATATATTAATAAATATATTAAATTTTAAATCAATTCGAGTACATTCGAATCATATTTCAAGCAATTTAGAACTGACTCGAAATCAACTTGAAATAAGATTCGAGTTAAATTGAGTCGATCAATTTAACCGATTCTGATTCGGCTCAATATTCGAGCGACTTTCGAGTTTCGAATAATATGCTCGACCTTATTTATGCAACCTCTTATGTTATAAAAAATTTACTTTAAATTGTAACACAGCCATTTATATAATATCATTTTTTTGTATATTAATTTGTTTCTTTGGGTTTGGGAAGAAATAATAATAATAAAAATAAATAAATAAATTTAATTAAAAAACAATACTTGACACTTGGAGCACAAGATGCGATAACGAGCAATGCTACACTTTTTCACCGGTAAAATTACATAGAGGCACACCAAGATTCTGTTTGGAGGACTTATTTTTGCCGGTCAAGCGATTACGATCGCATGAACTCGACCTTAATTAGGTCCAATTCATGTGGTCGTATCCGCTTGACCAGCGAAAATAAGTCCCCCAAACGGAACGTGGACACATGCATGGGTCATGGGTTTGATTTTGATTATTTTTAATAACCTATAGTTATATTATGATGCTTAAGGCTGTGGTCTGTCTTATCTCAGTTATCATATAGATCAATTAGGGTTGTCTGGTCTCCACTCCAATGCTCAGTTGAGTTTAAGTTGTAGCTCTCTCAACTTCTTGAAAGCCTCTTCGAGTAATTTTCGGGCTCCTTCACTGCAAGAAACTTTTTCTCAAGTCCGTTTGTCGGATTCGTCGTCATCACTTGCTCATCAAGCAATATCAGTGCTAGTTTCCTTCA
This sequence comes from Platanthera zijinensis, assembly GCA_039513925.1. Classification (NCBI taxonomy): domain Eukaryota; kingdom Viridiplantae; phylum Streptophyta; class Magnoliopsida; order Asparagales; family Orchidaceae; genus Platanthera; species Platanthera zijinensis. The sequence goes on from CM077080.1 coordinate 231,547,037, forward strand.
CTTCTCTGGTTTAATTCTTCGTGAATGATTAATAGATTCTCCAAGTTTTAAGTATTTTTGTTGTGATTTATTGACAAGCAAAATAAAAGAGTAACTGAGGATAACTTTTTTCTCTCTCATTTTTCTTCTTAAAAGTTCAAACTTTTATATTTCAAGAAATTTTCACAAGATAACATCAAGTAGAGAAGTCAAGCGGCTTTTAGATAAGCTTAGATTTTTACATGTAACTATACACTGTTATCACATTTTACTATGTTTACTGACCACAATTTATTTGCTCACAATGCTTCCTTACAATCGTGCTCAGTATAAGCCCTAACCCATTTTTGCTTCGCAATTCCAGGAAGCGAGTTCTTGGGAGCGACTTTGTCATCATATCAGCGATTTGGTTTGTAGTTGAGCAACATTCAACTTCTACTTTCTTCTTTTCAACCCGCTCTTTGATGAAGTGAAGTCGCATTCACTATGTTTACTTTTTCTCTGTGTTACTGGATTCTTAGCAAGATGAATTGATGATGTGTCGTCATAGAAATTTTTTACTGGTTCTTCTCATTTTTTCCTTTTATTCTAGACAATAAGTTCTTTACTCAAATGGCTTCACAATATGTGTTACTAGGGGCTATATATTCAGTCTTTGTGGTCAAAATGCTATCGTAGATTGTTTTCTAGAAGCCCACATTATTGCTTTTGATTTATAGTAGAAAATATGCCCACGGGTACTGCGTCGATAATCAATACTGAATCCCCAATCTTAGTCAAAGTTCCCATGTTACTCCAGGTTCTAGATCTTTAGAAAAAAATAGTCTCATATTAGAAGAACCTTCCGGACATTATCCTTTTCACTGCAATAAGATGGGAAAGAAGGGGATTACTTGAAAATTGTGAAACTAAATTCACAACATTTTCAATATCCGGTCGTGTATTTGTGAGGTAGTAATAAGCCCACCAATGATCAATATTCTTCTTCATCAATCATTTCTTCTTCTATAAATTTAGATAATTTAACTTTTATATCCATTGGAGTTAAACATGGATTACATTGATCCACTTGTATTTTTCTTAATAATTCAAGTATATACTTATGCTGCAATATGTGAATTCTTTGAGGTTGTTGATTGATTCCTAATCCAAGGAAATATTTGATTGATCCTAGATCAGTCATTTCATATTTAACATGCATAGTTGACTTGAATCCATTAACATCAACATATAATCCTACTAGAAGTATTTGTTTTTCATCTCTTTTAACATAAAGTGATGGATAACTTGGACATCTATTGAAATTCTATTTCAACATGTATGAATCAATGTTATGATTCCATGCACAAAGTGCTTGTTTAAGACCATAAAGTGCCTTAAATAATTTATATATTTTCTCATTTTCTTTACTTTTTTTCTGATATCCAGGAAACTGATCTACATAAATTTTCTCTTGAAATTTTCCATTAAGAAATTCAGATTTTACATCTAAATAGAAGATTGGATACTGATGTTGTACTACATATGCCAATAAAATTTGTATTGTATCCATCCGTACAACTGGTGCAAAAGTTTCATAAAAATATGTTCTAGGTTTTTGTGAATACCCTTTTGCAACCAATCATCCTTTATGTTTGGTTATAGATCCATCTTCATTCAATTTAGTTTTGAAAATCTATTTCAAACCAACTGATTTTTTTGGTTTCAGGTTTCTAGACAAGATTCAAGGTATTATTTGTTTCAATTTTCTAAAGTTCTCTTTCATTGCATTTCTCTGCATTTCTTCTTCTATGGATTCTTCATAATTTTTGGGTGTAAGGATGTCAAGGCTTCTTCAGTTGTATCATAAATTTCTTTAAGACTTCGGGTACGAATTGGTGATGATGAGTCTGAATCAGATTCAAGGCCAATTGATGGCATACCTTGTGTAGGATCATCACTATCATTGCACATGGTATAGATGGAGCTCATTGTTCGCTCACTATCACAAGTACATTTATCTCTGATTGCCAAGTCCATGTATTATCTTCAGCAAATACAACATTGCGGTTGATTAATGTTTTTTTTTTGCGTTTGGCTGAAATAATTTTTAAGCCTCTTACATTTCATTGCACCTAATAAACAAGTAGCATTCGCCCTTTTTATCTAACTTGTCTCGATTTGAGGCTGGAATTAATGAATAAGATGGACATCGAAAAATTCTGATATGTGGAATATACGGTTTTTTATGAAATAACTGCTCCTATGGAGTTATATTGTTTAAAGCCTTTGTAGGACATCTATTTTGGAGATAAAAAGTTGTCTTACTTACTTGAGCCTAGTATTCCTTTGGTACTTGTTTATTCTGGAGTAAACTTCTGGCCATTTCTATGACTCTACAATTTCTTCTTTTCACAACAACATTTAGTGTGGTACTCTTGGTGTAGTTAACTCTCTTTTACTACCACGAGTCATATAAAAAGTTGAGAATTTAATAGAGGTGAATTCTCCTCCTCTATGTGTTCTAAAACATTTTATAGGCATACCAAACTCCTTTTCTAGTTTAGTTTTAAATTTTTTAAATATTTCAAATGCTTTATATTTATGCTTAAAAAATAAATCCACATGTATCAAGTGTAATCATCTACAAGAAGCGTGAAGTATGGCTTACCTCCCACTGATGGTGTTGAGGTTGGTCCCCATGAATTAGTTCAAATGGTTTTTTTGATCAGATACTTAAGATTATTTGTAAATGATTAGCATGTGTTTTGGATATTGTACAGGCTTGACAGAAATCTCTTTGCCATGTGACTACAGGAAGACCATTAAAAAGCTTCTTCTTTGCCATTTATTATATTGACTCTCAATGCAAGTTCCCTAATCTGGCATGCCATAAAGAAGATATAATTGTTGCTTTCTTGATGTATTTGATGGTAAGAGCCTGTAGAGATGCCCTAGACATGTCCAAGGTAAAAACTTTGTTTTTTTTTCATATAGCCTGAAGTTATGATATTGCCACTTTGAATTTCTTTTATTTGACAAACATTATCACTAAATAATAGTACATATCCTCTGCTTAATAGTTGTCTTACACTTAACAATTTTTTTGCTCGTGTTGGTACATATTGCACATCTGGAATTTCTCAACTTCTTCCAGATTTTATTGAGATTGCAACAATACCTTTTCCTCTTATTGGTACAATTTTTTCATCTCCATGATGAATTACTGATTTATAAGTCTCATATATGGTAATGAAATTAGCTTTGTTGTTTGACATGTGGCTTGAGCATCTGTTGTCCACATACCGAATGGTCTTATCTGAAGTAGCAGCTTGCATGCATGAATAGAACATTTCTTACTTCCCATCTAACACTTCTTTTCTCCATATATTTTGCTTGTTCATTTAAGTTATGCAAACAATCCTTAGCGGAGTGGTTTTGAAATCTGCATCGTTTACATGTTGAGTAACAATCATTTGAGTCGTGTATTGTCTTATCGCAAATAATGTAATACTTCTGATATTTGGGGCTAGAAACATATGGTTGCTTTTGAGTAAGTTTATTTTTTTACCTTTGAAGTCAGCTTCTGAGTATCGTTGATTGCTACCAATTAATGAACCTTGAATTATAAGATTTTTTAAGTTTTTGATAGTATGTTGTTTCATGTTAGATTTGGTTTGAAAAGCTTATTCCAAAGATTGAGTATCTCCATTTAATCATTCCTCGTGCGATTTAGGAGATCTAGATAATTTAATCAAGGTTAATTTTGCAACCTGGATACAGGTTCTACGGAGTTCAGAATAAGAGGGGACATCTTGTGTTACTTGACTCATCGCCAAATGCTTCAAACTTGGATATTCCGAGCCCAGAGATGACCCTCACAAGTGAAGTGTGAATTTTCTTGTAGAGACTCGGGATTTGTCCCATAGCCCCCCATGGCATCGCTACCGGGCTGCAGCCCAAGCACCCCAACCCCTCTCCAGCCCACTGGCGGGTTGTTGGTGGCCACAACCTCCCTTTGATGAGCGAACTCGACAGTTGATAGTTTAACTTTCAAGGCAGCCTAAACACCTAGAGGGGGGGGGGTGAATAGGTTCTGCTTCCTTTCTAAAACTTCTAGGCAGAATTCAATTTAATAACTAATATAATAAATACAGCAATCACAGAAAACAAAACATCACAGATTGCACTATGTTTTATAGTGGTTCCCCAAGGTCTGGGTACATCCACTTTCCCCCTTCACCTATCTAGCAGTATGCTAGATTCGGCCAAACTTCCACTTATCTCAGATCAATATATCTTACAACTCAGAACCCAACTGGTTCCTACAACTCAGGCACAACTGCCCTACCTCAGCCTTGCCCCAAGGCCTACAACTCAGAGAATATCCTTCTCCTACACTCAGGCAAACAGCCCTACCACTCAGAGTTCAACACTCTTACACTCAGCCTTTATAACATAGGCTTACAACTCAGATCTGTTTAAACAGATCCTACAGAAATATAGAAAAGATTGTTTTAATTGTCTTGCCAAAGTTGAGAGAGAAAAGACAATGACAATTCTTGATCAGCTGATGCAATCAACTGTTTCTTAGCCTTCTTCAAAGCTTCTTGAAAATGTACTTAGCTGAGTTGATTCCAAACAGCTTCTTGAGAATCCACTGGTGGATTCTTTCTTCTTCTTCAAATTCTGACTTGATCTCTCTCTATCCAGAACTTTGAATGATTCTTCTGAATTCTGATTAGAACTCTTCTTAGATCTATCCTTAGATAGTCTTCTTAGATCTCCCGGAGAAGATCTTCTTAAGTGCCTAGCACTTTCTTGAAATGAGTAGAATTGTAATCCTTCTCCACTTTCTGATCCAATGTATTTCAAAAGGTCAGTTCTATATATTGTTCATTATTTTCTCCTTCTGAATCTGTCTATTTATAGACATTCTTCATGGTAACCGGCTGATCCGGTTTCTAACCGTTTTCTGACAAGTCTGACAACTTCAGTTAACCGGTGATAACCCACAGCTGTCAAGTCTTCAAACAAGTCCTATGCCTTAGTCTTGAATCACAAGTTGTTGAAACAGTCTGTCAGAAAGTGTCGAGACAATCTGTCTATTTGTGTCGACATAATTGACTCTGGTGTCGACACAGTCTTCAGTGATGTCGACTAAGTTGCCTTTGAGTCGACACAGCTTCTTCTGCAAATAACTTGATCTTGACTCTTCAGTGTGTCGACACAAGTCCTGTGTGTCGACACAATTGTTGTAGAATCATAACTTTAGTGAGTGTCGACTTAGCCTTCAGGTGTCGACACATTCATTTTTTAACTCTGCTATTATGTGTCGACTTAATCACAATGTGTCGACACATTCTGCTGGTGTCGACTAACTTGAGGTCGACTATTTTCTTCTGTGTCGACACATTCAGATGATGTCGACAATCTTGAGATCAACTATATTCTTCTGTGTCGACACATTCTCCCAATGTTTGAGGTCGACGCTTTTCTTCTGTGTCGACACAATTTCCCAGTATTGTGTCGACTCTTTTTCTGTGTCGACACAAATTCCCAGTGTTGTGTCGACTTACTTCTTCTGTGTCGACACTTTTTCCCAGTGTAGTTGTAGACTAACTGCTATGTGTCGACACTACTTCCCAGTGTTGTGTCGACTATTTTCTTCTGTGTGTCGACACTGCTTCCTTTGTGTCGACACTTGGACTTAGAATTTTTTTTTGCATACTTTATCAATTCTCCACCTGCACATGTCAACTTAAAACAACATCAAATACACCTTGATGTATATCATTGAGCTAAGTTGGGCTTCTTCAAATCAGGTACACATTTTCCAATGTACCCAACAATCTCCCCCTATTTGGAGAAGTCATAACCCCTATAGCCAATGATATACACCATTTATAAACAGTACTAAATGATGATTAAAGACATAGCAGGAATACTTTAAATATAAACAAAACATAACATAGAATAATTCATCACAGAATGCACATTATAATATGCCAAACAACATTTTGTTTATAACAGGGTAATGTTTGATTACAAAGTTTTATATTTGATGAGTACATCACAACATTACAAAATATTTAAAACAAAATCAGGATTGATCAGGCTCTCTAATCATAATCCCTTTGCCAGACTGAATTGTAGCTGTCACAGGAGCTTCTGATTCTTCAGCTAACTTCTTTCCTTTAAGATCAGCCTTCTTCTGAGCTTCTTCCTTGATCCTTTGCCTTTCAAAATAATGAAAAGGCTTTGGGAAGTATTTGCTTGGCTCCTTAGCATCTGATGGCAGTCTTCCCAGCTTGGCTTTCCTTCTGAATTGTACAATTGCCTCTTGCCTTGCCTCATACTTCTGCCATTCAATTTCATTGTACCACTTTCCTCTCTCATGAACTTTATCTTGTACAGCTTTCCATGCAGTGAGTATGATGTTCCTTGAAGTAGGACTCCACTGCTCATAATCTGGCTTCAGTACAGCCTGCTCTCTGAATTTCTTCTTTGCCAATAGAGCATCCTGCTGTTCTTTCAGAGTAGCCTCAGGCTTATCAACTTTTCCAAAGACAATATTAGTAACCTCCTTTGGAGGACTATACATTCCTTGAACTTTCTGATCAATCAAGTCAAAATCTGGAGGGGGGTATATGACTTGGGCAACCTCAGGTTGATTGCCTTCAAGTAGATTAGATTGTATTCCTGACTCAGCTGCCATAGCATCATCACACAATGGGGGATATCCCAAAGTGGCTCGTATGCTATTGGTCACCCACTTGGTGTGCTCAGAGCCTGCATGAATTAGCATCCTCTCCCCCTTTATGGCTTCTCTTGAGACATGATCTCTAAGATCTTCTTTTTGAAATCGAATTTGGCCATCCAAATAATTCACTCCCTCCTTGAAAAATGGTCTTAACTTTTGAAGCTTTTCAGATATTTCCTTTTGAGAGGTTGTGATGGCAGTCTTAACAGATGCAATAGCAGCCTGAAAATTTTTATCAAATTCTTCCATTTCTTTGGCTCTATCTGCAGGCATCCCTGGAACAATCTTCTTCACCTCTTTAATAATCTCATTATGAGATTCAGTTAAATTGTCATTCATTCTTATTTGATTTTCCAGAACATAACTTTGCTTCAAAGCAATATCATCCACCTTTATAGAGATAGCCTCCTGTTGTTTAGCCAGATAAACTACAGCATTGCCACCCTTGTGGAAGCAATCTGTCATTTCAGTTTTATGCAAGTTTACTTGAAATTAGATGGACTTGATATCCTGAACTAAGTCAAACTGAACTGACTTGCTATTTTCATCAACATACTTCTCCAGAGCCATCCTTTGGTCATCCAATTTTACTTGAAGATCTACCATAAATTTATTGTAATCAAAGGCTGGAGAAATTTGTGGAGTTGTGGTCTGTAATGCCTGCTTATAGTTCTTGCTTCTTCTCTTAAAGACAACAAGTTTTCTTTTCTTAGCCACTCTGGCTTCTTCAGTTTCTGTGTCAGAGGAAGTATCTACATGAATTCTTTCTTGTGGATGATGAATTGTATCTGTTCCAGGGAGTTGTTGCTCAGCTTCAACATCCACAGGCTCATCCTCAACCTGTGTTTCCACAGCAGCTTCCTGATCAATGTCCATTCCTATGGACTTCTCAATATCTGGTCCACCTCCTTCTTTATCAGCAGTAGTATCAACATCTGGGAATAATTCCTCCATAGTAAATTCCAGTTGAGTGGTCACTTCTGCAGCAGTTAAATCTTGAGATATGTTTAACTGTGCTTCCTCTTGGACTTGCACCTCAATATTTGTAGTGGCAGGAGTAGGTGTGGACACTAGCTCCCCCTGAACCTTTGGAGCAGAAGTGGAAACTGGCTCCCCCTGCATCTGTGCAGGTGTTGATACTTCCTGGACCACAGTTGAGTCAAGCTGTGTCCCTTCTTGTACTTGTTCAGATTCTTGATTTGGTGTAGGGGATTGCACAGGGGTGTCTGGCCTGCTCTCTTCAGGCACATCCTTGGACAGCACCCTATCCCACCTGGAGAATAATCTCATATCCATTCTTCTCATATGGTTAATCTTACTCCCTTGCAGCTGCTGCATCACATCAGGAATCACTCCAGTGAAGTACAGGCTCATGATCCTAGCCATGTTAGGCTTCTTGATTCCCTCTTTGATCTTGTCAAAGAGCACTCCTGACCAATCAGTAGGAATAGTAAAAACTATCCTGGTCATCAGGCTGAACATATAGGCAGAAATCCTATCATGTCCACCTGTCTTGCAGAGGATTACCTTTCCAACTACTTCAGACAAGAACTTCCCTTGCTGATTCATTCCCTTTCTGTTGAATGCAGCTCCAATCTTCAATCCTGAATCCAGGCCACACCATTGAAGGGCTTCCCTTGTCTTAGATATAGGAACTTCCTCTTCATTCTCAACCACTTGCAGTTGGAAGATCTTTCTTAAACTTCTTTGATTAATCTTTACCTTCGTCCCTTGAACAGTGGACTTAATCTTGAGGCCAGTAGAATGGACTGATGCAGAGATAAAGAACTCGTGCACCTCCTTCTTCCAGATCTTAGTTGGTTCTGAAATGAGAAATTCTAACCCTGATGCAGAGAGAAGGGTGATAACTCCTTGAACATCAGGCGGCGCCTCTGCAAAAGCCTGGCGCACTAACTCATATCCTTCATTGATGTTATCTTCAATTCTTGGCGCCATCGTTGTGTCGAGAAAGCTTGAGAGAAGAGAGAAAGAAAGACTGTCGACACAGGGTTTGAGTCTCGAAAACCTTGAAAGCGTGTCGACACAAAGAGCTTTTGACCTATTTATAGCTTCTGTTGAAAGAAGGTCAAAGGGCGCCAAAAAACAGTCTAAATGTGTCGACACAGACGGAATGTGTCGACACAGGCTTCTTTTAACTCGACATTTCTTCAGCCTACTATGTGTCGACACCAATTTGTGGTTATGTCGACACCTTGGATACATAGTAGAAAGACAGAAATTCAGTGTCGACACTAAGGACAAGTGTCGACACATATTCTGTAAGTGTCGACACCATAATTCTGGTTGAGTCGACATTACATTTCTGGTTAAGTCGACAATAAAACTCTTAAGTGTCGACACATATTCTCTGTGTCGACACAATATTTCTGACTTGTCGACATAATTTCTCTGAGTCGACACATTATTACTGAATGTGTCGACACATTCTTACTTAGCCAATTTCTGTAACTTCAATGTGTCCTTTTTAACACTTGATTATGTTGTTACTACTTTTACTTACTTATAAACCATTTCAATAGCATTGTTAATGATTTTGTTTAATACATTAATCAATGGTTAACATACCTAATTCAATTTTGAATTTATTGAATTTGGTTTCATCTAAAGGCTTAGTAAATACATCTGCTATTTGATAATCTGTTTTTACAAATTCCAATGAGATGTCACCTTTTTCTACATGTTCTCTAAGAAAATGATATTTGATTTCTATATGCTTAGTTCTACTATGAGAAACTGGATTATTAGCAATAGAAATAGCACTCTTAGAATCACATAAAAGGGGTGTTCTACTTACCTGAATACCATAATCTTTAAGCTGATGCTGCATCCATAATAGCTGTGCACAGCAGCTTCCAGCAGCAATATACTCTGACTCAGCTGTGGAAATTGCCACACTAGTCTGTTTTTTACTACTCCAAGATATTAGTCTTCCTCCCAGGAATTGACAAGTACCTGTAGTACTCTTTCTATCCTCTCTACATCCTGCAAAATCTGCATCTGAATAGCCTGTTAGTTGAAAATCTCTATTCCTAGGGTACCAAAGACCTAGAGTAGGAGTGCCCTTTAGATATCTCAGAATCCTTTTGACTGCAGTATAATGAGATTCTTTAGGGCAGGCTTGGTACCTAGCACAGACACATGTTGCATACATAATGTCAGGTCTACTAGCAGTGAGATATAGTAGAGACCCAACTATTCCTCTATACAATGATTCATTAACAGGTTTACCTGCCTCATCTTTGCATATTGGCATACTTGTCCCCATAGGAGTTCTCATGGAGGAGGATGACTCCATACCATATTTCTTAATTAATTCCTTGGTGAACTTAGACTGGGATATGGACAATCCATCATCAGTCTGTCTTACTTGGAGTCCCAAGAAGAACTTAAGTTCTCCCATACTGCTCATCTCAAACTTCCCTTGCATAAGTTTGGCAAACTTTTTACAAAGGTTGTTTTCAGTAGATCCAAAGATTATGTCATCAACATAGATCTGGACTAAGATGATCTTTCCTTTGGATTCCCTAAGAAATAGAGTTTTGTCTATCTTTCCTCTTGAGAATTTATTCTCAATGAGGAAGGTAGACAGGGTTTCATACCAAGCCCTTGGAGCTTGTTTTAACCCATACAAAGCTTTCCTAAGCTTATACACAGAATCAGGTTTAAGAGGATCTACAAAACCTGATGGCTGCTCTACATATACTTCTTCTTTAAGATCACCATTCAGAAATGCTGACTTCACATCCATCTGGTATACTTTGAAGTCTTGGTAGGCTGCATAGGCAAGGAACATTCTGATTGCCTCCAGCCTTGCTACTGGAGCAAAGGTTTGATCAAAGTCAATCCCTTCTTCCTGCCTGTATCCTTTTGCAACCAATCTTGCTTTATTCTTTACTATTATTCCATTTTCATCTAGCTTGTTCCTATAGATCCACTTAGTTCCAATTATGTTGTGGCCTCTTGGTTTAGGAACAAGCTCCCAGACTTTGCACCTTCTAAATTGATTCAGCTCCTCTTGCATAGCATCAATCCAGTGCTGGTCTTGGATGGCTTCTTCAAACTTCTTAGGTTCCATTTGGGACAAGAAACTAGAATGCAAAACTGTGCTTTGATTTCTGCTTCTAGTTTGCACTCCTTGTCTTGGATCACCAATTATCTGATCAGTAGGATGATCTCTTAGATATCTTATAGCTGGAGGTAGATTCCCTTCAGGTTGTGCATCTCCAGCTTCTTCATTCTGCTGTTCCTCTTGGTTTTCATCAGCTTCCATTATCTCTTGTACTCCCCCTGGACAGCAGCCTTCATTTTCCAATGCTCCCTCTTCCTTTGAAGCTTCAGCAATGGAGAGCTTGTCTATCTTCTTGCTTATACCTGTTGAGTCATTTGATCTACAAGACAACTCACAATTGATTAATCTTGTTTCATCAAATACAACATGCACAGATTCTTCAACAACTTGAGTAGTTAAGTTGAAGACTCTATAGGCCTTACTATTTGTGCTGTACCCAACAAATATCCCATCCTGGGATTTGGCAGCAAACTTAGTCAAATATGACTTACCATTGTTAAGTATATAGCATTTGCAACCAAAGATCCTAAAATAGGATAGGTTTGGTTTTCTGCCTTTCACAATCTCATAGGGAGTCTTTCTGTGGCCTTTGGTGATAGAAGCCCTATTGATGACATGACAAGCAGTGTTAACTGCCTCAGCCCAAAAATATTCTGGGAGAGAGGTGTCACTCAATAGAGTTCTACCAGCTTCAATTAATGTTCTATTCTTTCTTTCAGCAATACCATTTTGCTGAGGTGTTCTAGGTGAGGAGAACTCTTGGAAAATCCCAAAGTCTATACACAAGTTTGTTATGCTTTCAGATTGAAACTCAGTACCATGGTCACTTCTAATTTTGACCACTGTACTATTCAGTTCATTCTGAATTTGCTTTACAAAATTAAATAATACACTTGGGGTTTCAGATTTTTGTCTCAGAAAGAACACCCATGTAAATCTAGAATAGTCATCTACAACCACCAGAGTGTAGACCTTCCTACCTAGACTGTGAACTGGCATAGGACCAAAAAGATCCATATGCAAGAGGTATAAGCACCTCACAGGATCCTTGTTTTCAAGGGTTTGAAATGAGGTTTTTGTCTGCTTGCCCTTTTGACAAGCTGAGCATACCCCTTCCTTTATACACTTAACTTGAGGCCCATTCCTCACTAGTTCTTTACTAAAGAGTTGGCCAATTGTCTTGTAGTTTAGATGAGCCAATCTCTTGTGCCACTTAACACAATGAGAAGCATTGTCATCAGCTACAAGACAAATGGGGGATGCCTTATTCTCACATTCAAAATTAAGGCAATACACATTTCTCTTCCTATACCCAGTCAATATGATCTCTTGATCACTTGACCTTTTGATATGACATCCATCCTTACCAAATGAAATGTCATATCCTAGATCACTCAGCTGGCTTATGCTTATTAGATTATGTTTCAAACCTTTTACATAGGCCACTTGGGTGATAGTAATTAGGTTTGAAGAGATGTTACCAAATCCTTTGATGACTCCTTTTTCAGATCCACCAAAGATCACTTTATGTCCATCTTTGACAGATGAATACTCCTTCAACAGCCCCTTTGTTCCAGTCATGTGCCTGGAACAACCACTATCCAAGTACCATATAGGGGCATGGTAACTTGGATTCACCTGCAATACAGAATTACTTACCCTTAGAACCCAAGTAAGTCTTGGGTCCTTGGTTCAGGTTAGCCTTAATAAAGTTATCATAACCTCTTCTAACAGGTAGAATCTTATTCTTTATAACACTTGTGTTATACCAGCAGTCCAATGCAAAATGACCCCTCTTGCCACAGCACCAACATTCAAACTTATTGTATCTAGATCTAGATACATCCTTGTCAGAAGCATTTCTGTTCATTGCTGGTGCTGTTGCAACTTCACCTACTGATTTCTTAAAACCATAGGGTTTATGACCATAGGTAGGCCTGCTTGCCTTAACACCCTTGTTCTTCAGAACATTTGTCTTAATATGATCCTGAATGTTTTCATGATCATATATGTTAGAAGGCACTTTCTCCTTACCAAACCTTATGGGGACTGAAAGGTTTAGTGGCTGAATAGGGGCTTTGCCTTTCCTCTTGAATCTGCCAGCCCTGGAGTTACCCTTAAATCCTAATCCAGCCTTACCCTTCTGAGTGACAAATTCATCTATCAAGGGTAAGACAGATTTTGGCTTAGAGTAACTAGCCACTAAATCCCTTTCAATTCTAAGTCTGTCCTCCAGACTCTTTACTTGATCATTAGTATAATTAATTATGCCCATCTGAATAATAGTTATATTCTTCAGCTTGGCAATTTCAGCTAGCTTTTGATCAAGGACTTTTTCTAACTCAGTTGTTGCAACCCTTATATCAGCAATTTCCTGAGCCTGTGATTTAACCAGGTTCTTGCTTTTCTTAAGGGTCTGCAACAGGTCCCCATACTTGTCTATCAATTGATAGACATCTCCTTCAGATCCAGATACATCTTCATCACTTGATGCAGATGTAGCTGATTCTTCACTTGTATTACAAACAGATGTACAAGAAGGACAGTTTACCTTATTAGAACCAGACTGATTCTGGCATAGGTCCTCTTCTGATCTAGTCATCAAACCCATGCATTGATGTTCATTGATGGAGTCTAGCAACTGCATAAACTCCTCTTCCTCAGATGCAGCATATAATCCAATATATGCTTCAGCTTCAGATCCTGATTCTGAAGTTGACTGGTCTGACAGACTTTTATCTTTCTTTGCTACAAAGGATTTCTCCTTCTTGCCTTTCTGATAAGTCTTCTTCTTTTCTGAAGATTCCTTCCTTTTGTCAGGACAATCAGCCACTACATGTCCAGGCCTATTGCAACAATAGCAGACAATCTTTGAAGTAGTGGCTTTGCTGGGCTTTGACCTGCTTTTCTCTTTCTTTGATGACCTTCTCTTCTGATAATAGTCATCTACTTGCTGTGATGAGGAAGGCCTAGACTTCCATTGCTTCTTTTTCAAGAACCTTTGAAATTGCCTAGTGAATGCAGCAAAGTCTGCATCTGAATCACAGCTGACTGAACTCTTATCTGAATTTTCAGAACTACCTTCTTCAACTTCCATAGGAGGAGATGGTGATTTCCTCCTATTCTTTCTGGTGGCTTCAGCATTAAATGCCACAGTCTTTTCTCTATGCTCTCCTCTTGAGTTTCTTTCCTCCTCCTTCCTTACCATAAGTTGCATTTCATAGGATAGCAACTTTCCAAACAGAGTTGGAGGAGATATCTCTGCCAATTTTGCCACTTCTCTTATGGCACAGATCTTTGTATCCCAATCCTTTGATAAGGATCTTAAGAATTTGTCATTCAGTTCATAGGTACTGAAGACTCTTCCATAGGATATTAGCTCATTCACAATTCTATAGAATTTCTTATAGCACTCAGTTATGCTATCAGATTTTCCTTGTCTAAAACTTTCATACTCCTGATTTAGCATAGATTTTCTGTCCAGCCTTACTTCTTCAGATCCCTCCATGTAGACAATCAATGTGTCCCACATCTCCTTGGAGGTCTTGCAGTGAATCAGATTCTGAAATGTTGAATCATCTATGGCACTGACAATGATGTTCTGTGCCCTTTTGTCCATGGTTGCCAAGATGATTTCATCCTTGGTCATTTCAGAATAAGTCTTTGGTGTTTGGATATTTGCATCAAGAACAGATATCTTCATTGGTATGAAGGGGCCTTCCTGTACTGTGATGTAAATCCTTGGGTCAGATGCTTCCATAAACAATCTGACTCTTTCTTTCCAGATCCCAAAGATTTCCTTCTTGCATATGGGTAATTTCATTGACCCTAGCTCCTTATGATTCTCTCCAGAACCCATCTTCTTGATTCTTGAATCTGCCTATCAGATCTACCTCAGACTGTTAAGTCCTTTTTGAGGAACCTCCCTCTGATACCACTTGATAGTTTAACTTTCAAGGCAGCCTAAACACCTAGAGGGGGGGGGGTGAATAGGTTCTGCTTCCTTTCTAAAACTTCTAGGCAGAATTCAATTTAATAACTAATATAATAAACACAGCAATCACAGAAAACAAAACATCACAGATTGCACTATGTTTTATAGTGGTTCCCCAAGGTCTGGGTACATCCACTTTCCCCCTTCACCTATCTAGCAGTATGCTAGATTCGGCCAAACTTCCACTTATCTCAGATCAATAGATCTTACAACTCAGAACCCAACTGGTTCCTACAACTCAGGCACAACTGCCCTACCTCAGCCTTGCCCCAAGGCCTACAACTCAGAGAATATCCTTCTCCTACACTCAGGCAAACAGCCCTACCACTCAGAGTTCAACACTCTTACACTCAGCCTTTATAACATAGGCTTACAACTCAGATCTGTTTAAACAGATCCTACAGAAATATAGAAAAGATTGTTTTAATTGTCTTGCCAAAGTTGAGAGAGAAAAGACAATGACAATTCTTGATCAGCTGATGCAATCAACTGTTTCTTAGCCTTCTTCAAAGCTTCTTGAAAATGTACTTAGCTGAGTTGATTCCAAACAGCTTCTTGAGAATCCACTGGTGGATTCTTTCTTCTTCTTCAAATTCTGACTTGATCTCTCTCTATCCAGAACTTTGAATGATTCTTCTGAATTCTGATTAGAACTCTTCTTAGATCTATCCTTAGATAGTCTTCTTAGATCTCCCAGAGAAGATCTTCTTAAGTGCCTAGCACTTTCTTGAAATGAGTAGAATTGTAATCCTTCTCCACTTTCTGATCCAATGTATTTCAAAAGGTCAGTTCTATATATTGTTCATTATTTTCTCCTTCTGAATCTGTCTATTTATAGACATTCTTCATGGTAACCGGCTGATCCGGTTTCTAACCGTTTTCTGACAAGTCTGACAACTTCAGTTAACCGGTGATAACCCACAACTGTCAAGTCTTCAAACAAGTCCTGTGCCTTAGTCTTGAATCACAAGTTGTTGAAACAGTCTGTCAGAAAGTGTCGAGACAATCTGTCTATTTGTGTCGACATAATTGACTCTGGTGTCGACACAGTCTTCAGTGATGTCGACTAAGTTGCCTTTGAGTCGACACAGCTTCTTCTGCAAATAACTTGATCTTGACTCTTCAGTGTGTCGACACAAGTCCTGTGTGTCGACACAATTGTTGTAGAATCATAACTTTAGTGAGTGTCGACTTAGCCTTCAGGTGTCGACACATTCATTTTTTAACTCTGCTATTATGTGTCGACTTAATCACAATGTGTCGACACATTCTGCTGGTGTCGACTAACTTGAGGTCGACTATTTTCTTCTGTGTCGACACATTCAGATGATGTCGACAATCTTGAGATCAACTATATTCTTCTGTGTCGACACATTCTCCCAATGTTTGAGGTCGACGCTTTTCTTCTGTGTCGACACAATTTCCCAGTATTGTGTCGACTCTTTTTCTGTGTCGACACAAATTCCCAGTGTTGTGTCGACTTACTTCTTCTGTGTCGACACTTTTTCCCAGTGTAGTTGTAGACTAACTGCTATGTGTCGACACTGCTTCCCAGTATTGTGTCGACTATTTTCTTCTGTGTGTCGACACTGCTTCCTTTGTGTCGACACTTGGACTTAGAATTTTTTTTGCATACTTTATCAATTCTCCACCTGCACATGTCAACTTAAAATAACATCAAATACACCTTGATGTATATCATTGAGCTAAGTTGGGCTTCTTCAAATCAGGTACACATTTTCCAATGTACCCAACAACAGTTAAGTTGGCCCGTGTTTGTCGGAGTGGTCCTCTAAAGGGTGAGAAAAAGGTCGGTGCATCCTATGAGGAAAAGGTCAAAGTAGTGGCAGAATCGTCTGCATCTCAGGAGCAAAGCTCAAATCGTGAAGAGCAGCAAAATCGCGTGCATAATTTGGAATTACAGGAGGCCGTCAAGCGGATTATGAGAGACGCGGATGAGCGGAAATAAAGTGACGTGTGCACTTTATTACTTTTATGTTGTACTATGTACATATTGTATGTATGTGTGTCTGTGAAAACACTTGTGTTTGTGCGATGCTGTGGGGCGAGACAAGCTGCGGCCTCTGAGCTCTAAACCCGGATCGTTTTGTTTTATATTGCCACAGAGTGGTTGTTTTGGTATCTACATTGCGCTAAATTTCAGGACGAAATTTCTGTAAGGAGGGGAGGGTTATAACACCCCAAATTCCAATTTGGAGTTTAGGTTGGGTAACACGGCCTGGGACACGGGCGTGTCCCAGGGCATGTCCAGCTCTGGGTACTCGGGTGTGTCGCGAGAGCTCGACGAAAATGAAGTCGACGATCGTTGAGAGGTGACATGGCCTGGGACACGGGCGTGTCCCAGGGCGTGTTCTGCTCAGGTTGGTAACCGGGCGGCGTTGAGCGTGGCATATGGCCTGTGACACGGGCGTGTCATAGGGGTGTGTTTGGCACACGGCCAAGGACACGGGCGTGCGCCTTAGCCATGTTTTGATCTTGTGCCGATTGAGGGACACGCCCCGCAACACGGGCGTGTACCTGTTGATACGGGCGTGTCAGGGGCTTGACACGGGTGTGTCTCAGCTCGTATTCTGGTCTGGGTGAGTCGGTTCGTGTACCGCTTGCAGTACACGACCTGTGACACGGGCGTGTCACAGGCCGTATCAACCGAAATAGTAGACTTTTCAGCCGATTTGTGGCCGTTCATTTCCCTCATCCTAGATCCAATGGCCCAGGGTATTCCCTGCTAAGTTTAACTCCGGGATTGGTATGAAGTTTTCATTCAAAGCTTGTGCCATTATCTTTCTAAAGAGAAGAGAGAGAGAGAGAGGAGAGCTAAAAGTGGAAGGGAGAAGTATTCCATCCGTCGGTGGAGCTACAGTGGTCCAACTCGAGATCCGAGGCCTGCGTTTTGGAGGCAAGGCCGTCGCGGTGCTTTCCAACCGGCCAGTTTTCCATGGCTCCAAAGCGATCGTCAAGGGCAACATCTCCTTCTTGGACAAGTGAAGTCCAACTTTATGCATGTGCATGGGATCCTCCACTAAGAGGTGGAAAGCGTAAACGATTCCAGCGATTGAGTCTGCATCTAAATCCAGAATGGTGTAGTACGGAATAGGCACATGTTGTGTGAAGCCCATCTGGATTGGTAGTCTGGATTGGTGATGCTGCAAACCGGAGAACACTCCGTGTATAAAACAAGTATCCTGCGGAGATGGTGAGGACGCTTGTGAAATGGTAAGGAAGCTTTGCATAGCTCCTTTGGTTGTATGCTCGGCACGAGCTGGATGATGGATTGGTTAGCAATTCTGAGTGAGCTATGGAGTGAGCGGAAAAGGGGAAGCTGACCCACGTCAAGATATGTGCTATTGACGAGTTGAGCAACGGGTAAGAGCTGACCCGTGTAGGCAAATGGGCGGTTACGGACCTTCCCGGCTTGGTGGAAAATGGGGGGTTATGGACCTTCCCGGCTTGATGGCAAATGGGGGGTTACAGACCTTCCCGGCTTGGTGGCAAATGGGGGGTTACGGACCTTCCAGGCTTGGTGGCAAATGGGGGGGTTACGGACCTTCCCAGCTCATTGGCAAATGGGGGGTTACGGACCTTCCCAGCTCATTGGCAAATTAGGGTTACGGACCTTCCCGACTTGTTGTTGTGTGCAAATGGGGGGCTGCGGGCCTTCCTGGCGTATCGATCATTAATGCTCAATGGTTGCCGGGAGGTGAACACCTGTGAGTGGGACGGGCGAGGATGTCTCCAGCACGTGTATTGTAGTAGACTAGTTCCCTACCACCAAGTGGAGAACCTCTGATCGGTGGTGTTACCAAGGGTTGTTCGGTACACCATAAATGTGCCCTGAGTGCACTGAACGTCGGGATGCGGCCGGCGTTTGTGATGGTGTTGTGCTTGCGGGCACTTGGTGTGATATAAAGATATCTATTGTGAATGTTATGCATGCAGGGAAGGAACCACTGCCCTGAGTAAGGGGTAGGGTCGTTATAATTGATCAGCTGAATGCTGACCGTTACTTTGTTTATCACCCTTGGGGTGGATGTCCATATGCAGGTGTTGCGGGCTGACTTGGATTGAATGGGCTAAAGCCCTTGCTGCTGCTGCTTATAGGCCCTCGAAGACCGTGCGAAGAATTGGATTTCATGTGTGGCCGGCCTGCGTGCCGATGTATGAAACCACCTTTTGTAAAGAGAAACTTATAAGGCCTTAAGGCCGTGAGCGGTGTGTGCTTGTATACATTCCTGGTATTTTATATAAATGTGATATTTACATAGTAGTGGACATTCATTGGAGTTCTTGCAATTAATAAGCTTCCACTAGAATGCTCTGTGTTAGGGTGCGATGGTATTTACCTATGACCTCGTCGTCTGTTTGTGGCATATAGTGCGGGGCCCCGGCCGGACCTGCTATTATATGGTATTTAATGGGTGGAGTCGTTACATTTCTACACACAAACTCATGAGCTGTAGCGAGGAGCTCCCGTCACACACCCGGAAGTTCTTTTTTCAACTTCCTCTCCCAAAGCCAAAACTGAGCTCGACACCTCGGATGACATAGAGAAAAGCTTGAGAAGGGAAAGCTCTATATGGATGGATTTGTCTTCTCCGATGTGCTTTTGGGTCTATTTATAGGCAAAAGCTTCTCGAGGGTAAAACAGTCCTTTACGGCCCACAGATAGCTCACTTCACCTTTACAAAAATACTAATCTCAGACCAAAATGGTATGCGGAGGGCATCATCCACCTTTTCAATAATACTATGGACAGACTATGGCAGTCTGCTGATAGCCAAATGGCATTAGAGGGCGACCTGCTAGTTTAAGCAAGTATCAAGACTAGAATGGTTAGAACTCACCTGGCCCAAACTCGCCTGGCTTGAGCTCTCCTGACCTGAGGTCGTCGGACGCCGTCTAGCTTGGTCGCGTGTTTGGGTTAACTCTTAATGCAATGGGCTTCTCCAATCGATAATGTTGAGCTGCTCCAGTTGACGAAATATACTGCTCTAGTTGATAAAACACTCTACTTCCTTGATGATGGTGACACGTCTAGTCGACAAATTTCTCTATTCTTAGGCAGTGATATTATGTTTAGTCGACAAACTACTCTATTCTCTGGAGTCGGCAATATGTCCAGTCAACAAGCTGCTCTATTCTCTAGCATCAACGACATGTCTAGTCGACAAACTGTTGAGTGAGCGCTAATACTAAAAAGTCTAGAACTCGCAAGGCCTAACCTCACTAGGCTTGATCTTGCCATGCTTGACCTCGCCAGGTTTGGGCTCTCTTAGAGCTTTTTTGAATGCAATTTGAGCCTGGCTTGCTGAATATGGGTTGAACACAATCCTCACTCTTTACAAACTCGCGAGAGTTCAGAAAGAAATGTTAAGCCTTATTTAGCAGGCCCTTGCCACTGAGGGGCTAGTCCCGTGAATTCACCCCCACTCCTCTCTATAAATAGGGGTAATGCTGGCCTCTTTAACTATATCCTCTTGCTGACATCCCGTCGATTGACGGGATGTCCAAGTAAGAAGATGATGACATCGATGTTTCCTCCCTCCTGAAATAGCTTGGGAGGCGCTCCTTGAAGTGGATTCGAGAGCACGATGAGAAGGAATCCAGAAAGAAGAAGAATCAGAAGGTCCCGCCCTCTTCTGTCGAGTTGATGCTTCCCTCCACTCTTGAATGGAAAGTGTTGGGTGAGCCCTCTCAACAGGGATTTGAGAGCTCGTACGGGGCCGACTGACCCACCTTCGATATTCTCAGTTCAGCAAATTAGGTGAGCTAAGCCCGTATTTGCTTTCTAATACCTTTGAGGAGCGAGTACTAACCTCGCAACTTCGTGCATTAAAGCAAATCCCCGACAGATCCACGGTGGTGCTCGTGGTGTCGAGCCCTTAAGCTGGTAATGATCACGATAAGGGCAAGGTTGAGCCCTCCTCAAAAAATTCACCTCACCCTAATATACCTGGTAAGAGATTTTTCATCCAGCTACCTTCACGAAGTGCATTCTGACAATGTCCTTTCTTTGGCAGTTCTTCCTTTTAATGATCTTTGCGGGACAACCAAGATGGGAGAGGCAGCTTAAGATAGTGCGTAACTTCCAAAAACTATGGCTCCGCCTCCCGTCGACACCCCAATAATTTTTGCTTCCCAATAGTAACCTATCCAAGGGGATAAGATCAGGTGCCATACTGGGGTGAAGTCATTACTGAAGTTCTCGTCCAGAATACCCAAAAAACCTTCTCGACCTTAAAGTGTCGAGATCCTTTAGGGGATCCGCCTCACAAGCAAGAAGAAGGTGGAGAAACCTCTATAGGTAACTAATCAATGTGAATGATGTTGCTCCGTTTTGGTCACTCGAATCAATAATTTTCCCAAAATGACGAACATGCCCCCCGAACGGTCTGAGCGATAAGAACATGCGCATTACGCATGCGATATGCACATGTTTACAGGGCGTGCACGCACATGTGAGGACATGCATATCGGGCGCGCTCCTACCTGCGATACACACATGCAGGGGTAGTTTTGGCTCCCTTTGAGAGAGTGTGGTCTAGGCACACAACCCGCTATATCGAATTAGCTCACTTACGTGTTTAGGTTGAAGTTCTTCTGGTTTGACTCGAAAATCTTAAGGGAGAACCCCATCAACTATCACTAGAAAGATTTATATATTTATATTACATAAAATTAGCATACAATTATTCAGGTGCATGTGACAACATCAAATAGTATTAATTGGTCACCATATATTATCTATAATATCTGTTGGGATTTCACACAATCCCCAGGACAGTTACAATAACGGTAAGGGTACAAAGAACACACAATATTCCGAATAAAAATTAAACGCATGATAATTAATCAAAACTACAAATAGAAAGACAAACATATAAATTTGTTACAAGTACACCGCAGATAAGATGGATTAGCTTAATCCACGGGTGGACAATGATCTTGGACTGCAATCCTCAAAAGGACACACAAAGTTTGCTCCGGCAAACCTTCGTCATCGTCAGACGACCAACCACCACTGTCGCCACCGGAGAAGTCAACGCGGAATAATGCTTATCTCACATGTAAGCATGTTGCTCACTACACTGCTTTCCTCACTACAACCTTAACACACTCACTACAGCCTGTCGCAGCCTTGCCTTCTTCTTCTCCATAAATCCACCTTCAAGGGACTCTTCTCCAAGATGAGAACTAGTGGCTTGTCTATCCAAGCCATAACCCAACCCTTTATATAGCCATTTCATTTGTCTTGACCACTTTCCAAGAAGTTCCCTAGCATGTGAAACACACGGGCGGCTTGGAGAGTCAGCATCGGTGACTTAGAGTCAACATCGGCGACTAGTAGGTAAAGCATGACACACATAGGTTTGAAAGATTAAACCAACTCAACAATCACCACCTTGGTTTGAATTTCAAAAATACCATATTTTGCATAAAACAAAGAATTGCACCGAGCATTTGCACGAAGCACCATCTGCATGAAGCACCAAACTGCACTGAGCATCTACAAGAAACACCAAATGTATTGAGCATCTGCACAAAACACCACCTCACTAACGAAGGTATCAGTCGACCTACTCTAGTCGACTCCATCCTATACTGGCTTAACCAAAGAAAGTCAAGGCTACTGGATCGTGAAAACTGACATGTCGAAGCCGAGTCCCGGGAAGGCGATCTGATGCACCACCACAACTATCAATCTTATTGCCAGTAGAAATCATGAGCTCACCACCTCGCACTGCGGTCCCCATCAACCGGTATAGTCTACCACATTATACAACTCACATGAGTAGGTGTACCCTCGTATCACTATTAGAACTCCACGTCCGGCCATCCTACTGCAGCCTTCCAAGTCCAATCTACCCAACGATATTAGATTCATACACAGCTTGGGCACCAGATATACCCACTCAAGCCTACATATCGCTCCACACTGTATCTACAAGTCCACCATCCTTATCCCTGTGACCTCGCATCTCGAGTCGTCACCCAGTATAACTGACCCGAGTGCCACCTCTAAGGAACTTAAGATCAACACATCTGAGTAAGCATGTTGCGATGCACTAGAATCAATCATCCAGCTATTAGAGTCACCCCGACTCTCACTGATGCAATAAAAGTAGTCATCTCCTAGCAGGTCTAATGTCACTATGCCCGCATCCTTGATGTCATATGAAGTATCAAAACTCCCTACACGCTGAGGACAATGTATCCTAATATGACCAACTTATCTGCACTAGAAACACGTCACTGCCTTCTTCTAAGCTGACTGAGCATGTGCACTGATCGATCCTTTATCGAAACTCCTCCCTCGTCCATGCATTAACAAGATTGTGTCACCCCTAGGAGTGGGGTCCTTCAGCATCTAACTAGATAAAAGCGCCGATGTGACTTCTTACAGCCATACTGTATCCTTCTCATACAGGAGCGTAGTCATCATGTGCTTGTATGATGCTGATAGCGAGATAAGAAGCAAGAGGGCTTTGTCTTTGTCCTCTACCTTTGAGGCAGCCACATGCACCTGGCTTAGAATACCATTGAAAACATTGAAGTGTTCATGTAGGTTGCCACCTTCCTGCATATTTAGTGCAAAGAGACGCTGCTTCAACAATAATCTTGTCGTCACAGATTTCTCCATGTACAGTCGCTCCAACTTCTCCCAAAGCCTGGCTGTCATCTCTTCAGTCCCAATGTTGAAGAGCACCTGGTCAGCAACACACATCCTGATTGTGCTTGTGGCTCTTTCATCAAGATATTTTTAGTCTTTATCTTTTATTATTGCGAGCAATTTGTCTCTCCCCTGCAAGACTCGAATCAAATCCTACTAAGCCAGCATATCTTTTACTCGAATCTACCATAAGCTAAAATTTCTGCCATCATCGATTTTCTCCAATGAAAATCTCACCAGAACCACGTTCTTTCCTGCCATGACTTTCCTAGCCAAACTAGAAGACTTGATTTGTTCAAATTCTAGATCTGAAAGGATAAGAAGAGGACCTGGTCGTTCACCACTGCAGTCAGAACCTTCATAGAATATCCAATCACGATTGTTTACCAAACATTGCTCTGATACCACTTATTGGGATTTCACACAATCCTTAGGACAAACACAATAATTTTAAGGGTACAAAGAACACATAATAATCTGGAGAAAAATTTAACGCACGATAATTAATCAAAATTACAGATAGAGAAGACAAAAATATCAATCTTTTACAAGTACACCACAAATAAGATGGATTAGCTTAATCCGCAGGTGGACAATGATCTTGAACTGCAATCTTTAGAAAGACGCACAAAGTTCACTCCGGCAAATCTTCATCGACGTCAGACGACCAACCGCCACCGCCGCCACCGGAGAAGTCAACACGGAATAATGCTCAACTCACATGTAAGCCCGCTGCTCACTGCTGGATCTTACGACACCCTTATAGGGGGGGTGAATAAGGGTTGACAATTTTTATTTCTTAATCTAAATTTACTTGATGAAATAATGACAGAAATCAAAACTAATTTTTCATAAACAAAATTAAATACTTAGAAACATATAAGAACATAAATGATAATTTTTTATTTCAAAAGTGATAAAACATAATACAGTATATCTCTATGAAGCTGGAGATTAAGGCTATGAAAAATATAGTTTACTTTTTATTTTGCCGGTCCTTCTACAAGAATCGGCAGGCTAAAGAGTATCTCTCTCTAGATCTTGCTACTAGCCTCCCCCTATATCTCACCACTATCTAGTCGTTGCACATAAGGCGGCAATAACTCTCTAAGCCATACAAGTACCTAGACGCCACGCATAAGGAGGCGATTTATCCTAAGCTACGCAAGGACTTAGACGTCACGCATAAGGTGACGATTTTCTCTCCTAACAATTACAATGAGAATAATGATAAAGTATAAACTTCAGAATTAAGAACACCCTTTAAATGTAGCGCTGAAGATGACAACGAATCCTTGCCAAGATTGCTTCAGATGTCGTGTACGTGTCGTCGCTTTGTTTCTCTTGAATTGTCTTGGGAGGATGGAGTCTTTTTGGATGCTGGAGTTATCTGGACCAGTTACACGGGAAGGAACACTCCAAGTTCTGTAATCCTTGATCTCCACAGAAAAATGAATCACTTTTATATTTTAGCAATATCGCCCGGCGACACTGGTTGTCGTCGATCATCGATATTCTATCTGGCTACCACGTGTCTCACGATTTTGAGGTTTCTGCGGAATGATTCGATCGTGAAGCTATCGCCGGGCGACAATGTCTATCGCCTGGCAATATCTCCTTTTCACTTTTGCCGTCCGAACCATTTCCATAGTATAGATGACTTTGATGTCATTCCGGAATGGGGTGGCACGTTCAGTAACTCCTCCCAGATTAAAAGTTATGGCTGTTTGAAGTTTAGCATACAAAACTCGTCATTTTGTTTTTTTTCTAAAGTGTACACACCCTTGGATCATGCTCATGACTGAGGACTTGTCTCCTCATTCAACCTGTATAACCTGTACACTATAACACACAAAAGAGTAGATCAAATAAATCGCGGTATTTGTTATTCTCAAATCAAGAGATGCGGAATGCATGCTCCAACATTCTCCCCCTTTTGATAATAACAAATACTTATATGAGAAATTCGTGAGTTTAAGACCATTTATGTTTATAGGTAAGTGTGGTAAAATATATGCATGAATAATAAGTTTATAACATGGTAGCTTTAAAGCAAAGCATACTCTTCTTATATGAAGGCTCCCCCTACATAAGTGTTCCCTATATATTTTGCTCTCCCTAAATATCGGTTCAACTAGATTTCTTAGTTTATTCTCCCCCTTTTGTTATTAGCAAAAGTGGGTAGGGATGAAGATATACCGTTTAAAATTGATTGGGATAACTTACTGGAAGATTAATCATGATCGAGCAATAAGATAATATATGCACTTCTTATATAATTACTCTACCTGCATAGATATTTCCTATGAAATTTTCAATGCACTCCCTCTAAAATTTTAAGTTCATGCAAGTTATTCACCCCCTTTTGATTGTATTAAAGGCGAGTAGAGGTGAGTGTATGCAACAAAAATTAGTTTGTTCTATGTAAAGAAGAAAAATATGATGCTATAAAAAGCTTGTTAAATACCACTTGTTAGAAATAAGCATGGTGGAGCATAAAGTAGTAAGCAACATAAATGAAATGATAGAGTAAGCATTTTTATTTCAAGATACAACTTGTTGAAAAAAAATCATGAATAAGTGCAAGTAATAATCACATTAAAAAGTACAATAAGCATTCTTAAAAACAAACATCTTTTTAAAAAGTAAGAGCATATAAAGATAATGAGTTTTAAAACTGAAAAGTTGATGTTTGAGTTAAAATCCCAAGTGACGTTATTCTATTGAGATATAATTGCAATCATGATTTGAAAATATCAAGAAAAGATACAAAGCTACAATGTAATAAAATTTGCATTTCAAGTAAACAAAAACATTGAAGTGATCATGCTTTGTTATCTAGTGCATTTACTTAAGTTTATAGAGAATTGTGTAGATATGTATTAGGATCCAATTCTGATGAGAAGAAGTTTTATATATGATAATAATGTGTACAAAAATGATTTGATAAAGTATACAAATGTATTAATCAAAATAAATGACATATATAATGAAATAATGCAATATTAAAATACACAAATAAAATTACTTCCACGATATTTCAATGCACATACATCAAAAGTACAACTACCAAGGTGCTTCGCACACACAATGCTCATGAAGACTTATCAGAGAGCGAAGTAGTGCTTGAGGGATCAAATTTATTCTTTTTAACTTTGTTTTTATTTTTGTGATCCAGTGTACTAAGAGAAGTTGTGAATACTATTGTTTGTTACAAGATACTTTACAATCCTTTCCAAGGTGCTCAACCTCACAATGCTCATTAAAACTTATTAGGAGGGTAAGTAGTGTTTGGTGGAGTTTTCCTTGTCATTTATTCTATGATTTTTAGGCTTATGACCAAGAACTCTGAATTCACTTATTTTGCAAAAAATATCATTTAAATTTTTTAAATCACTTTTCTCTAATGAATAAGTGCATGAAAAACAAAGAATTGAAATAAATAATTCAATGTAGTGTAGGTAATTTATTTATGCATTTTAATTAATATGTTATTACATTATACAACTATTCAAGTATATGATTAAAAACACATGTAGGTTTTTAAAATAAGTGAGTGAATGAATAATTATCAAATATAAAACATTACTCATACTTAAAGGCTTACTAAACAATCCTACACATGCTTTTCTACAATCGATTTCATTGCATATAATAAGATAATAATCAAGACATGACATAAACAACAATGTTGTATGAAACTTGAAAATTAAATTAAATATTGTATTTAATCTTTATAGATATAATTAGTCATCCTTGACAATGACGACAACGAATAACAATCATTTTTTATATATATAATTTCTGATTTTTTTTATAATAATACAAGATAATAAACACACATAAATAAATAATAAGTAAACAAAACATATTTTGTTTTTTTAATGGTTTTGTAAATTTTAATTGGTTTTTTTTGAAGTATCTTTAAAAATAACTAGTATAAAATAATATACATATGTCCAAACTAATATGCATGATATAAATAATCATAAAGTGTAAAATAATATTCATATAATGAAAGTGATGTAGTATGTCATAGATTAAAAATACACAATCCATATGTCTACACTCTAGCGCCGTACTAAGTGACAGATGAACATGAGGAGCTGCACGCATGTCATAGGTTATGATGTTAATCCCATATGCACACAAAAGAGGCCTCTACACCTAACACTCTTTCCCCTCAGTGCCTAATAAGGCCCCACTGTAACCCTTCCCCATGCAGTTACGAACAAGACATGATTTACATATTAGCGTCTCTAATGCATACAACCTACGTCCTCGCTAAAGTGAGACACATAATGTAGGTGAATGATCATGGACATACTGAGCATTTAAGTCTAAGGATGAATTCATGTACTATGACTTTTATGTAAGATTGATTTTTAATTATAGTTTATTTTAAAGTCACATAGTTATTATGAATTTAACTTTTAATCTTTCAACTTTTAAATTTTTTTTATAAAAAATGATTAATTCTAAGGTTTAGATAAAAGTGAGATGCATGCAAACAATAGTGAAACATACCAATACACCAAACTTAATACCAATATCCAAACATATGATTCATAATTCCTAAGTGTGGTAGAAATAGTTAATTTGGGATTAATTATTGATAAACCATGAATTATGATATATGATTAAAGTGAATTTAAAAATATGATATCAGTTTAATCATAATAGATTATTGTGGTGTTTGTGAAATTTATATTCATCCTTTTTAATTAATTTAAAGTGAAAGCTTATAAGGTGAATAATATATATAATTTTTTTAGCTCAATTAAATCTAATTTTGAAAATAATTTCATTAATCTTGATAATATCACTTAAGAGATTCAATGTTAAATTTATAATGATATTATAAGACAATTATAGGCAATGAATTTAATAAGTATGTATGCTAAAGACATAAGATAGTTAGACCACTTGAAAATAATATGACTTTTTATACAATTTCATTTAATTTGATTATTTTAAGAATTTAGGCTCAATAAGTTAAAGTCATATATCAAAATATATAAAGTGACCAAAATATGTGTTGGCTTAAAGAAAAAAATATAAAAGAAACAAAAAAAAGAAACAAAAATAAAATAGATATTAAGTATATCGTGATGTAGAATTTTGTGTATTTCATTTTGATTTGATTCTACTTTACGCATTTGATTGGATATTAAAGAATAATAGATTTAGGTATCCGAAAGGGGCCGAGTGCGACGGTTCCTTTGGTTACCCAAATATAGCGTGTTGGATTATGGGGAGAAAGTGATGAATGGACCATTTCAAGTGGAGTTAATGTTTCATTTTTAATTTGGGGTTTCCATTCATACTTTGGTTGAATATGTTTTAAATTTCCATAGTCATGAAAATAATGCTTATAATTGTAGTGATTTTTAAAAGTATTATTAATAAGAAATTTGTGAACATTTAATTGAGAGTTAGGAGAAAATTGATTTTGTGAAAGATAGTGATAGTTGTTTGAAAAATAATGAATTGAAGATTTATGAGTTTTGAAATTATTTTTCAAATTATCATTGAGTTGTTTTTCATTTTCACTCTTCTTTTTATGCATGCTTTTATTAAAATACAAGTAGAGGTCTTACATAATTTTGAAGATAAATTAGAAATAAAGGATTTTTTATTACTTGAAAAGTTTTTCACAAATAATTTTAATGATTCTAGTTTATTCATTATAACATTATTTTCTTTTATCAATTTTTCATTATGCTCTTTTGAAATTAAAAGCTCTTTTTTAAATTCCTTGTGTCTTTTTTTAACATCATTGCAATCATAACGAGATGTAGAACTTCTATAGAGCATAAAAGAGAATTTGATACATCAATATGTGATTTTACTTTTGTGTTTGCTTTTAAACTTATATTTTCTAAACGTAATTTTGAATTAACATTTTTTAATTTCTTAATTCTGCGTGTAGCAATTTCAAGCATACGAAATGTAGAAATGGAATTAGTTATGAAAAGAGAAGATTTTGATTTACTTATAGTGTTATATGACGAGAAAAGATTTGAACATAAAGTTTCTTTTGCATCTTCTTGGCATTCCTCTTCCATAGATAAGATTTCATATTTTCTTTTGCCTGATATGTTCTCTTCTTCAATTACATTTGATGTGCATTCAACAGATCCTTCAATGGAGGAGCTTTCTTGAATACTTAAGCAACATTCATATTCTCCATGTTTTGTACTTGTTTTGATCATGCGGATGGAGAATCATAAGTTTCTTCAAGAAATCTCCAAATTTCATAAGCAGTAGAAGACAAATATATAAGTTCAAATATATGTTGATTTAGTGCACACAATAAACTATTTATAGATTTAGCATTTAAAACCATTTCATTTTTATTTAACATACTTGGGGGCTTTTCAATAGTAATATTTAAAACTTTTTCATCTAAAGATTTAAGAAAATTTTCCATTAGAATTTTTCACCCTTTATAGTTTTCACCCATAAACAATGGCGGTGCTAAAGATTTTTCATTTATTAAAATTTCATCCCCTCTTGTGGTTGCGAGATCATGAAGCGGGATTACTCCCGGTTATGAAGCCATTTTGGAATAACCTGCCTCTGATACCAATTGTTGGATCTTACGATGCCCTTAGAAGGGGGTGAATGTAACGCCCTGAAACTCAAAAGAGTGGCGTTTTGAGCAAATTCTGGGTTTTGGTAGAGGTGACACGGCCTGGGACACGGGCATGTCCCAGGGGCGTGTCGTGCTCGGGTTCGGCGGTGATCGCATGGTCAACGAAATTCCAGTCAACGGTCGTCGGGGCGGTGAACACGGCCTGGGACACGGGTGTGTCCCAGGGCGTGTCAGCCACTCAACGCCTTTTACTCAACGATCGTTGAGTCAGGACGCACAGACTGAGCCCATGCGTGTTCGGGTCCGACACGGGCGTGTCAGATTTGACACGGGCGTGTCAAATACCCGTGTCCTGCTCGGGTCATTTGGCGAGTTGTGCTTTATTAGCTACACGGCCTGAGACACGGGCGTGTCCCAGGGCATGTCTAGCACACGACATATGACACGGGCGTGTCACATGGCCGTGTCGTGCTTTGGACATTTTGGTCCTGAGTCGATGGAGGAACATGCCCAACTACACGGGCGTATACTAGATGACACGGGCGTGTCAAGCCTGACACGGGCGTGTCGAGTGCCCGTGTTCTTTTCGGGACGCGATGGTTTCAGCGGCGAATGAATTACACGGCATTGGACATGGGCGTGTCGCAAGCCGTGTTCGGCCTAAGAAGTTCATTTTAAGTGCGAATCGTGGCCGTCTGTTTCCTGATTTTGGGATCCAACGGCTCAGGGTTGTTCTTGTTGGGATATACCCGGGAATAGGGCTTGGAAAACCCTCATTTATTTTGGGCTATCTCTTTCTAACTTCTAGAGAGAGGGGAGAGCAATGAGGAAGAAGGAGGAGGGAGATCCGGTCGCCGGAGGAGATTCAGAGCGTCAAATCGCAAACCGAGCCCAGATCTGTAGAGGTAAGATCATCGCGGTGATTTTCATCCACGTAGTTTTCCATGGCGCCGAGGAGAAATGCTAGGGTAACGATTCTCATCTTGAGCATGTGAAGCTCTTCTTCTTTTGCATAGGAAAAACCCTCTCCTGCGAGTGTGCGGTGAGTTACGGTGTTCCTTGGGGTAGATATGTAAAGTCCCCCTTGTTTAGAGTCTGGAATCGTAGTACGAACATAGGCATGGTGTGTGAAGCCTACCCGGACATGTTGGTTATGATCGGTGATGTTTTGCTATGCATTGTTAACCGGAGAAGACTCCGTGCCTTTGTGTTGTTTTCGGGTTTCTACGTGGTAGATTGTAACAGGGAGTCTTGGGGATTAACTCCAATATGCACCCGGAAATCTGGGCAGAAGCGAAGTTCTGCCATTTTGGTGGCCTGGGAGCCAACCGGGTACATAGTGGGGCTATGTACCGTGTTTGATCGAAAGTTGGGACTGGGGGAAGCTGGGCATGCGTCAAAGGCCAAAGGGCTATGACGGGGTGAGCAACGGGCAGGTGGAACCCAACCCGCTCCATCTGTTTCGGTTAATGTGACCTAAGGTACATGGGACTTATCGATGATTTGGAGAACGAGTTTAGGCTGCGGCTGAAAGGACTAAATGCTCACGAGATTTGCCGCCCTGGGGGCGGTGGTGGAGCCAAGGATCGGACCGAGTTCGGACTGGCTTCACCGAGTAAGTGCCTTGAGAGCACGAGGTGTATGGCCGTGTGTGCGTGCAACTGTGATGTTGTGTTTATTCACTATATTGCTTGTTTTGCTAACAAGTGCAAGGAAGGAGCTTTGCCACCCCGAGATTGGGGGAGGAATTGTTATAATTTGGTCAGCTTTAGCTGACTGTTATTCTTATTTGCCACTATTACGGTGAATTGTGCTTGCAGGTACTGCGGAGCCGAGCGGCAAATAGCGGGCCAAATCCCAAGTTGCTGAGCTGGCCCTCGAAGGCCTTGTTTATTTACTTTTTAAATCATGTGTGGCCGACCTGCGAGCCGAAGTTTGTAAGACACTGTTTAATTATTGTGAACTCTTTTAAGGCCATAAGGCCAGAACTTTTGTGTATTATGTAGTTCATTCCTATTGGGTTTTGTTAGTGGACATTCGCGCTTGTGCTGGGTTCTTTCTCTTGCAACTTAATAAAATTGCTTCCGCTAGATGCTTTGTGTAGGACGTTATGATTGGAAGGATGGTTTCATCTAGTAACCCACCGGTCTGTCTGTGGTATATGGCGTCGGGCCCCGGTCGGACCTACTGTTATATGTTATGTGATGGATAGGGGTGTTATAATTTGGTATCAGACTATCGGTTTCGATCAGGCTTAAATGAATTCGTGGATGAATTCACTTTAAAGGGTGGTGAGCACATGTGTGTGCGTCATCGTTATAACATGAAAAGAACCCATGAATGTCCACTTAGGAATGAAAATACACATGTTTGAGGAACCTGCGTGTTCATATAATTGCTTTTTGCAATTTTGTTCGGTCTATTATTGGTGTTTTGTACGACTATAGGTGTCCGGGAGTGGCGCGTGGCAGTCTAAACGCACACTTTCTGAAAAAAGTACTGCACCCAGCGACGTGCCTGAGACCCCTACTTCTATTGAAACCATAAGAAGGATAGTTGAAACGGTGTTCGTTGTGACCAACACACAACATGGAAGAATTGTACAACCCTCTGTCCCTGAGATGGCCCCAACACCGGGCAGTGTGATGGAGTAAATGGAATTTAGAGGCCCATTAGGGCAGCAGATGAACATGATTATGTTGCAAGGAGCGCACTCAGTTGATGAATATTTGCAGGTGTTCCTTATGATAAGGCGCTACCCTGGCTTTGAGTGGGAAAGCGAGCAGTCTATAGTCGATAGATTTTATAATGGCCTACGCAGCGAGTTGCGTATCCTACTACTAGGACCAAAGCTATTGGGATTCCGAGCCTTGGTGGAGTCGGACAGAACTTTGGAAGTTGAGTTGGGGAAAGCTCATCAAATACCAGTGAATAGGGTACCAAACCCTGTAGATCCTATAAGGACTGCCTACCGCAGAACGCTGAGAAAAGAGGCTAGATCATCTACTGACCAGGCTACTTACAATTGCCATTCTTGTGGCAAGAAAGGGCACTTTGCCCGAGATTGTCGGGAGGGTGCTCAGACGACAAAGAAAGCTATGTCAGGAGCAGTTGAAGACTCTGGTGCTAAGAAGTCAAAGTTCAAGGTGACAACTTTGAAGTCCGGTTTCCGAAGGTGGAATAAAAATGCTAGGACTTCGGGTCCAACCCATTCTTCTAGTGCTTCGGGGGTGACTACAGGTCGTGCACTAGGCGCATGCTTTAATTGTGGAAAGCCGGGACACTATGCCCGGGATTGTCGGAGTGGATTCCCAATGTCCGAGAAGAAGCCGGGGACAACATCTGAGGAGAAGGGCAAGGCGGTGGAGTCCACCACATCACTGTAAAATCCGACCCAACCGAGAGTGGACATCCTTGGCCAGCAGGAGGTCTTGTGGCTGACCGTCGAGATGTTAGGTATGGTCTAATTGATAACAATTTAGCTTCTTATACCTGTTACCTTATGCGCGTTAGCTTAGGACTGGAAGTTCTAGGCTTTGTTTTGGATTTTTGGTAATCCGGTGAGGGCATAGTTTTGATACGGGAACTTCGCACTCCTTTTGTCCGAAGGATTTGTATTGCGCATCGGAGTATCTCCTTCGATGGTAAAAGATAATTTTATGTGTTATTGCTCAGTGGTCATTCAATGCGCGCGGAGAGAGAGTCTGTGTCGCAAGGTTACGGTTTGGGAGTCTGGAGTTCGACTTGCAAGCGTCATTACTGCTACCATGGGAGGCTTTGAAGCCTAAGCCTACATTGGATAGTATCTCAGGTGTATCCGAATATCCTGATGTGTTTCCCTAACGGTATCCCTGGAGCCCCACCGTAGCGAGAGATCAATTTCACGATTGAGTTAGTGTCAGGTGCCAAACCTGTGTCACGCTCTCCTTATAGGTTGGTACCTAAGGAAATGGCGGAGATAAAGGTTCAACTCGACCAGTTGTTAGAGCAGGGTTATGTGCGTCCAAGTTCGTCGCCTTGGAGTGCACCGATCCTTTTTGTTAAGAAGAAGGACGGGAGTTTGCGGGTCTATATCGATTATGGAGAACTGAACAAGTTAACGTAAAAGAGCAAGTACTCGATCCCAAGGATTGATGATCTTTTGATCAGTTGGTCGGGTCATCGGTATACTTAAAATTGGATCTTAAGTCCGGTTACTATCAGCTGAGGATAAGGGAAAGCGATGTCCCAAAGACAACGTTCGGCACAAGGTATGGACATTTCGAGTTTACGGTCATGCCATTCGGGCTGACTAATGCGCCGTCAGTGTTCATGGATTTGATGAACAGATCATTCAGGGAGTACCTAGACCATGTTGTGGTCGTCTTCATCGACGACGTATTTGTGTACTCGTAGAGCAAAGAGGATCACTTCAAGCATCTACTTTTGGTGTTGGAAACGCTAAAGTGGAACCATATCTATGCCTAGTTCTCCAAATGCGGGTTTTGGGTTATCCTATGTAGCGTCCCTCGGTCATAAAGTTAGTAGAGTGGGTGTTGTAGTGGATCCATTGAAGATAGTTGTGATACACGAGTGGCCTATGTTGCGTTCGGGAGCGGAAGACCAGAGTTTTCTGGGGCTGGCCGGCTACTACAGGCGCTTTTTTGAGAACTTCTTGCGGATAGAGTTACCCCCTCACGACTTTGACGAGGAAGGATCAAAAGTTGTTTGGACGCCTGCGTGCCCACAAGCTTTCGAGGAGTTGGAGATATGGTTGACCACGACGCTTATTCTATGGTCGCTGGTTGGGACCGAAGGTTTCAAGATCTACGGTGATGCTTCGGGCAGTGGTTCAGTTCAGGGTGTGTCCTACCGCAGTATGGGAGAGTGATAGCGTATGACTCGTGTCAGCTGAAAGTGCACGAAAGGAATTATCCGGTTCACGACTTGGAGTTGGCGGCCGTGAATCTTGCGCTAAAGCTGTGAGGGGCATTATTTGGACGGCGTAAAGGTCGATGTCTATACCGATCACAAGAGCCTGAAGTACCTGTCGGATCAGAAGGATCTGAACTTAAGGCAATGCAGTTGCGGATGCGTTGAGTCGCAGGGCTCCCACCCAAGCCAACTGGTTGTCGGTTCATGATGAATGTTGATTTGGGAGTTGGAGGCGTTAGACATCTGCTGTGTTGACAAGCAGACTAGCGCCGAAGCATTGCTGAACTGGACCGAAGTTCAGTATAACCTGGCTGATCGGATTCGGCAGGCTATGGATTTTGATAGCAGCATGAAGGAAATCATGGATGCAGCTTCAAATGGGTCAAATTCCCAATTTATGGTGGAAGATGGACTGCTAAGGAAGGATAATCATTTGTGTGTTCCAAACGTGGATAATTTACGGGTGGAGTTGATGTACGAGGCTCATCATACCAAATACTCAATTCACCCAGGGAGCATGAAGATGCACCGAGATCTAAAGAAGTTGTTCTGGTGGTCAGGACTCAAGAAGGATGTGACACTATATGTGGCTAAATGTCAGACTTGCGCCTTAGTGAAGGCAGAGTGCCAATAGCCAGGGGTTTCTTGAAATCTTTGCCTATTCCGGAGTGTAAGTTTGACGACATTTCAATGGACTTTATGTATGGCTTGCCAAGGCCGCAGAAGGGAAACGATGCCATCTGAGTGATCGTAGATCGGTTAATAAAAGTGTCGCACTTCATTCCGAATAGGAAGGATGATTCAATGGAGAAACTGGCAAAGCTGTATGTAGATAACATTGTTAGACTGCACGGTATACCCCGCAGCATCGTGAGTGATAGAGATGGGTGTTTTATGTCCAATGACTGGAGGTTGGTACAGCAAATGCTGGGGACTAAGTTGAAGTTCAGCACAACCTTTCATACGCAGACGGATGGGCAGACCGAGAGAGTCAACAGGACTATGGAGGACATGCTTCGCAGGTGCGTCCTGGACTTCGGAAAGCAGTGGGAAGTCAATCTATATTTGGTGGAGTTTGCGTACAATAATAGCTACCAAGCGAGCATACAAATGGCGCCCTTCGAGGCCTTGTATGGTAGAAAGTGTCGCACGCCGTTGTCGTGGCTAAAAACGGGTGAGACGAGGTTGTACAAAAAGCAAGAGGTGGAAAACACTACTTCATTGGTGCGAACCATTCGGGAGCATTTGCTGATCGCTCAGGATAGACAAGCTAAATACTACAGTGCCAAACATCGGAACGTGGAGTTTGCGGTTGGCAATTGGGTGTATTTGAAGATAAAGCTGTTCAAGGGTGTTTCACAGGTACGACGCTTGAAGAAGTTGAGCCCGAGATACCTTGGACCATTTGAGATTCTGGAGCGGATCGGTGAAGCGGCTTACCGTCTGAAGCTAACGGTGGAGTTGAGTGGTCTACATGATGTATTCAACGTATCATTTTTGCGGAAGACAGTGAAAGAGCCTTCGCAGGTGATCTCAGATGATCAAGTATCGGTGGACGAAGGGTTGACGACAAGGGTCAAGCCCGTTCGTATTGAAGACCTTGAAGTAAAGCGACTTCGTAATAAGGAGATTAGGATGGTCAAGGTCCGTTGTGACAATTGCGGTCGGGAGGAGCTCTCTTGGGAGCGAGAGCAGACCATGCTGGAGGAGTACCCAGAGTTATTCCACTCAGGTACAACTTTTGGTTTTGTATATCTTTTCCTTTGGTAATTTCGTGGACGAAATTCTTTTAAGAGGGAGAGAGTTGTAACGCCCCGAAACTCAAAAGAGTGACGGGTGGCGTTTTGAGCAAATTCTAGGTTTTGGTAGAGGTGACATGGCCTGGGACACGGGCGTGTCGTGCTCGGGTTCGGCGGTGGTCACGTGGTCGACGAAATTTCAGTCAACTGTCGTCGGGGCAGTGAACACGGCCTGGGAAACGGGCATGTCCCAGGGCATGCCATCCACTACACGCCTTTCACTCAACGATCGTTGAGTCAGGACGCACGGACTGAGCCCAGACGTGTTCGGGTCCGACACGGGCGTGTCAGATTTGACACGGGCGTGTCAAATAACCGCGTCCTACTCGGGTCGTTTGGCGAGTTTTGCTTTGGTAGCTACACAGCCTGGTACACGGGCGTGTCCCAGGGCGTGTCTAGCACACGGCATGTGACACGGGCGTGTCATATGGCCATGTCGTGCTCTCAAAGTTTTGGTCCTGAGTCGATGGAGGAACACGCCCAACTACACGGGCGTGTACTGGATGACACAGGCGTATCAAGCCTGACACGGGCGTGTCGAGAGCTTGTGTTCTTTTCGAGGCGCGACGGTTTCGGCGGCGAATGAGTTACACAGCCTTGGACACGGGCGTGTCGCAAGCCGTTTTCGGCCCAGGAAGTTCATTTTAAGTGTGAATCGTTGTAACACCCCAAAAATCCTAAGTCCCAAAAATGGGTTCATGTTGGGTGACACGGCCTGGGACACGGGCGTGTCCCATGGCGTGTTTGGTGCACACGGCCTAGGACACGGGCGTGTCCCAGGGCGTATCCTGCTCGGGAGGCATTGAGTGGAGTGGCGTTGAGTGGCGTTGAGTGTGGTATATGACCTGTGACACAGGCGTGTCACAGGGGCGTGTTTAGCACACAACCAAGGACACGGGCATGTGCCTTAGTCGTGTCCTTCTCGGGTGTTTCAGCCTTATGATGATGGAGTGACACGGCCAGTCACACGGCCGTGTACTGGTTGACACGGGCGTGTCAGGTAGTGACACGAGCGTGTCGTAGCCCATGTTCTGATCTGGATTGAGTCGGTTCTGTAGCCGCTCAAGGGACACGGCCTGTGACACGGGCGTGTCACAAGCCGTGGCAGCTCTGTTTAGATTCTTTTCAAAACAGATTGAGGCCGTTCGTTCCCTTCTATTTGGATCCTGTGGTCCCAGCTCTTCCCTGCTCTGATAAGGCCGAGAATGGAGATGAATATCTCATTCTCATCTTAGCCTTTCTCTTTCTAAGTGAAGAGAGGGAGGAGAACAAGGAAGGAAGAAGGAGAAGCTTTCCGACCGCCGGTGGAGCTTCAGCGGTCCGTTTCGAGAGCCGAGTACAGCATTGTGGAGGCAAGGCCGCCGCGGTAGTTTCCATCCGGCTAGGTTTCCATGGCGCTGAAGCGATCGTTAAGGGTAACGGTCTTTATTCCTTGGGAAGGTGAAGCCCTTTGTTTATGCATGTATCTTTATGGAATCCTCCATCAAAAGATGGAAGAGCGTAAGTGATTCCAGCGGTTGAGTCTGCATCTAGATCCGGAAGTGTGTAGTACAGAATAGGCGTGCTGTGTGAAGCCCATCTAGACGTATAGTCTGGATTGGTGATGTGCGATCCGGAAAATACTCCGTGTCTATATCGAATGTCTTGCGGAGCGTGTGAGGACGCTTGTGAAATGTGGTAAGGAGGCTTGGTATAGCTCCTTTGATTGTAAGCTCGGCACGAGCTGTATTGTTAGAGTGGAAAATGGCACCGTGTGCCGGTGTTATGAGATGGATTGAGGTTATCTCTAAGTGGGTGGGCGCGAGAGGTCTCCGACGTGCGTTTGGAGGCTGATGCCCATGTCCAACAAGTTAAATTGTAGGTTTGGGTGAGCGGTCGATGGGTGGCAATGCAGCAGGGGCGATTTCTCTAGGCTTGTTACACTACTTGGGTAGGTCGACTGATAGTGCTCACAGTTACCGTGAGGTGAACGCCTCTGCGTGAGGTCTCCGACGTGTGTTTGGAGGCTTATGCCCGGCCAACAAGCTAAACACCTCGAACCGGTGGTGGGACCTTGAGGAGTTCGGTACACCAGAATCGTGCCCTGAGTGCACGGAGCGCTTGTCACTGAGGCCGGCGTTTGTGATGTTGTATGTGATATATATGTCTATGTTGTGATTGTTATACATGCGGGTAAGGAACCACTGCCCCGGGTAGGGGGCAGGGTCGTTATAATTGGTCAGCTAAATGCTGACCATTGCTTTGTTTATCATCCTTGGGGTGGACGTCCATGTGCAGGTGTTGCGGGCTGAAATGGATTGAGCAGGCTGAAGCCCTTGCTGCTGCTGCTGCTATTAGGCCCTCGAAGGCCGTGCGAAGCTTTGGATTTAATGTGTGGCCAGTCTGCGTGCCGATGTATGAAGTCATATGTTTGTAAAGAGAAACTTGTGAGGCCTTAAGGCCGTGAGCGGTGTGCACTTATACATTCCTGGTGTTTATATAAATGTGGTATTTATATAGTAGTGGACATTCATGGATTGAGTTCGTGTAATTTGTAAACTTCCGCTAAAATGCTCTGAGTTAAGATGCGTGGTATTTTGGTATTAACCTGTCACCTCACCGTCTATTTATGACATATAATGTGGAGCCCCGGCCATACCTTCTATTATATGTTATTTAACGGGTCAGGTTGTTACATTTTTGGATCAGAGGCCTCTTGGTTTTCCGCTTTCGAATTCGTGGCCGAATTCTTTTGTCGGGTGGCGAGCACGTGTACGTTCGAACCGTTTTAACATAAGTGAACTCAAGAGTGTCCACTAGGAATGTGCGTGCGTCTATTCGGTATGGTTGCCGTTTTGGATTGGAGGTTGAGCCGTTTTGGATTGGAGGTTGATTTCTTGATATCTTGTTCACTTCTAGGTGACAAGGAGTGGTGCTGGGCAGTCGGAGCCCCAATATTCAGATGAGAGTGCGGCACCAGCCGAGGTGCCCACACCTCCTCCTTCTACGGAGACTGTACGTCTAGTTGCAGAGGCGGTACTTGCCATGATTCAAGCATAACCTGTTGGGCAGGCAAGGCCTGTTGTGGAGCCAGTTCGGGTTGGTGCGAGGAAAGAGCGTGTGGAAGCTCGGGTGGACGAGCGAGCAGCTAACGAGCAACTGAAGCGGTTTATGGATTTTCATCCACCTACGTTTGTCGGGGCGCATTCCCCAACGCAGGCGGAGGATTGGCTTTCGAGAGTGAAGAGGATCCTGACAACGCTCAAGATTGATGAGGGGCAGAGAGTCACATTGGCCACTTTCTTATTGGAAGGATAGGCGAAACTGTGGTGGGATGAAGTCGAGCTGCACCAGTTGGCAGGTAGAGGTCTGGGCGAGCTTTCGATGGACGAATTATCCAGATTGTTTTGGGAAAAGTATTTGCCAGTATCGCGGAGAATTGCTATGGAGAATAAATTTCAACGTCTGGTACATGATGAGAAGTCTGTGGATGATTACCTGCATGAATTTACCAGGCTAGGGCGTTATGCGGGGTCGACTTTTGCGGAGTAAGCGCGGAAGACGAATCGATTTTATGAGGGACTCCACGATGAGTTGAGATTGGCGCTTCCGAGTTCGGTGAACCAAGGCTTCCAAGCCTTAGTGGATACAGCTTATGCGCTGGAGAAGGATTTGAAACGAGTTCATGACGAGAAAACTTGGCAGTGGAAAAGTCGGAGTTCAAGGTTCCGTAGTCCGAACAGTCAGAGTTTAGGAAGCGTGATAAGAAGAGGTTCAGGCCTGCTGAACAACCGTCTTTAGAGGTTGCTTCGGGAGCGACGTTTGGGCAAGGACGTGTCGAATCGCGTACCTGTTTCACTTTTGGGAA
Organism: Platanthera zijinensis; assembly: GCA_039513925.1. NCBI lineage: Eukaryota > Viridiplantae > Streptophyta > Magnoliopsida > Asparagales > Orchidaceae > Platanthera > Platanthera zijinensis. The sequence goes on from CM077080.1 coordinate 231,587,689, forward strand.
GCCGGGGCATATAGCCCGATACTGTTGGAAAGGCCCGTCAAAAAGTGATCAAAAGACAGGCGCGTCCTATGAGGAAAAAGGTAAGGCAGTGGCGGAATCATCGGCATCCCGGGCGCAACCGCGAGTGTACAATCTAGGAGTGCAGGAGCCGCAAAGCTCGCATTATGAAGTACAACAGCCCCGGGTGTTTAACCTGGAGTTGTAGGAGGCTGTCAAGAAGTTACTTAAAGACGCGGAGGAGCGGAAATAAAGTGGAGGGTGCACTTGACTTTATTGCTGGTAGGTTGTACCTCGTTTATTGTCTGTGTGTTTGTGAAAACATTTGTGTGCGAGGCCGTGGGGAGAGTAAGGAGTAACCCCGGATCATTTTGTGGATATTTGTATCAAAGTAATGGTTGTGTTGATTGATTTGTTGCGCTAAATTTCGGGACGAAATTTCTATAAGGAGGGGAAGATTGTAACACCCCAAAAATGCTAAGTTCCAAAAATGGGTTCAGGTTGGGTGACACGGCCTGGGACACGGGCGTGTCCCAGGGCGTGTCTGGTGCACACGGCCTGGGACACGGGCGTGTCCCAGGGCGTGTCCTGCTCGAGCGGCGTTGAGTGGAGTGGCGTTGAGTGTGGTACACGGCCTGCGACACGGGCGTGTCACAGGGGCGTGTTGGGCACATGGCCAAGGACACGGGCGTGTGCCTTAGTCGTGTCCTTCTCGGGTGTTTTTGCCTTATGTTGATGGAGTGACACAGCCAGTCACACAGCCGTGTACTGGTTGACACGGGCGTGTCAGGTAGTGACACAGGCGTGTCGTAGCCCGTGTTCGGATATGGATTGAGTCGGTTCTGTAGCCGCTCAAGGGACACGGCCTGTGACACGGGCGTGTAACAAGCCATGTCAGCTCTGTTTAGATGCTTTTCAAAACAGATTGAGGCTGTTCGTTCCCTTCTATTTGGATCCTGTGGTCCCAGCTCTTCCCTGCTCTGATAAAGACGAGAATGGAGATGAATATCTCATTCTCATCTTAGCCTTTCTCTTTCTAAGTGAAGAGAGGGAGGAGATCAAGGAAGGAAGAAGGAGAAGCTTTCCGACCGCCGGTGGAGCTTCAGCGGTCCGTTTCGAGAGCCGAGTATAGCGTTGTGGAGGCAAGGCCGTCGCGGTGGTTTCCATCCGGCTAGGTTTCCATGGCGCCGAAGCGATCGTCAAGGGTAACGGTCTTTCTTCCTTGGGCAGGTGAAGCCCTTAGTTTATGCATGTATCTTTATTGAATCCTCCATCAAAAGATGGAAGAGTGTAAGTGATTCCAGCGGTTGAGTCTGCATCTAGATTCGGAAATGTGTAGTACGGAATAGGCATGCTGTGTGAAGCTCATCTGGACGTATATTCTGGATTGGTGATGTGCGATCCGGAGAAGACTCCGTGTATATATCGAATGGCTTGCGGAGCGTGTGAGGATGCTTGTGAAATGTGGTAAGGAGGCTTGGTATAGCTCCTTTGATTGTAAGCTCGACACGAGCTGTATTGTTAGAGTGGAAAGTGGCACCGTGTGCCGGTGTTATGAGATGGATTGCGGTTACCTCTGAGTGGGTGGGCGCGAGAGGTCTCCGACGTGCGTTTGGAGGTTGATGCCCATGTCCAACAAGTTAAATTATAGGTTCGGGTGAGCGGTCGATGGGTGGCAATGCAGCAAGGGCGATTTCCCTAGGCTTGTTATACTACTTGGGTAGGTCGACTGATAGTGCTCACAGTTGCCGTGAGGTGAATGCCTCTGCGTGAGTCGGGTGTGTAAGGTCTCCGACGTGTGTTTGGAGGCTTATGCCCGGCCAACAAGCTAAACACCTCGAACCGGTGGTGGGACCTTGTGGAGTTCGGTACACCAGAATGGTTCCCTGAGTGCACGGAGCGCCTGGCACTGAGGCCGGCATTTGTGATGTTGTATGTGATATATATGTCTATGTTGTGATAGTTATACATGCATGGAAGGAACCACTGCCCTGTGTAGGGGGCAGGGTCATTATAATTGGTCAGTTGAATGCTGACCGTTGCTTTGTTTATCACCCTTGGGGTGGACGTCCATGTGCAGGTGTTGCGGGCTGAAATGGTTTGAGCGGGCTGAAGCCCTTGCTGCTGCTGCTATTAGGCCCTTGAAGGCCGTGCGAAGCTTTGGAATTCATGTGTTGCCGGCTTGCGTGCCGATGTATGAAGTCATATGTTTGTAAAGAGAAACTTGTAAGGCCTTAAGGCCGTGAGCGGTGTGCATGTATACATTCATGGTGTTTATATAAATGTGGTATTTATATAGTAGGGGATATTCATGGATTGAGTTCGTGCAATTTGTAAACTTCCGCTAGAATGCTCTGAGTTAAGATGCGTTGTATTTTGGTATTAACCTATGACCTCGCCGTCTGTTTGTGGTATATAATGTGGGGCCCCGATCGGACCTTCTATTATATGTTATTTAACGGGTCGGGTTATTACAATCGTGGTCGTCCGTTTCCTGATTTTGGGATCCAACGGCTCAGGGTTGTTCTTGCTGGGATATACCCGGGAATAGGGCTTGGAAAACCCTCATTTCTTTTGGGCTATCTCTTTCTAACTTCTAGAGAGAGGGGAGAGCAAGGAGGAAGAAGGAGGAGGGAGATCCGGTCGCCGGAAGAGATTCAAAGCGCCAAATCACAAACCGAGGCCAGATCTGCGGAGGCAAGATCATCGCGGTGCTTTTCATCCCCGTAGTTTTCCATGGCGCTTAGGAAAAACGCTAGGGTAACGATTCTCATCTTGAGCATGTGAAGCTCTTCTTCTTTTGCATAGGGAAAACTCTCTCCCGTGAGTGTGCGGTGAGTTGCGGTGTTCCTTGGGGTAGATATGTAAAGTCCCACTTGTTTAGAGTCCGGAATCGTAGTACAGACATAGGCATGGTGTGTGAAGCATACCCGGACATGTTGGTCTGGATCGGTTATGTTTTGCTATGCATTGTTAGCCGGAGAAGACTCCGTGCCTTTGTGTTGTTTTTGGGTTTCTATGTGGTAGATTGTAACAGGGAGTCTTGGGGATTAACCCCAAGGTTCACCCGGAAATCTGGGCGGAAGCGAAGTTCTGCCGTTTTTGTGGCCTGGGAGCAAACCGGGTACATAGCGGGGCTATGTACCGTGTTTGATCGAAAGTTAGGACTGGGGGAAGTTGGGCCCACGTCAAAGGCCAAAGGGCCATTGCAGGGTGAGCAACGGGCTGGTGGAACCCTACCCGCACCATCTATTTCGATTAAAGCGACCTAAGGTACATGGGACTTACCGATGATTTGGAGAACGAGTCTAGGCTGCGGCTTAAAGAACTAAATGCTCACGAGGTTTGCCGCCCTGGGGGCGGTGGTGGAGCCAAGGATCGGACCAAGTTAGGACTGGCTTAACCAAGTAAGTGCCCTGAGAGCATGGGGTGTATGGCCGTGTGTGCGTGCACCTGTGATGTTGTGTTTATTCACTATATTGTTTGTTTTGCTAATAAGTGCCGGGAAAGAGCTTTGCCGCCCCGAGATTGGGGGCGGAATCGTTATAATTTGATAATCTTTAGCTGACCGTTATTCTTGTTTGCCACCGTTGCGGTGAATTGTGCTTGCAGGTGCTCCGGAGCCGAGCGGCAAATAGCAGGCCAAAGCCCAAGTTGCTGAGCCGGCCCTCGAAGGCCTTGTTTGTTTACTTAGTTAAATCATGTGTGGTCGGCCTGCGAGCCGAAGTTTGCAAGACACTGTTTAATTATTGTGAACTCTTTTAAGGCCATAAGGTCAGAACTTTTGTGTATTATGTAGTTCATTCCTACTGGGTTTTGTTAGTGGACATTCGTGCTTGTGCTAAGTTCTTTCTCTTGCAACTTAATAAAATTGCTTCCGCTAGATGCTCTATGTAGGACGTTATGATTGGAAGGATGGTTTCATCTAGTAACCCACCGGTCTGTCCGTGGTATATGGCGTCGGGCCCCGACCGGACCTACTGCTATATGCTATGTGACGGATAAGAGTGTTACAATGAATAAGGGTTGACAATTTTTATTTCTTAATCTAAATTTACTAGATGGAATAATGAAAGAAATCAAAACTAATTTTTCATAGACAAAATTAAACACTTAGAAATATATAAGAACATAAATGATGATCTTTTATTTCAAAAGTGATAAAACAGAATACAGTATATCTCTATGAAGCTAGAGATTAAGGCTATGAAAAATATATTCTACTTTTGATTTCGCCAGTCCTTCTATAAGAACCGGCAGGCTAAAACATATCTCTCCCTAAATCTTGCTACTTGCCTCCCCCTATATCTCACCACGATCTAGTCACTGCACACAATGCGGCGATAACTCCTTAAGTCACACAAGGACCTAGACGCCACGCACAAGGCAACAATTTTCTCCTAAGTCACACAAGGACTTAGACTCCACGAACAAGACGACGATTTTCTTTCCTAAGCCACACAATGACTTAGACGTCGTTCACAAGGTGATGATTTTCTCTCCTAATAATTATAATGAAAATAATGATAAAGTATAAACTTCAAAATTAAGAACTCCCTCTAAATGTAGCGCTGAAGATGACGACGAATCCTTGTCAAGATTGCTTCAGATGCCGTGTACGTGTCTCGCTTCGTTGCTCTTGAACTGTCTTGGGATGATGGAGTCTTTTTGGATGCTGGAGCTGTACAACACCATATTCGCTGGTCAGGATTGGGCTAGTCTCAGGCTAGCCTCGGGTTAACCCTAGGGCATAATTGGGGAGTTCTTGTCCTGTAGGAGCTCTCGCCAAGGGCAGGCGAAAGCTGAGGAAACAAGGGCAGATAGTCGACCTCTCGGCAGGAGAGATCGTCGACCGACCAGGGCAGATAGTCGACCTCTCGGCAGGAGAGATCGTCGATCGGCAAGGGCAGATAGTCGACCTCTCGGTAGGAGAGATTGTCGACCGACCAGGGCAGATAGTCGACCTCTCGGCAGGAGAGATCGTCGACCGGCAAGGGCAGATAGTTGAGCTCTCGGCAGGAGAGATCGTCGACCGGCAAGGGCAGATAGTCGACCTCTCGGCAGGAGAGATCGTCGACCGACCGAAGCAGAGGGCCTGACTACGGAAGCTCCCGCCTTAGGAAAAGCTCCCGCCCAGGGCAGGCGAGAAGGCCCTAAGTGAGCCTTCAGTCGCGATAGTTTCAAGACCGTGAGGGGCGCGAACCTCCCTAGCAAGGGGTCTCGCCAAGGTTGGCCCAGTTGGGGGTCCAGCGAGAGCCTTCACGGCCAGGGTTCTCGCTAAGTGGGCCCACGTGGTAGGGCCCGGCGCTCGTAAAGGGGATTATTTTATTATTATTATCCCGAGGTAAAATTACCCAAATACCCTTGGGAGGACAGCGGGATTTGGCTATTGGCAGACCCCTCAGGGGTATTTCAGTATTTTCAGGTCAAAGGAAGACTATAAAAAGACCCATAGGGGCTCTTCGGAAGGCAGGACTTTCATTATTCTCCCACTCTATTGCCTTCTGAGGAGCTTCCAGCCCAGCGTTTGGCTTTGGAGGGGAAGCTCTCAGAGATCTTCCGGGTGTGTGGTGGGACCTCCCAGCTGAGGCTTTGGGTCAGTCTTTCGACCTTAGCAGCCAGTCAAGGGTCGAGGTAAGAGAGAAGTAGGCGTCGGCTGCACTTTGGTTTGTGAACATTCGTTGGGGTCATTTTTGGCTTCAACAGTTCTGGTGCGGTGAGCGTGGAAGAAGGGAGCTGAACAACCGACTGGGTTGGAGGCCTCAGGAGGGCCGCCCCCAGGGGCAAGGAGGACTTCAGGGAAGAGATAACTTCCGGGAGCAAAGAAGGCTGGAGCAGGGAGGATGGCGACAAGGACCAAGGGGTCATTTCCCACCGCCGCAGGAGGCCATGGAGGTGGGAAGAGGAAGAGGAAGAAGATTTCGGGGAGCCGGAAGAAGGGGAGGAGGAGAAGGAAGAGGGGGCAGGGAGGCATTGCCCTATTGTGACTTCCATCAGGAGGAAGGTCACGCAACGGCCACCTGCCCAGAGTTTCTGGAGATTAGAGGGGCCAGAGGGGTCGGAAGGCAGGATCCGCCTATAAGGATCGTTGAAGTGCAGCGGGAAGAGGTTGAGGACAGGTGTGAAGACAGGACTGACGTGGGGACCCGAGGAGGGATCAGAGTGATCCATGGGGGAGTGGGGATCGAGGCAACCCGCAAGGGGAGCCTTCAAACCATGTTCCGCCGAGGGGTCGCCTCAACCTCCCAGGCTCCCCCCCCCCCAGAGGAGAAGATCACTTTCTCATCCACGGATATGCCAGACTACGAGGATCCATTCTGCGACGCGCTTGTGATCCAGACGGCGATAGAAAACTACACCGTCTCCCGGATACTGGTGGACAATGGGAGCTCAGTGAACGTAATCTTCAAGAAGGCCTTCGATGAGATGAGGGTGGAAGGAAAAAGGGTCCTGGCTTCCGATGGACCGCTTTTTGGCTTCTCCGGAGAAAGGAAAGAAGTGGAAGGGGGAGTTGGCCTGCATGTGAGGCTTGGGGGCGTCTCACGGAACTGTCGGTTCGTGATCGTAGATGCCCCGAGTAGTTACAATGCCATCTTTGGACGTCCCCTCATCAGCGCCTTTCGCTGCGTACCCTCCTCATACCACCAATGCCTCAAGTTCAACAACGGAGGAGTGCAGGTTAGGATCAGGGGGGATCCGAAGATGGCAAGGCAATGCTATGTGACGGCGGTTAATACCGTGTCATGGATGGCGGAGGCAGAGGAGTTGGAAAAGGAGATGGCTGAGCAGGAAGGGGTTGAGAAAGGGGAGATAAGCCTGGGGGATGCGATGGAGGTTGTTGAGGAGTTGGCAGAGGTGAAGGAGATCAGCCTAGAAGAGGCGAAAGGAGTGATGGATGAAGAAGAGCAGAGGCAGGAGGAGAGCCTGGAGGAGGCGATGGAAGTTGATGAGGTTGGGGGAGAGGAGCTCGAGTTTGAGCAGGAAGAGGCAAGGGTAAGTTGGGAGCGGTCGGGGCTGGAGCCGGCCGAGGAAGTGGTGGAGATGGAGGTGCTTACAAGAGCGGGGGAGGTGCAAAGGATTCGGATCAGCGGAGGCTTGAGCCTCGAGGATCAGGAGCGGATGCGAGCCTGCATCCAAAGCAACGTCGACATCTTCGCTTGGAGCGCGGCAGACATGCCGGGCATCGACGCGGACGTGGCCTGTCATCGCTTGAACCTGGATCCCAGAGCCCGCCCCATACGCCAAAGAATGAGGGCCATCGCCACCAAGCTATAAGCCCCCATCCGAGAGGAGGTCAAAAAGCTCCTGGACGCAGGCTTCATCTCATAGATCCAGTATCCAGGCTGGATCTCCAACGTGGTAATGGTAAAGAAGGGAGGAGGAAAATGGCGCATGTGTGTTGATTTTTCTTTATTAAATAAATCATGTCCCAAGGATTGCTACCCCTTGCCTCGAATCGACGCGCTGGTTGACTCAGCCGTTGGTTTTTCTCTTATGAGTTTTTTAGATGCATTTTCAGGTTACCACCAGATCCGGATGCACCCTTCTGATGTCAAGGATGTTTCCTTCATCACGAGAGAGGGATGCTTCAGCTATAATATGATGCCCTTCGGATTGAAGAACGCAGGGGCGACATACCAACGCATGATGGATCGCATCTTTCGAGATCAAAGGGGAAGGAACCTGGAGGTCTATGTGGATGACCTCATGGTCAAGAGCAAGTGTATTGATTCCCACTTGCGAGACTTGGAGGAGACGTTTGCCACCCTGCGAAGGTTCAAGATGAGGTTGAACCCCTCGAAGTGTGTCTTCGGGGCTAGTCGCGGAAAATTCCTCGGACACCTCTTGACTCCTGCGGGGGTAGAGCCTAACCCCGATAAGGTTAAGGCTATCCTAGACCTGGAATCGCCTCGCAGCGCCAAGGAGGTCCAGCGCTTGACCGGGAAGTTGGCCGGGCTAAGCAGGTTCCTCTCTCGGTCAGGGGATAGATGTTCCTCTTTCTTTAAAGTACTTCGGGGTAACCAAGTATTCGAATGGACGGCTGAGTGTGAAGAGGCATTTCAAGGGCTGAAGAGACAACTCTCCCAAGCTCCGTTACTTCAAAGCCCGAAGGAAGGGGAGGACCTAGCCTTGTATCTCGGAGTGGGGGGAGAGGCAGTGAGCTCCGTCTTGGTTAGGGAAGAGGGGAAGAAGCAGTTACCCGTCTATTATGTCAGCCGAATCTTAAAAAAGGCAGAGCTCCGATACCCCATCCTGGAGAAGCTAGCGTATGCTTTGGTCATCTCAGCTAGGAAGCTTCGCCCCTACTTTCAAGCACACTCGATTAGGGTGGTAACCGACCATCCCCTTCGCAAGGTCTTGGAGGGGGTGGAACATTCAGGAAGGTTGGCAAAGTGGTCCATCGAGCTAAGCGAGTTCGACATTTCTTTCGTCCCGAGGCTCTCCATCAAAGCCTAGGCCGTAGCGGATTTTCTGGCGGACTATGTTACCGAGGCCGAGGTTGAAGAACCAAGACCGCAAGAAGTGTGGAAGATGGTGGTCGACGGAGCCTCAGGAAGGCACTCCCTGGGAGGAGGTGTGGTGTTGATAAGCCCCCAGGGAGTTACCATAGAGCAAGCAGTGACTTTTCATTTCCCTGTAACCAATAACCAAGCGGAGTATGAGGCTGTGATCGCTGGCCTTCGCTTGGCGAAGGAGCTGGAAATCCAGGATGTGGAGGTCTTCACCGACTCAATGGTGGTAGCATCGCAGATCCGAGGCGAGTTTGAGGCCCGGGATCCTACCCTCGCAAGATATCTATCAAAGGTAAGAACTATTATTGGAGGTTTCCGTTCTTTTTCTATTCAACATGTTCCCAGGGAGGAAAGCATGGCAGCTGACCGATTAGCAAAGTTCGGGCCTCGGGGTGGAGGTACCCTAACCGAACTATTTCGGCCAGCCATTGAAGAGGGGGAGGTGATGGAGGTGAATCGGCGGTCCTCATGGGTAGATCCGTTGGTGACCTTCTTGACCACAGGAGAACTGTCGGAAGAAGTCAAGGATGCAAAGAGCTTCAGGCACAAGGCGGCTCATTACCTGATGCTGGAGGGGAGCTTGCATCGGAAGATGTTGTCAGGGCTCCTCGCGAGATGCGTAACCGAGGAGGAAGTCCCGAGGATCCTGGAAGAGGTCCATTCTGGAGAATGCGGCAGTCATTCAGGGGGAAGGACATTGGAAGCAAGGGTGATAAGGCAGGGATATTTCTGGCGGACCTTAAGGAAGGATACAGCTGAATTCGCAAGGAGGTGTCGGAAGTGCCAAGTACATGCTCCTCTCCAGCTCTTGCCCGCCCAAAGGCTTCGAAGCATCACGGCGCCATGGCCCTTCGCCATTTGGGGAATGGACCTGGTTGGACCCTTTCCTTCAGCTAGCGGACAGAGGAGGTTCCTCCTAGTTATGATTGACTACTTCTCCAAATGGCTGGAGATCAAGCCGTTAGCCAAGGTAACCTCCCAGGTCATCAGAAACTTCATTTGGGGGGAAATCATTTGTAGGCACGGATTGCCCCAAGCGATAGTGACGGACAACGGTCCTCAATTTGCCAGTGAAGAATTCATCAATTTCTGCACCCAATTGGGGATTGACCTCAGGTTCGCCTCTGTCCATCATCCTCGGAGCAATGGCCAGGTGGAGGCGGCAAACAAAGTCATCGTCAACTTGCTCAAAAAGAAGGTGGAGAACCTGAAGGGTAGCTGGGTGGAACAGCTCCCTTCCGTCCTGTGGGCCTTGCGAACAACTCCGAACACGGCCACAGGAGAGACCCCCTTCAAGCTCTCTCATGGGTGTGAGGCTGTCCTCCCTGTGGAGTTCGAGGTTAGGTCTCCAAGGGTCGCGGCCGCGACTGAGGGAAGCGAAGCTTCGAGGTTGGAAAATGAGGAAGGGTTGCGCCTCTCATTAGATATGGTGGAAGAGCTGCGGGAGGTTGCCGCCATCAGGCAAGAAGAAATAAAACGGCAAATGGCTCGGTACTTCGATAAGCACATCAGAGTCAAGCAATTCACCGAGGGGGATCTAGTACTGAAAAAGGTCGACGCTGCGGGAAGGTCAGCCGCGGTGGGTAAGCTCAACCCTAGCTGGGAAGGGCCTTATATAGTAGAGAAGGCTCTGGTTAACGGAGGCTACTATCTCCAGGACGCGGAGGGAAGGACCTTGAGTCACACCTGGAATGGTGATGACCTGAAGCGCTTCTACCCGTAAGAGGGAAAGAAGGATTGTAATATTGTAAACAACTGTTGCATTTTCAATGAGTTTATTTCAAAATGTTGACTGTCGTTGAATATGCAACCTTTATGTTTTTTGTTTTAACTGGCTATGATTCCTCATCTCAGTGATAGAATAGGCCTGGTCGAAGGAATCTTCATCAATACCCCGAGCTCGGCTCGGCCCCAGGTAGACCCGCTGCGCAGGCTCTCATCTAGCTGGCAGGTCCGAAGGCTCGCCTGTGGGGGAGAGGTTTGGTTACCTTCATCAACACCCCGAGCTCGGCTCGGCCCCAGGTAGACCCGCTGCGCAGGCTCTCATCTAGCTGGCAGGTCCGAAGGCTCGCCTGTGGGGGAGAGGTTTGGTTACCTTCATCAACACCCCGAGCTCGGCTCGGCCCCAGGTAGACCCGCTGCGCAGGCTCTCATCTAGCTGGCAGGTCCGAAGGCTCGCCTGTGGGGGAGAGGTTTGGTTACCTTCATCAACACCCCGAGCTCGGCTCGGCCCCAGGTAGACCCGCTGCGCAGGCTCTCATCTAGATGGCAGGTCCGAAGGCTCTCCTGTGGGGGAGAGGTTTGGTTGTCTTCATCAACACCACGAGCTCGGCTCGGCCCCAGGTAGACCCGCTGCGCAGGCTCTCATCTAGCTGGCAGGTCCGAAGGCTCGCCTGTGGGGGAGAGGTTCGGTTGTCTTCATCAACACCCCGAGCTCGGCTCGGCCCTAGGTAGACCCGCTGCGCAGGCTCTCATCTAGCTGGCAGGTCCGAAGGCTCGCCTGTGGGGGAGAGGTTCGGTTGTCTTCATCAACACCCCGAGCTCGGCTCGGCCCCAGGTAGACCCGCTGCGCAGGCTCTCATCTAGCTGGCAGGTCCGAAGGCTCGCCTGTGGGGGAGAGGTTTGGTTGTCTTCATCAACACCCCGAGCTCGGCTCGGCCCCAGGTAGACCAGCTGCGCAGGCTCTCATCTAGCTGGCAGGTTCGAAGGCTCGCCTGTGGGGGAGAGGTTTGGTTACCTTCATCAACACCCCGAGCTCGGCTCGGCCCCAGGTAGACCCGTTGCGCAGGCTCTCATCTAGCTGGCAGGTCCGAAGGCTCGCCTGTGGGGGAGAGGTTTGGTTACCTTCATCAACACCCCGAGCTCGGCTCGGCCCCAGGTAGACCCGCTGCGCAGGCTCTTATCTAGCTGGCAGGTCCGAAGGCTCGCCTGTGGGGGAGAGGTTTGGTTACCTTCATCAACACCCCGAGCTCGGCTTAGCCCCAGGTAGACCCGCTGCGCAGGCTCTCATCTAGCTGGCAGGTCCGAAGGCTCGCCTGTGGGGGAGAGGTTTGGTTACCTTCATCAACACCCCGAGCTCGGCTCGGCCCCAGGTAGACCCGCTGCGCAGGCTCTCATCTAGCTGGCAGGTCCGAAGGCTCGCCTGTGGGGGAGAGGTTTGGTTACCTTCATCAACACCCCGAGCTCGGCTCAGCCTCAGGTAGACCCGCTGCGCAGGCTCTCATCTAGCTGGCAGGTCCGAAGGCTCGCCTGTGGGGGAGAGGTTTGGTTGCCTTCATCAACACCCCGAGCTCGGCTCGGCCCCAGGTAGACCCGCTGCGCAGGCTCTCATCTAGCTGGCAGGTCCGAAGGCTCACCTATGGGGGAGAGGTTTGGTTACCTTCATCAGCACCCCGAGCTCGGCTCGGCCCCAGGTAGACCCGCTGCGTAGGCTCTCATCTAGCTGGCAGGTCCGAAGGCTCGCCTGTGGGGGAGAGGTTTGGTTGTCTTCATCAACACCCCGAGCTCGGCTCGGCCCCAGGTAGACCCGCTGTGCAGGCTCTCATCTAGCTGGCAGGTCCGAAGGCTCGCCTGTGGGGGAGAGGTTTGGTTGTCTTCATCAACACCCCGAGCTCGGCTCGGCCCCAGGTAGACCCGCTGCGCAGGCTCTCATCTATCTGGCAGGTCCGAAGGCTCGCCTGTGGGGGAGAGGTTCGGTTGTCTTCATCAACACCCCGAGCTCGGCTCGGCCCCAGGTAGACCCGCTGCGCAGTCTCTCATCTAGCTGGCAGGTCCGAAGGCTCGCCTGCGGGGGATAGGTTGGCTCCTGAGATACTTTGTTCTTAGCCACTTCTACGACACCCCGAGCTCGGCTCGGCCCCAGGCAGACCCGCTGCGCAGGCTCTCATCAAGCTGGCAGGTCCGAAGGCTCGCCTGCGGGGGATAGGTTGGCTCCTGAGATACTTTGTTCTTGGCCACTTCTACATTACAACGAGCTCGACTCGGCCCCAGGTAGACCCGTTGCGCAGGCTCTCAATAAGCTAGCAGGTCCGATGGCTCGCCGGTGGGGTAGGGGTTTAATTGGTTGGAAAAATACGTGGGTAGGGCCCTGACCTAGACTGGAGGCGGGGCCCCAAAGGTCTCGGCCAATAAGGGTCTCGGCTCAAAGGTCTCGGCCAGTAAGGGTCTCGGCTCAAAGGTCTCGGCCAGTAAGGTTCTCGGCTCAAAGGTCTCGGCCAGTAAGGGTCTCGGCTCAAAGGTCTCGGCCAGCAAAGGTCTCAGTCAAAGGGGGGGGGGGGGTCTCGCAAAAAGAGGCTCCCGGCGGACCTGAGCAGGACAACTTAACTAACGACGCGAGGTTCCCGCCTAACGGATTTCTAAGAGGTTATCCTAAAGAGACTAAGGGTCTCAGCGGAAGCTCGCGCGGAAGCCATTCGGCAGAACAATATACTTTCAAGCACGCTGAAGATGAGAGATGAAACATTGCTTTACATAAAATTAATTACAAAAAGTTGGAGCCTCTCGCTCATTACAAAAGAAACAAAAAGAAAAGAAGAAGTTTAGGGGGACGCGCTGTAGCTCCCGCTGGTGCTCTCGCTTGAATCATCGCCAGAGCCCTCTCCAGATGTCTCGCCAGCGGTAGAAGACCTCGGGATGTCTGAGGGAGGCGAGTCCGGCGCGCCCGGAGGTTTGGGAACTGGATCGTAGAGCCAAGGAAGAAGCTGGCGAGCGTCGATGGTCGCGCCGTCCTCCCGAAGCAGCTTGACGTCTCGCAGCGTCTCGAGCATCAGCTTGACGGTTGCCTGAGCGTTGGCTTGGAGCAGCTTGTCAACATCGTACTCCGAGAGGTAACGACTCCGCAGCCTCGCATCTAGCTCCGGAGGCGGGACCTTCGCCAGCTCTGCGCGAAGCTGTTCCCTCAAGAGAACGCTCTCGCAGCGCGCGTTGGCCAGCTCTGCGCGAAGCTCCCTGACTTGGGCAGAATCCTGTGAAAAGAAAAAAGAGAGTTCAGTCTGGAAACATCGCACCATCATAACATTGAAAAACGAAAGCAAGGGTTCGGGAGGGTCTCGCTTACCTCAGCCGCAGGGCGTAGAGACAGCGCCAGTCGAGCATCCGCAAGCTCTTGTTGAGCTTTCGCGAGTTCTTCTCCCGTGGTGTGCGCTCGAGCCATCGCGTCCTCCCTCGCCTTGTGCATATCGGTGAAATTCTTGTCAAGGGTGATGCTTCGGCGCGCACACATATGCGCAAGCTCGAACCCGCGCAATAGAGCCCGGATGGCATCGAAGGCTATAAGGCGGGTGGACATCTGGTCAAATACGCTGGCATCCTCCCGGCTGTAAAGGCCGTATCCAAGCGAGAAGGCCTCGCCAGTCACATTTTCCCCCTCCGCCCAGCTGGGAAGGAGCGTCGTAACTTTGATCAAGTTCGACTCGGGGTCCCATTCCATCTGAGGCTTCCCCTCCGCGTCGACGTACTTCACGCCGAAGCCAAAGTTCCTGTGCCCTCTCGGCACCTCCTGGGGCGGGACGCTGGCAGAGGTTTTGGCGGCGACCACTCCTCCCCCAGCCTCGCTCGCGGCCGATGGGTTCCCGGTAGAAGCCTCGGCGCGGCTCTTGGCGGCGGCATCCATCTCGCTGGCCATCTGAAGGATCGCTTCAAAGGACCTGCCCTCGGGAGGAGGTTGGACAGGCAAGACGGCCGGGGCTTTCCCCTTCTCAAGGGCAGAAGGTTTGGGCCTCTTCAGCATTCGGAGAGGAGGAAGGGTGACCTTCCGCTTCTTGGCTGGTGGAGGCAAGGGAGGGGCTGGATCGTCTCGGCAGGCGCTGGCGCTAGCTTTCGCGAGCGCAAGGGAGCCTCTCGCGGCCAGACCCTCGACACCCCGGCCTTCAGCGAAGGGTTGGCGCAGGGGGACCTCCCGCTCTCCTGCAAAGTTAAAACGCTTTAGCGCGGGAAGATCTTTGATGAAAGAGGGAATCCGAGGCGAGACCATACCTTCGCCCGAGTGAACGAGTGGGAGGGAGTCGACGTCTCGCCTGAGGTGGAGGACATCGAACTCCTTGGTCCCAAAGAATTCCAGGATTGCGCTCTCGCGCGATCCCAGAGTAGGCGGCTTGTAGGCAGCGTCCTCATACTGGACAGGCTGAAGCGGGACGTTGCCGAAGTCCCTGCTGACATAAACGAACTTCTCGCCCCAGTGGTGGTGCTTGTTGGCGAGACCGGTAACCTCGAGCAGTTGCCCGGAGAAGAAAACCACCCCGCCCTTGGCACGGAAGTTGAATAGCTTCCGGAAGATGGGCAAACTGAACTCGATCCTCTCGGATTGCATATAGCATATGAATGCTATAAGGATCGCGACCGAGTTCGGGTTCAGTTGGGCGGGAACCACCCCATAGTAGCGAAGAGCAAGCCGAACCTCCGGCCAAAGGGGAAGGCGGAAGCCCACCTCGAAGTGCTCGAGGGGGATGGCGAGCTCTCCCGCCTCCGGAGTATTCACCCTATCGTGATTACCCGGGTTCCGCGCCGAGAAGCCGGCGGGAATGTAGCGGTCAACGATCATGTTGTATTCGTCGAGGGAGAGCTTGCAGGAAGGGAAGAGATGTTTCTGGAAAGCTTCCGCGCAGTGGGCGCGACCCTTGTTCTCGCCAGGCATGGTGGGTTTGCGGGTGAGAGCGAGAGCTGAAAAGAGGTCGAAGCGGAAGCAAGAACGCGAGAGCAAGGAAGGAAGGCTGAGGTTCCGGATCGAAGAAGTAAATGCGGTTGGTAGACTTCTCTATTTATAGGGAATCATAATCATCATGGATCCACCCGACAGAGAGAGAAAGTGACAGCGGAGTACAGCTGTCAGAATCCGGGCTAACGGCGCCTCGATTTTCCCCCTCGGGATGGCAGCGGTCAACGGTCGTTCCGGGTTTCGACGCGACTCTGGATTGGCGCAAGCCCCCTAGATTGGCGCAAGCCTCCTAGATTGGCGCAAGCATCCTAGATTGGTGTAAGCGTCCTAATTCAAAAAGCCTCGCAGAGTAATAAAAAGAAGAAGAAAAGAAAGACATGGATAACAGCGAGATCCTCGCTAGCGCAAGCTGGATAAACTTAATTAACAGTAATGTTTATTACAGATGCATGGATAAAAGAGATACACTGAGATTCAAAGCGGGAAGGCTAGTAGGGCTTCCAGCTCCATCGTCCTCGTTCTCGCCGCCTAGTTCTTGGGGGCGCCAACGGGTTGAAGTAAGACGATAGCGTGGTACACCCAAGGTTGATCCGCCTGGCGTGATCCCGGATCTGCGAGATGCACCTCCCTGGCGAAGACTCGGCGGAAGGCCCGCCCGGGCAATCAGTCTCGCCCAAGAAGAAATCCCGCTCCAGAGCCTCCAGCCTTTGCTCCACGGATTCGCGGAATGCTTTCGCCGCGGCAGTATGGGCACGGTCTCGCCGGATAAGCTTGGCCAGGATGACCGAGATCTTCCTCCGTCTCCCCTTCGCGCTCCCAGCGCTGTTCAAGGTTTCTTCTATCTCGCCGGACGAAGGGAGGGGGGACTCTTCATCTTCTTCTTCCTCCTCTACTTCTTCCTCTTCTTCTCCTTCCTCGTTGACGCCCGACCGCAAGCCAGGATCACCTGCGAAAGAAACACACGAGAATTTTGGTCAAGGCATGACAATCAACAGTCCAGAAAAAGTTTTCGCATACATGCGGTTGGGCGAGAACCGTCAACCAAAGTTGGACGAGAAGGCCTGACCCCTCCGTTGGTTCCATAAAGGAGGTGAAGAGGCTTGCCCAGCCCCGGGCGGAAGGGCTCGCGCACGATGATCCCGGCCTGGCCGGAAGCACGAAGGGAGTTGTCTTCTCTCAAGGGACGATCAGCATCCTTGAGAGTAGCGGAAGGTTCAGAAGCCGCCCCTCCCGCCTGCAGGATAGGATCGGCCACCGCAGGGGGCTCTTCAATGGTTCTCGCTTCATCTTCCCGGGTGGTTAGACCCGGGTCGGCGGGAGCTGGCACTGCGAGAAGACGGTTCAGAGAAGAAAGGGTCGGGTTGAAATATTGACAAGGGAAAATGTACCTATCGTTCCGGTTTCGGCCGGAGGAATCCTCTCCGAGACCCGCGTTTGGTCCTTGGGTGAATGAGCGGGCAGGTTCGAAGAACTTGGCGGGATCTCGGCGTCATCGTTAGGAGCGGGTTCCTGCGAAAGCTTACTTTAATCATCGGATCTAGTGCACAGTCAGCTCGGTAGGCACGGTTGAAAGGCTTACCTTCTGCGGGGAAGGATCCCCCGCGGGATTGGGAGTGGGGGAAGGAGGCTCCCTGTTCTCGCGAGAAAGATCCCGCCGGACCACCTTCGCTCTTTTCTTTTCCTTCTTCTTCGGCTCGGAAGGCCCGGCGGTCGAAGTCTTTCTCGCTAACCATGGAGCCACCGTCGCACAGTTAGCCAAAGCCCGCGCTTGGGCAGCGGCTAACCGGTCTTGGAGGTCTTGCGGAAGTGGTTTGGCAGCACGTTTGGGATGCATGGTAAGCTCGCGCAAAAGTCCCGGGGGGCGAGAGCTCAGTGGTAAAACAGTATTTCAAGGGCGAGGCACATGGTCGCCTATCGGTGCATATTTATAGCCGCAGTAGGGCCCACCAAAAGATTCCCCTGGTTAGCTGGCACGTGTCCAGCGAATATTTTGGGGGTTGGACTTGTCTTGTCGAGCGCAGGGCTAGCTCGAAAAGAGCGGGGATTGTGTACAACCCCATATTCGCTGGTCAGGATTGGGCTAGTCTCAGGCTTGCCTCGGGTTAACCCTAGGGCATAATTGGGGAGTTCTTGTCCTGTAGGAGCTCTCGCCAAGGGCAGGCGAAAGCTGAGGAAACAAGGGCAGATAGTCGACCTCTCGGCAGGAGAGATCGTCGACCGACCAGGGCAGATAATCGACCTCTCGGTAGGAGAGATCGTCGACCGGCAAGGGCAGATAGTCGACCTCTCGGCAGGAGAGATCGTCGACCGACCAGGGCAGATAGTCGACCTCTCGGCAGGAGAGATCGTCGACCGGCAAGGGCAGATAGTCGAGCTCTCGGCAGGAGAGATCGTCGACCGGCAAGGGCAGATAGTCGACCTCTCGGCAGGAGAGATCGTCGACCGACCGAAGCAGAGGGCCTGACTACGGAAGCTCCCGCCTTAGGAAAAGCTCCCGCCCAGGGCAGGCGAGAAGGCCCTAAGTGAGCCTTCAGTCGCGATAGTTTCAAGACCGTGAGGGGCGCGAACCTCCCTGGCAAGGGGTCTCGCCAAGGTTGGCCCAGTTGGGGGTCCAGCGAGAGCCTTCACGGCCAGGGTTCTCGCTAAGTGGGCCCACGTGGTAGGGCCCGGCGCTCGTAAAGGGGATTATTTTATTATTATTATCCCGAGGTAAAATTACCCAAATACCCTTAGGAGGACAGCGGGATTTGGCTATTGGCAGACCCCTCAGGGGTATTTCAGTATTTTCAAGTCAAAGGAAGACTATAAAAAGACCCATAGGGGCTCTTCGGAAGGCAGGACTTTCATTATTCTCCCACTCTATTGCCTTCTGAGGAGCTCCCAGCCCAGCGTTTGGCTTTGGAGGGGAAGCTCTCAGAGATCTTCCGGGTGTGTGGTGGGACCTCCCAGCTGAGGCTTTGGGTCAGTCTTTCGACCTTAGCAGCCAGTCAAGGGTCGAGGTAAGAGAGAAGTAGGCGTCGGCTGCACTTTGGTTTGTGAACATTCGTTGGGGTCATTTTTGGCTTCAACAGGAGCTCTCTGGACCAGTTACATGGGAAGGAACACTCCAAATTCTGTAATCCTTGATCTTCACGAAAAAATGAATCACTTTTATATTTTAGCGATATCGCCCGGCGACAAATCAACGATATTGTATTTGGTTGCCACGTGTCCCACGATTTTGAGGTTTCCGCGGGATGATTCGATCGTAGAGCTATCGTCGGGCGACAGTGGCTATCGTCTGGCGATATCTCCTTTTCACTTTTGCCATCTGAACCATTTCCAGAGTGTAGATGACTTTGATCTCATTCCGGAATGAGATGGCACGTTCCGTAACTCCTCTCAGATTGAAAGTTATGCATGTTTGATGTTTAGCACACAAAACTCGTCATTTTGTTTTTTTTCCTAAAATGTACACACGTTTGGATCATGCCCATGACTGAGAACTTGTCTTCTCATTCAACCTGTACAACCTGCACATTATAAACACACAAAAGAGTAGATGTACATCGCGGTATTTGTTATTCTCAAACCAAAAGATGCGGAATGCATGCTCCAACACTCACTACACTGCTTGCCCCTCTACATCCATGCCACACTCACTACAGCCCGGTGCAGCCTTGCCTTCTTCTTCGTGAATCCACCTTCAACAGCCTCTTTCTCCAAGATGAGAAACAGTGATGTGTCTATCCAAGCCATAATCCAACCCTATATATAGTCATTTCATTTGCCTTGGTCACTTTTCTAGAAGTTTCCTAGCATGTGAAACACATGGGCGGTTTGGAGAGTCAACATCGGCGGCTTGGAGAGTCAACATCCACGGTCGGTAGGTAAAGCATGATACACATGAGTTTGAAAAATCAAACCAACTAGTAATATCTATGTATGCTCCCAAAGCAAAATTAAATATGATTATAAAGCGGTTTCATCAAAAAATCGAAATCATCATATCTATTATCTATTATTTAGTTTTTTTGAAAGTAAATAAGAAGCAAAATGTATTGTTCAAAATTAATGAAGAATGAAGAAAAACACATATTGAGCCCACGTTTGGCATGCTCGGAGTGCAGATCCACAGAAAGCATGTCAACCAAGCTCGCAATACCTAGGCATTATTTGGGAGCCTATTTTGACTCCATTCCATTTTAAACGGACCTTAGAATATGTGTTTGACAATGACCAATTACAACCTTTTCAAAATGATTGGTTTAAAACTTTTTTTCTTCCGTTTTGTAAAGGCCTAAGAGATCTATTTTTTTCCTTTCAAAACGACTGTTTGACATATTTCGTAACTTTTTTTAATTGTATTTAATTAATTTAACAATAATTTAAAATAAAATCATATTCATAAATTTGTAAAAAAAAAAATCCATATATATAATACCTAATTTTGTGTAAAAAACTTCAGAAAAACTTGACCCAAAATAAATATAATTCATGCAAAGATAATTTTAAAAATAATTTAAACTATCACCGAAACGGAGATTACTCAAACAAAATCTCAATTTTGAAGATACAGTATAACATCTCTATTTTAAACTTCCCTCTTTTAAAACAACACTAATATCCCAAACAGAACCCTAATTTTTCCGCAGCTCCACGCCTAGTGCATTATGGCGAAAACCAACGGTCAAACAGCCCTGGCGCCTCCTCAGTGTTCAACCATAGCCGCCCCACGGTGAGCTCGCTAAACGAAATAAATTGGTAAATATCAAATTTGTGAATCAAAGTTAATTAAAGTGGAGTAGAACTCAATGAGAACACAAGCCCTAAAAAAAATAAAAATAAATGAAAAGTCTCCCTGTTAGGTCTGGTCTGCATGATTATGAGGAAAATCTTTAGGATGAGAAATAATAAATTATTTGATCCGTGCAATATTGAACCACAAAATGAGGCATGCGGCTCCTTAATAATCCAGCATGCTGAACATTAAAAGAAATAGTCTCTCGGCAGCCTGTTCAATGACAAAAGGCATCTTTTTCATAGAATTTGAGAAAAGTTGAGCCCCTAAACAGGATTTCTTCTCTCCTAGGTCAAAAATCGAACCGGAAATCAAAGGCCGGTGTATCCCTTTAGGGGTGTGCAAAGATAATCAAAGAATCGCACTGGATCTGGACCGAACCGAACGGTTCTGCTCGGTTCTAAATATGTTTAGTTCGGGTCTCGTTATCGTAATACCAGAATCGACAATTCGGTTCGGCTACCAGTTCCATAAGTCGGGGACCTAAAACCGACCCGAAAACCGTAAATCAATGCTAAAAAATAGTTTGAGAAAATTATTATATTCATATGACGTAATACATGAAAAGAACATAAAATATATTCATCTCACTAAAGAAAATAATTTTTCAACTCGATAGTTGTATGACTTTTAAAATTATAGAGAGGTATAATTTAATTATTTTGAGATATTTCTGGTTGGGAGACAAAAAATCATGAGTTAGAAGAGTCATTTTTATTATCATTTTGAGACATTAGTAGAACCCTGAACCGAACCAAAGCAAACTGATATGAGTTGCACCTCTATCATTACTGTTGATGAATTAGGTTCATCTTCATTTGAAGTCAAATGGATACTATCCATTTTAAGGTCATTCAAATATGTTTTCTTTTATCTCATGAGATAAATAGTTGTATCATTTTTTTTTATCTAGACAAAATATTTCGCACCACGAGACAAATAAGTATTTATCCGAGACAAATAAGTATTTATCCGAGCAGTAGTTGTTGTTTTGAGGGGTAATTTGGTCTTTATGTATTTTCCCTAACGTTTCCCTATAAATATAAAGGGGTTAGAGTTCTCTTTTGAGAGAGAGAGAGTTGAGTTGTGTGGAGTTGTATTGACCTCTTATTTTTCTCCCCACCGTTGATAGTGAACAGCCCCTCCCCGTGGATGTAGGCGCTTCTCGCCGAACCACGTAAATCACATCGTGTTTATTGTGTGTAGTTGTGTGATTTTGTTTTTCCGCATCGTTTTTGCACAACAAGTGGTATCAGAGGCAGGTTGCGGTGCGATTTTTTGTTTGGAGGCGGACGTCTTGATTTGAGTGAGGAACGAGAGTTTTTTTCGTTTTTTTCGTTCTTTGATTTCCTCGGCACGGCGAGGCTGCGCCGCAGATCTGGCCGTAGGAGGCGGTCACAGATAAGTTTTAGTTCTCTCAGGCGACATCGTTGATTATTTTGAAGGTGGTGTTCGACGTCCTCAAGGCCCTTGCAGATCTGGTTTCGTTCAGAAGGCAGTAGCATTCTTTGTTCCTGTTGGAACACCAGGCGGAATAGATCCATTGGTGGCGCTGGACAAATAAAAAAAAAAGGAAAGTTTTTTTTTTCCTCTTTTTCACTCGGCGTCAATTTGGAAAAATTTAGTGGTCCTTTTTTTTGTTGTTTTACCCTCTCTCTCGCCAGAGAAGCGCAGGAATTGAGGCGAAAAAAAAATGTTGTACTCTTCTCCTTTGGCGGTACAGGCGGTAGAGGGTCTCCACTCCGGCGAAGTGCAAAAATTATTTTGATTTGGTTCTCTCTCTCGGCAGCACAGCTAACTTAAAGAAATTTTGGGCTTTGGGCTTTGGTCTTTGGTTCTCTCTCTTCAGGGCACGGCAGGACCAAATAATTTTTTTGCTGGGTTGTCTTTATTGGCCGTTCCCGAGGTTCACTTTTGTCTTCGCATCTCTCTCGCCAGAGCAACTCTTGTTTGAGAGTCCGGTGCGGCTTCTTTATCTTCCGGGGCAATGGAATCCACGATCCATCATACAGGTTTGCACCCGGTCAAAATTGATGTTACTAAGTTTGATGGAAAAAGCAACTTTGGCATGTGGCGGTGCGAGGTGATGGATGCGTTGTGCTCTCTAAATTTGGAGGATGTTCTTGATGGTGACGAATGTCCTGATGGGATGACTGAAAAAGTTTGGGCGAAGATGAATCGGAGTGCTTGCGGGTTGATCAGAAATTGTCTGACTCAGGAGATCAAATATGGAGTTATGTTGGAGACGTCTGCTGGAAACCTTTGGAGGACGCTGGAGAACAAATATCTCACGAAGAGCGTGGAGAATCGTCTCCACATGAAGCATCGATTGTACCGGATTCAGATGAGGCGTGGAGTATCGATTGATGAGCATTTGAATGAGTTCACGAAACTATTAGCAGATCTGTTGAATTTGGACGAGGATGTTGGCGATGAAGACAAGGCACTCCTATTAAATTCGCTTCCAGATGAATATGAGAACTTCACGATATCTCTCATTCATGGGAAGGAGGTCTTAAAGTATAGTGAAGTGTCTACGGCATTGTTGAATCACGAGTTCCGTCGAAGAGATAAAGAGTTGTCGAAGGCGGAGTCGGCCGAAGCACTTGTGTCTCATCGAGGCAGATCTGAGAAAAAGAAGAACTGGCACAAGAAGACTAATAACAGTACTCAGAAGCATAGTAATTCACGTGGTCGCAGTCTTGGGCGCAATCAGTGCTCATTCTGTTTGGAGACGGGTCACTGGAAGAAGGACTGTCCCAAGTTAAAGGAGAAAAATAAGGGGCTTTCCTTAGAGGCAAATGCCCGTATTACCCAAGAGATTACCAGTGGTGGTGAGTCTGATGTGTCTCTTTCTATTACCCCACAGTGTTTACTTACTGATGATGCATACTGGATTATGGACACGGGTGCTACCTATCACATTTGTCCCAATCGGGAGTGGTTCTGTACTTACAAGTCTTTGGATACTGGTGCTGTTTCTATGGGCAATGATCAGACTTGTCGTACTATTGGTGTTGGGAGTATTCTGGTTCGGATGCATGATAGAGCAGTGAGAGAGTTGACAGAGGTTAGACATGTTCCTGATATCAAGAAGGATTTGCTGTCTGTTGGGGCTTTAGAAGCCAAAGGCTACAAGGTAGTGATCGAGGCAGGAGTTCTGAAGATCAGTCGCGAAGCTTTGGTTTTCATGAGAGGAGTTCGACACCACAATTTATATTATCTTCAGGGGAGTACAGTTACCGGGACTGTGGCTGTGGCTGATGATTTCTTGGATGCCAGTACTTTATGGCATGTGAGATTGGCTCATGCTGGAGAGGCTTCTCTCCAGGCTTTATCAAGACAAGGATTTATTAAGGGAGCGAAAAGCTGCAAATTGGATTTCTGTGAGCATTGCGTGATTAGCAAGAAGACGCGAGTATCTTTTGGCATTACCGTCCACAGTGCGACAGGTATTTTAGATTATGTTCACACAGATGTTTGGGGCCCGACGAAGACGAAATCTTTTACGGGGCGACAATACTTTGTCTCCTTCATTGATGATTATTCCAGATATGTTTGGGTGTACATCATGAAGAATAAGAGCAAAGTTCTGGAGATATTTGTGACTTGGAAGAAGTGTATTGAGAACCAGGCTGGCAAAAAGATTCGATGTATCAGATCAGACAATGGAGGCGAATATACATCGAAAGCGTTCTTGCAAGAGTGCCAGAGATCAGGTATAGAACATCACTTCACAATCAGGGAGACACCACAGCAGAACGGGGTGGCAGAGCGCATGAACCGGACTTTGGTGGAGAAGGTTCGATGTATGTTTTCTAATGCTGGGTTAGGCAGGATTTTTTGGGCTGAGGCCATTGATTATGCTTGTCACTTGGTGAACCGTCTGCCTTCTGCAGCTATTGGGAAGAAGACACCAAAAGAGATGTGGTCGGGGCATCCTGCTAGAGATTACATGCATATGAAAGTATTTGGGTGTCCAGCTTACTATCACGTGAAGAATGATAAGTTGGAACCATGGGCAAAGAAAGCAATCTTCATTGGCTTCAGGCGTGGAGTCAAAGGCTACAAACTATATTATCAGTCAGAGAGGAAGATTGTTATTAGCAGGGATGTTACTTTTGACGAGGCGAGTTTACTAAAGCCTCGGGACTCAGAGCAGGTGGAGAGTTCAAAGTCGATCACTACTACTGAACAGAAGAAGGAGTTTGATGTGACTCCATTTATTCCACCAACTTCTCACACTCCTGATGAGATATATGATGAGACTGTTGATGAGGTACCAGATACTGATGATCAGGAGGTGGAGGAAGTTGAGGCAGAGAGTCAAGTTCAGGATTCTATTGCCCGAAGCCGGACCAGGAGGCAAAATGTCCCGAAGCCAGCTTGGTTGAGGGATCACATTGCATTTGCACTTTCAGCATCTGAGGCTGAAATCCCTTGTCACTTCAAGGAGGCTGTAGAGAGTCCTGAAGCAGATTTTTAGAGGGATGCGATGGATGAAGAGATGACTTCTCTAAAGAAAAATGCTACATGGAGATTAGTGAAGTTACCTCCAGGTAGAAAAGCAATTGGGTGCAAATGGGTGTATGCGAAGAAAGAAGGATCTCATGGAGCTGTTGATGTACGTTACAAGGCAAGATTGGTGGCCAAAGGCTTTGCTCAACGTAAAGGTATTGATTATGACGAGGTGTTTTCCCCAGTTGTCAAACATCCGTCGATCCGTGTTCTCTTGGCCTTAGTAGCGCAGTATAGTCTAATTTTAGAGCAGCTTGATGTGAAGACTGCATTTTTACATGGAGATTTGCAAGATGAGATCTATATGAAGCAGCCACCTGGATATGAGGCTCAGAGTGACTTGGTATGTAAATTGGACAAGTCACTTTATGGTTTGAAGCAGTCACCGAGACAGTGGTACAAAAAGTTCGATCAGTTTATGCTGGGACAGAAGTACACACGGAGTCAGTATGATCACTATGCATATTTCAAGAGATTGGCTACTGGTGAGTTCATCTACCTTCTACTGTATGTTGATGATATGTTGATTGCTGCTTCGAGTCAGTCAGAGATTGATAGAATGAAGAGGCAGCTCTCAAAGCAGTTTGAGATGAAGGAGTTAGGTGAGGCTCGCAAAATTCTCGGGATGGAAATCTGCAGGGACAAGAAAGCTGGAAAGGTTTGGCTCTCTCAAAGAGCATATATTGAGAAGGTGCTGAAGAGGTTTGGGATTGATGACACTACTAAGGCAGTGACTTTACCATTGGCAGCGCATTTTCAATTGAGTGCTGACTTGTGTCCTAAAGACGACCAAGAGAGGAAGGGAATGCAGATAGTTCCGTATGCCAGTGCAGTGGGCAGTTTGATGTATCTCATGGTTTGTACAAGGCCAGATATTGCACAAGCTGTTGGTGTGGTGAGCAGGTTCATGCATGATCCCGGTCAGGGTCATTGGCAGGCATTTAAGTGGATTCTGAGGTATCTCAAGGGTACAGTTGATGTTGGTTTAGTGTACGAGAGGCAGCAGTCCAGTGTTGGGTTGTGTATGGGCTACACCGATTCAGACTATGCAGGTGATATAGATAGGCGCAGGTCTACGACCGGATATTTATTTACATTGGCAGGAGGTCCAGTGAGTTGGAGGTCGACTCTGTAGTCGACAGTGGCTTTAACTACAACAGAGGCTGAATATATGGCAGTGACAGAAGCTATGAAGGAGGCCATCTGGATGCAAGGCCTACTAGATGATCTGGGTGTTGAGCATATGACTTTAACTATCTTTTGTGACAGTCAAAGCGCGATTTTCTTGGCGACCAATCTAGTGCATCATGCTCGTACCAAACACATTGATGTCAGGTACCATTTTGTTTGAGACTTGATCGAGACAGGCGAGGTTCTTTTGAAGAAAATTGATACCAAGGAGAATCCAGCGGATATGCTCACGAAGGTGCTTCCAGTCCAGAAGTTCACATATTGCAAAGGATTGGTGAATGTTCGAGCTCAGAGGTGAGTGTCTTGAGAGGCACTTTTGAAGAACTACGCGTGGCTTGATCCCATGGGAGGGGGGGGGGTACGTAGGCAGCCATCTTGGCGCAGCCGCAGTTTAGTGTTGTTGTTTATATTGTCATCTCATATTTGTTTGTGTCAAATAAGAGATGAGGTGAAGATTGTTGTTTTGAGGGGTAATTTGATCTTTATGTATTTTCCCTAACTTTTCCCTATAAATATAAAGGGGTTAGAGTTCTCTTTTGAGAGAAAGAGAGAGTTGAGTTGTGTGGAGTTGTATTGGCCTCTTATTTTTCTCCCCACCGTTGATAGTGAACAGCCCCTCCCCATGGATGTAGGCGCTTCTCGCCGAACCACGTAAATCACATCGTGTTTATTGTGTGTGGTTGTGTGATTTTGTTTTTCCGCATCGTTTTCGCACAACAGTAGTGAAAGTAGACTAACTATATCTTTTGTTGATATTGTGTTTGCATTTGCTTACCTAGGCTGTTGAGAGAAAGAAAATAAAGAAGCTGGTGGTGGAGATGCGGTTGTTGCTAGTGCTGATTTAGAGTCGAGTTTGAGTGATTTGAGCTCGATTTGAAATCGAATTATTCGAATTATTCGAATTGAACCCGCTCGAAAGTCGAAATCTAAATCAATGCTCGACTTGAAATGACTTGATTCCATATTCGCTTGAAATTGAATCGAGTTGCTCAAAATTGAGCATTTTTCCATTCCGAATTGATTTGAAATCAAATTGAGTTAACTTGAAATTGCTCAAACAAAGCCCTTTATAAAAAGATATGGGTCTACAAATTAATTATTCAATACTTAAATATGCTTATTGATATAGGAGTATATGTGAATAAAATTATGAAGCACGGACAAAACCGAGAATCGAACAATAATTGAACCGACCTTTTTTGGATCAGATCCGGTTCTATATCATGTTTTAGGTGGAACCTTAAACCAACATGGATCAATTCTTGGTTTTAAGGGGAACCTATCCGAACTGACTCGAGTTGCACACCTAGATTTGAATTATATTTCGAGTGATATGGGCGGTCTCAAATTTGACTCGAAATGTGATACGAGTCCAATTGAATCTACTCAATTTGGGTTGAATCTACTCAATTTGGGTTGAATCTACTCAATTTGAGTTGAATCAATTATAATTGATTTTGATTCGACACAACATCACATCGATTTTTGAGTTTCAAATAATATGATTAGTCCTAATTATTATAGCCGATGAAAAGGTCTCGATTGAGGTTCTTAGTTGAGAAATTTCACGAGGATGAGAGAAGATTAATCTACATCATTAATTTGGGCAATCGTAAATGAGTTCCGAAAAATGTACGTATTCCTATCTTGGGGTATATGCATCATAGTTTGGGTCTGTTTTGTTTAAACCGAAACTCGGCTTCTTGTGGAGTTCGGGGCTCAATAAGGGGTAATCACACACTTACTTCTCCCAAGGAAGCTCACTCGACCTAAGGCTTATAACTATAGAACAGATCCTGAGTCACAGCGTGGAGGTCCCACCACACACCCGGAAGATCTTAGAGCGATTCCCCTCCCAAGCCAAAAGCTGTGTTGAGCACTTCGGAGGGCACTCGAAGCCAACCAAAAATAACCTGAGGAGGGGGAATCCAAAAGTACTGGATCCCCCCCCAAGGTGCCCTTATGGATCAATTTATATAATTCTAAGGTTGGTCTGCCAATAACGTCATCCCTCCTTTCAGTTTTACTAAATGCAACCCAAATTGGTCTGCCAACAACCAGACTCTGCTGTTTGGAAAGACTAATGGCAGACCCTAGGGGCCTGCGAGTACTTTTGACGAGTGCTCCCCGACGATTGCTCTCTTGACGAGTGCTCCCCCGGATGAGTGCTCCCCCGATGAGTGCTCCCCCGACGAGTGCTCCCCGACGAGTGCTCTCCTTAATCGCTTAGAATCTTGACGAATTACGGGTTACATGTTTAGTCTCAAACTAAAACCAAATCACTTCCCTATATACACTAATGTGTATATACAGGTCACTCGAGGCGCTCTTAAACCGGTTGTAAACCAATCGTTCTAGCTTGGGAGCAGTCGAGCGCATAAATAGTCATAGAAAGTGATGACAGATGACATGATAAATTTTACATGGAAAACCCCAGAAAGGAGGGAAAAACCATGAGGTCAGGACAGTGTCAGTCAAATTTCACTATATCTTGGTGTGTTGCAGGTTAAAGTAGATAACTTGAGGGCGATAGGCCGCCTCTCGTTATAATAGTAGCAGGAGAAGAAGAGCTTTCGTGGGTAACAGATCACTGCTCGAAAGGCAAAGTATTTTTCCGGACTGTTGGAGTCGGAAAAAAGTACAATGATGGAGGACTTGCTCGAAAGCTGGATCAATGTGCTTGGAGCATCTGGAATCTGTAACTAGTGCTCGGAAGCGGGAGCAATGCGCTCGGTGCAACATGCTCAGAGCAATGTGCTCAGAGCAATTTGGTGTATGAAACTGGTGCTCGGAAGCGGGAGCAATGTGCTCAGTGCAACGTGCTCGGTGTAATGTGCTCGGAGCAATCTAGAGTCCGCAACTGGCGCTCGAAGCGGGAGCAATGTGCTATGTGCAATGTGCATTGAGCAATCAAGAGTTGACAACTAATGCTCGGAAGTGGTAGCAATGTACTCGTTGCAATGTGCTCTATGCAATGTGCTCGGAGCAATCAGGAGTCGTAAACTGGTGCTCGGAAGTGGTAGCAATGTACTCGTTACAATGTGCTCAGAGCAATCTGGAGTTTGCAACTGGTGCTTCGAAGTAGAAGCAATGTGCTTGGTGTAATGCGCTTGGAGCAATGTGCTCGGTGCAATACGCTTGGAGCAATGTGCTCAGAGCAATCTGGAGTTTTAAACTAGTGCTCGAAAGCGGGAGAGATGTGCTCGGCTCGATCTGGAGTCTGCAACTGGTGCTCGGAAGCGGGAGCGATGTGCTTAGTGCAATCTGGAGTCTGTGGCTTGTTTTCTGGTTGCGAGTAGCGGAGTCTAGAGCAATGTGCTTGGCATAATGTGCACAGTGCAATGTGCTATGTGCAATGTGCACGACACAGTGTGGATGGCGCAATGTGCACGACGTAATGTGCATGGTGCAATGTGTTCAGTATAATGTCCAAAAGGCAATGTGCACTGGGCTTGTTTTCTTGTTCTTAGAAAATCTTTAATATTGGAGTCTCGTGAAAATCGCATGAATTAATCAAATAATAAATTTACAACGGTTATTTTTAGTAAATGTACTAGTGCAAGGAAAATGATGAATTTCCAACATATAATATTAATGACGTAAAACGCATCGGGAAAACACGTACAAAAACATACACTCACATGATCTATTGCGTTGAGGTTGATGCATGCACAGTATAGAGTCGACGCACGAAAGGAGAATAAGAAGTCGATGTATATCAACATGTCTGCGCTCTGAAGGAGGAGAAGTCGATGTACATTGACACGTAGTTGGGCGAAGTCAACATACGTTGACGTACATTGAAAGAAATTGTGGTAAAATAATTTAGGATTTTCCAAAGTGACAAAACTATTTTGCCAATCCGTGGAGTATGAAATCAACGTATAATACGACGAAATGTCTTCGACACATGGATTTGAGCAGCTTAAGATTTGTAAAGTGGCAAAACTAATTTGTACAAAAAAATATAATTCAATTATTACTCAAATCCTAAATTTGGATCCCCAAATTCCAAATCCGGAACCCCAAATCCCCAATTGGGAATCCCAAATCCGGAATCTAAAATCTCAAATTCGGAATCACAAATCCAAAATTCGGAATCCCAAATCCAAAATTCGGATCAAAACCCAAATTCGAAACCTCAAATTCGGAATCCGGAATCCCCAATCTAGAATCCCAAATCCGGAATCCAGAATCCCAAATTCCAATTCCAAAATCTCAAATTACAAATCCCAAATCCAAAATCCAAAATCCTAAATCCGGAATCCCAAATCCCAAATGCGAAATCTGAAATCCTAAATCCGGAATCTCAAATCCCAAATTCGAAATCCAAATCCGATGACGTGCGTGTGTGCATGTGTGGATCATGAATTCTACTTATGTTCCTTTGAACAATATGGATGAATGAAATAGTTTATTATATACTCACTAAACAAATTGGAGATAGGCAAATTGAGACTATGACTCCGTTTGGTAGGACTTATTTTCACCGGTCAAGCGGTTACGAACGCATGAACCCGACCTTAATTAAGGTCCGATTCATGCGGTCGTAACTGCTTGACCGGTGAAAATAAATCCCTCCAAACGGAGCCTAAAGGTTCATCCTTTTTCACAAAGAGGTTTCCCTCCAAACATTTTAGGTTCCTTTCATTTTTTATTTTTTATTTTTTCGCCAAATGAATTGTCCCCCAAACACCATATATACAAGCTTCACTAAACATTATGAAACAAATATTTTAAATTAAAATTTATAACAAATAGCGCCAAGGTTGATGAAGTTACACATATCATGACCTTTATAAGTACAAACACAGTCATAGACTTTAGGCATACTCCTACGTTCTTGACAAAAAAAAGGCGTTTATATTGCCAAATCAGTTTTGGATATTGGCAGCCCGGCAAAATAATAAAAAACACGTATAATGTGGCCGCTAATAGCAGCTCAAAATGCGGAGCACGCGCCTTTTGAAAAAAGGTCTACTATATGACATTTTTAGAAAAAAGTGTTCAACATTAAAGTTGTAGATCTCGACGAGATCTACAACTTTCATGTTGAACACTTTTTCTAAAAATTTCATATAGTAGGACTTTTCAAAAGACGCGGAATCCGGGTGGAACTCGCATAATTCGGCCCGGATTCCACGCCTTTTGAAAATAAGTCTGCTATGTTGCATTTTTAGAAAAAGTGTTCAACATAAAAGTTGTAGATCTCGTCGAGATCTACAACTTTCATGTTGAACACTTTTCCTAAAAATGCCTTGTAAAAATTTAAATTTTTGGGCTGTCAATATCCATCGGGCAGCCAATAACCCTTTTTTGAGCTGCTATTATCTTTGGGCTGCCAATAAGCATATAGGGGCTGCTAATATAAATGCTCAAAAAAACCGTAAAGATACGATTTTGCAGCGATTTAAAAAACTTCACAACATCAATAGCGTCATTAATTGAAAAGCACCCCGAAAAGCCTTGAAAAACATTGTGGTAGACACTTCTCTTAGACTTCATTTGTTTCGGCGTTTTTATCGGACGTTTATCACAGCCGCCGCTAGAATAGCGGGTAAACAAACGGTCTTACCGGACGTTTGCGGAAGACGACTTCTCTTATACTGGGTCCCCGCAAAAACATGGAAATTTGTTTTATACAATATAAAACCTAAGAAATTTGTAGTATAGTCTGTTTACAGCTAAGAAACTACTTTTACAAGATTCCAAGTTTGGCTTTTAAATGATCGAGAAGCCTAATTAGGCTGCTCGTGATGCTATTGATCTCGCAATTGTGCACGGTTGGCATGCTATCATCATCGTGGGTGATTGTGCGAGTGTTATCTCCATGTTGCGTGTTGCGTGAAGGGGCTGTTGATCATATTGTCACGCTTCCGTGCATTCGAGATTCCATGAAGGAGCTCTCTCGGTGCCATCTACTTCTTTTGTTCATACTTGTTGCGGGGGTGGTCGGGTGGCTCATATTATCGAGGGTGAATGTGCGAGTGTTATCTCCATGTTGCGTGTTGCGTGATGGGGTTATAGATCATATTGTCATGCTTCCGCGCATTCGAGATTCCATGAAGGAGCTCTCTCGGTGCCATCTACTTCTTTTGTTCATACTTGTTGCGGGGGTGGTCGGGTGGCTCATATTATCGAGGGTGAATGTGCGAGTGTTATCTCCATGTTGCGTGTTGTGTGATGGGGTTATAGATCATATTGTCATGCTTCCGCGCATTCGAGATTCCATGAACGAGCTCTCTCGGTGCCATCTACTTCTTTTGTTCATACTTGTTGCGGGGGTGGTCAGGTGGCTCATATTATCGAGGGTGAATGTGCGAGTGTTATCTCCATGTTGCGTGTTGCGTGATGGGATTGTTGATCATATTGTCACGCTTCCGCGCATTATAGATGCCTTGAAGGAGCTCTCTCGGTGCCATCTACTTCTTTTGTGCATACTTGTTGCGGGCTCATATTATCGAGGGTGATTGTGCGAGTGTTATGTCCATGTTGTGTGTTGTGTGATGGGGTTGTTGATCATATTGTCACGCTTTCGCGCATTCGAGATGCCTTGAAGGAGCTCTCTCGGTGCCATCTACTTCTTTTGTGCATGCTCATTGGGGGTAGTCGGGTGGCTCATATTTTTGGCTGGTTTGTCTTTCTCTGCTCTTTTCAAAAGAAAGGTCCCAAGGCACAAACACATGATTGGTTTAGAAGAGCTGAATTATGTAATGTAGATTGGGCCATAGAATCATTGATGAGAAAGTCAATGATATTTATTATATCAGTATAAAATGTTAGGGAATTAATATATATGTTCGCGCGTGTCGAAACTGATTTGGAACGATCTATTGGGTTTCGTGTCACTCTACGACATGACTCTACGTTGGAGATACTATAAATAGTCATTCCACACTGATGAGCTATTGTAGACTATCTTGAGCGGAGCCTCAACATTCTCAAGATAGGTTTAGGGTTTCCGCTCACGTTTCTCGTAGCCGCCCAGAGCCATTTTTTATCGATCTGTGATTCCTTGGCACTCTCCCGTCTCGGTCGGCGCTCTAGTTTCCGCGAGTTTTTCTCGTCGTTGTCGCTGCTCGATTAAGGAGGAAGAACGACTTATCGTTCTCGCAAAGCCAGCGAGTGAAGAAGCTGAACAAAGCCGTTCGCCGGGAGCCGTTCCAGGTCTCCAGTTCTCGGTTTCTTCTGTCGCCACTCTCGATCGAGAGGAGATACAGTTTTCTCATCGCAGATCTGTGTGAATCTCGCCGATCTGTGCAGTGTGCCGCCATTCTAGATCAGAAGGGTGGTGTCTGTCGCCTATAGAAGGAGCTCGATGCAGATCTAGACTTCCATATTAACGGTGTATTTCAGCTTCGTTTCCCAGATCTACTCCAGAATACAGATCTCTCGATCCAGCGTGTCGCTTTGCTGCCGAAGAGAGGAGATCTCATCTAGATCTGGTTCCTCGGACTCCATCAAGAAGACAAAGACTGCTGCATCTCTCTCAGTGAAAGAAGCCTAGACACCACTTGTCTTGGGTTCTTCGCCTGTCTGCTCGTGATCTAGGTTCGAGGAGATCGAATCTGCAGCAGATCTGTGCCAATTTCTCTGCAGCAGATTGGTCTTCATTAGTGGAGATTTACAAAGAACACAAATCACATTGGTAGACAGACCTACATCAAATTCAGTCAGATCTGAAGTGGTTTCTTTCTCTCTTGATCTAGTGAAGTTCTGCTTTGCTGGAAAGGGAATTATTGCATCAACAATCTTCAGACTTGTGAGCCGTCTCCTGTTTCCCTTGATCGAAGAAGAATTTTTAGAATTTCATTTTGCACTTAGGCCATCAAATTTAGGATTGTTGTCGTTATCACGGAGTGCATTTGTGCAGCTCTGCGTGAAATCCTTTGCATGTACCCAGAATTGCTGCTTGGAGGAGGATACTATATTTCTAGATTGAATCCTAAGACCTTGTCTCGTCGCCGCGCGGATCAGGTGACTTTGTTATAGAATTTTTATTTTTGTTTAAATCTAGCGCGATGACGAAGAAAAGTGCACTCGACACTATCAAATTGCAGTCATTCGACGCCACTGACTTCCACAATCGGAAAATTCAAGTCCAACTAGGGATGAAAGAACGATAAATTTTCTATACTATTCAGAGTGATTTTGCCACTACCCGTGAGGATGAGGACGAATACCAGTGGAACAAGGATGAGGATTTTTGCAAAGACTACCTCCTGAACTCCCTGAATCTCCGTCTCACCCTTCCCTACTACGCATATAAATATGCAAAAGAAATTTGGGATCGCTTAAATGCACATTTTCAGAAGGAGGTGAGACTGTCAAAGTCACTCATTGAAGAGAAGTTCAATTTCAGGTTCAAAGCAAACTTGTTAGTCATTTCACAAATCATAGAGCTGAAAAACTTGAGTCACAAGTTGGAGGACGATCAGTCAAAAATGAATGACAATCTCTTTGTTTATCTGATTCTAAGCAAGTTGTCTCCCGAATGGCTCGCCTTCAAGACTGAAATGCGCAGACTAAAGGAGAATATCAGTCTGGATGGACTCATAAGGTTCATCCACATTGAGGACAAAAACATTGCTGGGAAAAGCTTGGAGCAAGTTGCTTAGCCCTCACAGGCTCTCAACTTCGTTTCTCAACCTAGCAAGCCTTTTCCGAAACTCCCGACACCTAAGGGTGACACCCCTGCATAGTTGGCGGTCAAAAATCATTCTCTCAAAAGACAGAATGGCAAGTGCCACGACTGTGGCAAGTAGGGTCACTGGGCCGCCGAATGCAAGGGTCCGAAGAAGAAAAAGGAGGAAGCCACACAAAATATGTCAAACATGGTAGTCGACAACTCTGATACCAAGTCCATCGTGGCTAAAATTGGGAGTAGTCACCACAGTGCGTCTTCTGAGTGGTGGCTAGACAACGGTGCTACATGTCATGTCACTAATGACAGAGGTCTTCTCACAGAGTTCAGAGCAATCCAGGATAAACTTGAAAACTATAATGGAGGAGAGATTGAGGTTACTCATGCCGGGACAACAGTGTTGGTCCTCTCTTTAGGTAAAACTCTAATTTTAAAGCATGTTAGAGTAGTTCCTAATTTAACTAAAAATTTGGTTTCTATGAGTTTATTAGATAAAGCTGGAATTTCTTTCATAACTCAAAACGGTAGAATAACCTTAGCAGTTAATTCACACTATTTTGGTTGTGCGTATATGATCAATGGTATGTATAGACTTAGTCTAGATAACGATTGCATTAATTGTTGAAGTTGGAGACCGGGCGGTCTGGCGGTCTGGCTTGGCGAGTTATTGACCGGGCGGTTTGGCGGTTTGCCTTCAGCGGTTTGGTTGCTGTGTTGAGGTCTGAGGTCCAAGCGGTCTAGCGGTCTGTTACTGGCGACTAGGAGACCGGGCGGTCTAACGGTCTCACATGGCGGCTTGTCTCTCTCTCTGGCTGTGGCCGAGCGGTTAGCCCTTCTGTCTAACCACGCGGCTTGTTCCGGTCTATTGTTATAGCCGCCCAGATTTTTTGTATAGTTTTAGTCCCACATCTCTTATTTGTATTCTCTCTTCTCTCCTCCATTCTATATAAGGGAGGTCATACCTTTGTAATAGATACCTTTTTCTGATAATAAAATTTCAGTTATACCATTTCCGGCTTGTTTTAGTTCGCTTCTTACATGGTATCAGAGGAATCGATCCTTTCCTCCTGATTCTGTGCCCCTCTCTGTCCGCGCGACTTGCTTCTCCGGCTTGTGCCCTGTCCACGCGGTCTCCTTGTCGTTGCCCTCTGTGTGCGCGACCTGTTCCCTTGTTCGCTGCGATCTGTCGCCTTGTTCGCCGCGACCTATCGCCGTGTGCCTTGCCTCCTACTGTTTGCTCTTGCTCTGGTCGTCGCGACCTGTTGCCTTGTTCGCTGCGATCTGTCGCCTAGTTCGCCGCGACCTATCGCCGTGTGCCGTGCCCTCTCTTGTGCTTCTGTTCGAGCGGACTGTTTGCTTGCCGCTCGACTTCTTCCCCTCTGCTTGATACTGCGGCTTGGTCGTGGTCTTTCTGGCCGCTGGTGTTTGACATCTTGACCGCTGCAGTTCTTCTTCTGCCTATCCGCGCGACTTGTTTCCTAACCGCGCAGCTTCTTGTTGTTTGCTCTTATGGCTCTTTCTGATGCTTCCACTGCCACCACTCCTGCCGCCACCCCTATAGCCAATCCGGCTCCGCCTCTACCTCCTACTCCTTCCGGGAACCTTGGCACCATTTCCAAGCTTGTCGGCTCCAACTACCCGGATTGGAGTGTCTCTTTCACCTTTCTCCTTCGCTCGCATCGCAAACGCCACCATCTCGTTGATGACCCTCCTCCTACCACTTCACCTCTCTTTGATGACTGGGATGCGAGTGACGCTCTTGTGCGTACTTGGCTCGCTAACAGTCTATCTGATGAGTGCCTTCCCGTCATCCGTCATGATGAGACGGTGAAGGCCGCTTGGCTTCATCTTGCTGCTTTGTATTCCAAAGGGGCTCAGACGTCCCGCATCTATACGTTGTATGCGGACCTCTTTGCCCGGCCTACCTTGTCTCCTGCTGCTGCCTACCAACAAGTTCAAGCTCTTGGGGCTGAGATTCTTCAGAATCGCCCCTTTTCTGCGGATCTGGCTCAACAACACAAGCACTTCCAGGAGCTTCTGGTTGTGTGTTATCTGCTCCGTCTTCCTGACACTTATGACATGATCCGCCAACAAATTCTGGGTGAGGCGGAATCTCCTACTTTAGATGCCACCGCTGCTCGCATCGCCGCTGTCACCTCTCTCCTTCAGCGCCCGCTTCTGCCCGCTCCTTCTCCTCTGGATAACTATGCTCATCAAACTCAGCGGAGTGGCTCTGGTAGCCTCAATCATCAGTCTGGCGGACGTCTTTCTTCCCGCTACCTCTGCTCTCACTGCGGCCGCACCGGACACACTCTTGACCGCTGCTGGACAAAGCATCCCCATCTTCGCCCCTCGGGTGACTCTTCCGCCTCCTCTTCCAAGCCGTCTGCTTCCGTGGTCACATCATCAAGTAGTGCCCATGTGGTCACTCAAGGTAAATGGCTTATCGACTCCGGTGCAACTAATCATATGACGGGCAATCCTCAGTGCTTCTCTCTCCTCGAACAGCATGATCGGTTGCCCCCGGTCCTCATTGCAGACGGTTCTCCCTCCCCGGTTCATGGGTCGGGAGTGGTTCATGTTACTCCGTCCCTTTGGCTAGAGGACACTCTCTATGTGCCCAAGTTTCCGTGCAATCTGTTGTCGGTTACTTCTTTGTGCAAACAGCTTCAATGTTCTGTAACGTTTACTCCATCTTCTTGTTCTTTTCAGGATCCGAGCTCCCAGCGGACGATTGCTACTGAGACTGAGAGCGGCGGCCTCTACTTCCTCGACAACGTTTCCGCTTTGTCCGCCTTCTCTTCTTCTTGTACGGATCTTCTCCAGTGGCATCTCTGTCTCGGTCATCCTCCACCACGGCTTCTACATCAGCTTCTGCCCCACCTCCCTCCCTCTAATACTCCTCTCAACTGCGAAGCATGTCAACTTGGCAAGCATCATCGTTCCTCCTTCCCGCCGAAGCAGGGTCGAGGCTCTACTCATCCGTTTGATCTAGTCCACTCCGATATCTGGGGACCTGCTCCTACCCTTACTATTGGTCGGGGTAGTTCTTATTTTGTAACCTTTATTGATGATTTTTCTAGATGTGCTTGGGTGTATCTCTTACGAGATCGCTCTGAACTTTTCAAT
The DNA here is from genome assembly GCA_039513925.1 of Platanthera zijinensis. NCBI lineage: Eukaryota > Viridiplantae > Streptophyta > Magnoliopsida > Asparagales > Orchidaceae > Platanthera > Platanthera zijinensis. Next base: position 231,625,113 of record CM077080.1, read on the forward strand.
GTATGGACCTCCTATTATCATTTAATCAAAAATCAGTTTGGTATTGGTATTAAAATTTTTCGCTCTGATAATGCAAAAGAGTACTTAAGTCATGCTTTTACCTCTTTCTGTGTGCAACATGGCGTTATTCATCAGACAAGTTGTGTCTATACATCCCAACAAAATGGGGTGGCGGAACGCAAAAACCGTCACCTCCTCGATGTTGCTCGCACATTGATGACTCAAATGCATGTCCCTCGCTCATATTGGGGCTATGCTATTCTTCTTGCCTGCTATCTCATCAATCGCATTCCCTCCTCCGTTCTCAAGGGAAAAACCCCTTTTTCCATCCTTTATCCAGGCAAGGACCCTTTTCCTCTCCCTCTCCGAATCTTTGGGTGCACTGCTTTTGTGCATGCCCCATCTGCCACCCGTGATAAGCTCTCCCCTCGCTCCACCAAATGTGTCTTTCTGGGGTACTCGGCCACTCAAAAAGGCTACTGCTGCTTTGATCCTGTTCTTCGTAAGCAGTTCGTCTCCGCTGACGTTACCTTCTTCGAGAATGCCTCCTACTTCTCGGATGACTCCTCTTCTCTTCCCCCCACCTCTGATTCTCCTGTTATTCCGTTCGTTCCCTCGTCTCCTACTGCGATATCCGCCCCTCCTCCGTCTCCGCCCACTCCTCTCCCTCCGCCTCTCTCTCCACCTCCATCTCCCTCATCTCCGCTGCCGTCACTCTCTCCTCCCAGGCCAGCTCTCTCTGCCACGGATGCTCTGGATGCCGAGGAGCCCGCCGACCTGGATCTTCCTGCAGCTCTTCGCAAAGGGGTGCGGACGTGTACCCTACACCCCCCTTGCTGCTGTTGTTTCATATGATCGTCTTACCCCTTCTCGCAGGGCCTTTACACTGGCTATCTCTGCTACTACCACACCTCGTTCCTACCAGGAGGCCCTTGCCATTCCTCACTGGAAGCTGGCCATGGATGAGGAAATGGCGACCCTCACAGAGCGGGGTACCTGGACTCTTGTCCCTCCTCCCTTTGATACAGATGTTGTTGGTTGTCGCTGGGTCTTTGTGGTAAAATTTGGCCCAGATGGCACTGTGAACCGTTACAAAGCTCGCCTGGTGGCTAAGGGCTTTACTCAAACCTATGGGGTTGATTACTTTGACACCTTCTCTCCCGTGGCTCGTCTCAGCACTATACGGGTCCTTCTCTCTGTGGCGGTCAACAAAGACTGGCCACTTTCCCAGCTGGATATCAAGAATGCCTTCCTTTATGGTGATCTTCAGGAGGCCGTCTACATGGAGAAACCTCCAGGGTATGTTGCTCAAGGGGAGACACGAGTATGCCGGCTACAGAAGGCAATTTATGGCCTCAAGCAGAGCCCTCGAGCTTGGTTTGACAAGTTCAGCGGCATCGTGGCGGCCGTTGGTTTTGCTCGCAGCGCTGCTGATCACTCTCTATTTATTCGCAAAACCTCTTCGGGACTGGTGGTTCTGGCAGTATATGTTGATGATATTCTTCTCACTGGTGATGACTAGGAAGGGGTAGCCTTGACAAAGCGGCATCTTCGCCAACATCTAGTCACAAAAGATATGGGTTCTCCGAAGTACTTTTTGGGGATCGAAATCTCTCGGAAGCCCAACTCTTTAGTCCTCTCTCAGCGTAAGTATGCTCTTGATATTTTAAAAGAAGCAGGATTGACTGGGGCCAAACCTGCCCGATGTCCCATGGCTGTTGGAGAAGACAAAACCTGTACAGATGATTCGCCTCTTCTTTCAGATGCTTCGCGGTACAGGCGTCTGGTTGGTAAGCTCATATACCTCACCGTGACTAGGCCCGACATTTCCTATATTGTGGGCAAGGTGAGTCAATTCATGCAAGCTCCCAGGGAGTGCCATCTACAGTCCGCCTTGCGGATCTTGGAGTACGTTAAAGCAGCCCCTGGGAAAGGATTGCTCTTTCAGAAGAATGATCATCTGAGGGTTGAAGCTTACTCAGATGCGAGTTACGCTGATGACAAAGGGGACCGCAAGTCTACCTCCAGTTTCTGTACCTTTGTTGGGGGCAATCTGGTAAGCTGGAAGAGCAAGAAGCAATCTGTTGTCTCCAGGTCCAGTGCTGAAGCAGAGTATCGGAGTATGGCATCGACCACTTGTGAGCTAAAATGGCTATGGGCTCTCATGTTGGATTTAGGAAAGGTCTACAACCATCCTCTACCTATGTTCTGTGACAACAAGGCTGCTATATACATCTCCAAAAATCCAGTCTTCCATGAGAGAACCAAGCACATTGAGGTCGACTGTCATTTCATTCGTGAAGAGATTCTGAAGGAACAAATTTGCACCCCCTTCGTCACGTCTGAAAAAGAGCTGGCTGACATCTTCACCAAGCCAGTATCCGCCTCGTTTTTTCATATATGTGACAAGCTGGGCATGATCGACATATATGCTCCAGCTTGAGGGGGAGTGTTGAAGTTGGAGACCAGGCGGTCTGTCGGTCTGGCTTGGCGGGTTATTGACCGGGCGGTTTGGCGGTTTGCCTTCAGCGGTTTGGTTGCTGTGTTGAGGTTTGAGGTCCAAGCGGTCTAGCGGTCTGTTACTGACGACTAGGAGACCGGGCGGTCTAACGGTCTCACTTGGCGGCTTGTTTCTCTCTCTGGCTGTGGCCGAGCGGTTAGCCCTTCTATCTAACCGCGCGGCTTGTTCCGGTCTGTTGTTCTAGCCGCCCAGATTTTTTGTATAGTTTTAGTCCCACATCTCTTATTTGTATTCTCTCTTCTCTCCTCCATTCTATATAAGGGAGGACATACCTTTGTAATAGATACCTTTTTCTGATAATAAAATTTCAGTTATACCATTTCCGGCTTATTTTAGTTCGCTTCTTACATTAATCAATGATTTCAAATCTTATTGATCCTAAGTTATTACACAATAGACTTGGACATGTGCACTATAAGAAAATGCGAGATCTAGTTAAGAGTCACAATATCTCGATAGATCTTTCTATTTGATTTAATAGGTGCGAGGTTTGTTCCCAAACTAAGATTACTAGAAATCGCTTCAAGTCAGTATCTAGAAGCACACAACTTCTTATATTGATACATTCTGACCTCTATGATTTTCGAAGTCATACCACTAGAGGGGGAAGGAAGTATCTTATTATCTTCATCGATAATTTTTCTCGATATTGTCATGTCTACTTATTGAAATCGAAAGATTAGCCTTTGAGATCTATAAGATTTTTAAAACTCATGTTGAGAACCAGTTAAACTTAAAGATTAAGTGATTTAGAAGTGATCGATGGCGAGAATACACTTCAATCGGGTTAAAGGACTTTTGTGTCTCTGAGGGTATAATCCTAGAAACTACAACTCCTTATTCACCTCAGTCAAAAGGTATCGCTGAGCGTAAGAATAGAACTTTAACAGAGATGTTGAATTCTATTCTTCTCACAGCTGGCATGCCCAATTCCTTTTGGGGGAAGTAGTCCTAACCGCAAATCACATTCTAAATATAGTACCTCACTCAAAGCTCAACTCTACTCTGTATGAGTTGTGGCTCGACCATCCTTGTAGATATGACACTCTAAAAACTTGGGGATGTATTACTTATATAAGAATACAAGATCTTAAGAGACCTAAGGTGGGACTAAGAACAACAACCTGTGTTTATGTCGGTAGTGCATAAGATAATGCAACTGATAAGTTTTTTGATCTATCCACTAATACAGTGATAAAGTCTAAAGATGCGACTTTCTTTGAACATAAATTTGTTAAAGATCATGGCTTGACTGTCTCTGGGTCTACTGACATGATTTTAGAATCTACTGTAGAACCTAAAGTTGGCCCCTCTATCACTGCTCCCCAACCTCTAGAGGTGGAACTTGTTCCTCTTAGAGTATCTACAAGAGATAGAATCTTAAGGATTTTGGTGAGAATTTCATCACCTACTACTTAGAGGATGATCCATTCTCCTATCAGGAAGCAATGAGATCTAGAGATGTGTTAATGTGGGCGGAAGCCAACGATGATGAGATGAACTCGCTGCTATAAAATAACACTTGATATCTAGTTGACCTGCTGAAAGGAGATAAAGTCCTAGGATGCAAGTGGGTACTGAAGATGAAATTGCACAGTGATGAGTCTATAGCCAGATATAAAGCACGTCTAGTAGCTAAGGGTTATAAACAATAGGTGGGATTAACTACATTGACATCTATTCACATGTATGACACTTATCCACTATTAGGATTGTTCTTGTCTTAGCTTATATTGAGAACTTTATAGTTCATCAAATGAATGTAAAGACAATCTTCTTGAATGGAGAGCTTGATGAAGAGATCTGTATAACATAACCTGAAGGTTATGTACATAAAGATCTAAAAGATAAAGTGTGCAAGCTAGATAAATCAATCTATTGGCTTAAGCAATCGCCTAAGATATGACATATGAAATTTGACCAAGTGGTAAAGAGCATTGGATTTCAGTCCAGTCTCTCAGACAAGTGCCTCTATCACCGCTCAATGTCAAATAAAGCAGCCATCAAATGCTTGTATGTGGATGACATGTTGATTCTGGAATCAGATCTTGTTGTAGTAAGGGATATTAAATCCACTCTTGCAAAAACATTTGACATGAAGGACCTTGGTCCAGTTATACCCTTTTAGGAATGAAAGTTCGAGCAGACAAGAGTCGTATTACTCTTAGTCAAGCTCATTATGTAGAGCAAATTCTTTCTACCTGGGTTATAAAGACTGTAGGCCTGTAGAGACATCATTTGATCAAATGTCAAGTTGTTTCTAAATGAAGGGACCGGCATTGGCCAAGTAAAGTACTCAAATATCATTGGTAGCCTCATGTACGCCATAAGTCGTACAAGACCAGACATTGCCTTCTCTATTGACATGCTGAGTCACTTTGCTAGTAGCCCATGCAAATAGCATTGGGATGCCTTATACAGGTTAATGAGATACCTATGAGGTACTAAAGATCATGTTATGTGCTAACTGGTTACCCTCCTACTGTGGATGGATACTCTGATGTCTCGTGGTGTTCAGAAGTTCACAATAGTAAGTCTACCAGTGGATTTATATTCACTATGGGTGGAGCTATTGTTGCTTGGAAATCCAAAAGACAGACTTGTATAGCTTTGTTGTCTATGGAAGTCAAGCTGTTTGCCTTTGCTTCGGCTGGTGAAGAGGCAGACTGGATCAAGAATTTGATTCTAGATATTCTCTTATCTAGGCTACAAGTCAATTCTTTGAGTCTGTACTGTGATAATCAGGCAGGAGTTCAAGTCGTCAAGAATGTCTTCTTTAATACTAATAGAAGACATGTGCGTCTGATACATGCTTTATTGAATTATCTGAAAGAACAGGTCATTATCACCTTGATCGATGTGCAATCGAAGGATAACCTAGCTGATCTATTGATGAAAAAAATGTCCAAAGACCGATTAATCAAAACAATGGGGGAAATGAGACTCAATGTTATTTAAGTTCAGTCTTAGTTCAAGGTTAGGTGATTCAGTTCAGCTTTAGTCTAAATGTTTTGATTCTTTCTACTTTCATTTATCAAAGCAAGCGTGTTGTGCTCCGCGTGTTGGGCTCCGCTGATGTTCGGGGTTACTGAGCACGAATCTAGTAAGTTATTTCATTCCACATCTGATGTTAATAACTTCATCAGGATTCATCCTCCTTACCTTGGAGGAGAGTGTTATTCCAAATTTGATAACACGATCTGACTTGGTTTGGCTCTTCTTCTATTGATCGGTTCGATTCTACATTTGATAAGTTCTAGTTAACTTTAGAAAAAAAGTAACTGTGACATTCCACATTGGAACAGTGGAACACATATACAGCTATAGTGTCCAGAAGTTCATAAGATTGTTTTCTTGATAACAGATAATGGATTCTGAGGTAGAACCTACAATACTCTATATTAGGTGTCCTCTAAGTTAATTTTAACATACTATGTTCTTACAAGTAGAACTAGATACATGTACTTTTCAAAAGTTGGAATTCATTCTAAATGAACTTTTTTATAAGAAAATACAAGAGTTGTTGCTGATGGATGAGCATGTGCAGATTGAGATCCTGACAAGGATGATCTAATGGATGATGATTCTTAGAGTATTACTGTGGTTTTCTTATGCTTAGAGCACTGTTTAGCTCTCATTTATTTCACTTATTTTGTTTGAACCATTTTCTTTCTCTTTAGTTGGTCATGAGACACTAGGTGTGCTGGTACCTGTGCTGTGATTGCCCTTTTAACTTTGCTATTATGCTGCTGAGTTTTTCTGTTTATTCTTATGCATGCATACAACTGCTTTATTTAATGTCCAATATGTTCTGGCAAGTGTGACGGACACGGTTGTGAGTGCTTCATGTTTGGTTGAACACTACACACACCACCCATTTTCCGACGTTAGGTTTATGGCGGATATAAGAGGAGATTATTAGGGAATTAATATATATCTGCACGTGTTGAGACTGACTCGGAACGATCCATTGGGTTTCGTGTCACTCTAGGGCATGGCTCTACGCTAGAGATATTATAAATAGTCATTCCACACCGATGAGCTATTGTGGACTATCTTGAGCGAAAACTCAACATAAAATATTAAGGGTATAGTACTTATATTTGTAGGCCTCAAATGGCTATTTGAAGCTTACAAATTCCCCAAAAGTTATTTTTTATTAACCTAAAAAGGCTCTATTTGCAGCCCCCCATTCGAAACAAGTTTCTGCCAAACCTTCCGCGCCCCCACATGGGCGCACATGAGCGTGCTCCCCGTGCACACGTGATGGGTTTGGGTTCCCATCCGATGCGGAGAAAACCCACTACGACAGACGAAGATTCATAATGGTGTGGATCAAGTGGTGAAGAGATCATGGCGCGATCCATATGAAGGAAGAGTTTGGATGGTAGATGGCTCATATCATATATATATAATATTATTATTATTTCAGATGGAATAAAAACAAATCTTTTTATATCTCTTCGCATGCATCCACGTGAAGATTAAACAAATCAAAAGGTTGAAAAAATAAACATATTTTTTGACTTGTCATGCAACCACTCGGGTGAAGGAATATGAAGTAAATCTCATCACATAAACTCGTCTCTATAAATAAATCCATCTTCAAAGCAAATCATAGACAAGTAAATTCGATATCACCGAGCATTCAACTAGAGGAAGCTTTCTGGAAGAGGAATCCCAAATCGAGTGAGCTCCAAGAAAAGATCAAAAAGCTCTGAGCATTCAACCGATGAGAGATTTCACCTTGTTTTTTTTTCTGGAGATGTGACGTGCAAGTGGCGTCGAAGTTGCGCCAGAAGAACGCTGAGGTTTGCGGCATCGGTGGAGAAGTGCTGCCAATGTTGAAGTTGGTGTTGGTAGCCTCTGTCGGCCGCGAGAAGGACTGTGAACGAAAACTATATATGTTCATGTCAAGGGGCAACTTTGCTACCGACATTTTGGAGAAGTGCCAGTTTCACACAAGATATATCAGAGAAGATTAATGTGTTGATCCGTCTCGATAATTACTGTGGTAACTTGTATTTATTTGTATTAATTATTGTGTAGCGATGTGGAAGAGATCCTTTGTAAATCGAGAATGGAAAACCTGTAAATTTTTTGCATGTTTTTATACACGTTTTAATGCAGGATTTCCGAGTTAGGCTCTGATCGTCCCGTAATTTTCACCAAACTAAGTTTTTGCGTTAAAAATCTCTTGTGCATCATTTTATTTTGCTTGGATTATTTTCTTCCGCTAAACGACTGCATAGGTGCTTTCGCAAAAATAATATATAAGTACTCAGGTCGGGCATGCATGCTCTCAAACCCAACAAGTAGCATCAGAGTTAGATTCATTATCAGAACAATTATCAGGCTGACCTGTCTGAGATTCAAAAAGATTCGATCAGATATTTCAAGTTAGTGATCTGGTGTGATGGGTGACGACCATTAGTCCACTTTATCTTCTTTGATTCCTTTTTTTTAAATAGTCAGCTCATAAAACTGAGGTCAGTTCGATATATGACAGAGCATAATAGAGTCTACTTCAGCTTCGAGATCCGTGCAAATAGCGAAACTCAGTGACATGAACTACCACCAGTGACACTTATTGATAGAGGATCTCATCTATGTGAAGGGTTGTCAGATACGTCGAAATTGGATGTATATAAATTACGCAAGTGCACGTGTCAAATTAAGTAATAAAATGAGAGTGGAGATCGTTCTCACGAGGAAGTAACTAATCTAATGCTTGCAAATACTAATTTAACTTTTTCTTTAAATTCAAGCAACCTTAATTAATTATGGTGATTTGAAAAATGATTTAATACAAAAATAACTTTGATCAATATGGAGAGGTAGCCTTATATTTTGATTTTTTATGCATGTTAAGATGAATCCTGATAATTTATAAAAATGATTGATTATTTTATCTTGCAACGATTTTAAAATAGAAATCTTTATCTCTCGATCTAAGAAATTCGTATATTCTTTTATTCCTCTAGCCATCTCTAACATATGCAGAGCGAAAGAATATCATAAAGAACAAAAATCAATATTGTTAGCAAAATTACGAAATATCATTCTCCCTTATACGCTATATTGGATCTATGGTGCACGCAACTCATCTCTCGAATTATGAAGCACAGTAAAAATACAGAAACTTTGGTGAAATATTCACGCTTCTTCTCTCTCGAATATCGAAACGTGATAATAAAATCTCCATCAAATTACTAACGCAACTCATCTCTCAAATTATGAAATGTAATAAAAAGATGATGTTGAAACCGAAAAATCGGTCCCTGTGGAGTTCGACCCTTGGGGGAAGGGGTGGTCGCGCACTTACTCTGCTCCTGCAAGAAAATGACAAGAAAGTGAAGAACAAAGGACTAGACCAAGGGCGCTAGGAGACCTGAGAATTAGTAAGCATGCCTTTCTGAGGTACCCCTTGTGTCCTATTTATAGAGAACTGACAATGCCCTGCAAATAGCCTACCTCTGCTGGTCTGAAATTACATAAAGCCCCCTTGGGCTGGCCTGCCAACAGCCAAACTCCACTGTTATGAGAGGCCAGGGGTAGACCACCTGGGGCGGGATGGCCACTGGATCCTCTTCTCGGCAATGGCGAGTGCGAGCTCGCCTGGCGAGCAGCTCCGGTTTGGCGAGTGCGGGCTCGGCTGGCGAGCAGCTTGGGTTTGGCGAATGTGGGCTCGGCTGGAAAAAACCCTTAGCTCGGCCCGACGATCTCCGAGCTCGGTACGACGATTTGCCGAGCTCGAGCTCGGCAGTGAACCCTTCCCAGCCGTGAGGCGGTCTGGACCGGCCGGTCTGGCTTCTACGGACCCACTCGGCGGATACGGGGTTGTACAGATGAAGAACCAAAGTTTTTGAAATAAAGTTCATAAATTCAATAAAGATAAATTATCAAACATACATAAATCTTAAAAGAAAATCATCATCTCAACAAGCATAATACTCTCATCATACAAGACTTGGATAAATTAGTTCATGATAATAGAGACACGTAACACAATTAAAAAGTTTTTACAAAACATGATGAATGAAATTGAAGTATTGTAGGAAAAAGCCTCGCAAATTCTTTGCAAAATGATATTCTTCTGCACGGTGCCCTAGCCTCCTTCTCCTCTCCAAGTAAAAGCCGGAAATCCCCTTGATGGTTCCTTTTTAATGTCAATCGAACCCCCTATCAGCCCTCCTTTTTGGATTTAAGAGAAATATCTCTAAAAGATCTTTTTTTATATTATACAAATCCTTCTTTTTAATGAAAAATATTTTTTATGAAATATAATTGCTTTTCTTGTAGAAAATCAATCACTTCAAGATGATATTTTGTTCCTTTATTTTATGCCAAAACTGAACAAAAGCCTTCTTAAATTCAGATTTGCAGATGACGCCAAAATCTGATCTTTAAAATTGAAATTCGGATTTCATACTTGTTACAACAACTCTGCAATAACTTTTCAAGAAATTGAATTGGTTTAGCTCCACTTCTTCAAGTCGAATTCTTCAGTATTTCTATAATAAAAACATAGGAAATTGATGTTATTACCTAACTTAGACAAATTATAAATTTAATCTTATTATATTTGATTTAAAACCATTTTTCTCAATTATAATAAACATAAAGTCAACGAAAACGGACTAAAATATCTTCTTTTTAAGAAGTTATCACTAACATGTGTCTATCTTTGAGGAGATGCCTAAAGACACGAATCCAAATAAGTGAAAGATGGAATACCAGAAGTTATGCAGATTTATCATACAGTTCGTGAAGCCGAATGTATACAATCACGCCGCAAGTATCGTTGACGCAAAAATACTTTGGAAAACTCTATAGATATTATATGTCAAGAGTACTAACATCAACAAATTATATTTGTTAAAAAAGCTAGTGAGTTTAGATATAGAGAGGGATCCCCTATTCTGGATCATGTGAACGAGTTTTACCATATCATTGATCACCTTACTACTATGGAGGTGACCTTTGACTAAGTTAATGCATTGTGACTGTTAAAGCCTCTTCTAGACTCTTGAGAGATAGTCAGAATTTCTCTAATCAACTCATCTTCTGGTGACATCATTACTATGGAGATTACGATGAGTGACATCTTGAACGACGAGCTGCGAAGAAAATCTCAAGAACATTCAGGCTCTTTTTCACGATATGATGCCCTCTATACTGAGCCCAGGGGGAAAGGTAAGAGTAAGAGTAGAGGAAAGAAGAGTGAGAAGAGCCAAAGTAGAGGGAAGTCTAGGTCACACTACTAGAATGTGGAGTGTCACTACTTCCACAAGAACGGTCATATTCAGAAGTTTTGTTACACTCTGAAAAATGATCAGAAGAAGAAGAGAGAGTCCTCAAATGAGAAGACGGACACGCATATGACGACCACTAATTTTATAGAGGAGGACGATGACATCATTGTAGGAGATGATATCATTACTACACTCTCGCACGATGATATGAGCTGGTTTGTTGATTTAGGGTGTTTCTGCGCATATCTACAACAATAGAGCTATTTATCACTTACAACACTCATGATTGTGGAGTGCTTAAGATGGGCAATAACGATACATTTAAAGTCATCAGGAGGGGATACATACACTGAAGGACAACACAAGGGGTTTGCTAATTCTAAAGGATATACGATACGTACCCAACATTCACTTCAACCTAGTTTAAGTCAGGAAGCTAGACTGTGAATGACACCTCAGTGTATTTGGTGGAGAGTTCTGGAAACTGTTTATAGGATTTCTTATAGTTACTAGAGATTGGAGAGATATTGTCTTATATTATATGAAGGAAATACTTGAAGTTGTTTAGGACAACACTGTTAGAGATGGAGCATCCACCTCTTTATGGCATAGGAGATTGTGTCATATTAGCTAGAAGGACATGAGATGTCTTGTCAAGACAAGATGATCACTAATCTATCTACAGATCAATTGGAGAGGTGTGATCATTATATAGATGGGAAGAAAAATAGAGTTTCATTCTAGAGTCATAGCTCTACCAAGAGATTCAAGCCATTAGGGCTCATACATATTGATGTTTGTAAACCACTGAAGGTCCAAGCGAGAGGAGGAGCGTCCTATTTTTTGGCGTTCATTGATGATTTTTGAGTAAGCTTTGGGTCTATGATATTAAGACCAAATATGGGATCCTCAACACTTTTCGAAGATCCCATGCCGAGGTAGAGAGACCTTCTAGGAAGAAGCTAAAGTACATCATGTCCGATAATGAGAGAAAGTATATTGGTTCTTTTGATGAGTACTGTAGAGATCAATGGATCATACATGAAAAGACTCAGCCCAAGACGCCGTAACTGAATGACGTAGTAGAAATAATGAATAAGATACTAATATATGGAGAGAGTGAGGTGCTTGTTATTTGAGGCAAAGCTACCTGACATGTTTTAGGGTTGAGGCTTTGTATACATATGTACACGCCATTAATCTCTCACCCGGTTCTGAACTACAAGATGATGTTCCTGATAGGATCTGATATGGGAAGGACCCTTTGTACAATCACTTGAGGGTCTTTGGCTGTAAAATCATTGTGCACGTCTCGAGGGAAAAAAGATTAAAATTAGATTCTAAGACCCGATATTGCATCTTTTCGGGATATGTATGCATCAGCGAGTTTGGCTATAAGTTCTTTAATTTGATTAAGAAAAAACTTGTACGCAGTCACGATGCTGTATTTACTAAGGATAAGACTATGATTGATCCTGAGAAAATTGATGAGCCTGACTCTCGTACTAATATAATGTCTCCAATAAATAGAGGTGATGACACCGAGGAGGCCGTAAAGCCTAAACAAATACCGGACACTAAGCTACCTTTAGATCTTGAGGATACTACTGATGGTGAGCCTATAGAGTTCATCACTAAGACTATACCAGCAGTTGAGCTCACTCTGCGAAGGTATGATAGAGTCGGATACTCATCTTCGAGATATTCTGCTTCTTAGTATATTCTTTTGACTAATGCGGGGGAGCCCGAGTATTTTAATGAGGTAGTACAGAGCTCAATGAAGAAAGAATATACGATTTTTATGCAGAGAGGGATGCAGTCTCTACATGAAAATCACACTTATGATTTGGTGAGATTGCCTAAGGGCAAGAAGGCTCTGAAGAATCAGTGGATTTTGACAATAAAACATGGAGATCCCTTGAAACCACTTAGATACAAGGCCATATTAGTGGTGGAGGTTTTATTCAAAAATAGAGTGTTGATTTTGATGAGATCTTCTCTTCTATTGTGAAGATGTCTTTTATTCTGGTTGTTCTTGGCCTTGCTGTGAGGCTAGACCTAGAGATCGAGCAAATGAATGTCAAGACTATATTTCCATATGGTCATCTTGAGGAGTAACTTTATATGGAGTAGCCTGAGGGTTTCAGGGTGAAAGGAAGGAGAGTTTAGTATATCATCTGAAGAAGAACTTGTATGGCCTGAAGCAGGCCCCGCGATAAATGGTACAAGAAGTTCGATGCTTTTATGGGGGAGATAGACTTTAGGAGAACCACCCTTGATTACTGTGTATTTATGAAATAGTATGCTCCAAAGGATTTTATTATTTTACTCATGTATATTTATGACATGTTGATAGTCGTGAGGAGCACTACACTCATTGCTGAGCTAAAGTAACATTTGAGCTCCAAATTTGAAATGATGAACTTGGGAGCAACGAAGACCATCCTAGGAATACATATTCGAGGAGATAGAGACTCCAAGTTACTGTGACTATCTTAGGAAAGATACATCAGGAATGTGCTACAGAGATTCAGTAGGTTCAAGCGAAGAAGGTGAGTACGCCAACTGCAGCTCACTTCAAGGTTACCGTTGACCAGTGCCTGAGCATACCTGAGGAGAAAGATGAGATGCAGAAGGTCTCTTATGCTTCTGTAGTTGACAGTCATATGTACACAATGGTGTGCACCCGCTCTGATGTAGCGCATGACATTGGTAATATTAATCGGTTTCTCTACAATCCTAGGAGAAAATGTTGGAATGTTGTGAAATAGATTTTGAGGTACCTGCAAAGAATGTCAAATTTTACATTGAGGTACCTGCAAAGGACGTAAAATTTTACGTTGAGGTTTGGAGATAGTGATCTAGAGCTACTAGGCTACACCAATGCTGATATGACCACTACAATATTTTTGGTCTTTAGCAATATTTGACTTGGCAACATTTACGAAAATATTGTCTAAAACTTGATAGAGAACAGTTTGTAAGTGTTGCAATAGGTTAGCAACTTTAGGCAACACTTTTTATGGAACATTCAAAAACTGTTCTCTAATCCCTTATATGGAATAGTTTTGAAATGATGTAGTTGACGGTTCACTTTAGACAACGATTATCACATGTTGTGTATTTAAAAAAAATTTGCAACATGTTAGAAGTGTTCCTAATGCTTTTCAACTAAACCAAAATTTATTCGAACACCTAAACTATTACTTAAAAATTAAATTTAGAAAATTCATGACAAACCCTCCCACAGTTTCCCCTCGACACTTTCCCAATGGCCGATACCATTCCTCTTCCTCCCGTGCGCGGCTTCCTCGCCATTATCTCGGATCGATTCACTTCCCGGCGACATCTTAGCTCATTTAATTTCTTCTCCCGACGTCTACTCCTGTTCTAAAAAGAAGTTAAAAATGGTGAGCTCTCTAATAGGGTTTTGCTGACACCCTCTCCTCGATCATGATCTCCTTTACAACATAATGACTCTACAATGAAATTTATTTTGCAGCGTGTTAACAAATGCGACAAAAATTTTTATTTTTTTAGGATGTTTTAGGCAAAGTGCTGTAGGTTTCCATTAGGTTTCAATTCGCCGCATTTTAATTCCACGCCCGCCTCTTTTTTTTGATATCACTTCTCCGCCCTTTTTCTAGTTCTGGATTTGCCCTAGTCGCGGCCCGCGACCCTCTCCAGTTTAGACTTTCACGCACGGCGCATCCGGCATCACTTCTCCAGCGACGGCATGCCCGATCATCCCCGTCAACAACGAGGTTCATCTATGCCTCTCTAGTGTCTGTAACGCGGTGCGCCATTCCATCGTTCGTCTATCTCTAGTGCGCTCTGAACCCTAGCAGCATTCCAAGCAGGTATTTCTTTTCCTCTTCGACGAGAGGAAGATGCTGCACGGTGCCGCCGGGTGCTAGGGCATTTCCCTCTTCGACGATGACGACGTTACACGTTGCACGCCACGACGCTGACGGCTCGACCTCGTCGGCTCTTCGTCGTCTTCGACGTCTTCGTTTTCCTCTTCGACGACTCGACCTCCAGATGGCTCCAGTGCCCAGTCTGCGATTTCTTGCGGCGTGCTGGGTCAGGGGCCAGGGCGATAGCCGATATCCTTCCTGGTGACTGCTCCAGTACTTCGTCTGCATCGGCATCGCTCACTCTTTGAGTCTTTGCAACCAAGGGTAACGATCTCTTCCTCTCTGTGTTTGTAATTATTTTTGTGCAATGAGAGTCTCCTCACTCCATTTCGGTTGAGGATGGGGACTCCATCAGGGCGTGGGATTGCGACCCTGACGTGTTTTGATGTGTGAGCTGAACGAAGAGTCCCTCTCCCACTACGCGGTGGAGAGTGTGGACTCTGCCAGGGCACCTAGAACCAAAGCTAGAACTAGGTGTTGCACCTAGAACCCCTGCTCTCTCCCTTTTTTGCAGTCCTATAACCTCCTCCACGAACTTGTAACTACCCTAACACGTCTTCAATAACTTCTCCCAACTTCCCCTTTTGCTACTAACCATCAATTATTTCCCTTCCCCGTTACTCCCACTCACATTCCAGTCTTCAATCGATCACCCCCTCCCATGAATTCCAGGTCCACTGTAATGTAAAACAGACGACTCATCCCTATTACTCAAAATTAAAAACTGTAGCCAATTTCATTCCTGGAATCATTCCAGCTCCTCTCCTCTCCAAAATCATGATGAACCATTTTAGGACCTACCGTATCTCCATTCTGACCCCTAATTCAGTGCAGGACAACCAGTACACCTAATTCCAGGCTTAGTAATATTCATCCAGCAACCTAAAACCTCAATTACTGGCTCTGGAACCTCTGTCAAGCAACCAATTTACTTCATCCCTTCTTCCCAGCCCCTGCCGCCACCATCCAGCTCATTGAAACCACAATTCAGCACTCAAACACTCCCAGTCAGTCCAACGCCCCTCTGAAAGTCCAAAGTTACTTCACCATTACTTATCAATCTCATTGAACATCCACTTAGCCTTCTATCTCATAGTCATTGTGAGTTTATTTCATGATTGCAAGTTCTTTCGGTTGAATTATGCATCAATTCACAGTTGTGGATATTAGTTAGTAATCTTTGTGCAAGACATCTTGTGACATGCCAGGTTTAGTTCACACACTCTTGCATGTTTACTACCATACTTATTTTCTTACTGAAAAATCTACTCGAATGTGGGCATTAAAATATTATTTATGATTTTCTTTTATTGCAAGTGTATGATTTTTCCTATAATTTTAATTAGTCTTCCCACATCATTAGAACCTACCCTATATCACTAAGGGCATTATTTGTTTCTAGAAAATTTAATCTTATAATGCATATTTTTGTCATCTTTGGGTACCTTTGTGTTTAAAGGTTACATGAAAGTATGTGATTTGAACAATAACTTTACTCTACCTATTACAAGTGTTTAAACAATGGGTTGAAGACCAAAGATTTATGTAGGCAAGTGTTTTTACAAACTCCTTGTTTTCTTAATTACTTCTTCCAATTGTCCTCCGATAGTCAATTTTTTTCAGAATTTAGTTTTTCAAGGCTCTTTATGTATGTTATTTGTTGATAAACGTAGAAATATAACTTTCTTGTAGGGAGAAATGCAACAGCTGCGGGATAAGCTCACTGTAGCAGAGCGGACTGCTAAATATGAAGCTCAGCTAAAGGTATTTTTACCCTTGCTTTTTGCGAGTTTACCTTGCTATTGCACAGTGAAGCATTTATTAATGAGAATCTGATTTAAAATCGTTTTAATTTGGTAGAAAAAATATCATCTGCGACTGAAAGTACTTGAAGAGGGCTTGAAAATGTCATCTGGTAGCATTCAACGCACCAACTCAGAGGGTAAGAGTGTAAGCAATGGTTCTTCACGTAGACAATCATTGGGAGGTGCTGATAATATTTCGAAGGCTTCACCCAATGGTCTTCTGACTAGGAGAATGTCATCCTTCCAGTTTAGATCTCCCCTCTCAAGTGGCTCTAACACTGTGTTGAAGCATGCAAAAGGAAAGTCATTTGATGGTGGAAGTAGATCATATGATTGCAATAAAGTCCTTGCCAATGGGATTACTTTTTCACTCAACAAACCTATTGAGGAAACACGAGAAGGTGAGGCACATAGCAATTGGAAGGATATTTTGGAGGAGAAACCAAATGAGCTCAAAACTGAAGATTCAAGTGACACTGTGTCTGGATTGTTGTATGATATGCTACAAAAGGAGGTGATTATTCTCAAAAAAACATGCTATGAGAAAGATCAAAGCCTGAAGGATAAAGATGATGCATTTGAGGTTATTAGCCACAGCTTGTTAAGTGAATAGCTTTAATTTGTAGATTATAGAACAGTTTTAATTTGGAATTCTACTTGCAAATGCTGGCAAAGAAAGTAGATACTTTGACAAAAGCAATGGAAGTGGAGGCCAAAAATATGAGAAGAGAATTGTCCTCCATGGAGAAGGAGGTTGCTTCCATGCGAGTAGAGAAAGATCAAGATAATAGGGCAAAACGTCTTGGTAGTTCTAAGGTTCCTGCTAGCACTTCGCAGCTCCTCCCCGGGCGATAAGATCATTGCTATTCCTTATCCATTTAATTATTGGGATGAGGGATGAAGCGGCATGCCGCAGAGGTAGGACCTAGCTGCTGTTTACTTGGGTTGTCAACATGTAATTTTAGTGCATATTGTATCAACGATTGTGATTTTAGTTTTCTATATATTATTGATGCATTTGCTAAAATAATCATTCTCTAGCCATATATAATCAAGATCATCTAGGTTGATTAAGAACTATTCAAGTCAACCCAAACCATATATATTGGATCAATAAAGACCTATCAGAGCTAACTCGGTTAATCAGAATTCATGGATCGAGGATCATGTTGGGCTGTTTGATAACCTCAACTGATGTTTCTTATATTTGTTTTAATTTTTGATTTTCAGGTGGAATGCATCGATGTTGTTGAAGATATCAATGTATTCCCTGCTGTTTGCACTAATAAGGAGAGTTGTTCTTTAGGAACCCAAATACATGATTGTAGTGTTAAGTTTGTCCAAGCTCAAGTTGTTGCCTGCGAAATTATCTCAATCTGAAACCACTACATATATTAGTGTTTCTGATGATATTGATTTGCAACAGAACTTTATTAATCTGTTGTGGTGGTTCAGTGTGATGTATTGTGAATAACTTCTTTTAAGTTATTACATATGTAAATATAGAATTTCGGAGTACAATAAATTTATGAGTTATTTTATTAAATGCAATTTTGTGAAATTATCAGTTCAGTTTTGGGGTTATTTATATGCCTCTATTTCAAACACTTCTAATGATTTCCAAACATGTAATTATACGTTACGCTCAACATCCTCTGGCGGTATTGGCGTTTTTTTAAAAAAATCGCAATTTTTTAACAACAGTTTTAAAGTGTTGCCTTTGTAGCTTTTGACAACGTTTTTTAATTGTAACAGTACATGTCAACAGTTCTAAAATGTTGCAATAAGTCAACCAAAAAACTGTTGCCTATTCTAAGGGTTTAGGCAACAATTTTTGTTTAGTGTTGGCCTAAAGGTATGAAAATTGTTGCCTTAGATATTTGGCAACACGCCTATTTGAGACACCCCTATGTCAACCGTTTTTGATGTTTTGGAAACACTTTGCAGTTTTAGGCAACAGTTTTCAAGGGTTGCTAAAAGCCGGATATGGTGTAGTGGGCTGAAGACTTGGACTCCAGAAGATCGACTTCTTGGTACCTGATCTTGTTTGCCTCAGGAGCCGTGTCGTGGTAATCAAGGCTGCAGAAATGCATTGCACTATCGACAATGGAGGTCGAGTTTATTGCGGTCATTGAGCCAGTAAAAGAGCTTTTTTTGATGAAGCATTTCATAGAGGAGTTGAGTTTCACTCAGGAGCGATACACACTTCTATGCGACAGTCAGAACAATTTATTTGGGGAAGAACCCCACATTTCAATCAAGGTCTAAAATTATTGATACGCAATATCATTAGATATATATGCGATGTTTTGGAGCAGAAGGAGCTCGACTTACAGAAAGTGTATACTGATGACAATGGAACATATATGCTCAAAAAGTCATTACCGAGGGGAGAATTGGAGTACTATCAAAGGATCGTCGGGGTGGTAGGTTCTTCCGCATCGTTGTGAATGGGGATAATTTTTGGGTTAATTTGGGTTCTCATCCAATGCGGGTTAATTTTTGAGAAAACCTTTGACGTCGGACGTTGAGGTATCCGTAATGAGGTGGATCAAGTTGTGAAGGGATCATGTCGCAAACATACAGGAGGAAGATTTTCCGTTCTAGATGGCTCATATATATATACGAGCATCTTCGCACGGGCTACGCCCGTGCTCGATGCTCTCGGGCGGCCTTCGGCCGCATCAGGCGGGCTTCGCCCGCCTACCTACAGACTACGCTCGTGCTCGATGCTATTGGGAGGCGTTTCGCCTCATCAGGCGGGCTTCGCCCGCCTGCGCACGGGCTGCGCCCGTGCTCGATGCTCTTCGGCGGCATTACAGAGGTGAAGGCATGATAATACACAACGGATAAAAGATAAAATGTTAGAAGGTACATTAGGATAACATGTAAACAGTGGTACATGCACATTATATTTTCAGCAGAAGTGTGATTCGACAATGTTTATACACTTTATTTATATACAGTATCATTCGTACTGATATTTAATTGATACGTTGTTGATAGTACTCTGGCTTAATATCAAAGAGACGTAGCTCCTCGGCTGATATTGTTCGCCCGTCAATAATTTGGCCGTTTATCACGGTTGCGGCAGTTTCCATTGAAAGTTTATCTGCAAAGATTAGTTCTCCTGTCCCAGTTGGGTTGCCTGATGTGTCGACATCGACCTGCATTAATAACGGGTCAATATGTTGTAATTATAAAATAAAATGGATGTAGTAATTTAATTTATAATGGTAAATAAGAGTGTTTACGCTGCCGTGCAGAAAGCCTTGAAGATTTTCAAAGAGTGATCTTACAGAAGCAGTGGTTCTAGCATGATTAAGGTTGCTGAGTAATACAGCGAAGTAGTAGTAGTCTCGCATATCTGGGGGCACATTGTTGGAGGAGTCAACATCAACGAATGTCAATGGTAGGTCATCCTCTTGCGTGATGTTTGGTAAGGAGCCGTACTCAGTCATTGTGAATATGTACGTATGTACTGTATCATATGAGAAATGATATTCTGAGATCAATAGAGTAAATGATTTTAAACATAAAGTTCATGTGAAAGCTGAAATGAGCACTTTTTATTTAAGGCACAGAAAAAAAAAAACAATGATATTTTGAAATGTGGTGAAAAATAATGAAGTATTGGAATATACAGTAGCGTAAATTTAAATGATCATTTGAGGTAGAGAAGAAATGCATAGGCGCAAGTATTACGTACTCTGTGTGTTTGAAATGTACCTGTAAGAGGAGAAAACATAAATTTTTCGTGATGTAGATACGGACGATTACGGATGACCGGGCTGTGAAAGTAATATAAAAGGAAGTAGTATTTAGAGATGATAATAGCATATCAGTGTCTGTGAAATTTGGAAACAAATACAACAAATATAATGCACATGTATGTTCACTTTTGATAGTATCTCTTTGTAGACAATATTTTTTGTGTGCGTGCCGGAATGTCCACGTACAACACTATCTTTCACTAAGACTTTTGTGTTTGCAGCAGTAATTCCTCTGGATAGTGCAACGTAGAGTTGACCGTGAGTGAAAACAGGAGAGGGTAGATAAAGGCCAACATGTTGGATTGTCTGTCCTTGAGATTTGTTTATGGTCAATGCAAAACTTAATCGAACCGGAAATTGTTTTCTAGTCAGTTCAAAAGGCATATGTTGATCTCCAGTATTTTTTAGAGGTATGCGAGGAAGGAACACTGAGTTCCCTTTATGTTGACCAGTAAGAATTTCTGCCTCAATAACATATCTTGAGAATTGTCGGCATATGAGTCGTGAACCGTTGCAAAGACTGATATGCGGGTTTAGATTCCGCAGAAGCATAATAGGGGCACCTTTTTTTAAAGACAATTTATGATGCGGAAGATTACTCGCTGAGATGCTATTAAGAAATTCTTGCGGATATAAATTGTATTTGTCATCATCAACGGAATCAAAAGAGTAGTATGT
Source organism: Platanthera zijinensis (assembly GCA_039513925.1). Lineage (NCBI taxonomy): Eukaryota > Viridiplantae > Streptophyta > Magnoliopsida > Asparagales > Orchidaceae > Platanthera > Platanthera zijinensis. The sequence continues at coordinate 231,646,062 of CM077080.1, forward strand.
TATCTCCTCACCAGGAAAAACACCTAAACATTTTTCATTTAAATGAGCAACATCTTCATTTAATGGACTGAGAAGCGCCCTATTCTCCCAGTAATCATAGCTTCTAATATTACATGTAATATTAGAGAATATGATGTTTATAAGTAAACTTACTGAATGTTCGCCATCCCACGGAATAATCATTGAATCAGGAATGTGTATCATATCATCATCATATGTCAATTCAGTACCATTTCCAATGCGAAGCAGATATTCTGAGAAATGTTGGTCATTCAGTGCGCGCATATTTTCAGTCAGTGATAGTAGTTTGACAGTTAACCACAATGGCGACGTAACAATACTGGCATTAATAATTTGTGACACTGTGCCATTAATGACAACTGGTGGAATCTGACGGAAATCACCGCCCATAATGACCACTTTACCACCAAAAGGTAAGTCTGTGTTTAGAACATCACGTAATGATCGGTCGACAGCTTCAAAAATATATTTGTGCGACATAGGCGCCTCATCTCACAGAATAGCGGAACAGTGTTTTAAGAGTTGCTGCATATCTGATGTTTTACCAAACTTGCAGTATGACCCAGCTTCAATAGGAATAGGAATCTTAAATCGCAAATGTGCTGTATTTCCTCCTGGAAGAAGAGTTGCAGCAATTCCTGATGATGCAGTGGCAAGTACAATATGACCATCTTGTCGTAGGTGGGCAATAATGGCTTTGTATAAAAAAGTTTTTCCAGTGCCAGCAGGGCCGTCAATGAAGAACATACCGCTGGTGCCTTGTCGAACACATTCAATGATAATATGGAATATATAGGACTGACGTTGATTTAGTGATGCAACAGAAAGAAGTTCTGTATTTGAAATAGATAATGACAGTTCATCCGCAATTAAAACAGAGGAGGTCGTAATGTTTTCAAAGCTTGCAGACATTTTAGGGAGATCAAATTGTGTAATGCATTTGCTGTGTTGCTGAAGAATGTTGTCGATTTCACGGAGTAGCTTGTTGAGGACATATACACTGTTCACAGATGACGATGTAATGTAATCTTTTATCATTGCTGCGTAATTGACATTCCAAAGCTCTCTAACATTTGTAGAATTGCAAAATAACAAAATTGTTGTAAATAAAGTACGGAGTGCTGCGGGCATCTGAAAGTATCTAGCATCGCGCATACAGTTATGCAGACTATTGTCCTGTTCTAATAGACCATAATATTCAGCTGCTGCCTTAAATGTTTGATGGATAACAGTACCAACAGTCATCAAATGTTCAAAAGATCTTGGTGCCCGAATATGATTTAAAAGCAGCCGTAAGTAAAATCTTTCTCCTTCTGAAGGATGTACTGAGTACATTCGAGCAATAACCTTTTGACGACGCCTCCGCTTATGCCAAGTTCTTGAGGTCGAATTCCATGTGTAGTGTTTTGGGAATTTAGTGTAAAAATATCCGTGTTGCTCTTGGTTATTGTTGTTAATACTGAAGAATTCTGTCAACATTGTACGGGAGTTTCGCTCATTTACAAGAATGTTATGTAGTACATCAGTACTGCAAAACTGAACCTGATGTTTGTTCGACAGATGTATTTGCAAACGAATTACTGAAGGATATGTTTGATACATATTGAATTTTAGTATTTTCCAGAATGCTTCCTGCGGACATATCCATCGACCGTTGACATATTGAGAGATCTCATTTCGAGCCGCAGTATCGTGGAGTTGGAATTCAACAAAGTCAGGACCTTTGTGAATGTACTTGTATAAGTATTTAATACTCTTAATACTACTACAAATTTCTACATTTATATGACAGTCATATTTTAACAGCAGATACGGATTATATGGCACAACCCATTGATTGGTAACGCTAAAATCTGCAGCACGTCGCAAACGAAATGATCGTCCATTGTTTCTGCGACGAAAAATTGGGTATGAGTCAGTACCCTGCACTGTATGTTCAGAAAAAATTTTTGGGTAACCTTTTTTGCAGGCACCACGCTTCATGCATGGAGCACGGGGATTTACATGTGCACATGGACCATGAATCATATGTCGTACAACAGCACTGTACAGTTCGGGCTCATCTTCAACATAAGGCAGTTCAGCGCGAACAATGTTGTCGTAGTTATCTGGAGTGTTCATTTTGTCTCGTGAATCAAACATAATCAACATATGAACATGAGGCAAACCTCTTTTTGGAAACTCAATTACATGCACATGACTAATGGTCCTTCCCAAAATATGTCTATGAAAAAGATCATGCTTTAATTTTGTGTATTTAGCATTGAATATTCGAGCAACTATATCAGGACGATCTTGAGGAGTTTGTCCAGAGTAGAGCAAATCTGTAATTTCTGGCCATGATGAATTGCATGTTATTGTTAAGAATATATCTGGCCTACCATAGTGTTGTACAACAGACATTGCATCTTGATAACGTTGGTACATGTCGCGTGGGCTTCCAACAAAGGATGATGGTAAGATCATGCGATGTCCAATATTTGCTGAAGCATATTAACATATTATATATCAATAAAGCGTTGAATATAGAGAGTAATGTTACTGTGTACTGCAATAAAAATTTTAGAGCACCTCCACTATTTTCTCCAGCATTGAGGCAATCTTGTAAACCACAATAAAGTTCAGCACGAAGAGTATTTTGATTTCTTTTAATCCAACGCAATTTTTGAGTTTCTATTTTAATTAGTTGTCAACAACATATTGCTGTAATAGCCGACAATCGTGTAACAGTAATGATGAAGATGGACCACGGTCCTATAATAATATGACATTTAACATAAATATATTTCATGTGTAATTGTACGTAACATACTGAATAAAAAACGTAGATTGTATACCTGGAGTATGTAAGAGTAGTAGTCGCAGCAGCTAACACGTAGATTGCTTAATCCTTTATATTCAGCTATCCAACCATATGTCCCGTATGGGAGAAGTAGTGGGTATTGAAGAGGATCGTAGAAACCAGTGTATTCTTGCACGGTACATATCTGACCTTCCGTTGTCTCGACAATTATATTGCGTTCATTTGAATCAATATAGTCTTCAGCTCCAACAATTATAGCAGCAACTTGTGAGGCGGTTGGTAGTACATATTGTTGTTCACGTGATGGTCTTTTTTTAATAACTAATCTACAGTTGATAATGTCTCGCTGCTCAGATAGTCGTCAAAACGTCAGCACAAATGGATTACATGTATCCAAAATTATTTTGATCTTCTCCAGTAATGAACGATCTAATTCTGAGTTCTCTTCTAAGCGATGATCTGTTTCATGCTCTGTATCATATATGTATAGCTGTAAATATCTTGGCCTTGTATTTGGAGCAGGAAGAAGTGAACCAATTTGATGATATATTGCTCCATGAGCTCGGAAAGTGTAAACAGCGTGCTGATCAGCAGCCAAAGTTGTGCCTAATTTAACACCCATAGACGTGAAAGAGAATACATGATTATACGAACGAATATATCTTCTGAAATTACGGCTCTGTACAGAGTCACTAATGAATAAACTGTAAAGACTATCTGGGAATGGTGGAGTTGGTATGCGGACTCTACCGTTGTTGCAGCACATTGTTGTTGTTTCACCATCAAACAACCTAGCGTGACAGTAAACACAGACTTGTGGTAGTCACAATCGTAAGTAAATAATATGTTGACGTAGAGTAGAAATGCGGGAAATATTATGGCTTCTGGGACAACGATGTGTATTAGTACTAATATCATCAGAGCTGGAATCACTCTCACTATTCATTTGATGCGAGTGTGATGCTGCAATTACTATGTACATTAAATATGACAAATGTGGTAACATAAATAATTGATGACACTGAAAGAGTATGTAAAGTGTATTGTAATTACAAAGTACATACGCTGTAGTAAATGTTGTTGTGGTTCTTGCAGCAATATTTCAGGTACAGTTTGTGGCTCTGTAGAGTATTGCGGGAAGTTATTCTCACAAAGTGGAGTAGCAGATATGTGTGAAGATGATGATTCTCCAGGGTGAAGCGTTTGCGTAGCATGAGTGGATGAGGACGGCAGGTTTGTTAACATGTAACGGTGGACAACACCACGTGGAGCATATGTTACTGTGTTCATACATTGTATGTGTGCTGAAACAGTAGGTTGCACTGTATCGTTGGTGGGTGCTGACGTACTTGTAATTACAGCAGATGAGTGTAGCAGTTGACTGTTCGTGGATGTTGTCATGTGGGACCTCAGCATTCTCAGTTTCAGAGAGATGTCGTCTCTGAGAACGGTTTCGAGCGGCAATACGCCAAATAGCTCGTTGATGCTCGTGTTGTACTTCAGTCATTTGCAACCATCGCGATCTGTGACGGAGTCGATTAGAAGCACGTTCTTGTTCGCATTGCGCTTCAGTCATCCTGGCTCTCCTGGTCTGTGAGCGTTGTCGATTAGCAGCTCGTTGAGCAGTACGATGAGCTTCTGCTGTGTCCATCTTTGTACAAAACACAGGAATCAGTACAACCTGATTTGATATATATACAGTAAGTAACTTAATAATACATTACTTTGATACTTAATTGAATGAGGTGTCAGTATGAACATGAACATAATGTTTTTAGTAAATAAAGTCCTGTAAGTGTAAGTTTTTTGGCAGTAGTGCACATACGTTATCTTCATTGCTGAGAATGGGGTATATACAGACATACAAAATTTATTGCACTCTCATACTGCGTTTATGTGTTGATGTCATTCAGGCGAGTATAACTTAAGATATCCCGCATCTTTGTTGGGAAATCGCTGATGTAATGAAGTTGTTTGCTTGTCGACATGGGGTACTTATTGCGTGTCTTGGTTGTTGCTTACGGACAAAGCAGGAGCAAGCGGTGGAGGGTCTTCTCCGGGAGTTACTGCGCAAGGTCCTCTCACGTGTTTGACGGTATAGGCAGCCAAGAGCATCGATCACGTGCGTAGCCCGTATGAAGATGCTCATATATCTATTATTACAGTTGGTTGCGTTGTTATGAGGTGCTCACAAAGAGTTATTATTTGCGGTGTTATGAGAGTTGTTATATATATGTTATTATACTCGGTTGCAGTGTTATGAGATGCTTACCGCACAGTAAATTCTATTTTATGTAATAAATAGTGGAAATTATCATATTAGTTGAGATTATAAATACAGGTTCACTTGGTCTATAAGTAGTTAATTAGAGCTGTAGATAGCTTGTGTTAAGTAATTATAATTAATGTAGTTATTTGACGGAGTAATGGATTAGAGTAGAAAGATTACAATGGTGGTTTGATGGCGCCGGCCGCAAACGTTGGTGAGGATGCTCCGGTAGACGATGCTCCGGGTGATGCTACCAAAAAGGGAAGTACTGATCTTGATTCCAACGTACATGGGAAATACGAAATGAAAAACTCAATCATAACTGAAATCGGAGAGGAACGGTAGTTGGAGTTCACATTAGTGGAGTTCTTGTATATGCTTACCAGCGGAGTGTATGATGAGCTTTTGCGCGCGAGAGGAGCGGTTGGCGGAGCAGGAATGGTGCCTGAGTTAAGAGACGGCACACAGTCGGAAGAGAAGCAGGGAGGGTATTGACGATAGGGAAGAATGTCGGGGATTTAAAAGAAGAAGAGGAAGCGTGGCGTTGTCGGCTTAAGCGGCGTCCCATACTCTGCGATGTTGAGCGCACAGCTGTGAGCACGCGGCGGCAGCGGCGAAGCGGCAGAGTCGGAAGATTTGAAAGAAGAAGAGGAAGCGTGGCGCTGTCGGCCTAAGCGGCGGCACATCCTCTGCGATGTTGAGCAAACAGCTGTTACCACGCGGCGGTTGGGGCGGCAGCGGCGAAGTGGCGGCAGCGGCGGCGCAGCGGCGAATCAGCAGAATCGGAGAAGCGTTGTAGGTTTTGGCGAATCAGCATAGGTTATGCAAAGCAGTGGAGCTCACGCCGTTTTAGCCGCGTAAAAGACGACAGGACGGAAACAGACGGAGAACAGACTATAAAGTAAAACAAAATCTAAGACTATAAAATCCCAACAATCTCTGATGTTGTATACATGGCGAGGTTAAAGTTAATATACATGTCCTCAAAATAAATAACGACGACTATATAAACTTGCATCAATGAACCATTAGACACAATTATTATAGTAGAAAGCATTTGAAATGTTAGTTTTTATGAATTTGGCCAAACGCAATACCAAAATCCTTACTCGGTAGAAACAATAACAGCACACATGATTGCTATTAAAGGAGTTGACATCATATATTGAAGGGCAGGATTCCTTCCTCCCAAAAGAATCCAATTGAAGGGGTAAAAGATTTATTTTCTTTAAACTTTAATATGAGATTTGATGAAGTTCAATCGGACGACATATAGCCCGTGCGAAGATGATAGTATATATATTATTATAGTCGGTTGCGGTATTATGACATGCTTCGCTCATACTCGATGCTCGTAAAGAATTATTATTTGCGAGGTTATGAGAGTCCTTTTTATAGAATGGTTTCTCCGGATATTAAAAACTAACTGTCTAATTATTATTATATTATATATAATATCTTGTACTTTTTTTTATCTTATTGACCGCGTAACAAAGTCATCTCCCCCCTCCTCTCTGTCTCTCTCTATCTAATACTCTCAAATATATTCCCCCCCCCCTCTCTCTCTGTCATCCTCCGCTGGAAATAGGTTTAGGAGACCTATTTATTTGCTGTGTTTAATGATAGAAACAATGAATGGATGAGATATGATGAAGCTCAATCGGACGACAGATAGAAGCGTGAATGACAACAAAGCTAATATTCTTATATAGTGGAGATATATATAGCTGGTTAATTTTTACTAAAGAAATATGTGTTGCTTGCTTTGTTTAGGGGGGATGTGCGTCTGTGATCTGGTTACCTGGTTTATGTTCGGTTTGATTTTGCTTAAGAACTTGGCATTGGATTTTGTGGAACAATATCCGAGGGCCGTGAATGCGGTGATTATGAAACGCCTTTTGTGAAACCCCAATCATACCTAAGGAACTTCATTCATTTTTATATTCAAAATTAGTTTTTTTTCTTGATAGTGTCAAACATGCCTTCAACATGCAGCTCATCATAGCCTTCAGCGTGCATGTCCTATAATAATACTCCTGCATTCCCTTACTTTTTTAAACCACTGGTATAGTTTACTTGAGATAACGTATTATATTTATTATTAACGTATGAATAAAGAGCAAATTTAGTGAGAGCAAATTTAGTGAGAACAAATTTAGTAAGAGCATACCAAAAGGTCGTTGATATACATAGTAACAGCATATCCAAATGTAGTAAGAGCAAATGTAGCAATAGCAAATTTAGCAAGAGCAAATTAGAACTATATCACCAAGTAAATAGTATAATTTGGAGATCTTATAATAATTACTGTAGTCACTTTTCATTTAACAATTAGGACCTAATTAACAATTATACATGGACGACTTAAAGATAGGCCGTAACTAACAATAAATTAGCTATTAGGCAAGGATGAGTGAAATGTACATATGTAATAACCAACAATAAATTAACATTTATGCATGGATAATCACATAAAAAATAAGGAAAAACATAGCCATAACTAACAATATACTAACAAATATGTCATACCTAATACGAAATTAACAATTAGGCGTAGATAAATTCACATATGAAATGCCCGTGCGTAAGAAGATGAGAAGAATGATGCGGTAAAAGGGATCTTAGAAGAGGTTTGAAGAGTGTGATGTTGGGTAGGGTTTCAGAAGCGGCGGATCTATGGATGTTGGCATTTCGTGGAGCAGAGGAGTCCCCATTGAAGATGATATCTTGGGAAGATGAGCGGGCATACATGTTAATATATCAAAACCGAAATGAGAATCAAATTTCACATTCACAAACTTATCGGCGAGCGCTATGAGGACCGGCGGTAAGAGCGACACGGAAGGCGCAAACAACAGCGGGAGGACAGATAAAGCAGCGGAAGACAACGCGTGGACGGAGGTTGGGGCACGATCGAGAGGAGACATGGCTTATAATTGTTTTGGGAGATGAGCATATATCAACGGAAGTTAAAACGAAGCAAAGAAGAAATCAAAACTGCGGATTTAAAAATGAACTGTAAAACAATATGAATGACTGAAATTGAGAAAATGAAATCTAAGACTGTACAGTAAAACAAAATCTAAGACTATAAAATCCCAATAATATATGATGTTGTCAAAGAAGTTCAGGCCATCGAACTCCGGTGCGAACCAAGTGGTGGAAGCACTTTTCCGGCACTGCAGCTTTGGATACGGCCTCGGTTTAATTTCTTCAATGGATCTTGTGTTTGCGGAAGTACCGTCATCAAGATTTATATCATGGTACAGACGAATTTATGCACCACTATCCCGTTGATGAACAGAGGTCGAATTGAAGCACAGTAATATCCCATTTAAAACAGGGTTTGTAAACAGCAGCAACAACCATTTCAATGACATATAAACACTAATAAAAACAGTTCAAGTGAGGTAATAGATTACGAAAAGAAGAACGATGAGGTTTCTTTGACAAATACAAATATAAGTGGCACAAAAAGCAATCAACAAATCAGTCAAAAAAAGATGAAAAGGATGTTTTTGAACCAATTACAGCAGAACGATATCATTCTTTTCACAGAAATTGAAAGCAAGAACGAAATCATTTTTATGATCAATACAGTAAATAGATATGCAGGTACCTGAATGAGGAGGAGAAGCGTGGTGCGAAGAACCGTGGGAGCCGGGCAGATAGCGGCGAGATGAAAGATGGAGCAGTGGAGCTCAACTTGGGAGACGATCCAGACGAAACAGCGCTGACACTGCCCGGAAGATCACCATGTATCGTTGTAAACAGAGGTGGAAGAGCGGCGGGCAAAGGGCAATGGAGGGATTTATCGGGATTTCAATAGCGTTAGCAAGACGCGCCAGGAAGACGGGACACGCGGGCGATTGAGCGGATAGAGGCGACGGAAGCGATTTAGGGTGCCGGCGGAGAGGACGCAGAAAGTGCAGCAGGCGATGTAGGTTGAAGCGCAAAGAAGGAAGCCGGATGAGGAAATAGAAGAGGAGGGCAGCGCGATCATGAGGCGGCGAGCGTGCACGGCAGCATGTGCACACTTGACAGGTATCAAAAGCGAATAGATGGATTTTATATAGTTTTTTTGCTCAAGTGAGTTTGGATGAGAACATCAATGTTAGGCATTTATCGTGTAAACGGTTGACATCTTCATTTAGCGGAGTTAGCAGTAAAGGAAGGTATGTTTTGAACGATTTCCGGGAAGTCCATCGCTTGACGAAGAGGGCTTTCCGGCAGGACCACGTTGTGACGGAGACTATATTAGTATGAAAAAATAATCTGCCTAAATCTGTAACGACTGTTGTTAAGTGGCGTTTGGCGGCGTGGGTGTGCAGCAGGAGCAAGGTGAGGAAGAAATGTAATTGCATACTCAGTGAACACATCACACAGCAAGCATTACAGTCAGTACAGGAAATCGTTCACTGTGAACATGCCACACAATTAACAATAGATAGTCAGTGAAGAGAACACAAAGCAAGCAGTACAACCAATTACGAAACAAACAAAGTGGGCTGGCGACGAATCGTAGAAGTCTATAACCATAGCTGTTGCAGGAGAAAGTTGGTGAGGAAGAGGCGAAATATGCATACCAGGAAAGCAGGGGCCGTAGCTGACGGGAGGAATTGCTGCTCGATAACTGGAGAGTAGCAGATATAGTATTAGCAGGAAGCGACGTAACCAGTAATGAACTGGCAGAACCATGATATTAAGAAATCGACGGTCAGTGTAGAGATGTAGTAGACGTACATGCTCTGACAGCAAGGTGAGGCAGACGAGAAGCCGTGCAAGCAGCGCAGGAAGGCCGTCAGATTGTGGGAGGAGTTGCTGTCCGATCTGCGGGAGAGGAGGGCAGCGCCGATATTTCCGACAGCGGCCCGAACAAACAAAACAGCGGATCGAGGAGGAGGAGCAGCGGAGAGCGTATGGGAAAAGAAAAACAGCGGAGAGTAAAACTGTGAGGGAGCGAGAAGCGGCGTATACGCGGCGGGAAGAGGTAGGAGATGAGCAAATAACAGAGGAAAGCGGTGGCAGCATAAAGTGGCGAGTGGCGAGGCAAGCGTGGGAGGCACGCGGCAGGATGACGGGGCACGCGTCCGACAATGCGTGTAGCGGCGCGTAAACGCAGAGGGATTTCCGGGAAGTCCATCGTGTGACGAAGAGGGCTTTCCGGCAGGACCATGCCGTGACGGAGAGAGTAGACGGAAAAGCAGCACGTTCAGCGCGTGACGGCGAGAGCAGACGGATAATCAGAACAGGCTTATTAATATCTTCTCAACTCAATGAGTTGCCACTATGGGATTTGATCACACCCCAAGCAGTATTGGTGCAAGGTGAGGCTTACAGCAGAGTCAAACGCAGAACGAAGTAATTTACACCGATTCAATGTGGTTATATTAGAGGTTGAACAGTACCGGGACTCCATGATGTAGGGGAGACGACTGCTATTTTTTTATAGTAGTGAAAGAAATTCTCCGCAGGATTGGTACGTGGGGAATTTCAATGTGATTTTTGGGTTTTGAAAAAGTATGGTTGAGGTTTATGTGCGCACAAACGGATGAGATGTTGACAGTTGTTTGGGGGCTGAAGAGAGCGCAAGGGAAGCAGCGGGTCAATGATATATAAACACAAACACAGACACATCAACTGAGATAATAGATTGTAGTTGGCAAATAAATAGGATTTGGTAGAGCAGGTGAGAAGTAGTTGCAGAACATATGCACTCGCAAATAGTGGTGAAATAGACAAAGGCCCCCGAAGTGTAATAAAAGTAGGCATTTTTTTCATTTTCCTAAACACTACTCAGAGTTCAATGTGAGAAGATGAAGGTTATAAATTCTTTAACAATATGTAAGTACTACATACTGCTAAACACACAAATAGGGGGGGAGTTATATTTCAGATATATCCAAACTTATAGGTGATTTGATATCTAAGAATGTAATAATAATTTGTATATGGTATAGTTACTACAGAGCTGTAGTCATAATCCCAATAATGCCCAACTACATCATCATTTTCATTCTACTTTATTTCAAACTACTTCTCTTTGCTCACCTCCTCCATTTAACGTGCCTAGTGAGTAGACTCACACAACAGAAAACATGTGAGTATAATGTTCAAATTTTTAATCTTATGCTAGCAATGCGAAGCTAAAAGGTGGTTCCTACACGTGTTAAATTACTATATCAGAAATCGTAGGGATTGTAAAACCATACCATTTGATATCTAAGAATGTAATAATAATTTGTATATGGTATATGTGTTAAATATTTGCATAAAACCACAGAATACGCAATATCAGCAATCAAGAGTCATAGTGCGGAGCACAGAAATTACAGCACATAAGGAACAATTTAAGGCACAAAAGCAAAGGAAAACCCAAAAAACCTTGAAGAAATCACATATGCTTACCTAGATGTGGCGGCGGCCCGAACAATTATGAAGAGAAAGCTGCGAAATCGGACATAGGTTAGAGCAGGAATTAAAAGCAGAGGAACATATACAAAATACAGAAGAGTGCATGAAAATGGGGAGGAAAGAACATGGTAATAAAGTACCTGTTGATCGTGTTCGGCCGGGGCGCTGACAGAGAAAGCCGTTGTTGATGGCGTGAGGAGCAGACGGGAATAAAATCGCGATGCAAATGCTGGAACGAAGAAGGGACGATTTCTGGAAATTTGCGGAAATGGCGGAGGCTGTGCAACTGGAGGAGCAAGCGCGATGCAGAGAGTGGGAAGAAGATGCGAGGGTTTGTAGGAAGGTGCGTAAACGGTGGAGATTTTGCAGCTGCAGCATGCGCGCGAGAGATCGACCGGGATAAGGCAACCTAAGCCATGGCAAGAGCGGCGTGATCGAGGACATAGGAGGCACTGTATGCGCCAAGCGGGAGCACGACGGGGCACGCGGCGGCGTCAGCGGATGGCGGCCAGGAAAACGCGGCACGCGGCGAGCAGGGGAAGGAAGGCAGGACGCGTCGCAGACGACGATAAAGTCGTGAAAGAACGGCGACCGAAGGAAGCGGGGCGGGAGGGGTGATTTCGGGAAATTTCTTTGCCGGAGACGGACGGGAACGGATGTACACAGAGAGCAAGCGGCGGGGGATTTTCATGGTGACGCAGGCGAACGGAGGAAGCGGCGGGGCTGAAACAAGAAATTGGGCGCGGAGACGGACGGAAACCTGCGACGGAGAGAAGAGACGGAAAAGAAGATGAGGCTTATTAATAGTATATATATGTTGGAGTTCGGCGTTGACCGTTGACCGGGCCCACTCGCATGGGGAATTTCAAGTTTTGTTTTAATTGCTTAAGGGGGAGTGAATGTAATTTATTGGGGAGATGAGAGGATGGTAGGTGTAAGGTTAGTATTTAATAGCTTTTATTGCTTTGCCACTTGGCGTTTTCCTATTAGTTGTAATTGCCTATATAAAGGCTTGGTTTGTTCATTTGTAAGTTTGATGAGATAGTGAAGAAAATTCCCCAAGTCTTGTTTGAGTTTTAGAGAGAGGAGAGAGCGCCGCAGCGCGAAGTATCTCTAGTGAGAGAAAGTTGCCGGCAGTGATTTTGACCGGACGGTTTGAGTTCGTCGCCGTGCAAGTGGAAGAGGGCATTCGGGCGAGTAGAAGGTGTGTACTCGCGAGTTCGGGCGGCTTGGTGAACTCGCTGCGCGAGTTGGTGCTCTCGGTAGTTGTGTCTCGCGAGTTGATCTCGCTGCGCGAGCTGGAACTCGCTATGGCAGCGGTTTCACAGAAGTGGTTGAGCTCGGCAGTGGTGTACTCGCGCGGGTAGAAGTGTGTAGCCGCGCGAGAAGGAGGTTGCCGAGTTAGGAGCGAGTGCGGGCTGCGAGTGGTGTTGGCGAGTAGGTTCTTGCGAGTGGCGGTCTCGCATTGATCATCCCGCAGGTGGGAGCTCGCGCGGGTAGGCGGTTAGGTTTGGCGAACTCGCCGGTTACCTCAGTGTTTTGTGCTAAGTGTTTTGGAGGTGTAGACCGAAGCAGGGACCCATTCACGTTTCCAACAAGTGGTATCAGAGGCGGTTCGAGACTCCTGGAAGTTGCGTTTGCGAAGAGTAGTGATGGAAATGGGAAGCGGGATGCCGGGGCAGGTCCCCAAGTTGAGCAAAACAAACTATGGAAATTGGAGCATTCAGATGAGAGTACTACTAGCCTCCAAGGAGCTGTGGGAGGTAGTAGAGGATGGTGTTGAGGAGGTTACTGCTGAAGCAGAGGATGCATTGACGAACGCTCAGAGGGTGGCATTGAGAGAAGCCAAGAAGAAGGACAAGAAGGCGTTGTTCATCTTGTACCAAGGGGTGGATGAAGCTACGTTTGAGAAGATCTCGGATGCCGAGACTTCAAAGGAAGCTTGGGAGATACTGCAGCACTCCATGCAAGGAGTAGACAAGGCAAAGAAGGTGAGGTTACAAACCCTCCGAGTCCAGTATGAGGTGATGAGGATGCAAGGCTCGGAGAAGGTTGGCGACTATGTGACCCGTCTGCGGACGCTCACAAATGAGATGAAGAGAAACGGGGAGACGATAGACGAGGTCAGCTTCATGGAGAAGCTCCTGCGTTCTATGTCTAAGAAGTTCCGACACGTGGTGGTGGCCATCGAAGAATCGAAGGACCTCACGGTGATGACGGCGGATGAACTGATAGGCTCGCTACAAGCACATGAGTATCGGATGGTACAAGATGAGGAGGAGTCGAGTGGCTTGGGGAAAGCACTCCAGACTCAGCTTAACTTTGGAGAGAGCTCGGGAAGAGGAGGAGGCCAGCGCGGCCGAGGCTACCAAGGCAGAGGTAGAGGAGGAAGAGGTGGAAGAGACTTTGGAAGGAATCAGTACAACCAGCGTGAGGTGGAGCAACCTCAGGGTTGGAGACACGACGCAGGAGGCAGAGGAAGAGGCCAAGGAAGGGGCCAAGGTAGAGGTCAGGGAAGAGACCAAGGCAGAGGTCAAGGCAGAGGAGGAAGAGGAGACATGTCCCAGACCCAATGCTACAACTGTGGCAAGTTCGGGCACATGAGCTACGATTGTTGGGCTCCTAGGAAGGGAGGAGATGCCAACCATTATGCGGAGACGAGCAACACGGGAGGCGACCCGATGATGTTCCTTACCGTCCAAGGGGCTGGAGGCGGAAGGAATGGAACATGGTACTTGGACACCGGAGCCAGTAATCATATGTGCGGAGAGAAGGAGCTGTTTACGAGCCTTGAACCAAATGGTGGTGAGGTGAGTTTCGGCGACGCTTCTAAGATTTCAGTTGAAGGAAGAGGAGTAGTGGCGGTTGTGTTGAATGGGAAGGAGGTGCTCATCAACGACGTCTTCTACGTGCCAGGCTTGAGGAGTAACATCCTAAGCCTCGGGCAATTAGTGGAGAAGGGCTACCGGGTCTTACTAAGGGATGGCACCCTAGCCATGAAAGATGGTCAAGGGAAAGAAGTGGTGAGGGTAAAGATGACGACGAATCGTCTCTTTACTTTGAGCATGGATGTGAAGGAGATGGCGTGTCTCGCGAGGACCGAAGAGGAGGAAGAAGCTTGGCTGTGGCACCACCGGATGGGGCATCTGGGGTTCACAGGCCTGAAGCTGTTGTCTGGATCCAAGATGGTGAAAGGGCTGCCTATGATCACACCTCCTCAACGGGTCTGTGAGGCATGCACGAAGGGGAAGCAAAGAAGGGAGACATTTGAAGGTGGCAAGTCCCGGAGAGCAACAAGGCCATTGGAGTTGGTTCACTCGGACATCGCTGGTCCGTTTGAAACTACTTCAATAGGTGGAAGCAGATACTACATCACATTCACCGATGACTTCAGCAGGAAGTGTTGGGTGTACTTTCTAAGGGAGAAGGCCGAGGCACTGGAGAAGTTCAAGGAGTTCCGGGCGATGGCTGAGAAGGAGAGTGGTCAACCGCTGAAGGTGCTCAGAACGGATAGAGGTGGGGAGTACACCTCTAGGCTGTTTGATGAGTACTGTAAGCAATGGGGGATCTCTCATCAGCTGACGGCGGCATACTCGCCTCAGCAGAATGGCGTGACGGAGAGAAAGAACCTTACCATCATGAACATGGCGAGGAGTATGGTGAAGGGCAAGGGGTTGCCAAAGAAGTATTGGGCGGAAGCAGTGCAGGTGGCAGTGTACGTGCTGAACCGTTGTCCAACAAAGAGTGTGAAGTTCAAGACACCCTTTGAAGCTTGGAGTGGGTGGAAGCCCAATGTGAAGCATTTGAGGGTCTTCGGGTGTGTTGCTTATGCTCACATCCCTGACCAGAGGAGGAGGAAGTTAGATGACCGGAGTGAGAGATGCATCTTTGTAGGCTACGCTCCTGCGAGCAAGGCTTACAAGTTGTATAACCCGGAGACAGGGAAAGCCATCATCTCTAGAGATGTGGTGTTTGAAGAAGGAAGCTGCTGGAGCTGGAATGAGGAGGTGAAGAACACCAAGGGGATGTTCTACGAGGATGATGAGGAAGAAGGTGGAGAAGAGGCTGAAGCCGAGATGGGTGGAGCAGAGCCACCATCACCACCTAGCAGAGGTTCAGGGGGAGCTCTCACCCCTTACTCTAGTGGTGCAAGTACAAGTGGAGGCGGCTCTGGTGGAGCAAGCACCAGTGGGAGCAAGGACAACCGTCCTCAGCCCAGGATGAGGAGGCTGGATGAAATTTATGAGGAGACGGCTCCGGCCTTTAATAATTTTTCTCTATATTGTCTTTTGGCAGATGTTGAACCGTGCTCCTATGATGAGGCCGCAAAGGAGAAAAGCTGGAGTAAGGCGATGGATGTGGAGATCGCCTCCATCAAGAAAAATGAGACCTGGAAGTTGGTCGACCCTCCTGCTGGCCACAAACCCCTCGGGGTGAAGTGGGTGTACAAGGTGAAGAAAAATAAAGATGGAGGCGTGGAGAAGCACAAGGCGAGGCTAGTCGTGAAGGGCTACTGCCAAGTTCATGGGGTCAACTATGATGAGGTGTTCGCCCCTGTAGCACGGATTGACACCATCCGCTTGATCATCGCCCTAGCTGCACACCATGGGTGGAAGATCATGCAGATGGATGTTGTCTCTGCCTACCTGAACGGGTACCTGGAGGAGGAAGTATACATCGAGCAGCCTCCTGGGTACGTGGTGAAGGGACAGGAGAGGAAGGTCTGCAAGTTGGTGAAAGCACTCTACGGCTTGAAGCAAGGGGCTAGAGCTTGGAATGGAAGGATAGATGCTTTCCTGCAGAAGCATGGCTATCAGAAGAGCCCACATGAGTACGCCCTCTACACCAAGGTGGACCAGGAGGGCAACATGATGATAGTCTGTCTCTACGTAGACGACATGATTTTCACGGGGAACAATGCTACCATGTATGATGAGTTCCGGGAGATGATGAAGAAGGAGTTCGAGATGACTGACTTAGGAGAGCTAAGTTATTTCCTGGGGGTGGAAGTGAAACAGGGAGAAGACGGGATTTTCATATCCCAAAGGAAGTACGCGGAAGAAATTTTGAAGAAATTCAGGATGGAGGATAGCAAGCCTATCTCCACTCCTGCCGACCCGGGAATGAAGCTGAGCAAGGATTCGAAGGAAGGAGCGGTGGACTCCATCTTGTTCAAGAGCTTGGTGGGTAGTCTGCGCTACCTGACCTTCACCCGACCAGATATCATGTATGCGGTCGGGGTGGTGAGTAGGCACATGGAGGAGCCAAAGGAAGACCACTTCACTGCAGCGAAGAGGATCCTGAGGTACATCAATGGGACGAGAGGTCATGGACTGAAGTATGGTACTGGAGAAGAGCTGACGCTAGTAGGTTACTCGGACAGTGACGACGGCGGGGATGTCAATGACCGGAAGAGCACTTCCGGATATGCTTTCAACATGGGAACAGGAGTGTTCTCTTGGAGTTCGAAGAAGCAGGCCACGATAGCTCTATCGTCCTGCGAGGCGGAGTACATAGCGGCAGCAGCTGGTACATGCCAAGCCATCTGGCTAAGGAATTTGTTGGAGAGCTTGCAACATGGAGTGGATGGGCCAACGACCATGTTGGTGGACAACATGTCGGCCATCCAACTCGCGAAGAACCCGGTACTACACGGGAGGAGCAAACACATCGATACAAGATATCACTTCCTGAGAGAGCAGGTGGAGGTGAAGACCGTGGAGGTCAAGTATTGCCCGACCGGAGAGCAAGTGGCGGACATCTTTACCAAGGCGTTGAAGGTGGACACGTTCCTGAAGCTCAAAGGCAAACTCGGCATGCTATGCCAAGTTTGAGGGGGAGTTTGTTGGAGTTCGGCGTTGACCGTTGACCGGGCCCACTCGCATGGGGAATTTCAAGTTTTGTTTTAATTGCTTAAGGGGGAGTGAATGTAATTTATTGGGGAGATGAGAGGATGATAGGTGTAAGGTTAGTATTTAATAGCTTTTATTGCTTTGCCACTTGGCGTTTTCCTATTAGTTGTAATTGCCTATATAAAGGCTTGGTTTGTTCATTTGTAAGTTTGATGAGATAGTGAAGAAAATTCCCCAAGTCTTGTTTGAGTTTTAGAGAGAGGAGAGAGCGCCGCAGCGCGAAGTATCTCTAGTGAGAGAAAGTTGCCGGCAGTGATTTTGACCGGACGGTTTGAGTTCGTCGTCGTGCAAGTGGAAGAGGGCATTCGGGCGAGTAGAAGGTGTGTACTCGCGAGTTCGGGCGGCTTGGTGAACTCGCTGCGCGAGTTGGTGCTCTCGGTAGTTGTGTCTCGCGAGTTGATCTCGCTGCGCGAGCTGGAACTCGCTGTGGCAGCGGTTTCACAGAAGTGGTTGAGCTCGGCAGTGGTGTACTCGCGCGGGTAGAAGTGTGTAGCCGCGCGAGAAGGAGGTTGCCGAGTTAGGAGCGAGTGCGGGCTGCGAGTGGTGTTGGCGAGTAGGTTCTTGCGAGTGGCGGTCTCGCATTGATCATCCCGCAGGTGGGAGCTCGCGCGGGTAGGCGGTTAGGTTTGGCGAACTCGCCGGTTACCTCAGTGTTTTGTGCTAAGTGTTTTGGAGGTGTAGACCGAAGCAGGGACCCATTCACGTTTCCAACAATATATATATATATATATATATAATACTATTTTATGAGTTGAAATATAAAAGAAGGAAATCTTTTTATATCTCTTCACATGCATCCACGTGAAGATTAAACAAATCAAAAGATTGAAAAAATAAATATATTTTTTTGACTAGCCATGCTGCCGCCCAAGTGAAGGAATTATTAAGAAGGAATCTCATCGTGTAACTAACAAGTCAGTAACAGACGCAGAGATTTTTCTCTGTGCGGGCGGTGTATGAAAACTATCAAAAAAATAAAATGAAAATATGACTATTTTAAATTATATCTAAAAATAGTAAATAAATGTGACATACAAAGAAAATAAATGATTAAAAATGTGTTGGAAATATAATGATAAATAAATGTGTTAGAAAATAAAATAATAAATAAATATGTATGTAATAAAAAAAATGTGAGATGCATAAGACTTGAACGCATGACCATAGAGTTAGATATCATACACTACCAACTTGACAAAAATACTTACATGCTTGAATTTATTCATAATATATATGTATATTTTATATCTGCCTAATAAATAAATTGCGCATTCTGCTATTGATAAATGATATTTTTAAAAATCAGTGTGGGTGGCCGCTCACACTAGGCCCTATGTGGCTCTGCCCCAATAACCAGCACAAATGAATCCATCTTCGAAGACAAGTAAATTTGAGATCACCGAACATTCAAGTGCAGAAAGCTCTCTGAAAGAGGATGCTCAAACGAAGGAACTCCAAGAAAAAGATCAAAGCTCCAAACATTCAACCAGTGTGAGATCTCACCTTGTTTTTTGCTGGAGTTGTGATGTGCAAGTGGCACCGAAGTTGCGGCGGAAGAGCGCCGAGGTTTGGGACATCGGTGGAGAAGTGTCGCCAACACTGAAGTTAATGATGTCGAGCTCTGTCGGCCGTGAGAAGGAGGACCGTGAACGACTACTTTGTTCAGGTCGAGGGGCAACTTTGCTGCCGACATTTTGGAGAAGCGGAAATTACGCGCAAAATACATTAGAGAGGATTGTATTGATCTGTCTCGATAATTATTGTGGTGACTTCTACTTATTTATATCAATTATTACCTAGCGAAGTGGAGGAGATCATTTGTGGATCGAGAAGAGAAAACATGTAAATTTTGTGTGTTTTTATACACATTTAATAGAGGCTTTTCGGGTTGGACTCTGATCGTCTCGTGATTTTCACAAATTGGGTTTCCGCGTTAAAAATCTCTTGTGCACGTATTATTTTATTTTTTTGCTTGGATTATTTTTTTCAAGTAAACGATCGCACATGTGCTCATACAAAATTAATTTTTAGGAGCTCAGGCAGGTTTGCATGCTCTCAAACCCAACAACACGGACACTCCAGAGTCCCGATCGATCGCCCCCTGCGCACGCTCCCCGCATGGGGCGTGCCTGATCACGCTTGCATTGTGCCTACGCCTCACACGTGAGTGTGCGATCGTGCGCCCGGTGCGCGCGTGCTACACACGGGCGTGCACATGCACCTTCGGCCGCCGTCGTCGGGCAACTTGCCCGGACCGCCGAGGGGGGGATGATCGTCATTTCGGGAAAATTTGTGATCCAAGTAACCGTAATAGAGCAACGTCATTCACCATCTCAAGATTCAACCGAACGCAATTACCAACACGCTCATTCATAAAGCTATAAAAAGATCATCATGCCTTCATTTGAAGACAGATAATTCCAAATACTAGAGAGGGCACTGAGATTTTCCGACGAAAACATGAGACTTAGATCGTTCTTTCGCTCGTGATTCGTTCTGCTCCATCTTTAATTCGCTCAAAGCTCACTTTTACGCTTCAGTGAGTCCGAGAGAAGACACAGAAGAACTCTCACGTGGATATTTTGTGTGCACTTTTACTCCCCCAATTCCATGCGCGTAGGCATAACTACACGTACTAAGAATAGTTAGAATATTCAATGAAACTTTATATATATTTGTGCTACAAATATTCAGTATTTTTAATTAAATAAATACTCCGACCGAAATTTGTTACAAGGAACGAAAAAACTGCTGTAGGGGTGGGGCCGGAAAACAGAGAACCGGCCGCACGTTTCCCGGAGGAGGCGAGAAGCACGCACAGCCGTCCAATTTCAAGCGAGCGGCTGCGATGGTTCGAAAATTGGTCGCAGGCGATGGCCCTGGAGAATGTACGGCCATTCGGAGCGGGGCGATGATGGGCTCGATACATAAATAACGCATTTATTAGGGCTTTAATGCATTTTTGTGGGCCCTCTGACACCTGGCGTCGGCGTCGGCATCATGATGACAGCCATAATAGGATCTGTCCCCCCCCCCCCCCATTCTAAATGCACGAGGGGCTTTCTTGTAATTAATTATTTAGTATCCCAAGGCGTAGAAAGGGTTGATGCAGAATATTACGATATTGTGCGGACCAATTTGCAAAACCCGAGGTGTCCAGTCTGGCGCTTTGCTATTGGCCGGAAGTCTCGTGGGGCTTCCTGCACCGTCGTGAAACGGCGCTGAACGGGGTGGAATTGTATGACGGGGTTTGGATCCGCTTGATCGCCTTTTGACGTAGTGATCGGACGGCGTAGCTGCTGCGCATCAAGCACGTGCGGGACTCACGTGCTGGCCGGCTTCGGGTGAGTAGAAAGCGAACCGCGATTAGACTTCACTGTTATGTTGATTGTTGATCAGCCAAGTTGTTGGAGTGTCTCCTGCCTTTTTGACTTTTAAATACAAACTTTTTAAGTGTGAGACTATGAGTTACATCTCCGCGAATTTAGGGTACTTTTTTCTTTGACATAGTGGTGATTACAAATCGTCGTCCTTTTGTCGAGAAGTTTTTGCGACCATGCATTAGTATACGTTCTACACCGCCATGCCAAACAGATGCTTAATGTTGATTTGAGTTGATGGTTGCAGATGGACAGAGAGCGGTCAGAGATTAAGATAAAATAGTGTTCTTGAATGATGTCATATCTTTGCACTTGAAATCAGGCAGAAAACGACGTATTGGTGTGTGTGTGTGTGTGTGGGGGGGGGGGGGGGGGAGATCGTTGTTGTTCATGCCGCCTATTCAACCGGGATTCACTCTTGGCAGTTCTTCTTTTGAAGACCGTTCAATTTGAGGCTCCTTTTTTGAAATCCACTAAAATCAGTTATATTGCATTGGTGATAAAATATATTTCCTACCGCTAATGGATGAGTTTTTTTTTTTTGGAAAAGCCCTTCTTTCTACCCGATTTTAGGGTTCTTCACCGCTATAAATGTGTGACCGGTTTTCCCCCATGCAGATGAGAAATTAGGCCAATGGGATACGCGGAGTGGTCAGACGGTCTTACCCGAACCAGGGGTTGTCTTCCTCGTTGCTTCCATTTGTGCGTTTCTTTGTGGTTGACGCCGCCTACCTTGCCGTCGAGCTTTTTTCTTGCTACAGCTTTGCCGACGGGCTTCTTCCTTGCTGCAGCATGATTGACTCTTGGCTGCCGGATCTTCTCTTGTCATCAGATTTCTTTCTCGTCGCAACATGTACGACCAGATCTTGGAGGATTCGAAATTGTCATCAATCTCTCGGTTTATTTTCCACTTCCTTATAGCCGTATTGTATGTTTGAGAAAAGAAAATAAAATATTTTACATTCACAGTGGATGTACACAATTTTTGGGAACCACTTTATATTTAGTGTTCTTTGTTTGTGATGTTTCTTATTATTTCGTGCTCATCGCTTATCGCAATCGCTTTTTCTATCGTTAGATTATCAGAGGGAAGTTCGATCAACAACTAATTAGACATTCCCTTTCGAGTTGGGTCAACGGTAGGTGACTATATCGGTTCGCTCTCTATCTTCCCAATATTGATCTGTGAATTTATTAGGTCGCCTCGGTCTCAGTGTAGATTTTTCAAATTGGTCTCTATGGCTTCTTCTACACCCAGTGCAAAGTTCGAAGTTGCAAAGTTCAATGAGAAACACAATTTTGACATGTGGCAGGCGAAATTCAAAGCACTCCTGATCAAGGAAGGTTTACACCGTGTCTTATTGGAAAAGATCATAAGGATGAGGAGGTTACCAATCGCATGCGGGAGGATTTGGATCTCAGAACTCTGTCCTCCATACAACTTTGCTTATATGATGATGCGCAATATGGAGTTCTTTCAGAGACAATTGTCTCTGGTCTTTGAGCAAAGCTGGAGAGTATTTATATGACTAAGTCTCTCACCAATCGCATCTACCTTAAACAATAGTTGTATAATTTTAACATGAAGGAGAGTTTCTCTTTACTTGACCATCTAAACAGTTTAAATAAACTGTTATCAGAATGTCTCAGCATAAACATCAAGGTGGAGGAAGCGGACAAGACATGTATACTCCTGAACTAAGTTAAATTCGACGGGAATCACTAAATGATTCTCGCCGATTCGAAGGGAATCACTAGTGATTCTCGCCGAATCGTCGAGAATCACTCGCCGATTCCCGCCGACTGCATCCGGCTGACTCAACGCCTTCAAGAATTCTTCTAAGTCATAATCGTCGTCGAGAATCAATAAGTGATTCTCGCCGAATCGTCGAGAATGACTCTGCATTCTCGCCGATTTGTCGAGAATGGTTTGATTCTCGCTGATTCCCTCCGGATGTCATGGATTTCAACTGGAATTCTTCCAAGGAAAATTCGATGGGAATCATGAGTGATTCCCGCCAACTTCGACGGGAATCACCAATGATTCCCGCCGAATTTGCCTTAGGCGAATTTTCTCTGCTCGCTGGACTGAACCATGATGCTGGGCGCTGATTAGACCGGGCTTTGGGTTTCTCCTTGTAGGGCCCACAACGGTCTTTTAGGGTTGATCTACAGTATAAATACCCACGAATTTGAACTAACAAGGTAGCGAAGAAAACGAGAAAGGAACATGGCTGTCGAGGGTGACCTAGCCGATCGCGGACTTCCTCCCGTCTCCGTCGCCGCTCGCAAGCGGTCGCCGCTCGCAAGATAGTCACCGCCGCTGATCTTAGAGGTCATCTTTGATCGTCCGGCGACAGGACCGAGGCTAAGCTTAGCGTCTTACGTTTCTATCTTGAGATCCTTTGTCTCTTGATTTGTTGAGCGGGAATATTTCTGCCCTCCGAATCGATTGAGACGATCAATCCAAGTAAGATTGTTGGTAGACCTTTCTAGCTTTGTCAAGAAGTTTGGATCTACAAAGCATCGCCGCCGCAATCCTTTGCCGCCGCCGATCTCGGGAAGATCCTCTACAAGAGAGTGCTCCGATCGTGGACTCTTCGTCTTCATCAAGAAAGCTTCATTGAACGAAGAGGGACATCGGGTTCTCCAAATGTAGTTTGTATTTCTTGTACATTCTATTTTAACTTTGTTGTAAAGGAACTTTGATTCCTCGTTGTAAGGGTTTGGTGCAACCCGTGGTAGAGGAGTAGTGACTCCTTCGGGTGGAAGGGTTTCTTCCATAGTGTGAGGATTGGATTTCAATCCGTTTGGTGAAGTGACCGAGTCGTCCCTTGTTGGGAGATAGGTCGAAGGGGGAGAGTGGACGTACCCAAATCGGGGAACCACTATAACTGCTTGTGTGTTCATGCCGCCTATTCAACCGGGATTCACTCTTGGCAGTTCTTCTTTTGAAGACCGCTCAATTTGAGGCTCCTTTTTTGGAATCCCCTAAAATCAGTTATATTGCATTGGTGATAAAATATATTTCCTACCGCTAATGGATGAGTTTTTTTTTGGAAAAGCCCTTCTTTCTACCCGATTTTAGGGTTCTTCACCGCTATAAATGTGTGACTGGTTTTCCCCCATGCAGATGAGAAATTAGGCCAATGGGATACGCGGAGTGGTCAAACGGTCTTAGCCGAACCAGGGGTTGTCTTCCTCGTTGCTTCCACTTTTGTGTTTCTTTGTGGTTGACGCTGCCTACCTTGCCGTCGAGCTTTTTTCTTGCTACAGCTTTGCCGACGGGCTTCTTCCTTGCTGCAGCATGATTGACTCTTGGCTGCCGGATCTTCTCTTGTCATCAGATTTCTTTCTCGTCGCAACGTGTACGACCAGATCTTGGAGGATTCGAAATTGCCATCAATCTCTCGGTTTATTTTCCACTTCCTTATAGCCGTATTGTATGTTTGAGAAAAGAAAATAAAATATTTTATATTCACAGTGGACGTACCCAATTTTTGGGAACCACTTTATATTTAGTGTTCTTTGTTTGTGATGTTTCTTATTATTTCGTGCTCATCGCTTATCGCAATCGCTTTTTCTATCGTTAGATTATCAGAGGGAAGTTCGATCAACAACTAATTAGACATTCCCTTTCGAGTTGGGTCAACGGTAGGTGACTATATCGGTTCGCTCTCTATCTTCCCAATATTGATCTGTGAATTTATTAGGTTGCCTCGGTCTCAGTGTAGATTTTTCAAATTGGTCTCTATGGCTTCTTCTACACCCAGTGCAAAGTTCGAAGTTGCAAAGCTCAATGAGAAACACAATTTTGACATGTGGCAGGCGAAATTCAAAGCACTCCTGATTAAGGAAGGTTTACACCGTGTCTTATTGGAAAAGATCATAAGGATGAGGAGGTTACCAATCGCATGCGGGAGGATTTAGATCTCAGAACTCTGTCCTTCATACAACTTTGCTTATATGATGATGCGCAATATGGAGTTCTTTCAGAGACGATTGTCTCTAGTCTTTGAGCAAAGCTGGAGAGTATTTATATGACTAAGTCTCTCACCAATTGCATCTACCTTAAACAACAGTTGTATAATTTTAACATGAAGGAGAGTTTCTCTTTACTTGACCATCTAAACAGTTTAAATAAACTGTTATCAGAATGTCTCAGCATAAACATCAAGGTGGAGGAAGCGGACAAGACATGTATACTCCTGAACTCTCTTCCAAAGTCCTACGAGCGCATGATCACTACTCTCACCTATAACAAAGATGTTTTTGATATGGAAGAGATCACTGTAGTCTTACTCTTAGATGATATCTGAAAAAGTCATCAGGCTCGAGTACTATTGAAAGTTCAACGTTATTCTCTCGGGGCCAATATAGTTCAGGTAGAGGAGTGTTGGGTATTGTATCAACAATTACCTGGATTTGAAGAAGTCTCCTGTCAAGCTAAGATGAATTCACAATGATTTTTCTTCAAGTTGTGCTTGCAGTTATTCCACGCTAAGTACACACCAATGTCAGGGTACAGTGGGTCAATATACACGGGTCTGTGTAACGTAATCCCTCGTTGAGCAGATCAGTGTGTTGGCTTACGTGTACTCTCTCTATTGGAGTGTACTTATTTTCAAGTACAGGGCTGAGATTGATCGAGAGCTGAAGAGGAGCAATGATGGATAAAAGAACAACTCATGGGAAGAAAGACGAAGATTCGTCTAAGTTAAATTCGACGGGAATCACTAAATGATTCTCGCCGATTCGACGGGAATCACTAGTGATTCTCGCCGAATCGTCGAGAATCACTCGCCGATTCCCACCGACTGCATCCGGCTGACTCAACGCCTTCAAGAATTCTTCTAAGTCATAATCGTCGAGAATCAATAAGTGATTCTCGCCGAATCGTCGAGAATGACTCTGCATTCTCGCTGATTCGTAGAAAATGGTTTTGATTCTCGCTGATTCCCTCCGGATGCCATGGATTTCAACTGGAATTCTTCCAAGGAAAATTCGATGGGAATCATGAGTGATTCCCGCCAACTTCAACGGGAATCACCAATGATTCCCGCTGAATTTGCCTTAGGCGAATTTTCTCTGCTCGCTGGACTGAACCATGATGCTGGGCGCTGATTAGACCGGCTTTGGGTTTCTCCTTGTAGGGCCCACAACGGTCTTTTAGGGTTGATCTACAGTATAAATACCCACGAATTTGAACTAACAAGGTAGCGAAGAAAACGAGAAAGGAACACGGCCGCCGAGCGTGACCTAGCCGATCGCGGACTTCCTCCCGTCGCCGTCGCCGCTCGCAAGCCGTCACCGCTCGCAAGATAGTCACCGCCGCTGATCTTAGAGGTCATCTTTGATCGTCCGGCGACAGGACCGAGGCTAAGCTTAGCGTCTTACGTTTCTATCTTGAGATCTTTTGTCTCTTGATTTGTTGAGCGGGAATATTTCTCCCCTCCGAATCGATTGAGACGATCAATCCAAGTAAGATTGTTGGTAGACCTTTCTAGCTTCGTCAAGAAGTTTGGATCTACAAAGCATCGCCGCCGCAATCCTTTGCCGCCGCCGATCTCGGGAAGATCCTCTCCAAGAGAGTGCTCCTATCGTGGACTCTTCGTCTTCATCAAGAAAGCTTCATTGAACGAACAGGGACATCGGGTTCTCCAAACATAGTTTGTATTTCTTGTACATTCTATTTTAACTTTGTTGTAAAGGAACTTTGATTCCTCGTTGTAAGGGTTGGGTGCAACCCGTGGTAGAGGAGTAGTGACTCCTTCGGGTGGAAGGGTTTCTTCCATAGTGTGAGGATTGGATTTCAATCCATTTGGTGAAGTGACCGAGTCATCCCTTGTTGGGAGAGAAGTCGAAGGGGGAGAGTGGACGTACCCAAATCGGGGAACCACTATAACTACTTGTGTGTTTCTGTGTTGTGGTTGTTTTTGTTTTCTTGTGCAGGTTAATTTTAATTCCGCAAAAGACTGCAGATCACCTATTCCCCCCCCCCATAGGTGAAGATAGTTGACACTAGATAACTTTCAAGTGGTATCAGAGGGAGGTTACTCGTCAATAAGGTTAACTCCTTGAGTAAGATCCCGGCTCTAGTGTCAAGAAGAAGACAAGACTCAAGCATGGAGCTATACTCTGATGTCTCTCCTCTGAGACTCCCTGCATGCACAACGGATTATTATCCCATCTGGAAGATGAGAGTTATGTTTCATCTGGAGGCCATTGACCCTCGCGCATCATTCATTATGTAAGAGGGACCCTTCATTCCCATGAAGGCTTCCATATCAAGAGAAGATCTCCAAATCCCCAAGAGTCCAGAAGAGATGTCTGGGACTGAGCCCTCACTCTTCAACTTGGACAAGCTGATTCGTCAGATCATCACTAACGGCTGGTCTGGATCGTCTTGTTCAAGACTGGACAAGTGTATGACTGCAAAGTCTATGTGGCAAACTATCTCAGATCTCATGATGGGATCGGAGACAGCAGGTACTGGATGCCAGCATGAGGATGAAGTATACGTGGGAATCCTCAATTCTGAAGGTGAAGGTCAAGACCAATCTCTCAGTATCAGGGCTCCTGTGTCTATATCTGAGATAGAAGAAGAGTTTGAGGAAAGCAGTTCTGATGAAGCTGACACATCTGTCTCGGCTGATTCTAACGCTAACCCTTAACATCAAAGTCAGGATCAGGTAACTTCTTCATCATGCTCCTCTCCCTTTGAATTTCCTGAAGAAAGGAATAGTTCAGAGGGTTGTACATCTTGTGATGCAAGGGAGATGGATAGCGTCAATCAAAGGATTGAAAATCTTGATTCCCTTGAGAGTGCCCTTCAGAAGAGCAACTTACTTGTTGAGGAATAAGCTAAGGAGATTGCTCAGTTGAGGACCATGATGGATCTCCAATTGGAATCCATCAAGGTGAAGGACTCAAAAATCTCAGATCTAGAGTTTTCTCTAGAAACAGAGAAGAGAATAGTATTTAACTTTTCCAAGGTAGATGCTATCAAGAGAAAGGGAGAAAACGGGTGAATCTCACGAATTATAAAATCGTGGAGAAATGGGGAAACTGTTTTCAGACCCCCCACACCGAGTAGGAAGGGCACACATTATGCTTTCAGGTATGATCATAAGAACAACTATGGTCACTGTAAGAGTAATCATCCCTCATGTGGAGATACCCACAGTGTAAGAGCTGTTATAGCTACTCATGAGATAATACCCAAGGCTCATCATGAACCCTTTGTATTCTTGGCCTCAGCCCCAACTCGTCATGAAATTACAAGAATCAGCTCTCACTGCATCTCTTACCACCCTAGGACACAGGAAAAAGAGGTTGGGAAACATGTAGCAAGTAACCATGGGGCCCCCGGATGTGTGCTGACATAAAAGAAGGCACCACCTCCCAGGCCTCGTGACACTCACCATATGTGTTCTATCCACCCTCCCTCGTATCTCGGTGGAAAGGGCAAATCTGTGAGCAGAACCTGCTCTGTCTCGGTCAGACCAAAGATCATGACTACCTCAGTCAGTAGATCAGGTCAGAAACGGAGATACAACATTCATGAT
The DNA here is from genome assembly GCA_039513925.1 of Platanthera zijinensis. NCBI lineage: Eukaryota > Viridiplantae > Streptophyta > Magnoliopsida > Asparagales > Orchidaceae > Platanthera > Platanthera zijinensis. The sequence goes on from CM077080.1 coordinate 231,674,429, forward strand.
TGTTGGTGCTGTGGCAAAGTGGGTCACTTTTCCATAGATTGTTGGCACAATCCCTCTGTGCCAAGGGCAAGGGTATGTCCACTTCCTTTGGGCAGAGTTAGCCTTCCTAACAGGAATCTTGTAGGAAGGCATTCGATATTTTATGCTGACAAGAACCTAGGACCCAATACATATTGGGTTCTTAAGGTACGGTAATTCTTTTTCGCAGGATAGTCTAGATTCCCGTAAATATGATGGGAACTAGACATGAGATGTTCCAAGAATGACATGGAACAAGTATATGGGATAAGAGATAGTACTAGCTACAATGGCCTACTCCAATTGGACACTTGGTGTACCTCAAATAGAAGATCTGAATGATCAATTTAATGATCCCAGGTACACGCATTCAGTTTCGATACTTGAGTCGTATTATATAGATGCTTATATATATATATATATATATATCCACACGTATATGTCGATTCTTCTTCTAAAAGTAAATGGTTATATATATACACCTATATGCTCACACACCTGATGAAAGGACGCAACAGTTAAATGATCCTTAGATAAAATCTGAAGAATTCCTTTTAGTTACATATATAATTGATAATGTATTTCAATGGGTGTCAATCAGTCTATTTGAAATTCAAGGAGTGTGTGCCAGTGGCTATAACGAAAATTCTACACTTTTGAATCACGTAGAATTACTCAGTAATTATTTCTAGGGTTAATATCTCTTTAACTCGATCTAGGTAGTATGACCAAGAAATAAAAAGGGGCAAAGGTTCGACATTGAAATAGACAACTCAGAGTTCGAAAGGTTCGAAATTAACATGCTTTGTATAGAATTTGCTGAAATCCCGTCGACTTCCCACGGTTCGGAAGAAATAAATAGCGTAACCACTGTACGACTCTTCACATTCCAAAATCGCTGAAATCCCGTCGACTTCCCGGATACCTCGCCGATTCCCGTCGATCGTGCGAAAGCTCCTCCCGTGCTTCAATCGCCCGTGTTCTCCGTCACCCCTCCGTGCTACCGTCGATGACATCCTCTGGACGCAAGGATCGTGCAGTGCTTCCGTCGTCTCCCTGTCAGTTTTCCCTCTCCCGACGACACTCATTCCAGTCGCCAACATCCAGCCGCAAGTCACTCTCTCTGCTCTGCGCTAGGGTAACGTCCATTCATCCCTGAAGTATCTTGTCTAGTGTAGCTCCTAAAACTATAATTTCTGATAGGGTTTAGTCCCTTGGACATTACTTGTTTAGGTGTGCAATGGCTCTTAGAACCACAGTTGGGCTCCTCACCGGGAGTGAACTGGTTAGGACGAGCTTCTCACATGCCTCTGATGAGTTCAGAAACATTATCCTGATGCTTGAGGAAGCCGGACATTCCTTCATCCTGGAGCATCCGTGCAAGATCCTGGATAAAGAAGTACTTGAATTCTTTGCAATGGCAAAGCTATGGCATGAGGATACGGTGATCAAGAGTAAGATTGCTTGCCTACGGATCAAGATGTCTGCTGGAAAATTGTCACGACAGTTGTAGCTTACCAGTTTTGAACAAAAAGACTACCAGGAGGAAGATGATCGTACCAGGACTCTCCTTTTCTGTGGACTTGCTTGAGGGACTAAGTGTATCAAACACAAGGAAATGAATGAGGAAGGGAAGCTCCTATCTGATATCATTGGGAAAGTCCTGATCTGCAAACCAGGCTCCCATGATCATATCTCTGGTGATATGTTCAAAATCTTGGCGGCCATAGTATATAGAAAAAGATACAACTGGGGGGCCATGCTGTTTGAGAAAATTAAAGATACTCTACGAACCCCTAATTTTGGAAGGATCATCAGCCTGTACCTCAATCAGCTGGATGGAGACAGGTTTGACATGAGTAAGGGAGTTCCTCTCCATTACTTGAAGAAAATAGATTCTAGTGTATTTGACAGATGGGAAAGGAGGATTTGTCAAGTAGGTGTAGCTGAAGCCCATGATGAACCCTTGGCTGAGGCCCATGAGGATGAAGATAATAGAGTTCTAGAATACCGAGATCCCTTGGATGAACCCAGTGACGTTCTTGATCTGCATGCAGGAACTGAGGGGGAGTCGTCACCCGTTCCTACTGATATACTCAGGACAGATATCTCAGTTCCGGATCATGCTGAGGTAGTTTCTGACATCTCTCAGATTGCAAAAGATGTCGTTGATACCCTTGCCACTGATCAAGTTGATGAGGAGGAAGACGAGGAGGACATGGAAAATACTGCAATTGACAATGATGATATGGAAGATGAGGCTGCTGAAAAAGTGGATGATGTAGTTGAAAATGAAACGACCTTGAGGGAGATGGTGGAGAAGGTGGAGCTACAGGGTAATGTTGAAGTCCCCTCTAAGGAATAGGCTCCATTGAAAGTTCATGAGGAATCTGGTGCCGCAATGGAGGGGGAGTCCTCTCAGCAGAGGATGATAAATATACATGAGGAAACTACAGAGGCTGCCCTAATCCCTCCACTGGAGACTGTGAACTTATCAAGCTCTCCCAGTGACTCTGCAGAAGAGCACAACCAAGGCATGCCTCAGGGTTATCCACTAATACCTAACCTGGCAAATCACACAGTGAATATCATTCAAGGTATAGTGGATGAATTGAAAACTTCTTTTGAACAATCACACAACAAAGTGCTAAAACGAATTAAACAATCCGAGGAGCTAATGCTTAAGAATGTTGTGGAAATAAATCATAAACTGGATCTGATGGAACAGAAGTTTGATGCCAAGTATGCAGAGGCCGGCACTGCAGTAAATCTTCTAATGCAAGGACTCCAGAAGAACACAGCTGATCTAGCGGTGGTGAACCAAAATGCATATGTTGTGGCCGACAACATCAAGCTATTCGAAGCCAACATGGTGACTCTCAACGTAAATCAGACTTCCCTTCTAACTGAGTTCACTAAGACTGCAAAGCATATAGATAAGTTACTGCATTCTTATGCAAACTCCATTGCCCTCGAAGCCAAAAAGGGGGAGAATGAATATACAGCTAAGATGGCAGGGCTAGAACAGATTATGGTCGACAACTTCAAACAATCAAATAAGTATGTTTTTGATAGCTGTCACTGGCTAGTTCAGCAGGCTTCCGGTATACAAATTCCAATTCCGGTTCCTTCTCCGGATGAGGTTACTACTGTTGCTGATAATGTTCAAAGTGCTGAGGAGGCTCCCCTGAGTGAAGCTGAGGTCAGGAAGGCTGCCAGGGCCGCTGACAAGGCTACTCTCAGGGCCATGTTTGACCAGGAATCCATATCGAAAGGAAAAAAAAGAAAACTCCAAGAAGGGACGTCCAATGAGACTCCAACTGAGAAGAAAGTAAGATTGAAGGAGAGTGAAGTGCGAAATGAACAATGGAGCCCTACATCGAGGAGCATCATATTGGACACATTCATATTACAACAGCAGGGAGAACTGGATAGAAATGAAGTATATAATCAGTATAAGTGGGAGATGCACAAGGTGTATGAGGCGAAAAGAAGCATATTCTTCAGGTCTAACACTGTGCTACATAAAGCTCGATCCTCCACCCAGATACTATCCGAAACCCAAGGAATATTTTGAGAGACAAAGCAAGAAGTACTTGGCTCAATAACTGAAGGATGATCTAGCTAAGGAGAAATAGGCTTAGGATTTTGGCTTGTCATTTTCTTCATGCATGTTTATCTCTTCATACTTTTATATGAACAATTCTTTTGGATATATATATATATATATATGATCTCATGTTGACTCAAGTATTGTTCTGTATGCTTTTAACATTCTGTGTCTTGTCTCTCTTAATTTGTTATGTATATTACTCTGGTTGGTGAAATTCATCTTAGCTAGTAGGATTTTGGCTTCTTCAAATATGGGGAGATTGTTGGGTATTGTATCCACAATTACCTTGATTTGAAGAAGCCTCCTGTCAAGCTAAGTTGAATTCACAATGATATGTCTTCAAGTTGTGCTTGCAGTTATTCCACGCTAAGTACACACCAATGTCAGGGTGCAGTGGGTCAATATACACGGGTCTGCGCAACGTAATCCCTCGTTGAGCAGATAAGTGTGTTGGCTTACGTGTACTCTCTCTATTGGAGTGTACTTATTTTCAAGTACATGGCTGAGATTTATCAAGAGATGAAGAGGAGCAAGGATGGGTCAAAGACCAACTCATGGGAAGAAAGACGAAGATTCGTCTAAGTTAAATTCGACGGGAATCACTAAGTGATTCTCGTCGATTCGACGGGAATCACTAGTGATTCTCGCCAAATCGTCGAGAATCACTCGCCGATTCCCACCGACTGCATCCGGCTGAATCAACGCCTTCAAGAATTCTGCTAAGTCAGAATCGTTGAGAATCAATAAGTGATTCTCGCCGAATCGTCGAGAATGACTCTGCATTCTCGCCGATTCATCGAGAATGGTTTTGATTCTCGCTAAATCCCTTCGAATGTCATGGATTTCAACTAGAATTCTTCCAAGGAAAATTCGACGGGAATCATGAGTGATTCCCGCCAACTTCGATAGGAATCACCAATGATTCCCGCCGAATTTGCCTTAGGCGAATTTTCTCTGCTCGCTGGACTGAACCATGATGCTGGGCGCTGATTAGACCGGGCTTGGGGTTTCTCCTTGTAGGGCCCACAACGGTCTTTTAGGGTTGATCTACAGTATAAATTTGAACTAACAAGGTAGCGAAGAAAACGAGAAAGGAACACGGCCGCCGAGCGTGACCTAGCCGATCGCGGACTTTCTCCCGTCGTCGTCGCCGCTCGCAAGCCGTCGCCGCTCGCAAGATAGTCGCCGCCGCTGATCTTAGAGGTCATCTTTGATCGTCCGGCGACAGGACCGAGGCTAAGCTTAGCGTCTTACGTTTCTATCTTGAGATCCTTTGTCTCTTGATTTGTTGAGCGGGAATATTTCTCCCCTCTGAATCGATTGAGAAGATCGATCCAAGTAAGATCGTTGGTAGACCTTGCTAGCTTCGTCAAGAAGTTTGGATTTACAAAGCATCGCCGCCGCAATCCTTTGTCACCGCCGATCTCGGGAAGATCCTCTCCAAGAGAGTGCTCCGATCGTGGACTCCTCGTCTTCATCAAGAAAGCTTCATTGAACGAAGATGGACATCGGGTTCTCCAAACGTAGTTTGTATTTCTTGTACATTCTATTTTAACTTTGTTGTAAAGGAACTTTTATTCCTCGTTGTAAGGGTTAGGTGCAACCCGTAGTAGAGGAGTAGTGACTCCTTCGAGTGGAAGGGTTTCTTCCATAGTGTGAGGATTGGATTTCAATCCGTTTGGTGAAGTGACCGAGTCGTCCCTTGTTGGGAGATAGGTCGAAGGGGGAGAGTGGACGTACCCAAATCGGGGAACCACTATAACTTCTTATGTGTTTCTGTGTTGTGGTTGTTTTTGTTTTCTCTTGCAGGTTAATTTTTAATTCCGCAAAAGACTGCAGATCCCCCCCCCCATAGGTGAAGATAGTTGACACTAGATAACTTTCAAAGAGGCAAGTCAAAATTAAATAGCAGTTCAGATAGTTACTGTAACTACTGCAAAAAGAATGGTCATGGAAACAAAGATTGGTTGAAGCTTCAGAAAAAGAAAAGACTCCTGGTGATGAAAAAGAAAAGTCTATCACATCTCTATGCCTTGAGGATGCAGATGAGGACATCCTATATTGTTTTTCCTCACTTATCTTTTTCTTGTTCTTTTTTGTGTGTTTTCTTTTTGGCTTCATGCATTTATGTTTTTTTTGTTTTCTGGTTATCATTCCTTCATTTGCTCATGTTTATTTTCTCTTTATTTTTTTAATCATGCTATCTCTATACTTGTGTATCTATAACTCTTATTTTTTGAGTTCTTTTTCCTAGTTAAGAACTCTATTTTGTGAATGCAGTTTTGTCACCTTCTATTATCTAAGCTTTTTCTTTGTTACTCCTCATTCTACATGAGCTTAGAGTGTGTCTAATCATTCTTTTTTGATTAGTTCTCATAGAGGTTCATTTTTCTATGATGAGGATAGTTCGTTTGCATTTTTAGTTGGTGTGTCAATATTTCTCAATTTCTCTCTCGCGTGCTCATCACAGGCTAGAAGTCTTGACAGGTTTATTTTGTTATGGGAGACAACTGCTAGAGGTAAAGCAGCTGAAATTTCGCTTCAAGGTGGAGCATTTTTGAGTTAGTCACGTCAGTTCAGTTTGTGTGCTATTCAGAATCGGAGGAGTTTTCTTATGATCCGTTCTCCGTCAAATTAAAGTTCATTCAGTTATTTCCTTTAGTTTTGGATCTTGGTGACCACTGGGGTATTTTGGAGTCATCTCGACCAGGTGGAGCATGTCACGAAAGAGGCGTCAAGGTAGAGATTATTGTTCCTGCCGCCTATTCCGTCGGGATTAACACCTAATAGTGCTTCTTCTAGACCGCTCAATTTGAGGCTTCATTTTTGGAACCCCTCTAAAATCAGTTATATTACATTAGTGGTATAATATATTTTCTACCGCTGATGAAGGAGATTTTTTTGAAAGGAATTTTTTCTCCTTCCATGATTGGATTCAGTCGGCCCCTACTTTCTACCCGATTTTAGGGTTCTTCACCTCTTTAAAGGTGTGGTCGGTTTTCCCCCATGCAAAGGAGAAATTCGTCCAGCGGGATACGTAGAGTGGTCAACCGATCATGGACGAACCAGGGACTTTCTTCCTCATTGCTTCCATGTGTGCGTTTCTCTGTGGTTGGTGCCGCCTACCTTGTCGTCAAGCTTCTTCATTGCTGCAGCCTTGCCAACAGGCTTCTTCCTTACTGCAGCATGCTCGGCTCTCGGCCGCTAGCTCTTCTCTTGCCGCCTGATTTCTTTCTCATCGCAACATGTACGGCCGGATTTTGGAGGATTCAAAATAGTCATCAATCTTTTGGTTTATTTTTCACTCCCTTATAGCTGTATTTAGTCGTGGGAAAAAAGCTCGGGCCTGGCCCGGAATGCCCGCCCGGTCCCGACCCGAAAAAAGCCCGGCTAGTCCCGGGCTGGGCTTTAGCCCGGCTCGGGCCAAGGTCGAGCTTGGGGGCCTTACCGAGCCCCCATATTAGCTGGTTTCCTGGCTCGGTGCCCGGGCATAGACTAGTCCCGACACTAGGCTAGAAAGAAATCCCGCCTTTGGTATTCAGGCCGGCCCGGGCACGAGTCGGCCTGCAGGGCCTTATCAGGCCCCCTCTTTGAGAGGGAGCCCGAGCCCGGCCCGTCCTGACTTAAACTGTGCCCGGGCCGAGCCTGGTTGGCAAAAAGCTCGGGCCCGAACGACCCGATCCAAGCCCGACGAACACGACTAGCCGTATTTTATATTTGGGAAAAAAATAAAATATTTTGTTGGCATAGTGCACATACCCAATTTCGAGAAACCACTTTATATTTGGTGTTCTTTGTTTTTGATGTTTCTTATTGTTTCGTTCTCATCATTTTTTGTAACCGCTCTTTTGAGTGTTATATTATTTTTGGAGGATCTAGAAATTATCTGTCTAAGATCGATTTTTTCATAACAGATTGTTGGTTCAAAATAGAAGCTATTCAAATAGACAAAAATATTAAAAAAAAACAAAACGAGACACCAAAGTAGCGCGTGTGCAATTAATCATCAATGCCAACATAAGGATCGTCATCCTCCAAGGCTAATGTCGAGTAGCGAGCTCAAAGCTCAAACGTCCACTTATGATATCTACACAGAGAGATAAGCTCATAAACCCCCAAGGCCTGACAATTTGGCAGAGTAAACTCATAAAGGTCAAACAAACAAACTTTTGCACCCAAAATATGTAACCGTCAAGAAAGTTTTTGGGCTCACCTTTTGCAAATTCACAACTCGTAGAATGCACACGCGCGCAGAACGCAGGTGCGCGCACATAGTGCACGGAGCCCACCCTCGTGTGCATATACGCATGCACCGGAGGCGTGCCACATCCTTCCACTGTCGTCGTCTTCCGTCGTCATCAACTGCTACCTTCATCCTTTCTGATAAACCTCTCGAGCTGCTCGTTTGCCCCGACCGCTCAGGAGGAATGAGCACGTCGTTTTCCGAAAATTGGTGATACAAGTGACCAGAATCACGCATCCTTATTCATCATTTCAAATTCTAATAGCGTTCAATTACCGACATATCCCCTCAGAAAAGCTATAAAAATGGGTCCTCGGCCTTCATTTGAAGACATTTCATTCCGCATCAGAGAGAGTTCTCAAGTCCACCTTCAAGAGAAACTTAAATATCTCATTCGTAGTTTGAACACCTTCATCGGTTCTCAAGTCCTCATTCAAAAGCGGATGGAAGATCTCCTTCGGAGTTCGAAGATCTCCTTTGGTTATCAAGATCTCCATCAAGAGCGGCTCAAAGATCTCTACCGAAGTTCAAGGACCTCTTTTGATTCTCAAGTCCTCCTTCAAGGGTGCCTCGAAGATCTCCATTAGAGATCAAAGACCACCATCGATTCTCATGTTTTCATTCAAAGACGACTCAAAGATCTCTCTCGGTGTCCACACTTTGAGACAAAAACTACGATGTTGCGTTCATTCTTTCAGAATACCCCTAGTGCTCTGCTTGAAGCAAACAAGAATAGAAGAGAGAGCTCTAAAGTTTTCCGATGAATGCTTGACACTCTGTTTGCTCTCTCGCTCAAGTGTTCACTTTGTTCTCTCTCTCACTCAAGTGCTCACTCCGCTCTCCATAGTGCCTGCTCCAGCAACAACACCAGAGTCGTTCATGCGACTATGCTAGTGCTAAGGAAGACTTTGCTTTTTCTCTTTCAAACACTTGTAAGAGGACCGGTGGTCTATCATCCTCCCAAGGATATATTCTAACATTTGTAACCACATACAAATTAGTGAATTTTGTCTGCACCAAGCTGACTCCGTAATTTTTCCCATTTTCTAATTTTTCCATGTAAAATGTCTTGTCGTTCCTGCTGTTGGGTCTCTTTTAACTATTTACGCGCTTGGCTCAATCTCGAGCTAAAACAGTTTGATTTTTTAAATCTATTATTGAAATAACCGTAGCTTCCCGGCAAAAACCCCACCCTTAGTCAGAACAACTTTATCAGTCTCAGAAATGATTTTGATTCTTACTTGCCCAAGCAAAGAGATAGAGAATGTAATATTTGAGACATGGAGAACAACATTCAGGATAACCCTCAAACCCGAAGTTAACTTAGCACACATATTCTCTTTCCTGACAACTTATGTAGGCCTTCTCTATCTTCTGAAAACTTGTTCTTCATATGAATCAGGATTCTTGAAGAAAACAGTACTCTTATTGATATTAAAAGCAATTCTTCCTGTTTTGAAATCATTATTTTAAACTTCATACTGCAGTTCTTAAAGGTAAATTTCCGCCACTCCGAGTTGAAAAGAGTACTCTTATCCTTTATGGCTAACATAAACAATGATGTTAAGAAATGTGGAAAAAAAAGAATCTAATGAAGGGAGAAGTGTGGAGGAGGAAAGCGGAAAACATGTTTTCTTCTACAATATGGGAATAGAAGAGGTGAATACATAGAGCAATCAAATTTGCTCGGACGGATAAAATTGTCTCTTTAGAACAGTAAAAATAATTAAGAGCATCGTTTCGCTTCCAAGACTCGGCATGCATGTGTGAGGACTCACCTCATCCCAATCATCACTTTTCAAAAACACGCACAACACTCTTTCTAAAGACACGGGAGTAAATTTAACTAAAAATGCAGGCACATTCGGCTTTGAAAATTATACACTTGCATATACTAAATTATATACAACATCAAACCACCCTAAATGAATCAATTTATAGTTCATCAAGCTAGCTATTTGCCCTTAACAAAATAAGGTTGTAGTATTGTACTGACCCATACTAGGCATGTGTTGATTATTGATGATGAACTTTGACTATTAACCACTACTCGTGGGTACCATAGGATCCTAGCTTCAATCAACGGTCCCTCTTGCCCGATCAGTGATGAATAAATAGCGTGGTGCTCATATCCGAGTTTTGTTGACTACGTTGTATCTGATTGCTTCAAAATGTGTTCATCATATCCGAACATCATCAATAGCCTTTAAAAGCTTCTTAAGACAAAGAAGAAGAAATACAATAGATGTCGGTCCCCCCAGATGGGGAGGGGATTCATTTTGCGGTTCAGATTTCTTTGGGGCCGATCCGATAGATTCATTAATTTCAGATTTTATAATTTTCTTTTATAATTCATTAATCCGATCGGACAGATTTCCTTTTAATAAAAAAAACACGCACTCTTAGATCTTTTTGAGGAGAGTCTTATCCATTAGATGGACAAATGAATCTCCTCAATTTCGTCACAAATGAAGAGGACCCGGATCCGGATCCGGTCCCCCCCTGAGGTTGAGCACAGCTGGCGGCCAACACCCTCTAGTTGCAGTCAAGCGAGCCCTACCCCAGGGCGCGAACCCTAGCACAAAGTGCAGTGTCGATTTAGTTCAACTCGGGTTGCTCCCGTCCACAAACACGCGTACAACGAAACCGGCCCATGCGGCACTAATCAACAACAAGAAAACATCAATAGTCTAGCTAACCATTACTTTGTCCCGACAAACACGAGAGCCAAATGACTGGAAACAAAACTGTGAAACGAATTAGGTGGGCCCCGTGTGAAGAAGAAGCCGGCCACCGGCACCGTGCCAAAGATTTCCGGCCAGGATTTGGTAGCGAGCGCCAAGTTTATGAGTTATATAGAAATATAAAAAATGATCAAAATAAAGTTCAAAGGTACCAGCACATGCTATCTTGTCGAGCTTTTTTTGCTATTAAATTATTATTTTTAATCAAATAATTGGGCATATATTTATTTATATATACGAGTGACAGGCACGGGCCTCCGACCCTCGTGCCTCGCGCGACATTATCCGGCCAATGGCGGCGGACTTCGCCGGCCCCCGGCGTTTTTTACTCATGTATTTTTTAAATTTAAAATAATATATATATATAATTTTTGTTAATTATTTTTTTAACTAAACACATATTTTATTATTATTATTATTATAAAATATTAAAAATTAATATACTCGCAGATCTGATTATATTGATCCAACGGTGGAGATTGATTCAATGTCTTATTTACCTTGTCACCATACTTCTTTTTTTATAGAGTATAGATATATAGTTATATACTAGGAAAATATATTATGTGCAGCGTAATTTTAACCAAAGGCTCCCCGGCGTTTTTTTTGCTTAGGTGAGTTTGGAAATATTTATATATATATATATATACTATAAAAATATATTATGTGGGTGTGCAGGTGTTTTTGCTTGGATGAGTTAATTGCACTCTGCATCATAAAAGTATAAATTTGGCATTTTGCATCCCCGAAAAACATTATATTTGAAATTTTGCTACACATGCCGAAATTTTAAGGAAATTTTTGTCTCTCACATCAACCTTTGACCACAATTCGCTACCCGGTGTGGCAAGAATCATGGAGCCGGATAGGAATGAGATTCCTTTTATAAGACTATGGGGTGCGGATATCCCACTACTCATGATCCCCACTATCTTAGTGGGGGCAACATGTGTTTGACCGCCGCGCGCGCGATCGGCACACGCAATCGCGCGGGATCCCACTCACGGTGGCCAACCGGGGCCGACTATATATACGACCGATCGACCCGTATCCCTCTCCTTTCCGTCGGCCGGCTGGCCCAAGCCAACCCGGCTTCTCGCCAGCAAGGAGGTTGCGCCTTGCGACCGCACGACGCGGACACACCGTCGGTCGCCCCGACCAGCGGGGGTGCCCCCTCCCACGACCGTCGTTGCAACCGTGGGAGGCCGCGGGTGGCGGCCGGCCACGCTCGGTCCTCCAGCCATACGCGCTTGTCCAGCCGCACCCCTGCTACGGCCGATCGCACCTTGCGGCCGACCGGTGTCGGATCCTCTGCCGGCACCGGCCACGCAACCGGCACCCGGCGCCAGGGCCGTGCTCGACCCCCGCCGAATCCGGCCGACCGCTTCCCGCGGGCGCCGGCGCCGCGCCGGTAGTTGACGGTCGGCCGACGCCTTGGTGGCGGTTAGTGGTCGGCGCCTTGGTGGCGGTTAGTGGCCGGCGCAGGAGCCGGCCGCCTCCCATACCTATGAGGGGCGCCTCTCTCGTTGGCCGCGACGTCGCGCCCTTCCTCCGTCGTCCGATCGACTCGCCGCAGCCGCGACCGTCCGTGGTGCGGGTAACCACCCGCGTAACCACCATCGTTAGTCGGGGTGGGGGAGCAATGATTTTAGCGGCGGCCTGCATTCAACAAATATTATGCACTTTAAAACTATGTTAAAAATATTAATGTGGGTGGTTACAGTGTGCGGATAGCCACATTACTACCGTAACCACCTCCTGGTGGCTATAAAAGGAGTCTCAGGCCTCCTCATTTCTTACCTTTCTTCACCATGTTTTCTTCTTCCTCAGGCCAGAGCTCTGTCGGCATTCTCCAACGAGTCACCGTTCCTCCACCAAAATACTCCTACGATCCTCGCACCTCCATCAGAATTCTCCTACGAGCCATCGCCACTTCAGTGGAAATTCCGCTAAGTCCACAACATCACCACGAAGAAAACGCTCTACCTGTTACAGGAAGAAAGCTTTGTTCGCATACAACATCAAGCAAGCCCGCTCCCTACTTCATCATGCGCATTCCACACCCGTTCTCTCATTGAAATTGTGAAAGGCTCGCGTGGAGCAGCCTGTTGCCCGTTGAGCATCAAAGATTCTCTCTCATCCCCAAAGTGTAACGAGGAGCGGCTTCTCGTCCTTGCTTCTGCAAACAAGTTGTAGCTCGAAGCTAACAGTGGAGTTTGACCGGTACAGACCTGGTCACGTGATTTTTTACCCGGTTGAGGGATTTTTCACGTAAAAATTGCTTTGCGCACTTGTTTTCCTACTCTGTAACTGATTGCGCACTCGATCGCTACCGGTCTGGACATATATGTAGCCGCCTGTGTAGCCAATAGTGATGTAGCCATTTATGTAGCTCTTTTCATTTTGCTGTGATTAATACGTTAATATCAGTAACGGTCATCTTGGGGGTCTGTTAGTATAAATAACTCTGTAATAGAATTAGAAGGTAATGGAATTAATGAAGTTTGTTTTTATTTCTCCCTTTCCTCTGTAATTCTTCTCTCTCTCCCAAATGTTTCTCCTAATCTCCCCCCCCCGGCCACTTGGTCGTTCCTAATATCTACCCCGGACGCTACAAGTGGTGCTCTCCGTTGAGTTTCCTCTCTATGGAGGGGACAACCACCACCTCCGGCAAAGACCACCCTCGCCACCAGCCACCTCCGTCACCCCCTCGTCACCATCCCGGCCACCCCAGCAAACCTTCCGGTCACCTGGACCGATCTTGATCGACAACATTCGATCTATATGACGCAGTATACATCCGTGTGTGACGCTATTCAACATACGCAAGAGCGTTTTTCCAAGAACTACATCAAGTACACCAATCTTTATCAATCATGAAACAGAATCAAAAATTATTACAGAAAGTCAGGAGCAAATCAAAGATTCGCATCAAACTTTCTACCAAGAAATCAAGGATCTCAAATCCGAACTACAAACTTTTATGCTTTCCATGGTTACCCCAAATAGTACGAATGTTTTTGCATCCATACCGGCTCAGACAAAGGACTTGGCTGGGTGACCGTCATCATCGCACGACCTCCTTGGGCAGATCCCCCATCATGCACCATTTTCAGGTGGTAACGTAGAGTGACCTCCCCGGTTCCGTGCTCCAATCATCGACCTCAGCGGATTGTCATCACAACCGAGTGTATTAGGCCCGTTGCCTTTTTGATCGGATCCAGTACAATCCAGCCCAGGAAATAATTCTTTAGCTTACCAAAAGATTCCTCCATTAACAACACAATCCATGCCACCCACATCAAATATTCAAGATTTCGGCACACAACAAGAAGCGTACAATCAAGCCCCAGCAAAATTCGAATGCACAACGTTCTCTACGGGAGACCCAACAGATTGGATCTATAAAATTGAATTATATTTCAGGTATCACAATGTTAACCCATTAAATTACATTTTTATTGCGTCCATGCATTTAGACAGGCCGGCGTCTCAGTGGTTCCAAGGCCTCCTTCGAAATGGATTGTGCCCAGACTGACACACTTTCAAAAAAGCAATCATGGATCGTTTTGGCCCATCCGACTGTGAGGACCCAATGGGGAAGTTTATGAAATTAGTACAACTTGCTTCGGTTTCTTCATATCAAGATACTTTTGAATCTTTAACTAGTCAAGTTAACGGATTCTCCCAGGATGTTCTTAGAAGAAATTTTAAAACTGGATTAAAACCACACATCCGTCAACAGGTTATTCCACCCAAACACACTATATGAAACATTTAAAATGGCCAAATTATTTGAAGATCGGAATTTGGAAGACCCACATCCACATAAACAATGGCCTATCCGAACTCCAGCTGGAACTAATAGCACCACACATTTTTCAACTCCAAACAACCGTACGGATAGAATGACGGTTCGACGCCTATCTCGGGCGGAGATGCAAACCCGCCGGGAGAAGGGACAGTGTTTTACATGCGAGGAGAAGTACGCGCTAGGACACAAAGGCAAAAAATAGATCCACTCTCTATTTTCTTGATGGAGAACGGGAAGTCGAACAAGAAGAGGACTCCCCAATATTAGAAAATACATCACAAAACCCTGAGGAACTAGGCAGTCCGGAAATAAGTTTTAATGCATTAATGGGTACATTCCCATCAAAGTTGCTTTGGGTACAAGGAAAAAATAGGAAACTCCACAGTTCATATATTTTTGGATAATGGGAGTACTCATAACTTTATGACTAAGAGATCAGACAGCTACTTAAAACTCCCAATTATATCAATCCCATCGTTTAAAGTACATGTGGGTAATGGTAATAATATGTTTTGTAAAGAACTGTGCCCTCAAGTCTCGCTAGACATTCAAATGATACGATTTACTCTGGATTTATATATTACAGACTTATACGGAGCGGACATAATTCTTGGTTTTAACTAGTTGGAGACGTTAGGACCAGTCACAACAGACTATACTACATGGGAAATGAAATTTACTTACAACGAAACACCATGTATACTTAAGGGGGACCAATACTTAAATCAAGAGCAGTGTCCTCATCTCAACTTGATAAATTAGTAGCGCAGGATTCAATTGAATCCATGCTATGTTTTCAAGCGGACGACAACGACAATAACATACCAATAAAACAGGTAGACACTTCCACAGTAACCTATCAACCCATCAAGAAATTACTAACTGATTATCCGGAGTTATTTTGAAAACCAACTGGATTACCACCAGAATGACTATTTGATCATAGGATCCCTTTAATTGATAAATCTTCCGGTCGCCAAAGTCAAGCCCTATCGTTACCCCCACTTTCATAAGAACAAGATTGAAAGACTAATCATCGAACTATTAGACCAGGGCCTCATTCGCCCTAGCAATTCTGTTTTTAGTTCGCCCGCTCTCCTAGTTAAAAAACGAGATGGAACATGGTGTTTCTACATAGATTACCGTGCATTAAATGCTATCACAATTAAAGACATTTGTCCAATGCCAACAGTAGATGAACTTCTGGACGAGCTACATGGAGCAACCATGTTTTCCAAGCTCAATTTTTTTCCGGATATCATCAGGTTAGGATGAAGTCACAAGACGTTCATAAAACAACATTTAGGACACATAAGGGCTTATACGAATTTTTAGTCATGCCTTTTGGATTGACAAATGCACCTGCCACTTTTCAAGCACTAATGAATAGCATTTTTTAAACTTTTCAAGCACTAATGAATAGTGATTTTCTTTGATGATATTCTCATCTATAGCCCGACTGAAGTAGCTCGCACGTCACATCTATTTCAAGTATTCCAAGTATTACATAAACATAGTCTGACTCTTAAGCCCTCCAAATGTGTATTTTCGGTCTCCACCATAGAATTCTTAGGGCATACGATCACACCGGAAGGTGTTCGCCCGAATCCAGATAAACTGGAAGCCATTACAGCATGCATGGCCCACACCTACGAATCAAATACAGATCCGATCATTTATCGGCCTAGCGAGATATTATAGACGATTAAGCCGCCAATATGCTTCTATTACCGCCCCGTTAACAGACTTACTAACTAAGGATGGATTCTTATGGACAGAAGCAAGTGAGTGAGCGTTTCAAAAAATTAAAGCGCTGCTTATAACTACCCCTGTCCTTGTACTTCCAGATTTTACTTTACCCTTTACCATAGAGTGTGACTCATCCAAAATAGGAATCAGAGCAGTCCTGACACGGAAAGGGCATCAAATTGCGTATTTTAGCAAGAAGCTCTCAATAAGGGAACAAGCGAAGTCAACATATATAAGAGAGTTATTGGCTATTACTACTGCAGTTAGTAAGTGGAGACAATACTTGATAGGATCGACTTTTACAATCCTGACAGATCATCAAACTCTACATAATCTTAACTCTCAGGTTATGACATTACCTGAACAACAAAAATTCCTTTCGAAAATGTTAGGATTTAATTATTCTATCCGTTTTAGGTCAGGCAAAGAAAATACAGTTGCGGATGCACTTTCTAGGCTACATGAACCTACTGATAATGTTTATTGCAATTCTTTTCGATCAAAATATTTCATTTTCATACTCTACTTTATTCGACGAATTAAACTCACTCTACCAAACAGACAAAAAAGACAAAGAAGTATTTACAAATTTAAAAACAAATCCAACTTCTTTACCTAATTGGTCGATTGTCGGTGGTAAGTTTTTTTATAATACAAAATTATATGTTCCACAATCTACTTTACGGACTATTTTGATCAGCGAAGCGCATGATACCCGCATCGGAGGACATTCGGGAATAACCGCAACTTGCAAACGCTTGGCTAATTAGTTTTACTGGCCCAGTATGGCGGCAGCAATACACTACTACGTACTACATTGTGATATTTGCCAAAGGGCAAAGATCGCAATGGTGTAGCCTACGACAAGTTGCAGCCCATTCCCATTCCCTAGAAAATATGGGTAGATATATCTATTGATTTCACCACACACTTACCAAAATCTAAAAACTTTACGTCCATACTAGTTATGGTGGACCGTTTTACCAAAGGCGCCCATTTCGCCCCACTACCAACTCATTACACAGCACTATCGGTAGCCCAGATTTTCTGGGATTACTGTGGGAAATTGCACGGTCTGCATGAAACAATTGTTTCAGACAGAGATCCCATTTTCTTAAGCCGATTTTGACTGACTTTCTTTAAAACAAACGTACAAAGCTTACATTCAGCTCAGCCTACCATCCGCAGAAGGATGGGCATACCGAGCGAGTAAACCGTTGCATTAATTAATATTTGCGCATCTTTGCACACCAACAACCGACATATTGGGCGCAACTATTTAGCTGGGCCGAATATCATTATAATACTACTTATCACTTATCAGCAGGTATGCACCATTTGAGGCAATGTTCGGCCGACCACCACCAAGTTTCATATCGCATAGCGAAGGCGGTGTATCAGCCGACCTGCTGATACCTATATCCACGCCAAGGGAAATATTACTATTATGATTACATAAGCAATTACAGCTGGCACAAGCAAAAATGAAAAACTATGCAGATAAAAATAGGAAGGAAATCTCCTTCCAGCCAGGCGAACTAGTACTCCTGAGATTGCACCCATACTGACAGTCCACCCTGCATCAAAAACGATGTAAGCGATTTAGTTTACGATATTTCATACCATACGAAATTTTAGAGAAAGTGGGAGCGGTAGCTTATCGATTAAAACTTCCACCAACATGTAAAATTCATTCTGTTTTTCATGTTTCAATGCTTAAACCATATTTTAAGAATGCAGCATATCCAGTCCACGACTTACCTTAGACATACACTCCCAATACCAACCGACATCCACTCACGATTTTGGACTATAAAATCATCCAGCAAGACGATCAATCTACACAACAAGGGTTGATTCACTGGGAAGGACTACTTCTAGAAGAAGCTACCTGGAAAGATCTGTCTTCATTTGAGAAGGAGACTATACAGAAATTACAAGCCAACAGTTCGTGTGATCCACCATTACAAACGTGTCCACTCAGGGATGATACTCTCAACCTCACATCTCCCGTCATCCCTCCAGAAAATAATTTTACACGGACTAACCAGATTGCGGTGGTACAGGATAACTCCATTGGTGGACCGAACAGGGAAGTTGAATCTCAGCATAAAACTAATGTCATCCCTTTAAATACCCAGGACCGGACTCATATTGCAAAATTTGTGCAGGAAGACATCACAGACTCACCACATACTCAGAACAACAGTCCCAGCAATATTACAGAACAAACAGAACAGTTACTTAACATGGAAGATAACCTCCGAACTCAAATATCAGTCATCCCTTTATCCTACTGTATTCCGACTAACTCAACATTTTCGAATCAGGGTGTACATTACACATACGGAAATACACAGCCCGATGTCTCTATGCGAAGCAATACTCGGATCAGGGAAGAAAATATCCTAAACCCAGTCATCCTACCAATTTTTAGAGAAAATGCTTCTAATAATACTTCACCCCTGTCATAGGACAGCGAACCAATGACAGAATCGCAGCAAGCAGCTCAAACAAAAAGAAAAAACAAAGTCAATGAGAGGGGATACATAGATACTTCGATCCAGTGGTACACCAAGCTTCTATCCCCGAAGATCTCTGCGCATGGCGACGACGTTGTTCTGGCAGATTCCCCCTCTTCCCAAAGCTGCACGCCGAGCTCGATCCCTCCGCCGTCAGAAGAAGAGGAATTAGGGTTTACCCTTGTTTGCTCTCTAACAACAGGTTTTATAGAGAAAGGATATTACGGGCAGAGGCACAACTGGGCAATTATATCGGGCAGGGCAGGAGATGTAGCTGCTTGTGTAGCCAATAGTGATGTAGCCATTTATGTAGCTCTTTTCCTTTTGCTGTAATTATCATTAGTAATACGTTAATATCAGTAATGGTCATCTTGGGGGCATGTTAGTATAAATAACCCTGTAATAGAATTAGAAGATAATGGAATTAATGAAGTTTGTTTTTATTTCTCCCTCTCCTCTGTAATTCTTCTCTCTCTCCCAAATGTTTCTCTTAATCTCTCCCCACCGGGCACTTGGTCGTTCCTAATATCTACCCAGGACGCTACAATATATGTAACGAATTTGTCTTTCCAGTTTTAGAAATTAGTAGGAATTGCAGGATAACTTCAGCTGTTAGCACAATAGTGCTTTTAATTTTCCTACTAAATAATACTACTACCAATGATAGTATAAGGAGGAGGTAGGGCTCTCTTTTCAATCGGAACGGTGTGTCACAACTCAGAATCATGGGGGGAGGCTGCGTTTGGAGCGCCTTATCACAACTTATTTGCTCTGATGAGTTTGGACAAAAATGTCATTGTCATAGAATGTATGTTTGATATCACAAATGTTACAAAAAAGAAAATAGTTTGAGACATAAGATTTTGGTATGATAATGACATTTTTATCCAACCTCATCGGGGCAAATAATTCGCGATAAGCCGCGTCAAACACAGCCTTAATCTCAGGAGGATTCTAGAGAAATCCGGAGTCTTTTACATAAGAAGGGGCATGGATAAATCTAGAGTACTCTTATGAGAATACTCTAGAATATGATGGAAGATTCATGTATCTTGCAAATACTAAAGATGTGTAGAATATTCTAGAATATAGGTATTCTAAATTCTTTCGTACTTTGGATAGAAGATTCTTTGGGGGCCTATAAAAGGAGAAGACCCTCTCAATTGTAAGTATCCAAGTTTTGGACAAGCAATAAAGTTCTTTCAGTTTTTTCACTTGCGAGTTTTCTCTTGAGTTATTTCTCCACTCTTTCCTCATCCCCACCAAGATCTTGTCGGAGGACGCTGACTTAGCTTGGCTATACAGAGTGGCAAAGAGGAGCCATGACTACACAGAAGTTTGTAAAGAGACAAGTCTCTGACAAGTGGCTCTTATGGGGAAGGCCAAAACAACAGTGGGGTTTCGTTTTCCACTGCCAAAGACCCCCACAGCTAGAAAACTAATTTGTATCTACACATATTTTTACCAGGGTTGAAGACCGTAGCTAATAATTATGTTTTAGGCGAGGTTACAAAAAATATGACTAATACTTAAGTATTAGCCACGACAAGGAATATGCGTGGTTAATACCAACAACAATTTATTTTCTCTTCACGCCACACATCACTTTGTCGCTCGGCCTGCCTCCTCGCTGCTGTTACCAGTGTTATTGTGAGGGTGGGCAAAAAAATTGTTGACGGTCTTATTTCCTGATGGTCGCAATGGACGAGCATTTACCCTTTAAAGTGTTGTTGATTGTTACATTTCAGTCTATATATATGATCTTTGATATCTTCACATCTTTTGCAAATTGCATAGCATTTATGCATGACATCCCACAAATTGCTTGAATCCCACCTATTACCAGAAAGATAAGTCTTCCACAAGATTAATAATTTCTTGGTTTGTATTTGAATTCACAGGTATAAATACCAAGTGGAGAAATAATAAAACAAGTTGGGAAAGCATGAATCAGAGAAATTGTCTTACTCTGATATGATTCCACTCTAGGAGCTCTTAGAACAAATGTATAAGCAAGAGGTAAAGAACAATGCTTTAAATTTTATTTTGATATGATTCTTGATAAGACTGACCCTAATTTATAGAAAAATTGAGCTGCAAATAGCTGGGTTTCTCTTTCCCTCACTCACGTCATGGGAGGTTATGCACGTTTAACCACCACACGCACGATCCGCGCACTTGATTTGCGCGATAACAATTGTGCACGGGATGCCAATCGCCGCACGGGATCCCGTGCGCCGGTCCTTTCGCCGCCGGCCGGTCCCGTGTGACCGGCCACCCCCTTCGGCCGCCCAAGCAGGGGCGGTCTTGGCTGCAGCCGACCCCGCCTAGACACGGGCAGTCTTGGTCGCGGCGCTGGGCCGCCAGACCATCGCCAGACCACGGCCGGAGAGGAGCCCGACCCCCGGCACTCTGGTCGGGTTGGTATTGTCGTTGGTGTGCCACCAGAGAGGCGGGGCGGTGCGACATCGCCGGGAGCAGAGCTGCCACGCCACCCCGCTCTCGGGATGAAGGAATCTGGTAGTGGCTGGCGGCGCCGGGCCACCGGGCCACTGCACAGGAGTTCGTCGGCCCCCAGCGAGGCGATTGAGGGTGGCGTCAGCCTGAGGAGACAGGTGGTAGAGCTCAGCCTTGGTCTGACCGACAACAATGAGCCGCGGCCATTCGATCTTCAATCAAAAGATCAAACAACCAATATAGTAATAGATTTGAGCCCGATCTGCTGTGGGTACATAAGAAAAATCGCGAGGTTCGGCTCTATCTTAGCCGCAAGATCGATTTGATTTGGCTATTAGCACACCAAATAGTAATAGAGACATTGATGATTTTTAAAGAAAAATCTAGGCTCATGGGGAAGAAGTTTTGGACATGAAAGTTGTTTCCCTTGATGATGACAAATTTTCAAAAAAAATTTGGGAATTTTACAAGTTGATTTGATATCTCAAAAAGCCTAAATAAAAATTTTTTGGCCAAATTATAGACCAAAAAATGCTGGGAAATTTTTGAAAAAAATACTAACCTCTTTTTAGGCCCTCTTAAAGGGGTTGTTAAAATTTAGGAACTATGGAGTATAAATTGAAGATTTTTCGATTTCTCGGAGCCTAGGGTCGCGCTCGAAAATTGATGCGCTCAAAATTATTCGAAAATAAATTCGGAGTGCGCGATTACTTTCTAAATTGAATATAAAATTCAATTGTTTAATTGACGAGAGTTATCGAGGCATGATTTCAAGCTCTGAGTGTTTCGAGGTTTTTGCAAAATCGCCGAGCGCCTCATTTTTGAATAACTCTCGGGTGTTTTTTGGGTAAACTCGAAAGATGAAAACACGAGTTTCGAATAGAATAATGTCTAACCTCTTTTCGGGAGAAGAATTTCCCTCAAGTATTGGAAACGATTTCGAGGTTGAGATTTGAAGAATAATGTGCCCTTTTATAAGATGCTCGGATTCAATCCAACGCAAGCAATTGAGTTATTTTTTATTCTCGGGTGAATAATAAAGGTACAATTCATAATAAGATTCCAGGTCTGATTAAGCTGTGATTGAAAGGCGCAAGTAAATTATTATCGGATATTAATAATTGGAAAAAATCAAAGAAGCTTCCTAAAAACTGAATTGAAACAAAATTTACCTCCTATGAACGGAGTTTGAATTGAACATTTCTCCTGAGAACGGAGATGAAACTGAACTTGCCTTCTATGAACAGAGATGAAACTGAACTTGTCTCCTATGAACAGAGATGTAACTGAAGCATCCTGAATGGAGTGATTGGACTACTAACCATTTTCTTTATGATTTATTTCAGTCTTGCACTGGTCTTGTTCCTTTATTTATTTCAGTTCAGTACATCTTTTTTAGTACTCCAGTTTCGTACTGGTCATGCTTATTACTTTCAGTTCAGCTCATTTCTTTTAAGTACTATTCCAGTCTCGTACTGATCCAATTACTTTCAGTACTTACTTTCAGTTCATTCAGTTCAGTGCTACTCCAATTTCATACTAGTCATATTTCATTTTAGCATTTCAATTCTGCAGCTTTTATTCTCAACAGCTTTTATTACCGCACTTTTATTTCTGCAATTTACTATTTTAAGTACGGGCCCTGTTCTGACGAACAATTATTTGTTAGGTTGAGTCTTAATTGAGGATAACAGTAGTTGAAATATTCCTCTAGAATTAGCCCCAAATAAAGTGCTCTCACACTCCTTGTCGGAAGTCGAGCCGAATGGCGCTTGCCCGAATTATTTGAAGCATATTAGGGCAGGCCGCCGTAGACTCGGTGCGTGCTAGTTTAATTGATTAAAACTAATTATTTGTAAATTATTTGCGGTAAATCGTGTCGGGTCTGTCATTTTCGTAGATCGTTCGTACCGATGCGGGAAGTTCGATGACTCATGGTGATAGGGAGATGGGTACCACGGGTGACCGACCGTTATATCTTTCCCCATTGGGTTTCCTCCGTTGGTCAGCCAAGATACAGTTTCGCTAGATATCGCTCACATCCAAGAGTACACATAGTTGTACGTTGGGGGCATGAAGAGTGTGGTACGACCACCCCCAGAAGTGGCAGTGTTGAAGCTGGGAAAATCCCAACCTAAGAATTCGGATCAAGGCCGCCTAAGGTTACTTGTTCGGGGGTAAGGATAGACGACTGAGATGACAAGGATGAAGAACGACAAACAAACAGGACCCCGGATGCTGCGGCAAGGAGGTCCCACCACGTACCCGGATGCTTTGAAGAAGCAACCCCTCCACAACCAAAGTGGCCGAGCAGGGTACGAGGAAGACTAGCTGGCGAACTAGGCGCAAGATCGCGACCTAGTCTCTAAGGAAAAAGGGATCCTGAGGCTCAGCTGGTGCCTAAGGAAAAGCTCGCGAGTATCCTGACGAGAATTGTTAGTCCTTTTCCTCTTACCCCTAGGGTTCTATTTATGGGGAAAACCAAGAGGGGGGGTCATATTTATACCCCACCCCCTGGCGACCGGGCGACTTCCTAGGGAAGTCGCGCGAGCTAGGCGAGTATGCGAGGGCAGCTCGCCATACTCGCCCAGGTCTTCCGCGGTCTTGGGTGCTGACTTTGACTTCCATCTTGACTTGTTGACCTTGACGTCTGCTGACCTGGCTGCGGTGGGGTCCATCCTCGACGAATACGGATTGTACACAATCCCCGCTCTTTTTGAGCGACGTAGGAGCTTGGAAAGAAACATCCAACACTTATTCGGCGAGGTGCTATGCCGAGTATCTAAGTTGCTCGCCCTTGACGATTGCCTGACTCTATAAATAGGGGGCCTGGTTTTTGAGGCGTATCTCCAGAGCTCGCTCGCTATGTCGGACGCTAATGAGAAGCTCCTTCAAGAAAGCCTCGTCGCCCCGTCTGGTCTCCTCGGCATCCCCAAATCGAAAAGACTGCGCGAGGAAGATGTCACCGCCGACTTACCTCCGCATAAAAGGAAGAAGACCAAGAAGCCCAAGAAACCCGCTTTTACGTCGATCGACCCGCTTCCGTTGTCTGAGCCAGTCGTGGCTGCGACGGTCAAACCCGCACCTTCCCCTGGCACCATGAAGCTTCTTAGCGATCTTGGGCTAGACGACGTCCCTGACTCAGCCGCCCTCAGCCCGCCAGAGAATCCCGAAGTCGCCAAGAAGCCGGCGTCATCCCAGATCGAAGTCGTCTCCTTGCCAGGTCGCCATTCTGTCAAGCCCCTTTTTAAAATAGTTGGTCGCCGTGTGCTTTTCGCTGACCTGTTTTCCTTGTGCAGACTCCCCCTGGACATTGCGGATATACCCCTGGATGTCGCTCCCCTGAACTTCGCGCCGCTGCTCGCCCTCGCAGCCGATAAGCTCTCTCGGGCCGCGCATACGGTCCGGGTTAGTCTCGGTGCCAAGAAAGCGTCGGAGACTACTTTGGCGAAGGAAAACTCACCGGAGAGCAAGGACTCCACGGTGAAGGACCTCCCGGCGAGAAAGTACCCTCCAGGGAGTAAGGATCTTCCGGCGAGCAAGGCCGCTCCCACTCTTGCTCGAGATTCGGCACAGCCATCAGCGAGTTCTCAGCTGCCGCCGCCTCCCCCGAATACGACCTCCCTCCAGGCGGCGAGTACTTATTTACCGCCGCCGCCGCCTCTCACTGCTGAGAAACAGGCTGACCTACAGCGACATCCCCCGCCTCCTCTGCTGAAGACTTCGCAGCAGCCTGTGAGCTTGCCGCAGCCTCCGCCACCTCCATCGAAGACTCTGGCCCAGAAGCAAGATAGGCCGCGGCCGAATTACTTCCCGTCGCGAGTTGGAGACCCTGACTATGGAGGTCGTGGGGAGGGCAGACCAGCCGATCATGCGGGCGGGCCATCCTCTGGTCGGCAAGATGTCCCCGGTCGTGTCCCTTCATCTCGTTGATCCCGGTCTCCTCGTCGCGGTAAGCTTTGTCGTTGTTGCTTCCTTTGATCATTTAGGTGCTTAGCTCTGACCTGGCCACTTTTCTACCTGCTCTGACAGATCATCCGACGACTCATGGGGCGGCCTTCATCGACGCCATCAGGTTGTCAGGGAGCAAGTATCGTCATGTTGCAGCACGTGCCTATATGGAGCTGGAGAGCAAGTTCGATCAACTCGCTATCTGCAAGCCTCATCGCCGGATCTCAGCTCTAGAGGTGCGAGTAGCGAATATGGAAGAGCTCCGAACAACTCTGGAGGGCTACGAGGCTCGCTTCCACATGGTGAAGGAGAATGACCGCCAGCTGGCGCTAAACAACCACCGCCTGCAGCTTGTCCTCAATGAGTTTGCCGGCATCCGGGCGAGTATGGGCTCCGTGGGGCGGCTGACGAGGATGGAGGAACAACTGCGGCTTAGCAACTATGTTACGACGCTGTCGACGGAGCATTACCGGCGGGCGCGCGAGATTGGCTGGGCTGGGCGACATCCTCACCCTCCAGAGCGACCACCTAGGACTTAGGACCATTTTTTTGTCTCATATTATGAACTCGCCGTAGGCGACCGTCTGTAATAAACTATATTATCTTTGTAATAAGCGAGTTTGCATCTCGCCGCTAATTTCTTCCTGTCTTTTTGTTTGTTGTTTATTCTGCGGTGTGCCGAGTTTATTGCGCAGGTTCTGGAGAATGTCATGACATCCTCTTCTGTGTTGTACGAGATGGGGTTGACACCGGGTGTCTGGTTTCTTGCCGAGGCGGACATATACCCCCCATTTTCCTTTACCTTCGCCTATAAATAGAGGGGGTAGGTGTGACATAAGTATGCTGCTGCGATTTTCTCAACCCACCTCGTGAGTAACCTCTCTGCTCGCTTATTCTTACCTTCTTATTCCCTTCGCTCCTCTCTTCTCTTAGCTAGCTCGCCAAGATGGTTGGGGATGATGTCAATGCTCGCCGACAAGCTCATGTTGTCAACTTCGCCGATGCGGCCTTCAAGAAATCGATAACCTCAGAACGGGGCTTAGAGACATTCAGGGAGCGCATCCTGTCAGAGGGATACTCGGCGAGGCTCCATACTCGCGACGAGCGACTCAACACTTATGTTGAGGGCGCGATGGTGTTGTTGCTTCGCCATTTTGACGTCGGCTTTCGATTTCCCTTCTGGCCCGAATACTGCGAGATCCTCCGGTTCTTCGGGATCATCCCAGCGCAAATCAACCACAATGGAGTGGCGATCATCCATGGGTTCCTTTGCTACCTGCGGGAGGAGAGGATCGCCTTTGACCTTTCTGTGTTCCGCTGGATATTCGCCTTCACCGCGACTTCGGAGGGGGTCGTCTAATTCAGCAGTCATGTCTGCACTTTGGTGGGGACCGCGTATAAAGTCCACCGCTGGAGCGAGCAGCTGGCTGTCGTCCACGGCGACTTCAGGGGACTTCTAGGAAGGCCACACCAACCCGCCGATGTCTCCTTCCTCTCACCGATCTTGGAAGGTGTTCGCGAGCAATTGTTCGAATCCTTCCGATGTCGTCGGTTTGACGTCATTTACTGGCAGCTTAATGTCAACACACTCGAAGACATCCATCCCAACGAGGGTAAGACTTGAGCGAGAATTGTGTATGCTCGCCTGCTCGCACCTATTTATTGAAGCTCACACTAATCATGTCGCGTGATCTTTGTAGTGGCCAACGAACTTCCGGAGAAGCCGCTTCCTCCGGCGAAGGAAATCTCCACCTCTCTTACTGAAGCCCACCCCCCGCCTGACGTTGGGGAGAAGAAGAAACTCGCCAAGGAGAAGATGAAGGTCAAGTCGTCAGGGCCTGCGAGTAATAGGGCAAAATTGTCGTCGCCTCATTCTGATGACCAGGAGTCGCCGCCAGAAGCTCGAGCACCTCGTTTCCACCCAAACTATAACCTTGGGCGAGGGGTGGTGGATGCTTATGGTCGCCCGCTGGTGACCTGGTCGGCAGACGAACACTTGGTGTCGCTGTGCACCAACCTCCCGTCCTGGTCGGCGGATTGGGAGGACAAGGGGGAGGCCTTCGCCGTCCTCCACGCTTTGTATGGACGAGTCAATTCCGAGTCTCTGCTGGAGCTCGGCCCGACGGAACTCGTCCAACAATCTACATGCTCTCTCGCGCAATCTGTCGATCTAGGACATTACACGACCAGGAAGCTGTTGGAGACAACAGAGACCTTGAAGGTCGTCTCTAAGAAGATCATAGATCTCGACATGCAATCGGTCCGTTGGAAGGATTACAAGGTAAGTCGCTTCCCATATGTGACATTGATGCTCTTAGACTTAGGATTACTTTGCCGACAGTTGGTATCTCGCAGACCACCGAGATCGAGGCTGCGAAGAAGCTGTCTGAGTACGAGAAGAAGCTCACCACTTCACAAGCTGAGCTGGAGGCGGCCCAGGTTCGAGCTGCCGAGATGGAGACTCGGCTGGTCGCCGCTGAGGGACACGCGAGCTCCTCTGCTCTCTTGCTGGAGTACGATCCACAGTGGGCCGTCAAGCGGTCCCGCACTCTTTGGGAGGAGAGGTCGTCCGTCCGCCGCGGGATAGCGCGGGCGGCGGGGAATATCATGCTCGCGCGGCTGAGGATCAACGGGCAGCTCGTCGAAGGGGAGAAATAGCTCATCGTCGACGAGCTCATTCCCGAACTACTCGTCGAGGGGACTATCTCGCCCGATCGCATCCCTTCCTCATCGTCAGGCTCTAGCAGTTCCAGCAGTAGCGGTAGCGGCAGCGGCAGCGGTGACAGCGGTGACAGGGGACGAAGCGAAGAGGGTGGCGAGGAAGAAGAGGATGCTGACATCGGAGATGATGAATATCAGCCGGATACTGGTGACGACAAGTCCTAGTTGCTCGCTGATCTTTGTCATGCTTGGATGTAATATTTTTTGACACTTTTGTAACTTGTACATTTTTTGATATATTTATACAAGTTATTTCCTTCTTTGTCTTCTTCTCGCATGCTGGTTGATATTGCTCGCTAGGCTCATCGGCACGGGGAGGATGAGTGCTTGTGACACGTACTCGCTCCACCAACTCGCATAAGCATACTCGCATGAATACCAGTTCGCATACTCGTCGGGGCATACTCGCCTACTTGCCCAAGGCATACTCGCCTACTCCCCCAAGGCGTACTCGTATTTGTAAAATCGTCTATATCGCCGGAGCTAAATCCCGAATGGCTGGGAGGTCGGAACCGACATCCATCATGGGTCAAGCTCCAGTGGGGGTGGGAAGCAGTCGACATCCAGCAGGAGTCAAGCTCAACTAGGGGTGGGAAACAGTCGACACCCGGCAGGAGCCAAACTCAACTGGGGGTGGGAAACAGTCGACATCCAGAAGGAGCCAAGCTCAACTGGGGGTGTGAAACAGTCGACACCCAGCATGAGCCAAGCTCAACTTGAGGTGGGAAACAGTCGACACCCAGCAGGAGCCAAGCTCAATTGGGGGTGGGAAACAGTCGACACCCAGCAGGAGCCAAGCACAACTGGGGGTGGGAAACAGTCGATACCCAGCAAGATCCAAGCTCAACTGGGGGTGGGAAACAGTCGATACCCAGCAGGAGCCAAGCTTAACTGGGGGTGGGAAACAGTCGACACCCAGCATGAGTCAAGCTCATCTAGAGTGGTGTGAGTCGACTCGGGGAGGCAAGTAGTCGGTCTGTAGGAGAGGAGCTCGTGTAAAGTTCACGGACTACGACATCACTCCAACGAGGAGCTTTGTTTCACCTGAGGAGGTCGTTTGCCTATGTGTAGGAGAGGAGCTCGTGCAGGGACTCAGACTTATGATAACTCTACCACTCGAGGACTTTAATCGATGTTGGAGAGGTTTCGTCCTGTTACTTGAGAGGCAACGGATGGGTGAATTGCACTGATGTTTTGTAAATGACTGATAGCTTTAAAAGAGATGATCTTGAAACTGCCAAATCGGGAAGTTAGCGTCCAGACCTGTTCCTAAAAATTCCTTCAGTCGGAGGAGAGATGCAATCGAGGAGACATAGGCCGACATGTAAGTGGGGAGTTGATCTCGGCCGTCAATGCAGAGGCTAGATCTTACAAGAGCGCTTAAGTCCCGAGGCATCGTCCTATTATCCGCACTGGGCTATTTAGGAGGAACGGGTCGAAGGCTCGTATACCGATCCAATAGTGGAGACCGCTCTCGGCCATACCATCTGGCTGCGAGTGCCAGTGCACGGGCAAAGGGTAATGTTCCTCCGAGGGTCCTTCAAGACGCACTCGAGGCCAACATCTTCCCTTGGTCTTGTTCTTGCCCCTTCTTCGGCGGGTTATCCTGCTTAGACAATAGTTGATATGCCTAGATTAGTGATTGTTGGGTGAGATCGACCCTCTATCGAGTCCAAGAGGTTAGCGTCTAGGCCTATTCCAGATAGTTCCTCTAGTCGGAGGAGATATGCAATCAGGGAGACATAGGCCGACATGCAGGGGGGAGTTGATCTTGGCCATTGATGCAGAGGCTCGGTCTTACAAGAACGCTTAGGTCCCGAGGCATCGTCCTATCATCCGTACTGGGCTATATAGGAGCAACAGGCCGACTGCTGGTTTCCAGAGTCGATTGCAGGGCTGGCCCTTGAAGCCTTCAGAAATCTTGAGATAGATTAGCACACAGAGAGAAACAAGCTTGCCGCCATTATTGTATTCACATCAACATGATTACAAAGAAGACATATGTTACTGCTAGGGATAGAACCTTTTCAAGTCATCTCCGCTCCAGGTACCTCCCAGCTGTTCTCCCACTTGATCTTGCAGGTAGTAGCCTCCAGTGGCTAGGGCTTCCTGGATGATGAAGGGACCTTCCCAGTTTGGATATAGCTTGCCAACAGTTGCTCCCCTTCCTGCGACATCCACCTTCTTCATGACCAGATCTCCTGCACAAAAATTCTTGAGGCGAACATTCTTGTCGAAGTGCTTCTCCATGCGCCTTTTGATTTCCTCTTGGTGGGTGGAAGCCAAGTCGCAAAGTTCTTCAATGTAGTCCAGTGAAAGTCCCTGAGCTTCTTCATTCTCCAAGCGTCACTCTTCACTGCCATCTCCTGCGGCTATGACACTTGGGCTCCGAACCTCGAACTCCACTGGGATGAGTGTATCAGACTCGTGGGATAACTTAAAGGGAGTTTCCCCCGTAGCCGAGTTTGGAGTTGTCCTCAGAGCCCAGAGGACCAAGGGGAGCTGCTCTGCCCAATTCCTTTTAAGTTGGTGACTTTCTTGTTTAGTAAGTTAACGATGAGCTTGTTGGCGGCTTCTACTTGTCCATTGCTTCGGGGATGATGAACAGAGGCGAATCGGAGATCCGTCCCTAGCTGTTTGCAGAAATCCCCCAATTCCAAGCTGGCGAACTGTGGACCGTTGTCGGTGACGATGGCGAGGGGGATCCCGTAGCGGCATGCGATCTCTCCCCAGATAAAATTCTTCACAATCTGGGAAGTGGTCTTGGCCAGAGCTTTTTCCTCGATCCATTTGGAGAAGTAATCGATCATGACAAGGATGAACTTTATCTGTTCACTGGCCTTAGGAAAAGGGCCAATCAAGTCCATCCTCCAGATGGCGAAGGGCCATGGAGCAGTGATTGAGCGAAGGTGCTGAGCTGGTTGTAGCTGAAGAGGCGCGAGGAGCTGACATTGCGGACACTTCTTGTAGAAGGCTTTTGCATCCTTTCGGATGGTGGGCCCAAAGTATCCGTGCCTTAGGATCCTTTGTTCCAACGTACGTATTCCTGAGTGGCTGCCACACTCTCCTGAATGGATCTCTTCGAGGACGCGAGGGATTTTGGTCTCTGGAAAACATCTGGCCAAGGGGCCCGAGATATTCTTGCGGTAGAGCTCTCCTTCTTGCAACAAGTAATAAGCAGCTTTGTAGTGAAACTTTATCTGATCCCCATCGTCGACAGGCAGTTGTCCTTTCACTAAGAACATGATGAATGGATCCTTCCATGAGGTTCTTTGCTCGATCTCCATCATCTCCCCTTCCTCGATGGATGGTCGGAACATCTCGGTCATGGTTCCCCTAGCCCGGGGTCCGTACTTGGCGAGGTAGTCAGCTTTTGAGTTCTTCTCTCAGGGTACGTGCTCGACGAAGAAAGATTGAAACCCTCCGATCAGACCCTTTACTTTCACTAAGTACCTTTGTAGGATTGGGTCATTCACTTCAAACTCGCCTCTGATCTGGGATGCGAATACCATCGAGTTGGTGAAGGCCTGAATATCCTGAATTGCTAACTCTTTGGCGAGACACAAGCTAGCCACCATAGCTTTGTACTCTGCCTGATTATTTGTAATGGGGAAGAGGATCTCGATTGCCTGCTCGATCCGGGTTCCGTGGAGGCTCACCAGCACGACTACGGATCCCACGGAATACCTGCTTGAAGCCCCGTCCACGAACCTCTTCCAAAGACTGGGTTAGAAGAACCTTCGCCTCCTTCCATCTCGGCCGGGAAGTCGGCCAGAAAATCTGCTACCGCCTGTGCCTTGATTGCTCCATTGGAGAGTACAAAATGTTAAACTCGCTGAGCTCCATCGCCCACTTTGCCAATCTGTCAAAATGCTCCACTCCATCCAAGATACTACGTAGTGGGTGGTCGGAGATAACCCTGATGGAGTGAGCCTGAAAGTAGGGACGGAGCCTCCGCGCTGAAACCACTAGAGCAAATACCAACTTCTCCAAGATAGGATACCTGGCTTCTGCTTGTCGCAACACTCTACTTACATAGTAGATGAGGAGCTGCTTCTTGCCTTCTTCTCGGACCAGCACCGAGCTAACCTCCTCTACTCCCACTCCTGGATAGAGTAGGAGGTCCTCATCTCCCCGCGGGATTTGAAGGAGAGGAGCTTGGGCTAGCTGTTTTTTGATCTTCCCGAAGGCCTCCTCGCACTACGCGGTCTACTCAAATTTCTGATTCCCCCGAAGAGTCTTGAAGAATGGAGAGCACTTCTCTTTTGCCTTGGACAAGAATCGGCTAAGGCCCTCCAGCTTCCCCATCAGCCTTTGGACCTTCTTGGGATCTTTTGGGGATGCCATCTCCAGAATGGCCTTGACCTTGTCTGGGTTAGGTTCCACCCCCCTGGGAGTGAGGAGGTGACCTAAAAACCTCCCCCTTCCTGCACCGAAAATGCACTTGGTCGGGTTGAGTCGCTTCTTGTACTTCCTCAGGGAGGCTAAGGTCTCTATTAGATCTGTTATATATTTTGCGACACTCTTGCTTTTGATAAGAAGATCGTCTACATAGACTTCCAAGTTCCGCCCTTTCTGCTCTTTGAATATGTAATCCATCATTCTCTGATAAGTTGCGCCCGCGTTCTTGAGCCCGAAGGGCATCATTTTATAGCTATAACAACCATCGCTGGTAATTAAGGAGACATCGCGGCAATCAGGTGGATGCATCCGGATCTGATGATACCCTGAAAAAGAATCAAGAAAACTCATCACAGGAAACCCGACGACGGAATCAACCAGCGCGTCGATTTGAGGCAAATGGTAGCAATCCTTCGGGCAAGCTTTATTCAACATGGAAAAGTCAATACATAGACGCCAGCCCCCTCCGGGCTTTTTCACCATTACAACATTGGAGACCCAGCCTGGATACTGGATCTCTGAAACAAAACCGGCTCTCAGCAGCTTCTCCACCTCCTCCCTGATCAGTCCGGCTAGCACAACAATGCTCTTCCTCTGCTTCTTACAAACGGGAGCCACCGCGGGATCCAGGTTGAGGAGATGACAAACAACATCAGCGTCAACCCCTAGCATCTCGGCGGTGCTCCAAGCGAAAATGTCGACGTTGTCTTGCAGGCAGGATTCCATCTTTATCTTTCCTTCCAGCGGCAAGGATCCTCCAACCTTGAGCAGACAGGGCTCTCCTCCTCGGGAGATCACCTCCACCTCTTCCACCTCCTCGGCAGCACGCAACACCTTCTCTTTCTCTAGCAGCTCCTCCAATCTCTTCGCGTCCCCCATCCAGCTGATGGTACTGATGACATTCAGGTAGCACTCCCTAGAGGTCTTGGGATCTCCCCGGATCCTGATCCGGACATCTCCTCAACAGTACTTTAGGCACTGGTGATAAGACGACGAAACGACCTTGAAATAGTTGATGAGGGGCCGCCCGAAGATGGTGTTGTATCTGTTCGGCGCGTCGACGATGACAAAGAGGCATCAGATCGAAGTCCCGCCAAGAGTAACCAGGAGCTCTACTGCCCCTTACACCTCTTTCTTCTCGCTTGAGAAGCCAAAGAGGGGCCCATCTGTTGTCTGGACCTGAGATGCTTCCACCTGAAGCCCTACAAAAGTTCTTTTGAAGATGACGTTCACTGAGCTCCCGTTATCTGCGAGGATTCAGTCGACGGTGAAGTCTTCGATGACGACTTGAATAACAAGGGCGTCATGGAAGGGGTTTTCATTCCCTAGCATGTCCTCCTCTGAGAAAGTAATCTCATCCAGCGGCGGCGGGTGCTGCGACGTCGAGGCGACATTCTTCCTGTAGATCTGATAGAGACTTCCTTTACAGGAAGCTCCGATACCGTCCCCTCTGTTTATTACCCCGACATGCCCACCTCCTAGGTCATGTACCACCTCTCCGCGACCTCCCAGGTCGACACGATCCTCATTCCTCCTCCTCATCGGATCTTGAAACGCTACCTGCCCGACCGGGGCCTCTGCTGCTCCCTCTCTGCAACTCCTGCTTCCAACCTCCTCTTTGCCTCCAAGAACTCCGGGCAGGCCAACGTCTCATGCCCCTCTACTCGATGGATGTCGCAGTAGAGGGGGATCTCCGCGTCCGGGTGCATTGCTCGCTGCTCCCTTTGGCGACGTTTGCCTTGATGGATGACGGCCATCGCCTCCCTTCTTCCTCCTCCTCAGCCTCCCCCTTGTCAGTTGTCATTCCTCCTTTCTTCTTGAAAACGCGGCCCCCCGGGCGGCCTCCACTAGGGACGATTCTCAGGATATTGGAACCGCCTTTCCTCCCTCCTTATCTGGACCTCTGCTGTACCCCTCTCCTCTTATCTTCGAGTCCTCTCCTGCCTCCTTTCTTACACCCTCTTGGGCTCCTCTCTCACCCTCTCCTCTCTTCTTCTCAGCACTTCCTCCTCTCGACTTGCCTCTCGGGCATCCTCTTATCCTTCCCCTCTGAAGGTCTTGCTCTCTCCACCTTCATCGAATCACTCCCGTCCAGCCACGCCAGGAAGTCCTTGTTCTTCTCCTCTCCTCGGACGAAGGTATTCGCCCTCTCTATCATCTCCTCAACGGACTTGGGGGGGGGGGGGGGGGGGGTTGGATCCCATCTCCATGCTGAACAAGCCCTGCTTCAACCCAAACTTCAGGGCCACCATCAGGGTAAAACTATCCATCTCCTCCACCTCCAAAATCTCCTCCTGGAAACGGTCGATGTAATGGTCGAGACTCTCCTGCTGCCCTTGGGTGATCTTGAAGAGGGATGTTGCCTCCTTCCTTTTCTTGGACATCACGAACCTTGCCATAAGCCCACGATGAAGGTCGGAGAAACAGTAGACGAAACCCGCGGGTAACTAATGGAACCAGTCCCTTGTGTTGCCTTTGAGGGTGATGGAGAAGAATCGGCACTTGAATGCGTCAGACATATTACAGATGGAAACGACGTCTTCAAACCACTCAAGATGCCTGACCGGGTCATCTTTGCCGGAATAATAGGTGAGAACGGGTTCTCTGAATCCTTTGGGGACGGGGGCGGCGAGGATCTCGTCACAGAAAGGGCTCCTCCCTCCCTAGCGGTGGCGAGTTTCATCCTCGCTAGAGATGTCATACTCGCCCTACTGGCGAGTATGACTATATCTCGCCGGTGATATCGGGTCCCTAAAACAGACCCCTTGGTTGCCCGTCGGATGGTGTCGGGACTGCATCAGCCGCTCCTCCCTCGCCCGAGCAGGCTCCTTCCCAGCTCGCCTCGGTGGCGCTTCCTCATCGAGCGATGTCACGTGACGGGGGGGGGGGGGGGGGGGGGGGGTCGCCGTGACCTCGGGGCAATGAGAAAACCCGGCAAGGATGGTCTTCTCGATCCTCTTCGCGAATTCTTCGAACGCGGCTACTGTCACGAACTCGCCAGCTCACGCGAGCTCGCCAACTCCCGCCGAGTTGCCTGCTAATTCCCCATGCTCGCCAACATTGGCCATCTCACTAAACCACCAAACTTTCCTCCTTGGCTGTGATCCACGCTCACCGCGCCATGTGTTGAAGTCGGGAAAATCCCAACCTCAGAATTCGGATCAAGGCCGCCTAAGGTTACTTGTTCGGGGGTAAGGCTAGACGGCTGAGATGACAAGGATGAAGAACGACAAACAAACAGGACTCCGGATGCTGCGGCAGGGAGGTCCCACCACGTACCCGGATGCTTTGATGAAGCAACCCCTCCATAACCAAAGTGATCGAGGAGGGTACGAGGAAGACTAGCTGGTGAACTAGGTGCAAGATCGCGACCTAGTCTCTAAGGAAAAAGGGATCCTTAGGCTCAGCTGGTGTCCAAGGAAAAGCTCGCGAGTATTGCTAGTCCTTTTCCTCGTACCCCTGGGGTTCTATTTATTGGGAAAACCAAGAGGGGGGGGGGGGTCATATTTATACCCCACCCCCTGGCGACCGGGTGACTTCCTAGGGAAGTCGCGCGAGCTGGGCGAGTATATCGTCTAGTCACCTACCTGGCGAGTATGCGAGGGGAGCTCGCCATACTCGCCCAGGTATTCCGTGATCTTGGGTGCTGACTTTGACTTCCATCTTAACTTGTTTACCTCGATTTCTGCTGACCTGGCTGCGGTGGGGTGCATCCTCGACGAATACAGGTTGTACACAGGACTGATCACTATCACAGACGGCCACGTCGGTGAGGCCCGTAGGACTTGATGCCCTGCTTGAATAGAAGCGGTTCATACTATGTCGACACAAGGTGTGTACGCTGCTTTGAATGCCTGAGGAGTATTGGCAGGTTTAAATACCTGCGGTGTGAATACGGGTTGTGAATATCTGTCGTGTTGATAGCTAGTGAAGCTTTATTATAACTGATGTAAAAAGCTACTATTATTCCAGTTATATTATGTTGCATCTTCTTCCTGATAGATGCTTCTAGCTTATATATATATAATATTGTACTAACTCTCTCGTGCTTCAGCTAATTTTTTTGTTGGTTGCACGAGCTCGTCATGAGACATTAAAATATATGTGATGGGTTCCCCCTTTTTATGGAAATTCATGGGTGGGCCCCACCCCCCCATGATCTCTCATAGAGATGATGGGGGCGGACCCCCACTCCCTACCCTCATGGGGAAACCGCCGCCATAGGAACCGCCGCCGGCAAGTGGCCGAGCCACCACCGGCGGCCGGCCCTCCCACGGCCACCACGACCGTGGCCGGCCTCGGCCATGGCCACCCCAGCCATGGCCGACCGGGGCCATGGCCGCCCCGACCATGGCCGACCGGGGCCATGGCCGCCCCGGCCATGGCCGCCCAGCCATGGCCGGCTGGAGCCATGGCCGCCCGGCCATGGCCGCCCAGCCATGGCCGGCTGGAGCCATGGCCGCCCGGCCATGGCCGGCCGTGGCCATGGCCGCCCCGGCCATGGCCGCCCGGCCATGGCCGGCCGTGGCCATGGCCGACCGGGGCCATGGCCGCCCCGGCCATGGCCGGCCGTGGCCATGGCCGACCGTGACCTTGGCCGCCGGCGGCCTCCCTCGCTGGCCGCCCGGCTGCCGCCGCCGTCATGACGGCCCGCCATTATGGGAAGCCCCCCCCCCCCCCCCGGCCGTCCGATCAAGGGGGAGGCCCCGCCGGCCATCCGATCGGGGCAAAACCACCCACTAACCCACTATGTTAGTGGTGGGGCCCGCCATAACTTCCCCCTGGAGCTTATAAAAAGACCTCAGGGGCTCCTCATTTGATCATCTTCTTCTCCTACGCTTCCCCCTTCTTCTTCTTCCTCAGGTGGGAGCTCTCCCGTTTTCTCCGCCGGCGACCATCTCTCGCCGCCAACCACCAGCAGCCGCCCACAACTTCCAGCGGCCATCAACGGCTATCGACACCCACCAAGGACTATCAGCACTCGTTGAAGGCCACCAGCGCCTGCCATCGGCTATTGGCACCCCACCAGCGCTCAGTTAGAAAGGAGCACTCCAAGGACGGAGAAAGACGAGCAAGGGAGGTAGCGACAACCCTTGAATACGCGCCGCCTCTGAGCGTACGCGCCTAAAGCATCCCGCGCATTCCACCGTCCAAGTCCCGTCGGTGAGGCAGTCTGTTGCCCACCAACGGCTGCATACATTCTCTCCCTCTTCAAGATTGTAACGGGAGCGGCCTGTCGCCCCGATTCCCCCATCAAATTGTAACCTCCAGCAATCTAGTGGATTTTGACCGGCACCGACCTGGTCACGTGGTTTTTCACCCGGTTGAAGGGTTTTCCACGCTAAAACTCCTTGTGTTCATTCCCCCTTTTCAATTGACTGTGTGCGCGCTCGACCGCTCCGCGAGCTAAGGCGGTCCGAGATTATCCGGTCCGACCGGGGCCTCGAGTTAGTCCGCAACAGTTTGGCGCCGTCTGTGGGAACCGATTTCCCAACATCCATTGAAGCATAAGATCACCAGCATCGCCCCTCCAAGTACTGCCTTAATGACAAAGAGGAGCACTCGTACCGCTGAAGGTTCCGCCCTTGGCGGACACCCCGAGCCCGCACGTTCACACTCTCTGGTAGACGTACCACTGACCGCTGAAGCCGTATATGCCCCTATCGCCGCCATGGAGGAACGCGTTCGCCAAATGGAAGAACAACAAACTGAAATGCTCACCCTACTGCGGAACCTTGGAGCGCCTCCAGCTCCCCCACTGCAACCAGCTCGAGTGGATCCATTACCACAACCAAATTAGGGCGGAGCCCAAGAGGTTCCTCCAAGACATGAAATGTCCGAGGAATATTCCGAGCACTACAACATTTTTGGTCTTTAGCAACATTTAAAAACTGTTGCCTAAAACCGCAAAGTGTTGCCAAAACATTGAAAACTGTTGCCATATGGGTGTATGCCTATGCCCGTGTTACCAAAGACCTAATGCAACAGTTTTCACATGTTTAGGCAACATTACTTGAAACTGTTGTCTATATCCCTAGTAAAGGCAACATTTTTTACATGGACCTATTGCAACATTTTCAAAATGTTTAGAGTTACATTTAATAAATGTTGCCAAAACTATTTAATTAATAAAAAAATATAAATTTAAAAAAAACATGAAAATAAATTAAAACTTCAAAAACATACATGTTATATCATGAGACATTTTTTATAACGCATAAATATATAACAATTTAACAAGACAAATATTTTCATTTAGAATATTAATGTTACACATGTTTTATCATTAAATTAACAACTCATCATTAACATCACAATTTACCAAAATACCTCAAAATAATTAAATATTACAGTACACAAACAAAATTATCTAAATCAACTTAAACATCAAATGGTCTTCATGAAATGGGGTCATCGATCATATTGCAACTCCGCATTTGTCTTCCCGATCCCGGCCAACATCAAGAACTTTCTGCACAAAGTAAAATAATATATATATAAATATAATGACATCAAGATCAACGAGCTGCATATGCAACTCGCTTAAATTCAGCACTTCAAAGAGTAGGACGTACAGCTCGCTGAATTTCAGCGAGCTGTAGGTGCAGCACCCTGAAATTCAGCGAGCTGCAGGTGCAGCATGCTGAAATTCAGCGTGTTGCACCAACAGCTCGCTGAAATTAAGGGGCTTGCACTGCACGCTGAAATTCAGGGGCTTGCACCTGCAGCACGCTGAAATTAACAAAAAGAAGTCAAGTTCAGTTCAGTTCTATGATTGGTTTGCACTGAAATTCAGGGGCCTGCAGCACGCTGTTAATTTGTAGAACAAGCATCTGAAATTCAGAGGCTTGCACTGCACGCTGAAATTTAGGATAAAGTGATTATGGCACATATTAGGATAAAGTGATTATGGCACATATCCATCCACTTCTTAGTAGACATGGTTGGTGATTTGTATTCTATAAATATGTTACTCAAGAAGAAGTGTTAAATACCATAGAAATGAAAAAGGCAAAAAACTGCAACCAAATTCATCATCTAATCCTACTCAAGAAGAAGTGTTAAATATATTTACAATAATGAATGAACACATTTCTGAGAGTTGACATAATGAACACATTTCTGATGACCTAAACCAAGAGAATAAACATGTTTATGAATCTTCTAGAACAATGCAAGCTGATGGGGAAAGGCAGAAAACATGGCAATAGTAAATTGCAAAAAACATGGCAGTAGAAAACAAAGAAAATTTCTAATTCATACGGAAGATAAAATCCAATTAGTAAATTGCAAATAACATGACGATAGTTAGAACATAAGCATACAACGAAACCTAATAGTTTGGCGGTAGGAGTAAATTGCAAAAAACATGGCAAAAAATTGGAACCATAAAGCACCGATAGATGAGAAATGGTTCTACCGG
Source organism: Platanthera zijinensis (assembly GCA_039513925.1). NCBI lineage: Eukaryota > Viridiplantae > Streptophyta > Magnoliopsida > Asparagales > Orchidaceae > Platanthera > Platanthera zijinensis. Next base: position 231,714,085 of record CM077080.1, read on the forward strand.
CAGATGAGTAAAGAACCAAACAACCAAACAGATGGAAAAAAGCAATGTTAGTATCTTACAGTGAGGAGTTTCGCAGTAGGAGGAGCACGCCAGAAGGTGAAATGGCTCATTTAGACAGTAGAACAAACACCTTATGTGCTGTTTTTTAAAAAATAATGATTCAAAAATTTTGAACCTAGAACAGAAATCATGGCGTGAAGTAACAGTGACTAAACAGAGAAAAAGAGAATTCATAACTCATCAAACTAAGTTTTAATTGGTATGCGACATATGGCTTAATAGATTGCACAAAATGAAAAGGTCTTACTTCCAAATAGACGCAAGGAGATCTGTGGAGAAGAAGAAAGCCGGAGATCCGGAAGGAACACACCGGAGATCTGGAACACACCGGAGATCTGGAACACACCGGAGATCTGGAACACACCGGAGATCTGAGCAGAAGAAAGGGGTTGTGACATTGGTGAGATCCAAGAGGAAAATGATTTAGATCTGCAGAAGGTAGAAAAAGGGAAGAAGGTGTACCGTGCTGTAGTTCCGGAAAGCACCGGCGGCGGAGAGAGCACGCCGAAGATCAGTGAAGGAGTAGCGGGAATAGGGAAGCCGTGGATTTGGCGTAAACAGGGAAGCGAGGAAGGGGGATGTAGAGGCAGTCGGGCACGCCGAGAACGTCGTAGGAGGGCCGCCGACCCACCGGTTCGCTGATCCGGAAGCGTCGGAGATGGTGCTTGCGATGCCTGGAGGAAGGTTGTCGGCTGGATGCCCTATCTGCGCAGAAGAAATCACGGATATCGTGTTTTTGAGGTGGGGAAAAACAGCAATGGCGTGGGGCTTCGTCCATTGAGTAGGGTTTGAGAACGATCGTGAATCGCTGAAGAAGCAGAGGTAGCGGGATTTTGAGGCGATGGAATAGTGCTGGAGTGCAAGAAATGACCGAAAAGTCCAGCATCTTAAAAAAAATGAGTTTAGGAGGGTAGTATGGTCAAAGAAATGTTACACCATTTGGAGGATATTATGGTCCAAAAAATGTTACACCAGGCCCATTTTCTCCTTCCTTATAGTATAAAGATAAAAAGGGCCTAAAATTTTCAAAATATTGATTTGTATATAGCCAATTTTGATTTATCTATAACAATACCCTTTTTAAAGTTAGAATTTGTGTGTTAATAGCGATTGATGGTGTGCTTATAACATTGCTCTTTTTGTTTTGGGGAATTAAGGTAATTAAATATCGATTCGAATGGAAAACGAGCAGATATCCGCACACCTGGGAAACCCAAAACTGATTTTGTTTCGGGGGCGTTGCCCCCGAGCCCCCACCGGGGACGCTGTCCCCTGGACCCATGCCCGCTGTCCGGACAGCGGGACCTCCGTCGGGGGCTGCCGCCCCCGGACCCTCGCTGTCGTCGGCTCCGGATATGTCTGAAGGATTCACACTTCGATTCCTCTAAGCTCACGTGAGCAAACCCGGTGTGAGAAGCAAGAGGATCAAAAGTGTTCCACAACTCCAACAAATTAAAATCCTGATATAAGTTAATTAAAATCCCGGGTAGGTATATAGAAAATTAACGACCCTTTTAAAAACGTCTCAATAAATGTGGAGTCACGATTGAACAAGCGTCGCCAAAAAACGTGGCTATTAAATAAAAAATTTGTAGTGTGGCGTCGGGAAAAGATTATCGAGGGTTTGTGTATGTGTTAGAAATATAGTTTTTATAAAAATAATTTTTAAATTAATAATTTGGCGTGAGAGAATAATAATTTTGGTTATTCTTAAAGTAATATTTAGGCAACACTTTTAAAATATTGCAAATTAATTTTTAAGAAGACAACATATCATAATTGTTGCCTAAAATGAATCCTCAAGCTCAACATTTCAAAAATGTTCCCTATAAAGGATTAGAGAACAGTTTTTGAATGTTGCACAGAAAGTGTTGCCTAAATATGTAAACCTATTGCAACACTTAAAAACTGTTCTCTAACCAAGTTTAGGCAACATTTTTATAACTGTTGTCATGTCAGATGTTGCTAAAGACCAAAAATGTTGTAGTGGAGGCTGCAAGTTCTGCTCATCCCATTCCAAGGAGGGCAAGGGCTGATCATCAGCATGAGCCCGCAAATGAAGTATGCCTACCCCCGCCAGAAAGGTTTACTCGAGAAGAAATTCGAGAAGTTATCGCCGAAGAATACCGCCAGGCTGGGGCAAGAGATGTTCGTGCCCTCCGACCATTATGCCAAGGTTCCCCTCTGATACCGCAGATTCTGGAACATCCGATTCCAAACGGATTTAAACTCCCAAGCATTGAAACATTTGATGGAACCAATGATCCGCTGGAGCATGTCAACCATTTCACTACCATCATGAGAATTTACAATGCTCCAGACCAACTCCTCTGTCAGGTGTTCCCAGCTACTCTTAAAGGACAAGCTCGAACATGGTTCCATTCGCTAAGAGCTAGTACCATCGCTAGCTTTGCAGAGCTAGCAAGGCAGTTTGTCGATCAGTTCATAGCAAATCGAAGGATCGTTCGCGACCCTTCCCACTTATCAGGTATCCGCCAGAATGAAGGGGAGTCTTTGAAGGACTTCTTCCGCAGGTTCTCCGCAGAAGCCCGCCAAATCCCAGGGGTCGACCAAGAACTGTTAAGAGGAGTGTTCCTTGGGGGTCTCCGTCCTGGTGGTTTCTATTCAGCATTAATGAGGGAAACCGTCGCTAGCTACCCCGACCTCGTGTACCGCGTAGAGGCGCAGATCACAGCCGACGAAGCTATTGAAGCTCATCGTCAACAGTTTGGCGACAACCAGAAGCGAAAAAGGGAAAAAGAACCGTCCCCTCAACACCAAGAAGGAAGATCCCGACAAGAACATCAGAACGAAAAACACCGACATGACCATCAGAGAAATCAGCCGCCCCGGGATTACACACCCCTAAACACCTCCATGACAAATGTGTTTCATGCGATCCAAGGCAACGAGGCGCTCCGCAGGCCCAGACCTCTCGCTAAAAATACCGGGGACCAGACAAAGTACTGTGAGTTTCACCGTGGACAAGGACACGACACAGAAGATTGCTCAAAGCTCAAGGAGGAGATTGAGTATCTCGTCAAACAAGGCCTCCTGGGGAGATTCTTACGAGGATAGGCACACAAGTCCGCTGAAAGGAAATCGGCCAACCATTTGCTAGACCGAACTGGGGGGCAACCCCTTAGACGACCAACCTAAGAGAGGGCTTTGCACCTCGCAAGGGCTCTATCTATTATGGCGCATGTTGGTGGCGAGCGTCATCCATGCAGTTTGAAATGCGTACTCACCTCGCCCATGTGCAAAGACGTCCATTTACCCTTACAGCAACTGTCTCTGTGCAGCGCGCTCCTCACAGCAACTGCCTCCGTGCAGCGCGCTCCCCACAGCAACTGCCTCCGTGCAGCGCGCTCCTCACAGCAACTGCCTCCGTGCAGCGCGCTCCTTACAGTAACTACCTCCGTGCAGCGCGCTCCTCACAGCAACTGCCTCCGTGCAGCGCGCTCCTTACAGCAACTGCCTCCGTGCAGCGCGCTCCTCACAGCAACTGCCTCCGTGCAGCGCGCTCCTCAAAGCAACTGCCTCCGTGCAGCGTGCTCCTTACAGTAACTGCCTCCGTGCAGCACGCTCCTTACAGCAACTGCCTCCGTGCAGCGCGCTCCTTACATCAACTGCCTCCGTGCAGCGCGCTCCTTACAGCAACTGCCTCCGTGCAGCGCGCTCCTTACAGCAACTGCCTCCGTGCAGCGCGCTCCTCACAACAACTGCCTCCGTGCAGCGCCCTCCTCACAGCAACTGCCTCCGTGCAGCGCGCTCCTCACAGCAACTGCCTCCGTGCAGCGCGCTCCTTACAGTAACTGCCTCCGTGCAGCACGCTCCTTACAACAACTGCCTCCGTGCAGCGCGCTCTTTGCAACCCTCACACAATCTAAGCCGCGTACAATTCTCACGCAAACTAATCCGCGGTCTCAAACCGCGCAAATAAAGTCGGAGGCCAGCCCCGTACAAGCGAAGCCGCGAGCCAGCCTCGTGCAAACTAAGACGCGGTCCCAAACCGCGCAAGGCAAATTCACAAGCAAGTCTTGTGCAAGCAAAAATCACGAGCCAAGCACGTGCAAGCAATAGTCGCAAATCGGTCTCGCGCAAAGCAACGTTACGCGTCAAACTCACGCGAAACAACATAAACTTTGCCAACTGAGGTTCCATTCTGAAAGCACCGTCTTCACATCCGGGAACCTCGTCGGAGCAAGTTTCCCCGTCCAACCTTGTATAAGAAGTACTCGATGGTATACTCGGAGGGCAAGTGAAACTCCGCATCATTAATCTCTTCCCTTGGGTGCTTAGTTCGTCAGGCATGTTACACCTTGCGCGCATCGCGTATGCAGCATGCATCACGCACGCGTCACTCACTATCCATCGTGCACATACAGTGCGCATCGTACCTCATGAACACGCCGCACACCTTGCGCATATCGCGCACAAGCTGCATGCAAAGCTTGCGCGTGCGGCCAGCACGAACGCGTGCAGCCTGCGTGCCCGCGGCCTGCCCACGCGCGCGGCCTGCGTGCGCGACCTGCCCGCGCGGCCAGCGCATGCGACCGGCCCATGCGCGCACGGCCTGCCCGCGCGCGCGGCCTGCGCGCGCGCGGCCTGCGCGCGCGCGGCCTGCCCGCGCGGCCAGAGCATGCGACCGGCCCGCGCGCGCACGGCCTTCCCGCGCGCGCGGCTTGCCCGCGCGGCCTGCCCGCGCGGCCAGTGCATGCGACCAGCCTGCGCGCGCGGTCTACCTGCGCGCACGGCCTGCGCGCGCGCGGCCTGCGCACAAGCGGTCTGTGCACAAGCGGTTTATGCGCACGCAAGGCCTGCACGCGCGGCCTGCCTACGCGCACGCAAGTCCTACGCGCGCGACCAGCCCACGCGCTGCCTGCACGCGCGGCCAACACCTGCACCTTCGACCAATCCTCGCGTGCGCTGTTTTGACACTCGTGTACCGCACCGGCCCCCGTCCGCAGGCATCCAGGCGCCCGTTCGCCAAGCCTCCACGTGACATAATACCGCAATCCATCGCCGCCGCCTCGGATCTCTCGCCGGCACCCACCATGACAACAAGGAATTCCAGAAATCTCTCCCCACGCTCGCTTCGTTCCCGGCCAAGTAGAGATTTGGGGGGCATTTGATGGGTTCCCCCTTTTTATGGAAAGTCATGGGTGGGCCCCACCCCCCCATGATCTCTCATGGATTTGATGGGGGCGGACCCCCACTCCCTCCCCTCATGGGGAAACCGCCGCCATAGGAACCGCCGCCGGCAAGATGCCGAGCCACCACCGGCAAGATGCCGAGCCACCACCGGCGGCCGGCCCTCCCACGGCCACCACGACAGTGGCCGGCCTCGGCCATGGCCACCCCAGCCATGGCAGACCGGGGCCATGGCCGCCCCGGCCATGGCCGCCCCGGCCATGGCCGACCGGGGCCATGGCCGCCCCGGCCATGGCCGGCCGGAGCCATGGCCGCCCGGCCATGGCCGGGCGGCCATGGCCGGCGCGGCCATGGCCACGGCCGGCCCTGGCCGCCCGGCCAGGGCCGGCCGTGGCCATGGCCGCGCCGGCCATGGCCGCCCGGCCATGGCCGGCCGTGGCCATGGCCGACCGGGGCCATGGCCGCCCCGGCCATGGCCGGCCGTGGCCATGGCCGGCCGTGGCCTTGGCCGCCGCCGGCCTCCCTCGCCGGCCGCCCGGCTGCCGCCGCCGTCATGACGGCCCGCCATCATGGGAAGCCCCCCCGGCCGTCTGATCAAGGGGGAGGCCCCGCCGGCTATCCGATCGGGGCAAAACCACCCACTAACCCACTATGTTAGTGGTGGGGTCCGCCATAACTTCCCCCTGGAGCCTATAAAAAGACCCCAAGGGCTCCTCATTTGATCATCTTCTTCTCCTACGCTTCCCCCTTCTTCTTCCTCAGGTGGGAGCTCTCCCGTTTTCTCCGCCGGCGACCATCTCTCGCCGCCAACCACCAGCAGCCGCCCACAACTTCCAGCGGCCATCAACGGCTATCGACACCCACCAAGGACTATCAGCACTCGTCGAAGGCCACCAGCGCCTGCCATCGGCTATTGGCACCCCACCAGCGCTCAGTTAGAAAGGAGCACTCCAAGGACGGAGAAAGACGAGCAAGGGAGGTAGCGACAACCCTTGAATACGCGTCGTCTCTGAGCGTACGCGCCTAAAGCATCCCGCGCATTCCACCGTCCAAGTCCCGTCGGTGAGGCAGTCTGTTGCCCACCAACGGCTGCATACATTCTCTCCCTCTTCAAGATTGTAACGGGAGCGGCCTGTCTCCCCGATTCCCCCATCAAATTGTAACCTCCAGCAATCTAGTGGATTTTGACCGGCACCGACCCGGTCACGTGGTTTTTCACCCGGTTGAAGGGTTTTCCACGCTAAAACTCCTTGTGTTCATTCCCCCTTTTCAATTGACTGTGTGCGCGCTCGACCGCTCCGCGAGCTAAGGCGGTCCGAGATTATCCGGTCCGACCGGGGCCTCGAGTTAGTCCGCAACAATATGTCTAAGTTTTCATTATTTCTACTAGTGGAAATGGTACTAATTCGATAGCTAGTGGAAATTGTACTAACTCGAACAATTTTATATATGTCACGTTTTCCATTTTAGGTATCTAGTCGCTTATAAAATTCTTCATAAGTTTGATTTCTTGCTTTATTTACTACATGTTTAGCTTTTTTTTGACGATTTTATACATGACTAAGTTTTCATTATTTCTACAAGCGTAGAGTGATTTATAGCTGACCCTTTTTGCCCTCATTTTATCTTGCACTTCATATTTCCACCACAAAGATTTTTTTTGGGGGGCGCACGACCTTTTGATACTCCAAGTACGTTCTTTTTATTTATCTTTAAATGTGAAGACATAACTTTTCATGAGACATTAAGATCAACATAAGGGTCATCAACTAGTTGCTCCATAAATGCCGTGTTGAAAACAACCTGTTTTTTCATCTTCAAGTTCCACTACTGAATTTTTTACAACATTTTTGTTCTTGTCTTAAATTTATTATATTTAATTTGTATATCTAACAACACTTACCTATATTGTGTTATCAAACTTTTTCCTGGAATAACTTTGCAATTCTTGCAAATCATTTTATCCATTTTGCGAGTCATAAAATAATCAATTTGTGACTTATTTGATCTGCTTTTAAACGTAATTAAATGTTCTTTCCTATTTATGAAAAAAAATGATATAATTAGCTCATGCGGTACGACAAAGTCTAAAATAACTCGTCTTTTTTCATTCCTTTTTTCATATCCATATCATCCGTGAACAGCTGTGTAATTTATATTGTCCTTCCCTATATGTTCATTTAAGTCTCCTCCTATGAAAATCTTCTCCCTATATGTCCGTTCAAGATACACTAACGCTACAAAATCAATATGCTACGCACCTAATCCACATGTGAATACATGCGCTTCGCACACACTACTAGTGTAGGAGGTCCAAGTCAACTCTGCAGCAATTTTATGGTGAATGTTTGCGTTCCGCCACATCACATCCTCAGGGTTTTCGCTAGATACTACAAGAGCTCCCTCAATCCCAATCCCGATAATATGGTGATACATTTCACCGAGTCATTCTCCGGCACGCAAATCAGGCTTAAGCTAAATGAATGTCAAATCAGACATCACCGATCCGAGCCTAAACGATCATCCAATGTTATAATTAACATAATTTCATAGTGACACGCCTAAATTTTCCCAACAACCTAAAAGATCATCCAATCTGACGGTCAAAAAAAATCAGCCCATTATTAATTAGAATAGCAATGGTCGAACCCGACGGGCCAAATTACCCGGCCGTATTAACGCCGTCAGCCCTAAACCCCGTCTAATCCAGCATTACTTTTATCCTGCCGACCAATTTACGGTAACGTGTGAATCAATCTCTATCATCCATCAGTGAGATCATCACCGTCCATCACGAAATTTGATGCCATCAGCACCGTTGAAGTGCAGTGCAACGGGACGCGCCTGGGCGAGCTTCGGTGCCAGCTGCAGAACGCGGCAACAGCAAAGCGCCGACGGGGAGGTTCGAAAGTCTAGAGATAGAGAGAGAGAGAGATGGTGGACCATACCATTAGAATCCTAATAATTTAGTTTAATAATTAATTAATTATAAATAAAATTAACTACCGTCAATTATACATTGGGAGAGCGCACGCGTATGACGACCCCAACCACTCCATGGAAGCACGTGCGCCCGCCCCTCAGACCGGCATCTCGCCCGTCTTCTCTCTAGGGTTTACTCTGATCCCCGCTGATCGATCTCCATCGTCGGATTAAAATCGGACGGTCAACCTGAGCCCTAGGTCGCCCGGGCCTGGCGCTAGTAAATTACATTTAAATGAAGGATGGGAAGAGTGGGAGAGAAATATGAGAGGAGTCTGAAGAGAGAGAGAGAGAGTAGAGATAGAGAGAGAGAGAGAGAGAGCATCACGTGTTGCAGTGGGCTGTTAGAGAGAGAGAGAGGGCAGTGCATGGGGTCGTGGTCACTTCTGTTAGAGAGAGAGAGAGAGGTTAGTGTGAGATTAAAGAGAGAGAGAAACAGAGGGGGTGGGGACCGGAACCTGCAAGCGATGTGTTGTCTTTTACTCAGTCTTTCTCTCTCTTTCTCTCTCTCTCTCTCTCGCCCATCTTTATTGCTGCTGCCTACGACTTGTGCTGCAGAGCCTCTGCATTTACTCCTTTCTCTCTCAATCTCACTTTTCTTCTCTTTTAACTCTGAGAATTTGGTTGGGCTTTTACTCACATCCCCTGTTCTTCTTCTCTCTCACTTTCTCTCTCTACCTCTCTCTCTCTATCTATGTGATGAGAGTAATCATTTCGGTCATGATAAGCTCTTCACCGCCTCTTTATCTACACCCCAACCTGAGCAGCATCACTCCTGAGCCCTGAGAAAATCCGGCTCTCGTGTGCGAGAGAATGAGAGAAAATTTAGGGGCTTCGCCGCCGCCGGCCGGCATTCAGTTAAAGTGGAAGCTTTTTCTTTGAGGGGAATGTTGTCTGGCTCGAGGCCTCCTGCTCTGTTATTTCTTTCTCTTTTTTCTTAATGCAAGGCCGAGATCTCGGACCAGGCTTCATTCCCCCCAATCAATGCTTCCCCGCCACCACCGTCCGACGACGCCTCCGCCGGCGAGGTACTCTCTTTACTAATTTCTGCGTTTTTTTTATCAGCTTGTTCTTATTTTTCCCCTGAGTTTCAGAAAGCAGAGCGTTTTAAAGGGCGGAGAGAAAAAGGCGGCAGATTGCTGCAATGATGAAGGGTTTGACTGTGAACAGATACGCTAGCTTTTGTGTTTCTAACTTTTTTTTTTTTTGAGATTTTCTTCTACTTTCCTCTTAAATTTCAGACTTTTTAGATTTTTTTTAAAATTTCCTCTTCTCTGACTCCCTTTTTCGCCTTTTGGGATCTGCGAAGCTTCTTCTTCTACCTTCCCTTTAAATTCCTCTGATCTTTTCCATCTTTTCTAATTTTCTCGCATTAAACCTCGATCTTTTAAAGTGGCTTCAAAATCTTCAGCAGATTAGTAAAAGATCCCAGCTTTTCATGGAAGCTGGTATTTTTCTTCTACCTTTGATCTATTCACCCTCCTCCTCTATTTAGAAACGAATAGACGGATCAGAGGATGAACTGACATTTCAATAACTTATGACATCATACTTTTCATACCGTTTGATGACTTCACACAGCCTTTTACTCACTTCAAGGCCGTAAAAACTAAAAGTTCATTTCTTTAATATAAAACCAGAAGAACATTTCAACCCGCAGTTAAAAAGATGAAATCTTTCAGAAATTTTTTTTTTAAGTTGATGCTTCCAAGCAGGTCTCTTTAAATCGTCGGTACTGATTTTGCTACCCTTTCTGAGAACCGGCTGACAGAAAAATAAAGTCAACGTGAAGCTTTTCACAGAATAAATTATACCCTTTATTTGTGCATTTTCAAGTTATTATTTTGCGATTCTTTCTCACAAATGTTTCTGTTTATGATTTTCTCTGTAACTTTTAGTTGTGTTTCTGCCGATAATTTGAGTTTTTATAGATTAGATCTGAAGAAAAGTGTGTAAAATAAACAAGTTTGTTCATTTTTTCATCATCTTATTCATTGTTTAAGCATATTTCAACATTTAGTGAACATGATAAGTTCAAAAGATATCTAGTGGATAAGATTTTTTTGATTGAAAAACATATAAAAGGATGGGAAATTATGAATCCGTCGGATCAAGAAGCATTTCATCATGACCGTGAAATGGATCCCTCCGAAGAGGATCCTGAGCATTTGAAAGCAATAGTGCTATTCTTGAGTTTGATTCATTCACAAGTGTAAGCATGAGCGGATCCAGAGAGAGGCCAAAGGGCGCCCTCCTCATTATGTCAAGAACAAGTCGCACAATATATTATAGATAATCAGTTGTTGAATGAATGTTTTGCTATTTTCATTGAGAGTAACACATTTTGGAAGTTCTCCTCTCTTTTTGCCTTGCTTTCTAAAGAACTCTAATTAGTCATTGTTTAAGAAACTCAAAGCTTAAATTTTTTTTTTGTATTTACAGAAGAATTAATAGTTGGCTTTTAGTGATTTTAAAATGTTTTTTTGAAGTTAAAAAAAGATGTATGATCAGAAAAGAAAGGAAGGGAATTAAGAACCGAAGAAAAGAATGGCGTTGAATAACTTTTGATGGCAGAGTTTTCTTCTACCGATTTGTGAATTGACCACTAAAATCATTTGTAAATGAAACCCCTCTTTATTAGCAAATTAAGACTATATAGTATACACACACACTCTCTCTCTCTGTGTGTGTCTTTTCCTGCTTATTCTGAAAGCCTCGAGAAAAGATGAAGTGTGTTGGGGATGGAGAGCCAACATAGATCCGGAAACACGTGTGCTGGTGGGTTTTGCTTGCGTGTGAGTCGGCACAGTGTTCTCCCTGTTACTGATAGAGTGATAGAGAGAGAACCCTTTGATAGGTACGGATATTAGGGTTAGGGTTAGGGTTAGGGTTAGGGTTTTCCTGTTGCTTGTAACTTGGTTGCAGGTTTCAGCCCCCAAATATTATTTTTGGTTAACTCTTGTGTGTATATATATATATAATATTATATATGTATGCATGTGTGAATATACAACACAGCTAAATATGGAGAAAGCGTGAGCTGCAACAAACACTGCCAGAATTGCAAGAAATAAAGCTGAAAATTCATCGCCAGCTGCTGTTAATGGCTTTCTTCACAGACACCTTCTTCCCAGCCTTTAAATGCTGAAATTTATGCTTAAAAATACTTGGTCAGGGAAATAAATTTGCTGATGATTGAAAAGAGATTATAAAAAATGAGGAAAAGTTTTTTAGTTGTTCATTTTTTTTAAGGCTTTGTTTGGCTCAGATTTTTTTTTTGGGTAAGGTGAGTTTTAGAATGTATGTTAATTTGACAAAATGTTGAGTGGTTATGACTTCCCTATAGAAAAAAAAATAGTTTTGAACATAAAAGTGGATGAAGATCCTTTGGTGAGGTTGGGAGTTCACGAACGGACGTTGAACGGCGGTTCATAACCATAGCGTTTAAGACCACCACCAACTTGCCAAATGGACCGTAAGGCTTTGTTTGGCGGGATGGTTTTGCTTCGGGAAGTTTAGAAAAAACGCTACGGCTATGAAGAATATAAAACTAGTTTGAACGAAAAAGTGGATGAAGATCTTTATGTGAGATTTCACAAATTATGATTCTCAACATCGTTATGTCCTGCCAAACGGAGCCTAAATGTGTTTTTAATATGATGTCATTTTTCTATCTCTAAGAGAAAAAGTATTTAATTAACAATTTTTTTTTAAAAAAAAGTGATGTTAATTTAAAGAGAAGATTATATATTTCATTTTACATGGAAACATGTCCTCGGTAGAAAATAAAAGAGGTCTGCATGTCTCTTTAGAAAATTGTGGAGCATCAATTTAATTTTTAGTTTTTATTATAATGAAAATGAATATGAACATATTAAGTTTCAATGAAAATGGATATGATATTCAATTCTATTTCCAAGAATTTAATTTTACTCAAATGAATGGACCTTCAAAAGAAATGGAAGTAAGATCTAATATGGTTACATTTTTAGTATTCATTATTTGTACACTTGTATATATGATTCTATATTAATTATTTGATTTAATAAAGATATTATTCCATTTTATGATTGTAGATTTAATAAAGATATATAGTCTTTGTTATGCAATTTGTTTCTTGAGAAGTAGCTATAGAGGTAAAGTTTATACATGAAAAGTCTCAAATTCTTGACCATTTGAATTACTTTAATAAAATGATTTGAGATCTTTGTTGTTAAAATCGGGAAAATCCCAATTTCGAAATTCGGATTAATGCAGCCTAAGACTACTAGTCCAGCGGTCGGGCTCGACGGCTCAAAGAACTAGAACGTAGAAGTAGGGACAACAAAAAGGACCCCGAGTGATGCGGCAGGGAGGCCCCATCACGTACCCGATGCTTAGAAGAAGCTTCTCCTCCACAACCAAAGATGGCTGAGCAGGGTACAAGGGGGACACTAGCTGGGAACTCGACTCTTCGAAGAAAGGATCCAAAGGCTAAGCTGGAAGTCTAGGGAATGAAGTGGTCAATATATCTTTTTCAAGATTTCGAAGTCCATATTCGTGTACCACTGTGGTTCTATTTATAGGCAAATCCAAAGGGAGGGGTCTCTAGGCTAGAAGACCCAATCCCACGATCATCAGCTGTTGTCTTCTAGCGACCTGGCTCAGCTATTGATGAGTATTGGTTGGTGATCATCTGTGATGTTGGTCGGAAGTCACCTGCTAGGCGAGTATTGATGTTGTTCGTCATTAGTACTGTTCGGATCTCGCTAAAAGGTTTCTGAAGCTCGCCCGTGCTGCTGGGTGGTTGCGCGACTTGACGGGTATGATCCTCGCTTGTGTCTAAAGGTTCTCTTGCCTCTCCTGCTGACCATTGAATAGTAATGAGATTTTCATGTGCCGGTGCTGCTTGTTGACTGTTGACTTGTTGAAAGCTGATCGTTGAACGTTGACCCTTGACGAATAGAGGTTGTATATTTGTTCCTTGTAACCAATTATAAGATGTGGATCAAATGTTTTTTTTGCTCATATATTCCTAGTACTCATGTTCATAACAATATATGGTTACAATAGTAATTTATGAAAAATATATTCTTAAGATGGAGGAGTTAAAACCTTACTTCTTAATAATGATGTAATAATGTTGAATCATTTAAAAATCATCATACTAGCTTGATTTTCAATGATAATGAAAATCTACAAATTAAAATGAAAGTAAGAGTTACATAGTGAGATTTAAATTATTAGAGAAAATAAATATAGGAGTGCAAGAAGCATTGAATTTACACACGACAATCTTAAAGGAGTATTGCATATTATCAAATTTATGTTAAATAAACAACGGAAGCACTATCACTAGTTATGAAGTTGTCAATGTAAAGTATACATGAATTATACCCCAAAGTTATGATTATAGAGCCACATGTGTAAAAGAATCGTTACCACGATAGTAAATCATGAAAGTTTCATAATCTTGAGTCAAAAAAATTATACCAATAACATGAATAATTTTGCAGCTTTCGATAGGGTTAGGGAGTTTTCATTATTCATGAATGTTTCAAATTAAAATGCTAATGAGGGCATAAATGTATAATTTAGTAATATTAGGCAAAAAAAACTATGTTAACATTGAAGTTTATCTGTTAAGGATAAAAAATACATTGTTAATTGGCAATGGAGATACTGGGGAAATTAATGATGCCTAAGGGAGTCAAGCACATCTATTTATAACATTAATATTTAGTATATGATATGCTAAACTCAAACTAAATGTGGAGATTGTGGGAACTTTAACACGAACAAGGCAAATCTTGGAGGGATCGATATTATATACCAATAGATAGGTTATATATACAAGCAATGAATAGAGAAGGGAAGTGTATTCACGGTGCATTGAGAGGTGGATGCTTATTGTAAAATTTGGTTTCTTTACAGCACAATAATGTGTGATTCCCTCAACATGTATAAAGGTTGACATGGTGAACATCAAATTTAAACATTTCTTGGTTAGGTGCAAACAACTATGAAAGTTAGGCCGGCCCCATAAATAAGAAGAGGTTTAATTTCCCTCATCATATTAAGTAAACAACAAATAGAGTCAGAGTATGAAAGAATCGCGACCTCAAAAAGAGGGTCATGAAAGTTTCAATGTCTTTGCCCAAAAAACATGTACTAGTAGGCAAAAATGATTTTGAAGCTCTCAATAAAAGATAGTACTTATTAATTAGGGCTAAAGAATTTTCATAATTCAAAACAATTTCTTAGTTATAGTAAAAGGATTTCATCTATGGGCAACTCTGATCATAATTATTTTGATCTCCATGAAATCCAATTGTAATTAGGTTTAATTCTAATCGAGAGACTTTTTTAATTTGTACCGGTGGCCGGTGGGTCATGCATACTCTCACACAATCTACATTTTTTCTTCAAGATTAAGGCTCTGTTTGACACGGTGGTAGCGGTCATGAACATGGAGGTTAAATTGTCATTCGTTAACGCCCACCTAAGGAACTTCATCCACTTTTATGTTCAAACAGATGATGTTTGTTAGGTGATCCTTAGCGAATGACGATTTAACCCATGCGTTCATGACCGCCGCCTCCGTGCCAAACGGAGCCTATGACCCTGACAATAAATAATGACACCCTAAAATATATGGATCAGAATTTTCTATATTTGAGATTCATTTCATGATATGGATGCATTCTCACTTGATTTAATGATGCATATTTTTTTATTAATAAAATTATAAAATTATGGGATTAGTGAACCCGTCGGATCCGTCAAAAATAGATCTAGATCGTGCAATGAATGCTATTCATTTGATTTCAAATGGTGGGGATCATTTATATACATATACGACCGAGTACTAAAACATTGACATAAATATATGATGAAAATGAAAATATTAACTAATATTTAACAAGTTCAAATCCATATTTAATCAACAATAGATTTCATCAATATTATGCCACCTTGTTAATTTTGAACTATGCGCAATATATAGTACTTGTAGTACATAGCTTTTTGAAAATATAATTTTTAAATCATTATTATATTCTCTCCTTTAAATTTTTGTTTGGTAAATTTACACAACAAAACAAAAGAAAACAAATTTATATCTATAGTCTATAGACTCTATACTATATTAAAAGTGAAAAATGCCCTTAATTTGGTTAAACATTCACTTTCCCGTTTTATCCTCTTTATTAAAATAATTTCAATTTTTTAAAAATGTATTTATTTTTTTATTTTAAGAAAAATGTGATATCATACAAACTAGTCGATCTTCTACGTACAATAAAAATATGTGTTTTCTCTGCCCCTCGCAAGCTCCTACGCACGCCGCAAAAATGAGTGACGAGCGACAGGAGCGCCGTTGCAGCAGGACAATGTCATGGCCGAGATAATATCGCCCGAGAAACGGGCGTCCCATGCACTATCACAGTTGAAGTACTGGTAGGTACTGATCCCCGTGCCTCTCACTTAAATTACATGTGTGTGTATATATATATTTCTCTACTAATATACGAATACTATTCTTTGGTGAAACATTGCCCGATGTCCCTATATTGCCCTTATAGTTGTATTCATAATTACACAATTATATCACACTTTATATTAGTATATTATAAAGACAATGTTCTTTTAGGTAATTACACAACTTTACAATATTAAAATACAAAAAATAAAAACACTAGATACCCTAAACCTATTGTCTATAGCTAGGAATGACAAGAGAAAAATTAATGTTTTGGCGTTAAAATATTATTTGTTTTACAAAATAAAAATTGTATTCTTGATTTATATTTTTTTATGGTCATTTTGAGTACTCATATGAATATGTTGCGGAGCGGGCGGAGCCCGCCGGGAGCGGGCGGGTACTGTCGCACGAGGCCATAGGGGCGGGTACTGTCCACGACAAATGTCGCCGCCCACGACAAATGTCGCCGCCACGACAAATGTCGTCCCCACGACAAATGTCGCACCACCGGCGAATGTCGCATCCCGGCGAATGTCGCACCCCGCCGAATGTCGCACCCCGCCGATTGTTGCACCCCCGCCCAATGCCCCCAGGGCCGAAGGCCCGTGCCTGTCACTTGTATACATATATATATATAAATATAAAGAGCATCTAGAAGATGAACAAAGCTTGAAATGAACGTTATGGATGAATGAATGAGTGGTGAAACCGAGAGGAGGAGCATTGACTTGCTTTTCGGTTTAGGGGGAAAATAAAACGGTACAGTTTGACCAGCAGACCGTCCTAGAAAAACGTATGATCAACAACGGCGCGCGCGGAACAGCCCTTCTTAAAGTTTGATTGCTGCTGCCTGCTGCAGGCAGGACGGAGAAAAAGGAGGTGGGGTTTCTCTTTGGGAAATGGCTAATAATAATTTAAAGAAATACACAAGAGACAGAGAGAGAGAGAGAGAGGGTGACTGGCCGGGCCGTTGTAGCTCTCTCTTCCTCCTCCTGTAGGCTGTAGCTGCGACTGTTCCTCTCGCATTCCCATCAACCACTTGCTCCTCTCTCATCCCTCCCATCCATCCCCCCAAAGCTAGCTTTAATTTCCGTGATTCCTCTCTCTCTCTCTCTCTCTACCCTTCTCTCTCTCTCTTAACTGTTCATTAAGGGACGGCTGCTTGCTTCTGAAGAAAGAATGGAGAACTGAACCAAGTTACATTATTTACCGGGTAATTGGTAAGATTGCAGGCACCCTCAAACTGTAGCATTTTGATGGAATGCATTCCAAATTGTTAAATATTGCAAAACTTCAATTCCCGTTTAAGGATGCGTGTATTTTGTAATATTTAATAATTTGAGATGCATTTTGCTTAAACTCTGTAATTCAAGCTAGGGCCGTGCATCTTGTCATGAAATATATGTTTGATATGTTAAACTATCACCCTCAATTTTTATTTCAAAACCCGAGTCTAAGATAGGAGACGTGGGGTCTATTATGAGCACGAGTGGACCGTTTGGATAGGCGGTGTGGACTAATCTTGGCATGTCCAATATGATATGAAAATGGTTATTAACCCCGTGAAAAAATATAATTTCGAACATAAATGTTGATGAAGTTTATTAGGGGAGGGTGAGTATTCACGAACGATAATTTGTAATCACCGTGTTCATGACAGTCACAACAATGTCAAAAAATGTCTTAGGCAAAAAAGTCCGACGGCATCATATATAGAATGTTGTTTGGCAAAACAATGGTTAAGAATGCGGGGGTTATGAAGTGTCCTTCGTAAACGTAGGCACTTCATCCACTTTTATGTTCAAAAGTAGATTTTTTCTTGGCGGCGGTGATCATAAAAATTTTCATACCAAAGACACCGCGTCAAACGGAGCCTTAAACTTTGTGCTTCATTTGGCAATGCGGTAGTTATGAATTGTCGTTCGTGAACGCACGATCTCACGTAAGAAAGTTCAATCAGTTTTATATTCAAAAGTAGTTATATTTTCTTGGTGGTGGTCATAACCATTGTCTTGCAAAACATGCATTCTATGATTGTGGAGTTTTAGCCCAAACTCACAGGAGCAAAAAAGCCTATCAAACGGAGTCTTAGGAACTGTTAATTTGGTGCGCCGGCTAGGGCGCAAACTGATGTAAGACAGACGTCACACATGTCAGTTACCCCGGAGTCCCACTAGAGGGACCACCATGACATCTCATGACCAAGACGGTTTTACCAAGCTAGGCTGCAACACGTACTCCCCGACACAACCTATGGTCGGTCCCACCACAAGATGCAGCAGGTGTTTGAGTCCGGGATTCGAGCAATCCGACCTCGTTCCTTGATAAAGAGTCTTCAGGCAGACTCTCATCACCAAGGAGGTCGGGTGATCGAATCCCGGACTCAACAATCCTCCACATCTTGTGATGGGACCGGACATAGGTTGGGGTGTACGTGTTGTAACCTTGATAAAGCCATCATGGTGAGATGTAAAGGTGGGCCCGCTGGTGGGACTCCGGGGTGGCAAGCATGTGTGACACCAGTCCTGCAACTCAGTTGGTGATGAGAGTCTGCATGAAGGATCTTTATCAAGGAGGTCAGATGATCGAATCTCGACCTCAATAACCCGTCGCGTCTTGAGGCGTGACCAGCCAAAGGTTGGGTGTACGGGCCGCATCTTTGATAAAATCGCCTTGGTGAGATGCAAAGGAGGGCCTCTTGGTGGGACTCCAGGGTGGCAGACAGGTGTGACGTTTGTCGTGCATCATAAAAGTGCAGCTCAATTGTTAATGAGATCGAGTCTGTCTGAAGACTCTTTATAGAGGAGGTCGGATATCGAATCATGGCCTCAACAACCCATCGCTTCCTATGGTGGGACCGACCAATGGTTGAGGTGTACGCGATCCAACCTTGATAAAGCCACCTTAGTGAGAAGGCAAGGTGGGCTCCCTAATGGGACTCCAGGGTTGCAGGCAGATGTGACGTTTGTCCTGCATCACAAGCTCCCCGCATTTTTCGACCGGAGGCAAGGACGTCATGGTCTGAAACCAAGTGATTTCTCCGTTCACAGGAGGTGGCGGCTGAAAACGATGGAAGAAGGAGAAAAAACAAAAACGAAAAGAAACAACAAAACTACAGGAGTGGCGTTAAAGCACCGGAAGCGCGACGCCACCCCAAACGGACCATTAGTCTATTTATCGTACGCGAGCAAATCTGGCCATATAATTTTTATTTTAACGGTGCAGATTTTTTTGTAATATAGTGCAATCATTGGTCAATACAATCGTATTTGCTTGCACACGGTCAAATATACGTGCGTATACGTACAAATTTTTTTACCATCCAGATGAGTTTGGCGCACTGATAGAAAAATAAAAATTCCATCTTTTCTTTTATCCGATGTTCCATTTTCTCTTCCTTCTTCACCACGTTTGGATTTATAAACCCTAAATAATATTATTTGGTCAACTGTAGCTATCAAAATCCTGGGGAATGGTGTTGTGCGTGTGAATTGATGTGGATTTATTGAAGTCGGCATAGAATTTGCCCCCACTTTGGTTTGACCGTGCTTAAATCGACGGACTTTTTAGGGACAAAAAAAAAGATGGGAGTTTTCCATGGGGCGGCTAGGGTCGTCCGACTGAGCCGTGGCAAGGGTACTCCTTTGGTTGAAGGCTACTAGTAATGCTCGTCTTATTATTCGAAACTCGAAAGTAGTTTGAAAATTTATCGTATATTAAGTTGAGTTGAAATTAGTTAGAATTGATTTGTCTGTATTTGACTAGAATCTGATTTCAAACTAACTTTGAATCGCTTGAAATATAATTCGAATTGATTAAAAATATTTTGTACTTATTAATATATTTTTATTTTTTTAAAAACCAAAATTTTTATCAAAATAAAGAGGTTTTAAGTGTTTAGTTTGCTAAGTACAGAGATTGCCAAATTTAATTTCGAGTCTACTATGTATAAATTGAAAATTTGCTCAATTTTGAGCTGTCTCGATTCGATTTCTGGCGGTCTCGGAATCGATCCATTTTGAATTGAGTTGTCTTGACACGAAATCGATTTTGATTTCGAGACGAATTCGACTAAAAAATTTCTAATTCGAGTCGAGCCCAAATCACTCGAACTCAACTCAATCAACCTTAGCGACGCAGAGAGGAGAAAGAGAGAGATAAAATAATAATTATAATAATAATTAAAGGCGATTGTTAACCACAATTCGAACTTATCTATTCTCAACGCAAAATTTCAAAAAATACGTAATTTTTTACGAACATTTTTTCTCTCCGATTTTTTCTCGTATTCTTTCTCTTTAAGTTATGTTAAAAATTAGACCCGCGAGAGGTGCGGTTTGGGGCAGAACTGAAACCGCGCCTCAAGGTTGCGGTTTTGGACCGGCCAAAACCGCACCACACCGAAACCGTGCGGTGCAATTTGATTTCAGAGCGGTTTGATGCCGGTTTTGGCGGTGCGGTTTCAATTTTATGTAGTTTTTTTGGGTTTTTGATTTGTGATTTATTTTTGCACAAACAAAATACGTACATGATTGTCAGCTATTAACTATTTAAATATATACAAAGATAAATGAGCTCTATGCTCAACTATAATGGAGGATGATAAACAAAGCAGCATACACAATTAAGCAGCATTACACATAGGATTGATAAAAGAATAAAATTAGGGAAGACATCAGCTAGAAAATGATTATTACTCTTAAGTTTTAAGAGTGTAATGTCTGCTTCAAACTTAAATATTTCATACCTAAAACAAAACTAGAAAACCTGTCTCACCAATCACGAGTCACCGATCCAGTCTAAATAGGGCAAAATCTGCTCGATTGCTTTCCAACAAAACAAAACCCAGAAAATATACTCAGGGGCCTTCAACTTCATTACTGATTAAGGCTAAATCTCAACTATAAACACAGTTCAGGTTCACAAGATTTTAATAAATTTGTGAATAATTCACAAACGAAGCATAACGATATTACCAAACCCATTTTTAATAGAACTTAAAATCTATTGGTAGAGGAGAAGAGGATGAAGGGTGTGAAAGTACTTGAATCTCGGCAAATGAAGCCTTTGCCATGCCGAAGTGATTGTCTAAGGGTTAGTTTGTTTCGGCGATGGTGGTGGCAAAATGAGCTGTGAGAATGAAGCTGTGAGAATGAAACTGTTCAGAATGGAGAAACAGTTTGTCAAAACAGCGATGACAGAGCTGTTTAGAATGGAGAAATAGTATGGTAAAACAGCGGTGACGTTTCTGTTACAATTAATATTTACTATAAATTTAATTTAATTATTGATAATAATAATTGTTGGGGATGACCCCCATTTTATAGAAATCAGGTGTGCTCAAAACCACACACTCATGATTTCCATCTCAAAGAAAGTGGGATCATGAGATCGACCGCGCGCGCGATCACCGTGCCAGATCCCCCGCGTGCCGATCCCATTACGTGTAATGGGCAAACCGCCGCGAGCCCCACCTCGCTGGCGGCGGGCGGGAGGCACCCTCCCCGACCGTCAGCCGCCCGCCCGCCCTCTCTCGCCACGGCACGACCAAGGGGGCGGTTGCCTGGGCCGCCCCCTTCCCCGGCCGCCGGCGCGGCCGCCCGGGACGCCCCCTTCCCTGACCGCCGGCGCAGCCAAGGGGGCGGCCACCCGGGCCGCCCCCTTTCCCGGCCGCCAGCGCGGCTGGGGGGGGGGGCGGCCTCCCGGGCCTCCCCCCTCCCTTGGCTAGTGGGGCGGCCGCACCGTCCCGGCCGCCGCCGCCGGTCCTCCCCTCACCAGCGAACTTGGCGGCAAGTTCGCCGGTCGCCCA
This sequence comes from Platanthera zijinensis, assembly GCA_039513925.1. Lineage (NCBI taxonomy): Eukaryota > Viridiplantae > Streptophyta > Magnoliopsida > Asparagales > Orchidaceae > Platanthera > Platanthera zijinensis. The sequence continues at coordinate 231,735,552 of CM077080.1, forward strand.
CGGAGTTCCACACCCGCCGTCTGATCATCAGGGAGCACTCCCAGCCGTCCGATTTACGCGTAACCACCCACTAACCGCCGAGTTAGTGGGGGGGGGGGGTGAGATTTAATTAATATTTTATATAATTTAGTTAAGTGGTCTCCAAATAGTAAAATATACGCATTTAAACTATACTAAAAACAATTATGAAGGTGGTTATGGTGTGCGGATAGTCGCATAACCACCATAACCACCTGAAGCCTATAAAAGGAGCCTCATGCCTCCTCATTTCTCACTTTTTTCTCCTCCGAGACTTCTTCTTCCTCAGGTCGGAGCTCTGCTGAATTCCTCCTACGATCCGCACCCGAGCTACAAGCGAGTCGAGTCAAAGTCACCTGACGAAGCTGAATCTCTCAAGTCTCAAGTGGCCCTGACAACCGAGAGTTCAGAAGCTCCTCTCCCGTGTTCAGAAATTGACAAGTTGCTATCGGAAGACCACTAGAGCATAGCGCAATTTGTAACAACTCTCGGCGTGACAGCCTATCGTTCGCGGTGTGCTAAGTGTTCTCTCACCCCCTAAGCTGTAACAAGAGGTGGCCTGTCACCCTCGACTTCACGAACAAGTTGTAACAACCCGAAGATAGTGGACTTTGACCGGCACAGATCCGTTCACGTGGTTTTTTGCCCTATTGAGAAGTTTTTCCATGTTAAAACTGCTTGTGTATAACCAACCTACTCTATTGACTGTGTGCGAGCTCGACCGTTCTGAGAACTAAGACGGTCCAAGTATTCCAGCCCGACCGGGACATCGAGTTAAACTGTAATAGTTTGACGCCATCTGTGGGAACGAGTTTCCAACATCCTCAGAGGATCGTACCCCCAGCACAACGATACTCAAGATAGAAATTTCAACCCAACAGTTCCTAAAGAGAAAACTTCAATGGCAAAGAGAAGCGCCCGGATAGTTGAAGCATCGGTCCCTAGAGGGCGCATCGAGCCAGCCCACTCCCATTTACCTGTAGACGTGCCCTCGAAGCGGAAACTATTCTTGCCCTAGTGACAGCATTGGAGGGACGAGTTCGATAGATGGAGGAGCAAAAAACTGAGATGCTCGCTCTCCTCAGAAATATGGGACCGCCTCCAGCTCAGCCGCCTACACCGGCCAATCCCCCGCCTTCACTAAGCCATGAACTATAAAGAGAAGCTTAGCAAAGAGAAGCATCAGAAGAATTTTCCGACACCGCTAGTTCCACTCACCCGATAATCAGGACAGTCGGAGCCGGTCGTCGCAACCGAATCCTGGAAGAAGAACCCCGCTTACCGCCACGTGAAATATTCACTCGGGAAGAGATACGGGAAGTGATTGTCGAGGAATGCAGACAGGTCGGCCGACGAGATATTCTACCCCGACAACCACTTCACCAAGGCTCCCCGCTTGCACCCCTGGTTCTGGCTCACCCAGTCCCGCACAAATTTAAACTACCGAATATCGAAACCTTCGATGGAACAGACGACCCGTTGGAGCACGTCAACCACTTTACTACGATCACGAGGATCTATAACGCACCTGATCACTTACTCTGCCAAGTCTTCCCATCCACTCTTAAAGGCCAAGCATGGACCTAGTTCAACTTTTTAAGGGAAGGAACTATCGCAAACTTGCAGAAATGACAAGGCAATTTGCCGACCAGTTCATCTCCAACCGAAGAATCGTCTGAGATCCTTCACATTTATTAGGGATTCGACAGAACGAGGGGGAATCCTTGAAGGAGTTCTTACGCCGATTTACCGCAGAGGCCCGCCAGATTCCGGGATTTGATCCAGAACTCCTGAGGGGAGTATTTCTTGGAGGACTTTGCCCTAGTGGCTTCTACTCAGCACTAATGGGGGAAACCGTCCCTAACTACCCAGATCTCGTACATCGCATAGAAGCACATATAGAAGCAGATGAAGCTATTGAAGCCCATCGTCAGCAGTTCGACGGAGACTAGAAACACAAGAGGGATAGAGAACAGCCCTCAAAAGTCCAGTAAGGAAGATTTCAGGAAGAATGCCGGAATGGCTAGCGACAACGTGACTTTCAGAGGGACCAACCACCCTGAGAATACACTCCGTTAAACACCACCCGCACTAACATGCTTTACGCCATCCAGAACGAGCCAACACTACACCGCCCCAAGCAGCCTGCCCCAAATCCTAGGGGTGACCAGTCAAAATACTGCGAGTTCCATCGGGCAACCAGACACACCACGGAGGAGTGTGCAAGACTGAAGGAAGAAATTGAGTGTCTAGTTTGCCAGGGACTCCTGGGCAGGTTCTTACAAGGATGCAAAGAAGATCAACAAGCTACCCCTAGGCAGGCAAGAGATCAGTAGGATGCCCAGCAAGGAGGAGCCAATGGCAGGCAAATAGTGGGGAGCATCGAAACTATCATTGGGTCTCCAACCCTCTCTACTCAGATACTTTCAGTAAGAACCTATGGAGACTTAAAAGGCAAGCAGGACTCCACCATAGCCTTCGAGGACAAAGATCTCGAACAAATCCAGACACCCCACCGAGACCCTCTCGTTATTAGCGCAGGGATCAGAGATCCTTGCTATAAGGTCGAAAGGATACTTGTCGACAACGGGAGCTTGATCGATGTCTTATTCTTCTCCACCCTTCAAAGCATGAAGCTTACCACTCAACATCTCACACCAGCAGCCGGACCAGTGCACAGGTTCGATAACCATCTAGTCCGAGTTTAGGGAACGATAACGCTACCAGTTACCATAGGAGAACTCCCAACGCAAGCTACGCACTAAATCTAGTTCGTCGTGGTAGATTCAAGCTCAGCCTACAATGCAATCTTCGGAAGACCCATCCAATCAATCTTCAAAGCCGGAATAATCCTGCACCTTACCATGAAATTCCTCACTACTGGAGGAACAGATGTCGTGTGTGGAGACCAAGAAGCTCCTAAGATTTGTTACTCTAAGCAAGCCCAACCAGTAGAAGCTGATGCCCTGAATATTAGTGACTCTTTATTTTGAACTCCTTAAAAGGTGTTTTTATCATATTTGAACTCTAAGACAAGTAAAAACCGCAAGCCCGGATACGTGTGGACAATTGGTTATTCAAGCATTATGTTTTCTTTTCAACAATGTCCAACTAGTTTTAGGTGAGACTAAGCCGCGGGCGATCCTCGTGCGAACTAATCCGCGAGCGATCCTCGTGCGAACTAAGCCGCGAGCGATCCTCGTGCGACCTATGCCGCGAGCGATCCTCGTGCGAACTAAGCCGCGAGCGTTCCTCGTGCGACCTAAGCCGCGAGCGATCCTCATGCGAACTATCCACGAGCGATCCTCGTGCAAACTAAGCCGCGGCAATCCTTGTGTGAATTAAGCCACGAGGGATCCTCGTGCGACCTAAGCCGTGAGCGATCCTCGAGCGAACTAAGCCGCGAGTGATCCTCGTGTAACCTAAGCCGCGAGCGATCCTCGTGCGACCTAAGCCGCGAACGATCCTCGTGCGAACTAAGCCGCGAGTGATCCTCGTGCGACCTAAGCTGCGAGCGATCCTCGTGCGAAAGGTAAGACTGCGCATGTGGTTTGAATAAAAAAGATATTCACCGAACATGCCTTTCTACGCAAGGATGTCGTTAGGGTCTGCCCCCCTCACGACCAACTCGCGAGTAATCCTCGTACGACCTAAGCCGCGAGCGATCCTCATGCAAACTAACCCGAGAGCAATTCTCGTGCGAACTAAGCCGCGAGCGATACTCATGCGAACTAATCCGCGAGAGATTCTCGTGCAAACTAAGTCACGAGCGATCCTCGTGCGAACTAAGCCGCGAGCGATCCTCATGCGATCTAAGTCGCGAGCTACCCTCGTACAAACTATGCTACTAACCAGTTACAAACACAATTTCAGCCCCCACAAATCGACACTTTGAGTCAAAAAAATTCTCAGACAAAAAAGATGAAAAAAGAGTACAATCATCACAACTACATAAAAGTACACGTGCAAAGATGCCAATCAAGAACCGTCAAACAATAATGACGGTGCACAAGTCACTAGACTAGAAAAGCAAAAAAATGCAAACATACACTTATACAAGGAAACAACACAGTTACACGTCAGCCGCGTGAACATAAGAGCTCTCGTCGCCAGAGATATCATCAAAGCTAAGACCAAATACGTTGCATCCCAAGCTCCTGCCAACAAGCCGAAAAGCCTTCGAGACGTCACGCCTGAGGCCCAACTCTCGAACGTCCTTCATTTGAGGCTCCACCTCCTTACTCCAAATCTCATCGCGAACTTCCTCGCTGATCAAGCACCGATCCCGCATGTAATCCAGAGACTCCATGTACTCCGCAAGACCAGCGGCCTTCAACTCTAACATGGTCTATTAGAATATAACGCCTCCACTTGGGCTTTCACCGCACAAAGCTCCGTCACCAAAAGAGAAGTCTCCTCTTGAACACGCTTCAGCATTGAAGTAATCCTTACCACCAATGACTTCTCGAACTCCAGAGATGCTCGTGTCTCCTCCAATTCCGCCTTCAGCTCCGATCCAATCCGCCTAAATTGAGAAATGTCCCGCTCGTGAACATCCCTCAAAGCAAATAGAGAGCTCGCCATAGCTCGAAACTTCTCTTGGAGGGCCAGATACCCGTCCTTCAAGCTCACGTAAAGATCATTCCAGATGACAACAATTTGAACCTGAGTCTCGATCTGCAAAAGAAAAGACAAAGAGAAGTCAGCATGATACGATAATAAAGAAGAGCAAAAAAATAATCAAGCTCGTTTACCACTTCGTTCATCGCCTTAAAGGAAGAAGATAGCCTTGAAGCCGCGAACTCCGCAGGAAAAGACTGGGGGGCAGATGATCTAAGCACCTGTAACTCGGTAGGTGAACCTCCACAGCCACTAGAAGGAGAGTCGACGCCCAGAGAAGAAGAGCAAGGCTCCGCACTACCGCTACATCGAGAAACTACAATGACATTCCGCTTTCGATTGCAAACCAAAGATGTCTCAGCGATCTGCCCAGAGTCCGAAGAAATACCACACTGCAACAAGTGTTTCTCTTCCACAAATGAAGAAATGCTGAACAAACGGTTCACCAACTCCCGAGGTTCTGAAAATCCCAGCATTAGAGAAAACTTCCGCTCTCTCCCTTTTTGACGACGACAATGATCATGCAATGCGTTCCACAGCTCCGGCAAACCCCAAAAGTTCCTGACATGACCAAATAAAGTATTTCTATGGCGGCGGCCGTCCGAATCTCAAAATCGAGCCAGCTCTTTTTACTACGAATCTCCACGCGCTCACCACCATCAGAGCGAACATCGCGTCAATCTCGGAAGCAGTCCAAAGAGAGTTTCTTGTCATGTTCGTGAAAGAAGACAACCAGTCCCATGAGGAATATTACCCCCAGGGAGTAAACTGGGAAGTCGGCACGCCACAAAATTTCAGAATCTCGATCACTTCTTCGCATGGGGGGAATCGGAATCCCGACCTCAAGGTAGTCTCGCAGATCGTCAACCAGCCACGAGGAGAGTTTTGAACCCTCTCTTCGGCACGCGGTATCTTCACTTCAAGGTCGGCAGGGGGGCTGAATCTCCTTCTCCTAATTGCAACCTGATCCTCGGTCAGAGAGGAGCGAAGATGCATCCGGCTCGCGGTACGCTTCGAGTCCCGTCGCAAAAATCAAATCAGACAAAGAAGTCCAATCAAAGATCATCCACCCTCATCACACAAAAAAGGCGCGTCACCCGATAAGAGCCGAAAATATCTGTAACGCGCTCGAATAAGCATATGCCCTCTACACGCGCATACCCGTGCAACAGACCCCTGCGTGCCCGCCCACACATGGCCACCATGCACGTAAGCCCGCGCACGCACCCACACCAAGCACGCGCACCTAGGTGCGAGCGGCCAGGCGCGCGCAACTAGGCCTGTGCATGGCCAGGCGCGCACCCGCACGCGTATGGCCATACACGCGCCCGCGCGCACTCCAGGGCAGTCGCATGCCCGAGCGCACACCCAGGCGCGCATGCGCGCGGGATTGCGCGTGGTCTGCCACTCTCCTGCGCGCACGAAAAGGTGTGTGTGTGTGCGCGCGCCCCTGCGAGAGCACCGGCGCGCACCCTCGCAGGTGCGCCCGCACACTATCGCGAACTCGTCCGCACGCGCCCATACGCCCCCCTTGCATGCATCCGCGTGCACCATCACGACTACGGGAGCAACGCCTCCCTCCCCGGGCACGTTCGTCGTCTCTCATACACCAAAAAATATGCTAACATTTTTACCCGAGTTTGCGGGGCGCAGTCACTCGCCGCCTCAAGACACCCACCGTTCGTCATTGTCGTCGTCGTAAATATAAACAGAGAATGATCATTGCTCTCCTTCGTCTGAAGCAATCTCGCACAACAAGGATCTGGGGGGTAATTGTTGGGGATGATCCCCATTTTATAGAAATCAGGTGTGCACATAACCACACACCCATGATTTCCATCTTAAAGAAAGTGGGATCATGAGATCGACCGTGCGCGCGATCACCGTGTCCGATCCCCTACGCGCCGATCCCATTACACGTAATGGGCAAACTGCTGCGAGCTCCACCTCGCCGGCGGCGGGCGACCGACCCCCTCCCCGGCCGCCGGCCGCTAACCCTCTCTTGCCACGACACAGCCAAGGGGGCGGCCGCCCAGGCCTCCCCCGTCCTTAGCCACCGGCGCGGCCAAGGGGGCGGCCGCCCAGGCCGCCCCTTCCACACCTCCGGCGCGACCAGGAGGGAGGGGGAGGTGGAGGGGAGCCCGGGCAGCCCCTTCCTTGGTCGCCGGCGCGGCCGCCCGGGCCGCCCCCTTCCCAGCCGTCGGCGCGCCCAAGTGGGCGGCCGCCCGGGCCGCCCCCTTCCCCGGCCACGGCGGCGGCCAAGGGGGCGGACGCCTGGGCCGCCCCCTTCCCCGACCATCGGTGCGGCCAAGGGGGGCGTCCGCTAGGGCCGCCCCCTTTCTTGGCCGCCGGCGCGGCCGCCCGGGCGGACCCCTTTCGTGGCCGCCTGCGCAGCCAAGGGGGCTGCCGCCCGGGCCGCCCCGCCCCTATAACGCCCCTGGTTTTTCGATGCTTATTTTAATTTCTTTAGTGACATATTTATGACGTCAGAACGTTATGTTGACGCATAGTTGTTAGGTATCATTGCTGGAGCGTGACCGTTGCTCATTTTGTACATGAGATTTTGACTTAGATGATTAGCTTGACTAATTTTTGGTGTATTTCTGGAATATTCCTTGCGAGCCGGGTTTGTTTTGGAACTCGGTGGAGCCTTTTGGGATATTTGGTGTTTTGATTTAAGGGAGTTTTTCCCCGAGTTTCGTTTGTCGTATTTCGATTCCGACTTCGCCGTTGGATTCATAGCACCGATATTTAGCTACAGTGCAAATTTCGTAAGGTTCCGAGTTGGTATAGGTTTCGGGTCGTTTGGCCGTTTATTTAATAATTAATTATAATATAATATACATATATATATATATTATTTATATATATATATATATATAAATATATATATATAAATATATATATATATATATATATATATATATATATATATATATATATATATATATATATATATATATATATATATATATATATATATATATGTCTCGCGTCAAATCGGAACCCTATTCATCATCCCCTACCCGAGCCGTCGGCTGTTTCGCGAAAGGGAGAGAGAGGCGGAGGTGTTGCGTGCTTCGGTCGTCGATTGTGTGAGTTCCGGTGGTCGGTTTTGTCGAAGGAGGGTAGATTCGGAAAGCTCTCGCCGAGATCTATGCGTACGTGGTAAGTTTTTCTCGTTTCTTGGATTTTTAGGCATTAGGGTTTGCGAGTTTTACATCCATCTTCCCCGAAAAGTTTCAGGAAACGTCGCCTAGGACTTCTTGCGGCCAAGCCTTATCGCGGAGCGCTTGTGTAACACCCCTATCCGTCACATAGTATATAACAGTAGGTCCGGCCGGGGCCCGACACCATATACTACGGACAGACCGGTTGGTTACGCATTGAAACCATTCAACCAATCACAACGTCCTACACAGTACCTAGCGGAAGCAATTATTAAGTTGCACAATTAAGAACCCTGCCAACATGAATGTCCACGCAACTAAAAATAAGGAATGTTTAATACACGGATATTGGCCTTAAAGCCTTACAAGAGTTTGCTTAATAAAAAGTGTCTTCCAAACCTCGGCACGCAGGCCGGTCACACATGAGCACAAAAAGGAAAACACTCAAAACTTGGCCTTCGAGGGCCGGCACAGCAACTTGGGCTTTAGCCCGCTATTTGCCTCTCGGCTCCGCAGCACCTGCAAGCAACAATCCACCGCACGGTGGTAAACAAAGGCAACGGTCAGCTATGATGACCAAATTATAACGACCCCGCCCCCAAACCGGGGCGGCAAAGCTTCTTCCCTGCATTTGTTAGCAAAACAAGCAACGTAGCAAAATAAGCATCACATCACAGGTGCACGCTCACACGGCTGTACACCCCGTGCTCTCAGGGCATTTACTCGGCGAAGCCAGTCCGAACCCCGTCCGGTCCTCGACTCCACCACCACCCCAAGGGTGGCAATCTTGTGAGCATTTAGTCTTCTCAGCCGCAGCCTAGACTCGTTCTCCAAACCTCGTTAAGTCCAACGTAAAACTTTAGGTCGCTTTAACCGAGCAGGTGGATCGGTTAGGGGTACACCAGCCCGTTGCTCACCCCGCCATTGCCATTAGGCCTTTGACGCGGACTAAGCTTCCCCAGTCCCAAATAATGATCAAACATGGTACATAGCCACGCTATGTACCCGGTTGGCTCCCAGGCCACCGATATGACAGAAATGTGTTTCCGTCCAGATTTCTGGGTGCACCTCGGGGTTAATCCCCCAGATTCCCTGATGCATACTACCGCATAGTAACCCGAAAACAAACACGACGCTCGGAGTCTTCTCCGGCCAACAATGTATAGCAAATCATCACCGATCCGGACCAACACGTCCGGGAAGGCTTCACACATCATGCCTATGTCCGTACTACGATTCCGGACTCTAACAAGGGGGACTTTACATATTTACCCCAAGGAATACCGCAATCTCGCCGCTCACTCGCGGGAGAAGGGTTTTCCCATGCAAAAGGAGAAGAGCTTCACATGCTCAAGAAGAGAATCGTTACCCTTGCGTTCTTCCGCGGCGCCATGAAAAACTACGCGGTTGGAAAGCACCGCAACGGCGTCGCCTTCGCGGATCTAGACTCGAATCGCGATTCGGAGCTCCGAAGCTCCACCGGCGGCCGGATCTTGGCCTTCCTCCTCCTCCTTGCTCTCCCCTCTCTCTAGACTTTAGAAAGAGAACCAAGGGGATGAAATGAGGGATTGCAAACCCTATTTCCGGGTTTAAACCGCCAGCATCCACCCCCAGCCGTCGGATCCCAAGCCAAGGAAATCGAACGGCTGCGATTCAGCCCAATTTTACAAAATCTAGGCCGAACACGGCCTGCGACACGCCCGTGTCCAGGGCCGTGTCGCTCATTCGCCGTCTCGACCGACGCGATAACCAGCACACAAAATTCGACACAGCCTCCGACACGCCCGTGTCGCATGCGACACGACCGTGTCACGACCCGTGTCACGCCCCGTGTGCAACTGCTAACACTTGCTTCCCGAGGAGGACACGACCTGCGACACGGCACCCGACACGCCCGTGTCACATGTGACACGCCCGTGTCTGTGACCGTGTCATGGCCCGTGTGCATGACTCAGAAAACTCCCTAGCGTGATACGCCCTGGGACACGCCCGTGTCCCAGGCCGTGTGCCTCAACTCGACGATCGCCGATCGTCAAAACGTCGACCACATGACCCATGGCTGAACACGCCCGAGACACGCCCGTGTCACGCCCGTGACACGCCCGTGTCACGCCCGTGACACCTGCTCCAAAACCCAGACTTGGCTTAAAACGTCACTGACCCCTCTTTTGAGTTTCGGGGGTGTTACAACTCTCCCCCCTTAAAAGAATTTCGTCCACGAAATTACTAAAGGAGAGAAAACAGAAACTCTCAGCGGTACCCAGGCGGAACAGCTCCGGGTACACACCCTATATAGGTTGCTCTCATTCCTAAGAGAGCTCCTTGCTATCGCAATTGCCCCACCGGACCGCGACTATCTTGATTTCCTTGAGACAAAGTCGCTCGACTTCACGGTCTCCAAAACGAACAGGTTTGACCCTAGACGTCAACCTTTCGTCCACCAAAACCTCATCACTCACGATCAAGTTCGAAGGCTCTTGCGCCGCCTCACCAAACCGCTCTAGAAATCTCAAGTGGTCCAAGGTATACCGGGCTCAGCTTCCCCAAGCGTCGCTCCCGTGAAACACTCTTGAACGACTATAACTTCCTATACGCCATCCGATAACTCCACATTCCGATACGTGGCGTTAAAGTACTTAGCATGCCTCCCCTGAGCGATTAGCAACAGTTCTCATATGGTTCGCACCAAAGGGGTAGTGTTTACCATCTCTTGCTTTAAATACAACTTCGTGTCATCCGTTTCTAGCCTCGACAATGGCATGCAACAACTTCAACCTCATAGGGCCTCGAAGGGCGCCATTTGTATGCTCGCTTGGTAACTAAAGTTGTACGCAAACTTTACCAAAACAGATGGTCTTCCCACTGCTTCCCGAAGTCCAGAACGCACATGCAAAGCACGTCCTCCAACGTCCTGTTGACCCACTCGGTCTGCTCATCCGTCCGCGGATATAAGACTGGACTAAGCTACAACTTAGTCTCCAGCACTTTCTGTAACCACCTCCAATCATTGGACGTAGAACGCCCACCTCGATTGCTCACGATGTTGCGGGGCACACCATGCAGTCTAACTATGATATCCAAAACATTTGCCAGTTACTCCGCCGAATTATCCTTCCTATGCGGAATGAAGTGCGACACTAAAGTTAACACAATTACGATCACCCACACGGCGTCGCTACCCCACTGTGACTTTGGCAAACCATGCACACAGTCCAGTCGAACTTCTATTCCGAACTAGGCAAGGATTCAAGAATTCCCCGGCACTTGGCACTCTGCCTTCACTAAGGCGCAAGGCTGGCACTTAGCCACAAACAATGCTACGACTCTCTTGAGCCCCGACCACCAAAGCAATTTCTTTAGATATCGGCACGACTTGTGCCTCCTAAGAGAGTTGAGTACTTGGTATGACGTATCACAACTCCACCCATAAATTACCCATGCTTGGGCTGCACAAACGATTGTCTTTCCTTGGTAGCCTACCCACAATCGTCGACTTAGGATTTTGACCCACCGAGCCGCACCCATGATTTCCTTCATGCAGCTTCACAAACCATAGTCTGCCAACTACGATCAGCCAGGTCATACTGGACTTCCGACCAGTTCAGTTATGCTTCGACGCTAGTCTGCTTGTCAACGCAAGAGATAGCTAACATCTCCAACTCCCGGGTAAAACCCTCAACATGAACCTACAACTAGTTGGCTTGGGCGGAAGCCCTGCGTCTCAACGCATCCGCAACACATTGCCTTTCAACGAGCACAAAATAACTTTCGAACGTATAGTCCCCCAGGAACTCCATCCATTTTTGCTGCCTCAATTTCAGATCATTTCGATCCCACCGATGTATCAGGCTCATAGTATCGGTACAGACACCGACTTTTGCACCATACACATAAAGCCTCCCTAGTTTTTGTGCAAAACACACGGCCACGAACTCCAGATGACGGACTGGACAATTCCCCTCGTGCTCTTGCAACTAATGCGAGACATAAGCCACAACATTACCACGCTGCAGCAGCACGCAGTCTAATCCACTGCCTAAGGCAGTGTCGTAGATCTCACAGCTTTTGGTTCCACTCGGCGAACTTAACACTGGCGCCGTGGTTGACCAACTCTTTAAACCTTCACAGCTTTGGGCGTACTCGCGCATCTAAGCAATCCTTTTAAGCTTTTCCTTGACAACTGTCGAAGGATGAGACCGGGCGGTCTGGCGGTTTGAGCCTGGCGGGTTGTTGACCGGGCGGTCTGGCGGATTGAGGTTGGCGGGTTGATTTCCAGGCTGTCGCTGTTTGGTATCCGGCGGTCTGACGGCTTATCTCTGGCGGCTTGGAAACCGGCCGGTCTAGCGGTCTCCTACCACATCTCTCCCTCTTGGTTCTGGTATTGCCGAGCGGTTAGAACATTGTCTAACCGCGCGGCCTGTTCCGGTCTCTTATTCTAGCCGCCCAGATCTGTTGTATAGCTTTAGTCCCACATTGTTAGTTTGTATTCTTCTCTCTCTCCTCCATTCTATAAAAGGGAGGCCATACCTTTGTAAATGATATCTTTTTGGATAATAAAATTTCAATTATTCAAAGTTCCGGCTTGTTTTCTAGTCGTTTATTCTCTGCTCTAGTCGTTTGTTCGCTACTTTTAACTTGGTATCAGAGGGATCGATCTTCTCCTCCTGATTCTGTGCGCCCTATCCGCGCGGCTTGCCCCTTCTTCTCGCGACCTGTTCTCGCTGTTTGCGCCCTGTCCGCGCGTCCTCCTTCTCCTGCCCTTCTGTCGCAGCGACCTATCTCCTTGTTCTTCGCGACCTGCTTCTTTATTCGCCTTTTCCGTTCGCGCGGTCTATCTTCTAGCCGTTCGACCTCTTCCCCGTCTTGGACCTGCGGCTTGGTCGTGGCTTCTCTGGCCGCTAGTGTCTAACATCGTGACCGCCGCAGCTCGTCTTCTTTCTATCCGCGCGGCTTATATTCTAACCGCGCGGCCTCTCGCAGTTATCTCCTATGGCCCTTTCTGAGACCTCCACCACCACCACTCCTATCGCCACTCCGGCGCCGCTTCCTACACCCTCTGGAAATCTTGGCACGGTTTCTAAACTTGTTGGCTCCAACTATCCGGATTGGAGCGTCTCCTTCACTTTTCTTCTCCGCTCTCAGCGCAAACGTCATCACCTCACCGATGACCCTCCTCCCTCAGACTCTGCTGAATTTGATGACTGGGATGCCAGTGATGCGCTTGTCCGCACGTGGTTGGCTAACAGCCTCTCCGATGAATGTCTTCCTGTCATACGCCATGATGAGACGGTCAAGACCGCGTGGCTTCACCTTGCTGCTCTCTACTCAAAGGGGGCCCAGACATCCCGCATTTATACTCTCTACGCGGATCTCTTCGCTCGCCCTTCCATGTCTCCTGCTGCGGCTTATCAGCAAGTTCAGGCTCTTGGAGCCGAAATCCTCCAGAATCGCCCCTTCTCCGCGGACTTGGCCGAACAGCACAAACACTTCCAGGAACTCCTGGTTGTTTGTTATCTTCTCCGGCTTCCTGAGTCTTTTGATATGATCCGCCAGCAGATCTTGGGCGAAGCCGAGTCTCCCACCTTGGATGCCACCGCAGCTCGCATCGCCGCGGTTACTTCACTGCTCCAACGTCCTCTATTGTCCTCCCCTCCTCCACCGGACTCCTATGCACACCAAGTCCAGCGGGGTGGCAATAGTGGTCGCAGCTAATCTGGCACGCGCGGTCCGTCAAGGTTCCTCTGCTCTCACTGTGGTCGTACCGGCCACTCAGTTGACCGCTGCTGGCAGAAACATCCTCATCTTCGTCCCTCCGGTGATACTTCTTCCTCAACCTCCGCCTCCTCTCGGCAGTCTGCTTCTGTGGCCACCACCTCAGGTAGTGCACACGTCGTTACCCAAGGTAAATGGCTCATTGACTCTGGTGCTACAAATCACATGACCGGAAACCCTCACTGCTTCTCTCTCCTAGAGACGCATGATCGGTTACCCCCGGTTCTCGTTGCGGATGGTTCGTGTATAACCCATATTCGACGAGGGTGGGCCCTACCACCGCCAGGTCATCAAAGGTCAAAGTCAACAAAGCAGGGTGGGGATCCAGACCAGCATCCCGGGCCGCGGAAGGTTTGGGCAAGTATGGCGAGCTCCCCAGGTCAACTCGCCAGGTGGCGACTATGGCCAGATGCTCGCCTCTCCCAGGCGAGTTCCTCAAGGAGGTCGCCAACTCGCCAGGGGGGGGGGGGTATAAGTAAGACCCCCCCCCCCTCTCTTTGGTTTTGCCTATAAATAGGACCCCAGGGGTACGAAGGAGAGGACAAGTAATTCTCGGCCTGAACCCTCGCGAGTTCCAGCAACTACCCTTGACTCGCCATCGTTCAGCTCGCCTCCTTCGTACCTAGCTCGGCCAATCTGGTTGAGAAGGGGTTGCTTCTCCTAAGCAACTGGGTACGTGGTGGGACCTTCCTGCCGCAGCGACCTGGGGTCTTGTTTGTACAATTCGTCCTTGTTTCCTAACCAGAGATCGTCTTCCCGACCGGTCGACCAGTAGCTTCAGGTCGCCTAATCCGATTTCTGAGGTTGAGAATTTCTCGGCTTCAACACTTGGTGCGGTGAGCGTGGATAGCGACCGAAGAAGAAAGTCGTGGTTGGAAGATGGCCGATGACGGAGACCGGGGCGAGTTGGGAGGTAACTCGGCGGGAGCTGGAATCCCGGGGCAAGGTGGCGAGTATGTGACGGTGGCGGCTTTTGCAGAGTTTGCAAGGAGAATGGAGAAGGCGATACTCGTCGGGTTGTCAAATCCGCCTGAGGTGACGGCGACTTCCCCCCGTCGCCAGACACCCCCGGGCGAGGAGATACCAACTCGGCGAGCAGGGAAGGAGCCCGCTTGGGCGAGTGGAGAGCAGGTGATCCCCCCGCGACATCACCCGGCGAGTAGTCAGGGGATCCGGTTCCGAGAACCAGAACTCTCGGCGAGGTATGGAGATACTCGCCGATGGAGCGAGTATGACTGCTCGAGCGGAGAGGATACTCGCCGCCGCCAGGAAGGGAGGAGCCCCTTCTGCGACGAGATCCTCGCAGCCCTTGTCCCCGACAACTTCAGAGAGCCAGTCCTCTCGTACTACTCCGGCAAGGACGACCCGGTGGGGCATCTTCAGTGGTTTGAGGATGTGGTCTCCATTCGCAACATGTCCGATGCTCTCAAGTGCAGGCTCTTCTCCATTACCTTCAAAGGTAGCGCGAGAGATTGGTTCCACCAGCTGCCGGCCGGGTCCGTTTACTGCTTCTCGGATCTGCGAAGGGGCCTGCTAGCAAGGTTCGCGACGTCCAAGCGGAGGAAGAAGGAGGCGACCGCTCTCTTCAAGATCGTGCAGGGGCAGCACGAGAGTTTGGGCCGGTACATCGATCGATTCCAGGAGGAGGTGCTGGAGGTGGAAGAGGTAGACGGGTTCACCTTGATGGTGGCCCTCAAGTTCGGGCTGAAGCAGGGTCTGTTCAACATGGAGTTGGGGCACAGGCCACCCAAGTCGTTCGAGGAGATGGTGGAGAGAGCCAATGTGTTCATCCAGGGAGAGGAGAGGAACAAGGAGTTCCTGGCACGGCTCGACGGAGATCGACCGCTTGGGCAAGACAAAGGGAGGCTGCTGGAGAGGGAGAGGGCGCCGGAAGGGCGCAGTGACAGGAAGCAGGAAAGGCCGCGGGAGAAAGAGGAGAAGAAAGAGAGAGGAAGGGAGATCAGAAAGGCGGAGAAGCAGGAGCGGCGGGAGAGGCCTCGAAGGCAGGAGGATAGGAGGCCCGTCGGAGGGCGAGAAGCGAGGAGCGAGGAAAGAAGGTTCCAGTACCCGAGGGATCGCCCTCAGTGGAGGCAGCCCACCCGTCAGGAGGAAAGGAGGGCTTACAACCCTCGGGAGCAGGGAGGAGGAAGAAGGGAGACCATGTCCATCACGCAGCGAGCCGCCAAGCGCCGGCAGAAGGAGAGGCAACAGGAGAGGAGGCAGGAAAGGCAGCAGGAAGCGGCGATTCCCCTCTACTGCGATATCCATCGAGTGGAGGGGCACGGGACCTTGGCTTGCCCAGAGTTCTGGGAAACAAGGAGGAGGATGGAAGCGACGGCGGCCGAGAGGGAGCAGCCGCAGCAGGAGGCCCAGGTTGGGCAGGTGGCTTACCAGGCACCGCAGAGGAGGAGGAACGAAGACAGGATCGATCAAGGAGGAAGGGGAAATGTCATTCCCGGTCCGGGAGGCGGGCACGTTGGAGTGATCAACGGAGGGGCGGGGCTAGGAGCTTCCCGCAAGGGAAGTCTCCACCAAATCTACAAAAGGAGCGTCGCTTCGACGTCTCATACCCCCCCTCCCTTGAACGAGATCACCTTCTCGGAGGAAGACATGCTCTGGAACGAGAACCCCTTCCATGACGCCCTGGTGATTCAAGCAGCAATCGAGGACTTCACCGTCGACCGAATCCTCGCGGATAACGGGAGCTCGGTGAATGTCATCTTCAAGAGAACCTTCGTCGGCCTTCAGGTGGAAGCGTCCCGGGTTCAGGCAGCGGATGGGCCTCTCTTCGGCTTCTCCGGGGAGAAGAAAGAGGTGGAAGGAGGAGTGGAGTTGCTGGTTACTCTCGGGGGGACTTCGATCCGATGCCGCTTCGTCATCGTCGACGCACCGAGCGGCTACAACGCCATCTTCGGACGGCCCCTCATCAACTACTTCAAGGCCGTCCCTTCATCTTATCACCAATGCCTGAAGTACTGCAGGGATGACGTCCAAGTCAGGATCAGGGGAGATCCCAAGGCCTCCAGGGAATGCTACCTGAATGCGGTCAGCACCATCAGCTGGATGGGCGACGCAGAAAGGTTGGAAAGGATGATGGAGCAGGTAGAGGGCCTGCAAGCTGCCGAGGAGCTGGAGGAAGTGGAGGTGATCTCCCTGGGAGGAAAGCCGGAGCTGCTGAAGATCGGAGGAGCCTTGCCCCCGGAAGGGAAGGTGGAGATAGCGGCCTGCCTACAGGAAAACGCGGACGTCTTCGCATGGAGCGCCGCCGAGATGCCAGGGATCGATGCTGATGTTGCCTGTCATCGCCTTAACCTGGATCCGGCGACGGCCCCCGTCCGTCAAAAGCAAAGGAAGAGCGCCGCCACTCTAGCGGGACCCATCCGGGAGGAAGTAGGGAAGCTGCTGGAAGCAGGTTTTGTTTCGGAGATCCAGTATCCAGGCTGGGTCTCCAATGTTGTAATGGTGAAGAAGTCTGGAGGGGGCTGGAGGTTATGTATCGACTTTTCATTATTGAATAAAGCTTGCCCGAAGGATTGTTATCCCCTGCCTCAGATCGACGCGCTGGTTGATTCCGCCGTCGGATTTCCTGTGATGAGTTTCCTTGATGCCTTTTCAGGATACCATCAGATCCGGATGCATCCCCCCGATTGCCGCGACATTTCCTTCATCACCAGCGACGGGTGCTATAGCTACAAGATGATGCCCTTTGGGCTCAAGAACGCCGGCGCGACATATCAAAGAATGATGGATCACGTCTTCAGAGAGCAGAAGGGGCGGAATCTGGAAGTCTACGTCGATGACTTGCTCGTTAAGAGTAAGAGCGCCGCAGAGCACGTAGCGGATCTGACGGAGACTTTCGCCACCCTGAGGAGGTACAAGAAGCGGCTCAACCCGGCCAAGTGTGTTTTCGACGCGGGAAGGGGGAAGTTTCTAGGGCACCTCCTTACTCCCCTAGGGGTGGAGCCCAACCCCGACAAGGTGAAAGCCATCGTGGAGATGGCGTCCCCGAGGGATTCCAAGGAAGTTCAAAGGTTGACCGGAAGGATGGCAGGACTTAGCCGGTTTCTCTCCAAGGCCGGAGAAAAGTGCTCCCCTTTCTTCAAAGCCCTTCGGGGAAATCAGAAATTCGAGTGCACCCCGGAGTGCGAGGAGGCCTTCATGAAGCTCAAGCAACAGCTGACTCGAGCTCCTCTCCTTCAGGGTCCGCAGGGCGGCGAAGACCTCTTGCTCTACCTAGGGGTAGGGGCCGAAGCAGTCAGCTCGGTGTTGGTCCGAGAGGAGGGAAAGAAGCAGCTTCCGATCTATTACGTAAGCCGGGTGCTAAGGCAAGCCGAGACGCGGTACCCCATCCTGGAGAAGTTGGTCTTTGCCCTGGTAGTTTCGGCCAGGCGACTCCGTCCATATTTCCAAGCCCACTCTATCAAAGTAGTCTCAGACCATCCCTTGAGGAGTATCTTGGACGGAGTGGAGCACTCCGGCAGGCTCGCCAAATGGGCTGTGGAGCTGAGCGAGTTCGACATCTCCTACCCCCAAGGGTCGCGATCAAAGCACAAGCCGTGGCGGATTTCCTGGCCGACTTCTCGGCCGAGGTCGAGGCGGACACGGATGTCTCTCGGCCGGTCCCTTGGAAGATGTTCGTGGATGGCGCGTCAGGGAGACACTCCGTGGGAGCCGGGGTGGTGCTGGTTAGTCCTCAGGGGACCAGGATTGAGCAAGCTGTCAAGATCAATTTTCCGGTTACTAACAACCAGGCGGAGTACGAAGCCATGGTGGCTGGCTTGCGACTCGCCAAGGAACTGGCAATCAGAGATATCAGGGCCTTTTCCGATTCCATGGTGGCGGCATCCCAGATTCGGGGAGAGTTCGAAGTCCGAGATCCCATCCTGCAGCAATATCTAGTCAAGGTCAAAGGCCTTATCGGGGGGTTCCGATCCTTTCACGTCGAGCATGTGCCCCGAGAGCGCAACTCCGAGGCAGACAATCTTGCGAAATACGGCCCCCGGGCCGGGGGAACCGCCATCGAGTTATTTCGACCATCCATCGAAGAAGGCGAATTGATGGAGGTCGATCAGCGGGCCTCGTGGAGGGATCCGTTCATCACATTCCTGGCGACAGGCCGACTACCATCTGACGGGCAAGACCAAAGAAAGTTTCGGTACAAGGCCGCATACTACTTGCTGCAGGGCGGCGAACTCTATCGCAAGACCATTTCAGGCCCTCTGGCCCGGTGCTTGTCAGAGCTCGAGATTCCCCGGGTCCTCGAAGAGATACACTCAGGAGAGTGCGGCAGTCACTCCGGGACCCGCACCCTGGAGCAAAGGATTCTGAGGCACGGTTACTTCTGGCCGACCATCCGAAAGGACGCAGAGGCCTATTCCAGAAAATGCTCCCAATGTCAACTCTTTGCGCCCCTTGCGCTCCAGCCAGCTCAGCAACTTCGCTCGATTACCGCTCCATGGCCCTTCGCAATTTGGGGCATGGATTTGATCGGCCCGTTCCCTCAAGCTAGCGGGCAAAGGAAGTTTGTTCTGGTAATGGTTGACTACTTCACGAAGTGGATCGAGGCTAAGGCTCTGGCCAGGACCACGTCTCAAATCGTCAAGAACTTCATTTGGGGGGAGATCGCATGCAGATTCGGGATCCCTCTGGCCATCATCACCGACAATGGACCGCAGTTCGCCAGCCTGGAACTGGGAGACTTTTGTAAACAATTGGGAACCGACCTTCGGTTCGCCTCGGTACATCATCCTCGTAGCAACGGGCAAGTAGAAGCCGCAAACAAGCTCATCATCAACTTGCTGAAGAAGAAGATCACCAATCTCAAGGGGAATTGGGCCGAACAGCTCCCCTCTGTCCTGTGGGCTCTCAGGACCACCCCGAACTCGGCTACAGGGGAAACACCCTTCAAGCTATCACACGGGTCCGAGGCGCTCATCCCGGTCGAATTTGAGGTGCATAGTCCGAGGGTCATCGCGGCCGAAGACGGAAGCGAGGAATGGCGGTTAGAGAATGAAGAGGCTCAGAGGCTCTCCCTAGATTATGTGGAGGAGCTTCGGGACTTAGCCTCCATGCGCCAGGAGGAAACCAAGAGGCGCATGGCGAGACATTTCGACAAAAACGTCCGCTTGAAGAACTTCCTCGCAGGGGACTTGGTCATGAAGAAAGTGGACGCCGCCGGGCGGGGAGCCGCCATAGGCAAGCTCCATCCCAACTGGGAAGGACCTTTCATCGTCCAAGAGGCTTTGGCCACAGGAGGCTATTACCTACAAGACCAAGCGGGAGAGCAGCTGTCTGGAACCTGGAGCGGAGATGATTTGAAAAGATTTTACCCATAGCGGTAACCCATGTATCTATTTCTGTAAAACTTTCTTAATGAACAAAGGATGCGGATTTTCATCCCTTTTGTGTTGAAGGTGCCTCGAGGCTTCTGAGTGTTTCCATGGCCCGCCTCGTAGTCGACTTCGGAAGGCAGTGGTCGGTTTGTTCCTCATACATAGCCCAGTACGGATGATAGGACGATGCTTCGGGATCTTAAGCGCTCTTGTAAGACCGGGCCTCTGCACTGTCGGCCGAGATCAGCTCCCCCCTTGCATGTCGGCCTAGGTCTCCCCGAGTGCATCTCTCTTCCGTCTGGAGGAACTACGAGGAACAGATCCGCACCCTGATCCCCCGGACTCGAGGAGAGGCCGGCCTCGTAAAGCACCCAGAAGGAAAAATCTCAAACGAGCAGCAAGGCAGGATAACCTGCTGAAAAGGGCAAGAACGAGCCCAGGGGCGTGTGGTGATTCCGAACGCGTCCGGAGAGGACCCTCGATGAACACCACCCCCGTTCGAATCATAGCTGGAAGCAATCTTCACTATCAAATCGAGATGCGTGCCTTCAACCCGTTCTCACTGAATAACCTAGTTCGGACGATGGGACGAGGCTTCGGGACTTTAAGCGCTCTTGTAAGACCGAACCTCTGCACTGCCAGCCGAGATCAGCTCCCCCCTTGCATGTCGGCCTAGGTCTCCCCGAGTGCATCTCTCTTTTCCGACTAGAGGGATTCTTAGGAACGGGTCTGGACACCAACCCCCCGATTTGGCAGGGTCAAGAGCGTCTCTCCGAAGAGAGTTTTGTCAAAGATGCCTTTGAGATTAATCTCCAAACTGTATGAGAGTGCAGGATTTTGACTCAAGACTTCGAGTTGAGCAGCGTCGTAAGACCGGTATCCCCACGAGCTCCTCTCCTCGGGAATCGGCCGATCTCCTCGATTGTAATCCAAGACTTCGAGTTGAGCAGCGTCGTAAGACCGGTATCCCCACGAGCTCCTCTCCTCGGGAATCGGCCGATCTCCTCGATTGTAATCCAAGACTTCGAGTTGCGCAGCGTCGTAAGACCGGTATCCCCACGAGCTCCTCTCCTCGGGAATCGGCCGATCTCCTCGATTGTAATCCAAGACTTCGAGTTGAGCAGCGTCGTAAGACCGGTATCCCCACGAGCTCCTCTCCTCGGGAATCGGCCGATCTCCTCGATTGTAATCCAAGACTTCGAGTTGAGCAGCGTCGTAAGACCGGTATCCCCACGAGCTCCTCTCCTCGGGAATCGGCCGATCTCCTCGATTGTAATCCAAGACTTCGAGTTGAGCAGCGTCGTAAGACCGGTATCCCCACGAGCTCCTCTCCTCGGGAATCGGCCGATCTCCTCGATTGTAATCCAAGACTTCGAGTTGAGCAGCGTCGTAAGACCGGTATCCCCACGAGCTCCTCTCCTCGGGAATCGGCCGATCTCCTCGATTGTAATCCAAGACTTCGAGTTGAGCAGCGTCGTAAGACCGGTATCCCCACGAGCCCCTCTCCTCGGGAATCGGCCGATCTCCTCGATTGTAATCCAAGACTTCGAGTTGAGCAGCGTCATAAGACCGGTATCCCCACGAGCTCCTCTCCTCGGGAATCGGCCGATCTCCTCGATTGTAATCCAAGACCTCGAGTTGAGCAGCGTCGTAAGACCGGTATCCCCACGAGCTCCTCTCCTCGGGAATCGGCCGATCTCCTCGATTGTAATCCAAGACTTCGAGTTGAGCAGCGTCGTAAGACCGGTATCCCCACGAGCTCCTCTCCTCGGGAATCGGCCGATCTCCTCGATTGTAATCCAAGACTTCGAGTTGAGCAGCGTCATAAGACCGGTATCCCCACGAGCTCCTCTCCTCGGGAATCGGCCGATCTCCTCGATTGTAATCCAAGACCTCGAGTTGAGCAGCGTCGTAAGACCGGTATCCCCACGAGCTCCTCTCCTCGGGAATCGGCCGATCTCCTCGATAACAAGGAGGGGCCCACGGGCTATGTTCGACGACTAAGCCCGGCCCAATTTTCGTCACGCGCGAGCAGGCCTCGCGCGAGTGGGAGAGCAAAACTCACGCGAACAGGCGAGCTGATCTCGCGCGAGTAGGCGAGCTGATTCCATGCGGGGAAGCGAGCTGAAACCGCGCGAGTAAGCGAGCCCCGGGGGACATGCGAGTACGTCCCACACGCCACCCGCGCGGTTATCACAGCAGGTTCACGAGTATCCGGGCGCAGGGGTGAGTAGGTCCCGGCGAGCGGATGGTCGATGTTGGGGCCATCCCCTGCGACCTAGCGAGCGTCCCTCTCCGAGCCTATGAGCCTAGCGAGTAACATCCAGTCAGAGGAAAAGACAAAACTTTGTATAAATCACTAAGTCAAAATGTGGTTTACAAAAGGAACAAAAAGAATATCGGCGAGCAACTAGGACTCGTCGTCGCCAGTATCAGGCCGATATTCATCATCCCCAACATCGCCGATATCCGCAAAGTCGTCGCTCTCTGCGGTCTCGCCGCTGCTGCTTCCGCTGCCGCTGCTGCTTCCGCTGCCGCTGCTGCTTCCGCTGCCGCTGCTGTCAGAATCACCGGAGCTGGTCGGCAACGACGCGTCGTACGGCGGGACAGTCCCCTCGGCGAGCAGCTCGGGGATGAGCTCGTCGACAGTGAGCGGCTTCTCCCCCTCGACGAGCTGGCCCCCGAGCCTAAGGCGCGCGAGAATGACATTCCCCGCCGCCCGCGCGATCTCGCGGCGAACGGAGGATCTCTCCTCCCAGAGGACGCGCGATTGCTTCACCACTCGCGCCGGGTCCTCGGGCAGCGAGGTTGAGGAGCTCGGCCGCCCTTCAGCAGCGATCAACCTGGTCTCCATCACCGCAGCGCGAGTTTGAGCCGCCTCCAACTCGGCCTGGGAGGCGGCGAGCTTCTCCTCGCACTCGGAAAGCTTCTTCGCCGCTTCTATCTCGGCAGCCTGCGAGATGACCAATGTCAGAGCCTGGCAGCGATACAAGTCAAGCAACCTACCCAAGGATAACTCACCTCGAAGTCACTCCAGCGGGCGGACTGCATGCCAAGGTCAATGGCCTTCTTGGAGACGATTTTGAGGGCGTCGGTCATTTCCAGCATCTTCCTCGCCGAGTAATGCCCCAGCTCGGCAGACCGCGCGAGCGCGCAGGCCGACTGATGGGCAAGCTCCGTCGGGGTCAGCTCCATGACGGACTCCGCGTCGGCCCGACCATAGATGGCATGAAGGACGGCGAACGCCTCCCCCTTATCCTCCCAGTCAGTCGACCAGGATGGGAGGTTGGTGCTCAGCGACACCGAGTTCTCCCCCGCCGACCAGGTCACGAGCGGGCGACCGAAGGCGTCCACCACCCCCTGTCCAAGGCCGTAGTTGGGGTGGAAATGGGGCGACCGCGCGGGCGTCGGCGACCGGCAATCGACGGATCGCGGCGACGAGGTCTTCACCTTCTTCCTCGCGGGACCCTGCGAGCTGGCCCGCGACTTCCCCTTAGCCGTCTTCTTCTCCCCGACGTCGGCAGGAGGGCGAGCATCTGACTGCGTGGCGGCGACTTCCTTCGCCAAGGGAAGCGGCTTCTCCGGAAGCTCGTTGGCGACTGCAAAACACGTGACAAAGTTAGCTTCAGCGGCAAAATGGCGAGCGAGTAACCAGGGCGCACGGCGAGTTCAACATACTTTCGATGGGGAGGACTGGCTCGAGCACGCTGACGTTTAGTCGCCAGAAAATGACGTCAAAACGCCGACCGCGGAAGTAGTCAAAGAGCTGCTCGCGAGCTCCCTCGAGGATGGGGGGAAGGAAGGCGACATCGGCTGGTTGGTGCGGCCTGCCGGGAACGCCGCCGAAGTCGCCATGGACGACAACCAGCTGCTCGCTCCAGCGATGGACCTTGTTCGCCGTCCCGACCAGAGTGCAGACATGGCTGCTAAAGAAGATGACCCCCTCCGAGGTCGCCGCGAAGGCGAAGATGCGGCGGAAGACGGAGAGGTCGAAAGAGATCCTCTCTTCCCGAAGGAAGCATAAGAATCCCATAATGATCGCCACGCCGTTGGGATTGATCTGCGCGGGAACAATCCCAAAGTAGCGCAGGATCTCGCAAAACTCCGGCCAGAAGGGCAGCCGCAGACCCGCGTCGAAGTGACGCAGCGACATTACAAGCGAGCCCTCAATATGGGTATTGAGGCGCTCGCTGCGAGTGGGGAGTCTTGCCGAGTATCCGTCAGGGAGGGAGCGTTCCTTGAAGGTCGCCAGTTCCTTCTCGGTGGTGATAGATTTCTTAAAAGCCGCATCGGCAAAATTAATTGCATGGGCCTGCCGGCGAGCGCTGGCGTCGTCACCGACCATGATGGCGAGATCAGAAAGCAGCGTGAGCGGCGAGTTGATTGTTCAGATACTCGGCAGGAGGAAAGAAGGTCGCTACAACAATACACTTTATGACCCACCTACCCCTCCTATTTATAGGAATGACAAGTCCAAGGGGGGGGGGGGTCAGCCACCCCGGCGAGTATCTGACAAACTCGCGCGATGAAGAAAAACCTGCGACATTATCAAAGTGAACTAAAGCTCGGTACATCAAAGAATGAAAGCGCGCACACGGAAGCGGGAATATTCGCGCACACGAATTAATCAAATTAAAAATAGATGTCCGGGGATTACAAAGTCGCGCGAGGCGATTACAGGCGATTACATTCGAAGAACAAAAAAAGATTATGGCGCCCTCGGCCGCTCAGGAGGGTGCGGATGTCGCCCAGCCCAGCCGATCTCGCGCGCACGTCGGTAATGCTCCGTCGCCAGCGCTGTCGCATCATCGCCGAGCCTGAGCTGCTCCTCCATCCTCGCCAGACGTCCAGCAGACCCCATGCTCGCCCGGATGCCGGCCAGCTCGTCAAGCACCAGCTGCAGGCGGTGGTTGTTCAGTTGCAGCTGGCGGTCGTTCTCTTTGACCACGTGAAAGCGAGCTTCATAGCTTTCCAAGGTCGACTGGAGCCCTTCGACCTTGGCCATCCTCGCCTCCAGTGCCGAGATGCGCCGGTGAGAATCACAGATGGCGAGCTGGTCAAACTTGCTCTCCAGCTCCATGTGGGCGCGAATGGCGGCCTGGCGATACTCGCTCCCGGACAGCCCGATAGCGTCGAGGAAAGTCGCCCCAGAGGTCGCCGGGCGATCTGACACGGCAGGAAGACAGATCGTCAGGGCTGAAAAAAGCAAAAAGCAGGGCGGTATTCAGTGGAAGGAGGCTCACCACGGCGAGGAGATCGGGATCGGCGCGGCGAAGGAGGTCGCCCGGAGGTATCTCGCCTCCCCGAAGAGCTATTCGGAGGATCGGCAGGCCTGCCCTGCCCGCGCCCTCCAGACCCTTGGCCGACATAGTCAGGATCTCCAACCCGCGGAGGAAAGTAGGGCAGTCGCGGCCTCGCCGGCTTCTTCGCCGGCGGCGAAGCTTGAAGGGAGCTCGCCGGGTGGTGCGGAGCCCTCGGCGCAGGAGGAGGAGGTCGCGGATGATCCTTCGGCAGGGTGAACAGAGGCGGCGGAGGGGGCAAGCCGGTGCTCGGCGCCTGGCCAGTAGTGACGACCGCGGGCGGCGGCGGCGGCGGCGGCAATGGAGCGCTCACCGAGGGTATTTTCCCGCCGCTCGCGACAACACCAGCCGCCGTACTCGCTGGAGGGACCTCGCGCACCAGCCCGGATGACCCGGCAGGGGTGGCCTTCGCCGGCAGTTCCTTGCTCGCAGGCGGGGGGTCCTTCGCCAACGCCGCCCCAGACGCCTTCCCCGAGCTGAGGCCTATCCTGACCGTGCGGGCGACCTTGAACGGCCTGTCGGCCGCCAGGGCGAGTAGGGGCGCCGAGTTGAGGGGGACGACATCAAGTGCCGCGTCCGCGGCAATCGGAGAATCTGCATAAGGAAAGAAGTCAGCAAAGTGGCGGCGACAACCCAGTAGAGAAGAGTTCGAGGTAGCGACCTGACAGGGTGACGACGTCGGCCTGGGACACCGCGGGCTCCTTCACGACCGCGGGCTCCTCGGTCGCTCCTGCGTTCTCCGGCGGGCTGCCCCGGGTCGACTCAGGGAGGTCGTCAAGCCCTAGGTCGTTCAACACCCTCTGGGTGGTGGACGACACTACGGGATTGTCGGTCGCCGCGGCGACCTGGTGCGCCAGTGGAGGCGAGCCGACCACCGTAGTGGCGGGCTGCTTGTCCTTCTTCGTCTTCTTCTTCTTCTTCGACGGGGGCAAGGCAGTGGGATCATCCTCGCGCGATCTTTTCGACCTAGCTATGCCAAGGAGGCCCGACAGAGCAGCGAGATTGTCCTTCAAAAACTGTTCAGCATCCGACATCTTCGGCGAGCTCCAGGGATTGTCTCAAAAAACGAAGCCCCCCCTATTTATAGACTACTCAACCAGCAGGCGATGATGCGAGCGGTCCAGATACTCGGCAGCGGTCCTCGCCGAATAAGCGTTGGATGAATCTTTCCGGGCTCCTACGTCGCCCAAAAAGAGCGGGGATTGTGTACAACCCATATTCGACGAGGGTGGGCCCTACCACCGCCAGGTCATCAAAGGTCAAAGTCAACAAAGCAGGGTGGGGATCCAGACCAGCATCCCGGGCCGCGGAAGGTTTGGGCAAGTATGGCGAGCTCCCCAGGTCAACTCGCCAGGTGGCGACTATGGCCAGATGCTCGCCTCTCCCAGGCGAGTTCCTCAAGGAGGTCGCCAACTCGCCAGGGGGGGGGGGTATAAGTAAGACCCCCCCCCCTCTCTTTGGTTTTGCCTATAAATAGGACCCCAGGGGTACGAAGGAGAGGACAAGCAATTCTCGGCCTGAACCCTCGCGAGTTCCAGCAACTACCCTTGACTCGCCATCGTTCAGCTCGCCTCCTTCGTACCTAGCTCGGCCAATCTGGTTGAGAAGGGGTTGCTTCTCCTAAGCAATTGGGTACGTGGTGGGACCTTCCTGCCGCAGCGACCTGGGGTCTTGTTTGTACAATTCGTCCTTGTTTCCTAACCAGAGATCGTCTTCCCGACCGGTCGACCAGTAGCTTCAGGTCGCCTAATCCGATTTCTGAGGTTGAGAATTTCTCGGCTTCAACAGTTCGCCTTCCCCGGTTCATGGAACGGGCATGGTTCAAGTCACTCCCTCGCTTCGCTTAGCGGACACTCTCTATGTCCCGAAGTTCCCTTGCAATTTACTCTCCGTTACTACTTTATGCAAGCAACTTCAGTGCTCTGTATTATTTACTCCTACTTCTTGTTGTTTTCAGGACCCGAGAACCCAACGGACGATTGCTACTGGGACTGAGAGCGGCGGCCTCTACTTCCTCGACAATGTTTCCGCTCTGTCTGCCTTCTCTTCCTCGTCTACTGATCTGCTTCAATGGCATCTTCGCCTTGGACATCCTCCTCCTCGGATTCTGCATCAGCTTCTTCCCCACTTACCTCAAACCAGTCCTCCGCTCAACTGCGATGCGTGTCAGCTTGGCAAGCATCACCGCTCCTCCTTCCCGCAGAATCAAGGCCGTGGTTCCTCCCGCCCTTTTGATCTCATTCATTCTGATATCTGG
Organism: Platanthera zijinensis; assembly: GCA_039513925.1. Classification (NCBI taxonomy): domain Eukaryota; kingdom Viridiplantae; phylum Streptophyta; class Magnoliopsida; order Asparagales; family Orchidaceae; genus Platanthera; species Platanthera zijinensis. The sequence continues at coordinate 231,763,021 of CM077080.1, forward strand.
GGTCCTGCTCCTACTCCCACCGTTGGTCGGGGTAGTTTTTACTTTGTAACTTTTATTGATGATTTCTCCAGATGTACCTGGGTGTATCTATTAAAAGATCGCTCTGAACTCTTATCTGTATGGCAATCTTTTTATAATATGATTAAAACTCAGTTTGCTATTTCTATTAAAGTATTGCGCTCTGATAATGCTAAAGAATATCTCAGTCATGAGTTTTCATCTTTTTGTATGCAACATGGTCTTATTCATCAGACCAGCTGTGTTTACACCTCCCAGCAAAATGGGGTGGCGGAACGTAAAAATCGCCATCTCCTCGATATCGCTCGCACTCTGATGACACAGATGCAGGTGCCTCGCTCCTATTGGGGCTATGCTGTTCTTCTTGCCTGCTATCTCATCAATCGCATTCCCTCTTCTGTTCTTCACGGCAAGACCCCCTTCTCCATTCTCTACCCAACCAAGGAACCCTTTCCTCTTCCTCTCCGTATCTTTGGGTGTACGGCCTTCGTGCATGCTCCGTCTGCTACTCGCGACAAGCTTTCCCCCCGCTCCACCAAATGTGTCTTTTTGGGTTACTCGACAACTCAAAAAGGCTACTGTTGCTTTGATCCCGTTCTGCGCAAACAGTTTGTTTCCGCAGACGTCACCTTCTTTGAAAATGCTTCCTACTTTTCTTTCCCATCTTCACCTCCTCCTGCTGTCTCTGACTCTCCACCATCTCTCTGTGAGCCTTCCACACAAGTCGACGTCTCCCCTCCTATATCGTCTCCTCCTCCGTCTCCTCCTCTCCCTATTATCTCCCCTCCTTCGTCTCCGCAGCCGTCTCTCTCTAGTCCCGGGCCAGCTTTCTCTGCCACGGATGCTCCGGTCCCTGAGGCACAAGACGACCTGGATCGTCCCATTGCCCTTCGCAAAGGGGTGCGGGCGTGTACCCAACACCCGCTTGCGGCTGTTGTTTCCTATGATCGGCTTACTCCCTCTCGCAGGTGCTTTGCTTTGGCCATCTCGGCTACCACCACTCCCCGCACTTACCAGGAGGCTCTTGTTATTCCTCATTGGAAATCTGCCATGGATGAGGAAATTGCCACTCTTACTGAAAGAGGTACCTGGAACCTTGTTCCTCCACCGATCGGTACTGATGTGGTTGGCTGCCGCTGGGTGTTCGTTGTGAAGTTTCGCCCGGACGGCACTGTGGATCGTTACAAGGCCCGCCTGGTGGCCAAAGGCTTTACTCAGACTTATGGAGTTGACTATTTTGACACTTTCTCTCCGGTTGCTCGCCTCAGCACCATCCGGGTTCTTCTTTCTGTGGCCGTCAACAGGGAGTGGGAAATTTCTCAACTTGACGTCAAGAATGCTTTTCTGTATGGGGATCTTCAGGAGGACGTCTATATGGAGCAACCTCCAGGGTATGTTGCTCAGGGGGAGACACGAGTATGCCAGTTGAAGAAGGCCATCTACGGCCTAAAGCAGAGCCCTCGGGCGTGGTTTGACAAGTTTAGTGGCATTGTGGCTGCAATTGGCTTTGCAAGAAGTTCCGCCGATCACTCATTGTTTATTCGCAAAACCGCATCAGGCCTTGTGGTTTTGGCGGTGTATGTGGATGATATCCTTCTTACCGGCGATGACCAGGCTGGGGTGGACTTGACAAAGAAACACCTCCGTCAACACCTTGTCACGAAGGATATGGGCTCCCCGAAATATTTTTTGGGGATAGAAATCTCTCAGAAGCCCGACTCGTTGGTTCTCTCCCAACGGAAGTATGCGCTTGATCTTCTACAAGAGGCAGGATTGACCGGGGCCAAACCGGCCCGGTATCCCATGGCCACTGGAGAAGACAAAACATGGACAGATGACTCACCGCTTATATCCGATGCCACGAGGTATAGACGTCTGGTGGGCAAACTCATTTATCTCACGGTGACCAGACCCGACATTGCCTATGCTGTAGGCAAGGTCAGTCAGTTCATGCAAGCTCCCAGGGAATGTCATCTTCAGTCTGCCTTGAAGATACTAGAGTATTGATGGTCAAAACGCCGGCTCTTATTTAGGTGTGAATGTGGAGGTTTTATTTATAAAAAGAAGAGCGTTTTATTTTGTTAGAAACCGAGTTTTAACGAGAGGGAGGCAAGTGCACCTATCGCGTGTAGTACAGGATATTCCCGTGTAGAGGAATATCGGGGTCGTATTGTTCTCGGGGCCGGCTTAGCTAGATCTACTCTTTCCCTGAAATACCTATTATTCTACCGATAATTTTTAGTTTGATTTTTATAAAAAAGAAAATGACATAAAAATTATATAAAATGCATAATAATAATAAAGCATAAAAAGAAAGCAGGAAAAATGCAGTAAATAAGTGCGGAAGTCCGATGACCAACTTAGCGCGACGATATCAAAAGGAGAATTTGAACTAAAATAAACTTTTAATAAAAAGAGATCCTAATTTTCAAATTAATTAAGGCGGAGACTCGGCCGTGGAGGTTCCAAAGGAATGAGCTCACTTATCTCTAGGACTATCGCTCACCTGAACGCTAAGACTATTCGACCGATCGCTAGACCGACGAAGGATTCCTCTTAACGCCCGCATTACGCTAAGAACCCTGCTATTGGGTGGGGAACCCAATCCGGTAGAGTCGCGCGCCTCCTCTCTCGAGGGTTAGCGCGGAGCTCTCTTTACCCAAGGGTGATCGGTCCATACGTGCGGCCTCTCGGCGTTGCGTATGGATAACGGAAATAGGGCCCGCACATCGATATGCGGTCCTACGCGTCGTTAACCCGGGGCAAACCTTAAGAAATTCAATTAAATAGAAAACAGGACATTTTATTATTTAAAGCTACTTTATCTGTCCCAATGCTCTTCGATATTGAGGGCTAAGGGCGGTTAGCCACTCATCGGAATGGGGACACTTACGCTAGAAAGCGATAAAGAAAGCTGTAAAGAAAGCAGTAAAGAAAGCTGAAAATTGCAAGTCCTACCCAAACGAGTAGGACTGAAGAAAGCAGTAAATGCGAATCCCGGCTCGAGCGAGTGGGCGGGGGTAAATTTATACTCATACACACACGCACTCTACAGAAATGAAAATCACACGCACGCACTCTATAGGAAAGTAAACACACGCACGCACACAAAGTTTCCTACTCAAGTGAGTAGGAGAAAATGAAAGCAATAAAAGACAAGTCCTACTCAAACGAGTAGGCGGGAAATGAAAGCAGAGCGCCATTTAACTCTTAACGAGTAGGCGAAAATAAATGCATACGCACACACTCTACAGAAATTGAAATGAAGCAATAAAATCTAGCTCATACACGCACGCACTCTTGCAAAAATAAGAAAAAGCAAAGTGACTGAAAAATTAAAACGACTGCATTTCTACCGCTAGAATGCGGTAGAAATGCATAAAAAGAGAAAATAAAAATTAAACGGAGCGAAAAGTTTTGCAAATAAACGCAAAATGGAAGCTGGCGAAAAATTAAAACAAGTGCATTTCTACCGCTAGAATGCGGTAGAAATGCATAAAAAGTGCAAATAAAAATAAACTGAAGCTAAACGGGTGCGGAATATGAAAATAAAATGGGCATTACAACGGCTAGAAAGTGCGATAAAATCCTAACTGAACGAGTTATAAAAGCTATAAAAAGATGAAAACATAAAAAGCACGAAAAAGGGAACGAAAAATTACTTAAGTTAGGGCGCAACCAAATGAGATTCATGCTAAGAAGGAGAGAAAATGAACTATTTTTATAAAATAAAAAGCTATTACAAACTAAGGAAGGGGGGAGAAAATTCTCTTACATAGCATGAAATCAAAATGGGCAGCACCTCCCCTAAGGAACTTGGACCAAAAAGTGGACAAGAATTGCATACAGCAGCTGCCTTTATATAGGCAAAAAATCGGGTGGGTCACGCCCTAGGTCACGGGCGTGACAGGGGGGCGTGACAGTACTATTTATGAGCTTGATTGGTGATTTGACTGGAGGCTTGACTTCGGCTGAAAACGTGGCGGTCACGCCCAGGTCACGGGCGTGACAGGGGGCGTGACAGGGAGCTGGCTCTGGCGATTTGACGCGGCATTTGACTTCGGGGCGATCCACGTGGCGGACACGGGCGTGACAAGCTTGTCACGGGCGTGACAGGGGGGCGTGACCCGGACAGCTGGCATCCGATGTCGGCAGCGTTGACGGTTGACGGAGAGTTGCGTGCCGACATCGACACGGGCGTGACGAGGCTTGGACACGGGCGTGACAAGCTCGGAACATTGAAATTGTTAATTTTTACTGGCTGGTTGAGTTGAGAGCCTGACACGCCCGTGTCGGGGGGTGACACGGGCGTGACAAGGCCGAAAATTATTTTTCTGGAAAAATTCAGAAAACAAAAAACTAAGTTAGAAAAATAAAAATTACAAAAAAGAAACAATTTATTAAAGAAAATAAACTAAAAAAAGAGAAAAATAAAGTAAAACAACAAAATAAATACACTATAAAATGGGTATATTTACAACTCATCAAATACCCCCATACTTAAGCTTTTGCTATTCCAGAGCAAAAGTTGGAGATGAACCTATAAGGAATTAAAAAGAATCCTAAATTTAACTACCGCTTGATTTAATTGTACGAAAGATCGAAATGAATTTCCGGGGTTTCGGAATTAAATCCTAAATTATGAAAATGTTATAAATAGAGGAACCATTTCAAAAAATACTTCTAAACAGAAAAATAGAAAGCGAAAGTTATTTTGTTAGCTTAACAAAAATGGATTGGAATTATCGAAAAAAAAAAAAAAACTTTAGCTAAAAAGAAATTGATAGGAAATAATTCAATTTAAAAATTATGCTCTCAAAAAGATTTAGATTAATTCTAGAATCATGAAAATTAGGCTAAGTGGATTGGCGGATATGAAGAAGGCTTGGATTTTTGAGGCGAGGTAATTTTTTCTCGAACCTCCACAAAAATTTTTTGAATAATTAGGAAAATGAAATCTTATTTTCCTAACTTATAATTTTTCTTTCTTTCTTCATAAAAATAATGAACCCAATGTATATGTATAGGAGTAATGAATTTTATCCTCTTACTCCGTAACATATAATCTTTTTAAAATATTGGGTGCCTATGTTTACGGGACGAAATCTTATCCCCATTGACATAAGATCTTTTAAGGGTGAGTGGGAAATCATACAGATTTAAGGTATGAAAAAAAAGGTGGAAGGGATAAATTTCTAAAAGAAAACTAGAGTTTAATAAAAAATCTCGAGAGCAACCTTTTTAATTTGAACGTTCCTACGTTTCTAAAAGCATAAGTGGAAATAATGTAAAATCCATGAATGTTATTTTCTAACATAAAAACGTGCTTTATTTCAAAAAATAAGAAGTGAAAATGAGAAAACAAGTTCCCTATAATAAGAAAAAGCCATAAAAAAAAATCTTTAAAATCTTAACCCCAGAAATTTAAGTTTATCGAGCTACAATTAAAAAACGAATAGTAAATAAAGAATTAATTAAAATTCGCTTATAAATAAACTCGAAACGACTATTTTGGAGTGCAAAGAGGTTAAGATTTAAGGTATTCGAATTATTTATTACAAAATATTTTTTTTGATTTTTATGAGTTTTTCTAATTTTTTTTCATATTTTGGTGTTTTTAATCATTTTTTTTGGAAATTTTTAAAGGTTATGCAAATTTTTTGGAATTTTTATTAAGTGCTTGGAATAAAAAGACAGAAAATAGGAAACACCCCCATACTTAAATTTAACATTGTCCTCAATGTTGCACTAAGTATGAAGAACGATTTATATAAAAACAGATATGTACAAAAAGTAAAAACAGGGGTTTAGAAATCTTCCCTAAATCGCGTTCGGGGAAGCCCGTTAAGTTTGACCCTGCAAAAGTTAAAGTAAAAACAAGAAAAAAAATAAAACTGAAAAATGGAAAAGGTAAGTTCAGCGAAAAGTGTGCGGGTGATAGGGGGCACGAGGGGTAAGGGAGTGTTATAAATGTGTGACGGATACGCGATCCCCTAGCACTCACGATTGTGAAGCGCGCCGAAACGACAAAATAAATACTTAATTTAAATTTTTTTTTTTTTGTTTTATGAAAATTTTTCTTAGTTTTTTTTTTGAATTTTTAGATTTGGTTAAGTTTATGTTTTTAGTTTTTGATTTTTTTTGTAAAATAAAATGAAAAAAAAGAAAATAAGATAAAGGCAAAATATATTTTTTTGAATTTTTTTTTTTTTTTTTTTGTTTTTTGTTTTGTTTTTGTTTTTTGTTTTTTGTTTTTTTTTTTTTTTTTTTTTTTTTTTTTTTTTTTTTTTTGTTTTTTTTTTTTTTGTTTTTTTTTTTTTGATGAAAAGGAAAAAAAATTTCATCATCATTTTTTTTTTTTAATTTTTAAGTTTTTAAATTTTTAATTTTTATAAGTTTTTAAGTTTTTAAGTTTTTTTTTTTTTTTTTTTTTTTAGTTTTTGATTTTTTAAGTTTTAAAATTTTTCTGATTTTTTTTTTTTTGTTTTAAAGTTTTTAAATTTTTATTTTGATTTTTTTTGTTTAAGTATTATTAATTATTAATTATTAATATTAATAATGCTATTATTAAAAGTTTATTAATATAAATGTTTTTGTTTGATCAAAAAAAATATATATATATATATATTAGTAGAAATAAAGGGTAAAATTAATAGGATTCAGGAATTCAAAATAGTAAGTCGAAATTTTTCCCCGGCAACGGCGCCAAAAACTTGATGGTCAAAACGCCGGCTCTTATTTAGGTGTGAATGTGGAGGTTTTATTTATAAAAAGAAGAGCGTTTTATTTTGTTAGAAACCGAGTTTTAACGAGAGGGAGGCAAGTGCACCTATCGCGTGTAGTACAGGATATTCCCGTGTAGAGGAATATCGGGGTCGTATTGTTCTCGGGGCCGGCTTAGCTAGATCTACTCTTTCCCTGAAATACCTATTATTCTACCGATAATTTTTAGTTTGATTTTTATAAAAAAGAAAATGACATAAAAATTATATAAAATGCATAATAATAATAAAGCATAAAAAGAAAGCAGGAAAAATGCAGTAAATAAGTGCGGAAGTCCGATGACCAACTTAGCGCGACGATATCAAAAGGAGAATTTGAACTAAAATAAACTTTTAATAAAAAGAGATCCTAATTTTCAAATTAATTAAGGCGGAGACTCGGCCGTGGAGGTTCCAAAGGAATGAGCTCACTTATCTCTAGGACTATCGCTCACCTGAACGCTAAGACTATTCGACCGATCGCTAGACCGACGAAGGATTCCTCTTAACGCCCGCATTACGCTAAGAACCCCGCTATTGGGTGGGGAACCCAATCCGGTAGAGTCGCGCACCTCCTCTCTCGAGGGTTAGCGCGGAGCTCTCTTTACCCAAGGGTGATCGGTCCATACGTGCGGCCTCTCGGCGTTGCGTATGGATAACGGAAATAGGGCCCGCACATCGATATGCGGTCCTACGCGTCGTTAACCCGGGGCAAATCTTAAGAAATTCAATTAAATAGAAAACAGGACATTTTATTATTTAAAGCTACTTTATCTGTCCCAATGCTCTTCGATATTGAGGGCTAAGGGCGGTTAGCCACTCATCGGAATGGGGACACTTACGCTAGAAAGCGATAAAGAAAGCTGTAAAGAAAGCAGTAAAGAAAGCTGAAAATTGCAAGTCCTACCCAAACGAGTAGGACTGAAGAAAGCAGTAAATGCGAATCCCGGCTCGAGCGAGTGGGCGGGGGTAAATTTATACTCATACACACACGCACTCTACAGAAATGAAAATCACACGCACACACTCTACAGGAAAGTAAACACACGCACGCACACAAAGTTTCCTACTCAAGTGAGTAGGAGAAAATGAAAGCAATAAAAGACAAGTCCTACTCAAACGAGTAGGCGGGAAATGAAAGCAGAGCGCCATTTAACTCTTAACGAGTAGGCGAAAATAAATGCATACGCACACACTCTACAGAAATTGAAATGAAGCAATAAAATCTAGCTCATACACGCACGCACTCTTGCAAAAATAAGAAAAAGCAAAGTGACTGAAAAATTAAAACGACTGCATTTCTACCGCTAGAATGCGGTAGAAATGCATAAAAAGAGAAAATAAAAATTAAACGGAGCGAAAAGTTTTGCAAATAAACGCAAAATGGAAGCTGGCGAAAAATTAAAACAAGTGCATTTCTACCGCTAGAATGCGGTAGAAATGCATAAAAAGTGCAAATAAAAATAAACTGAAGCTAAACGGGTGCGGAATATGAAAATAAAATGGGCATTACAACGGCTAGAAAGTGCGATAAAATCCTAACTGAACGAGTTATAAAAGCTATAAAAAGATGAAAACATAAAAAGCACGAAAAAGGGAACGAAAAATTACTTAAGTTAGGGCGCAACCAAATGAGATTCATGCTAAGAAGGAGAGAAAATGAACTATTTTTATAAAATAAAAAGCTATTACAAACTAAGGAAGGGGGGAGAAAATTCTCTTACATAGCATGAAATCAAAATGGGCAGCACCTCCCCTAAGGAACTTGGACCAAAAAGTGGACAAGAATTGCATACAGCAGCTGCCTTTATATAGGCAAAAAATCGGGTGGGTCACGCCCTAGGTCACGGGCGTGACAGGGGGGCGTGACAGTACTATTTATGAGCTTGATTGGTGATTTGACTGGAGGCTTGACTTCGGCTGAAAACGTGGCGGTCACGCCCAGGTCACGGGCGTGACAGGGGGCGTGACAGGGAGCTGGCTCTGGCGATTTGACGCGGCATTTGACTTCGGGGCGATCCACGTGGCGGACACGGGCGTGACAAGCTTGTCACGGGCGTGACAGGGGGGGCGTGACCCGGACAGCTGGCATCCGATGTCGGCAGCGTTGACGGTTGACGGAGAGTTGCGTGCCGACATCGACACGGGCGTGACGAGGCTTGGACACGGGCGTGACAAGCTCGGAACATTGAAATTGTTAATTTTTACTGGCTGGTTGAGTTGAGAGCCTGACACGCCCGTGTCGGGGGGTGACACGGGCGTGACAAGGCCGAAAATTATTTTTCTGGAAAAATTCAGAAAACAAAAAACTAAGTTAGAAAAATAAAAATTACAAAAAAGAAACAATTTATTAAAGAAAATAAACTAAAAAAAGAGAAAAATAAAGTAAAACAACAAAATAAATACACTATAAAATGGGTATATTTACAACTCATCAAGTATGTCAAAGTAGCACCAGGGAAAGGACTACTCTTTCAGAAGCATGGTCATCTGAGAATTGAAGCCTACTCAGACTCAAGCTATGCGGATGATAAAGGTGACCGTAAATCTACATCGGGTTTCTGCACTTTTGTTGGAGGTAATTTTGTGAGCTGGAAGAGCAAGAAGCAGTCTGTTGTCTCAAGGTCCAGTGCAGAAGCCGAATACCGGAGTATGGCGTCAACCACGTGTGAGTTAAAATGGTTGCGGGCTCTCATGCTTGACCTAGGAGAGGTCTACAACTATCCTCTGCCTATGTTTTGTGACAACAAAGCCGCTATATACATATCCAAAAATCCGGTCTTCCATGAGAGAACGAAACATATAGAGGTCGACTGCCATTTCATCCGAGAAGAGGTCTTGAAGAAACAGATTTGCACTCCGTTCGTCACCTCCGACAAAGAGTTGGCTGATATCTTCACCAAGCCGGTTTCTACTTCCTTCTTCCACATTTGTGACAACCTGGGCATGATTGATATCTATGCTCCAGCTTGAGGGGGAGTGTCGAAGGATGAGACCGGGCGGTCTGGCGGTTTGAGCCTGGCGGGTTGTTGACCGGGCGGTCTGGCGGATTGAGGTTGGCGGGTTGATTTCCAGGCTGTCGCCGTTTGGTATCCGGCGGTCTGACGGCTTATCTCTGGCGGCTTGGAAACCGGCCGGTCTAGCGGTCTCCTACCACATCTCTCCCTCTTGGTTCTGGTATTGCCGAGCGGTTAGAACATTGTCTAACCGCGCGGCCTGTTCCGGTCTCTTATTCTAGCCGCCCAGATCTGTTGTATAGCTTTAGTCCCACATTGTTAGTTTGTATTCTTCTCTCTCTCCTCCATTCTATAAAAGGGAGGCCATACCTTTGTAAATGATATCTTTTTGGATAATAAAATTTCAATTATTCAAAGTTCCGGCTTGTTTTCTAGTCGTTTATTCTCTGCTCTAGTCGTTTGTTCGCTACTTTTAACTACAACGATGCGAGGGGTAATACTATCCGCGGGAAGTCCTCTACGAAGCGCCTGTAGTAGCCGACCACACCAGAAACTCTGGACTTCCGCTACCGAGACAACACAGGCCACCCTCGTATTGCGACTAACAACGCTGGACCCACACGCTCTCACTCTACCAACTAAAGGACCGAGAAGCGCTACGAGGATAACCCAAGACTCGAGTTCAAAGAACTTGGTGTATACATGGTTTCTTTTTAGCGTCTACAAAACCAAGAGTAGATATTCAGAAGCGATACCCTTCACACTAAAATTTCCCCCAATGTGTCGTCGATGAAGACGATCACAAACTGGACTAGGTACTCCATGAACGTTCCGCTCATCCGATCTATGAACACTGATGCCACACTTGACTGCCAAGACAACACTATCGTAGGCTCGGATTGCTCATCACTCGTTCTTAATACCGCATTTGCGATAACACTTACCCTTATTCTCAGATGAGGGTAACCGGACTTACGATCCACTACTGAGTCCACCGAAGACCCGACTAACTGATCAGAAGATCATCGATCATTTGGATCGATTACTTGTCCTATTTCTGCAAACTTACACAGCTCTCTGCAACGGATACAAAATTGCAAGCTCCCGTCCTTCTTCTGAGTAAAGAGGACCGGTACGCTCCAAGGAAATGAGCTTGGACGCACCTACCCTTGCTCCATCAACTTTTCTAGTTGAACCTTTAACTTCGCTATCACCCTAGGCATCAGCCTATAAGGAGAGCGTGACACAGGTTTAGCACCTGGCACAACTCAATCGTGAAATCGATCTCTCGCTACGGTGGGGCTCCAGGGAGATTGTTCGGGAACACATCGGGATACTCACAAACCACTGGGATATTACCCAGAGTGGACTTAGGCGTTATAGCCTCCACTAACGTGAAGAACATCTCTGCGCCAACACGAACTGTCTTGACCATTGGGAGGGCAGACGTCAGTGTCCTGCTCGATCCCTTCAGTTCCGCAAACGTTGTCTCCTGCTCAACACCCAGCTAGGTCTCTTTGCGGTTGCAAACGATAAAAGCCTTCTGCCCCGAAAGCTAGTCCATAACAAAGATGTAGTCAAACTCTACTAACGGCAACAGCGACGCTAGAAAGTCGAATCCTTGACTTTCAATAAGACTCTTACCGCACAGACTGTATCTCCGCGCGCACTAGACGACTACTGGGCAATAACCCATCCGGATTGCTCACTTTACCATCAAAGGGAAGACTCCGATGCGCGATACAGATTCTTCGGATAACAGGAATGCGAAGTTCCCGTATCGAAACTATGCTCTCTCCGGATTACCAAGATCCAAAATAAAGCCTAGAACTTTAAGTTCTAAGTTAATACGCATAAGGCAAGAAGCAAGATTATTAGCAATTAAACCATACCTGACGACCCGACGGTCGGCCACATGGCCTCTTGCTGGCCAAGGATGTTCACTCTCGGTTGGGTCGGAGTAAACAGCGATGCGGTGGACGCCACCGCCTTGCCTTTCTCTTCAGATATTGACCCCGACTTCTTTTTGGACATTGGGCGTCCACTCCAACAATCCCGGGAATAGTGCCCCGGCTTTCCACAAACAAAGCATGCATCCGGGGTTTGGAATATAGTCGCTCCGGATGTGCTAGAGGAAGGGACTAGACCCGACCTCCTAGCCTTCTTGTACCACCTACGTTACCCAGATTTTGAGGTTGTTAACTTGACCACCGTATCCTTTGTCATAGCATCTTCGACTTCTCCTGCCAAAACTTTCCTTGTCTTTTGAGCACTCTCCCAACACTCTCTGGCGAGATGCCCTTTTTTGCCACAAGAATAACAATTGAGGGTAGTTCGGGTAGTAGATGACCCAGCCTTTTTTCTCGGCATCTTTCGATTGACAGTCCTTATAGGATCTGTAGGGTTTGGTACCCTATCCACTGGTACTTGGTGAGTTTTCCCCAACTCCACCTCCAAAGCTCTAGCCGACTCCACCAAAGCTCGGAATCCCAATAACTTTGGTCCTAGCAGTAGGATACGCAACTCGCTGCGCAAACCATTATAAAATCTATCAACTATAGATTGCTCGCTTTCCCATTCAAAGCCTGGGTAGCGCCTTAACATAAGGAATGTCTGCAAATATGCGTCAACTGAATGCGCTCCCTGCACCACAGTCATGCTCATCTGCTGCTCTAAATGACCTCCAAATGCCCTTTGCTCCAACATACCGCCCGATGTTGGGGCCATCTCAGGGACAAAGGGTTGCACATTACTCCCATATTGTGCGTTGGTCACAGCGAATACCGCTTCAACCACCCTTCTTATGGTTTCCAACAACGTAGGGGTCTCAGGAACGTTACTTGGTGTCGTACTTTGCTCAGCAAACGTGTGTTCAAACTGCCACGCTCCACTTCCGGACACCTATAGCCGTTCAAAACACCATAAGTGACTGAACAAAATTGCAAAAAACAATTATAGGAACACGCAGGTTCCTCAAACATGTGTATTTTCATTCCTAAGTGGACACTCATGAGTTCTTTTCATGTTATAACGATGACGCACGCACATGTGCTCACCACCCCTTAAAGTGAATTCGCCCACGAATTCATTTAAGCATGACCGAAACCAGTAGTCTGATACATATTTGTAATAACGGAAGCGTGGTGGGCCCATAACCCACAGGTCGGAGGATCGAAACCTCCCTTTGATACCAATTTGTAACACCCATATCCGTCACATAGTATATAACAGTAGGTCCGGCCGGAGCCCGACGCCATATACTACGGACAGACCGGTTGGTTACGCATTGAAACCATTCAACCAATCACAACGTCCTACACAGCACCTAGCGGAAGCAATTATTAAGTTGCACAATTAAGAACCCTGCCAACATGAATGTCCACGCAACTAAAAATAACGAATGTTTAATACACGGATATTGGCCTTAAAGCCTTACAAGAGTTTGCTTAATAAAAAGTGTCTTCCAAACCTCGGCACGCAGGCCGGTCACACATGAGCACAAAAAGGGAAACCCTCAAAACTTGGCCTTCGAGGGCCGGCACAACAACTTGGGCTTTAGCCCGCTATTTACCTCTCGGCTCCGCAACACCTGCAAGCAACAATCCACCGTACGGTGGTAAACAAAGGCAACGGTCAGCTATGCTGACCAAATTATAACGACTCCGCCCCCAAACCGGGGCGGCAAAGCTTCTTCCCTACACTTGTTAGCAAAACAAGCAACGTAGCAAAATAAGCATCACATCACAGGTGCACGCTCACACGGCCGTACACCCCGTGCTCTCAGGGCACTTACTCGGCGAAGCCAGTCCGAACCCCTTCCGGTCCTCGACTCCACCACCACCCCCAGGGTGGCAATCTTGTGAGCATTTAGTCTTCTCAGCCGCAGCCTAGACTCGATATTCAAACCTCAGTAAGTCCCGCGTAAAACTTTAGGTCGCTTTAACAGAGCAGGTGGAGCGGTTAGGGGTACACCGGCCCGTTGCTCACCCCGCCATTGCCATTAGGCCTTTGACGCGGACTAAGCTTCCCCAGTCCCAAATAACGATCAAACATGGTACATAGCCCCGCTATGTACCCGGTTGGCTCCCAGGCCACCGATATGACAAAAATGCGTTTCCGTCCAGATTTCTGGGTGCACCTCGGGGTTAATCCCCTAGATTCCCTGATGCATACTACCGCATAACAATCCGAAAACAAACACGACGCTCGGAGTCTTCTCCGGCCAACAATGCATAGCAAATCATCACCGATCCGGACCAACACGTCCGGGTAGGCTTCACACATCATGCCTATGTCCGTACTACGATTCCGGACTCTAACAAGGGGGACTTTACATATCTACCCCAAGGAATACCGCAATCTCGCCGCTCACTCGCGGGAGAAGGGTCTTCCCATGCAAAAGGAGAAGAGCTTCACATGCTCAAGAAGAGAATCGTTACCCTTGCGTTCTTCCGCGGCGCCATGAAAAAATATGAGGTTGGAAAGCACTGCAACGGCGTCGCCTTCGCGGATCTGGACTCGGATCGCGATTCGGAGCTCCGAAGCTCCACCGGCGACCGGATCTTGGCCTTCCTCCTCCTCCTTGCTCTCCCCTCTCTCAAGACTTTTGAAAGAGAACCAAGGGGATGAAATGAGGGATTGCAAACCCTATTTCCGAGTTTAAACCGCCAGCATCCACCCCCATCCGTCGGATCCCAAGCCAAGGAAATCGAACGGCTGCGATTCAGCCCAATTTTACAAAATCTGGGTCGAACACGGCTTGCGACACGCCCGTGTCCAGGGCCGTGTCGCTCATTCGCCATCTCGACCGACGCGATAGCCAGCACACGACATTCGACACGGCCTCTGATACGCCCGTGTCGCATGCGACACGGCCGTGTCACGACCCGTGTCACGCCCCGTGTGCAACTGCTAACACTTGCTTCCCGAGGAGGACACGGCCTGTGACACGGCACCCGACATGCCCGTGTCACATGTGACACGCCCGTATCTGTGACCATGTCATGGCCCGTGTGCATGACTCAAAAAACTCCCTAGTGTGACACGGCCTGGGACACGCCCGTGTCCCAGGCCGTGTGCCTCAACTCGACGATCGTCGATCGTCAAAACGTCGACCACATGACCCGTGGCCGAACACGCCCGTGTCACGCACGTGACACGCCCGTGTCACGCCCGTGACACCTGCTCCAAAACTCAGACTTGGCTTTAAACGTCACGGCCCCTCTTTTGAGTTTCGGGGGTGTTACAGCTTGGAGGAGTCAGTTTTTGGGAGTTTCGAGGCAAGTAGTGATCTTTCTCTTGCTTTGCTATTTTCTTTCATGTCTTTCCTCTTCTTTTTGCCCCTTAATATGTAGGAGTAGTGTATGGAGTAGACTTGAGGAAATCCATAGGATAGTTAGAACTTTTCGGCCAGGAATCCGTCAAGTATGGTTTATTGCCTAAGGAAATTTCATCGTGTATAGGTGTAGTGACTATCAGAAATTCGTCGAATATCTGGAAATAGGCCGAGTGAAATTCGTCGAGTAACAGTGTTTTCGTCGAGTAAGATTAGATTTTCCCGAGTTAAATTCGTCGAATATCTAGGCGTCGAGTTAGTCGAGTATAAGTAGTTTTGGCATTGAGTGAAATTAGATTCGTCGAGTATCAGTAGTCTTGGCGTTGAGTGAAGTTAGATTCATCAAGTATCAGTAGTCTTGGCGTTGAGTGAAGTTAGATTCATCAAGTATCAATAGTCTTGCCGTTAAGTGAAGTAAGATTCGTCGAGTATTCTCGACGAATTCATCGAGTATCAGGCTTAGAAGGCGTTGAGTGATCTGGTGACCAAGTCCAATTCGTTGAGTATATACGTCGAATCGAGTCCGATTCGTCGAGTATCGCGGAGTGCAGTTTTGTCTCCAAGTCTAATTCGTCGAGTATCCCTTGGTTTCGTCGGGTATATTCGACGAATTCAGCTGAACTTTCTATTTTTTTTGCCGTTTTTCAATTCGCCGAGTATGGGACTTATGGTAAGTTTTTGGGCGGTTCTCCCCTCTTGTCGTGGGAATGTTTTTGGTGTTAGGATTGTGGTTCGTTGGAGTTTTGAAGGTGTTTTTACGGCTAGGTTGGCAGTAGATAAAGCACCACCAACATGACGATGTTTCGTGAATCATTGCACTTGGTGGATTTTTGTCTCTTCTTATGGACTGCTGGGTTGTGTTGGAGATGTGGCCACCACCATAGGGCCTTTTTGAGACATTTTGGCCTGATAGTTCGTGTTGGAGATGTGGCCACCGACTTAGGAATGGTTGTTTTTACCAGTGCTAATGATTCACGTGTTTTAGAGCTGTTTTGTGCTCTTTTCTTCCTACTGTTTATGATTAGTTGAATGCTCACTCTTGTAGATATATTATATCAAAGCATGACTTTATTTCGCACTTGGTGCAACTTTTCTTACTTAACTATTGAAAATTACTGTTTTACTTATTGTATACTGACTTTTTAGTTGAGGTTTGTCAACCTTTCTTGTAGTTGGGATTGGTAACCCTTCTTGCTTCTCTTTTGATTATTATCTACTGATGATTTTGTTCACCACTTATACATTATTGCTGAGGTATTCTTTCTTTGGAATGCCTCAGGTTCAGAACAGTAGCCGGTTGAGCGGCTAGGGTTGGTGTTGGCTCGTTTCTGCAGATGACTTTCCTCACCCTCGTGAGATAGTTGTTGTTTGTGTTCTTTTAGTTCAGACATACTTTTGATGGGTTCGTGTCAGTTTGTTGGCGCCCTCTGGTTTGTAAGATGTTAAATACTTGTTAGTTGCTAAGTTTGTTTCTTAAAGACTTGATTGTTGGTTTTACTTGCTCTCAGTGAAAGTTTTATGCTATGATTGTATATTAGTTATTTTCAAGATATAAAAACATCTTTTGACTATTTCATGCATAATATTATTTCAAACCAAAGTTACTATATTTTAACTAGCATAAAAACTATTTTCTTACTGATATTAAATCTAGAGGTATGCATAACATGAGATGTTCTGTGTGGACGCTTATGCTCATGTAAGATGTTAATCAATATAAACAAAGTATTTTCCGCAGCGTATAATTATACTTTTACTTGTGCACTAGTTGATCCACTGAGCCGAAGGATACAACCTTTAAAATTTAACTTAATTTATAGTTTTCTTCAAATTAAACTTATGAATTTCATATAAATGTAGAGTTGGGGTCTTGCTTGAGCGTCTGCAGTTATTCCCTGCACGGCGTGACATCACAACTCGTATTTTCTCTTACTCTAATATGTTATTTAATTGCGGAGAAAATGCGGATTGTGACAACGCCCTCCCTTGTCGCAGGCGCGCGGCCCAGGGGGTGGCCGCACCGTCCTGGCCGCCGTCGGCGGTCCTCCCCTCGCCGACAAACTTGGCGGCAAGTTCGTCGGCCGCTCGCGGAGTTCCACACCCGCCGTTCGATTTACGCGTAACCACCCACTAACTGTCGGGTTAGTGGGGGGAATTTAATTAATATTTTATATAATTTATTTAAGTGGTCTCCAATTAGTAAAACTTACGTATTTAAACTATACAAAAAACAATTATGAAGGTGGTTATGATGTGCGGATAGCCGCATAACCACCACCCGGAGCCTATAAAAGGAGCTCCAGACCTCCTCATTTCTCACATTTTTCTCCTCCGAGTCTTCTTCTTCCTCAGGTCAGAGCTCTGCCGAATTCCTCCTACAAGCCGCACCCAAGCCGCACTCGAGCTACAAGCGAGTCGAGTCAAAGTCACATGACGAAGCCGAATCTCTCAAGTCTCAAGTGGCCCCATCAACCGAGAGTTCAGATGCTCCGCTCCCGTGTTCAGAAATTGGCAAGTTGCTATCAAAAGACCACCAGAGTATAGCCCAATTTAAAACAACCTTCGGAGCGACGACCTGTCGTCCGCCGCGTGCTAAGTGTTCTCTCATCCTCAAATCTGTAACGTGAGGTGATCTGTCACCCTCGACTTCACGAACAAGTTCTAACAACCCGAAGATAGTGGACTTTGACCGGCACAGATCCGAACACGTGGTTTTTTGCCTAGTTGAGGGGTTTTTTCACGTTAAAACTGTATGTGTACAACTAACCGACTCTATTGATTGTGTGCGCGCTCGAATGTTCCGAGAGCTAAGACGGTCTAAGTATTCCGGCTCAATCGGGACGTCGAGTTAGACCGCAATAATAATAATAATCATAATCATTAAATAATAAAATAATGATAGTAATAATAACAGTATATAATATTATGTATTATATATAATATATTATATAATAATAAGGAACTGTTCATCTTCTTGTATGTACGTTCTGTCCCTCCCTCGCTCCTCATTGATGGCTCCGTTGACCATCACCATTGTAGATCTGCGCACGCCTCCTGGTTGCGGATGTTGAAAACGTGCTTTGGCATTGGAAAGCTCCGTTGAAAAGGAGCTCTCAGGAGTTGTCACAAAGCTCAATTGAGAATGGAGTTATACTCCTCCGATGCGGATGCACGCCCAAACAAACTCCCCCAAAAAAAGTTCTGTTCTGTCAAGAACGCAATGGAGGAAAAACGCCAAAACAAACTGACCCTAACAAAAGTAGTGCTTTCACAAACGAAGCATAACGGTACTGCAAAACCCATTTTAACAGAAATTAAAATCTATTGGTAGAGGAGAAGAGGATGATGAGTGTGAAAATACCTGAATCTGGGCAAACGAAGCCTTTGCCACGCCGAAGTGATTGTCTAACTGGAGTAGTGCTTTCGCCAGAGTGATTTCTAGAGGTGATGGATATCGCAGGCAGGTCTGCCGAAAAACCTCATCAGAGAAGAAAATAAGGAGAGGGAAGGTTGCCAATCACGATTCACAAGTTGAATGCATGAACTTGCGAAATGCGGAAGCTGAAGCCGTGGTGTCGCCTGTCGGTTTTTGTAGTCGCACCTCGCCTCGCATAGGTTTTAGACTTTAAGTCATACACTCATACTTAATTACTCATTTAAACATTTTACATTTAGTGTATAAATGATTAAAAAATAAGAAGTAATGAACATGAACAACAGAATAGGCGAACCGCAAAGGGGGCCGCGATGCGGTTCAGCCGTTCAGGTTGACATCTTATAATAAATATTAATGTGTTTGATGAGGCTCCCTGTACCCGGTCCGGTCGACCCGCGGTCCGGTCAAGCCGCGGCCCGACGAGCGCAACCCAAGTCACCAGCCGCGTCCCGCCTGGCTGCACACAACGCGACGCGCGGTCCACTCCCGCGCACGCGCGCAGGGGGAAGCACGCGCTTGGTAACATGCGCCTAGGCACACGCACCTGCGAGTGCGCGCCTGGACACGCACAGGGCGTGTGCCTCTGCGCGCGTGCAGGGTGGCCGACAACGTTCTTTTGCAAGCTGTCGGGATGCTCTGGTCGGGCGGCTTCTAGGCCGCCCGACCTTCTCGCCTCCCCGGCCGCCCGATTAGGGTGACTGGATTCCCTTCCGGGGAGGGCGGCCCCACCGGCCCCCCTCCCCTTTTTTTCCTGTGCTAGGGAGGCGCCACCGCCCCTAACAGGGGCGGTGTCCTTTTTGTCCAGATGGGCGGCCAAGCCATTTGGCCGCCCATCAGCCGCCATCTGCCCATCCGCCACTAACCACCCCTAGTTATGGGCGGCCCCTTCCTCGCCTAGGACGGGCTTCTATGAAGGAGCATGTCCTCATTCATCCACCGTCGGCCACCCCGAATAGGGACGACCTATTCCTCGTCGGGGCGGGCGCCCGTTTCACCGCCCGACCTCCGTTGGCATCACCAAAGCACGGTTTCCTCTTCCCCACGATCGTCTGGCCTCGCCCCGGTGACCGGCCAAGTCCCTTCAGTCAAACATGACCTTCGCCGACGAGCAATCTTACCCGTCGCCGTCGCCGCCCAATCACGCTCCGGCGATCGCCGTCATCGGTTGCGTGGGTAACCACCCATGCAACCGCCCGCATGATCTCCTGTAATGGGAAGAGTGCGTTGCCAAGAATAGAATTGGTCTATGTTTAATATAAATTATAAAATTAATGTGCGTGTTAAATCATAGTCTCATAAAAATAATTATATCAAAAACGGCCTATTAATCACGATCATGGTGGTTATGGGCAGCGGATAACCGCATAACCTCCATAACCACTCATGAAGCCTATAAATAGAGCCTCAAATCTCCCTTTAATTCTCATTATCTGCTCGCCCAGAAAATCCTCCTATGGATTTTCTCTCTCCTTCCTCCCGCCTCTTCTTCATTTCCTCCCCCCTCTTCGAAGATCTTTGAGCGCTACTTGAAGATCTCTTTCGTCTTCGAAGCCTCCTTCAAAGATCTTCATCTTCCTCTCCCGGGAAATCCTCCTATGAATTTTCCCTCTCCTCCTCCCACAGATTTTCTCTCTCCCTTGTGCGCTCCTGTGCACGCCACCTCCTTGCGAGCTCACCCGCGCGTCCCTTCCTTGAGCGCTCTCGCGCTCTCCGCCTCCTTGCGCTCTCACATGTGCGTCTCTTCCTTACGTGTCCTCGCACGCGCCACCTCCTTGCGCGCTCTCGCACGCATTTCTCCCCTTGCGCGCCCCTGCACGCGCCTCCTCCTTGCGTGCTCCCGAGCACATTTCTCTCTTTTGCGCACTCCTGCGCGCGCCGCCTCCTTGCACGCTCTCCCGCTCATCGCTTCCTTGCGCTCTCTCGCGCGCGCCTCTCCCTTGCCCGTCCTTGCGGGCGTCTCTCCCCTGTGCGCTCTCGCGCACGTCGCTCCCTTATACGAGTCTCTACCCTCCGCTCTCCACGCATTCTCCTCAGACAAGCGCCCCGTGCGCTCTCCTTTTGAGTGCCCTACACTCTCTCTCTTTACCCGCAACTGCTCTGCGCGCTCTCCTACAGCAATCGCCCAACACACTCTTTGCCAACAAGCGCCTCACGCGCTCCAGAGCTAGCACTCCATATACCGATAAGACAACCGAACCCCGCTTCTCCAAAAGACAATCAGAGACAAGAAACATAGGATAAGACGCGCTGACCATGCCTCCGAGCTTCAAAGCACCAGACATCATAACGAGTACAACAAGCTGCTCCCACCTCCAGGAATTATTAGAAGACACCAGAATACAACGAGCGCATCGCTCCCTGTAGCACATGAAGAAATAATTAACTCAATGAGCGGTGGCCTGTCACCCTCCAGGTTCTCTCTCTCCCCCCAATAATTGTAACAAGAGTCGGTCTATCACCCTCGAGTTCTTGAAAAAGCCTTGTAACAACACTCAAATTTAGTGGAGGCTTAATCGACACATATCCGGCCACGAAGTTTTTCACCTCTTTCTGGGGTTTTCCACGTCAAAAAAATTGCCTTGTCAGCTTTTCTTTCTCTGTGACTGTGTGCACACTCGACCGCACTGTGGGCTAAGACGGTCCAAGTTAATCCGGTCTGATCGGGACATCGAGTTTGGCTGCAACAGTATTATTCTATTATTGTATTAACCGCAAAGAGACAGGAATTATATTAGCATTAAATAATAATATTAATGTATTATATTCGATATATTACTCACTACAGTTCGGTGCGGTTTGCCCGGTTTTGAGGAGACCAAAACCAAACCGCACTGTGCAAGGCGCGGTATTCACACCCACAAAACCACACCGTACCTCACATTGTCGGTTCGGTCTGAAATGTGGTGCGACGCGATTTTGTGGTTTGGTGCGATTTTCGGTTTATTCATGCACAGACCTATTAAAATTATATATGACTGATGGGGTCACCCCTGAAATTTCTAAGTAAAACCAGCGAGATTCGGATCAAGTACTTATGAACCCGACCGGAAAAGTCACGCGCGCGGCGCCTCGCCTCCCCAAGTACCATAGAAACCCAAGAAGGAGGTCGAACCTTTGCACTCACACAAGCAACACACATGTCAATACCACGCAGGCCCACGTGACCCCCTCGCGCGGTGGCGCACTGCCATCCCGCGCGGCCGTGCCTGACCACCTCGCACCCCCGCACCCCCGCGTGGGAGGCCACAGTGCCCCGCATGCCCGTGCACCTCGCATGCGCTGCTGGCTCGGCCGCCTCCGGCCCCCTCCGGCCGCCTCGGCCACCTCCGCCGCCGCCGGCCTTCCCCGACCGCCGCAACATTCAGACACCTTGTCTGAGCCGCACAAACCTCCCTGGGGCACTTTTATCATTTTTCTAAAATTGGTGATCCAGGTGATAAATATGGAGCACGCCATTCGCTAGCACAAAATCCGTCTCAACGCAATTACCGACGTATCCCTCTAGAAAACTATATGCCTTCATTTGAAGATGAGCAACTCTGGAGGCAAAGAGAACTCTGAGGGTTTCTGGCGAGATCGTGGACTTAGATTGATCCTCCACTTAGGAATTCGCTCTGCTCCTCTTCTTGCGCAATGACTCCGAGGACTTATAGATTTTCTCAGCCGAAATGCTTCCACAAAGGCTCCATGGACTTAACCAAATTTCTTGCCCGAAAAGCTTCCATCGTGGTTTCGTGGAACCTCCTCCATTGCTCGTTGGGTCGTTCTCGAGTTCGAGCGGGCCTATTTTTGTCCCAAGGGTGGGCTCAATATTTTCCTTAAAATGGTAATCCGTGTGAATAGTTTCGGGCCTTTCTATTGGTCCGTACGGTGGTTACCAAGGGAAATTACCAGGTCGCTCCTCTCCAAGCCTATAAATAGACCATTGATCCTTCTCATTTCTCAACCTTGGAAGGACAAATCTCTACGAAATCTCTTTCTCTCTCTCTAGTTTTTTTTCTCTCTCTGCAGGTCCGCCGCCACCGTGCTCGCCTCTACGACAAAGGTCTGCCGCCCCGCGCTCGCGTCCAAGTCAAAGTCCGTTCGCAACCTCCGCCATTAACATCATGGTTCGTAGGATCGAGATAGGGCTGAGCATATTATTCGAAACTCGAAAGTTGCTCGAAAATCAATCGAAAATTGAGCCGATTCGGAATCGGTTAAAATTGATTTGACTCAATTTGAGTCGATTCAATTTGACTCGAATTTGATTTCGAGCCAACTCTGAATCGGTCGAAACATGATTCGAATCAACTCGAATTAATTAAAATTATTATGTACTTATTAATATATTCTTATTTTAAAATTAAAAATAATAAATTTAAACATAAATAAAAAAAATAAAGACTTTAACTGTTTCATTTGCTAAGTTTATAGGCTGCCTAATTTAATTTTGAGCTAACTAGGAAAAAAGAGGAAAATTGTTCAATTTCGAGTTGACTCGATTCGATTTCGAGCCGACTCGGAATCAAGCCATTTCGAGTCGAGTCAAATCAATTTCGATTTCGAGTCGAGGTCGAGTCGAAAATTTCGATTTCGAGCCGAGCCAAAATCGCTCGAACTCGACTCGATATCAGCCCTAGTAGGAGATTGCTCGTTCGCCGTTTGCAGCCACCAGAATCCAGAGCGTGCCTCCAGTAGAGCGCCCGCAGTTCCGAGCAAGCAGTCATCCAGCGATTGTCCAGAAGCGCATGCGATCTCCCGCACGCCGAACGTCGTCACTTTCTCTCCCCCTAAAGTTAAAACGAGGTGCGGCCTGTCACCCTCGATTCTGCCAAAGAAGCATTGTAATCCCAACTGATCTAGTGGAGTTCCTATCGGCATAGTTCCGACAGTGATTTTTCACCCCGTTCAGAGAGTTTTCCACGTAAAAAAAGGTTTGTCTCGTCTGTGATCTATTTCTGTCACTATTTGCGTAACCGACTGCTCCGAGAGCTAAGACGGTCTAGTTTGTCCGGTCTATCAGGAGCGCAGTCTCGGACCGCAACAAGCTTTGATTTTGCTGGTGTGTGTTGATTGTTCAAATTATTTATCTTCCTTTTGTTTTAGGTAATAGCTAGTTTAGCTTTGATTCAGTCCTTTTGATTTTAATTTGTTGTAAGAATTTAGTGTAAATGTCGTGTATCTCTATTTTTGTGGTGTTTTTGTTTGGATTTTGCATCCGATGCATAATCAAGTGCATTCCAAGAAACTCTTCACACATTAAGCCTTATAGTGTTTACTAATGTTCATTTGAATGTCACGTTTAACATGATTTTATCCCTCAATGATTCAAAAAATTTCAAAGGCTTTGAAAAAAATATTAATTATGATGCCTAATGACTTTTAAATAACAAGATAGGTATTGACAAATTATGACAAATTTTTTTTTTCATCTGCCGTTTTGATTTTGATAGTCTCGATGCCTGGCATTTGTCATTTTTAATTGGTCTTTGTGTTCAATTGAGACCTATTGATTAGGTTTCGTTTGGCGGGGGAGGATATGTGTCAGTCGCGCGCACACACCGCCCTTCCGTGAAATGTCGGGTTTGGAAATCCTGAGTTCAAGCGGTGGGGCTCCGCCCCGCCCCGCCGCACTAAACCATGGATTTCTGCAAAAATCAACCGCGCCGCGGGAACCGCTGCGGTGGTCCAACAGCGCGATAATTTTCGCGGAAGCCCCACTGCCCCGG
Source organism: Platanthera zijinensis (assembly GCA_039513925.1). NCBI lineage: Eukaryota > Viridiplantae > Streptophyta > Magnoliopsida > Asparagales > Orchidaceae > Platanthera > Platanthera zijinensis. Next base: position 231,787,239 of record CM077080.1, read on the forward strand.
CAAACAAAACTTTTGGAAGCTATTAAAAGCACCGCAGTTTTGTTATCAGCAAATTTAAGTTAACTCCAAATCATTTTTTATGGAAATTTTACTAATCAAACACCAATTATTTGCAATTCGATTCGGTTGGTTCCCAGGTGTCCGTCCCCAAGAATAGAGAACTGACCAAATGGCTCGGTTCCAAGTTTTAAGGATGAGAAGCGAACTGAGAATCATCAAAATCAATCCAAATTAATTTATTATATTCTCGGTGTTCGTCTATTTGCACACCACCAGTAGAATATTTTGTGAAAGGTTAAAAATTTAATAGAAAAAAAATACTCTTTTGACAACTAGACGAACACCAATCATGCTCCGCATTGATTTAGGCTTCGTTTGACACGGCTTATTTGCTCCGATAAAATTAGTCAAAAACGTCATTACCAAATAATGCATGTTTGACAAGACAAAGGTTACGACAGATACCAAAAAAATAAACTAGTTTAAAGTATAAAATGCATGAATTTTTTAGGTGAGGTCGGGGGTTCGCGAACGACGGTTCACGACCACCGCGTTCACGATCTTCACCACCACCCCAAACAAAGTCTTAAGCCCTGCTTGGGGCAGTGGACCACGCATGGCGAGGATCTCGCAAAACTCCCCGCGAATCAGTTCTCGTTTGGCTGCCCCTGATCGGGAGTTTGGGCAAAAGGCTGCGAAAAAATCGCAGAATTCGCACCCTTTTCAGCAATTATTCGACATCCACTGCATCTGTAGAAAGCTTTGTTAGTGTACATAATATCTAATGTTAGCCCTCTCCCAAGAGAAACTTTTTGTTGAAAATAATTTGTTATCAGCCAAGCATAGCATAGGCCAACATTGTTAGGTGCCCTTTGTTGCCTTTTTATTTACACTTCAGCAAGCTAGCATCTTTCCCCATGTTAGAGTGAACCACCGTGTCATAGGTAGGGCTGATATCGAGTCGAGTTTGAGTGATTTTGGTTCGGATCGAAATTAAAATTTTCGACTCGAAATCGAAATTGATTTCGAGTCGAGTCGGCTCGACTCGAAATGACTTGATTCCGAGTCGGCTCGAAATCAAATCGAGTCGACTCGAAATCGAATCGGGTCGGCTCAAAATTGAGCAATTTTTCGTTTTATTCCTATTTTGCTCAAAATTAAATTGAGCAACCAATAAATTTAACAAATGAAACACTTAAAGCCTTCATTTTTTTATTTAGTATTAAATTTTGTTATTTTTAATTTTAAAATAAGAATATATTAATAAATACATATATTTTTTAATTAATTCGAGTTGATTCAAATCATTTTTCAAGCGATTCATGACTGACTTGAAATTAGATTTGAGTCAAATTGAATCGACTCAAATTAAGTCGAATCAATTTTAACCGATTCCGATTCGACTCAATTTTCGAAGGATTTTCGAGCGACTTTCAATTTTCGAATAATATGCTCAGCCCTAGCCACAGGAGGTGGTGGTCCAAAATATGAACCGTCGTTCATGAACGCCCGGCCCCATTTAGAAATTACGCTCATTTTATGTTTAAAATTAGTTTTCTTTTTTGATGGCGATCATAACCGTGTCATAAACAGGTGTTTTTCTCAGACCCATTAAAGCAAAAAAAATCGCACCAAATAGAGCCTAATATACCATTCAAGAAAGAAAATGATTGTAATATAGGTTTGCAAAAACAAGAAATTAATATTTTAAATTAAAAGTGTAGTATTAATAATTAGAAAGTCTTTTATTATACCATCACAATTATCATGACTGAATAGTTTTAAATTCTAAAATAAAATAAATAGGATGAAATGAGTAATAAAATATAAACATATAAAATGAATGAAAGATATAATCTAATAAATGAATATTAAAAATAAATTTTAAAAATATATTTAATTGGTTAGCACATTATGAATCTTTGTAGTGATTCTTTTTTTTGAAACTAGACAATAGACACAGGGTGGGTGGGTTAATTTTTAAATACGGGCAACGCATTGATAGAATCCTGCGGAAAATTAAATTTGATTCATATTTATTTATTTTTTTCATAAAATAAATTATGGATTATTGATTCATACATTTTTATGGTCATTTTAAGAGGTCATATGTATATATTTTGAGTTGAAAATATACTTATAAAAACATGATTTTTTTGAACTATTATTGCAACTGCATTTTACACTGAAAATACAGTCCATTTGCAACTGCATTTTACGTTGCAGTTGTATTTTATATTGAAAATGCAGTTCCGCAGGATCCTTTATATGCGTTATACGTACAAAATTATTGCCCGGGTGGGTGCGCTCCATTAAGGACAATTGTTAACAAACAAATTCGGGGTTTAAGTTGGAATGAATGGAACCGCCTAACCGAACCAAACAAAATCAAACTGCATGATTCGATTTGATTTTATAGATCCATGCGATTCGATTATGTTCACAGTTTTGAATGCTAAACTAAACAGAACTGTGTTAGCACTTGCATTAACATTAGTAATGTTGTGGATCACTCGAGGCTCCTGGTAGACCGGGCCTTCCGAACCGTCTTAGCTCGCTGAGTGGTCAAGCGTGCAAACAGTCAAAGTTTCACTGGGTCGTGACAAGGTTGTCAGGATCGAGATTCTAGATGAGATCGTTTTGATGTAGGATCGGATTAGATAATAGGGTCGGATCGAGGATCGTTTTACAAAATCAGGATCGATTTACAAAATCTAGATCGTAGGATCGTAAGATCCTAATATCCGGATCGCGATCCTGACAAACATGGGTTGTGAGAGAGAGACTTGATTACGTGAAAAATGCACAATCGGAGTGAAAAACCACGCGGTTGATTCAATACCAACCTAACTTTCACTATTCCAGAGTTTATTGCAGGGCTTTTCGGGTGAAGGCGAGGGTGATAGGTCGCTCCTTATTACACTTGGTGAGGTGAGAGAAGGAAAGTTCTGGGTGTGGTGGGTTTCCGTGCTCTTTTGGTGATCTTGTTCCCTTTGCTCAGAGGGGAGTGGACAAACTTGATTATCTTGGAGGGTTTGGCGTGGTGGCAATGTTTGAACTTGTCACCGGTTTCCAAGCCCCGTGAACGATAAGAGGTTGTGCGCGACGAACGCGAGTTTGTGTGCTTCCCGGCGCCTGTCTTTCTTCCGGGCAAACTTCGTTTGACTTGACAATTCTTTTTAAAGTTCCTTGGGAGCGATCTTTGGTGGAAGTCATGTAGAGAGAGAAAGGAAAGAGAGTGTAGAGAGAGAAAACTGCGAAGGAGTTTAGGAAATCAGAATAATCCAAATGAAGTAGAAATCCGGTCTATTTATAGATTTTCATGGGGGCGGTCCGATAATTTTGCACGATAACTATCAGGACGACGAATAGGAGAGCTTGAATTTGAGCACGCGGATTGCCATTTTCGAAAAATGGTGATCCTGCCCCTGGGCCGAGAGAGGGTCCTCGCCCACGAAGAACGACAACCCGAGACCGGTGGGCAAGATGGTGGCCACCCTTCCCGTGCTCGGCGGGCGACCAGGAGGGGCTAGTCGACCTCGTCGGGGCTAGCGAGGGGACGCCCTTGGTTTGGATGGCCAAGGGGCGGCCTCCTCCCTCGAGGGCGGCAACGCTCGATACAAGGTGGCTAAGGGGATGGTCGGCCCCTTACGGGGCCGATCGCGACCAAGGCCGGCCACGAGGGCGGACGGCCCTTTCGGGGCCTATCACGGCAAAGGCCGCCCCTTGCGGGACCGATGCGGCCACCGGGGGGGGGGGGGATTACGGGGCGGGCCACGACCGAGGTCGCCGTAACTGGGCGGCCACAATGGGGGGGGGGGGGGGCGGCCAGTCCTTGCGGGGCCGACCGCGGCTGAGGTCGCCCATGACCAGGCGGCCATAGGGGGGGCGGCCGTACCTGTAACACCCCTATCCGTCACATAGCATATAACAGTAGGTCCGGCCGGGGCCCGACGCCATATACAACGGACAGACCGGTTGGTTACGCGTTGAAACCATTCAACCAATCATGTCGTCCTACACAACACCTAGCAGAAGCAATTTATTAGGTTGCAAAAGAAATAAGAACCCAGCCACAACAGCATGAATGTCCACTACAAACTCAGGAATGTATACATGCATCAAAAGAGAAATGGCCTTAAGGCCTTACACTGTTCACTTAACAAAAGGAGTGTTTTCCAAACTTCGGCACGCAGGCCGGCCATACATGAAAACGGGAAAGAAACATAAGCAATTAGGCCTTCGAGGGCCGGCACAGCAACAAGGGCTTTAGCCCGCTATTTCTCGCTCTGCTCCGCAGCACCTGCAAGCCACAAACCACCGCCCGGTGGCAAACAATAGCAACGGTCAGCAATGCTGACCAAATTATAACGATCCCGCCCCCACATTCGGGGCGGCGATGCTCTTTCCCTGCACTTTATTAGCATAGGCACTTATATAAAGTATTTGCACTTCACCACAGGCATAGGCTCGCGCGGCCACACACCCCGTGCACTCAGGGCACATTCTCGGCGAACCGGCCAACGTCACGTCAATTCAAGCCATAGACGTTCCCAATCCACCACCGCCTCTTGGACGGTCATCCATATGAGCATTTTGCCTTCCTGGCCTTGGTCACGGCAATTTAAGCCATAGACCGCCGAAGACCCTCATCCATGCCAACGGTCCTACCGAACGACATAGACCGGGTACGGTTCCGCCTGACCCGTGCTCATATCGCAACGACAATTTAAGCCATATGCGCAGGTCAAGACTCACTGAGTCCCGTTTCCGCCACAACAATCACATAACCCGGTTATGTTCACGTTGGCTCCCCTGCCACCGTGTTGGCAAAACACGCTTTTGCCCAGTTTTCCGGGTGCACCTTGGAGTTAATCTCCAAGGCTCCCTGATGCAATCTACCATGTAGAAAACCCGAAAACACCCAAGCATCCGGATTCTTGCCCGGTTCAAATGCAATGCAACATCACCGATCCGGACCAACATGTCCGAATAGGCTTCACACACAATGCCTATGTCCATTTTCGCATACGGACTCTACACAAGGGGGACTTCACATATCTACCCCAAGGAACGCTCCAACTCTTCGCTCACTTGCGAGAGAGGGCTTCCTATGCAAAGGAAAAGAGGGCTTCACATGCCCAAGGATGAGAAATCGTTACCCTTGCGTTCTTCCGCGGCGCCATGAAAAACTATGCGGATGAAAAGCACCGCAATCTCCTTGCCTCCGCGGATCCGAAGACGGCTCGCGATTTGGAGCTCCGAATCTCCACCGGCCGCCGGAGTTGACCTCCGTCTTCCTCCTCCAAGCTCTCCCTTCTCTCTAGGTTTTAGAGAGAGAGTACCCAAGAGAAATAAGGGTTTCAAAACCCTATTCCCGTCTAAAATCACCCAGGAGCAGCCCCCCACCGTCGGATCCAAAGCCAAAGAAACGAACGGTCGAGATTAGACCTGAAATCACAAAATCTGGGCCGAACACGGGTTCACACACGGCCGTGTGCCTGGCCGTGTAGCTCATTCGCTGTCTCGACCAAAATTGAAAACCAGCAACACGGCATGTGACACGGCCTCCGACACGCCCGTGTCGCCTGCGACACGCCCGTGTCGGGACCCGTGTCACGCCCCCCGTGTGCAATTTATCAACACTTCGCAGTCAGAGAGGTACACGGCTTGGTGACACGGCATCAGACACGCCCGTGTCAAACTAGACACGCCTGTGTTCGTGCCCGTGTCATTACCCGTGTACCCAACCGCACAGCACAGGTGTGACACGGCCTGGGACACGCCCATGTCCTAGGCCGTGTTCCACCACACGACCATCGTCGACCTGCACTGGTCGACGACACGGCCAGCTCGATGGCCCGAGCTCGACACGCCCGACACGGCCTCCGACACGCCCGTGTCGGGGCCCGTGTCACCTGTACCAAAAATCTTGTCTTGGCCAAATTCGATCCCCGTCACTCCTACAACATTTTTGGGTGTTACAATTCTACCCCCCTTAAAGAATTTCGTCCACAAAATTAATAAAGGAAAAACAGGACTTAACGTAAATCAGTACCTGAGCGGAACAATTCCGGGTACACCTCCAGCATAGTCTGCTCCCGTTCCCAAGAGAGCTCCTCACGCCCGCAATTATCCCACCGGACCTTAACCATCCGGATCTCCTTGTTACAGAGTCTCTTGACCTCAACATCTTCAATACGAATGGGCCTGACCTTAGTCGTCAACCCTTCATCCACCGGCACTTGGTCAACCGCGATCACCTGCGAAGGCTCTTGCACCGCCTTCCGCAACACAGAAATGTGGAACACATCATGTAATCCACTTAATTCCTCCGATAGCCTCAAACGGTATGCCGCTTCGCCGACTCGCTCCATAACCTCAAAAGGTCCAAGGTATCTTGGGCTCAGCTTCTTCAAGCGTCTCACCCGCGAAACCCCCTTGAACGGCTTCACTTTCAGGTATACCCAATCGCCTACCGCGAACTCCATGTTCCGGTGCTTGGCATTGTAATACTTCGCCTGCCGGTCCTGAGCGATCAACAAGCGCTCCCGAATGATCCGCACTAACGAGGTAGCACTCTCCACCTCCTACTTCTTGTACAACCTTGCCTCACCCGTTTCAAGTCACGATAACGACGTGCGACACTTCCTACCATACAGGGCCTCGAAGGGCGCCATTTGTATACTCGCTTGGTAGCTGTTGTTGTACGCAAACTCCACCAAATATAGGTGGTCTTCCCAATGCTTCCCGAAGTCTAGAACACACATGCGGAGCATGTCCTCCATCATTCTATTGACCCTCTCAGTCTGCCCATCCGTCTGCGGATGGAAAGCTGTGCTGAACTTTAACTTTGTTCCCAGCATCTGCTGCACCAACCTCCAATCATTTGACGTGAACCGCCCATCGCGATCACTCACAATGCTACGGGGCACACCATGCAGTCTAACAATATTGTCAACATACAACTTTGCCAATTTCTCCACTAGATCATCCTTCCTATGCAGAATGAAATGCGACACCTTGGTTAGTCGATCTACGATCACCCAGATGACGTCGTTCCCCTTCTGCGACCTTGGCAACCCGTGCACAAAGTCCATAGATATATCGTCGAATTTCCACTCCGGTATAGGCAAGGACTTCAGAAATCCTCCCGGCTTTTGGCATTCCGCCTTCACCAAGGCGCACGTTTGACATTTAGCCACGTACAACGCCACATCTTTCTTGAGCCCCGGCCACCAAAACAACTTTTTGAGATCACGATACATCTTCGTGCTCCCTGGGTGGATTGAGTACTTGGTATGATGAGCCTCGTACATCAACTCCGCTCGGAGGTTACCCCCACTCGGGACGCACAACCGATGATCCTTCCTTAATAAACCATCTTCCACCGAGAACTGGAAATTTGACCCATCCAGAGCGGCCTCCAAAAGCTCCTTCATGGAGTCATCTAACTCCAATGCCTGCCGAACCCGGTCAGCCAGGTCATACTGAACTTCTGTCCAGTTTAACATTGCGTTGGCGCTCGTCTGCCTGTCAACGCAACAGATCTCAAGCTCCTCTAACTCCCGTACTAGCCGCTCATCATGCACCGACAACCAGTTGGCTTGGGCGGGAGCCCTGCGGCTCAGCGCATCCGCAACTGCGTTGCCCTTCCCGGGTACATAATGTATTTTGAAGGTGTAGTCCCCAAGGAACTCCATCCACCTCCTCTGCCTCATATTAAGGTCCTTTTGATCCAACAAGTATTTTAGGCTCTTGTGATCGGTGTATATATCGACCCTTACGCCGTAAAGGTAGTGCCTCCACAATTTGAGTGCAAATATCACGGCCGCAAACTCCAAGTCGTGCACCGGATAATTTCTTTCATGAACCTTCAACTGACGCGATCCATACGCAATCACGCTCCCATGCTGCAACAACACGCAGCCCAAGCCACTAACCGAAGCGTCGCTATACACCTCGAAGCCCTCGGTCCCACTCGGCGAACTAAGCACTAGCGCCGTGGTCAACCGTCTCTTCAGCTCCTCAAAAGCTTGCACGCACTCTTGCGTCCACAAGAATTTCTGATCCTTCCTTGTCAACTTCGTGAGAGGTAATGCTAACCGCGAGAAGTTCTCTACGAAGCGCCTGTAATATCCGGCAAGTCCGAGAAAACTACGGACTTCCGCGACAGAAGATAACGCAGGCCACTCCTGTATCGCAACAATCTTCGCCGGATCCACCGCTATACCTTCCCCACTCACTATATGACCAAGGAACGCTACCGAGGGTAGCCAGAACTCGCACTTGGAGAACTTTGCGTATAACTCATTCCTTCTCAGAGTCTCCAACACCAGGTGCAAGTGCTTGAAGTGGTCTTCCTCACACTGCGAGTACACTAGAATATCATCAATAAAGACGATCACAAAGCGGTCCAGGTAATCTCTGAACGTCCTGTTCATTAGATCCATAAACACCGATGGCGCATTCGTCAGACCAAACGGCATGACCGTGAACTCGAAATGCCCATACCTCGTACTGAACGCCGTGAAAGTGAAGGTATAGATACTACTCTAGAGGGGGGGTGAATAGAGTTATCAAATTTTGCACAGACAAAACTTAATAGTCTACCCAACTCCCTTGGAGTGAAGTGCGGAATGAAAAGATTATAGATATAAAGTTAACCCTATAGCCTAACACAAGTGATGTGTACAAACACAAGCTAACTGTAATTACAGTTAAGCTTGGAGAACCTAATCAGCAACTAGCAATCCTAGTTATATCTAATCACAGCCACAATGCATGAATTAAACAAGAGAATCCAGACGACACAAGGAAATTTATAGTGGTTCCCCAAACAACTTGGGTACGTCCACTCTTCTACCCACACGGTAGGAATCCACTCAGGTTTTTGATCAGGTGCCCTGCCACCAACAGGATCTGCTTCAGGTAGATCCAGAAACCCTTTAGACTTTTGATCAGGTGTCTAAAAACCAAGCACAGGTTTTTGATCAGGTGCCCTGCCACCAAGGGATACTTTTGAAGGGAGTAATAACCCTGTACAGGAGGGGGAAGAAGGTTAAGATGTCTTCTCTATTTTACAAAGATTAGAGAAGCACAAAAACTTGCACTGAGCTAGAATGCTCTAAAGAATCAAGGCTCCCCCTGGCTCAAAGATGTCCAGGTGAAGTCTTGCTTCAGTGCAGAAAACTCTTCAGAAAGTTCTGAAGGAAAAGCTACAGGAAGAAAATAAATAATAAAATCAAAGATCTTCAAGCAGCTATCTTCTTCTTCTTCAAAGGAACTCTGAGTTTGAACTTCCTGAAAGCAGGAGAACTCAGGTGAAGAAGAGATGAAGATCTTAACACTTCTCAGTTAGATGGAAATTGCTGAGAGCAGAAATCTTTTTCTTGATGAAGGCTTTAAAGCTTGAATGAACAACTGGTTAGCTATTAGCTAGCTTGAATCCTTCTTCAAAGGGTCCTTTATATAACATCAGCAAGCAACGGCTCTCTTCCATTTGAATTATTTGTCTTCTTCTGAGCCTTGAGACTTGGGCTGTAAATATCAAGAAGACAAAACCATCTCTGCAGCAAAACATTCTATAAAAGGAGTAAACCTCTTTCTAAGAAGCTGCAGGCACAAATCAAATAACAGAAGGACTAAATAAAGTCACATCAGAAATAATCTCTTTATAGCAAAAAGAAGACTTTTCAGTCTAACGGCTATAAAGGGCTGACAACAGATAAAGTAATTTATAAAGACAGCTAATAAGACAAACAACTTTATCTTAAAAAGATTTGACTCAGGCAAAAGAGATGGAGCAAATATTGCCTGGTAATTTTATCATACAGCTTAAAACAATGTGCCAGAAAATGTATTAATTAATTAAATATAATAAATAAATACAAAATATAAAGGCAGACAGAAAGCGTCGAACGACCCTCGAAGATCGTCGAACGACGCACGGAGATCGTCGAACTATCGGGCAGATAGTCGAACGATCCAGATAGTTGACCTATCGAAGAAGATAGTCGAACTACCCCGGCAGATAGTCGAACTATCAGAGCAGATAGTCGAACTATCAGATAGTCGATCTATCTTGGACAGATAGTCGAACTATCAAGCGCACAGAGATAGTCAACCTATCAAGCAGATAGTCGACCTACCTCAGAAAACAGATAGTCGAACTATCAACAGATAGTCGAACTATCAAACCAAACCAGATAGTCGATCTATCAGCAGATAGTCGAACTATCAGATAGTCGAACTATCAGGACAGATAGTCGAACTATCAAAGACAACAGATAGTCGAACTATCAACAGATAGTCGAACTATCAAGACGAAACAGATAGTCGATCTATCAACAGATAGTCGAACTATCAAAGCGGAACAGATAGTCGACCTATCAACAGATAGTCGAACTATCAGATAGTCGATCTACCAGGACAGATAGTCGAACTACAACGCCAAGCAGATAGTCGAACTATCAACAGATAGTCGAACTATCAACGCAAAACAGATAGTCGACCTATCAACAGATAGTCGAACTATCAACGCAGATAAAGCGTCGACCAACTGATAGACGATCGTCGATCAGCCGATAGACGATAGTCGAGCGGCGTTCGACTATAGTCGAACGAAAAACTACTTAACCAAATTCTCAATCTGGAAAAGTGAGGACTCTACAACTAGACTTCTAACCATTGACCATAGATATTTCTTGGGTCAAGGGACTAACAAAGACACGACTAAACTCAAATCAAACTAGGGTACCAACAATCTCCCCCTATTTGAGTTAAGTCTCTCAACATCTAAAACATAAAGCTAGCTAAAGAGCAATAAAATAATACAGTAAATAGTTAACAATTAACTAGCAGATTATCAAACAGATAAACAAATATAGCACAGTAGTTAATCAAACAATGGATCAACAGAGTCAGCCTTAGATACAGAAGAGCTAGAAACAAAAGAGATTTTCCTTAGAGGATCATCAGATTCTTTCTTTGACAGCTTCAGGTCCTGCGCACCAATGATCTTCAATTCTGCAGCTCTTGGGACTACTGCTTCAGGATGTTTTTCCATATATTTTGATGGATCAAAAATCTCAGGATTAACCTGGAACTTTTCAAACTCTTTCTTTCTGTAAGCAGACATGGTAGTTAGACCAGTCGTATCTTTTTCTTCTGCTCTAGCTTTTCTTATTTGAGCTGCTCCAACTAGTTCTTGAAAGCGAGCCATCCTAAAGTTAGGATCAAGCTCAGGATTTTCATAAACAGGCTCAGGAGGAGCAGCATCAGCTATTTTATCTTGAATAACTAGATAAGACATTGGAAGCAAACTTAGTAAAAGGGTCTTGCTAGAATTTTAAAACAAAGTAAACTATTTACCTTTTGAACCAATTTTCTCAGACTGAACTGGTGATGGAGATGGAATTCTTTTCTTTGGAGAAGGAGGAGGGGAAAAGGTTGGTCTTTGAACCACAGCCTCCTTCACTTGTCTTTGAGACCCAGAAAACGATTTGCCTTGCGAGCTTTGATAACTTTTTCTTGGCTGGGGCTGAAAAGAAGCAGATCTTCTAGAAGAGGCAGCAGGATTAGCTGATAGGTTCCCAGAGGCTCCTGCACCTGGAGGTGGAGGAGGGGGACCTCTGGGAGTCCATCTTGAAACAGGACTATCATACCTCTTAGTTCTTTTCCTTTCTTTCTGCTGGTTCTTTGAAAACCACATCCAGTGCTGAAATTCCTTGGATTTAGGGTCAATGCCCTTCAAAATATAATAAGGAGTATCATTATCTTTACTGGGAGGAGGAGGAGGAGGAGCAGCTTTTCTCTTCTTTGAAGCAGCTTTCTTTCTCTTTGACTTTTCAGATACATCAGAATCATCCTCATCATCAGAGTGAGATGATGGAGGATTTTCATACGGATCATAGGCTTCAGAAACAGCCTTTTCTTTAAGCTTCAGAGCAGATTTCTCTCTTTCCTCTTCCATGGCATCCAGAGCCAGAAGGGAATCTAAGTCCAACCCTGGTGAGTCATCCCAGATGGTTGACTTTTCAACTTGCAGATCTTTTTCTTTCTCTTCCAACAAAGACTGTACTCTTAAATCCCAGGCAGCTCTTGCTTAAATTTCTTCCACACTCAGAACAGGAGTGTCATCTTTGGCTTCATCTTGATTCTCAGATTCATCTTCTTTATCATCTAAAAAAGATTCCAATTCAGGATCTACTTGGATATTAGAAATACTTGGGGCAGCCTCTGAGACAATTTTTATTATCTGAGCAGATAAAACTTCTCTAATAACATCTGTAGAATTATGAATACAGATCTGCTAAATAAACAGAAATCATTCCTTCCAGGAATTCACAAACTAACAAATTAATTGACTCATCAACAAAACGGATGAATGAGTTACCTTCATACTTGACCATCTCCCATGATTCATCTAGATATGAAGTTATAATTCCTTCTAGGAATCTAGCAACCACAGGAGTGGTGAGGTCTTCTAGACAGACTTTTACTGCAATTTCAGAAAGCATGATTCCATCTGCTATTTCCTTATCAGATAATACTGGAACTATTTCTTTCTCAGCTGGAGCAGACTCTTCCAGGGCTGTCATGACTGTATCTGTTATAGCTGGACGGGAGGCAGGAGGTTCTGAGGCATCTTCATAGAACATCTCCCCCTGCCTGATTTTAGTGGAGACTGAAACCAGGCCCCTTGAGGAAGATGGCTCAGCAGATTTTGAGAGAGATTTGATGGAGGCAGTTAAGATATCAATGGAGGCTGCAAGGGGAGCGATTGCCTCTTCAATCATGGTCTTGATTGACGGGGTAATCAGCTCCACAATGCGGGAGATAAGCTAAGGAGTAATCTCAAAAGATGATGGATGTGAAGTGGATGGAGCTGCAGCAGATATGGTAGTAGTGCTGGGATGAGAAATGGTGTGGACAGGGGATCGAGCAGGAGATGGAGCTGGAGAGTTAATTGGAGAATTAACTGGGGAATGAATGGGAGACAAAGGAGGAGTAGGAATTCTCTCAGATCCTAACAAATCAAAGCTAGGAGCAGATATCCTAGTCTGATGTGCAGGAAGAGGAGAAGCTGGAGGGGAAAGAGGAACAACCGTAGTTGTTTCTGGAGCAGAAGAGGAAGAAGGTCGTACTTCAGCTGAAGTTGATGGTACTTCAACTGAGGCAGACAGCAAAGCAGAAGAGGAGGAGGGAAGAGCTGAGCCAGCTTCAACATGGTGAGGAGTGACTGATTCAGTCCTGGTGTCCTCAGATGTTGCTGGAGCAGGTTTCACAAAAGTTCTCTTCCATTTAGAGAACAGGTTGGGATCCATCTTCTTGCTTGCGTTGATTGTTGTTGCAGTTGAACTCAGCAGCTGGGGGTACTTTTCCTTTAGGAAAATTCCAATGACCCTTCCTAGGGTGACTTCATTCTTACCAGTCTTTTTCCTTATTAAATCAAACACAACTGCTGCCCAATCTATCCTTTTCCGATTAACAATCGCACACATCAGTGCGAATTGCTGCCTTGTTATATTATCGTGAGCAGAGTGCTTACCCAGGAGCACTTTTCCTACCAGCTCAGCAAGAAACTTGATCTTGAAGGGGAAATTTACTTTGAGCAGCTTCGTGGGAATGCCCTCAGCATGTCCCAACTCAACTAACATTCTTCCGAATTCCTGAGCATCTTGCTCATAATCCTCTTCACCATTAACTAAACCGAAAATATCAGTCAAAACGGCCGGAGTTAGGATTACCTCTTCTCTGCCAATGGTACCAGTCATCGAATCGTCTGTGGAAGACGACGTGAAAGCCCATTCCTTGATCTCTGGGATGTTTATCTTAATCCTTGCAGACATTAACTTCTCGAGTCCTTGATCCCTGCATAGCTGAAGAACTTCTACGATTCCTGCATCGCAGCTACTGAACACGTCGAAATCCACGCTAAAGCCAGCATCAAACTTCACGACTGCTAGAACTGCTGGGGAAACCGCCATTGATTCGCTGGAGAAAGCTCGAGAAAGCTGGAGAGGACGAAGAAGACGAAACGCCCGGAAATCGCAAGCGGGAAAGCAGAATGCGAAAGGGCACGCTCCGTCGACGATAAAACACAAGATCTTTTAACCTAGGTCGACTATCGACTTTATATTAGACCGGGAATAGTCGATCTATTAAAAAGATACTTGACCCTATAGTCGAACGGCCGTTCGACGATCGGCTCAGAAGCAGAGTAGTCGAACCATCGTTCGGCTATTTCTGGCTTCACAAGCAACAGGCTTTCGTCATCCAGAGATCGACGATGAGCTCGACTTGTTCGACGATGGTCGAACGTCGGTCGACGATCTTCAATCAGACAAACTTTCATCAACCATAGGTCGACGATGGCTTGACCCGATCGACTATCTTCGAACGTCGTTCGACTATCCTCAAACAAGTTTCAACAAAGGCAGATATAGTCACACTTAGTCTTGTCCATTAATCATGCCTAGTTGAACTAAAAAGAACAGATGCTTCTGTTCATCTAAAGGCTTGGTGAATATATCACCTCTCTGAAACTCAGTGGATATGAACTCAAGACAGATCTTGTTCTTTTCCACACAATCTCTCAGGAAATGGTGCCTAATCTCAATGTGCTTCGTTCTAGAGTGGTGCACTGGATTTTGTGCAATTGAAATAACACTGGTACTATCACACATGATTTTGGTGTTCTTGTGTGAGTAACCATAATCCACAAGCTGGTTTTGAATCCACAGGATCTGTGAACAACAACTGGCAGCTGCTATATATTCAGCCTCTGCAGTTGAAGTTGAGACAGAAGCCTGCTTCTTACAGAACCAAGAGACCAATCTCTCTCCCAGGAACTGGCAAGTTCCTGAGGTGCTCTTCCTGTCAACTCTGCAACCAGCATAATCAGAATCAGAATATCCAATTAATTCAAATTCTGACTCAGCTGGGTACCAAAGTCCTAGATCTGGACATCCCTTCAGGTATCTCAGGATTCTCTTTAGAAGAATCAGATGAGATTCCTTGGGGTTGACCTGGAATCTAGCACAAAGGCATGTAGCAAACATTATATCTAGCCTACTTGCAGTTAGATATAATAAGGAACCAATAATGGCCCTATAATTCTTTTGATCAACTGGCTTGCCGTGATCATCAGAATCAATAACTACATTAGTAGCCATAGGTGTAGGCATTGCTGAAGCATCAGCCATCCCAAATTTCTTTACCAATTCCTTGGCATATTTGGATTGGGAGATGAAGATACCATCAGTATCTTGCTTAACTTGGAGACCAAGAAAATAAGACAGCACACCCATACTACTCATCTCAAACTTGGAATGCATCAAGTTGGAAAACTTTTTGCACAGTTTGGGATCAGTGGAGCCAAAAATAATATCATCTACATACACCTGAACTAACAGGATTGTGTCCTTGTGATGCTTGACGAAAAGGGTTCTATCAACTACTCCCCTAGTAAAGTTGTGCTCTAACAGGAAACTAGCTAAGGTCTAATACCAGGCCCTAGGAGCTTGCTTTAGTCCATAAAGAGCTTTCTGCAACTTAAACACATGTGAGGGCTGAGTTGAAGAAACAAACCCTGGTGGTTGTTTAACAAACACCTCTTCCTTAAGCTCACCATTTAGAAATGCACTTTTGACATCCATTTGGAACACCTTAAACTTCATGTAGGTTGCATAGGCCAAGAAGATCCTTATTGCTTCTAGCCTTGCAACAGGAGCAAAGGTTTGGTCATAGTCTATACCTTCCTCCTGTCTGTAGCCCTGAGCTACAAGCCTAGCTTTATTCCTTATTATAATTCCATTTGCATCCAGCTTGTTTCTATACACCCACTTGGTGCCTATGATCAGTTGGCCTTTAGGTCTTGGAACCAAAGTCCAAACTTTACATCTCTCAAACTGATTGAGCTCCTCTTGCATTGCAATGATCCAGTGGGGATCTAGCTCTGCATCTTTAAAGGTGAGGGGCTCAACCTGTGAGAGGAAACAAGCATGCATCACATCCTGTCTTAATTGGTGTCTTGTTTGCACACCAGCTGATATGTCTCCAATCACTTGAGATGTGGGGTGATCTCTAAGTGTGACAATATCAGCAGGTGGGATGTGATCTTCAGCAACAGTTGGGATTAATTCCTCAGGAGGAATTTGATCTACTATTGGTGGTACAACAACAGCTTCAACAGCTTCAGCAATGTCTTCATCACTGTCTGATTCAGTGATCTGAAGAGTTGATAGTTGGAGAATTTCTTGAGGAGCATCAGGTACCTGCAATGAACTGGAGGAAGGAGAATTTTCTTTCTCCTTATAAAACATCTGAGACTCATCAAAAGTCACATGCACAGATTCTTCAATTTTACAGGTAGACTTGTTATAAACCCTATAAGCTTTGCTTACTTGGGAATATCCAAGCATGATTCCCATTGAAGCTTTTGCTTCAAATTTTCTAATATATTCTTTATTATTATTATGAATATAAACAATACAGCCAAAAACTCTAAAGTAATTAATTTTTGGTTTCTTTCCTTTAAGCAACTCATAAGGAGTTTTACACTTAAGTTTGTGTATCAAACTTCTATTCAAGACATAGTTGGCTGTACTAACAGCTTCTGCCCAATAGGATAGAGGCATGTTAGCATCTGCCAACAATGTACTAGCAGCTTCAATGAGTGTTCTATTCTTCCTTTCAACTACCCCATTTTGTTGGGGAGTTCTAGGAGCTGAGAAGCTATGTTTGATACCTTCTCTCTCACAGAATTCTTGCATGAGAAGAGAGTCAAACTCAGTACCATGATCACTTCTGATCAAGGCCACATGAGTAGAGTACTCAGTCTGCACACATAATAGAAAGTCTGTAAGGGCTTTGAAGTTATCAGACTTAGTTCTCAAAAAGAAAACCCAACTGAACCTAGAGAAGTCATCTACAATTACTAATGTGTAATACTTCGATCCTAAACTCTGTACATTTATTGGGCCAAAAAGGTCCAAGTGTAATAGATACAGGATTCTAGGAGAATCACTCTTATTTACAGATTTAAAGGAGTTCTTGGTTTGCTTGCCTAGCTGACAGGCCTTGCATAGGCTCTCCTTCTTGTAGGGGCAAGAAGGTAAACCTCTAACAAGGTTGTGCTTAGATAACCTAGATATATTTTTAAGGTTTACATGACTAAGCCTTTTATGCCACAACGAATTATTATTAAGGGTTACTTCATTAAACAGACAAATTTCAGAATGAGATGAATTGAAATCAACTAAATAAATGTTACCTATTCTAATACCTACTAAAACAACATTATTATTTAAAGTAATATTGCAAGAAGAGTTAGAAAATGAAACCTGTTAGCCAGCATCACATAGCTGGCTGACTGAAATCAAATTATGCTTCAGTCCATTGACATATGCAACTCTCTTGAAAGTAACTGCTCCAATTGTGATCTTGCCATAGCCTTCTGTCTGACCACAGCTGGAGTCTCCAAAGATAACCTTTGGGCCGAGCTTAGCTTTAAACTTTGACAGAAGATCTTTATTTCCTGTCATATGCTTAGAGCATCCACTATCCAAATACCACTTATTTTGAGTGATTGGATAGGCCTTCACCTGCAAGACAATTATTTAGACAGAGTGGACCCAGGTAACCTTGGGTCCCTTGTTTTTCACATAAGAAAAACTGGAAATATATGAGAATGCAGGCTGAGGGTGATAACCTAGTGGGTGAGATCTCCTAGGTGGGATTCTCCATGCAGATGATGGGTCAACAAACCTAGGGTTTCTATTCTCATTTTGGTTTCTATGGAATTGATTATGATTTTGAAAATCATGTTGAAATCGTCGATCGACGTTCGACGATGGGCGCTCAGATCGTCGAGCTTCGTTCGACCATGGAGCTTCCGATCGTCGAGCGGCGTTCGACGCTCTTTGCATTTCTTTAAAGAACTTCTTTCTCTTTTCTCTCTTAGCTTTATTTAAGGTTTTATTAACCAGATTTACTTGCTCAGTGTTCTTCTTTCCACTAGCTGAAATGAAGTTCACTGGAGTTGAAAGATTATTTTTAAGAAGGACTGGGGGTTCACTGGGAGAAGCTCCTAAGCCTAGTTTATCATTACCTGACCTAGTGTTAGTCATGCTGGTAATTTCTAACAACTTAAGGCTTCTACCATTAAGGGATTCTTCTAATCTCTTAGACTTAGCTAACTCTATTTTAAGAAATTTAATTTCTTCACTACAAGTAGTGAGTTCTTCCTTTAACCTAACATTTTCAGAGGCTATTGATTCTGAGTCAGCTAACCTATTTCTAAGTTCTTTTATTTCCTTTTCAGAGCTAATTAAATCTAAACATAAAGATTTAAATTCTAATTTAAATTCTTCTGAAGTAAAATCATAAGAAGAAAGTACCTCATCTTCTGTAGGCATCTCTTCATCAGAATCAGAACTCTCTGCAGCAGAGTGATTACTGCAGGCATCTATTGCCATTAGGCAAACTT
This sequence comes from Platanthera zijinensis, assembly GCA_039513925.1. Classification (NCBI taxonomy): domain Eukaryota; kingdom Viridiplantae; phylum Streptophyta; class Magnoliopsida; order Asparagales; family Orchidaceae; genus Platanthera; species Platanthera zijinensis. The sequence goes on from CM077080.1 coordinate 231,805,732, forward strand.
CTTTTGCCTTCTTCTCTTCCTCATCCTCACTAGAGCTTGATGAGGAGGATTCTTCATCAGAATCACTCCAGGTTTCAGCAATGAAACCTCTCTCCTTCTTCTTGTTTTTGTAGGAGGATGGCTTGGAGTGCTTCCTGTGTTGTTCTTTTTCTTTTCTCTTTTCTTTGTTCTTCTCCTCTGGACATTCTGGCAAGATATGTCCAGGCTTCCTGCAACCATAACAAATAATTTCTTTAGCGGGAGAGCGATCATACCTTGGTTTGTCTTCATAGCGTGAATACTTCTTTCTGAACTCCTTTCTCCCCATCTTGAGAAACCTTTTGGCAAACAATGCCATAAGTTCCTCATTAGATTGGCTGCCTTCAGAAACATCTGTAGCCTTAAGAGCTAGAGATTGCTCTTTTCTTGTTGGAGTGGGGGTCTTGGCTTCAGCTTCTGCTTCTCTGGTCTTCAGCACTTGCTCAAAAGACTTGAGCTTACCGAGGAGAGCTTCAGTTGAGATCTCATTAGTACTTCTGGCTTCCTTGATGGGCCAGATTCTTAGATCCCATGTGCTAGGGAAGCACATAAGAATCTTATCATTGACCTCTGTCAATGATATGTCCTTGTCCAGGGTCCTCAGCTCATTGATGATTGAGCTGAGCCTGGTGTACATAGCTTCAACTGATTCAGCATCAGTTTTCTTGAAGTTCTCATACTGTGAGATCAGGTTGGACCTTCTGTCCTTCCTTTCATCAGCTGAACCTGCTACAATCTGGTTCAGTGTGTCCCACATGGCCTTTGCTGAGGAGCAGTCAGCCACCTTCTGGAACACCTCATCAGACATTGTCTGAGCCAGTATGTTCATTGCCTTGGCATCTGCTATTTTGGCCTTCTTGTATTCATCATTGTAATCTGGAGGAGGCACTGCACTCATATCAGATGATGAGGCAGAAGCAGCAGCAGGTGCTCTTGGGGGACCTGACAAAATAGAAGCAAAAATGCTTTCATCAATGGAATTCATATATAGTTTAATCCTTGCCTTCCAGATGCCAAACTTAGCTAAGTTGCATGCTGGAGGTCTGGTGCTAGAATAATCCTTGGACTGGGCCATGATAGTGAATATCTATAAGCTCTTGGTATCTATCAGGATCTTGTGACTTAGGTGTTAGCCTATACAGTCAGTCAACCTCCCTCTGATACCAATTGAAAGTGAAGGGATAGATACTACTCTAGAGGGGGGGTGAATAGAGTTATCAAATTTTGCACAGACAAAACTTAATAGTCTACCCAACTCCCTTGGAGTGAAGTGCGGAATGAAAAGATTATAGATATAAAGTTAACCCTATAGCCTAACACAAGTGATGTGTACAAACACAAGCTAACTGTAATTACAGTTAAGCTTGGAGAACCTAATCAGCAACTAGCAATCCTAGTTATATCTAATCACAGCCACAATGCATGAATTAAACAAGAGAATCCAGACGACACAAGGAAATTTATAGTGGTTCCCCAAACAACTTGGGTACGTCCACTCTTCTACCCACACGGTAGGAATCCACTCAGGTTTTTGATCAGGTGCCCTGCCACCAACAGGATCTGCTTCAGGTAGATCCAGAAACCCTTTAGACTTTTGATCAGGTGTCTAAAAACCAAGCACAGGTTTTTGATCAGGTGCCCTGCCACCAAGGGATACTTTTGAAGGGAGTAATAACCCTGTACAGGATGGGGAAGAAGGTTAAGATGTCTTCTCTATTTTACAAAGATTAGAGAAGCACAAAAACTTGCACTGAGCTAGAATGCCCTAAAGAATCAAGGCTCCCCCTGGCTCAAAGATGTCCAGGTGAAGTCTTGCTTCAGTGCAGAAAACTCTTCAAAAAGTTCTGAAGGAAAAGCTACAGGAAGAAAGTAAATAATAAAATCAAAGATCTTCAAGCAGCTATCTTCTTCTTCTTCTTCTTCAAAGGAACTCTGAGTTTGAACTTCCTGAAAGCAGGAGAACTCAGGTGAAGAAGAGATGAAGATCTTAACACTTCTCAGTTAGATGGAAATTGCTGAGAGCAGAAATCTTTTTCTTGATGAAGGCTTTAAAGCTTGAATGAACAACTGGTTAGCTATTAGCTAGCTTGAATCCTTCTTCAAAGGGTACTTTATATAACATCAGCAAGCAACGACTCTCTTCCATTTGAATTATTTGTCTTCTTATGAGCCTTGAGACTTGGGCTGTAAATATCAAGAAGACAAAACCATCTCTGCAGCAAAACATTCTATAAAAGGAGTAAACCTCTTTCTAAGAAGCTGCAGGCACAAATCAAATAACAGAAGGACTAAATAAAGTCACATCAGAAATAATCTCTTTATAGCAAAAAGAAGACTTTTCAGTCTAACGGCTATAAAGGGCTGACAACAGATAAAGTAATTTATAAAGACAGCTAATAAGACAAACAACTTTATCTTAAAAAGATTTGACTCAGGCAAAAGAGATGGAGCAAATATTGCCTGGTAATTTTATCATACAGCTTAAAACAATGTGCCAGAAAATGTATTAATTAATTAAATATAATAAATAAATACAAAATATAAAGGCAGACAGAAAGCGTCGAACGACCCTCGAAGATCGTCGAACGACGCATGGAGATCGTCGAACTATCGGGCAGATAGTCGAACGATCCAGATAGTCGACCTATCGAAGAAGATAGTCGAACTACCCCGGCAGATAGTCGAACTATCAGAGCAGATAGTCGAACTATCAGATAGTCGATCTATCTTGGACAGATAGTCGAACTATCAAGCGCACAGAGATAGTCGACCTATCAAGCAGATAGTCGACCTACCTCAGAAAACAGATAGTCGAACTATCAACAGATAGTCAAACTATCAAACCAAACCAGATAGTCGATCTATCAGCAGATAGTCGAACTATCAGATAGTCGAACTATCAGGACAGATAGTCGAACTATCAAAGACAACAGATAGTCGAACTATCAACAGATAGTCGAACTATCAAGACGAAACAGATAGTCGATCTATCAACAGATAGTCGAACTATCAAAGCGGAACAGATAGTCGACCTATCAACAGATAGTCGAACTATCAGATAGTCGATCTACCAGGACAGATAGTCGAACTACAACGCCAAGCAGATAGTCGAACTATCAACAGATAGTCGAACTATCAACGCAAAACAGATAGTCGACCTATCAACAGATAGTCGAACTATCAACGCAGACAAAGCCTCGACCAACTGATAGACGATCGTCGATCAGCCGATAGACGATAGTCTAGCGGCGTTCGACTATAGTCGAACGAAAAACTACTTAACCAAATTCTCAATCTGGAAAAGTGAGGACTCTACAGCTAGACTTCTAACCATTGACCATAGATATTTCTTGGGTCAAGGGACTAACAAAGACACGACTAAACTCAAATCAAACTAGGGTACCAACACGCCGTCTTCGGGATATCACATTCCCTGATCCTCAGCTGATAGTACCCTGACTTCAAGTCCAACTTGGAGTATACCGACGATCCGACTAACTGATCAAAGAGATCATCAATCCTCGGGATCGGGTACTTATTCTTCTCCGTCAGCTTGTTCAATTCTCTGTAGTCGATACACAACTGCATACTACCATCCTTCTTCTTAACGAAGAGGACCGGTGCGCTCCAAGGCGACGAGCTTGGACGTACATACCCTTGCTCCATCAGCTCCTCTAGCTGGACTTTCAACTCTGCCATCTCCTTAGGCGCCAACCTATACGGAGCACGTGACACCGGTTTGGCCCCCGGCACGAGCTCGATGGTGAAATCAATCTCCCGCTGCGGTGGGGCTCCGGGAAGACAATCTGGGAACACATCGGGGTATTCGCAAACCACGGGAATGCTATCCAACGTGGACTTTGGCTCCACAGCCCCTACTATTGTGAAGAATAGCTCTGCACCAGCACGAACTGCCTTTACCACCTGAAGAGCAGACATCAGTGTCTTGCTCGACCCCTTTAGCCCCTCGAATGTAGTCTCCCGCCCTACACCCAGCTTGACCTCCTTCTGGTCACAGTCAATCCAAGCTTTCTTCTCCGAAAGCCAATCCATCCCAAAGATCACGTTGAACTCTACTAGCGGCAGCAATGACGCTAGCAAGTCGAACTCTTGGCTCCCAATGTGAGCCTTTACGGCGCACACCCTGTCCGCACGCATCGAGCACCCATTCGGTAGCAGCACATCCAACTTGTCCTTCGCCATCGAAGAAGGGACTCCGATGCGCGATATAAAGCTTTCGGACAAGAAGAAGTGTGAAGCTCCCGTATCGAACAGTGCCCGTGCCGGACTATCACTAATCACAACAAAGCCTATACAAACAATATTAGGCTAACAAGCAATAGATAACGGTATTAAAGCTAACTTACTATAAATTAACTCATACCTATCACCACATCCGCTTGCTTGATGGCCTCCTGCTGGCCCAAGTTATAGACTCTAGGCTGAGTCGGAGCATAGTGGGACGCGGTCGACTCCACCGCTTTGCCCTTCTCCTCGTAGGTAGCTCCTTGTTTCCTTTCGGACTTTGAGCGTCCACTCCAGCAATCACGGGCAAAGTGCCCCGTCTTTCCACACGTGAAACAAGCGCCCGGGGTTCGATTGGTAGTTTCCCCCGAGGCACCTGAAGCAGCTGGACCCGACGTCTTAGCTTTCTTATAGAATCTGCGGTAGCCCGACTTCGATGTAGTCGGTGCCTTGAACTCCGCTTTCTTACTACCGGATTCCTTCTTCGCTTGGACATTCTTCATGTCCTTCTCCAAGGACCGGGCCGAATTGACCAGGGTCATGAAACCCTGCGCCTTGGGCCCCGACAGTAGCAACCTTAAATCATCTCTTAGCCCTTCGTAGAAGCGGCTCGTCTTGCGCTCCTCGTCTGCGAAGGTAGCGCCGACATATCTCCCCAACCGAGTAAACTCGTGGAGGTATTCATTAACGGTGCAATCCCCTTGCACCAACTTCTGAAATTCGCTTTCTAGCGCAATTCTCTGCGCCGAGGGGAGGTATCGAGCCATGAATAGTCTCGCAAACTCCTCCATCAAAACTTCGGCCAACGGCCTTCCCCACAACTGATGTAGCTCTAGGCCTTCCCACCATAGTCTTGCGTCCCCGTCCAACAGGAACGTCGCTATTGTGGTCTTCTGCCACTCTTCCGTTTTCGTTGCAGTCATCACCCTATTGACCCTTGAGAGCCAATCCTCTGCTTGGGTCGGGGTTTCTGCCCCCGTGAATACCGGTGGATGAAAGCCCATCACGTGCTTCAGTTGTCTTTCCGTTGCTCTCCGAGGCAACTCTGGCTCCAAAACTACTTGCTCAACCCTCCTTTGCTCTGCCGTCTGAAGCGGTACTTGCTCCACAGCAAGAGCAGGCTGTTGCACCTGCCTTGCAGACTGTGCATTGATCATTGCCATGACCGCTTCTGCCACCAACCTAATGGTCTCAGCAGACGGAGGTGTTGCAGGCGCATCGCTTGGCGCACTGCTCGCCTCAGAACCTGGCCGTTCAGACGGCCCAGCACCACTTCTGGTCACCTATAATCGTGCAAAACACCGATAAGCGACCAAAAATTACTACAAACAGCAATTATAGGAACACGCAGGTTCCTTAAACATGTATATTTTCATTCCTAAGTGGACATTCATGGGTTCTTTTCATGTTATAACAATGACGCACACATGTGCTCACCACCCCTTAAAGTGAATTCGTCCACGAATTCATTTAAGTGTGACCGAAACCAGTAGTCTGATACCAATTTGTAACACCCATATCCGTCACATAGCATATAACAGTAGGTCCGGCCGGGGCCCGAAGCCATATACTACGGACAGACCGGTTGGTTACGCGTTGAAACTATTCAACCAATCATGTCGTCCTACACAACACCTAGCGGAAGCAATTTATTAGGTTGCAAAAAAATAAGAACCCAGCCACAACAACATGAATGTCCACTACAAACTCAGGAATGTATACATGCATCAAAAGAGAAATGGCCTTAAGGCCTTACACTGTTCACTTAACAAAAGGAGTGTTTTCCAAACTTCGGCACGCAGGCCGACCATACATGAAAACGGGAAAGAAACATAAGCAATTAGGCCTTCGAGGGCCGGCACAGCAACAAGGGCTTTAGCCCGCTATTTCCCGCTCTGCTCCGCAGCACCTGCAAGCCACAAACCACTGCCCGGTGGCAAACAATAGCAACGGTCAGCAATGCTGACCAAATTATAACGATCCCGCCCCCACATTCGGGGCGGCGATGCTCTTTCCCTGCACTTTATTAGCATAGACACTTATATAAAGTATTTGCACTTCACCACAGGCGTAGGCTCGCGCGGCCACACACCCCGTGCACTCAGGGCACATTCTCGGCGAACCGGCCAACGTCACGTCAATTCAAGCCATAGACGTTCCCAATCCACCACCGCCTCTTGGACGGTCATCCATATGAGCATTTTGCCTTCCTGGCCTTGGTCACGACAATTTAAGCCATAGACCGCCGAAGACCCTCATCCATGCCAACGGTCCTACCGAACGACATAGACCGGGTACGGTTCCGCCTGACCCGTGCTCATATCGCAACGGCAATTTAAGCCATATGCGCAGGTCAAGACTCACCGAGTCCCGTTTCCGCCACAACAATCACATAACCCGGTTATGTTCACGTTGGCTCCCCGGCCACCGTGTTGGCAAAACACGCTTTTGCCCAGTTTTCCGGGTGCACCTTGGAGTTAATCTCCAAGGCTCCCTGATGCAATCTACCACGTAGAAAACCCGAAAACACCCAAGCACCCGGATTCTTGCCCGGTTCAAATGCAATGCAACATCACCGATCCGGACCAACATGTCCGAATAGGCTTCACACACAATGCCTATGTCCGTTTTCGCATACGGACTCTACACAAGGGGGACTTCACATATCTACCCCAAGGAACGCTCCAACTCTTCGCTCACTCGCGAGAGAGGGCTTCCTATGCAAAGGAAAAGAGGGCTTCACATGCCCAAGGATGAGAAATCGTTACCCTTGCGTTCTTCCGCGGCGCCATGAAAAACTATGCGGATGAAAAGCACCGCAATCTCCTTGCCTCCGCGGATCCAAAGACGGCTCGCGATTTGGAGCTCCGAATCTCCACCGGCCGCTGGAGTTGACCTCCGTCTTCCTCCTCCAAGCTCTCCCTTCTCTCTAGGTTTTAGAGAGAGAGTACCCAAGAGAAATAAGGGTTTCAAAACCCTATTCCCGTCTAAAACCACCCAGGAGCAGCCCCCCACCGTCGGATCCAAAGCCAAGGAAACGAATGGTCGAGATTAGACCTGAAATCACAAAATCTGGGCCGAACACGGGTTCACACACGACCGTGTGCCTGGCCGTGTAGCTCATTCGCCGTCTCGACCAAAATTGAAAACCAGCAACACGGCATGTGACACGGCCTCCGACACGCCCGTGTCGCCTGCGACACGCCCGTGTCGGGACCCGTGTCACGCCCCCCGTGTGCAATTTATCAACACTTTGCAGTCAGAGAGGTACACGGCTTGGTGACACGGCATCAGACACGCCCGTGTCAAACTAGACACGCCCGTGTTCGTGCCCGTGTCATTACCCGTGTACCCAACCGCACAGCACAGGTGTGACACGGCCTGGGACACGCCCGTGTCCTAGGCCGTGTTCTACCACACGACCATCGTCGACCTTCACTGTTCGACGACACGGCCAGCTCGACGGCCCGAGCTCGACACGCCCGACACGCCCGACACGGCCTCCGACACGCCCGTGTCGGGGCCCGTGTCACCTGTACCAAAAATCCTGTCTTGGCCAAATTCGATCCCCGTCGCTCCTACAACATTTTGCGGTGTTACAGTACCTTGCGAGGCCGGCCACGGCTGTGGCCGCCCGCAACCGGGCGACAAAAGGGTGCAGCCGACCCTTACGGGGCCGCCCACGCTTGGGCGGCCGAAGGGGGTGGCCGCCCTTGCGGGGCCGGGAGGCGGTGGAAGGACCTGTTGGTTTTATTGGCTCCTACCCGGTTCAAGTGAACCAGACCACTTTTAATATATATATATATACAAAGCATGTTCAAAGTGGCCTGGTTCACTTGAACCGGGTAGGAGCCAATAAAACCAACAAACCACCTTGGCTCATACCCTGGTTCCACTATCACCACCTGCACGAAGCACACAACTGCGCGAAGCATTACCTCAACGATTTGAGGCGTCAGCCGACCTGCTTCAGTCGACTCATCCCTGCTCGGCTCAACCTCTGAACATCGTTGCAACCGGATCGCAAAAACTGACTCGTCGAACCCGAGTCCCTGGAAGGCGATCCACTGCACCACCACGACTGTCACCTCTGTCGGCCGCAGAAAACATGGGCAAACCACCTCGCATCGTGGTCCCCAACAGCCGGTACAAACTACCGTGCTGCAAAGCTCGCATGAGCACGGTGCGCCCTCGCCTCACCGTCAGAACTCCATCTCTCGCTTCAAAACTGCAACCACTGGAATCCAATCTGCCCAACGATATCAGATTCCTGCGCAGCTTAGGTACCAGATGTACCTGATCAAGTCTACGCATAACTCCGTCATGCGTCCGTAAGTTCACCGTCCCAATCCCTGTGACCTTACATGCTGAGCCGTCACCCAGAAAGACCGACCCAAACGTCACCTCCAGTGAACTGAACATCGCCGCATCTGAGCAAATGTGCTGCGAAGCACCAGAATCCAAAATCCAGCTATCAGAGTCATTCTGACTCTCAGTAATGCAATAAAAACCGTAATCTCCTTCCAGGTCGAGTGTCACCATGCCCGCATCTTGGACATCCTTCGAAGTTCCAGAACTTCCTGCACGCTGAGGACAATTTCTCCTAATATGACCAACCTGTCTGCAGTGGTAACACGTCACTGCCTTCTTAGACGTTGACCGAGCTCGTGCACTGCTCGATTCTTTGTTAATACTCCTCCCGCGTTCATGCACTACCAAGATCTGGTCACCCCTAGGAGTGGGGTCCTTGAACATCTGACTGGATAACAGCGCAGACGTGACTTCTTCCAGCCCCATCATATCCTTCCCATATAAGAGCGTAGTCACCATGTGCTTGTATGATGCTGGGAGCGAGGTAAGAAGCAAGAGGGCTTTGTCTTCTTCCTCTACCCTCGAGCCAACCACATGCAATTGGCTCAGAAGACCGTTGAACACATTGAAGTGTTCCTGCAGGTTGCCACCTTCCCGCATCTTCAGCGCATAGAGGCGCTGCTTCAGCAACAATCTTGTTGTCACGGATTTTGCCAAGTACAGTCGCTCCAGCTTCTCCCATAGCTCGACTGTCGTCTCTTCAGTCCCGATGTTGAAGAACACCTGGTCAGCAACACACATCCTGATTGTGCTCGTTGCTTTCTCATCAAGATCCTTCCATTCCTCATCTTTTACTACCGTGGTTAATTTGTCGCGCCCCCGCAGGACTCGAATCAAACCTTGTTGAACCAACATATCCTTAACTCGAATCTGCCATAGACTAAAATTCTCACTGCCATCAAACTTCTCTACGGAAAATCTGTCCAAAATTGCGTTCTTCCCTGCCATGACTGTCCCCGACAAACTAGAAGACCTGATTTGTTCAAAGGTCGGATCTGAAAGAGTGGGAAGAGGACCTAGTCGTTCACCACCGCAGTCAAACCCTTCCTAGAACGTCCAATCACGGTCGTCTACCGAACCTCCCTCTGATACCACTTGTTAGGAAATGAGATCTAGAATTCCCCAGGACAGTCAAAAATACAAGAAAAATAGCGTCAATATTTTATAACAAGATTATCAAAATAATGATCAACGTCCGATACAGAAATGCCACGGAGAAGCCGGACACGCTCGGTCCGCGGGAGAGAGGACAATCTTGTCTGCAATCCGCTAGCACAACGGACGCACAAGGTTCACCGAACCTTCAACGTCGAGGTCCGACGTTCAACCGCAACCACCGCCACCACCGGAGAACAACGCCGTCACCGGAAAGAAACCTCCGTCGAGGCTAACTGCACACGCGCACGCCGTCAACACCGCGTCTCTCCACTCCCTAGAAGGTCCACTGCAACGCCGGCGAGAAACTCCACCAAGCCCGACGACAACACCTCTCTCAACGAGCGCGAGAGTGAGGAGAGAGAGAGAGGGGGACGACTTACTCCACACAGGCGGGGCTGTCTTTCTTCCTTGGCCGACTGCTGCTCAGCAAAACAGGCGGACTGGCTCCTTTAAAAAGGCTACAGGTTGGCACCCTTAATTGCTCACAGGTAGATGTTGAGAAGATGAACAGGGGCATTTATTTCTTGAAGGTGGGCTGTCCAATAATGTGGTTCCTGATGGCTGATCAAGGGAGGGATGATATAATATATCATGTACATACCTCTTCCATTGGTCAAACCAAAATAAGAAAAAAGATTCCCTTTTTTTTTCTTCTTTCCAGATACAAGTGGCCAGCAATTTGAAAATTACTTTTCTCAAAAACAATTCGGATTTGAACCAAACTTCCAACAGGACTGGCGCACGGGATCTCGTGCGGCGGTAGGGATTCCGTATGCGATAGTTATCGCGTAGATCGGGTGCGTGGATCGTGCGTGCGATAGTCACATGCGTAACTTCCCATGACGTGAGTGGGGGGAGAGGGAAACCCGGATACTTACAACTCAGTTTTCTATAAATTGGGGTCAATCCCCATCAAATAATTTAGTATCATAATATATTTGATTTATTTTGACGTTACGGCGGCGGCACTTTAATAAAAACTTAATTTGCTTCAGTGGGTCCTTGCTTCTCCAAATAGTTTCTTTAGGAAATGCACGATGTTTTATGTGCTCTGACTTCTACATAGCTTTAACAGAACTATTCTTGAATCTTGATACTTGACATACCTTTAAGTAAGGAACTTGTTGGAGTGCATTCAAATAGATGTGCCCAAGTGTACCATAATTTTGATTCAGGGATAACCTTTGTTTGAGGTCCTATAGCGGCTTGAAGTGTCCTTGTGTCAACATAGGATACTCTCTGGGGAGACATTTCAGATGTCGAGATGATTTGCTTTGTACTACCTTCTATAATATGACATTTCTTTTGTGTGAAGATAACTGAATAATCCTTTTTTTTGCAATTGTGCAATACTTTGTAAATTTTGGGTTAATTTAAGTGCTCAATTGACATCACAAATTGTTTTTTACATCTTCAAACACTGTAATTGTGCTCAATTGACATCACAAATTGTTTTTACATCTTCAAACACTGTAATTGTGCTCAATTGACATCACAAATTGTTTTTTACATCTTCAAACACTGTAATTGTGCTCAATTGACATCACAAATTGTTTTTTACATCTTCAAACACTGTAAATTTTGGGTTAATTTAAGTGCTTAATTTAAGTACCATAATTGTTTTTACACCACAAATTTTGGGTTATTTTGTGTGTTTTCTCATCTCCCATGTATACTTTTGATTTTATGGATTCATCATGTTGGATAAATTGGGACTTGTCTCCACTCATATGACTTGAGGCTTCACTATCTATATATCACCTAAAATTTGATGGATAATTTTGAGGAGCATTGTTACAAGTAAAAAAAAAACAATGAATCAATCCCCCCTCTCTATTATTTTGGCTTCTTACTTTTGTGTATACCAGTAATCACGATCGAGATGAGTAGATTTCTTACATCTTTTTTCATTTATGAAAACAATCTTGTGCAATATGATTGTTTTCATTACATAAATAATAGTGCATTCTACACTCTATTTTTTCCCCTTTTTGTGAGGATTTAAAGGGCTTCTAATTAAACTGATTAGTTTTTGGAGGTATTCCACCTTTGTCAGTGGGTGTCGATGCCTTTTCCAAATTCATCTTGTCTTCATGAGACTGCATGAAACTCATCAATCCTGTAGTTGTCAAAGTATTAAGATCTTTGAATTTCTCAATTATAGCAACAACAAGATCATAAGTTTTTGGAGGACTTCTCATAATTTTGTTAACAATCTTTTGATCATCAGCTACCTTTCCCAGATTTCTGATTTTGACTAGTAATAGTGGAAACACGAGCATAAAACTCAGGGATGGATTCCTCCTCTTTCATCTGCAACGCATTTAGTAGCCTCCAGAGTGTATGGAATTTTATGGAAATGACCTTTTTGGAACCTTGGAACTCTTATTTTAGAGTGTCTCGGGCCTACTTTGTTGATGTTGCTTTTGAGACGCTTTGTTGTATTAGGAGCGAAGCTCTGACATTTTTTGTTTGTTCTTCTTTAGTAATTTTTAGGGTCGATGGATATGCTTACTTCTCTGTTGATTTGATACCTCGTTCTACAATCGCAAGTAGGTCTTGAGAATCGAAGAGCATGATCATGCAGATGCTCCAAAATTTATAGATCTCATCATTGACTATTAGAACTCCTATTTGACTTAGAGCTAAATAGAATTGACAGATGAGGAGTTCATTCTTTCTTTTCTCTCTTACTCCTTTTCTTTTTCTTCTATCCTTCCTTGTCTCTTTTTTTGAGTAAGAACTTAATCGTTCAACAAACTAACCTGACTCTGATACTCATGTTGACTTGAAAATTTAGTAGAGACCAATAAAAGGTTAACTAGTTTGATGGAGACAAAGGATAAGCATCTAATGCAATCAACATATTACATTTTTATACTAATACATTACCACTTCTAGAAGAAGCATACTGAGGCCGTTCTTTTTATTTTACATTCATTTGACTAAACACAATCTAATCCTGCCAACTAACACCTTTGTCGCTTTGGCTTTGTAGTGGACGGCTGTTAGATCTGTCACAGTTTCGGTACGGTTCTGGTTTAATTAAAATCGTAAACTGAACCGTTAAGGTAATGATTCTTCAAATTAGAACCAAAATCATACTTGGTTTGACCAGTTCTAGTTCTGGTTCCAGCATAATTTTTGTGACCGTTGTGTCAATGATTTTGGTTACGGTTCAATAAGAATCAAAACCAAATCGCTCTCTAACAGTTTGGTCCAGTTGTGTGTGGTTTGGTTCGGTTTCAATCGGTCCCAAACAGAACCAAAACTAAACTTGACTGAATGAATGAGGGAGATCAAAAGTAAAATACTGCAGGACAAAAGTAAACCCGTTCGGTTTCCCGACATTTTATTCTTCTAGTTAGGTTATTTTATTGTTCTGTTCACTTATTTTATTTGACATATTTGTTTGCTATTCCCCCTGACTTTGTGTCTTCCTGTCTCCATAAGAGAACTCAGAACAGAGATGACAAGAAACTCCTAAACTCTTATTCTATTTGTCGAGGGAGACTTGCGCTGCAATTATTGTCTTTATCCTCTTCATCGAGAGGAACTCACATTCAAATCATCGTCAGTACCGTCCTATTCGTTAGGGCCTGACATTGCAATCATCACCAACGAGTACAAGTTACCTTCATTCTTTCACAATTTTGTCGTCTCCTCTTCGGTTAGTGGTTTCTTCTTCTTCGACTCTACCTAGACAGCGATTGCAGATATTCATGTTAGAAACCGTTTTGATATTATCCTTACTTTTTGACCTTTCTTTGACAGATATTAAATAATATTTAGAATTTAATTTGCTGACTCCTGAGGGTTGAAGTAAATATTGGACCTCCAATCTCCATTCAAAAATTCAAACGTCACGATTGTGTAAAAAAAATATTTTTTTAAAAAATAAACGGGTCGCGGTTCTGTTCTACTTCGGTCTGATTCGAAATTAGTCTAAAACTCCTGAAATCGCTTGAGATTTGTATGTTGCGGTTCCAGTTCCGATTCCAATCCGGATAATAAAGTGAAAGACCCACACCCGGAACAATGTTGCTCACAGTTCCAAAATTCAAACTGGAACCCGAATAATTCGCAAACGATTCGGTCCAATTCTTTGTGGTTCCGGTTCGATTCCGATCAATTTACGATTTTTCAGTTTTAAGTGACAACTCTAACGGCTGCCGATAACTCGGAGATGGGGGGTGTGCTGCACTGCACCGTGCAGTGCAACACATCAAACGCCTAAGAGTGGATCAACACTCACGCCGAGATACATGCACGAGTGTTGATGCACTCGCAGCCGTTGGTTGCTGCACTGCACGGTGCAGTATAACATCCCCCTTACCCCGACAACTCTATGTTCTCCTTCAATCCAATCTTAGATTCTCCCATGAGCTGCATTGAACGTGCGCAAGTGTTGAGCTACCCTTTTTTTAATCCAAATTTTGTGAACCGATTTATTAAGAGTGGTGTTACGGGCACACCTATAACGGCTATGTACACACCAATAAACCCAAATAATTACACCTAAAGATGTATAATATATCCCTTTATGGACAGCCTAACCCGCAATATTTCTTTTCTAAAGCTTTATCGCGATCTAGGGCTGCTGCTTCCCGACCTTCCCGCTCGGCGCCGCTCCCCGCCGCTCCCCGCCGCCAGAAAACACTGCGATTTCCCCTAAATCGAAGCCTGCTGGAGGTGGGCTTCAGTTTCAGAGCTTATTGCAGTCGGCCGCCTGGAGCGATCTAGGGCTACGGCCGACCCTCCCGATTCCGCCGATCGGCGCCGCTCCCCGCGGCCGGAAAACACCGCCCTTTCCTCCTCCCCAAGCAGGCTGTATTTCCGAGCCTATTGCAGCCGCCGACCCTCCCGATTCCGCCGATCGGCGCCGCTCCCCGCCGCCGGAAAACACCGCTCAGTGCCAGTCGACGGAGAGGTAATGCTTCAGTTTTTTTAGCGGTTGTTTTGATCCATTTCAGTTTTTTTAGCATTGTTTTGCTCCCTTTGTTAGACAATTGATGGTATATCTAGGTTTGCCGCCCCTTTTGTATAGGTTGAAATGAGTCAAGAGCACACATTGCCGTTAATGAGCGACTCATATAAATGTGGTCAAGTTGATGTTGGATTGCATTTTGTGACCGACATTATATTTCATACAAAAGCTGAATTGATTGATTGGTCTCGCAATGTCGCCAAGGGATTGGGTTTTGTCATTGTCGTTCACAGAGCGGACAAGCTTGATGGTAGGCCTAAGCCGAGAATTTTTCTGGGTTGCGATAGAGGAGGTTGCCCGCATGTTCATTCAAATAGAAACAGATGCTGCAGGAGAAATTCCTTCGCTTGTTACAGAGAAGTCGTACAGTCCTTCAATATGAAGTTGAGTTTGCACAACTGGGTTATTATGCAGGAGACATGGTCGCCAAGGAAAACGATCGTTGTTTCCGATTCCAAATGGGTTTACAAGAAGATGTGCATGTGCATCTAATCTCGCAAAGGATTAATAATTACAATGAACTAGTGGAAACTGCAAAGCTAATTGAGATGAATGTGGAGACTTCACAAAGGCGAATGGAGTTTCAAAAGAAGAGACTTCCAGAGGGGCAGAGTATGGATTCCTCACGAAAGATAAATGAGCTTTACAGGTTGAATGGATAATCAACATTACTACTTATCATCGAATGATGTCTAGGTAAAAATTTGAAAATTTAAAATGGACGTTGATGCATGATTAGTCAAATTTACTCTCATGTTTTATAATTTTACTTTGATGCAGGATGAGGGAATGTACGTTGTTTGGATGATTTTGTAATTTTAGATTTTTAAAAATATATTACATTTGACTACTGTTAAAATCAAGGTTTTAAAAACCGGACCGGACCGGCCGGTCGGACCGGTCGAACCGCGGACCGGGGACCCAGCCGGTCCGGCCCAGGTAAGCAAACCGGCCCCGCCACGGACCGCTCAAGAACCGCGGAACCGGGCGGGCGGACCGGTGGGCCGGGAACCGGGCGCGGTTTCAGAAAACCGGGCGGGCCAAAGCCCGCTGTTAAATAGCAGAAAAAAGATTGCCAGGGGGATTCGAACCTCCACCAAGCCCAGATTACATTAAGAGCGGACCACCTGACCATTTGATTCTTATTGTTTTCTTCCATAATATATTATATACATATAAATATTAACGTATATATAAAATAAACATATATAATTAATATACATATCTATATAAATATTAATTATATATATTTTAGATATATTATTATATTAATATATATGTAACGGTTCGACCCCGGTTGAACCGGTTGGACCGGTTCAACCTTGAACCTTTCCCTCCGCTGGTTCGATATCCGGTCCGGTTTTCAAAACCTTGGTTAAAATCTTATTTTGTACTTGATTAGATTCCTCTTCGATTATTAGTGTACTTTGGACTGCTTAACATGATATATTGATATGCCAACATGCTCTTTTGGAAATTTCTTAATGTCTTAGTGCAAATGGCTATTTTTTTATAAATGGTGTCCATAGCCAGTTGGTGTGTACATAGCTGAAATGGGTTGTCCATAAATTTTGGCTGTCCATAGCCAAAATTGGTGTGCCCGTAACACCACTCTTTATTAATTCCAAGCCTATAATCCTATACATTTATAAAAAAAGGTAAATGAATACCTTTATTTATAAAATACACTCCATTAGTCCATTATAGTGATGACAACATCAGATTTAATTTGGCATGATTATTTAAAAAAAACAGCTGGCGTGGGGTCGCAGGAATAAAAGTATAAAACACACGCCATTATGCTTGAGAGTTACACCGCATCGAATGGCGTAGGGAAGGCGGCAAAATTGTGCATGTAAAGCACGATACGGGTGAATATTTGATCATATTTTGAATTCAAAAATAGGATCATATTTTCAAGGAAAATCTCATATGTTGGGATGAGATCTATTTTATAATATTAGGTGTGCATATAATCACATACCCATAATCTTTATCACAAAAGAAGTGAGATCATGGGATTGACCGCATATCCATGATCTTCACCTCAAAAGAAGTGGGATCATGGGATTGACCGCCCGCGCGATCACCGCGCTCGATGCCCCGTGCACCGATCCCATCACGCGTGGTGGGCAAACCACCGTGAGCCCCACCTTGCCGGCGACGGACGACCGACCTCCTCCTCGGACGCCGCCCGCCCGCCCGCCCTCTCTCGCCGCGCCGGCCCCGACCACGGTCGAGGAAGCGGCTGCCCGGTCCGCACCTCCCTCAGTCGTCGGCCGCGGCCAAGGCGGGCGGCCGCCTGGGACCCCCTCCCTCGGCCGCCGGCGTGGCCGCCCGGGCCACCCCCTCCCTCGGCCGCCCGGGCCACCCCCTCCCTCGGCCGCCAGCGCGGCCGCCCGGGCCGCCCCCTCCCTCGGCCGCCAGCGCGACCACCCGGGCCGCCCCTTCCCTCGGCCGCCCGGGTCGCCCCTCCTTCGGCCACCGGCACGGCCAAGGGGGCGGCCGCCCTCCCTCGGCCGCTGGCGCGGTCCAGGGAACGGCCGCCCGGGCCGCCCCTCCCCCGGCCGCCGGCGCGTTCCAGGGGGAGGTCGCTCGGGCCACCCCCTCCTTCAGCCACAAGCACGGCCAAGGTGGCAGCCGCCCTCCCTTGACCGTCGGCGCGGTCAAGGGAACGTCCACCCGGGCCGCCCCTCCCTCGGCCGCCGACACGGTCAAGGGGGCGGCCGCCCGGGCCTCCCCCTCCCTCGGCCGCCGACACGCGGCGAAGGGAGCGGCCGCCCGGGCCTCCCCCTCCCTCAACCGCCGCCACGCAGCCAAAGGGAGCGACCGGGCCCTCCCCGGCCGCCGTCGACTGTCCTCCCCTCGCCGGCGAACTTGGCGGCAAGTTTGTCGGCCGCTTGTGGAGTTCCGCTCCCATCATCCGATCGGTAGGGGACGTTCCCGGCCGTCCGATTCGCATGTAACCATCCACTAACCACTAGGTTAGTGGGGAAATTTAATTAGCAATTTAGGGGTGCAAACATCGGTATTAATGTGCACCCCTAAACTATGGGAAAATATTCATTTTAGGTGGTTACGGTGTGCGGATAGCCGCATAAACACCGTAACCACCTCCTGGAGCCTATAAAAGGAGCCACATGCCTCCTCATTTCTCACCTTTTTCCTCAGAGTATTCTTCTTCCTCAGGTCGAAGCTCTGTCGAATTCCTCGTACGAGCAACATCCGAGCCTCACCCAAGCTACGCGCAAGCCGAACCTGGGCCATGTATGTGCCAAGTTGAAGCCTCCCGACAAAGCCCAATCTCTCAGGTTCCAAGTGGCCCCCACAACCACAAGTCCAGGTGCTCTGCTCCTCGTTTAGAATCAGTAAGGCGCTAAGAGAAGACCACCAACACAAAACGCAATTTGCAACAACTCTCGCCGCGATGGCCTGTCGTCCGCCGTGTTCCAAGTATTCTCTCACCCGAAAGTTGTAACGAGAGGTGCCCTGTCACCCTCGACTTCACAAACAAGCTGTATCAGCCAGGAAATAGTGGATTTTGACCGGCACGGACCCGATTACGTGATTTTTTACCAAGTTGAGGGATTTTCTACGTTAAAACTACGTGTGTGCAATCGACCTACTTTATTGACTGTGTGCGCGCTCGACCGTTCCGAGAGCTAAGACGTTCCAGGTTTTTTTGGTCCGATCGGACGTCGAATTAGACCGCAACTGTTTGGCGTTGTCTATGAGAATCGAGTTCACAGCATCCTCAGAAGACCGTACCCTCGGCACAACGGTAGTCAAGATAAAACTTTCAACCCAACAATTTCTAAGGAGCAGCTTCAATGACAAATAGAAGCACCTGCACAGCTGAAGCATCCGTCCCGGGGGAGCGCACTGAACCATCCAACTCCCATTCACTTGTAGATGTGCCCCTCAAAGTAGAAACTGTTCTCTCCCCAGTAACAACATTAGAGGTACAAGTTCGAAAGATGAAGGAGCAGCAAACCGAGATGCTCGCTCTGCTCAGAAATATGGGAGCGCCTCCTGCTCCGCCGCTTGCACCGGCCAATCCCCCGCCTCCACCAAGCCATGGACTAACAAGAGAAGCCCCGCGAAGAGAGGAGTCAGAAGAACTCTCCGATGCCTCTAGCTCCACTCACCCGATCCTCAGAGCAGTCGAAGTCGGTCGTCGCAACCAAGTCCTAGAAGAAGAACCCCGTTTACCGTCGCACGAAAGATTCACTTGGTAAGAGATACTGGAGGTGATCGCTGAGGAATGCAGACAGGATGGCCGACAAGATATTATCCCTCGTCGATCACTTTACCAAGGCTCCTCGGTTGCACCCCCGATCTTGGCTCATCCAATCCTGCATGGCTTCAAACTGCCGAATATCAAAACTTTCAACGGGACAGACGACCTGTTAGAACACGTCAACCACTTTACTACGATCATGAGGATCAGAGGACGTTGTGGATAGTGTGAGCTATGCGCTCTTAAAGGTCGGTGAACCGAACGGACAAGGGGATGCCGACCCGCGTCAGTCTAGACATTGAACTGGCGATTTGAACAACGGGCAAGGGCTGAACTGTATCCATGGTTGTCTAACATGAGTGCATAAGTTGTTGGCTTCGTTAGGATCACATAACGAGAGTCTTGGGTTGTTCGCCATCAAGACTAAAGTCTCCGGCTATGGGTCGTGGAGCATGAATGCTCAATGTTTACCGTAGGGTTTTAGACCCTTGAACGGTGGTGGGACCCTGGTTTTCCGGTACACTGATAATGTGCCCTGAGAGCACAGAGCGTCGGGTCGTGTTGTCGACGTTTGTGATATATTGATTGTACGTGAGAGCACATCTTAAAATACATATTTATGAAAAATGCTATGCCTACAGGGAATGAATACCACTGTCCCGGGAAAGGGATAGGATCGTTATAAATTGGTCAGTTGAATACTGACCGTTGTCTTGTTTGCCACCGTTACGGTGGACTGTCCTTGTACAGGTGCTGAAGAGCCGAGCGAGAAATAGCGGGCTGAAGCCCTTGCTGTCGCTGCTATGATGGCCCTTGAAGGCCAATTAAAGAAATGTTTTATTTTTTTCATGTGTGGTCGGCCTGTGTGCCGATGTATGTAATCCACACCTGTGAAGAAAACCTGTAAGGCCTTAATGCCAAAATTTTTTTGTATTTTGTATACATTCCATTGAGATATATAAATGTGATGGTTTATATATATAGTGGACATTCATGGTTGCTGAGTTCAATCTTAACCTCTAATGCTTCTGCTAGAATACTCTGAGTTAGGATGCGTGTACTAGTTTTTGATATTAACCTATGACCTCGCCGCATGTTTGTGGCATATAGTGTGGGGCCCCGGCCGGACCTTCTATTATATGTCATTAAACGGATGGAGGCGTTACAATTTGGTATCAGCTTGTCTTGATCTTCCTCTTTCAAATTTGTGGTCGAATTCTTTTATGGGTGGCAAGCACGTGTCAGTGTGACCCGCTTTAACCGTAAATGAACTCAAGAATGTCCACTAAGGAATGCAAATACACCTGTTTGTGGAACCTGTGCGTTCCTATAATATTGTTGTTGATTGTGCAAAGTCGCTAAAGTGTGTCTTGTCCACCTATAGGTGACTCGAAGCGGTGCTGGCCAGTCTGAGCCCCAGCGTTCTGATAAGAGTGCGACACCAGCTGAGGTGCCTATACCTCCTCCTTATGCGGAGACAGTACGTTTAGTTATTGAGGCGCTATTTGTAATGATTCATGCACAACCTACTGGGCAGGCTCAGCCTGTAAGGGTGCCAGAACAGGTTTGTGTAAGGCCAGAACCTGTTAAGGCTGTTGTTGATCCTCGAGCAGCTGAACGGCAGCTGAAGTAGTTTATGAGCTTCAATTCTCCTACGTTTACGGGTGTGGGATCTCCAACGCAGGCGGAGGATTTGTTGTAGCGCGTCAAGCAAATATTGACGGCGATAAGGATAGAGGAAGAACAGAAAGTCACCTTAGCCACCTTCTTGTTGGAAGTAGAGGCTCGGCTATGGTGGGACGAGATAGAGTTGCACCACTTAGCGGGCAGACGACTATCCGAAGTCTAGATAGAGGAGTTTTCGAGACTGTTCCTGGCAAAGCACTTGTCATCGGCTCAACGCATCGCCATGGAGAACGAGTTCCAGCGTCTCACTCAGGGGGGAAAGTAGTGTTGACACCTACTTACATGAGTTTATCATGTTGGGACGTTATGCGAGAACTATCTTTGATGATGAGGAGCGTAAAACCAATAGGTTCTACGAAGGGATGCAGGATGAGCTGAGATTCCTGCTCCCGAGTTCAGTGAACCAGGGATTTCAAGCGTTGGTTGATACGGCTCGTGCGTTGGAGAAGGATATGAAGTGGGTACAAGGCAAGAGGGACTTGTCTATGACAAAGCCCGAGTTCAAAGTGACGCACCCGGGAAAAACAAACTACCGAAAGAAATAGGGTAAGAGATCCAAGTCTTCTACACAGGCTCCCTCGAGTGTTGCATCTGGAGCAACTTCGAGGCAAGAGTCTCGTACTTGTTATACTTGTGGTAGGGTGGGGCATCTTGCCCGTGACTGTCGGGTTGGTCTTCCAAAGGTTGAAAAGAAGACAGGAGCGTCATATGCGGAGAAGGGAAAGGCAGTGGTGGAGTCCTCTACATCCCAGGCGCAGCCCTGAGTTTATAATCTTGGCCAATAGGAGACCATAAAGCAAAGTGACATTGTCATAGGTACGAGTTAAGATACTTTGATATTGCTTTTGATACTTCATACCTTGTACATAGATTGTGTATGATATGTTTGTCTTAGGCTTTGTCCTGATTCGGGACTGTCTGACAAGAGCACTATTTGATACGGGTGCTTCGCATTCATTTCTATCTGTAGACTTTGTGTCACGGATTGGAGTGCCGATTCGTATGACAGCAGATAGTGTAAAGGTGTTATTACTGAACGGATGTGTGATGCATGCGGATAAGACTTGCTATATGGAGGTACGAATAAGAAGTCAGGATTTCGGATTGGATGCATCTGTGTTACCGATATCGGAATTTGATGTGATCTTTGGTATGGACTGGCTTTCGGAGCAGCATACCTTTATTGATTGCAATTCAAAGGAGATCACACTAGGACAGAATACCGAGCTTGAGACTAAATTTGTTGGTATGCGAGGAGCGAGCATGATCTTGATGTCTGCTCTCCAAGTCGTCAATGTTGTTCGAATAGGCACGGATTTATTCTTCACACTTATTCAGGCTGTTGAGCCAAAGGCCAGTGTGAGTGACGTTCCGATAGTATCGAAGTTTGCTGATGTGTTTCCTAAAGATCTTCCTAGGTTACCGCCCCAGCGGGAGATAGACTTCGCTATTGAGTTGGTGCCAGGTGCAAAACATATGGCCCACTCTCCATATCGTTTAGTGCCAAAGGAAATGGCGGAACTAAAAGTTCAACTACAAGAGTTGCTAGAACAAGGATACATACGCCCAAGTATGTCATCTTGGAGTGCACATGTTCTCTTTGTAAAAAAGGACGGTAATTTGCGGTTGTGTATCGACTATCGTGAATTGAATAAGCTGACAGAGAAAAACAAGTATCTGATTCCACGGATAGATGATTTGTTTGATCAGCTAGTGGGATCAAACGTCTATTCTAAACTGTACTTAAAATCTGGTTACTACCAGTTGAGGATTCAGGAAAGTGACATTCCCAAGACAGCGTTTGGAACACGCTACGGTCATAATGAGTTCACTGTAATGCCGTTTGGGCTATGTAATGCGCCATCGGTGTTCATGGATCTAATGTACCGAACGTTCCGAGAGTACTTGGATTTGGTTGTGAACGTCTTTATTGATGACATATTATTGTACTCTCAATCTGAAGCAGACCATGCGAACCATTTACGGATGGTGTTGCACACCCTGAGGATAAACAAGCTATACACCAAGTTCTCAAAGTTTGAGTTTTGGTTGTCGTCAGTAGCTTTTATTGGCCATGTGGTGAGTGGAGAGGGCATTGCGGTGGATCCGTCGAAGATAAGAGTCATACGAGAGTGGCCGGTGTTATCTTCTGTGGCGGAAATCAGGAGTTTCTTTGGATTGGCGGGCTACTACAGACGTTTCGTAGAAAACTTCTCACTGATCGCTTTAACTCTTACCACATTAACGAGAAAGGATCAGAAGTTTGTTTGGATGTCGGAGTGCGTGCGAGCTTTTGAAGAGTTGAAGAGTCATTTGATCACGACACCTGTTTTTACGTCGCCATGTGGGACACACGGCTATGAGATTTATAGTGATGCATTAGGGAGTAGCTTAGGCTGCGTTCTTCTTCAGTTTGGAAAAGTGATAGCTTATGGCTCACGCCAGTTGAAAGTACATGAGCGGAATTATCCCGTCCACGACTTGGAGTTGGCAGCGGTGATTTTTGCACTTAAACTGTGGCGTCATTATTTATATGGCGTGATGGTGGATATATTCACGAACCATAAAAGCCTAAAGTGGGATTGGATTAGAAGGATCTCAATATGCGACAATAAAGGTGGATGGAGTTCCTCAGGGACTATACCTTTGATATTCATTATACTCCCGGGAAGGGAAATGTTGTCGCAGATGCCTTGAGTTGTAGAACTCCGATAAGGGCAAATTGGTTGCAGATGCATGATGAGCGTCTGATCCAGGAGTTGGAAGCATTAGAGATTTCTTGTGTTGACTAGAATTCTACAGTAAATACGTGCTTGAACTAGACAGAGGTACAGTACGACCTTACGGACAGAGTTTGACGAGCAACGGAACTTGATGCAAGTTTGCAACGCTATGCGGTGGATGGGTCAAATGACCAATTCTCCTGGGATGACGACCTTTTGCGAAAGGATGGTCGTTTATGCGTCCCGAATATGGGTAAGCTAAGAGATGAATTGATGTATGAAGCGCACTTCACGAAATATTCAATTCACCCAGGGAGCACAAAAATGTACAAATACATGAAAAAACTATTCTGGTGGCCGGGTTTAAAGAAAGACATAGCACATTACGTGGCTAAATGTCAGACCTGTGTCTTAGTGAAAGTGAAATGTCAGAAGCCTGGAAGTTTTCTGAAGTCACTACCGATTCCGGAATGGAAGTTTGATGATATTTCAATGAATTTCGTGCACGGTTTGCCGAGATCTCAACGCGGTAACGATTCGATTTGGGTGATCGTAGACCAGTTGACTAAAGTGGCTCACTTCATTCCAAACAAGAGGGACGATTCAGTGGAAGTCTTGGCTAAGCTTTATGTTTAGCAAATCGTACGATTGCACGGTGTTCTACGTAGCATCGTAAGTGATCGAGACGGGCGCTTCACTTCGAATGATTGGAGGCTAATCCATCAGTTGTTGGGGACAAAGTTAAACTTCAGTACGACCTTTCATCCACAAATGGATGTCCAGACTGAGAGGACCAACAGAACGATAGAGGACATGCTCCGAATGTGTGCCTTGGATTTCAGGAAAAGATGGGAAGATCATCTCTATATGATAGAGTTTGCCTATAATAATAGCTATCAAGCTAGCAAAAATATGGCACCGTTTGAAGCTTTGTATGGTAGGAAATATCTTATACCATTAGCTTGGGCGGAAACAGGCCAGTCAAAATTATATAAGCGTAATTAAGTCGAAGAAACTAATTCGACGATACGCTCTATCCAGGAGATGCTACTATAGTCCAAGGTAGGCAAGCAAAGTACTACAATGCCAAGCATCGGAACGTGGAATTCGCGGTGGACGATTGGGTATATTTAAAAATCAAGCCATTCAAAGGCGTGTCTAGGATTTGGCGCTTGAAAAAGTTAAGTCTGAGGTATCTTGGTCCGTTTGAAGTGGTGGAGCGAGTTGGAGAAGCTGCCTATCGGCTAGCACTTTCGGAATTGAGTGGATTGCATGATGTGTTCCACATATCCGTGCTTCGGAAAGCCGTGAAAGATCCAGCTCAGGTAATTGCGAATGATCGCGTATCGGTTGAGTATGGACTAACGACAAAGGTTAGGCCTATCCAGATTGAGGAGACGGCAGTTAAGCAACTGCGGAATAAGACAATCGGGATGGTCAAAGTCTGGTGGGACAACTGTGGCCGTGAGGAGCAAACATGAGAGCGGGAGCAAACCATACGTGCTGAATTTCTCGAATTATTTGTATAAAATGTTGTAACATTAGCTTGTTGAATAAAAAATATATTATAACATCTTTATTGCTGTATTCTAGTGTTGTATACAAATTTCGGGACGAAATTTTTTGTAAGAGGGGAGGATTGTAACACCCCAAAAGGTACAGGAATTCGTCGACCTAGGCTCGACGATCGAACGAAGATCGTCGAACTAAGTTAGCGGAGCTCGACGAAGATCGTCAAACTAAGTTAGCGGAGCTCGACGAAGATCGTCGAGCTAAGTTAGCCGAGCTCGACGAAGATCGTCGAGCTGAGCTCGATAAAGTTCGTCCAGCGGAGCTCGACGAAGATCGTCCAGCGGAGCTCGACGAAGGTCATCGACCTGAGCTCGACGAAGGTCGTCGAGCGGAGCTCGACGAAGGTCGTCGAGCGGAGCTCGACGAAGGTCGTCGAGCGGAGCTCGACGAAGGTCGTCGAGCGGAGCCTTCGAGCGGTGATCGTCGAGCCGAGCTTGACGAAGGTCGTCGAGCTGAGCTCGACGAAGTTCATCGAGCGGTGATCGTCGAGCGGAGCTCGACGAAGAGCGTCGAGCGGTGTTCGTCGAGCGGAGCTCGACAAAGAGCGTCGAGCGGTGATCGTCGAGCGGAGCTCGACGAAGAGCGTCGAGCGGAGCTCCACGATTTTGGAGAAACTCGTGTCAAGTGGATGATTTTGCGGCCACTGAGCGGTGATTTAATTTCAACCCGAGCCGTTGCTTTGTTTTGATGATTTTATCGCGTGGCTGGGATGTACTCTGAGGCCTCTTATGCAGACAAATAGGAAGGAGGAAATCATTATTCCCTTTTCCTTTCTCTCTCTTCCCGAGTTCTGGAGCGGAGGACTCTCGACTGGTGCTAGGGTTTGCGTGGATTTGCTGAAGTTGCTGGAGAAGATCTTGTGGGCCAAAACAAGATCTGAAGCTATAATCGTGAAGGGGAAAGTGAGGCGATCATTTCCATCCGCGTAGAAAAGCTATGTCATGGCTCCAAAAAGAATGTCAAGGGTAACGATCTTTCTCCTTGGACATATGAAGTCCTTATTTTGGCATGTGCAAGGATTTCCTCCACCAAAAGGTGGAATGTTGAGGGATTTTCGTTGGGTTGATTCTTGAAATCCCCAAGAAGTCTTGTATATAGATCCTGAAATGTGTAGTACGGAATAGACATGATGTGTAAAGCTCATCTGGACAGGTTGGTCTGGATTGATGATGTTTTATTTTGCGCATCGGAGAAGACTCCGCATATAAACGAGTGTTTTGTGGAGTCAGTGGGTTGTGCCTGTGAAGTGGAGTAACAGGAAGTACTGGAATGGAATTCCAGGAAAAATACTCTCGAAGTTTGTGTGATATATGTTGCCACTGCAGGATGCTGCAGAGTTTGGGTGCAAAAAGAGAGTTTTTGTTGACCCCGCCAAACAATCGTGACGAACGTTGGCATTGACTACCGCTTTGATTGTGAAGCCAGTCCTTCAGAGACGTTGTGGCTAGTGTGAGCTATGCGCTCTTAAAGGCCAGTGAGCCGAACGGACAAGGGGATGCCGACCCGCGTCAGTCTAGACATTGAATTGGCGATTTGAGCAACGGGCAAGGGCTGAACTGTATCTGCATTATGGTTGTCTAACTTGAGTGCTTAAGTTGTTGGCTTTATTATGATCACATAACGAGAGTCTTGGGCTGTTTGCCATCAAGACTAAAGTCTTCGGTCGTGGGCCGTGGAGCATGAATGCTCAATGTTTACCATTGGGTTTTGGACCCTTGAACGTTGGTGGGACCCTGGTTTTTCGGTACACCGATAATGTGCCCTAAGAGCACGGAACGTCGGGTCGTGTGGTCGATGTTTGTGATATATTGATTGTGTGTGAGAGCACATCTTAAGATATATCTTTGTGAAAAATGTTATGCCTGCAAGGATGGAATACCACAGCCCCGGGAAAGGGGTAGGGTCGTTATATATTGGTCAGCTAAATGTTGACTGTTGTCTTGTTTTCCACCGTTACGGTGGAGTGTCCTTGTACATGTGCTGGAGAGCCGATCGAAAAATAGCGGGTTAATGCTCTTGCTGCTGCTACTATGTTGGCCTTCGAAGGCCAATTAAAGAAATGTTTTATTTTTTTTCATGTGTGGTCGACCTGCGTGTTGATGTATATAATCCACACCTATGAAGAAAACCTGTAAGGCCTTAAGGCCAAACTTTTTATGTATTTTGTATACATTCCGTTGAGATATATAAATGTGATGGTTTATATATATAGTGGACATTCATGGTTGTTGAGTTCAATCTTAACCCCTAATGCTTCCATTAGAATGCTCTGAGTTAGGAAACATGTACTAGTTTTTGATATTAACCTGTGACCTCGCCGCATATTTGTGGCATATAGTGTGGGGTCCCGACTGGACCTTCTATTATATATCATTTAATGGATGGAGGCGTTACACCGCGACCCTCCTCCTCCCCCGCGACCCTCTCCCCCTCGAAGTGGTCGGCGACCTTGCTTATAACTCCGGCGAATGCTCCAGTTTCTATTGCGCCCTTTCTCTTGTGCCGCATCCGACTCCGCCGCAACCTTCCCCCCTTGAAGTGGTCGGTGAACTTCCGTTAACACCTGATTTGAACTCAAGTGAGTGCCATTTTCTTCCTACGAGAGCACATAACAGTCGCCGACCTCCATTTCTGGTTCTGCAAATTCCATTTACTCGGTGTTCCATGCCCTAGTTTGGGCAATTTTCTCCTCTTTTACCGTGCAAAAACCACTAGCCTTTTTAGAAATCTCAAAGGTAACTCATCTTCTTCTCCACCTTGATTTTTTTTGAATTTCATTGTTAAAAATATAGATTACTCTTCTAGATTTTTATATTATTGTTGGGAGAATGAGTCAAGAAGATAACACTACTATATTATTGTTGGTCTAAAACTAATCGGTATTATAACATGCAGTAAAAATTTAATTAATTTTTTGTGTGATTATGCATTGTGATTTACTTGAGTTTCTTATTATGTGAAGATCCAAAAAAACATAGTGGATGATAAGGTTCCCAAAATAAAAGTTGATTTGAGCATGCATTTTCAAACCGATAAAACATTTGGTTCGAAGGAGGAATTGATAGAGTTGGCTAGATGTGTTAGCAAAAATCTGGGCTATGTTATTACTATCAAAATATCTGATAAAATTATTGGTCGCCTCGCACCTCGTGTAAATCTTTGTTGTGATAGAGGTGGGTACTACCGAGAGAATCAATGTAAAAAAGGTTGGTGAAGAAGGGGCTCAGTAAAACCACATCCAAGTGATGTGGTTGTTTGTTTTCTCTCAAAAGAGTGAAAGTAGTAAACATTGAGGAATAGAGAATATAGCTTTTGTGCGGCGTGCACAATCATGAGAAAGTTCACATAGAAGCACATGCTTATGCCAGAAGGTTAAATGCAGACGATAAATCTCTAGTCAGTCAAATGTATAGTGTCAATGTCAAACCAAGAAAAATCCCTTCAGCGGCGAAAAATAAAAATATTGCGAACATTTTAGTTATGAGAACAATTTATAATGCTAGAGCAAAGTTACAAAAGCAGGAGTTAGAAGGTCTTTCCCTGATACAGTTTTTGTATAAGTTGATTGAAAATAATGGGTACATTAGTTACAACATAGTGGATGATAACAACCAAAAATTACGAAATATATTTTTTACACATCCGTTTGCAGTCAAATTAACAAACATGTTTCCAACTGTATTTGAACTTGATTGCACTTATAAAACAAATAGATATCATATTCCTCTTCTATGCATTGTTAGGATAACTTCGACAATGAAATCATTCTACTTGTGGTTTATTTTTTTATCCGATGAAACTCAACTAAGTTATGAGTGGGCCTTGCAATGTTTTAAGAATGTACTATCTGATAATGTGCCTACTGTTTTGATAACGGATAGAGAAGCTGCTTTAATGAATATCATTGTCAAAGTCTTCCTCAGTTCCAAAAATTTCTTATGTCGTGTCCATATAAAGAGGAATATTTTGGAACATTGCAAGAAACTATTTATCAATGGAAAAGTGTTAGAAAATTTTATGTTTGAGTGACAACGAATGATTGAAGCTAGCGCGGAAGGTGATTTCAATATTTCATTTAACAATTTACTTGTGCAATTTTCTGCAATGCATTCAGACGTGTTAAACTATGTTTTTACAACATGGATAGAGTCATATAAAGATCATTTTGTGACAACATGGATCAATAATCATATGCATTTGGGAAATACTAGTACAAATCGAGTTGATGGTGGACATAAAAAATTTAGAAGTATCTATCGGAAAATTGACAACCGTGTGAAGAACATTTGATCAGATGATAAACTTACAACATACAGATATAAAAAGAGCTTTTGGAGAAAGTTGCATTAAAATTAGCAATGATTACACAACATTTTTACATTCAGAGTTGATTGGGAAAATATCTACACAAGTTTTACAACTCATCAATGAGGAAGAAGATGGTATAAATAAGGGATTACATTTCATGCAAGTTTATGAATACCCACACATTAAAAGATACACTTGGGTTTGCCATGTGGACATGAGCTACATCCTTGCATCACAAATTCAAAAACAATTCCATTATGGTTGATAAACTAACATTGGAAGTAAATATTACTGAAGGAAAAAAATTGAAGTTAATATTGAGAATATCTTAGACATTGAATTGAGGAAATTATGCTAAAGTTTTATGACTCGAATGAATAATAAAAGAGAAAAATAAAACATAAATTAAGAGAGATTGTACATCCAACAACTACTCACACAAATGAATCATCCATTCCACCAAAATTACAGGGGATGCCTAAGGGCAGTTATAAAAAATTTAAAGATGAGGTACTGCCAACTAAACGATTACCGTCATATTTTGAATATGCATTAATGGAGGAAAAGTATTGGAAACTACAAAAAAACAAAGAAGAAATAAATTGGTTATTCGAAAGGGGAAAAAGTTTGTGGACACGGTCCGGAACAAATTTATATCATTTTGGTCGGAGCACATTATCGATGCATTTGATGTGTTGGGAGATGACCATTATGAGTACCGGGTCATTATTCATGCCTTGAATGTCCACGATGATTGGCAACAAGTTAGAAATAATCGATATTGGGAACTACAAAATCATGGAATTTTGTATGGTCAAATTTTTGGCCGTCATAGATATGAAGAATTATTGGAGAAATTCAAGTGTATTGAAACACCGACACCATATGAGAAATGGATAACAATGTCCGATATGACCATGTAATTAGTTCATGCTACAATATTGCTCTAGTTCAACTATCTAAAGTGCAATTGTTTGACGTTTTTCTCACTACATTCTGCTATGTTGGAAGTGTCACATGATTTGTATGAGATTTTTGAATGAAAATCATTTCATTCAATTGACATTAAGTGAGTGCAGTCTAATACCGCACATCGTTCCGACATGGATGAGGTATCATGAAGCAGATGCCGATAATTGAGAAATGCACTACAAATCAAGAATTGCAACTTCTCAACCAAATACCGGATGCACTATGTTAGTGGACTTAGACGAGAGAGTATAATA
The DNA here is from genome assembly GCA_039513925.1 of Platanthera zijinensis. NCBI lineage: Eukaryota > Viridiplantae > Streptophyta > Magnoliopsida > Asparagales > Orchidaceae > Platanthera > Platanthera zijinensis. The sequence goes on from CM077080.1 coordinate 231,836,266, forward strand.
ATGGTATGTATTATTATAATTTTTTTATAGTTATACATTTTTTTAAGATGAACCTTCACAAGGAAGAGTTATATATATATATATATATACACACACACACGAGTGACAGGCACGGGCCTCCGGCCCTCGTATCCCGTGCGACAGTACCTTACCATTTCCCGGCGGGCTTCGCCCCTACGACCCCTTGCGACAGACATGACTCGCGGTTGTAGGCTCCCCCCCCCCCCCCCCCCCCCAATTTTAAAATATTAGATTAATATAATATATGCCCACTGTGTTAAGAGAAATGTATGCCCCAACATTTTTTTATCTTCACAAAACAGAATCACTAACGAATCAAGGTATCATAGAAGAGATAGTCATTGGAATTGATCTAAAATACTCATCAGATTTTAGCATATTAATTTCAAGGAACCATTAAGCTAAAGTCGGGCATAAGAATATCAACCTAAAGTCGAGCATGTGAATAATCCTAGCAGCGAGTTTGGGGAAGAATTGCCCTAGCATCGAGTTTGGGGAGTTGTTGGCATTAAACGGAGCAGCAACTTTGTGGAAGAAGAGCTAGGGTGTGTTCACCTGGAATGAGGGGAGAAGGAGGTGGTCGCCAATGTTTTTGGAAGCCAAGCTGAAGATTTAGGCTCCATTTGGGGGGACTTATTTTCACCGGTCAAGCGGTTACGACCGCATGAACCGGACCTTAATTAAGGTCCGGTTCATGCAGTCGTAACCGCTTGACCGGTGAAAATAAGTCCCCCCAAACGGAGCCTTAGTTCGGTGGAGGGTTACCCGGCGCTTCTCTTCCAATGGTAGGGCGAAGAACTCCTTCGACACAACGTGATTCCTCTCCAGAATCTCATCAGCAACGCGTGGTTGATCACCTTGAAGAACCCCCAACCTTTGCAGGCTGATTCCACCTCCGCGATCAGTCGCCTCCTGCGATAAAGTGCCCCCGAAGGCGAAAAGCGATCGAGAGAGAGAGTGGGCGAGCAAGGAAGTGCGAGATAGGAAGATTAAAAATAATTGTTTTTTTTTCCAAAATAGGCGTCAGACTTTTCATGGGATTGAAGGAGGAAATTTTTGGAAGAAATTTCATTTGTAAGCCCATGATCTTACGATCTTACGGTCCGCATTAATTGAATAAATTTTTAATTCATGGCTATTGGAAGACCACCATACTTCTTTTTAATATAGTATAGTTATATATATAATCTTGGTACGTGTTATTAATTTATTTGATATACAATATTATATATATATAGTCTTAATTTTTTTTATAGGTGTTACAATAAGAAGAAATCTAACTTTTTTGAGCTCTAACTTTTTTGAATATTATGTTTTTGAAGACGTGTTATCTTTTGTCTTTTTTCTATAATATCTTAGTTAAGTTTTGGACTAAAAAATGCTACAAATATTGATTAATTGTGGATAGTGAAAGTGCGGTGTAAATAAAAATTTATTTGTGGATAGCCAATCACTAAAAACAGTTCTTGCTAATATCGGCGCGTGCTAATAGCGAAAATAGTAGTGCTAATAACAACGCCCTTTTTAAATCCCTTATCCACCCCTTCTCTCAAGTGCGTCTCCTGATCCAACACTATCAACTTGCATAATCAACTCGGCAGATGCAACTCTCCAAATAAGGGTTTGATGATTCTTTCTGAGCTCTAAGTGAGCTTGCCAAAAACGGAGATTATGTGCACCATGTATTCGTCGAGTTAAGGTCAAAGAATAATTATAAGCCATGTCGGCAGGAAGTTGATCGTTGACAAAGAATAACAACATCAAAGATACGTAGAGAACAACCAAAGCCTAACGATGCAAGCTAGTCATCACGCTAGTGAGATCCTCACAAGATCGCTTAGGCGAGATCCCTCGGAGCTCTCCAATGATCCCTCGGGCCGGGTCCGCGAGGTGATCTCTTTAATGTGGAGCATTCTCTCTTCTGACCTACTAGCTCTGTTGGCAAGTGTATATTTTTTTGCTCTTGATACACGACTACCAAAAAGTAAATTTGAAACATAAAATTTTGGACACATGGAGTATTTGCGACGTGGATATACATATTTAGGCTCCGTTTGGGGGGACTTATTTTCCTCGGTCAAGCGGTTACGACCGCATGTACCGGATCATAATTATGGTCCGATTCATGCGGTCATAACCGCTTGACCGGTGAAAATAAGTCCCCCCCAAACTGAGCCTTAAGCTCCAAAATAAGGAGGATACGTGATTGTCTTTTTTATATATATTTGAGAACGTATTCTAGTCATATTTGGGGCTGAGAAAAGTATTTTTTAAAATAAAATTTAATAATATATTTTCAAAAAATGTTTAAATTTAAAATAATAATCAAATGAGATCTTACTCGGATTTTCAAGTTCTCGGTACCAGTCCCAGGACATGAGATTATGGTTTTGATTATCATTGTATGTGAGATTCGTCAATTTATTTAAGAAAGGTGTTATGGACACGTCATAAATGACTATGAACAGCCAATAATTATGTGCAGCCAAATCACGCTATGTACAATCAACTTTGGCAGTCCTTACTCCAACAAATCTGTAAAGTGTGCACGAGAAAGATCTGAAAAAGAAAATGATTAGCACAGAGAAAAGACGAGGCCAAACGATTCAAGCTTACTTAAAAATGCTTGTTGCGGGTCTCTCAGTTTTTCCCCGGTCCGGAGAAATCGGAGCGTCTTAGCTCGGAATCGGGCTAGGCGCGCAAACAGTCAAAGTAAACCGCAACAAATGAAAATAGGGGTCTTTGGCGTGGAAAACCCAGAAAGAGTGAAAATCACGTGGCTGGAATGGTGCCGAGCCAAAATCCACTAGCTTCTCGGAGTTTTAAAAAGATTGATTTGATCTCGAAGGGCGACGGGTCGCTACTTCGTTACAAGTGCAAAGTGAAAAAGTTGAGGGAAAACGGCTAGTCTTCGGAGCCTCGATCGAAGCACTCCGGCCTTGGAATATTGCTGAACTTGCGGAACTTTGGGGGGAGCATTCCGACTGGGAATTCTCTTAGTCCACAGAGTTGTTGGAGGGAGCACTCTCGTTGAAGCGGAACCTTGATGGTCGCGCTCTCGCAAAGGCGATTGACGTGACTTGGAGCTTCTTGAAACCTTAGCACAAGAAGTGAAGCAGAGAGAATTCCTGAGCGGAGAATCGGCCTAAGTCCACGATCTCGCCGGAAAACCTCAGAGCTCTCTCTTGTCTGTAGAGTTGTTTGTCGTCAAATGAAGGCCTGAAGGCTTATTTATAATTTTCTAGAGGGTTATGGTGGTAATTGCGCCGTGGAGTCATTTGTGCTAGCATTATGGCATCGCTCCATTTTGATCACCAGGATCACCAATTTCGCCGAAATAACGAGAGTGTCCCCCCCTGGCAATTCGGGTGGCCTAGGCAAGATGCCCGTATGTGGCAGCGGTCGGCGACGGAAGAGGCGACCAGAGACGGCGGGGATCGTCGGCGGTAGCGACCGCCGCTGCTGCCGCACGTGCGCCTACGCGCAAGCCGGGAGCACCTGCGCGGCCCTGCCATACACGTTGATACGCCCGAAATAGATGTATATTTACGCAAGTGCACGTGCCGGATCAAGTAATATAAAGTGAGAAGTGATCGTTCCCTCGAGGAGGTGATTGACCTAGTGATCACAATTACTAGCTCTTCCCGTTCTCTAAATTCAAGACGATAATTAAGGTGAATTTCTAGTTTTATTTAAAGAAGTACTCTTTAGACAAGAACTAAAATGCGCGGACAAGAAAATATTGTTATCCAAGTTTTAGGGAAGCAATCTTGCATGTTGGTTTCTCTTACCTATTGCGATGATTTTTTATAGAAAAAGCTTTCATGAGTCGTTTGACTTCTATCTTGCAAGGATTTAAAAGCGGATCTCTTTATCCCTCGATTTCCGAGATCCGGTCACCCAAATTCCCCCAGTTATCTCTAACTTGGGTGGAAAGAAAGTAACGAAAAGCGCACAAATCCACTACGCTAACTCAAGAGGAAATCTCTTTCTCTCTCGAAGTTATATTAGAAATTAGGTTACACTTACACCGCTCCTCTCTCGATTCTCGCAGTGTAGTAAAAAGATGGAATTTTGACTAAAGAAATACGTGACTCCTCTCTTGAATCTCACCACGTAATATAAAGGATTCAATCCTAGACTAGCATAACTCTTCTCTCGAATCTCGCCATGCTAACTAGAAGATGAATACTTACTCAAAACATCCACAAATAGAGAACACAATTCCAATAAAGATAGAAAATCAAACAATCATTAAGTCAAAACCTTGAATCAAATCATCACAACAAGTAAGGTACTCACAACACACAAGATCTAAGAAATTAGTTCATGGCGGAGAGATGAAAGCAAATTAGATGGATCTTACTAGACATGCTGTAGAAAATTCGAAAGTTTCAAGAAATAATTCACTCGGATGTGGGAGATCCGTTGCTCTTGACGATCCGGTGGTCTTCTTCTTCTTTCCTAGGGTTTTTTCGCCCAAGATGGTTCTTCTCCTCCAAAAGCTCTCCTCTCTATGTCTATAACTGTTTTTTCTTTCCTTCCTTTTGTCCTTTAAAAATGCCACCAGATATGCCAAGGGATGCCTCCTTCCATATTTGAAAAGATAGCAAAATTCGAATTTCAAACTCTAAAAACCGCCCAGGATAAGTTGCAACCTTCATTTTTGGGGTGTTGCAACCTTTTTCCAGATTTTGATATTTTGGCAGATTTCCGTCCATGAGCCTATTCCTCTTGCACCACTAGTAAACATACAATGAAAAGAGATCAAATTAGCCTTGAATTAGATACTCAAACAATTACTTTCATTTCTAGAGCTTTTTGTGTTTATTCGTGTCGGATATGCCGAGTAATATGTCAGAAAACATGTCTAGATAACTTCTTTTGGGAAGTTATCACACCCCCACACTTAAACCTTTGCTAGTCCCGAGCAAAGAGAAATAATTATTTCTAATGGGTGCCCGATAATTATTACACCCCAAATAAGAACAATCCTATCTTAACATGCGTTAGTCCAAAATACTCAAGAAGTTCGCTTTACTCAACTTATAAGCTTGATTATCATTAAAAGTTCAAACATCACAAATCCATTAGCTTGATAAAAGATAAAGCATACTAAGGAATTTTGTGTGGTGTGTGCGCCTTCTTCCAGATTATTTACTCCCCCGTACTTTTTCATTGAACATCCTCAATAATTCAAAAGGGTAAGAATAAGCTAAGTCATTACGCTAGCCTTGACAAGAATTAGCAGCATACGAGAGCATAGGTGTAGCTTTGGCTTAGTTGGCAATTCATGAATAGGCTTAAATTGTGGCATGGTAATTCCCTAGTTAATAATCTCAATCTTTCACCATATTACGAGGTTCAATCCTTAAGCCTTGAATATATAAACATATTGCTCTTATAGTTGGGATCATTCCAAGTATGTAATTGCCTACCCAGGCCACATATCACTATGACAAAAGTTTTGATTATTTCCTTTCTTTGTTTTTTATATGGTCACAGTTGGGATCATTCTAGATAGGCATGTACATACTTAGGCCGCATATCACTATGACAATTCACAAATATATTTTTTTTAATATAAATGCTGAATTGGAACACCCATAAATGGCTAAGGGATTAAGATAAAACTAGTGAAATATATGGAATTTAGTCATTCAGTAGTGGGTAGCAAAATGATACAGAACCAATCAAAGAATCTCACGAAAATTTAAAATGGTCTAGCTACTAAAACATTATCTTGACTCACATTATTACTTAGTTCTTGCTCACCCCATTTCCTAATTTTAGAAATCAACATCAAAAGTTTTCAGAGAAGTAAACGAAAACTGGAGAAGGATGTGCATGAATCAAATGCCTTAGAGTGCTTTATCAAAATAAATCTTGCTAATTTCAAATTCAAAATCTGAACTCCTAGGATTCCCTAGCCGTACCAATTAATTATCATTGAACTTCAAGAATAACTTATCACTAAGTACTGTCAATATACAAAATATTACAATTACGAGTGATCAAATTATCTACCACCACAATTGCAGGGGCGATGTTAGCCAACACCACCACACTTAAGGGCTTGCTAGGCCCTAGCAAGGTTAATGTGTTATATATAAAAAATAATATTCTTTCTATACTACTCAGCCTTTGCATGAATTAACTAAAAATGAAATTGAAACAGTAAAAACTCCCCTGATAAGGAAATGATTTCCTCTGAGTCTCTTGAGTTTCTTTAATGTGCTCCCCATTTGCTCCGATGATCTACAGTACTCCGTACCATATTTACCTGCCCAACTTTTATCTTGGCTATGATAGAAGAGAACAAAACATGGAGGCAATCTAATAAAGTTCGTAACTGCATGAATTAGCAACAACAATGAACTAGAATAACTTAATCGTCTTCATATTCATGTCATAACTGTTAATTATAGCAATAACCTAAATCATGTTATATCAATTTGAACATAAGAGCAGAGTTATACGGTAAATTAAATTTAGGCTTTCCAAAATATCTAGCACTTAATGAGTCCAAATATACACGTAAGATCATATCATATCATGTGAGCAGTGCAGAGTAACTAGTCACCATGCAGTTAAGCAAAATAGTTCAAAATAAAGTCATCCAGAGCATAAAAGAAACAAAATAGTATCCATCAACCATTAGTACAGTCATCCAAAATTAAATGAATCAAAAAGGATCTAATCAGATCCCCCCTCATCGTCTTCTTCGGGTTCATCCATTTCTTGATCCTCCTCACCTTCTGGCTCCACCTCTTTTTCCTGATTCCTTTCTTCCTCCTGATCCTCGTCTTCTTCATCTAATTCGGTTGGGTCGAGAGTGCTTCCATCAGCCGCTAGCAACTCTCCCTTGTCGTTGAACTGCCACTGATATCGAAACGGCTCTTCATCCACCTGCAACTTTGCTCTCTTCAAGAGACTATCAATCTTCCTCTCCATAATATCTAGTCGGGAACTGAAGTAGCAGTGCTGGCATCTCAAGTATACCTTTATGTACTCAATACTATCCATAGCTTCATGCAACGTGACCCCTTCCCCGGATGGCACTGCTACTTTCTCCCGCTTTCTGGCCGATGACGCTGAATATCGACTTCCTATTATTTTGTGAGGTGTCTTAAAACCGCTGTCCATCTCAGTCCCTACTTTAATATTCACCTTCACAACCTGTCCAGTTATCGGCCTCCGCACTTGGGTTATCAAATACTCAGCACCGCAGGCTACCCCTGCCTGCCTACAAAGCTCTGTGATCAAGATTGGGAACCATAGCAGCTTGGCCTTATCCTCCCAGATTTTCATCTTCAAATGGTTGCTGATTATCGCTCCCACATTAATCCTATGCCCCTTCAAAATGTGATATATCAGCTCTGCTCTGTCCAAAGTGACGTTGTTCAGGTGGCGGGTAGGCATAACGGTAGCATTTATGAAAAGGAGCCACACCTTAGCTTCCCTGGACAGGGATGTGGATTTCAGCGCCTTCGTCGACCTCTTTGACCATTCCAGGTCTGGTGAATTGCCGATCGCAGCTTTCAATTCATCCGATGTAATTTGATAGTTCAGACTCTCCAATTCTTCATCAGCACCTACTCCGTACAGCTCATTGATTACATTGGAAGATATGTTGATCAGCTTCCCTCGTACCGTCACTACCTCATCCTCCATTTGTTTAGCGTTTGCGTAAAATTCGTATACCCAAGATAGAATGGCCTCCGACCGATGATGGCAGAACATCTCCCAGTGCAACTCATGCATTTGGAGCACGTAGGGAAGGCTCCACACTCGCTTCTCCATCAGGAATCCCCTTTCATAAATCACTGGCAATGTTTTTAGATTCTCAAATCTAGATGCGGCAGCTTCGCTAACAAACCGTAACGCTCTCTTGGCTATCGATTTCCCTTTCCTTTTGGTCGACATTTCTACATTATGGGTTTAGCAAGATTCAGGAACTCCTCACCCTCACACATTCGAGACTCAGACATGGAGATGAGAACTGAAATAAGAATGGTGCTAGGCACTTTCGAAAATTACCTGATCGGGCTTTAGATGCTATGGTAGGGAGGGGTCCGGCGAAGTTGCACTCGTCGTCAGGTCGCGAAATGGGGATGGGTTCACTGGGAATCAACTCCTAGCAGTTTGCCGCCACTCACGCCGCCGATTACTCCCCGCAGAACTCGCCGACGCCGCCGTCGACGCCTCCGTTTTCGCGAATTAGGGCAGGATTCGGGCGTTGGACGTCGTTTCGATTTCCTTCCTCCCTTGTTTTTTTATATAGATGAGCGTGTCCAAAGAAGAAGAAGCCCGGTTCAAGTGAACCGGGGCCACGTGGCGCACTCTGAATGGATCCCTCCAGCCGGTTCAGCGCCGGATTGACCGCCTATTCCTCAGTACTGGCCGAAACTAAGGTGTTGCAACCATTTATTTTTGTTGTCGTTGCAACACCCTCGCGATTTACACTCTCCAGCCCAACAAGAAAGAAAGGTGTTGCAACCATTTATTTTTGTTGTTGTTGCAACACCCGCGCGGTTTACACTCTCCAGCCCAACCAGAAAGAAAGGTGTTGCAACCATTTATTTTTGTTGTTGTTGCAACACCCGCGCGGTTTAAACTCTCGAGACAGAAATCTGGATGTTGCGTCAAATTAAAATTTTCAGCGTTGCAACTACCACCACTGCCCCTACCAATTTTTCCATCAGTAATTGAATTCTTTCCTCCACCACTACTCTCCTAATCAAACCAAAGAAAACTTGAAGAAAAACTACTAAATTCAAACAATAAACTAAACATACAGCGATGAGTTGCCTCTCACCTAGCGCCTAAGTTAATCGTCTCGGTAAGACGGCTCTCCTAGTACTCGTTAATGAAATTTTATGACCATCGCATCGCGCTGGTCACCACCCTCATAATAAATTTATAGTCGCTGTCCATTCACCTTGAAAGTTGATCCGTCCTTCTCATTACATATTGTTACTATACCATGTGGGAATACCTCAACAACTCGGAATGGTCCAGACCATCTCTATTTCAGCTTTCCTGGAAATAAACGAAGGCGTGAATTATACAAAAGCACAAGTTGTCTGCTTCTAAATTCTCTCTTCTGCAGTCTCAAATCCTGCCATTTTTAATCCGATCTTTATAAAGCTTCGTGTTCTCGTAAGCATTAAATCTAAGCTCTTCTAACTCATTCAAGTGCAGAAGCCTTCTTTTACCTGCTTCTTGAAAGTCAAAGTTAAGTCTCTTGATTGCCCAAAAAGCTCTATGCTCCAATTCTACCGGTAAATGACAGCCCTTTCCATACACCATCCTAAAGGGAGTCGCACCTATGGGCGTTTTGTAAGCGGTCCTATAAGCCCATAACGCGTCATTTAATTTAAATGCCCAATCCTTCCTGGTTGTACTCACTGTCTTCTCTAAGATGGACTTAATCTCTCTATTGGAGACTTCGGCTAATCCATTGGTTTGCGGGTGATATGCTAGGGCCATTTTATGTGTTACACCATATTTTTTTTAAAAGTAATTAAAATTGTGTATTACAAAATGTGAGCCCCCATCACTAATTATCGTCCTAGGCGTGCCGAATCTCGTAAATATATTTGCTTTTATAAACTTGAGTACAACCTTGGCATCGTTTTTTTGTGTGGCAATGACCTCTATCCATTTTGACACATAGTCTACTGCCAATAATATGTAGAAATTTCCTCCTGAATTCACAAACGGCCCCATAAAATCTATGCCTCAAACATCAAATACCTCTACTTCCAGAATATTGGTCATAGGCATACTTGCCCCCCGACGAATATTGCCCGTCTTTTGGCATCTATCACACGCCTTGACAAACACGTGAGCATCCTTAAATAGCGTTGGCCAATAGAAACCAGCCTCTAGTACCTTCATAGCAGTTCGTTCTCCCATAAAGTGCCCTCTATAAGGAGATGCATGATACTTTTCTAGGATATCATGAACTTCCATCTCAGGTATGCACCTACGAATGGCTTAGTCAGCGCATATCCTAAATACATAGGGGGCGTCCCAAAGATAAAACTTGACCTGATGAAAAAATCTTTTCTTCTGCTGATAATTTAAATCTGACGGCAAAATGTTACTCACAATGGAATTTACGATATCAGCATATCATGAGGTATTCCCCTCCGACACTGCCAACAGACTCTCATCAGGAAAATTCTTCCTAATCTCAATGTCTACATTCTTCCCATACTCAGACTCTAGACGTGATAGGTGGTCTGCTACAAGATTCTCCGCCCCCTTACAATCTTTAATCTCCAAATCAAACTCCTGCAAGAGGAGTACCCACCTAATCAATCTAGGTTTAGCATCCTTTTTCTCTATCAAAAAACGCATAGCAGCATGGTCTGTATAAACTATCACCTTAGACAATATTAAATAGGAGCGGAATTTGTCAAAAGCAAAAACAACTGCTAATAGTTCCTTCTCGGTAGTGGTGTAGTTTATTTGTGCGTCGATCAGTGTCTTGCTAGCATAGTAGATTGTGTGGAAGACCTTGTCGCACACTTGTCATAAGACTGCGCCCACAGCAAAATTGCTTGCGTCACACATAATGGTGAATGGTAGAGACCAATCAGGTGCAATAATAATCGGTGAAGAAACTAGACTTTGCTTTAATGTATGAAAGGTGGCTAAACACTCCTCGTCCAAATTAAAGTTGGAATCTTTTTCCAACAACTGGCTTAGCGGCTTAGAGATTTTAGAAAAATCTTTAATGAAATGACGGTAAAAGCCGGCATGACCCAGAAAACTACGCACTCCCTTAACATTAGTTGGTGGGGGCAATTTTTCTATAACCTCAGTCTTCGCTCGGTCTACTTCCAAACCCTTCTTGGACACCTTGTGTCCCAGAACAATCCCTTCTTTGACCATGAAATGATATTTTTCCTAGTTTAAAATTAAGTTGGCTTGAATGTATTTGTTCAAAACTTTCTTTAGCACTCCTAAACATTCATCAAACGATCTCCCAAACACTGAAAAATCATCCATAAAGATCTCGATCCCCTCATCAATTAGTTCAGTAAAGATAGCGATCATGCATCGCTGAAATGTGCCAGGAGCGTTGCATAATCCAAAGGGCATGTTCCTAAATGCAAATGTTCAAAAAGGACAGGTGAAGGTGGTCTTCTCCTGATCCTTAGGAGCTACCATGATTTGATTATACCCCGAGTAACAATCTAGGAAACAAAAGTACTCATTTCCTGCTAGCCTATCAAGAACCTGATCAAGGAATGGGAGTGGGAAATGGTCTTTCCTAGTCGCTTTATTCAACTTTCGGTAATCCATACAAATCCTCCATCCAGTTACCGTTCTAGTGGGAATCAACTCGTTGCTCTCATTTCTAACTACCGTAATACCCCCCCCCTTCTTTGGCACACACTGAACAGGACTTACCCACCAACTATCGGAGATAGGATATATAATACCTGCATCCAACCATTTGATTATCTCCTTCTTGACCACTTCTTTCATGGGTGGGCTAAGTCTTCGTTGGGGTTCTATTGACTCTTTTGACTCTTCCTCTAGAAAGATTTTATGCATGCAAACTGAAGGACTTATCCCTCCAATGTCTGCAATGGTCCAGCCTAATGCTCTCTTGTTCTCACAAAGAACTGCAATCAATTTATCTTCATTCTCCTTTCTTAAGGATGCATCAATAATAACCGGTAATGTGTTGTCCTCACCTAGAAAAACATACTTTAGGTTTTCGGGTAGCAGTTTCAATTCAAGCATAGGTGGCTCTACAATAGACGGCTTCATGATTTCCGACTCGCTTGACCTGCTTATTAACTCAAACGCATTAGCATTTGGTAAATGCTCAAAAGTACATAACGCTTCCTCAGTTTCCTTTGATTCTGGATCCTCTTCTATTTCTTCATTTGTTAAAGCACTAAGAATTTTGTGCTCCCAATTATTTTCATTATGCATCATCCATATAGGTGCACTCACCTCCGTAATAGAGAAACATTCCTCTTTATCATCCAGAAATCTCATGGCTTTGAGGATGTTGAATGTCACATTCTCATCATTAACTCTCATTGTAAGCTCACCCTTCTGAACATCAATGAGTGTTCTTCCGGTGGCCAAGAATGGTCTACCAAGAATGATAGGGACATCCTTGTCCTCATCCATATCAAGTACTACAAAATCAGCGGGGAAAATGAATTTCTCAACTTTAACCAACACGTCTTCTACAATTCCCTTCGGGAATGCAAGAGACCTATCGGCCAACTGTAGAGTGAGAGATGTAGGTGTTATCTCCCATAGACCCAACTTCTTATAGATAGATAATGGCATCAGGTTGATGCTCGCTCCGAGGTCACATAACGCTCTCCCAACAAACTTCACTCCAATAGAACAAGGAATTGTGAAACTATCGGGATCCTTAAGCTTGGGTGGCAGCTTGTTCTGCAATATAGCACTACACTCCTCAGTCAACGCCACTATCTCTTTATCAACAAATTTTCTCTTCTTTGCCAAGATATCTTTCATAAACTTAACATAACTCGACATTTGCTCAAGCGCCTCGGCAAATGGGATGTTTATAGTTAGCTTTTTGAAAATATCCATAAACTTCTGGAATTGTATGTCAAGTTTGGATTTAGCCAGTCTAGATGGAAATGGGGGTGGTGGGTATATTACGTCTTTCTTTTGGTTTAATTTCTCTTTTTGCTTCTCTCTCACCTCCTTCTCTAATGTGCTTGACTCACTCGGCATCTTACTGGCCTCTTCTTCCCTAGCTTTCTCAAGCAACCCCTGCCCACTTGGAATCTCTACACCACTCTGTAAGGCAATAGCTTTGCATTGATTATTATGATTTTCTTTTGTTGGATTTAGTGTGGTATCAGAAGGTAGAGTTCCAATGGGTCTTTGACTTAATGAATTTTCAAGTTGACCCATAGTTGTTTCTAGTGATCTTAATGAAGATTCTATTCCTCCCATTCTTGAGTCATACTTTTGGAACATGCCTAAGATAAACTCATCTGATATCTTCCTTTGGTTTAATTGTTAGGGTTGAGAGTTATTATTGATAGGAGGGTGGTTCATATTTTGATTAAACCCTGGTGGGTGATTCGCCCCTTGATTGTTTTTCCAGGAGAAATTGGGGTGATTTCGCCACTCGGGGTGATAATGATTGGAAAATCCAGGTGGACCTTGCCTTTGTGCTCCTCCTACATAATTTGCTTCTTCAGAAATTTGATTTAATTGCTCCACCGTCAATGGAGCACTAGATGAAGGCTATGATAATGAATCTAATCTCTTATTAATTAGGTTGAATTGTGATGCCATTTAAGCGGCCAAGGAAGTGATTTGGTCCACTTGGTGGATACCAACCGTGTTGTTGTTCCCTTGACGCTCATAGGCTTGATAGTTATTTGCAGTGAGATCTTCGAGGATTGCATACGCGTCCTCGGGATACTTCTTAATTAACAATCCTCCAGCAGCCCCGTCTACTAAGATCATGGTTGCAGTTTGCAGTCCATTATAGAAGGTGGAAACTTGTTGATGTAGGGCTAACCTATGGTGGGGACCCTTTCTCAGTAGCTCCTTAAAACTCTCCCAAGCGTCGTATAGTGTCTCTCTGTTTCCCTGTGTGAATGTGGTTATATCTCTTATTAGCTTTGCAGTCTTCGAAGGAGGAAAGTATTTATGTAAGAATTTTTCGACTAGTTGCATCCAAGTTGTGATACAATCATCAGGTAAAGAATCTAGCCAATCCTTAGCCCTCCCTTCTAGTGAGAACGGAAACAGTCGTAACATAATTGCATCATCAAATGCCCCGTTACACTTAAACATATCACAGATGGCTAAGAAAGTTTTTAAATGAGAATTTGCATCCTCATGATTGAGACCCCCAAACTTATTATATTGAACTTGTTGCATGATTAGTGGGTCCATTTTAAAGTTATTTGTTGCAATTGTCGGACGAGCAATGCTGAAATGCAAACCCCCACCTAGAGGTGTATTATAGTCATAGCATGTCATGCGAGGTGCATTAGGTTGAACATTTTGTTCAACATGCTCCTCATTATCATCAACGTTGTTTTGCACATGATTATCCATCGCAGGATGAATAATGTTAACGGTCCTAAAGTCTCTCCTGTTTTATCTACAGGTATGCTCAATTTCAGAATTCAAAGGCAATAATTCTACTTGCCTATACCTGGACATACACTGCACAGATTTTCAAATAAACTTGATTCAAACAAATAAACAAACAAACAAACAAAGACTTGATCTCTAAGTACTAGGGATTCACTAATATTATGAAAATAATTAACACTAACTCAGAAGCACCTCCCCGGCAACGGCGCCAAAAACTTGATACGCCCGAAATAGATATATATTTACGCAAGTGCACGTGCCAGATCAAGTAATATAAAGTGAGAAGTGATCGTTCTCTCAAGGAGGTGATTGACCTAGTGATCACAATTACTAGCTCTTCCCGTTCTCTAAATTCAAGACAATAATTAAGGTGAATTTCTAGTTTTATTTAAAGAAGTACTCTTTAGACAAGAACTAAAATGCACGGACAAGAAAATATTGTTATCCAAGTTTTAGGAAAGCAATCTTGCATGTTGGTTTCCCTTACTTATTGCGATGATTTTTTATAGAAAAATCTTTTATGAGTCGTTTGACTTCTATCTTGCAAGGATTTAAAAGCGGATCTCTTTATCCCTCGATTTCCGAGATCCGGTCACCCAAATTCCCTCAGTTATCTCTAACTTGGGTGGAAAGAAAGTAACGAAAAGCGCACAAATCCACTACGCTAACTCAAGAGGAAATCTCTTTCTCTCTCGAAGTTATATTAGAAATTAGGTTACACTTACACCGCTCCTCTCTCGATTCTCGCAGTGCAGTAAAAAGATGGAATTTTGACTAAAGAAATACGTGACTCCTCTCTCGAATCTCGCCACATAATATAAAGGATTCAACCCTAGAATAGCATAACTCCTCTCTCGAATCTCGTCATGCTAACTAGAAGATGAATACTTACTCAAAACATCCACAAATAGAGAACACAATTCCAATAAAGATAGAAAATCAAACAATCATTAAGTCAAAACCTTGAATCAAATCATCACAACAAGTAAGGTACTCACAACACACAAGATCTAAGAAATTAGTTCATGGCGGAGAGATGAAAGCAAATTAGATGGATCTTACTAGACATGCTGTAGAAAATTCGAAAGTTTCAAGAAATAATTCACTCGGATGTGGGAGATCCGTTGCTCTTGACGATCCGGTGGTCTTCTTCTTCTTGCCTAGGGTTTTTTCGCCCAAGATGGTTCTTCTCCTCCAAAAGCTCTCCTTTCTATGTCCAGAACTGTCTTTTCTTTCCTTCCTTTTGTCCTTTAAAAATGCCACCAGATATGCCAAGGGATGCCTCCTTCCATATTTGAAAAGATAGCAAAATTCGAATTTCAAACTCTAAAAACCGCCCAAGAGACGTTGCAACCTTCATTTTTGGGGTGTTGCAACCTTTTTCCAGATTTTGATATTTTGGCAGATTTCCGTCCATGAGCCTATTCCTCTTGCACCACTAGTAAACATACAATAAAAAGAGATCAAATTAGCCTTGAATTAGATAATCAAACAATTACTTTCATTTCTAGAGCTTTTTGTGTTTATTCGTGTCGGATGTGCCGAGTAATATGCCAGAAAACATGTCTAGATAACTTCTTTTGGGAAGTTATCACACGTACGCGTGTTCAGCTTCCTCTTTGGAGACTCCAAGGGCTTGGGGCTTTGATGCGCGTAATCGATCCGTTCGGGTTCACGTGTACTCGGTTCGAGTCTTGCCGGATTGACTAAGAAATTTCAGGAGGGGTCCATCAAATCCCCCAAAATTTTCGCGAGTCAAGACCCGCGAAGCGTTGAGTACAGAAATTTTATGTCTTCCTTGGTGTGCTCAGATCATTAGAAAATTATCTACCGTATTTTGCGAAATACTGGTCAAATACTGGTGCTTATTCGCTGCATGTTTTGAAACAGGAAAGTTTGGCAAGAAATATCTTACAAATTTGGTCGCCTTCCATTATGAGTTCACCTTTGATGTCTATAAATTGGAGAGGATCATTCTGCTCTTTCCACATGCTGTTGTAGAGATTTTGGAGTTTATGGAGCTTCTGTGGTAATCATGTCTCCCTCTAAAAAGGTTAGTATTTTTGTTGACTCGGGAGTGAGGAGCGAGGCGAGCGGGAAAGGGCACCGACAGGGGTTCTACCTAGAAGGGCGCTAATTTTTGGGTGGTGGTAGAGGTGGCGAGCGCGGAGATGGCAGACGCGCTGATGCGCGGAGGGGGATGCCTGCACGCGAGGGGGCTGCTCGCGTGCGGGCCTGCGGGCTCGCTCGGGGCTGCCAGTGCGCATGCGTGCGGGTTTTCTGGCGTGGGAGCTTGCATGCGGGGTCACTCATGCTCGTGTCTGGGTCCTCTTTTGTGGTCGCGTCATTCTCCTTACGTGCTAATCTTCTTTCAATTGTTTGATTTGGTGTTGACGCACGTTTCCTTTGTAGGTGTCGAAAGGTGGTGTCCCGTAGCGATCGATGCACCTTCTGTCGACCTTGACCTCTGCCCGTGTGGGCAGTTGGAGGAAGCGTCTTGAGATTTTGGAGGGCGTCGAGATTGTAATTCATTCTCCGTTGAAGTGCGTTTAGCACCCTCCTGCCTAGGGGTGTAAGACGGAACCAACCGAACTGCCTAACCGAACCAAACTAAACTAAACCGCACGGTTCAGTTGGTTTTTAGTAGCCCACGGCTTGGTCATGGTTCCAATTTTTGAAAAACCGTGTGGTTCGGTTCGGTTCACAGTTCGGAGTATCATTCTCCTTGTGTGCTAATAAAATTGATTAGCAACACAAGGTCTACACATATCTATAGACCTTGGTCGTGTCATTCTCCTTGCGTGTTGATCTTCTTTCAATTGCTTCATGATTCAGTGTCACTTTCTTTCTATGGTAGGATTAAAGTGAGAAACTATCATTGATTAGCAACACAAGGTCTACACATATGTCGGGATAAAAATTAGTTGGTGATTTTTTTTCATTATGACGATAACTTCGACAATGTCTTGGTCTGACATTAATACCTTCATCAATGCTAGTATTGCTCTTATCAGTTCTCAGTAGCAAATTTCTTTTCTTTAAGTATTGAACCACTCAAACTGAACCGAACATAACCGAACAGTTCGGTTCCAATGGTGTTCGCGGTTATGTTCGGTTTCAAATTTTTGGAACCACACGTGGGTGGTTCAGTTAGCGGTTTTGATCAAAAACCGAACCAAACCAAACCGTTACAGCCCTACTCCCGCGGGCCACTTTACGATTACCGAGGGGTGCTTGAAAGCTGGCTTTCGGATCCCTCCTATAGAGGAGGCAGTCGTTGTACTTCAGTTCTGCGGTGTTCGAGTGACAAAGTTTTCTCTGATAGGGCTAACAAGGATTATGGGGTTGTTTTGCTTCTTTCAAGAGCATGGCTCCCGGATGTCGGCTCATCTCTTCTACGGGTGGTGCGAGGTCCACCTTAGCTAAGGTGACCGGGTCAAAGTTTGGAGCAACAAGAGGTGGTTGTCGTTTGAGGACAAGATCGACTATCACTATGGAGGAACATTATATGGGTTCGTCAAAAACCAGTGGGAGCTTCCCGAGACTTGGCGGGATCCTATTGATTGTTGTCGCCATCTTACGGGGAAGGAGTGTGATTTTACTCCATTGTTGGGCTTTGATGATTCGCGCGAGCTGGGGGTTGTTCTTTATAAGATCAAGACATTCATTGTTGATGAGCGACTTAGTTCTTGCAGGCCTTTTGACGGATGTGGAGCGGAGCTTTGTTGTTCTGCTGGAGCGCGAGAAGAAAAAGAGGAAGCTAGATTTCTCTCAACAGCAGGGGGAAGACGGGCCACCCTCGATTTCCACCAAGTTTGTCATAGATGTTGTTGATGATTGCCTTGAGGACCTGGTTGCTGATCATCCCCCTATGGAGACTGAGGATCCGACAGAGCCCCCTATGACCGAGCCGACTTCCCGAGTGATTACTGAGCAACCGCTGGTGACAGTGAAGGGGAAGGAGCGGGAGTGCTCTGCTTGCCAAGCGCTTCTCCGGAAGGTACGTTTATTACCCTAAGTTTTTTTCTTACCCTTTCCCTGCACTGGGTGCTGAAGTAACTCTTTATTCATGTTCACAGCTGTACGAAGCTCGAGGCATTGCGATTTCTTGGAATAGCACCTACATGACCACGAAGGATGATTTTCTCTCCCAGCGGATGAGATTGGTCGCATCTAAGGACTTGCCGATGGAGGCCCATAAGAAGAAGAAGGACGTTGTTTCTTGCCTGGTTAACACAGAGTCACAACTGCTTCTTCTCAGTCCGAGGCGGAGACTCTTCGGGCCAAGCAAAGCGCTACCAACTTCGAGATCAAGACTCTTTATAGGAG
Source organism: Platanthera zijinensis (assembly GCA_039513925.1). Taxonomy (NCBI): domain Eukaryota; kingdom Viridiplantae; phylum Streptophyta; class Magnoliopsida; order Asparagales; family Orchidaceae; genus Platanthera; species Platanthera zijinensis. The sequence goes on from CM077080.1 coordinate 231,854,755, forward strand.
GCTAGATTCTACTGAGGTGACTCTTGTGAAGGAGGTCTACTACACCGAGGTGGCTTACGCTGCAATGTTCCAGCAGGAGGGGATATCAAGCAGCTAAAGAATGAGAAGGCCCAGCTGATCGCGGAGTGGGAGGAGGTCAAGGTCGTTCATGTAGACACAATGGCTGAGTACAGAGCTTCCCATGACTTTGAGGTGGAGCGCACTCGCATTGCGGAAGAGGCGCGCTCTGAGATGATGACGATGGAGGTCGACCTGCTTGTGGACTGCCTAGGCTTCGACAAGGGGTTTTGAGCTGCTCAGAGGTTTCCGGAGCGCGACGCTCTGGGTGTGGAAGATGCCTCGGATAACGAGGCTGACACTGATGTGGAGGGATGAATGTGTAGACCTCTTCCTTTCTTGTTTCCTTTTGGTTTGCCTGTTTTTACTTCGTAGGCGTTTTTTTGCGCCGTTATATGTTTTTGCTTTTTATGATGATGTAACCCATGTAGCACCTTTCACTTGAGAGGAGACCTTTTTTTGGATCTGTTGTATTTTGGTTGTGCTTTGGTGCATGTATTTTTTGGTGGAATAGCGCTTTGCTTGAGCGTTGCTTGTTTACTCGTGCTTCCGAGAGAGACATAGGCCACTGAAGGTTTGGATGCAATGTGCTCCCGCTTGCTTGTACCTTGAGCGGGGATGGTGGAGAACCTTTGTCTATGCCTTTAGGAGAATGAGGGTTCATCCATGCGAAGGGGCGAAGAACCTTTGTTCATTCGCGCCTCAGGAGGACCGAAGTCCATCAGGGTGGAGGTGGCAAAGAACCTTTGTTCGTTCGCACCTCAGGAGAACCGGGGTTCGTCCAAGCAGAGGTGGTGAAGAACCATTATTCGTTCGCGCCTCAGGAGGATTGGGGTCCATCCGGGTGGAGGTGGCGAAGAACCTTTATTTGTTCGCGCCTTAGGAGAACCGAGATTTGTCTAAGTGGAGGTGGCAGAGAACCTTTATTCATTCACTCCTCGGGAAGACCGGGGTCCATCTGGGTGGAGATGGCGAAGAACCTTTGCTCGTTCGCAGCTCAGGAGAACTAGGGTTCATCCAAGTGAAGGTACAGATGAATCTTTGTCCATCTCTCCTGAGAGGTGCAGACTTATATTTGTCCGTCTCGCCTAAGATGCAAATGGGCTTTCGCCGATCTTCCCTGAGGTGTAGAAAGGCTTTCACGGATCACTCCCATATGGTGCAAAAAGGATTTTACCGATATCGACTTGCGATGACCTAGTTGCGGTAGAAGGGAAAACAAACACTTTATTGCTGAAAAAAGTACATGTGCTCACAAATCCACCTTCGCGACTTATTCTTCAAGATGAAAATAGGGAAAGTAGTAGATAGTTAGGGGCATGCTGGTCTGGAGTCGGTCTGCGCTTCTACGACCCCAAGGCCTCTGGGAAGTCGTCCTACGAGCAGATATCTAATGTGATGCCATGAGCCAGTGCATCTATGCGGAGTTCCCTTAGCATTGGTCCCCTGAGGATGGCATTGCATGTCGAGGTAGCCTTGATGATGATGTACTGCACGTTATATGTGGCCAGCACTAGGGGAACCCCCAGAGTCACTTGAAGGATGATACTTCCTATGATCGGGATCGTTGGGTGCCCTGTGACATATGCGCCCTCTAAACAAAGCTCGAGGTCTATCCCGGAGATTCTGAGCTGGAGAAGAGTTAATAGGAATAACATGTTCGTGAATATGTCATCGTCGATCATTATTCTAGGTACTTTGACCAGCAGGCTCCCGAGGGTTGCACAGATGTGATGAGGAGCAGGCTTCGGGAGGCTGGGGATGGTTGGCTAGGCCGACTTTAGTAGCTTCCTGAGCGGAATCCCCTTGTGGGGCTACCATTTTGTGGTCTCTCTCGGGGTTGGTGATGTGTCTTATCCTTTCCATGAAACTTCTTGAGGAGTCCATGGTGTGTGAGTCATTCGACCTCCTCCTTCAGGCGTATGCAGTCTTCTGTGTCGTGTATGTTTCCTTTGTGAAAGCGATAATACTGGGACAGATTTCCCCAGCTCTGAGTGAGCGCCTTAGGCCTCCGGAGTTGGGGGTGTATCCTGAGGGCTCCTAGAACATCCGTGAGAGAGGCGTCGAGCTTGGCGGAGTGTTGCTACCCCCTGTTTTCTAGGTTTCGATGAAGGGTTTGTTGCGCTTTTCGGGAGTTGGGCTTCTTGCGGGCTATGCCCCCCCCCCCCCCGACTGTTCGTATGGCATATAGCGAGGGCTACCCGACTGAGCAATCGGTGTCCTGAGGGGAATGAGGCTTGACCTACTTATATGGGATGTACATCCCATCGAGGTTTGGGAAGCTCCCATCTCCCTCGGTAGGGTGAGCGCCTGTGTCTGATGCTCTTCCATCTGGTGCATGTGTTCTTCCACTAATGACGCCAGTACGACGATTACTTCCTCGAGGCATGACGTCGAATTGGAGAGCAAGTCGCTGGATGGTTGGCTTCTAGGCTCTTTGAGAGCCGGTTGGCTAGTAGCACGCGCGCTTCCTTTTGTCATTGCTGTGAGCTGGAGCAATGCTGAGATTTATTATAGCTTTTTGGAATACCTTCCCATAGATAGTGCCAAACTGCTACGGGTCGCCCGATTTTTTCCCAGTTCGGAGAAATCAGACCGTCTTAGTTCAAAATCGGATCGAGCGCACAAACATTCAAAGTAAACCGCAGCAAATGACAAGAGGAGATTTTGATGTGGAAAACTCGGAAAGAGTGAAAACCACGTGGCTGGATCTGTGCCGATCCAAAATCCACTAGTTTCTTGGAGTTTTACAAAAAATGATTTAATCTCGGAGGGCGACAAGCAACTACTCCATTACAAGTGTAAAGTACAGAAAATGAGAGAAAACGACCAAGTCCTTGGAGCCTCGATGGAAGCGCATCGGCCTTGAAATGTTGTTGAACTTGCGGAACTTTGGGGGAGCGTTCTGGCCGGGAATTCTCTAAGACCACAGAGTTGTTAAAGGGAGCACTCTCATTGAGGCGGAGCCTTGATGGGAGCGCTCTCGCGGAGGCGACTGACGTGAATTGGAGCTTCTTGAAACTTTAGCGCAAGGAGAGAAGTAGAGAGAATTCCTGAGCGGAGAATCAGCCATAGTACACGATCTCGTTGGAAAATCTCAGAGCTCTTTCTTGCCTCTGGAATTGTTTGTCTTCAAATGAAGGACTGAGTGCTTATTTATAGTTTTTTGGAGGGTTATGGTGGTAACTGCACAGAAGAGTGATTTGTGTTGGCGAATAACGTCGCTCTGTTTTTATCACTTGGATCACCAATTTCACCGAAATGACGAGAGTGCCCTCAGGCAGTTCTGGCGGCCTGGGCAAGGTGCCCGGATGCGGCGGCGGAGGAGGAGGAGGTCGGAGACGGAGGGAGTCGCTGGCGGCAGCGGCTGCCGCCACTAGCGTGCGCGGGCCAGGCACACCTGTGTGGTCATGTCGTGCCCGTGCACTGGTTCGGCTTCCTCTTTGGGGGCTCCCGAGGCTTGTGCCTTTGATGTGTGTAATTGGTCCGGTCTGACTCACGTGTACTCGGTCCGAGTCTTGCCGGTTTAACTTAGAAATTTCAGGGGGGGGGGGGACTCCATCAATGCTAATGGCGATTTTCATGAGATCGAGAAGTTTCCAGGTTAGATAAGCACCGCAGAACCTCCTCCTTGCACATCAACAATCTATGGAACACTTTCCTCATCTTCCTCTCCACCGGCCCCAACCCCTCCTCAAGTTTCTGGCTCACAATTGCTAGATTCCTGATCGCCGCCTCTGTTGCATCTCCATTCTTTGCCATTCATGGTCGCCAGCCAGCCAGAAGAAGAACCAGAAACCTATCGGCGAGAAAACCCTAATTGGAGTTGGTTGTACATAGTCTCAAAAAAAAGTCTCTATGAATGGTTCAATCTAGACTTATGACGTGTCCATAACACATTCTTATTTAATTGTTTGACTGATTTTATTTAACTACTTAGTCATTGATGTTTAATATCCTTTATTACTCCAAAAAAAATCCTGAACACCAAAGATTATTCCTTGAAAGGTCGTGAAGAACAGAAAAAGCATTAGAACAACTACAGATCCAAGAACACTTCCACGCAACATATTCACACGTATATATACCCCCGTCGAATATCATTCATAGGCCAAAAACTCCCACCACTGAGAGCAACCGCCGCCCGCCGGCAGCTGGTCAAAGGGCCAGCCGGAATTTTGAAAGCAGAGCTGCTGCTGCTGCTGCTTACTGTCATCCGGCCCGTTCCCCCCTCGCCCCTTCTCTTTCTGCACATGATTAATCTCCGCCTCTTCTCCCTCTAAAAAGCTTTTCATTTGTTTCTTCTCCTCGCCGGAGCTGTTTGTGTTAGATGACAAGCTCAGCAATGGCGTTTGGTCGGCCTCCCGGCCGCCCCTCGCGCTGCTGTCGCCGCTATCCCTTTTCCCCTGCACCGAATTAGTCTCCAGCATCTCCGCCAGCCTTTGCACCTAAGCATTCCAGCCGGATTCAAGCAAAATGGCGAATTTTTATTAAATAATTTATACCATAATCACTACAAATTTATCCCCTGAAAAAAAAACAGAGTGAGTAAATTAAAATGGAGCTTATATTAGCAGGACAGTTTTGGTTATACAAACTTTTGGTTAACCGCAAACAATATCGGCTAGCTGCAGGCGATCTTATATTAGCAAGCATTTTTTAGGATCCTCTTCAGTTCGCGTGAACTGGAGAGGTCCGGTTCACGATCGTGATTTGTCCGGTGAAATAGGACGGCAGATAGGAACTCAAGTTCACGCGTGGGACCCAGTCAGGTGGAGTTCTCGCCCACAGCACCGTCTGATTTCGCCGGGCAAATCACCGCCGTGAACAGGATCCCCTCCAGTTCACGCGAGCTGAAGAGGATCTTGATCGATATAATCTGCTGCCTGTAGGAGGATTTATTATTCCAGATCTGAAATGGACTGTAGAACTCTGAAATGGAGGAAGAAACTGCCACCTAGAGGACGAGCAAATAGGGCCTGGCAGAGGAGAAATCGCGGACTACTGGTTGGAGTATGCGAACCCTCGATCGATCGGAAATTGTCGGAAAAAATGAAGCAGGGGATGAGAAATTGCCGAAAAAACAAAGGGAGGACGGCTGTGCGGGATCGGGAATACTGAAAGTGCGAATAGGATGCCAGTTTGCTTGCTAATAGGAAATATTGAGTGCTTATAGCCAAAACTATTGAGTGCTTATAGCCAAAACTGCGGTGCTAATATCAGCGTCGTGCTAACCTGCACGGAGAGGAGATTTTTCTGGTGGAGGAGGGAGTCGAAGGAGGAGCGGAGGGCGTCGTAGTCGGCGGTGAGGGCGGCGTAGGCCCGCTCGAGCTCCTTGGACTTCCACCGGGCGCGCTTGTTCTGGAACCAAATGGCCACCTGCCGTGGCTGCAGCCCAAGCTCCTTGGCCAGCTGCTGCTTCTTCCTCGGCTCCAACTTTGCCTGAGTCTCGAACATCACCTCCATCGACTTCACCTGCGTCTCGCTGAACCGCCGCTTCTTCTCCCTCGCGGCGGCGGCGGCGGCGTCGTCCTCGCACCTACCGCCGCCCCCTCCCATCATCATCATACCGATCAGATTCTTCCGGATGGCCGCATTCGCATCCATGCATCATCACTCACCGGAATTTCATCAAGGCGGGAGCTTTAACAGGTATGGAGAAGGAGGAGAAGTGGCGTGGAGGAATTGGGCGTCTAAAATATTGGGGTTGCTGTCTTTCCGTCGAGTCCAGGTTGCTGTTGCTTGATCGGGCTTTCTTCTTCTCTCCGATCGCTATCTGTCCCTGTCTTGGGGCTGCTTGGGCGCCCAGCTGGCTCGCTGCCTTTTGTCTTTTTTTTCTTTGCGCACAACGGCTATGGGACCTGCAGATGGTGAACCAACTATTAATTGATGGGAATTGGAGGGTAGATTTTAAGATGTCTTCAGATATTTGAAAATTATTTAGAAGTGAATTATATATTAAGGTAGATTTATTATTGTGCAACTGTTCTTTCCGATTATATAATTTTCGTGATAATCTTTTTCTTGAAATTGCATGTACAAGACGTATTTCGAAAAGACGCAAAAAATTATGAGATTTTGGGATGTGACTAGCAATAATGGGTTGCGGTTAATAATTGTCTTATATTAAAGTAGATTAACTATCTTTTTTTTTGTTAAGGTTCTGTTTCGAATAACTTACGATGATGAATAAGTTGTTAATTGAAAATTGATACTTGTATAGAGATTTTATAAAAGCAATGATGAATAAGTTAGTAGATTGTTTGGATAGTTTATCCAGAAGTATTTATCTAATGTTTCATTCATAAATGTTTGCTCGTTTGTACGATATTTTGGCACGAACACGATTTTTTTCACCCGGATGCGATTTTTTTGCACTGAAGAGAAAAATGCGTTCTGGCAAATCACATCCGTGCGAAAAAAATAAACGCGCTCGGGCGAAAAAATCGTTCCTGGGTGAAAAAATCGCTCCCGGGTGAAAAAAGCGCGCATGAGCGAAAAAATCGCGCCCGGGCGAAAAGTTGCACAAGGGCGAAAAAATCACGGTCGGGCGAAAAATCGCTCACAGGAGAAAAAATCATGTCCGGGCGAAAATATCGCATCCGGGGGAAAAATTCGCGCCCGGGCAAAAATAACACGCCCGAGCGAAAAATGCTCCCTCGAGCGAAATATCCGCGCCTAGGCGAAAAAATCGCGCCAGGCCGAAAAAATCGCGTCTGGGCAAAAAAAACCGCGCCCTGACGAAAAAACGCTCCCGAGAGAAAAATTCGCGCACTGACGAAAAATTCGCGCCCGAACAAAAAATACGCATCCTAGCGAAAAAATCGCGTCTGGGCAAAAAAATCAATTTAGGATTTTTTTAAGGGATAAGCGCTTATGAGTAGTCATAAGTGGACCTGAATAGCTTATGAAAAATCAGTTTATCATCTATTTTTAAATGAGTGATTTTATATAAGCTGCACAAACAAACAGCTGAAAAACTGCATTTGTGTTTTGAATAATGATTATTCATCAACATAAGCTTCGTTTGGGGGGACTTATTTTCACCGGTCAAGCGGTCACGACCGCATGAATCAGACCTTAATTATGGTCAGATTCATGTGGTCGTGACCGCTTGACCGGTGAAAATAAGTCCCCCCCCCCCCAAACAGGGCCTACCTTAGGCCCCGTTTGGGGGGGACTTATTTTCACCGGTCAAGCGGTCACGACCGCATGAACCGGGACTTAAATAAGTCCAGGTTCATGCGGTCGACCGGTGAAAATAAGTCCCCCCCCCCAAACAGAGCCTAAGTTGAGTCAATTGAAGTAATATATACGATGTTGTAAAATCCGTACACATACAGGCACAGCTATAAAATATTGCAGGTAAACAAGAGCACAAAATAGCAACAAAATTTATAAATGAAAATATAAATTCAAATACAATAGAAATAGGAGAAAAATGACCGTCCAGTGAATACGTCGAGGGTACACCGGACACGTACGATCCTCGGCGAGAATCTGAGATCTGGACTGCAATCCGTCTTGCGGACGCACAAGGTTCACTGAACCTTCAACGTCAAAGTCCGACGTTCAACCGCACCACCACCAGAGAATAACGCTGCCACCGGAGAACAACGCCACCACTGGAGAGAAACCTCCGTCGAGGCTAACTGCACATGCGCACGCCGTCGACACCACGCCTCTCCACTCCAAAGAACATTCACTACAACGCCGGCAACAAACTCTAACACGCCCGGCGGCCACTCCCTCTCTCAACGTCGACGGCTACCTCCTCCAAGACCGGCGACAACACCCAAGGCCAACGGCCTCTCCGAGTGCACGAGCGAGAGAGAGAGAGAGGAGAGAGAGGTGAAATCCTTGGTACAGTCATGGCTCTTCTCCTCCAAATGCTACAGGAGGTTTTCTCCACACGTTCTCAACAGGCCGGCGGCTCCTATCTTTTTCACGGGGCTGGTTGTCAGGAATTAACAAAGCTTAGGTTTTATATTATTAAAAACCTAAGGTGCTAAATGGGTCCGGATCTGGGTTGGATCCGGATTCGAACCAATAAGGGAAAAACCAACAATCCACCACCTTGGTTCGGGATCCGGAGCCACCACCTGCACGAAGCACTCCCTGCACAAAGCACCAGCTGCACTAAGCATCAACTGCGCGAAGCAACACTGCACGTAGCACGATCTGCACGAAGCATCAGTCTGCATGAAGCACCACCTCAAGAACCTGAGGCGTCAGCCGACCTGCTCCAGTCGAATCATCCCTGCTCGGGCTCAACCTCTGAATGTCGACGCAATGTATGCCTAGTCAGACTACCAGAAGGGCAATCCCCTGCACCACCTTGACCATAACCTCTGTCGGCCGTAGAAATCATGGGCACACCACCTCGCATCGTGGTCCCCATCAGCCGGTACAGACTACCGTACTGTGTAGCTCGCATGAGCACGGTGCGCCCTCGCGTCACCGTCAGAACTCCACCTCTCGCCGCAAAACTGCATCCTCTGGAGTCTAGTCTGCCCAGCGATATCAAATTCCTGCGCAGCTTCGGTACCAGATGTACCTGCTCAAGCCTATGCACTTCTCCATCATGCATCATGATGTCTACCGTCCCTATCCCCGTGACCTCACATGCTGAGCCGTCACCCAGAAAGACTGACCCATTCGCCACCTCCAGTGAACTGAACATCCCTGCATTTGAGCAAATGTGTTGCAAAGCACCATAATCCAATATCCAGCTATCAGAGTCACATGGACTCTCAGTGATGAGGAGAGACACATCACTATCATCTGTCGTAGCTACCGCCGCCTTGCCCGCACCCTGGACGTCCCCAGAAATCTACGCACACTACAGACAATTTCTCCTAATATGGCCACTCTGCCTGCAATGGTAACACGTCACTGCCTTTCTCGACCCGGATCTGGACCGTGCACTTCCAGATCCCTTCTCGAACCGCCTCCCTTGTCGTCCTCCTACTGCCAAAGCATGCTCACCCTCAGGAGCGGGGTCCGACAGCATCTGACTGTACAGTAACGCAGACGTGATCTGCTCCACGTCTACTGTATCCTTCCCATACATCAGAGTGGTCTGCATGTTCTTATACAACGCCGGGAGCGAGGTAAGAAGCAATAAGGATTTGATCTTCTTCCTCCACCTTCACACTAACCACATGCAGTTTGCTCAGAAATCTATTGAACACGAGTGTTCATGCAGGTTACCACCCTCCTGCATCTTAAGGCCGTACAATCTCTGCTTCAACAACAGCCTCGTGGTCAATGACTTGCTCATGTAAAGTCCCTCAGCCTTCTCCCATAGCGTGTCAGCGGACTCTTCAATACCGACGTTGAACAACACCTTGTCGTCGACGCACACCCTGATAGCGTTAGTGGCGCGCTCATCTATCTCCATACACTCAGAATCCTTCACCTGAGCGGGCAAAGTATCACGCCCCCGCAGCACATGGATCAACCCCTGCTCAACCAGCATATCCTTGACCCGAATCTGCTATAGGAGAAAGTTCCCGCTACCGTCAAACTTCTCCACCGAATATCTGGCCAACATAGTGTTCTTCCCTTCCATAGCTGCCTGCAGTACCTCTAGGTAATCTGATTAATTCACGGATCAAATCTGGGAAGATAGGGAGAAGAGCGATGTCGTCACCTACCGTTGACCCAAACCTAAAATGGAACGTCCAATCAGTCACCTACTCGCAACATGGCTCTGATACCACTTGTTGTAAAATCGGGTACACACACAGGCACAGCTATAAAATAATGCAGGTAAACAAGAGCACAAAATAGCCACAGAATTTATAAATGAAAATATAAATTCAAATACAATAGAATTAGGAGAAAAATGACCGTCCAGTGAATACGTCGAGGGTGCATCGGACACGTACGATCCGCGGCGAAAATCTGTGATCTGGACTGCAATCCGCCTTGCAAATGCACAAGGTTCACCGAACCTTTAACGTCGAAGTCCGACGTTCAATCGCACCACCACCGGAGAATAACGCCGCCACCGGAGAACAACGCCACCACCAGAGAGAAACCTCCGTCGAGGCTAACTGCACACGCGAACGCCATCGACACCACGCCTCTCCACTCCAAAGAACGTTCACTGCAACGCCGGCAACAAACTCTAACATGCCCGGTGGAAACTCCCTCTCTCAACGTCGGCGACTACCTCCTCCAAGACCGGCTACAACACCCAAGACCAACGACCTCTCTTAGTGCACGAATGAGAGAGAGAGAGGAGAGAGAGGCGTAATCCTTGGTACAGTCGTGGCTCTTCTCCTCCAAATGCTACAGGAGGTTTTCTCCACGCGTTCTCAACAGGTCGGCGGCTCCCATCTTTTTCACGGGACTGGTCATCAGGAATTAACAAAGCCTAGGTTTTATATCATTAAAAACCTAAGGTGCTAAACGGGTCTGGATCCGTGTTGGATCCGGATCCGAACCAATAAGGGAAAAACCAACATACGGGACACAATGCGTAGGAGCATCTTCTTGTCGTTATGAGAATGCCTCATTGTGACAATGTCACGACATGATGCTACTTCTGCCGCTCGTGGCACTCAATGACAGTTGCGTCAAGGGATTTAAATTGTGCGTCGAGGGAGCTACGAACGGCGGGAGTATCGTGGTGTGAAACTATTGCTGCCGCACTCATGTCTCTCGTATATATAATATACGAGCATCTTAGCACGAGCGAACACAATCAGGCGGATTTGCCCCTCATTCTGGCAGGATCCGGCCTCACTAATTCGTGCTCACCGTTTGCACCCTACCGTCGCGACAAAAATGCGAGCAGCGATAAATATTCTCGTGATAGTGGGGTGCGAGCAGCGAGCACAGCTTCGTGCGGGTGGAGCCCGCCAAGATACGAGCAAAGCCAGCCTGAGAGCTTCGAGCACGGACATAGCCTGTGTGAAGATGCTTGTATAATATTATACTAAAGCTTTGTTTGGTTGGGCTGTTGTTAATGGTAAGCTGCTGATGGTAAGATGCTGATAGAAAATGTGTTGATTCTGGAAAATGATGTTTTGTTTAAAAACTGTTTGAGTGAAATGGAGTTTGCAAAAAAGAGTTTTCAAAAAGTTGTTTAGAAACAAAACGGAGTTTTGAGTGAATTTTTTCTCCACATTTTTTAATTACCAACAATTAATTTTTTGGAATAAATAATTTTTTTCATAAAATAACATCCAACACCCAAAAAATGTTTGATTCAGATGTTTTATAGAACAAATACCCGTCTTTTTGTCCTATGTTCTAGCTTCATACAACTCATCTAATATGATATTACAAAGCACGATCATCTCCTCTACAGCACCTGTAGTGTCAGTGCATGTTTCTTGCCGCCCTTGTGATGTCATCCCATGATCACGACTCCTTTGCTCGCACTCACTAAAATCAATATCCACACGTGAAGGGTGTCGACGAATGGAATTAAGTAAAGTCGTTGTGACGATTATAATAGCTACTTGTTTGTCAAAGCGATAGCTTGACATGTCCCGCAGTATGACTCATTTCTTCTTTCAAACCCCGAATGATCATTCTATCACACTTCTAAGCGATGAGTGTGCATGATTGAACATCGCTTGACGTCCTTCTGCTTTACGACCACCACGAGCAAAGTCTGGTAAATGATGTCGTGTATCTTGATACAGTTTCAAGTATCCTCTTTGTAGAGGATAACTAGAATCCACCGAGTAATATTTTCTTGTAAATTATTAAAAATTATTTAACAACAATTTATTTGTATATTAATAAATAAACAAATAAAATTATTAATATTTACCTAGAGATGGATGCGAGAAGTTATAACAGGGATCACTTATGTTGAAATTGAAAATGCGGCTATCGTGCGTTGATCCCTCCCAACCCGCCATAACGAAAGTGAAGCACATGTTTAAATCACAAGCAGACATGACATTTTGAGTTGGATTGCCACGTCTCCCAATATATGGTACTTGACTTTCAACTGGTATGCACGCGTCAACATGTGTCACATCTATTGCTCCAACACAATCTTTAAAAAATAGCATTAACGTCTATCATACAGAATCTCTAGCGGAGTGCTACTGAATGACCTATCTGATGATTAAATCACTTCTTTCGCTAACTGTAGCAAAGCGTAAAGTCCTCGAGAAAAAAATCTGCTATCTGTCTCCGTTGAATGCTGAAATCGCTCAATTTTTTCCTCATTGATTCATTATGTGATAATATGTATATCGTCAATGTTATGATTTATCTGGATGCAATCCTTCTTGTTCCCTGAAATCTGCACTTCTCCTCCAGAGAATGTAATGAATCCATAAATATTTCTTGACTCATCATGAAAGAGTCATGAAATCTCACTCGTGGTCCGCGGAGTAGCTCTCCAACCCATTTGTCACATGTTTGTTTGATGTCATGCGTGGTACTGAAAGGTGTAACATACAGGTATATTCAAATATCAAAGATATTGTTGCTACCACATTCTGATGATGAACAATCATGTAATATCTTCTAGTAATCTCCCGCTCTTCTATGGAATTTTCAGAATCATCACTAGACATATTCAGCTGCATAAATGCATTAGGAATAGTTATTGCCACAAAAAAGAACATAATAACAACGCACAAACACAACAATCCAATTATAGCAGAATAATCCTAACAAAAGATAACATTTTAGTAGTTTCAAATAACAGAACAAACATAACAAATTTAGAAGATATTCTAATAATAATATCCACAACAAGGAGCAGATAACACATTATATAAAACTACCCCCATGGTTGAAGCGGTTATACAACCACTTTATGTTCATATTATCCGGAAGGCACAAGAAAGGCTCCCTATGATTTTTGTCCATAAAATATGTTATGGCAAAATCATTGAAGTCTTCATCAGACAGCACTTTCGAGTACGTGGCTAATTTATCTATTGCCCGACGGATGCTAAACTCAGAAGAAGACTTTCTTGTGGATGCCTCTTGTATGCATATACACACATATACATAACACACAAATAAAAATGAAGAAACAGCATGATAAAGAAACACGCAGATGCAGGAATAAAGATTGGATGCTCTGTTCATAAAAACCTAGCTCAACGAGAGGGAAGACGAGATTGGGAGAGATGGAAAACCTGAAATTGCAAAGCAGGAGTATGGCGACACAAATCCGCAGGAATAACGCCGATGGAAGTTGGAGAATGACGGCGCACCAGATCCACACCTGAAACCTGCGGCAAACCAACTGGTGGAGGGGAATCACGCAGATGCAGGGAGAACAAACATCGGAAGAGGAGATTGGGAGAGACGGTGGAAAAACTAACCAGTGGTATTCACGCCGTCGTCGAGGATCGCCGCTATCGGTAGAGAAGGGATTACCGTGGGTCGTCGTCGATCCGGGAAGCAGGATCTCCGCTGCTATCACGCTAGGTTTTTGGGAGATATTGGGATCAGCGGGTTATTGCGGCGGAATGGGAAAAAGAATTGCGGATGGGTTTATACACAAAATTGCGGAAACTAATAAACATGGTTTTCAAAATCATTCGCGTCAAACACTGCTTACTTGCAAAACGACGGTGCGTTTCCACCGCACCACAGGTAATAAGTCCAACAAAACGCCACCTAATACTTTTAAAATTTTAATAATACATAATAAATATATATAATATGGGTTTGCTGTATATACACTTAACGTGTATATAACGAAATACACGTCTTTTTGAACTGCGTATTATACGTGCATTTTTTATGAAAAGTGTTCAACATGAATGTTGTAAATCTCGACGAGATCTACAACTTTCATGTTGAACACTTTTCATAAAAATGCACGTACAACATGCAGTTCAAAAATGCGCGCATTTTGTTATATACACTTTAAGTGTTTATACATATAACCGATATAATATTACATAATAAATATATATAAAGCGGCTGATGAAGAACGACGTTGTTCAATGATGGCTTTATATTTATCTAAATAATTAAATATATATTTATTTATATAAAACACAAAAAATGCACACTTTTACTAAAATAAATCACCAAGCCTAATAGAACATACATAATAGCCAAATAAATATATCCTTTGGAATTTAGAAATCTTTTAAAGATCTATTTGTTTAGGCACTGGATGGCTGGTTGTAAATCTGTAAGAACAACATGATCTGCAATTACATTAGTAGTAGTATAGAAGTGGCCAAATAGGGATGATCGTTCTAACAAGATCAAAATCAAGAAAAACTCCATCACTCATGATCGTCCTTACGATGGGTGGCCGCTTAATCCGTTAAGGATGTTACCAGTGGCTGGATTGAATTGTAACCAACTAATATTGGAATAAGACCACAACTCGCCGTTGATGTTACCCATGATGAAAAGTACTGTAGAGGAGCACTGCCGCTGAATCGGGAGGAAGAAGAAGCCGCTCCCATTTCTTATTGAGCCCATCGCCCTCTTTATTAGTGTCCTTTTTGTATTGTTGTTGTTTTTTACTTTTTTGCCCTTCTACTCCTACTTAAAAAGGCCTTGCAGTATTTTGTTAGAAATAGTGAGAGAAGTAGTTGTTCTTTGCTTAGAAAAAATTCTGTGAACTATTTGTGCTATGTAATCTTTTTCTCATTGCTTAATATAATTCGGATGAGTAAGTTTGTGTTTCTTCTCAAATTCCTTAATAGTATTAAAGGGAGGTTGGGTGTGCAAGTGTTTTGCTATCCACCATCAGATTCTGAGGAAGTGTTTGTGTTGTATCTATTCTGTTTCCACTTCATCTTTTTTTTCTGATCTCTTTTTCCTCCTCTTCCCTATCTCATGGCTTCCTCTGGCATTCCTACTCAATTGTTTCACTATTCTCCCAGTGGTATACCCATCTTTGAAGGGGAATCATTTGATTACTAGTTCAAATGATAACTCTATTTATTTCACAAGGACCATGGGACTTGATTCAAATAGGTTACACCAAGCCCACATCTGAAAACACACTAGAATAATGGGCAGCTGTAGATGCTAAAGTGTATGTTGAGAATCAAAAACTCCTTTCAACAAGGGGCTGGCAGGTGAATTTTTCCTAAAATCATGGGTGCTCTCACTGCTAAAGATGCTTGGGAAACACTGAAGACCGAATTCCAGGGATCAACTAAGGTAATAGCCCTAAAACTTCAAAACTTTTTGCAAGACTTTGACACCTTGGAGATGAAAGAGGATGACACCTCAGTCTCTTATCTTTCAAGGTTAAACTCCATTGTCAACCAAATTAAAAGTTTTGGTGATCATGTATAAGAAAAGAAAGTCATTTTAAAAATCCTCAAGACCCTAACTCAAAAGGATGCAATGGTTGTAGCTGCTATAGAAGAACATCAACACCTCACCATGACAAATCTCATGGGCTCCCTTCAGGCACATGAGGAGAGGATTAAGAGGCATGAAACTCAATCGTTAGAACAAGTCTTCTAGAGCAAAGTTGTGTTCAATACAAGCAAAAAGAATACCGAGCCTAGTAAGAAGGAGGAGAAAGACAAAGGGATACAAAAATCTCGTCTTTTTTGCATCCTATGTAAACGAAATAATCATGAGGTTTTTGATTGTTTCTACAAATGCAAGAAGTGCAAATACTCAACTCATTTTCACAAAGACTGCAAGTATGAAGCAGAGGAAAGACCTAAAGAAGAAGCTCATTATGGAGAAGAGGTTTAGGAGGATGAAGACTTTGTATTCTACTCATGTAATGGCAACAGTGAAGAACTTAGTGATGTTTGGTACCTCGACAGTAGGTGCTCAAACCATATGATAAGTAACAAAGATGCATTTGCCTACCTTGATGAAAACCAAAACTCCCAAGTCATTCTTGGAGATGGAACATTCAAAGTCATAAAAGGGAAAGGCACTGTTGCTGTAAAATCCAAAAAAGGCCAATACAAGCACATTACAGATGTTCAATATGTTCAAGAACTAGCCCAAAATCTACCAAGTGTTAGTCAGTTGCTAACAAAAGGTTACAAATTAACCTTTGAAGACTCTTGTTGCACCATTATTGAAAACAGTACCTCACAAATTATTACAAGAATTAAAACGACAAGTAGCAAAGTATTTCCCTTAATTTTGTATCAAGATCAGAGAAACATGAAGGTTATCTCAAATCGTGATTTGATAAAGTGGCACCATAGGTATGACCACTTAAACTTTACTGATTTATGTAAACTATAGTCAAAGAATCTTGTGTTAGGCCTTCTTAAGCTGGTTCAAGAATCTAGCATATGCAAAAACTGTGCTGAAAATAAAATACATAAGATGCCTCATCCTCAACAAAGCTCAAGGAGGGTTCTAACGCCTCTTGAATTATTATGTGCTGATATTTGTGGCCCTTTTATAACTCCTTCTATTTCAGGGAAGTACTACTACTTGATAATTGTGGACGGTTACACAAAAATGATGTGGATTTATTTCTTGAATCACAAGTCTGATGCCTTCACTAAATTCAGGCACTTTAAAGCTCAAGTTGAGAAAGAATCAGGGCACTCTATCATCACTCTCAGAACTGATAGAGGAGGAGAATTCATGAGCAATGAATTCACAAACTTCTGTTTAAACAATGGAATAAAAAGGGAGATTACTGTAAGGAATACTCTTGAACAAAATGGAGCAGCAGAATGACAAAACAGAACAATAATGGAGACGGTAACTCATTGGCTTGGGAATATATCTAGGAGGAGGAGATCCATTTGGGTGATTCCTTCTATGGATCATTCTCCTTGTCTCCTGATTTTCATGTTTAACCCATATTACTGAATTACAGTACCTGGAAGTGTTGATGTCATGCTTTCCAAAATTTTCTCATGTGTATAAGATGATATTTTTGGATATAGGGCTTAATTCTTCATAACTAGGCATATTCTTATTTTCAATCCTTCTCCTCTGTCTAGCCAACATAATCTCTTCTTGGCTTTGGGCAACCTTCCTTTTCCTAAATGAAGATGTATCCCCATAATTAGTTGGAGGAGAATACTCATAATCATCCCAAGCTTCTTCATAGTGTTCTAGACGATTGTAGTCATAGTCAGCAGCTGGGTTAGTTGGTGAAATTTTTGACTGTAGAGAGTGTTATACTAGTTTTAGATTTATGGCTTCTTTGGTGGCATTGGAGATCCAAATAGTCTGTTGGACAGATTATTGAGTTATTGTCCTCTCTCCCTTTATGATTTCTTCAAATGTGTGTTTGCAGATGACTTCTTGAGAATTAATTATCTTCTATTCTATCATATTTACTCCTGCAACTATGGTGTTCTTGGTTTGGAGTAAATGACCATCCAACAATTAACTGCATAAGTCAATTTTATCCTGCACATTTATTCTATGTTCAGCCATGTTGTGAGCAGTTGTTTGGAATGCTTGGTGAAGATTTGCACAAGTGGCGACTTGATTGTCCACTATTTCTTGTATGCACTCATGAGTCATATCATTTTGCTTTGTAGTGAAGTTTACAGTAGTTGTAGCCTTCATGAACAAATGCAGTGTTTGAGCATTTATATGGTGCATCTATTCCTACATTGAGGTGATTTTCTCATTCATTTCATTCATCAGCCCTTGCATTGATCTCTGCACAAAATATTCTATCTTCCTTCTCTAACTATCCAGCATGACTTGCAGCTGAGCCATAAAAAACTAGAAGGTTCTTCTAAGGTTGGTGGTGATGGAGCTTTTGGCTCCTCTGTAGCTGTACTCTAGGTTGGGCTAGTGTGGGGCTCGTAGTCCTTATATAGACAATCAGGAGTTGATTTCTATGAGATGACCTTGTCAGTGTCTGGCTCTTCCAGCACAATTTTTCCTTTCCTCGGGACTATTTCTTTACCTGTAAGGATGAACTCTTCAGATGAGTGAGTTTAGGTGTGAACTCTATCAGTCTTCTGATGACCTGATCTACTCCTTACAGATCTAAACCACTTTGGACAGAGTCTTGTGGGTTTGAATCACCCTCATTCTCTTCAGTGACATCCTTTTTAGTACCTCAATCTCTTGGACATAGTCTTCTTGGACCAACTCCCCCTCAACTGTTACTGTCTCTAAGATAGCAAGGTCCAGTTAACCTTCTTCCACAACTTATGCATGAAGGGTAGATAGTTCTTCTTGAACTTCTCCTAGAGCAACTGTCTCAGAATGCTAAGGAGCAAGTTCCAGGTAAACTTCTCCCTGAGTGCACACTCTAGTTACCTGGGTGGCAAGTTCCTGTTAAACTTCCCCCACTTCCACCATATCTTTCTCAGTCACACCCCCTTGACTCTTCCACTGGGGTTGTGCTTTCCAAGTCCTCAGGGACTGCATGTTCAGAAAGGTTAGGGTGAGATTCTCCCATATGCTCCCCCATAATATGACTAGGGAGTGTGAGTGTGTGTGAGGGGGAGGGTGGAGAAATATCTCTTATTTTCTTAAGCTTTCTTTTCTTCTCTTTCTTCTGACTCTGTAGGCTAGCATCACTTTTCTTCTTCTTCTTAACAATAGGTTGCTTAAAACTTTCTCTTGTTTTCTTAGATTTAGGAAATGGCTTTTCCCACCTCTCAAATGTCTTGTAATCCATTTTCTTAAGATAGTGTAGAGGTGCCTCGGGTGACTCATCCAACTTATCATTTATGCACTTGGAGAGGTATAGGGAAAAAATCCTCCCCACGCTGGGGAAATTTAAGTATCCCTTTAACTTTCTGAGGATCAACTGACACTAGTCTGTTTTCTTGGTAAGGATGACGGAAATCATGATTCTGAACATTTCCTTAGAAATCCTGTCATATGAGTCGGGTTTGCAAAGGAGGGAACTGCCTAATATATCAATCAATAATTTTCATGGAGAGTTAATGTTATCCCTCATCTATATTCCTCTGCTGAATAATCGCACAACTATAGGGCTGCTTCATGGTCTGCCCTAGAGATTTCCTCTTCCTCTTCTCCTTCAGTGAGGGTAGGAAGTTCAAGCAGCTGACTTATGCTCATGGCAGTGATTCACAAATTTTGCTTAAGAACATGGATCTTGATGTTATTTCCTGATGCACTGATTTTTTGCATTCTTAAAGAATTCCTCTACTGCTTCTAGCACGATGCGAGTTCGTTCTGAAAGAATTACCTCGAGTCCAGCCGCACTGAGAAGAAATATCACATTCTGAATTTTATCGGGGCAATTTTTGAATCCACCTCTCACTACTTCACTTTCCGTATTGATCTTGTCAGTCGGGATTGCCTTGGGCGCCATTAGAGATGTAGAAGGTTTGGTGTAGAGAGAGCTTATAGGTCAAATAGAAAAGAGAGCGCAAAAACTGGGCGCCGACTTTTGGCGTTTTATAGTTATTTAACCTAATGTCCTCTTAATTTATATTATATATATATAATTTAAGAGGTGTACACATTATTAAGTAATAAATCTTAGAAAATATTTGAATAAGGTGTGTCGATAATTCCTTAAAGACTACAAGTTGTTTTTATGTCTCCCTGTCAAGCTGATATTTTTCCTTATTAAACTTATCTCTTGCAATTTTGTTAGGGGCCTAATATCTACTAGCAGTAGGACAAATAATTTGTAACAAATAAACTGAAGATCTATACAAGAATAGATAATGTAAAAGAAGCTAGGCATGAAAATCACTCTAGATTTAGCATGCCCAATTCAATTTTAAAGAAATTGAATCTTTCTTCATATAGAGGCTTAGTAAAGATGTTTGCCACTTATTTGTCAGTGGGGACAAACTCAAGGCGGATATCTGTTTTCTCAACATGCTCTCTAATGAAGTGATACCTAATCTCAATGTGTTTGGTCCAGCTGTGTGACACAGAATTTTTGGTAATTGAGAATGCACTTGAAGAATCACAAAATAAAGGAGATCTACTTAGTTGGATATTGTAATCCTGCAGTTAATAGTGTATCCAAAGCAATTGAGCACAACATCTTCCAACCGAGATGTATTCAAATTTTGTTGTTGAGATAACCACACTTATTTGCTTTTTACAGCTCCAGAAAATTAGCCTCCTCCCTAGAAATTGACAAGTCCCTAAGATACTTTTTCTGTCTTCCTTGCACCCTGCAGAGTCTGTACCTAAAAATCTTATCAGCTCAAAATCATTATTCTTAGGGTACCATAAGACATGAACCTTTTCAAAATTCCTTGGTGAATAAGATGCTCGATTTTCTTCTTTAGTTTAGTACAATTTTTTGTGTTATGCCCGTGCGTGCGGTGAAACTCACAGTGTTGTGATTGATCTCCTTTGTTTGGAGCGATCTACTTGGGTCTGCAGAGTGCAACTATATCTTGGATTGTGTAGAGTACATTGTCCCTAGAGGTGTTGAGAAGAGTGTGGTTCTGATGTTGTTGGGTTCGCAACTTATCGCGGTGATCATTGCTCTTCTTTTAAGGTGGTGACAAATCTCGCTCTTTCTGCTTTGAACTTTCTTTGAACTATTGTCTGTGTGCTTAGATTGCCTCATAAGCCGTAATTTGAGCATCGACTTGGCATATGAGGTCCGGGTAGCTAGGAACCATCTCCCTCATCAGTGTTGAGTAAAACCCGACGGACCGGAGCCCTCTTAAGAAGAAGCTACGCAAAAGCTGAGGGTCGATTCCTAAAATTTGTCATGCTTCAAATGTGAAGCGGCGAAAAAATTCCTTAAGGGTTTCACCTTTGCTTTGACGGATCCCCAAAAGCTAATAGGAGTCCAAGATGATCTCGCAGTTTGCGATACACTGGTCGACAAAGAGTTGTGATAGATTTGCAAAGTTGTTTATCCCTCCCTCTTTTAGAAAATAGAACTGGATGTGAGCTTCCCTTTTAGTGCTGCCGAGAATACTTGGCACTGCAGCTGGTCAAAGGCATTGCAGATCCTCATGATGGTGATGAAATGATTGACATACTATGATGGGTTATCCGTTCTGTCAAAGGTCTTGATGTTCAGGAACTTGAAATCACGCGGGATCATATATGCCAGACCTCGAGTGCTAACTGTATGTGATGATGACGCAGGTGGCGGGCCAATGCGGCATGTTGCCCAGCATGTTCGAGCTTTTAATCATGTCACGAATTTCTCCGCGAGTGAACCCTTCATCTGTTGGTCCGATGCTTGTTGCTTCGGGGTGGTCGTGATCTTTGGACTCTCTATCTAGGTGGGTTGGGTGCACTGAGCTGGCCGTATTGGGGATCTCTTCTTCAGGCATGTTGATAAGCGAGTGAAGGGGAGCTTGATCGACATTCCCCCAAAGAATGATCTTTCAATTGTGTGGGTGGCTCCTCTTATCATGATCTCTAGTCACGAGTATCGTTGTGCAGAGGATGTTGCATTCTAAATCTTCTAAGAATGCTAGGAATTTATTTCCCACAGACGACGACAAACTATTGTGGCTCACTCGAGGCTCCTATTGTAACATCCCATTTCCGGCTAGACCCCTAGGAGTCGGTTAGTTGTGACGGAACCCCAGGAAACACATAAAAATTGAAATAAAGCGATCAATATTTCGGGTCACGGGTTAGTCACGCCCGTGACCTGGGCGTGACTACTTCGACGATCGTCGATCTCCACGAGACGATCGTCGAACGTGCTGTCTGGGCATGTCACGCCCGTGACCAAGATGTCACGCCCGTGACTATGGGCGTGACCCCATCGACGATCGTCGATCGCCGTGAGACGATCGTCGACCTTGCGGCCCGGGCATGTCACGCCCGTGACATGAGTGTCACGCCCGTGACCTAGGGCGTGACCAGCCTTCGACGATCGTCGACCTCAATTCGACGATCGTCGACCTCGAAATTTGCCGTTCGGGCATGTCACGCCCGTGACCTAGAGGTCACGCCCGTGACCTAGGGAGTGACCAGCCTTCGACGATCGTCGATCTCAATTCGACGATCGTCGACCCACAATCTGCCGTTTGGGCCTGTCACGCCCGTGACCCGAGGTGTCACGCCCGTGACCATCCATCGACGATCGTCGATCTCAGTTCGACGATCGTCGAACCCAGAATTGGCTATCCGGGCCTGTCACGCCCGTGACCTATGTGTCACGCCCGTGACATTGGCCGAAACGACGGTTCAGGCCCGAAATTATTCCAACACGCGTGGTAATAAATGCTGGTGTGGGAAGTTACACCAGGAGTAACTTCCGGCCGTTTTCCTTCTGTAATTATATAATAAATGAGGAAAAGGTGGTCCAATAGAAAATCGCCAGCTGGACACACCTGTTCAGTTTCCACCGTTTCTTATCCCTGCATCATAACCGAAGCGTTAAGGGGAGGAGCCTTCATGGCCATAATGGCTTTACCCATTCATCTTCCCACTATCTGACTTATAAAAGCCCACTTGGGGAAAGAGGAGAAGGTTACACGCTCAAGTAATCGGATCAAACCTTTGTTCTTGCTGTAGGAGAAGTTCAGCAAACGCCACCACCGCGCCATGGCACCCCGATGTTCTTCTCGCCTTCAAACCGCGAACAAGGTCCTCCTCTGCTCCTTCTCTTTCATGGGTAGATCTTAGGATTCTTAGAAAGGAGGTTCGCGCTCAACGGAGCCGGAACCGTCTCTCGTTTCCATGGAAAAACCATGAAAAAGGTATTTTGAGTTCGCCGGAAACCGCCACCTCTGGCGGCCAAACCACCGCCGACCGATAGCCATCGCCTCAACGGAGGTGGTGGTGGTGGTGGCTGGCCAGAGAAGTGACCGAACGGCCGGCGACGGATCACAGAATGCTTACAGGAAAAATGATTTTTTCTGTGTCTGGTTTTCGGGTTCATGTAGAAGATGAACAGTAGAAATAATTTTATAATATATAGATTATTATATATTATATATGGAAAAATAGATTATTTGGATATATGTTGAGGCTGCGAAACGAGGCACGTAGAGGCCGTTTTAGGAAAAATGACCAGACACAAAAGTTGTAGCCCTCGGGGTCTACTTTAATTTAAAATTGATTTTATTCAATTTGGGTGAGTG
Source organism: Platanthera zijinensis (assembly GCA_039513925.1). Classification (NCBI taxonomy): domain Eukaryota; kingdom Viridiplantae; phylum Streptophyta; class Magnoliopsida; order Asparagales; family Orchidaceae; genus Platanthera; species Platanthera zijinensis. The sequence continues at coordinate 231,877,749 of CM077080.1, forward strand.
GTTTGAACACAGCACTCATTTTGGTGGGATCAAGACCTAGGCTAACCAGAAATTAAAATGGTTGCCCACGGTTCATAATAAGTCCAAATGACTTGAAATTTGGACTGGAGGTCTATAATATGTATATCGAGAGGCTGTCCAAAAATGAGAATTTTTGGAGAACTTTTGCCTAAAGTTTTTGTAAAAATTTAATAAACAATATAAAATTAATTAGGAGATGAAATTAAGTCCAAACTCCCCCAAATTTTGGGTGGTGGTCCCTGGCATCAATATTAAGATCTGTACAAAATTTCAACTCGATTGGTCGAGTTTTGAATAGGGAAGTATCAAGTCCTAGATAGGTCTTGGTGAGGGGTACTTTGGGGAAAAGTACGATTGGAGATGGAGTGGACAAATCTCCTCAAAAGAGGCTGAAGTTGTTGGCCACTGATTTGTTGAGCCTATGTCTACCCTCTTGGGTAACATGGTGTGGATTAGGGTGGATTTTACCCTAAGAGATTGGCTCAAACCCAACGGGTGGGAGTTTGAGGTTTGTGAAGGACATAGGAGCAAAAGCTCTTGTATGCCCTTGAAATTTGGAGGAGAGTGGCATGATATGCTGAAAACCCTCTGGTGGAAATAGTGAGGGAATTGGAGGTAATTGGGTACCTCGGAAGTTGAGAGTTTGAATTAGGTTAGAAATGTAATTTAGTTATTTTAAGCACTAAATCTAATCCAAAAATTATGAAACTCGGGAGGAGGGAGTTTTAGGATGTTTTAGACTTATGATAATTTTCCTGGAATTTTATGATTGATAAATATTATACTTCATGTGTTAACGGATTATTTGCCCGATTTGTTGTTTCAATTATTTGGAGGCTTTAAATTAATTATAATCATTTAAAATTCTGGATTTAGATCTTGACCAGTAGAACATTGATCCCTGAATTTTTATGGAATTTTATGTTGAGTAAATCTAGTACTTTATTCGCAGATGATAGAAAGGGCTCTTATGTTTAAAAATTAATTATGGATAAAATACTTGCTGGAAAATTGTGAAACTTGGCCGGTGCTAATTTTAGACCTTTATCTGCATGACATAAATTATTTAAAATTTTTGGAAGAATATTTTCTATACTTGATTCATAAACAACAGAAGTTAGAGATTATTTCTAAAATAGTTTTCATGCCCTTCTAATGATAGGAAAATTATGATACTTAGGATTTAACCTATTGAGATAACCTAGTATTTATCATAAAATTTATGGACATCTTGCATGAGAACTTAGGGTAGTTCATGTTCAAACAGCCAGTCCTTGGGATTTTCGAGGAATTTAATTATATGCCAAATAAATTAGGAAAATTTCCATTTTCTGGACTTAGGTCATTTATATCATGGTAAGTCTCCAGTAAATAATTTAGGGCATTTGGATGAGTAATGAATCATTGCATAACCGGTTCGACATGTAGCCTAGGTCGGTCTGCATATAGCAATTGTGAATTGAAATAAGACATGATCTGAGGAAGACATTGGAGTTAAATAACTCATTTTGTTTGGGTGGGCAATAGTGGAGAAATCACTATAGGAAGATATAAAGAGTAGTGAGTAGGGGTGATAGCTAGAGTTAAGAGGTGCTCGGGTTCGACGAAAGATCGTCTTCCCCGAAGAGTGGAAGGTTTAAAAATCACCCTAGGATAGTTTATCGTAATGTGAGAAGGGAACGGGCTAAGGGAAATAAACCAATAATATTAAGTGCCTTGCGAAAGGGAACTTCGGGCCGTAATGCCGCCGTCTTGGTTCCTAGTGCTCCTTGAGAGCCCTTCACGGGGTATACCGGGGGCAGTCCTGGGCTAACGTAAACTGTAGTAATAAACTGGCAAGAGTAACTTAGTAACTAGGATTGCACTTTTCACAAACACTGTTGGCACTGGAAGATTGATGAGAGCTTCGGCTCGGGTGATTTGGAAACGGACGTTTGGGTCCGGGGAGCCTCGGCTCGGTTGTTCTGGAGACGGACGGGATGGTCCGGGGAGCTTCGGCTCGGTTGGTTGGAGACGGACGTTTGGTCCGGGGAGCTTCGGCTCGGTTTTGTGTGTTTTGCGATTAAACTTGCATGTGCATAAGATAGGAAAAGTTAAGGTGGTGGGTTTTACGATATCGGGGAGTTCGATTGCACCGACACCGATATCGTTGACTCGGCGAGGTGGTTAGCACTTCGCCAACAGAAGTCCGGTGCGCCAGCCGGCAAGAGTACGCAGGCGTCCGCTTAGTGCACCAAGCGTTGAGGCGTACGATAGGTCAGACCAGTGGTGCTTTTACTGGTTTTGAGGTGGGCGAGGCCCAACCCACCGCTTCCGTCTGCCACTACGGAGGTATATCCTGGGAGGTAACGGCTCTGAAAGGGGGAACTAAAGGTCTGTGTGCACAGAGTCGGGTGTGTGAGTTGCACTTGCATGTTTCATCATACCCACTAGCATGTCATAGCATAATCGATTCATTTAACCCTGACACCTAAAGTATAAGTGGTATGGGACGCTTATACATTAGGACCTGCAAAACGACCCCTTGGTCTATAAGCTTGTGTGGGCAAGTTTATAAATCAAAGGTTAATTTCAATATATAACAACCATTGCTGTTTGATAACCGACACCCCAACGTATAAGTGGTATAGGATACTCTATACGATGGGAGCCTTGCAAAAGATCCCTTTTGCTTATGTGTTCTCGCATAAGTGAAGGTTTAAATTCATATATTTGCTTTTCTTATTGCTAGACCTATTATAACAATCATATTAACTGCTCACCGAATACATCTTGCTAGATTAAGTCCATAGTCACCTATTTCTTGATTTGTCTCTACCATCATGTCCTTCCCTTTCTTCTTCCCCGCTCGGTACCTAGGAGCCATGGGGGAAGGGGTAGGGGATGATAGGGCTTAGTCTTTATGAATAACGGTTTTCGAACCGCATCATTTAGGGGATCGTGGAGCCCAGTATGGAGGAGCAGCCCCAGAGATCGGTGCGCCTAGAGATGGGGCAGTCTAGCTCCGGAGTTCACACAGCCGGGACCGTGAGTCTCGACCTTGAGTAGTTTTTGTTTCGCTTCCGCATGAGAGACTTGTAGTGAGGACTCTGATGTACAGGGCTTATGCCCTTATTTTTTAGTTTTACATTATGCTGCACTCTGATGCTTTCTGTGGACACTCCCTTCGTGGAGCTTTATTATTTATATGTGATTTTATTAATGTGGACTGCATTGCTCTTACTTCTTATATTGTGCTACCTTTCTGTGATCGAAATGGCCGGCGGAATCGGCGCCTTGTGGTGATGACCCTTCAGGACGTGAAGGTGTCACCGCAAAGCGGCGATTCTAGGCCTAAGACCCCGGTGGTTGAAGAAAAAAAAGGGGGGGGGGTCTTACAAGTGGTATCAGAGGAAACATCGATCAGACAGAAGTAGCAGTCCACAAAGCCTAGGTCATCCCCCGCTCGAGTTTAGTTTGGGGACAAACTAAGCAGCGGAAGCAGTGGTGTGCCCATAGGGGGATCGCATATAAATTGTCCACCTTTATGTAATATTTGAACATTTTCTCAGCGTGTGTTTTTGTTACGCAGCCTCCAGCACGGACTACGCCACAAGGTGGAGTTCAACAGGCTCAGGATGTTGCACCACCCCCACCGGCCCCCACTCCTTTCCTTCAGTCAGACATGGGACAGACCCTGACTGCCATTCTGGAGGCCTTCAGGGCCCAGCAGGTTCCGGCCCCGCAGCCAAATCCGGGGGCCAACTGGCTAAGCATCTTTCGAGGACTGGCTCCCCCGTCCTATTTGGGGACAGAGTCGGCTGTTCGGACGGAAGAGTGGCTAGATATCATGTACGAGATGCTGACCGGGATTCGGTGTCCATGGGAGGAGAGGGTGGCTCTGGTTGTCTCCTGCCTGGAGTCCCATGCAAAGAGGTGGTGGAAGACGCTGTTGGACATGACCTTTGCTGATAGGGAGGTTGCGGAGGTTACTTGGGAGGAGTTCAGGGACGCACTGCTGGAGTATTTCGTTCCGCAGTCGGCTAGGGATGATTTGGAGGAGCGGTTCTTACAGCTAAAGCAGGGTACCCGGACCGTGGTGGAGTACCATCGAGAGTTTGACCATCTGGCTCGATACGCAGATTCCTACCAGCTGGACGAGGCAGGGTATATCAGGAGGTTCTATAAGGGCCTGCGGGAGGACTTGAGGGAGGCTCTGTTGTTTGTATCTGACGGGCCCATCTCCCGGATCTTGGAGATGTCCAAAAGGATTGAGGCTGACTGGCACGCCACCCGGGGCCGGAAACGGCCAGCAGAGGATCAGGGACGGAGAGGTAGAAATGACCAGCGGCGAGGTGCTGTACCAGAGGGGAGGAGGACGGAGGACCAGCCTCGTCAGGACGTGAGGCAGGAGCCGAGGGAACAGGTGGTATTAGCCCCTCCCCCTCTTCGGATGCAGGAGATGCCGAGACCCGGGGGAATGGCGTATCCCCCGCCAGAGTGTTTTCTTTGTCATCAGATTGGGCACATTCGGAGGAACTGCCCCATGAGGGGGGCACCACCTCCAGCACATCAGGGCGGCCCACCAGCTCAGCATTACAGAGGCCGAGGACGCGGCCGCGGTCGAGGATACCAGGGGGAAGATCGTAGACAAGGAAGAGAGCAGGTATATGCTTTGGACCTTGCGCAGCCTCGAAATCCGGAGCAGGTCATCGCAGGTACGCTGCAATGTTCCTTTATTTTCATAGAATCTTCCTTTAAGTTGTTAAAACTCAGAACCGCACTAGATAGATTAACAAGGAAAGAAAATTCTTTATAGAACCCTGAGATATTTAATCACCCCAGGTATAGTCTTCATCAGCGGCAAGCCTGCCCGCACGCTTTTTGATACTGGAGCTACTCACTCCTTTGTATCGGAGTCGTTCGTGGAAGGACTGGAAGGTGTGGAGCGGTTCACAGGCTCGAGGATGAGGGTGCGACTACCGGATGGATCTGAGCTCCTTACCACGGATCACTGCAATATGGAGGCGGAGATTGGTGGAAAAGCGTTCGAGGCTCCAGCGACGATTTTGAAGCTGACGGACTACGACCTGATCCTGGGCATGGTATGGCTGCACTGGAACTATGCCCAGATTGACTGCCAGGCAAAGAGGATCACCGTGAGACACGGGGACTCTTTCATTACCATCGAAGGTATAAGACCTGTCTCTCGTATACTCTTATCTTCGGTACAGGCCGTTAAGGCCCATCTGCAGGGAGAGGAGGTCTATCAGATTCTATTTGAGATGACGGAGGTTAAGGAGTCGGTGACAGACATCCCGGTGGTGCGAGATTTCGCTGACATCTTTCCAGAGAAACTGCCAGGACTACCTCCACACCGAGAGCAGGATTTTCAGATACAGCTTGTGCCGGGAGCCAAGCCGGCGTCTAGGGCCCCTTATCGGATGGCCCCAAAGGAGTTGGCAGAGTTTCAGACTCAGTTGCAGGAATTAGTTGAGGCAGGTTTTGTTAGACCGAGTTCCTCGCCATGGGGAGCACCGGTCCTGTTCGTGAAGAAGAAGGATGGGACTCTCCGCCTGTGCATCGATTACCGAGCACTAAACAGGCTGACCGTCCAGAATACCTATCCGCTCCCACGGATAGACGAATTATTCGACCAGCTGGAGGGGGCCCATTGTTTCTCGAAGCTGGACTTGAGATCAGGATACTACCAGCTGCGGATCCAGGAGGAGGATATCCCGAAGACGGCCTTTAGTAGCAGATATGGCCTGTATGAGTTCACCGTGATGCCCTTTGGGCTCACGAATGCTCCGTCGGCGTTCATGAGTCTCATGAACCGGGTTTTCGAGGCCTACTTGGATGTGTTCGTCATAGTATTCATAGACGACATCCTGATCTACTCTAGGACGGAGGAGGAGCACACTCGGCATCTGGCACTGACCTTGGAGAGGTTGCGGGAGCATCGCCTTTATGCAAAATTCAGCAAGTGTCAGTTCTGGTTGAAGGAGGTAGCCTTCCTAGGCCACATCATCAGCGGAGCCGGGTTATCAGTAGATCCAGCAAAGATTCGGGCAGTTCGCGATTGGCCGCAGCTGAGGACAGCCACCGATGTACACAGTTTCTTGGGACTTGCCGGTTACTACCGGAAGTTCGTGGAGGGGTTCTCTCGGATTGCCCTCCCCCTCACATCTTTGACAAAGAAGGAGGCACCTTTTGTTTGGACCCCGCAGTGCCAGGCGGCTTTCCAGGAGCTGAAGGACCGACTCATCTCGGCCCCTATTCTGGCCCTTCCATCCGGAAGGGAGGGATTCCAGGTGTATACCGATGCATCATACCAAGGGATGGGAGCGGTGCTGATGCAGAACGGACATGTCATAGCATATGCCTCCCGCCAGCTGAAGACCCATGAGAGGAACTACCCGGTGCACGACCTTGAGATGGGAGCGGTCGTTTTTGCTCTGAAGGTCTGGCGCCATTATCTTTATGGAGTCCACTGCGATATCTTCTCCGATCACAAGAACCTGAAATACGTGGACACGCAGAAGGAGCTGAATATCAGGCAGAGGCATTGGGTGGAGTTCTTAGCAGATTATCAGTATGAGATGCACTACCATCCAGGGAAGGCAAACGTGGTGGCCGACGCGTTGAGCCGGAGAGCTGCCACTTCTGAAGCTGGGCCCCAGGTTATGTCCATGGAGCTAGTCCAGTCATTCAGAGATATGCAGATATCCCTAGTGTCCGAGGATGACCCAGATCTGTATAGGGAGTATCTGGCATCGATAGTGGCCATTGACGATATTCGAGATCGCATTCGGGACGGACAGAGGACAGATGCGTGGGCGGAGCCGATGTTCCGAGCTTTGGAGGAAGGTTCGACAGGAGATTATTCCCTGAGAGATGGTTTGCTCCACTTCAGAGGCAGAGTATATATACCCGCAGGAGGCCAGATCCGAGAGGATATTATGATGGAGGCGCATTGCAGCCGGTACTCGGTACACCCAGGGATCACAAAGATGACCGCTGATTTGAAGAGGACGATGTTTTGGCCGGGCATGAAGAAGGACATTACGTACTTCGTGACCCATTGCGAGGCGTGTCAGTTGGTGAAGGCGGAGTGCAGGAACCCCGCAGGATTGTTACAGCCACTCCCGGTGCCGGAGTGGAAGTTTGACGATATAGCGATGGATTTTATACATGGTCTTCCCCGGTCTCGGACAGGGAACGACTCGATTTGGGTGATTGTCGATCGGTTGACGAAGGTGGCCCGCTTTGTACCGATCAGGAAGGATGACTCGGTGGGAGTGCAGGTACAGAAGTTTGTGGAGAAGTATGTCCGATATCATGGCGTGCCTCGGACGATAGTGTCGGACCGCGATGGACGGTTTACATCCAGAGAGTGGCGGTTAGTGCAGGCATATTTGGGCACCCGGTTGACTTTTAGCACGGCCTTCCACCCTCAGACGGACGGGCAGACCGAGCGCACCAACAGGACCTTGGAGGATTTACTACGATTGTGTATACTGGACCGAGGGGAGCCGTGGGAGAAGATGTTACCGTTGGTCGAGTTCTCCTATAATAACAGCTACCAGTCCAGCATCAGGATGGCGCCTTATGAAGCCTTGTATGGACGAAAATGTAGGACCCCGCTTTCTTGGGTTCAGGACGAGGATCCGAAGCTGCTGGGATCGGATTTCATTGAAGACACCGAGGCTCAGGTGAGACTGATCAGAGATAGGATGTTGGAGGCGCAGAGCAGACAGGCTAAATACTATGACGCTCGGCATCGTCAGGTGGAGTTTCGGGTAGGGGATCGAGTGTTCTTGAAGATCCGGCCCATGCACGGAGTCTCACGGGTGCGCGGTCGAAGGAAGAAACTCAGCCCTAGGTATATGGGCCCTTACCGGATCCTGGAGCGGATCGGACCCCTAGCCTACAGGCTAGAGTTGCCACCAGAGCTGGCAGCTCTACACGACGTCTTCCACATCTCTTCGCTGAGAAGGGCTCTACTACGCCCGGAGCAGCGGATTTTGACCACCGAAGGGCCGGTAGCTTCAGACCGATCGGTTCACTTGGATCCGGTTCGGATCGACGACAAAGGAGTGCGGATCTTGCGCCGCAAGAAGATCCCCTTAGTCAAGGTTCTGTGGAGAAACCACGGTCAGGAGGAGCACACCTGGGAACCGCAGGATCTGATGAGGCAAAGATACCCGGAGTTATTCAGTCAGGTACATCTCACCACCTCTCGGTATACTATAGATTGCCTTCTTGTTTTGGAATGTTAAGACTAGGTACGGAAAATCCAGGACCTAGGCATGCACACTTAATCAGAAAGGTAGGGGCTAATCTTTTGTTTATTGGGGAGATTGTCTTCGTTATCAAACGAACAGTCGCCTGAACCCAATAGAAAGATCGTATGAGATGTTACAAGTTTGATTTATTCCGATAGAAATCCCCGTAGGCTCAACCTCAATTTCAGGGACGAAATTTTTGTTTTGTTTATTGGGATTTGTAACATCCCATTTCCGGCTAGACCCCTAGGAGTCGGTTAGTTGTGACAGAACCCCAGGAAACACATAAAAATTGAAATAAAGCGATCAATATTTCGGGTCACGGGTTAGTCACGCCCGTGACCGACCCGTCACGCCCGTGACCTGGGCGTGACTACTTCGATGATCGTCGATCTCCACGAGACGATCGTCGAACGTGCTGTCTGGGCATGTCACACCCGTGACCAAGATGTCACGCCCGTGACTATGGGCGTGACCCCATCGACGATCGTCGATCGCCGTGAGACGATCGTCGACCTTGCTTCCCGGGCATGTCACGCCCGTGACATGAGTGTCACGCCCGTGACCTAGGGCGTGACCAGCCTTCGACGATCGTCGACCTCAATTCGACGATCGTCGACCTCGAAATTTGCCGTTCGGGCATGTCACGCCCGTGACCTAGAGGTCACGCCCGTGACCTAGGGCGTGACCAGCCTTCGACGATCGTCAATCTCAATTCGACGATCGTCGACCCACAATCTGCCGTTTGGGCCTGTCACGCCCGTGACCCGAGGTGTCACGCCCGTGACCATCCATCGACGATCGTCGATCTCAGTTCGACGATCGTCGAACCCAGAATTGGCTATCCGGGCCTGTCACGCCCGTGATCTATGTGTCACGCCCGTGACATTGGCCGAAACGACGGTTCAGGCCCGAAATTATTCCAACACGCGTGGTAATAAATGCTGGTGTGGGAAGTTACACCAGGAGTAACTTCCGGCCGTTTTCCTTCTGTAATTATATAATAAATGAGGAAAAGGTGGTCCAATAGAAAATCGTCAGCTGGACACACCTGTTCAGTTTCCACCGTTTCTTATCCCTGCATCATAACCGAAGCGTTAAGGGGAGGAGCCTTTATGGCCATAATGGCTTTACCCATTCATCTTCCCACTATCTGACTTATAAAAGCCCACTTGGGGAAAGAGGAGAAGGTTACACGCTCAAGTAATCGGATCAAATCTTTGTTCTTGCTGTATGAGAAGTTCAGCAAACGCCACCACCGCACCATGGCACCCCGACGTTCTTCTCGCCTTCAAACCGCGAACAAGGTCCTCCTCTGCTCCTTCTCTTTCATGGGTAGATCTTAGGATTCTTAGAAAGGAGGTTCGCGCTCAACGGAGCCGGAACCGTCTCTCGTTTCCATGGAAAAACCATGAAAAAGGTATTTTGAGTTCGCCGGAAACCGCCACCTCCGGCGGCCAAACCACCGCCGACCGATAGCCATCGCCTCAACGGAGGTGGTGGTGGTGGTGGCTGGCCAGGGAAGTGACCGAACGGCCGGCGACGGATCACGGAATGCTTACAGGAAAAATGATTTTTTCTGTGTCTGGTTTTCGGGTTCATGTAGAAGATGAACAGTAGAAATAATTTTATAATATATAGATTATTATATATTACATATGGAAAAATAGATTATTTGGATATATGTTGAGGCTGCGAAACGAGGCACGTAGAGGCCGTTTTAGGAAAAATGACCAGACACAAAAGTTGTAGCCCTCGGGGTCTAATTTAATTTAAAATTGATTTTATTCAATTTGGGTGAGTGGTTTGAACACAGCACTCATTTTGGTGGGATCAAGACCTAGGCTAACCAGAAATTAAAATGGTTGCCCACGGTTCATAATATGTCCAAATGACTTGAAATTTGGACTGGAGGTCTATAATATGTATATCGAGAGGCTGTCCAAAAATGAGAATTTTTGGAGAACTTTTGCCTAAAGTTTTTGTAAAAATTTAATAAACAATATAAAATTAATTAGGAGATGAAATTAAGTCGAAACTCCCCCAAATTTTGGGTGGTGGTCCCTGGCATCAATATTAAGATCTGTACAAAATTTCAACTCGATTGGTCGAGTTTTGAATAGGGAAGTATCAAGTCCTAGATAGGTCTTGGTGAGGGGTACTTTGGGGAAAAGTACGATTGGAGATGGAGTGGACAAATCTCCTCAAAAGAGGCTGAAGTTGTTGGCCACTGATTTGTTGAGCCTATGTCTACCCTCTTGGGTAACATGGTGTGGATTAGGGTGGATTTTACCCTAAGAGATTGGCTCAAACCCAACGGGTGGGAGTTTGAGGTTTGTGAAGGACATAGGAGCAAAAGCTCTTGTATGCCCTTGAAATTTGGAGGAGAGTGGCATGATATGCTGAAAACCCTCTGGTGGAAATAGTGAGGGAATTGGAGGTAATTGGGTACCTCGGAAGTTGAGAGTTTGAATTAGGTTAGAAATGTAATTTAGTTATTTTAAGCACTAAATCTAATCCAAAAATTATGAAACTCGGGAGGAGGGAGTTTTAGGATGTTTTAGACTTATGATAATTTTCCTGGAATTTTATGATTGATAAATATTATACTTCATGTGTTAACGGATTATTTGCCCGATTTGTTGTTTCAATTATTTGGAGGCTTTAAATTAATTATAATCATTTAAAATTCTGGATTTAGATCTTGACCAGTAGAACATTGATCCCTGAATTTTTATGGAATTTTATGTTGAGTAAATCTAGTACTTTATTCGCAGATGATAGAAAGGGCTCTTATGTTTAAAAATTAATTATGGATAAAATACTTGCTGGAAAATTGTGAAACTTGGCCGGTGCTAATTTTAGACCTTTATCTGCATGACATAAATTATTTAAAATTTTTGGAAGAATATTTTCTATACTTGATTCATAAACAACAGAAGTTAGAGATTATTTCTAAAATAGTTTTCATGCCCTTCTAATGATAGGAAAATTATGATACTTAGGATTTAACCTATTGAGATAACCTAGTATTTATCATAAAATTTCTGGACATCTTGCATGAGAACTTAGGGTAGTTCATGTTCAAACCGGCAGTCCTTGGGATTTTCGAGGAATTTAATTATATGCCAAATAAATTAGGAAAATTTCCATTTTCTGGACTTAGGTCATTTATATCATGGTAAGTCTCCAGTAAATAATTTAGGGCATTTGGATGAGTAATGGATCATTGCATAACCGGTTCGACATGTAGCCTAGGTCGGTCTGCATATAGCAATTGTGAATTGAAATAAGACATGATCTGAGGAAGACATTGGAGTTAAATAACTCATTTTGTTTGGGTGGGCAATAGTGGAGAAATCACTATAGGAAGATATAAAGAGTAGTGAGTAGGGGTGATAGCTAGAGTTAAGAGGTGCTCGGGTTCGACGAAAGATCGTCTTCCCCGAAGAGTGGAAGGTTTAAAAATCACCCTAGGATAGTTTATCGTAATGTGAGAAGGGAACGGGCTAAGGGAAATAAACCAATAATATTAAGTGCCTTGCGAAAGGGAACTTCGGGCCGTAATGCCGCCGTCTTGGTTCCTAGTGCCCCTTGAGAGCCCTTCACGGGGTATACCGGGGGCAGTCCTGGGCTAACGTAAACTGTAGTAATAAACTGGCAAGAGTAACTTAGTAACTAGGATTGCACTTTTCACAAACACTGTTGGCACTGGAAGATTGATGAGAGCTTCGGCTCGGGTGATTTGGAAACGGACGTTTGGGTCCGGGGAGCCTCGACTCGGTTGTTCTGGAGACGGACGGGATGGTCCGGGGAGCTTCGGCTCGGTTGGTTGGAGACGGACGTTTGGTCCGGGGAGCTTCGGCTCGGTTTTGTGTGTTTTGCGATTAAACTTGCATGTGCATAAGATAGGAAAAGTTAAGGTGGTGGGTTTTACGATATCGGGGAGTTCGATTGCACCGACACCGATATCGTTGACTCGGCGAGGTGGTTAGCACTTCGCCAACAGAAGTCCGGTGCGCCAGCCGGCAAGAGTACGCAGGCGTCCGCTTAGTGCACCAAGCGTTGAGGCGTACGATAGGTCAGACCAGTGGTGCTTTTACTGGTTTTGAGGTGGGCGAGGCCCAACCCACCGCTTCCGTCTGCCACTACGGAGGTATCCTGGGAGGTAACGGCTCCGAAAGGGGGAACTAAAGGTCTGTGTGCACAGAGTCGGGTGTGTGAGTTGCACTTGCATGTTTCATCATACCCACTAGCATGTTATAGCATAATCGATTCATTTAACCCTGACACCTAAAGTATAAGTGGTATGGGACGCTTATACATTAGGACCTGCAAAACGACCCCTTGGTCTATAAGCTTGTGTGGGCAAGTTTATAAATCAAAGGTTAATTTCAATATATAACAACCATTGCTGTTTGATAACCGACACCCCAACGTATAAGTGGTATGGGACACTCTATACGATGGGAGCCTTGCAAAAGATCCCTTTTGCTTATGTGTTCTCGCATAAGTGAAGGTTTAAATTCATATATTTGCTTTTCTTATTGCTAGACCTATTATAACAATCATATTAACTGCTCACCGAATACATCTTGCTAGATTAAGTCCATAGTCACCTGTTTCTTGATTTGTCTCTACCATCATGTCCTTCCCTTTCTTCCTCCCCGCTCGGTACCTAGGAGCCATGGGGGAAGGGGTAGGGGATGATAGGGCTTAGTCTTTATGACTAACGGTTTTCGAACCGCATCATTTAGGGGATCATGGAGCCCAGTATGGAGGAGCAGCCCCAGAGATCGGTGCGCCTAGAGATGGGGCAGTCTAGCTCCGGAGTTCACACAGCCGGGACCGTGAGTCTCGACCTTGAGTAGTTTTTGTTTCGCTTCCGCATGAGAGACTTGTAGTGAGGAATCTGATGTACAGGGCTTATGCCCTTATTTTTTAGTTTTACATTATGCTGCACTCTGATGCTTTCTGTGGACACTCCCTTCGTGGAGCTTTATTATTTATATGTGATTTTATTAATGTGGACTGCATTGCTCTTACTTCTTATATTGTGCTACCTTTCTGTGATCGAAATGGCCGGCGGAATCGGCGCCTTGTGGTGATGACCCTTCAGGACGTAAAGGTGTCACCGCAAAGCGGCGATTCTGGGCCTAAGACCCCGGTGGTTGAAGAAAAAAAGGGGGGGGGGGGGTCTTACACCTATAAACGGGTCTAAATTGCACCGTACTAGTTCGAGAGTTGTCGAGCATGCAAATAGTCGATGAAAAACAAACGGTTGGCAAGACACTTTTTAACGTGAAAAACCTCAGAAAGGGGTAAAAACCACTTGGTTGGATTGATATCGACCAAACTTCCATTATTATTTGTTTGTTGTATAAGGCTTTGAGAGAAAGCGAGGCTGATAGGACACTCCTCGTTACAACTACTGGGGGAGAGAAAGAAAGATGCTCAGAGGGTGACAGACCACCACTCGCAAAGCTGAGTCTTTACGCTTTCTATTGTGAAGGACACTATACTTTAATTGCTTCAAGGTCTTTTGTTGGTGCTCGAAGGTTGGAGGTGCGCGCTTGGCGCGTTTTGGTGACCGTGGTTTGTATCTAGTTATACGCAGAAGAGTTTGGTGCAGAGTTCTTGTTGCAGACCGGAGGCTCATTGATTACGGGAGGATGCAATGTGCAGAGCATGCTTGAGTATGCTTGAGAAGTACTTTGAGTGCTCTGAAGTAGGTCTTTGGAATGTCTGTGTTATTTCAGAGTGAGGCGTGCGCGGAATGTGCACTTGGGGCAGAGCGTACAGAGGTGCCTATGGAGTAGAGCGTGCCTAGAGCGGAGCGCGCGGGCGGAGCACTTGGAGCAAAGAGCGTGGGGCGCACTTGGAAGTGACGGATGAATGGCGCACTTGTCAAGGAGCGCGCAGGGGTGCACTTGGAAGTAAAGAGCGCGGGAGCGCACTTAGAACCAGCGCGCACAGGGCACACTTGGAGGTGAAGCATGCGGGAGAGCATTTGGAAGTGGCGTGCAGAGGGTGCACTTGGATCAGACTGTGCGAAGGCGTACTTAGAACGGCACGCGCAAAGGCACACTTGGGAGCGGCGCGTGTAGGGGCGCACGTGGGAGCGGCGCGCGAGGGGACGCGCTTGGAGGCGATGTGTGCGGCGACGCACTTGGGAGAGGCGCCTGCAGAGGGGAACTTGGGAGCACCATGAGCGGGGGGGCTTGGAGGGTAGCATATGGTGGCACACTTGGAGCGAAATTGCGGAACATTGGTGATTCACCCTTTAAGCTCCTACACATCCCCCTTTCTCTTCCCCTTTAAATGAGGGACTTAGGGCCCCTTTTATAGATTTTAAGAGGGGAGACCTGGTAATTATACTCTGTAACTACCGGACGGACAAATAGGAATGCCTGAATCAGAGCATGGGGATCACCACTTTATGAATATGACATTTGCCCCCGGGTAGGTCGAATCCATCCGGACGGTGAGGGAGGGGATGCCCGACGAGGCTCGTGGCCAGGAGATTGTGGCGCCCGCCACGGCCGGGTGGCCAAGAGACCGCCTGATTTGGAGCAGCAAGGAGGCCCTTTGGCCTCCTGATTTGGGTGGTCTTGCCTCCTGACGGAGGTGCCGGCAGAGGCCTAGCGGCCTCAGCCCAAGAGCTGCCCAAACTAGGTTGGCCAAGGGCCGTGATTTGGGCGCCCTTGCCCCCTGGTCAGGTAACCGGCGGAGGCCAGGCGGCGTGAGAGGCCGCCCGACCTGGGTGGCAAGGAGGCTGCCCAAATTGGGCAGCCCAATTAGGGCGGCCTTGCCTCTTGGTGTGGGCACCGGCGAAGGCCAGACAACCTATGAGGCCGCCTGACCTGGGCAACAAGGAGGCCGGCCAAACTGGGCAGCCAAAGTGCCACTTGATTTGGTGGGCCTTGCCCCCCCCCCCCCCGACATGGTCATCGGCGAAGACCGGGCGGCCTAAGAGGTCGCCCTCCCTGGGCAGCAAGGAGGCCGCCCATTCTGGGCGGCTCTGCCCTCTGATGGAGCGCCAGCGGGGGAGGGGGCGGACGAGGAGCCGGAGGCTCGAGTGGTTGGGCCCAGCAGTTTCCCCTTGGTCGGCGCACCGCACTATCGAGTGATTATCTCGTTAGTGGGGAGTCTTTTCAATATCTGCACGCCACGTGTGAGGGGGGGGGCTCTGCTTTTTGCGACCATATCAATTCCTAAAACTAAACCTAAATCGTGATGGGTGATTATTTCCCCTGCCTACGACGTCCAACTTTTATAATAATTATAAATACAAGTTTATAATTGTTGAAACCAAAAACTTGGTCTCTCGTGGAGTTCGGGGTCCCAAAAGAGGGGTGACCTCACACCTACTACACTCGGGGGAACGTCACGGGCCGAAGACTTAGGAAACTATGAACAAACCCTCGGCTCTAACATGGAGGTCCCACCACACACCCGGAAGGTTACAGGAACTCTTCCCCTCCCTCACCAAAGGGCTAGGCTGGGCGCCTTGGAGAGCTCTCTCTACTCTACCAAGAAGAAGCTAAGGGAGGAGGAGGTAAGGAAAAACTCATCCTCTCCAAAGACACCCAAGGGGGTCTATTTATAGTTTTTCCAAGTCCTGAGGGCTGAAATGTCCAAAATACCCTTAAGGCGAAAAAGGCATCGAGCCAATAGAAAATCTCCACACCGGGGGGTAAAGAGGTAATGTAACGACCCTGGCCCATTTAGACCAGGCGCCGCCCGGCCCACCACGGCCCTTTAGACCGAGTGGTATAGCCGGAATCTACAAGGGCCGTGGTGGGCCGGGCGGCGCCTGGTCTAAATGGGCCAGGGTCGTTACAAAAAAAGTACAGCTCAGTTGGTGATGAGGAGTTGTATTAAAGGCTCCTTATCAAGGTCTTGGGTTCGAAACCCCTTGGCAACAATGCGGGCGGCCGATAAACAGGCGCGAGATGCTTTGGGGTGTACGGCCTGCAGGCCTTGTAGATTCCGGCTGTACCACCCGGTCTAAAGGGCCGTGGTGGGCCGGGCGGCGCCTGGTCTAAATGGGCCAGGGTCGTTATAGGTAATCCCCCCTCGAGGGATTAACGGTAAAAATACGGCCCAAGGGGGTCTGGGGGGCTGAACCATGCTCCCCCACCCCCTCCGAAGGAACCACCCACATGGCAGGCCGCCCGAGCGAGCAACAGGCCGTCGGCCTGGCTAGCCTACAGGGCAGTTCGCCTGGGCGAGCCGCCGGCCAGGCTCGCCCGTAGGGCAGGCCGCCCGGGCGAGTCGCAGGCTGCCGGCCTTGCTCGCCCGCAAGGCAGGCCGCCCGGGTGAGCCGCAGGCCACGGCCTAGCTCGCCCGCAGGGCAGGCCGCATGGGCGAGCCGCAGGCCGCCGACCTGGCTCGCCTGCAGGGCAGGCCGATGCGCCTGTCTCGCCGCTCCTACCTCGCACCAAGGCAAGCTGGGGGGGGACCGGCCATCTTGCCACACTCGCCCAAAAAATGGACCGGGGGGAGGTAGATTTTCCCTCCCCCTACTAGTATATTTCCAAGGCCAAGCCAAAATTGGCCACTAAGAGTGCAAAACTCTCCAAAAGCTTAAAAACTCAAAGTTGGTCCTATGCCTGCCGGGAGGGTCCTACTCTGCAAATACGGGGTTGTACACAATCCCCGCTCTTTTCGAGATTGGCACAAGCTCGGAAAGAAACATCCAACCCAACGTATTCGCTGAGTGGCCTTCATGGGGCCGAAAATACTCGGTCTCTCCGAGGGGTCAACCTGTCATGCCAGCTAATGAGAGCCTAGATGACGAGACGGTCTCGGGGTGAAAACACTTAGCTGCCCGAGGGGTCAACCTGTCATGCAGCTAATGTGAGCCTAGATGACGAGACGGCCTCGGGGTGAAAACACTTAGCTTCCCGAGGGGTCAACCTGTCATGCCAGCTAATGGGAGCCTGGGTGACGAGACAGCCTCGGGGTGAAAACACTTAGCCTCCCGAGGGTTCAACCTGTCATGCCAGCTGATGGGATCCTGGGTGACGAGACAGCCTCGGGGTGAAAACACTTAGCCTCCCGAGGGGTCAACCTGTCATGCCAGCTGATGGGAGCCTGGGTGATGAGATAGCCTCGGGGTGAAAACATTTAGCCTCCACGAGAGATCAACCGGCCTTATCAGCTAGTGAGAGTCTGGCAGCGGAATCATCATCAGAGCAAAGGAACTGAGCTTCCACGAGAGATCAACCGGCCTTGTCAGCTAGTGAGAGCCTGACAACGGAATCATCATCGGAGCAAAGGAACTGGGCTTTCACGAGAGATCAACCGGCCTTGTCAGCTAGTGAGAGCCTGACAGCGGAATCATCATCGGAGCAGAGGAACTGGTCTTCCATGAGAGAACAACCGGCTTTGTCAGCTAGTGGGAGCCTGACAGTGGAATCATCATCGGAGCAGAGGAACTGGACTGCCACGAGAGATCAACCGGCCTTGTCAGCTAGTAAGAGCCTGACAGCGAAATCATCATCGGAGCAGAGGAACTGGGCTTCCATGAGAGATCAACCGACCTTTTCAGCTAGTGAGTTCCTGACAGCGGAATCATCATCGGAGCAAAGTAACTGGGCTTCCACGAGAGATCAACCGGCCTTGTCAGCTAGTGAGAGCCTGACAACGGAATCATCATCGGAGCAGAGGGAGAAACGAGCCACCCTCCGAGGCACTCTCAACCCTGCCAGCTGGTATGAGCCTCGTATGAGGAGATCCTCTCGGGGGTTGGGAGCTGGACATGTCACCTAAGCTTTTTCAATTCCAACATCCTCTAATGGAGGAAAAAAGACGGGTTACATGACCCTCCCCCCCCCCCCGACTCTACTGGTCGAGGGCTGGACTCATTACAACATAAGAAAAAGATACAAGACTCTACCGAGACTAGGCTTCTTCAGGGGGCCTGGGCCTGATGGCCGTCGTTTGATTCCTTCCCCTCGGACACTTCCATCCTGCTCAGGCTCTCCATGATCTTCTCCATCTCCTCCGCCTTGGCCAACCAAGAGATGGTGTTGATAGTCGTGATGTAGCACTTCCTCGCCATCCTGGAGTCTCCCTTGATCCTGATCTGAGTCCCCTCTGAGTTGAACTTAAGGCACTGGTGGAAGGATGAAGGCACACACTGGAAAGAACTGATGAGGGGCCTTCCGAAAATGGCGTTGTAGCTGCTTGGAGCGTCAACAATGACGAACCTGCAGTTTCTTGAGGTCCTCCCTAACTTCACCTGGAGTCCGACTCCGCCTTCCACCTCCTTTCTCTCCCCTGAAAATCAAAACAGGGGTCCGTCCGAAGCCAACACCCTCCTTATCTCTACCTTCATCCCGTCAAACGCTTTCTTGAAGACGACGTTGACAGAGCTTCCGTTGTCAATCAAGATCCGGGAGACTGTAAAGCCTTCGATGGCTGCCTGGATGACCAGGGCGTCGCAGAATGGATCCTCGTGCTCTGGCATGTCTTTTGATGAGAAGGTGATCTTCTCTTCCAGGGGCAGGGTCTGGGACGTCGAGGCAACACTCCGGCGGTACATGACGTGGAGGCTCGCCTTCCGAGTGGCCTCGATCCCAACCCCACCGTGAATCACTGCTATTCCTCCTCGGTGTCCTACATCGACCCGGTCCTTAGGGTAGAACTTCAATCCGCTCCGGCGACGGTTGCTGGGTTGGACTGCTCTCCCCCCTTACCTCAAGGAACTCGGGGCAGGTGGCTGTTCCGTGCCCCTCCACCTGGTGGAAGTCACAGTACAGTAGTGCCCTTTCTCCCCTCTTTTGGCGGACTGGGTGATCTCTCTTGTTGCCTCTTCCTCCTTCACCTATTGACAAGGCCTGTTGGGGTGGGGGAAGGAGTTGCCTAGGGGCTTGCCTCTGGAAGTTGTACCTCCATTGGCCCCCGTGGAAGTTCTCTCCACCTTATACGAGAGCTCTTCTTGGACCTTGGGCAGGTCTTCCCTGCTGCCTCCAGCCTGGTTTCGGACCCTCCTGTCCCTGGAACCCCTGAGCTCTCTGCTCCTCCCTCCTTCCTTCATGATGTCTTGGACCACCTTGCTCCTTTGACTCTGTCTCTATTAGCTTCGTCAACTTCTTGACGAATGCCGGGTTGGCCGCCTCCATGACTATCTCCTCTGCTGCCCTTTCCATCAGCTCCTCGAAGGAAAGTGGGCCTTCCGAGTCAAGCTCATCTTGAAGAAGCCCTCCTTCAGCCAAACGGTGAAGGCCATCTGGAGAGCATACCCCGGCATCTCCTGGATATCCAGGATCTCTTCCTGGAACCTGCCAACGTAGTGGGCCAACGACTCCTCGGCCATCTTCCTTATCAGGAAGATGGATTCTAGACTCTTCTTCCTCTTCTTGGAGGTGGAGAAGCGGAGCTGGAAGCTTCGGCTCAAGTCCTCGAACCCATAGATCGACCTCGGAGAGAGTTGATGAAACCAGTCCATTGCCTTCTCCTTCAACGTGATCGCAAAGAGGCGACACTTAAAGGCATCCATCATTTCCCTGATGGAGACGACATCCTCGAACCACTGCAGGTGCTGGACAGGATCATCCTTCCCGGTATAGTAAGCCATGTCCGGCTCTCTGAACCCCTCGGGAACGGGAGCTGAGACGATCAGCTCGTTGAAAGGTGACCCCCTGAGGGGTGCTCTCTCCACCTCTACTCGCGCGACCTGTTCGCCTGGAGGGCTAGCACTCGCTGGGCTGGGGAACAACTCCCGACCGAGGAGGTCTCGCTCGACCCCCTCTCCCATCCTTTCCTTCCCAAGTCGCCTACCTGGTGCACTTCCTTCTCCCCCTGTTGGGGTCACCTCGCATATGCCCCTGGGAGGCAGCTCGCCGAGACCACTCTGGGTCAGCTCGCCGGGACCCCTGGGAGCCAGTCCATGGGGGTGGGGGGTGGTTGAGCTGTCAGCCCGAGGGGCAATGCTTCTAAGCATCACCATGATGCCTTGGATGGAAGCCATGAACTCCTCCCTTCCCACGAAGGGTCCGGGGTTGGGGAGCTCGCCGAGATCATCACTACCTCCCTGATCTCCAGCCATGACACTCTCCCGAGATCTTCTGTGCTGGTCACTCTCCACGCTCACCGCACCAAAATGTTGAAACCAAAAACTTGGTCTCTCGTTGAGTTCGGAGTCCCAAAAGAGGGGTGACCTCACACCTACTACACTCGGGGGAACGTCACAGGCCGAAGACTTCGGAAACTATGAACAGACCCTCGGCTCTAGCGTGGAGCTCTCTACTCTACCAAGAAGAAGCTAAGAGAGGAGGAGGTAAGGAAAAAATTCATCCTCTCCAAAGGCACCCAAGAGGGTCTATTTATAGTTTTTCCAAGTCCTGGGGGCTGAAATGTCCAAAATACCCTTAAGGCCAAAAAGGCCTTGGGCCAATAGAAAATCTCCACACCATGGGGTAAAGAGGTAATCCCCCCTCGAGGGCATAACGGTAAAAATACGGCTCAAGGGGGTTTTGGGGGCCGAACCATGCTCCCCCACCCCCTCCGAAGGAACCACCCGCAGGGCAGGCCTCCCGGGCGAGCAGCAGGCCGCCGGCCTGGCTCGCCAGCAGGGCAGGCCGCCCGGGAGAGCCGCATGCCGCCGTCCTGGCTCGCCCGCAGGGCAGGCCGCCCGGGCGAGCCGCAGGTCGCCGACCTGGCTCGCCGGCAGGACAGGCCGCCGGCCTGGTTTGCCCGCAGGGCAGGCAGCCCGGGCGAGCCGCAGGCCACGGCCTGGCTCGCCCGCACGGCAGGCCGCCCAGGCGAGCCGCAGGCCGCCGACCTGGCTCGCCCGCCGGGCAGGCCGATGCGCCTGTCTCGCCGCTCCTACCTCGCACCAAGGCAAGCTGGGGGGGACCGACCATCTTGCCACACTCGCCCAAAAAATGGACTGGGGGGGAGGTAGATTTTCCCTCCCCCTACTAGTATATTTCCAAGGCCAAGCCAAAATTGGCCACCAAGAGTGGAAAACTCTCCAAAAACTTAAAAACTCAGAGTTGGTCCTACGCCTGCCGGGAGAGCCCTACTCTGCGAATACGGGATTGTACAATAATAAATTCCTCCTGACCCCTATAATGTTTTTTTAGCAAAACCAAAATATATCGCCTTAAGATTGTTTTGTTTTATCTCTTGTACAAAAAAAGCGTAATCTTCCTAAGCGGATATCACTAATTGCATACCATTGAATTGTTTTGCTTAAGGGCTTCAAAACATAAGATTAGGATCCAAAATTCAAGTGAAAATTAAGATCCAAATTCAAGTCTTTTTGTTTCTGCTGGTTTCTATTATAATTAATTTTTATATTAAATATAAATTATGCTATAACTTTTATAACTATCATAATTAAATATAATGTAATATATATTATATTTGTGTTTATAAAAATTTATAACTATTTAAATATAAATTAATATAATATAAACGTATACATGATAGTATTTGTATTATATTAACGTTTATAATCTTTATAAATTCTACAAATAAAATAGGAAATTATTATAGGCAAATCAAATTTGGAAATATACAAACAGGTATTTGGAGTTTTTATGATCATTTGAACTACTATACACAAACCTTATAATTAATAAAATTAACTAAGAAATCATTCCTAACTCTAGCAGTCCGCCTAAATTTCCTCTCGTCTATCTCGATCTCTCGCTTCACTCGCCAGAGAACATCCCCGAACGACGACACAGCTCGACAGCAAACATCCCCGAACAACGACATAGCTCGTGGCGAACATCCCCGAACGACGACGGTAGTCCCGAAGGACGAACATCCACGACCGACGACAGTGCGTATAAGACCGCTCTACGCCTCTCAAGTCTGGATTTTCTCGCCGGCCAAATCGATCGGGAAGAAGTTTGTTTTCTCGCGGATTTGATTCCGGCAGTCGCCGTCGGTAGGGGAATATTCTTTCCATCGCCGCTCCTAGATCGGGAAAAGATCGAGGTTTAGGAAAGTCTACCGACCTAATCCGGAAATTCCAGATCTGCCAGTTTTTCTCCCGTCGTCACTTGTCGCAGATCTCTCCTCCGATGTGCTCTGCGTCTTCCTCATCTGGCAAGGGAGGCAGTGATCTTGTTCAGTTTTGGAGAAGACCAGAGGTTCTAGTGCTTCAATTTCTTCATCATGAAAGGGTCGTCAACCTCTGTCAGATCCAAGAAAAAAAGGAGAACCGACTCTTAACCTTCTACTTTAGATATCAACCTGTGTGATATAGAAACCATGATTAGTGTAATTTTTTTTTTAAAATGCATTAATTTTGATGATCTAATATGATATAAAGTGTTTATAAAAAAAATTATTTCTTTTTGAAATGATTTGTATCTAATAATTTTGTTTACATATAATAATTTTTTGTTTATACTGATTTGTATATAGTAAATGTTTATATATAGTAAAATGTGATAACAACTCCCATAATATATATATTTATAAAATTAAAATATAAATAAACATGAGTGATAGATAGTGTATAGATGCGGGAGAATCCCACCCGACCCATCACTAACATAGGGGCGGAGCAATTCCATCTTGGGAGTGCACGGTCGTCGAATGATGTCGTCCGCCGAATATTATCGCCCCCCCTGAATGTTGTCGCCCACTAAATATTATCGGAACATATAAATAAAGATATCATCTTAAAGGTGTAATGATGAAACCCATCAAGTGATTCACAGCCATTGGTTTTGATGGGTTACACCATCATTTATAGAAAAATCAAGCCTCCCCCCATGATCTCCACTCAAAGAGGATCATGGGTGGGCCCAACCCCTCATGATCTCTCATGATGAGAATTATGGGAGGAAGCGGGCCCCACTCCCTCCCCTCATGGGAGAAACCGCCGCCACCAACGGGAGAAACACCGTCGGCGGCCGGCCCTCCCGGCCCTGGCCGCGGCCAGCCTCACCGTCGAGGCGGCCGCGGCGAGCCGCCTACCCGGCCACGGCCGCGACCGGCCGTGGCTGAGCTCGGCCGCGGCACGCCGCCGGCTTGGCCACGGCCGGCCAGGGCGCGGCCGGCCTGGACGCGGCCGGCCTGGACGCGGCCGGCCGTGACTGAACGAGCTAGGCGTACCGCGGGCTCGGCCGCGGCCGGCCAAGGCGTGGTCGGGCCCGGCCGCGGCGAGCCGCCGGCCTAGGCACGGCCGGCCGTGACCGGCCGAAACCACGGTCGCGCCCGGCCGCGGCGAGCCGCCGGCCTAGGCACGGCCGGCCGTGGCCGGCCGAAACCACGGCCACGCCCGGCCGCGGCGAGCCGCCGGCCTAGGCACGGCCGGCCTAGCCGCGGGTGGCCAAGTCGTGGCCGGACGGGCCGCCACCGCCGCTGTAACGGCCCGCTGCCGTGGGAGGTCTCCCCACCGTCCAATCCGGGGAAGCCCCTCCTCGCCGTCCGATCAAGGGGGTAACCACTCACTATCCCACCACTTTAGTGGTGGGGCCCACCATGATCTTCCCCTGGAGGCTATAAAAGGACCCCTAGGGGCTCCTCATTTGGACACCTTTTCTCCTCCCAGGTTCTTCTCCTTCTTCCTCAGGTGAGAGCTCTCCCGCCTCCTCCACCGAGACGGTCTATGCTCGCCGTGAACCACCGCCAGCCACCGGCGGCCACCAGCATCCACCAACAGCTACAGGCACCCCACCAGCGCATTGGCAGCAAGAGGACGCCCAAGACCTCGAGGAAATCGAAAAAACATGATATCGGGAGCGAGCAAGTATGTGCCGCCTCGAGCATGCACGCCAGGAGCATTCCACACATTCGATTGTCCAAGTCACTCCCGTGGTGCAGCCTGTTGCCCGCAGGAGACTACAGTCTCTCTCTCTCACCCCCCAAGTTGTAACGGGAGCGGCCTGTCGCCCCGATTCACCAAGCATACTGTAATCAACCAAAGCTAGTGGAATTTGACCGGTACAGACCCGGTCACAGATCTGGGCTGGGCTATCGCTAAAGCAGCTATTGATCCTAGCCGACCCGTGGTTTTTTACCCATTTCAGGGGTTTTTCCACGTCATCAAAACTTGTCTTCACTATTTCATTTTCATCGACTGTGTGCGCGCTCGACCGCTCCGTGAGCTGAGACGGTCAAAGATTATCCGGTACGACCGGGGCATCGAGTTAGTCCGCAACAGTTTGGCGTCGTCTGTGGGAACACGAGTCCCAGCATCATTCAAAGTGCAAGATCACAAGCATCGCCGCTGCCAAGTTCAGCCTTAATGGCGAAGAGAAGCACCCGTACCGCCGAAGTCTCCGCCCTTGGCGGAAACCTTGAGCCCGCACGTTCACATTCTCTGGTGGACGTGCCACTGACTACTGAAGCCGCGCTAGCTCCCGTTACCGCCCTGGAAGGGCGCGTCCTCCTGATGGAGGAGCAGCAAACCGAAATGCTCACCTTGCTGCGAAACCTTGGAGCACCTCAGGCTCCCGCACAGCAACCAGTTCGAGCAGGTCAACCGCCACTACCAAATCAAGGTCGACCCCAGGAAGCTCTTCCAAGACAAGAGACGTCCGAGGAATATTCCGAGGCTGCAACTTTTGCTCACCCAATCCCAAGGAGGGCAAGGGCGGATCATCAGCATGAGCCCGCAAATGAAGTACGCCTACCCCTGCCAGAAAGGTTTACTCGAGAAGTTATCGCCGAAGAATACCGCCAGGATGGAGCAAGAGACGTCTGTGCCCGCCGACCGTTATGCCAAGGTTCCCCTCTGATACCGCAGATTATGGAACATCCGATTCCAAACGGATTTAAACTCCCAAGCATCGAAACATTTGATAAGACCGATGATCCGCTGGAGCATGTCAACCATTTCACTACCATCATGAGAATTTACAATACTCAAGACCAACTCCTCTGTCAGGTTTTCCCAGCTACTCTTAAGGGACAAGCTCGAACGTGGTTCCATTCGCTAAGGGCTAGTACCATCGCTAGCTTTGCAGAGCTAACAAGGCATTTATTCGACCAATTCATTGCCAACCGCCGGATCATGCGCGATCCCTCTCATTTATTAGGAATCTGCCAGAACGAGGGGGAAACCCTCAAAGATTTCTTCCGGCACTTTACTGCCGAAGCCCGTCAAATTCCAGGTGTTGACCCCGAATTATTGCGAGGTGTATTCCTCGGAGGCCTTCGACCAAGCGGCTTCTACTCAGCACTGATGCGAGAAACTGTTCCTAGCTATCCCGACCTCGTACATCGGGTTGAAGCCCAAATCGCAGCGGATGAGGCCATTGAAGCTCATCGCCAGCAATTTGATGGCGCCTGGAAATGCAAGAGAGAAAGGGAGCAACCTCCGCAGCCTCAAGAAGGAAGATTCTGTGATGATCGCCGCAATGGGCAACGACGGTGAAATCCACAGAGAGATCAGCCCCCCAGAGATTTTACCCCCCTCAACACGACGCGCACCAATGTGTTGTATGCCATCCAGAATGAGCCAGCCTTACAGTGACCGAGACAGCCAGCACCCAATCCCAGGAACGACCGATCTAAGTATTGTGAGTTTCATCGAACTACGGGACATACGACAGAGTATTGTGCTCGCCTAAAAGAAGAAATCGAACGTTTAGTCCGTCTGGGACTACTCGGAAGATTCTTACAAGGACATGTGCAAGATCAGCGCGACCCGCTTAGACAACAAGGAGATCAGCAAAATCCCCTCCCTAGAGGAGCAGGTGGTAAACAGATGGTTGGAAACATCGAAACTATAGTCGGGTCACCCATTCTTTCTGCTCAAATCTTCTCAGTCAGTATGCAGGGGGAGATCCACGAAGATAAAAAGTTCAAACAGGATTCCACCGTAACCTTCGGGGATGAAGACCTGGTCGACCTCCGAACACCTCACCAAGATCCCCCAGTGGTCAGCGCTGGAATCGGGGATCCATGTTATAATGTCAAACGAATTCTCATCGACAATGGAAGCTCTGTCGATGTCCTATTTTCCGCTACTCTGCAGAATATGAATATTTCCACTCAGCGTCTAACTAAGGCAGTCGGACCAGTGTACGGTTTCGACAACCATCCGGTGCAGGTGTTAGGAACGATTACCCTCCCAGTTACTATGGGAGAATTTCCAAGACAAGTGGCGCATGAAATCCAGTTCGTGGCTGTGGATTCAAGCTCCGCCTATAATGTCATTTTCGGAAGACCAGTTCAAACTATCTTCAAAGCAATTCCCTCAATTCCTCACCTAGCCATGAAGTTTCCTACTCCCGGGAGAATTGGAGTCGTCTGTGGTAACCAAGAGTCCGCAAAAAATTGCTACTCCAAACAAGCACAGCCAGCAAATGCCACCATGTTGAACATTGATGACTTCGACCTCCGTGACGAGGCAGTACTACAGCGAGGGATGCCTATTGAAGGGCTAATCGAGGTCCCTCTCTCTCCTTCAAACCTGACTCGCACTGTCCAGCTCGGGTCACTCCTCCCACAGCAAGAAAAGGAGGAACTGACGGCCTACCTCCAAAGCAACAAAGATATCTTCGCTTGGGCCCCAGAAGATATGCCCGGCATAGATCCCCATGTCATCCAGTATTCCCTCAACATCAACCCGGCATGTAAGCCCGTCATCCAAAAGAAGAGAAACTTTGCTCCTGAACGTCTCCAAGCAATCGAAGAAGTAGAGAAGCTCCTCAGCGCCCACTTCATCTGGGAGGTGAACTACCCTACTTGGGTAGCTAATGTTGTCTTAGTAAAGAAGTCTTCAGGAAAATGGCGGATGTGTGTGGACTACACCAACCTTAATCAAGCATGTCCTAAGGATAGCTTCCCGCTCCCCAGAATTGATCAGCTAGTCGATTCAACAGTCAGACACCAACCCCTTAGCTTCATGGACGCCTACTCCGGATACAACCAGATTCGAATGAACCCAGCCGATGAAGAGAACACGGCATTCCGAACTGATAAAGGGTTATACTGCTATAAAGTTATGCCTTTTGGGCTCAAGAAGGCCGGAGCCACTTACCAACGGCTCATGAACAAAATCTTCAAAGACCTTATCGGCAAGACAATGGAAGTGTACGTAGACGACATGCTAGTAAAGAGTGTTCGTCGGGAGAACCACGTAAAGGACCTCGAGAAGTGTTTCAAGATACTACGACAGTATGGAATGAGGCTCAATCCTACCAAGTGCGCGTCCGGGGTTACGTCAAGAAAATTCTTAGGGTTTATGGTAACCCACCGAGGCATAGAAGCCAATCCCGAGAAAATTAAAGCCTTGGAGGAGATGTCGCCGCCCCGATCTCTCAAAGAAGTACAAAGGCTGAATGAGAGAATCACAGCACTTTCTAGATTCCTTGCACGGACCGGAGATAAGTATCTCCCCTTCTTCAAGATTCTCCGGGGAGCTAGAGCTACCGGTTTTAAGTGGACAGACGAGTGTCAGTCGGCCTTCGAATCACTCAAGCAATATCTCGCGTCCCCTCCATTATTGTCAAAGCCATCTCCAGGAGAAGTTCTGTTTCTATACCTCGCCATCACACCAGCCGCGCTAAGCTCAGTATTGGTAAGGGACGAGGGGGGTGTCCAACGCCCCATCTATTATCTTAGTAAGATCCTTACTGACACCGAAGCTCGGTATCCAGTCGCAGACAAGACGGCTCTCGCGTTTGTTTTCTCAGCAAGAAAGCTTCGTCACTACTTCCAAGCCCACACCATTAAGGTACTAACAGAATTACCTCTCCGTACAATTCTTCAAAAGCCAGAAGCTTCCGGCCAATTAGTCGAATGGGCCGTCGAACTGGGCGAATTCGACATCCATTTCCTACCACGTCCCGTCATCAAGTCACAAGTTTTGGCAGACTTTGTCGTCAAAAACACCCTACCAGCAGAACCTGAAGTTTTCTCAGCAAAGCTAGGTCAAAGATGGACCATGTACGTTGACGGAGCGTCCGGCATTGAGGGTGCAGGAGCTGGGCTACTCCTCATAAGTCCAGAGCTCATCACATTAGAATACGGGCTCCGACTCAAGTTCCCTGCAACCAACAATATAGCAGAATATGAGGCCTTAATTGCAGGACTCAGGCTCGCCATCGACTGTCATACCACCAGTTTAACAATCTACTCTGAATCTCAACTCATAGTATCCCAGGTAGAAGGGGATTACGAAGCCAAGAATGAGCAGCTTGTTCAGTATCTCCAATTAGTAAAGTCACTCCTGTAACAGGTACCGCAAGTCCAAATCCTCCACATCCCCAGAGAGCAAAACAGCCGAGCAGAATCCCTATCAAAGTTAGCTACGTCTCACACTCGCATCAGTTCAGGAGGCGCAGGGTAGAAGAAATTGTCCTTCCTAGTATCCAGGTACCTTGGGAGATAGCAGAAATTAAGAACTTAGAAAAATCATGGATCACCCCGCTGGTCGATTACTTAGAGAGGCAACCACTTCCGGATGATCCGAAAGAAGCCCGTCAGTTAAGAATAAGGGCAACAACGTTCACATTGATTAACGGAGAACTCTATAAGCGATCTTTTGCAGGGCCTTACCTAAAATGCCTGATAGAGACTGACGCTGAATACAACCTCCGCGAAGTCCACGAAGGAGTCTGCGGAGAGCACTTGGGTGGAAAAGCCTTAACCTGCAAAATATTACGCCAAGGCTTCTACTGGCCCACCAAGAGGAGAGAAGCGGCAGACTTTATTCAAAAATGCAAAAGCTGCCAGATGCACGCCAATATTCCTAAGCAATCACCCGTTGCCCTTACCACGCTACAGGGAGCTTGGCCGTTCGCACAGTGGGGAATTGATCTCCTCGGCCCTTTGCCCCTGGCTTCAGGACAAAGGAAGTTCATCATCATGGCCATCGACTACTTCACCAAGTGGGTAGAGGCAGAACCTCTGGCCAATATTACTGAGGAGAATGCGAAACAATTCGTGTGGAAGAACATTATTTGCCGCTTTGGCATACCTGCAATTATCATCACCGACAACGACACTCAATTCACTGGAAGATCTTTCAGCAAGCTGTGCGAAGACTTGAAGATTGAGCTGCGATACACGGTGGTGTCACACCCTTAGTCCAATGGGCAAATCGAGGTAACCAACCGAACCATCCTAAAGGGGCTAAAGACGAGACTCCAAGCCGCAAGGGGGCAATGGCCCAACGCGCTTCCCAAAGTATTATGGGCATACCAAACGACAGCGAGAACCCCTACAAGAGAAACACCATATAATCTCTGCTACGGAACTGAAGCAATCATTCCAGTTGATATTGACGTTCCAAGCCCCCGGGTATCTCACTTCGACCTCCAGACAAACGACGACGCACTCAGAGATAATCTAGACCTAATCTCCAAGACCCGTGAATAAGCCGCCCTCTGAACCGTAGCATATCAACAGTGTGCAGCTCGCTATTACAACCGCAAAGTAAAGCCACGTCCAATCAACGTAGGGGACTTGGTCCTACGTACTCTCGAAGCAGCAGAGAAAGCAACACAAGGAGACAAGCTGTCCCCGGCTTGGGAAGGCCCATTCATCGTCGCGGCAATGGTGAAGCCAGGGACATACAAGTTGCGGAGCGCAGAAGGAAAGACTCTCACCCGCACCTGGAACGCGCAGAACCTGCGCCGATTTTATCAGTGATTTCCATTCTTACGATTGTCTAATTGCATACATTTTGCTTTAAACTATCTAAGCCGCGGGATCAACCCCGCGCATGATACCACCGTCCTTAAGTTGTTTTATTCGTTCATTTTTTTATGGAATATTGTTCCTTTCCTCGTTTACCTTGGCAGTATGGGAATCAAGAAATGGCTTCTTCACGCTAAGTCACGCAATCAGATCAAACACACGGCATTAATCAAGTCTACAACGTGGGGCCTGCCCCCCTCATAAAGAAGACGCGAGCATCCCTCGCGCAACCTAAACCGCGAGCAACCCTCGCGCAACACCGTGGGGGCCTGCCCCCCTCACGAAGAAGCCGCGAGCATCCCTCGCGCAACCTAAGTCATGAGCAACCCTCGCGCAACACCGTGGGGGTCTGCCCCCCTTACGAAGAAGCCGCGAGCATCCCTCGCGCAACCTAAGTCGCGAGCAACCCTCGCGCAACACCGTGGGGGCCTGCTCCCCTCACGAAGAAGCCGTGAGCATCCCTCGCGCAACCTAAGCCGCGAGAAACCCTCGCGCAACACTGTGGGGGCCTGCTCCCCTCACGAAGAATCCGCAAGCATCCCTCACGCAACCTAAGCCGCGAGCAACCCTCGCGCAACACCGTGGGGGCCAGCCCCCTCACGAAGAAGCCGCGAGCATCCCTCGTGCAACCTAAGCCGCGAGCAACCCTCGCGCAACACCGTGGGGGCCTGCCACTCTCACAAAGAAGCCGCGAGCATCCCTCGCACAACCTAAGCCGCGAGCAACCCTTGCGCAACACCGTGGGAGCCTGCCCCCCTCACGAGGAAGCCACGAGAATCCCTCGCGCAAACTAAGCCACGAGCATCCCTCGCGCAACCTAAGCCGCGAGCAACCCTCGCGCAACACCGTAAGGGCCTACCCCCCTCACGAGGAAGCCGCGAGTATCCTTCGCGCGAACTAAGCATCCCATGCCCGGTCAAAGCCGCGCAGTCAATACCAATCAAACACGGACAAACGTCCAAAGAAATATGAAGAGACAACAATGTCATAACAAAGCCAAGCTCAAAATAAAACAGGTACAACCAGTGCCTAGAGACAAGACGTTACATGCACAATAAAACAACAAAACGTACAACAACATGTAAACGCTACAGCTACTCTCCCTCGACATCTGAGTCAGAGCGCTCGTCCCCGGATACATCTGCAAAGCTGAAACTGGAGGTGTCACACCCAAGGCGCTTGCCAACAAAGCGAAAGGCCTTCGAAAAGCCGCAATGGAGCGCTAGCTCGCGTATATCGTACATCTGAGGCTCCACCTCCTTGGACCAAATATCATCACGAACCTCCTCCGCAATCAAGTTGCGGTCTCGCAGGTAATCCAGTGACTCCAAGTACTCCGCAAGCCATGCAGCCTTCAGCTCTGATGTGTGATCGTCAGAAGAAAGCACCTCCACCTGCGCCTTTGCTGCCCGAAGCTGAGTCTCAAGGCCTGAAACCTCCTCTCGTGCCACCCGCAGCTAGGTCCCTAAGCCAGATGTCTCCTTTTTTGCATGCTTCAACATCTGGGTGGTCCTCTCCACTAGAGTCTTCTCCACGTCCAAGGTCGCACACGTATCTTCTTGCTCAGACTTAAGCTCTAAACTGATCCGACGGAACCGTGCAATGTCCCGGTCATGTTCCTCCTTCAAGGAGGCGAGCGAGCTCATCGACAACCGAAGCTTCTCCTGTAGAGCAAGATACCCGTCTTTCAGGCTAACTTAATGATCGTTATAGGTCACAACAATCTGCGCCTGAGTCTCTATCTGCAAGAGAAAAACACACAATCAGCCTCTTTCAATAAAAAAGAAAAGAAAGAGATAGCAAAAAGAAAAGGGAAGTTACACCCTTACCGCATCACTCATCGCCCGCAAGAAAGAGGACATCCGCGGAGCCACTGTACAGGCAGGCACTTGAGGAACGGGGGAAGCAGGTATCTGCACCTCTAGGCTAAATCATCAGAAGCTACCACCACAACATCAAGGTCATCAGTAGGGGCCATCACCGCTTTCCTCTTACGGCCCCCTCCCTGAGAAGTCGCCACCACCTGAACTGTGCCCGCCGAAATGCCGCATCCCAACAGCCGCTTTTCCTCCACATAAACATAGATATTGAAGAGACGGTTGGCCAACTCGCGAGGCTCAGAAAATCCGAGCACCGGGGAAAAATCTCGCTCCTTCCCTTTCACACGACGGCAGCGGTCGGGAAGCGCATTCCACACCTCTGGAAGACCCCAGGAATTCTTCACATATCCAAACAAAGCGTTGTCATGGCGACGATCTTTGCGAGCTTCGAACTCCAACCAAGCCTTGTTACTACGCACCTCCATCCGCTAACCACCATCCGAGCGTACGTCACACCAATCTCGAAACTGGTCTAAAGAAAGCTTGCTCCCATGCTCGCGGAAGAAAACGACTAAACCCATAATTCAAGCAATCTCAGCCGGAACAAACTGAGAGATAGGCAATCCGCAAAACGTCAAAATCTCGATCACCTCCTCGCAGGGCGGAAAGCGGAAGCCGAATCTCAGAGAAACTTCGCAGATTGTCAACCAACTACGGGGAGGATTCTGAACCCGCTCCTCAGGACGGGGGATCCTCACTTCCAAATCAGCAGGAAGCCCGTACTTCGCCCTCCAGATGTCAACACCATCATCAGTCAAAGAAGAGCGCAGGCGCATCGGGCCAGAAGAGCGCTTCGAAGTCTGTGCATAGCAAAATAAAAGGTTAGCCCGAAAATAAAAAACCGTGCAACACGCAAAGGAAAACACCCGCCCAAAATAGAAAAGTGTGCAACCGCACATCGCGGACCGCGCCAGCGCACTGCCTGATCGCGCACAGGCCTGCGCGCGCGCAGTCTGCGCGCACACAGCTCGTGCACGCGGTCAATGCGTGGCCCGCGCACGCGATCAGTGCACGGCCCGCACGCATCCCGCGGGCCGCGCGCGCGTCCTGCGTGTGCGGCCAGCGCGTGCGGCCAGCGCGCGCGGCCTGTGCGTGCGCGACCGATATGCTTAGCACGCGTGTGGCCGGCGCAGGGAGGAGCCGATCCACCCCCGGCCGGCCTGCACACGTGCATTCCACGCGCCCCGCCGACGCCCATGATCTCCGCACGACGCACGCTAAGCCTCGACGCGCCGTCAAGCCTTCCGCCAGATACCTTGGAAGCACTGGCCGCCGCCGCCTCGGTCTTCCCACCAGAAACCATCATGACAACAGGAAGTAAGAAAAATCTCTCCTATCACGCTCACTTCGCTCCCAGATAGCAGAGATCTGGGGGCAATTGATGGGTTACACCATCATTTATAGAAAAATCAAGCCCCCCCCCCCCATGATCTCCACTCAAAGAGGATCTTGGGTGGGCCCAACCCCCCATAATCTCTCATGATGAGAATTATGGGGGGAAGCGGGCCCCACTCCCTCCCCTCATGGGGGAAACCGCCATCACCAACGGGAAAACCACCGTCGGCGGCCAAACCGCCGCCGGCCCTCGCCGCGGCCGGCCTCACCGTCGAGGCGGCCGCGGCGAGCTGCCTACCCGGCTACGGCCGCGGCACGCCGCCGGCTCGTCCACGGCCTGTAAGACCCGGCCCCCTTCCGGAACACAGAACACGGCACGAGAGAGGTCTTATGCCCAGAACAGCCGCCTTGCGGTAACACTAGAACTCGGGCTAGCCCGTATCACAAGACGCCTATCCTGCCGGCTACAACCAATATCAACACATAAATGTCAACCCAACCATAAAAATATAAAGAAGTCAATCCACATTAAGCATGAGTCCATAAGTACAGCAAAAGAGAAGCTAAACAAGCTTCTACATAATCAGAGTACGTAAATAGAATTGCCCCGAAGGGCTACAATAAAATCTCTCTCACTCACATCTGTAACTGACGGTAGCGACGGTACCGTCCCCTCAGGCCCTGTCGTCCTGGCCTGGCTGTCCAGCTGCAAGACCTGCTGCTCCACCTGTGGGGTTTCCTCCTAAAAAGGAAGACGTAGCAACTGTTAGTCATAAAGACTAAGTGGCTTCACATCCGCTCCCCCGGCAACTCCTCGGCACCGGGCGGAGAAAGGAACATGTACAATATATATAAAGCAGTGGTACAAGTAGGTGAAGTAAGTATATATGTTATAAGTAGCAATAGAAGCAGTGTACAAATGAACAACCTCTTAATCTACAATTCTACCATCTACAACAGCAAGAGAGTATAATGTTATAACAGTAAGTAACTCAACTTATATGGATTCCCATACAAGTATATAAGTTGAGGATCGTTCAGCAGTAACTCATCGTATAGGAGTGCCCATACAAACTTATACGATGAGGGTCTTGTGTATGTAATGAAGTGCAATGATATGTATGCAATGCAATGACACACCCATGATCAAGCACATGCAATCGCTATGTCGACACAGACTTATAGTTCCCACTATTCGAGCAGGTAGCTAACCTCTCAGGCATCAACCGTCGTGGCCAAACGGCGACAGTAGAGCGGGCATCTCCACTACGAGGCTGGTCTCCACACTACCTGGCCTAGGCATCCGTACGCCTCAACGCTAAGAACATAACAGCGGAGCTCACACGCGTACTACGGCTCAGCGGGTTCTCTTGGGTAAATGTGCACCAAGATCCTAGCCCTGAACTGGCCTAAGGTATGACACGGAATTAGCCCCGAAAATGAGCACGAGGACCAAGCCCAACCGTTCAAGGTCTAACTGTCAACTTCCATCGGTGTGATGATTGGCGAGCCCGTAGACCTGCCACACTATCCTTAACCCGGGATTACGACACCGCGTGTCGACTCACACCACATGCAATTCCACCATATCGTGGCATGGAAGGAGCCTCGGGACATGAACACCGGGGACCAAGCCCAACCATCCATCAAATACGGAAGGAGCCTCGGGACGTGAACACCGAGGACCAAGCCCAACCATCCATCAAATACGGAAGGAGCCTCGGGACGTGAACACCGAGGACCAAGCCCAGCCGTCCGACTTTACTCATCTCACCCTCATTCCAACTAGTGACGATCAACCCCGCACTTGTTACTTCCACAATGCTACCCGTAGGGAGA
This sequence comes from Platanthera zijinensis, assembly GCA_039513925.1. NCBI lineage: Eukaryota > Viridiplantae > Streptophyta > Magnoliopsida > Asparagales > Orchidaceae > Platanthera > Platanthera zijinensis. Next base: position 231,912,721 of record CM077080.1, read on the forward strand.
CGACACTCTAATCATTGGATTACTAATTCCCTTCTATCCATTCAACATACATCATGTCCATAGTTAAATCATTTATATGCCCTTCCAAATGAATTCCACATGATATAGATAATGGGCATCAATATACATCTACCAATTTATATCAGGCTCTTTTCTTAAATTAAGCTTGTCCACAACTCGTTATACGAATTCAGATTTATAACATCAACTTATCATATCACTATGATGATTATGTCAAAAGAGTTCACCCAAGCCTCGAGTTGGATCGCAACATTAAATTCCACCAAATCGCATTCCCCATTACACAGCCCAGAGTTTAGGTGCAGCCTTAATCCGGGCAGCAACTTCGACAAAGGATTCCCGTGGCTACAGAAATCCGGCGAGTGCGTATAACCACTCATTGGAAAGATAATTTCAAGAGCTACAACTTTTGTGCTTGGTCGAAAGCCCAGATCTGATCGCATCACACCAGAAATTCATTTGAAGCCTATTGCGTACAGGATACAGATTTCCTGGGTGGAATTTCCCCCAATCGCAGCAGGTTCAAACTGACTTTCCCGAGGCTACAGGTATCGCCTGGAAACGTACAACCACTCGTTGGAAAGATAATTTCGAGGGCTACGACTTTCATGTTGAGTCGAAAACCCAGATATGACCAGAACCCCTTTGAAACTGGCAACGAAGATCGTTGCGTGCAGAAATCAGATTTCTGCACGCATCTTAAGATGAGATGAACGGCATCCGTTCATCTTCCTCCTTGCACCGATCTCCCAAAAACTCCTCCAGAAATTCGTCCACCCTTATTCACCCTCACAAAGCCATACTTCTCCACGAATCACTCTCTCATCTTCACTTTGAAGAATGAAGAGGTTGGAGGGGACTAAGCCTAGAAAACGACCTAGGCATGGCTTTTTCCCTAAGAAATCTCCTCCTCACCATCAAGACTCTATGGAGTCGATATCTCTCCTAGAATATTAACTACAGATCTAGCACCAAGGGAGAGGGGAGGAAGCTCACCTCATTTCCAGCGGTACCATAATTCCCGACCATGGATCTAGTCATCCTCCTCCGCGACATCCTTTCCTCCTCGACGGCGATGGCGTTTCTCGTCTTCCAAAGTTTGGCTGGCTCCAACAAGCCTCTCCTCCTCCAGAGCTCCGACTCTGACGATCCGCTTCTCTCCCGATAGTTTTGTGCGGGTAGCGGCTCGGCAACGATGGAAGTGACGGCTAGGGTTTAGTTTTCTTCTTATTTATATTAGCTCATTAGGGTTGTGTCACTTCATCATGTGTCAATCTCTGATTGGACCGCCCAAATTAGGTCTTACTTGAAATGACCGGTCCAAGGGATCATCCAGCACAAATCCCGAAGTCCGGTTCAGTCCGCCTGTACAAGCCAGCGAATTTGCCTGGGCGGAAAAACGCACAAGTCAAATTCGGCGAGAATCAGCTTCCATTCTCGACGATCGGCGAGTATAGCCGGGTATTCTCGACGAATTCGTCGGGTATCAACCATGATTCCCAACGAATTTCCCTTAATCATTTTATCGGAAATTCTGGCGTTGAGTGCTTTGAGTGTCAGTCAACGATACTCGACGATCGACCATCATTCTCGACGAATTCGTCGGGTATCAACCATGATTCCCGACGAATTTCCCTTAACCATTTTATCGGAAATTCTGGCGTTGAGTGCGTTGAGTGTCAGTCACCGATACTCGACGATCGGTCATCATTCTCGACGAATTCGTCGGGTATCAACCATGATTCCCGACGAATTTCTCTTAACCATTTTATCGGGAATTCTAGCGTTGAGTGCATTGAGTGTCAGTCAACGATACTCGACGATCGTCCATCATTCTCGACGAATTCGTCGGGTATCAACCATGATTCCCGATGAATTTCCCTTAACCATTTTATCGGAAATTCTGGCGTTGAGTGCGTTGAGTGTCAGTCAACGATATTCGACGATCGGCCATCATTCTCGACGAATTCGTCGGGTATCAACCATGATTCCCGACGAATTTCCCTTAACCATTTTATCGGAAATTCTAGCATTGAGTGTGTTGAGTATCAGTCAACGATACTCGACGATCGGTCATCATTCTCGACGATCGGTGGGTATATCCGGGCATTCTCGACGAATTCATCGGATATCACTCAACCCATCACTCCGTTCAACACACTTGAAACCTTTTGCCAGTGCGCACCGAGCCCGAGTCAAGTCTCTTGACTCAGAACTCGTGCGAGGGGGCCTAGCGCGAATTGGGACGTTACACGGCCGGCCAGGGCGCGGCCGGCCTTGCCACGACCGGCCTGGCCACGGCCGGCCACGGCCGGCCAAGGCCGGCCAAGCCACAGCCGACCGTGACTGACCGAGCTACGGTCGCGCCCGGCCACGGCGTGCCGCGGGCTCGGCCGCGGCCGGCCAAGGCGTGGCCCGGCCCGACCGCGGCGAGCCGCCGGCCTAGGCACGCCCGGCCGTGACCGGCCGAAACAACGGCCGCGGCGAGCCGCCGGCCTAGGCACGACCGTCCATGACCGGCCGAAACCACGGCCGCGGCGAGCCGCCGGCTAGGCACGGCCGGCCTAGCCGCGGGTGGTCAAGCCGCGGCCGGCAGCCCCCGCCGCCGGTCGTCGGGCCGCCGCCGCCGCTGTAACGGCCCGTTGCTGTGGGAGGTCTCCCCACCGTCCGATCTGGGGAAGCCCCTCCTCGCCGTCCGATCAAGGGGGTAACCACCCACTATCCCACCACTTTAGTGGTGGGGCCTGCCATGATCTTCCCCTGGAGGCTATAAAAGGACCCCCAGGGGCTCCTCATTTGGACACCTTTTCTCCTCCCAGGTTCTTCTCCTTCTTCTTCAGGTGAGAGCTCTCCCGCCTCCTCCACCGAGACGGCCTCTGCTCGCCGTGAACCACTGCCAGCCACCGGCGGCCACCAGTATCCACCAACGGCTACAGGCACCCCACCAGCGCATTGGCAGTAAGAGGACGCCCAAGACCTCGAGGAAATCGAAAAAACAGGATATCGGGAGCGAGCAAGTACGTGCCGCCTCGAGCACGCGCGCCATGAGCATTCCACACATTCCTTTGTCCAAGTCACTCCTGCGGTGCAGCCTGTTGCCCGCAGGAGACTACAGTCTCTCTCTCTCACCCCCCAAGTTGTAACGGGAGCGGCCTGTCGCCTCGATTCACCAAACATACTGTAATCACCCAAAGCTAGTGGAATTTGACCGGCACAGACCCGGTCACGTGATTTTTTACCCATTTCAGGGGTTTTTCCACGTCATAAAAACTTGTCTTCACTGTTTCATTTTCATTGACTGTGTGCGCGCTCGACCGCTCCGTGAGCTGAGACGGTCCAAGGTTATCCGGCCCGACCGGGGCATCGAGTTAGTCCGCAACAGGTTTAAAATAAAATCTAACATAAAATCCCCTCCATGCAAGCCCACAAACTAATCTTCATTCATGATCCACTCTCCTCCCGATTCGTCACACGCTCTGCCCACAACCATCATCGTATCCCGAGGGCAGTCATGTCGAGGGACCGCACTCGTACAAAAGATCAAATTCTAATTAGCTCCAGCTCATTTAACTCCACATATTTGTATAATAAAAGCTTAATCCAACCCTAGAGATTTCATTTCCTCAAGCTAGAGAACATTTATATTAGACTAAACCTGCTACACCCAAGTGGGTTCAATTCTAACCATAGTGGACTAGAGCCCAATTGTCTCGGGTGACACCCTAATAGACTAATGGGACCTCTATTTAGGTAACACCCAACCCTAGGTTAACTAAACCTAGCCTAAAAATGTTCTGATTTATGATGAAACCGGCCATTTTGGTTCCAAACCCATTGATGAACCCTAAAACAAGCCATAGTGCCTTGGGTTAGAGAAGACCCAAGCTGTGACCTTCAAATGACTGTCCACACAATCAATTCAGAGATGACCAGCTCTAATCAAACTTAATTAAGCACTCTCAATTTCTGGTCAGGTGGTATAATTAGTGTCACCATATCTAATTGGCTATGTTGGGCTCGAACCCGCGGCAAGATGGCTCAGTTGATCCCAATGGGCATGCTTGAATATGGTGGGAGGCAATTGACTTATCAACCCCAACAGAATTGTATAAAATAAAAGACTCGGGAGGGTTTATATATATTGAAGCAGTGATGGTGCGTGCGAGCAGAACTTGACTACATATTGTCGACGAGGAGATTCGTAACGCCGACCAAGAAGCCCGATGTGAACTGCACTACGACACATCTTCTTAGTGCTAGAAGAGACCAACTTGTTTGTGTGACGACGAGTTGGAGAACCTCCTCAAGGAGCCGAGGCATGCGTCAACATATGACGATGGTGTGTCTGCGGATGCACCAGCGTGAGTCAATGAGTCGCATTGTGCACCGCGCGGAAGTGTGTAATCAGGAAGAGTCAATGATTCTATGATCGCTTATAGGAGATCACCCTCTTCTCAACACCGCTAAGGATCCCTCACAGCAAGAGTTAATTGTTGCTTGCCTGATTTTTTTTGGGACAAGCATGAGTCAACCCTCTAGGAAGGCAGGACGAAAGACAACTTCTACATGTCTTCCTTTAAAAAAAAACACAAACTCGCCTGGAAGATGACTTTGACATAGACTGCAAAAATTAGAATAGAAATACGCAGAAAAAATGTTCACGAAGGCTCCGTTTGGGGGGGACTTACTTTCACCGGTCAAGCGGTTACAACCACATGAATCAGATCTTAATTATGGTCCGGTTTATGCGGATGTAACCACTTGACCGATGAAAATAAGTCCCCCAACGGGACCGAAGTTTTTTGTATGGTGCGGTCGAACAAAGAATGTTTGTTGGTATATTGAAACTTTACAAAACGAGAAGCCCCATCTCAGTCTCCCATGTATGCAAATCTAACAACATTGATCTCACATCAACACATTGGTTAAAAGAATATCTAGTAACAAGCATGTTCGTACAAAGTTCTCGACAGATAAACAGTTAGCGTAAAGTCACACGCATGTTCGTGCAAAGTTCTCGGCGGATAAACAATTGGCTGTCAAGTCATTAAACACAACTCTATCTCCTTGAAGAATTTGCCATGCCCCATTACCCTAATAAGAAGAACAGTCATTTACATAACAATTAAATATTGTCTCTGGTTATAGATTACAACATTTTTTTCCATTATTCATGGCCATTTTTATATACACATGATTATATAAAAAAAAGCAGAATTAGTTGTCAAATGTTTGGCTTACATTTCTGGAATAAAAATGAAGCAGAAGATCAAGGCCATTTGGTGAACTCAAACACTTTGAGAACAATTTCGATTCCGGTGGGGATCTGACATAGAAAGAGCAGAACATTTAGCGAGTTCAAAGCGATGTGTAGATTTCTTGCCGTCTCGTTCCCCTTCTGCATCAGAGGAACGAGTGCCGCCGCCAGCGCCCATAACACCGTTATTCCTGCATCATGTAACATGTCTCGGGTTAGAATAACATTAGATGTGTGTTTAGGGGGCGGATAATTACATTTGAAGACGAAATCAGAATTGGATGTAAATTGGTTTGAATTCAGTTTATGTTATTCTACTGGGCTCTCACTTTTTTTGGGTGAGGTGGTCTCACCGCTTGCCGCCTTTGATCTTTTTTTTTTACGACAAAATGAACTTATCGAACTGTGAGAATGTTAAACACTTCAAAATGAGCATATATAACATTTAAAATTACAAAACAACAAATTCTTCAATGCGAAGAATGATTTGCATGTGTTTGTGCCCGCAGAAGAAATTCTTCATTTTTGACGTAGATACAAACGTAATGAATATAGCTTAAAATGAATTCTATGGAATTCATCTTGATTTCCAATTTTGCTATTTAAACGCAGAAACAAACTAAAATTGAACCTCTAATTCCAATTTCAAACTTCAAAGCCACAATTTTGTCTAACCGCAAGGATTCTTATAGATCGCATGATGTAATAATGTAAATAAATTAGGAAGAGATTTGATATTTTCATCATTCACGAGAGGGGTCACAAGGAAAATAAATTATATTCATACATTTGTGTTCAAGAACAATAGAGTTTATGGCTCCATTTGGCACGTTATTTTTTTTTGCTCCGTGAGTTTTGACAAAAATGTCACCGTCATAGAATGTATGAATGGCATGATAACAACTACAACCACCACCAAGAATATTATACAAGTTTTGAACATAAAAGTGGATTAAGTTTGTTAGGTGATGTTGGGCGTTCACGAACTACGGTTCATAAACACCACGTTCATGACCGGCACCGACATGCCAAACTGAGCCGGTCTTCAAAAGTCTTATTATATCATTCATTCAACAATTTGAATGATTGAATTTAAATAGATTTCAAAAGTGACATTGGAAATTGGAAGAGGATGATAATCTACTCTAAAGCTTGGCCACTCAAAGTGCCGCTGAGTGTACAACCCCGTATTCGCCGAGTGGGCCCCTTGGAAGGTGACCATGAAAAAGAGAGCAATATTAGGCTCGGGCGGGCCGGTCTAGGCGAGTAGGAATGGATTTCCTCCAACTCGCATAAGATTAGGCCGCCACCAGTATGGTGGAGAGTGGGGCATTTAAGCCCGCACTCACCCCTGGACTAAGGCAAGGGAGAGGCGAGTGGGGTAAATAGACTCGCACTCTCCCTAAGCCCCGGGATGACAGCGAGTGTCGGCCTCATCAGGCACTCGCCACCCCAGGAGAGTGGTAGCCGTATGAACCACTCACCCAACACCGTGTTTACCAGAATACCCATGTTGGCCTGCTAATAGTCCCTCCAAACAGCGAAGTTTCACTGTTGGCATATCAACTTTGGCTGTGTATAGTAAAACCAAAAGGTGGGATCCCGATATGAGCAGACCATACTTGGAAAACTATAAATAGACCCTTAAGGGCACCATAGGAGGTGAATCCATTTTTTTGGTGTCTTCCTCCTCTGGCCAGCTTTGGTTGGCTTCCAGTGTCCTCCAAAGTGCTCAACTTTAACATTGGCTTAGGAGGGGAAGCTCTCTTCGATCTTTCGGGTGTGTGGCGGGACCTCCTGGTTGCAACTCTGGGTCTGTTCCTTAGTTCTTAGCCACCAGTCAAGCGTCCTGGCTCAAGAGAAGTAGGTGTGGGCTACACCCCTTGGGTCCGAACTCTTCTTGAGACTGGACTCCTGTTTTAACATTTTTGGTGCGGTGAGCATGGACCGTAGCCTGTGCAAAAAAAATCCTAAGTTTAGCGTCATGGTTGGAAGTGAAAGGCAATGAGTCAATCTGGGCGGCTCGCCACCTCCAACGGGAGTAGCAACAGTTGGGATGTTTGAAGATTTCAAGAGGGAGATCCTGGAGACCCTGCAACATGCACTCTCAGCGCGTGGCGAGTGCTCGACGCCATCAGTTTCGGTGGTCGCACCCCGGTTACTAGGCAAGAATGCCCCAATCAAGCGACCTGAGAAGGAGCTGGTGGTCGAGGGGAGTGAGCAAGATCTCGTTGGGTGATAGCTTTTTCCCAGCCCAGCGAGTGCCGGAAGGGCCGATGACGCGTGACCTGTCAGCTCGCCCTGCATGGGGGGAAGTCCCTTCAGTGAGTTAGTTGTCTCGACCCCAGTTCCAGAGGGATTCAGGGACACGGAGATGTCTTATTACATAGGCAGGGATGATATCGTCCAACACGTTCAGTGGTTCGAGGACGTCGTTTCCATTAGTCAGATGTCAGACGCTTTCAAATGCCGACTATTCGCAATCACATTCAAGGAGAAGGCAAGGAACTGGTTCCACCAGCTCCCAGGGAATTCGATCTACTACTTCGAGGAACTGCGTCGAGGCTTCCTGTTAAGGTTCTCAACATCGAAGAATAGGAAGAAGAGAGCAGAGTTCATGTTTTCGATCAAGCAAGGGGCGGAGGAGACGTTGGGAAGTTATGTTGACAAGTTCTAGGGAGAGATTCTCCTGGTCCAAGAAGTGTGTATAACCTGATGCTAGCCTTCACACTCGGGCTTCGTCAGGGGTTCTTCAGTATGAAGTTGAAGCGGGAGCCTCCACTATCCTTCGAAGAGTTGATGGAAAGGGCGACAAAGGAGATTGAAAAGGAAGCGGTGAACCCGGCATTCGCCAAAAAGTTGGCTAGGTTGGGAGCGGAAGAGGCAATGGAGCAGGGAGGAAGCAGGCAACAGGAGGCGGCAAGAAGAAGAGAAGAGTCATGAGGGCAAGGGTTTCAGGAGCAACAGCAGGGATGGGGTCACCAGGAGCCGAACAACCGGCTGGCCTGGAGGCCGCAAGGAGGGACCATTCAGGGTCAAGGAAGAGGATTATAGGGAGGGGGAACCATCATGATGGGCAGGGATGGTTCAACCCCCCGGGGTAGAGACAAGGCCCGAGGCCTTTCCCACCCCCACCATAACAAGCTATGACAGTCAGTCGAGGAAGGGGAAGAGGACAGAGGAATGCTCCAGGAGGAAGAAGAGGGGGCAGGGTGATGTTGTCCTATTGTGACTTTCATCAGGAGGAAGGTCACGTAACGACCATGTGAAGACCCTTATTCCGGGCTTCCCAAATGATTCGAGAATCGAACATAATTTCAATAAAAAAGTCGCAACATTAAATCACAGTACAAAGATCATAAACACCAGAAATTTTATTCATTAATTTATTTATTTACAACAGTCGATAAAGAAACTACGAGTATTTATCCATACTCATTACAAAAATCACAATCATAATCGGTACACGAGATTTTATGTCTTTTCTGAGCTTCTTCAATTTTAATAAATATCTTTAACTATACCTTCGTCAATTCTTCAGGGGGAATCCTCTTCGGTGTGCTGGGAGACGCTCTTGTTGCCTAAAAAAATGTATTCACGAAGGGTTAGTCATAAAAATATAACTATGTAAGAAAAGTAGTTCTTGAACTGTTATACATACAGACAATGAAAGATAACAATATGTATACATCATAAAAAATGATAATTCTCATTTACTTTCAATACTGACACTTAATTACCCCTTAATTTTAGTTACATAAAATAGGAAATATTAAGGTATGCAAACTTGAATTGGGTTCCACCATTATAAAATAAAAGTGCAAACACACCCCTACTGGTGCATAACCTCTACATCATAGGATTCGAATCTTTAACATTTCCTTATGCAGAGTTTTATTATTTTTATCTTGGAATAATTTTCATAAAAACAAGTGTTTTAAAAATAAATTTTCTCCTCATAAATTTGTATCGCTTTCTTTTTTCCCCGCCCACAACTTATAGTGATATATCATTAAGTTAAACTCATATGCACAGACAGTGTTATCTTTCAATAATTAAAACATGAAATATGAAAACTACTTGAAATAAACATAATTCAAGAAATAAGAAACTCACCAAGACCTTGTCTTTTCCTTTATCCTTCTCAGGTTCATCGCCACGTCGACCATGTGATGTCATCCTCTGGTTTCTTGGCCTTGGAAACCACTGAAATAACACGTACTTTATTTGGGTTGCGTCACTAGTTACGTGTAGCGTTTGAAATTAAAAGGATTTACTAATAGGCGTTTAAAAGATGTCAAAATACAAAAGTCAACATAAATGACAAAAGAAATAATGCTTATATTTGTTGTCTAATCAAAACAGTCCTCAACCGAGACTGCAAATCTCAAACTAAGCCATCAAACGGCACAAAATAGACAAAAACAGCTTCCTAATAGCTCAAAAACAGCCCTTAAAATGGGTTGTTCAATATGAAAATCAGTCACAAAACAACCATAAAACAGCTCACTAACCCAAAGTGAAAATAGCATCAAAATCCGCATAATTAGATTGCAAAAATAATACTAAACAGCATAACTTAATACCCAAAAATAGTCCAAAAATATGTATAACAGCCCACCAAAAAAGCTATCAAAAAGGTGCAAAACTGCCTACTAAAACAGCAGTAAAACGATCGAAAAAAATAATAAAATAGTCAAATTAAAGAGTAAAAACAGCTAACTAAAATAATTATAATTCATACAAAGACCGACCAACACAAAGGAGGAAACCTAATTTCAGCAAGACACATATATAAGAAGTGCATAGAAGGAGGAGAACATCCTTACAGCGGGAGAGGATGGAAGAAGGTCGTTGCGCAACCGATCCTTCTTGGATCGCCGGAGTGTGGCGAGATTCTTCCTAGGTATTCAGAGGAGGCTCTGAAGAAGGTAGGAAACAAGGGAAAGAAGCAGCAGTAGTTCCAAAATCGGCGGCAACAAGCCCTAAAACAACGGCACAGAACAGTCGACAGTACAAAAGCAGCAGCATAGAGACAGCGACACAGCAGCAGCGGCAGCAAAGCAGCGACAGTAAAGCAACGACACTAAGAAGAAGAGAGACATAAGGAGAGAAGAGGAGCAGCAGCCAGCAAGGAGAAGAGGAGCACGGGAAGAAGCCGAGAGCAGCGATAGAGAAATAGCGCAGAAAACGGGAAGTGCGGGAGAAGCAAAGGGCTCGAGCTTAGTTTTATTAATAGAAGGAAGCGGTCAGCGGCAGTAAGAAGCCAATTAACTTCAATGCACCGATTTAGGTGTCACAAATTCAGCCCCAAAGCACAAACCAGCAAACACTTGGCTTGGCCAAGTGTCAAAACAAGCCAAGGAGTCAACAACACCCAAGCTAGCACCCAAAATAAACTAGCCAGCACAACACAAGCCAAAAATGTGTAATGGTAGCCCACAATACTTACTTGCGACATGTCACCATCTCAACCTCGACCCAAAGGTCCGTCCTATCCTCCAGAAAGGAGGACCATCGCCGACAAACTGGAGGAGCCTATCCGGTAGGAGGTGGAAAAGCTCCTCAAGGCAAGTTCTGTATCAGAGATCCAGTATCCAGGCTGGGTCTCCAATGTGGTAATGGTGAAGAAGGGGGATGATCAATGGAGGATTTGTGTTGATTTCACTATTTTAAATAAAGAATGTCCTAAGGATTGCTACCCTTTGCCTAGAATCGACAAACTGATTGACTCAACCGTCAGTTTTCCTGTGATGAGATTCTTGGATGCTTTTTCAGGTAATCACTAGATCAGGATGCACCAGCCGGATGTCAAAGATGTCTCCTTCATTACGAGAGACGAGTGGTATTGCTATAAGATGATGCCTTTTGGGCTTAGGAACGCAACAACATATTAGAGAATGATGGATCGAGTCTTTCGGGAGAAGAGGGGAAGGAACATGGAAGTGTATATAGATGACCTCATGGTGAAGAGCAAGGACGTGAGCTCTCACCTCTGAGACCTGGAGAAGATTTTTGCCACTCTGCGGAAATTCAAGATGCGGTTAAACCCCTTGAAGTGTATTTTGGGGGCCAACAGAAGAAAATTCTTGGGTCATCTCCCTACCCCGGCAGGAGTGGAGTCTAACCCTGATAAAGTAAAGGTTATAGCAGAGTTGGAGTCGCCACGAGGCGCCAAGGAAGTCCACCGCCTGACAGGGAAGCTAGTAGGGTTGAGCAAGTTCCTCTCTCGGGCAGGAGAAAAGTGTTCACCCTTCTTCAAGGTGTTGCGAGGCAACCAGAGATTTGAATGGTCAAGGGAGTGCGAGGAGGCCTTCCAAGCCTTGAAGAGCCAACTCACCAAGGCTCCACTTCTCCAAGAACCCAAGGAGGGGAAAGATCTGACATTATACCTCGGAGTCGGGGCGGAGGCAGTAAGCTTCGTCTTGGTACGAGAGGAGGGTAAGAAGCAACTGCTCGTTTACTATGTGAGCAGGGTCCTAAAGAAGGCAGAGCTTCGATACCAGATCCTAGAGAAGTTGACGTTCGCCCTGGTCATCTCTGCCAGGAAGCTCAGGTCATACTTTCAAGCGCACTCGGTTAGAGTGGTGACCGACCACCCTCTTCGCAAAATCTTCGAGGGGGTAGAGCACTCGGGAAGGCTTGTCAAGTGATCGGTGGAGTTAAGCAAATTTGATATCTCATTTGTACCTCGCCTATCGATGAAGGCTCAGGCGGTGGCAGACTTCTTGGCCGACTATGTGGTCGAGGTGGAGGAAGACAGATCCTCCTGGTAGGTCGCCTGGAAGGTGTTGGTGGACGGGGCTTCAGGAAGACATTCTCTAGGAGGGGGTGGTGTTGGAGAGTCCCCATGAAACAAAAATAGAGCAAGCCGTGATGATACATTTTTCCGTCACAAACAACCAGGCGGAGTATGAAGCCGTAATTACGGGGCTGCGACTATCCAAGGAGTTGGGGGTGCAGGACGTGGAGGTGCAAACAAATTCAATGGTCATAGCCTGCCAGGTCAGAGGGAATTCAAGGCAAGGGAACCCACACTTATACGGTATTTGGCAAAGGTAAGGAGCCTCATCGGAATGCTTAGAACATTCTCCATTCAGCACGTGTCGCGGGAAGAAAGTGCTCTCGCGGATCAGCTTGCCAAGTTCGGACCTCGGGCAGGAGGGACCCTGACAGACTTGTTCCGCCCGTCCATCGAAGAAGGAGAATCAATGGAGGTTGATAGGCGCACCTCGTGGATGGACCCCTTTATGACTTTCTTGACCATAGGGGTGCTTCCAGGGGAGATACTCGACAAAAGAAGAATCAGGTGCAAGTCGGCATATTACCTACTTCACGGAGGGAGTTTATAACGAAAGACCCTCTCAGGGCTCCTGGCAAGGTGCGTAGCTGAAGAGAAGTCTCTAAGATCTTGGAGGAGGATCACTCGGGTGAGTGAGGCAGCCATTCAGGAAGCAGGACCTTGGAAGAGAGGGTGATGCGGCAAGGATAATTCTAGCTGACCTTGAGCAAGGATGCGACTGAATTTGCAAAAAGGTTCCAGAAGTGTCAAATGTTCGCACCACTGCACCTTTTGTCAGCACAGAGGCTTAGGAGCATCACGGCGCCCAGACCCTTTGCAATTTGATGAATGGACTTGATGAGACCTTTCCCTCAAGCAAGTGGGCAAAGGAGGTTCCTCCTGGTCATGATCGACTATTTCTCAAAGTGGTTGAGGTCAAGGCGTTGACCAAAGTAACTTTTCAAGTAATCCGTAACTTCGTGTGGGGAGAGAGCATCTGTCGGCATGGACTACCCCAAGCCATAATCACCGATAACGGACCACAGTTTGTTAATGAGGAGTTCGTCAGCTTCTGCAGCCAGCTGGGAATTGACCTCAGGTTTGTCTCAGTCCATCACCCCATAAGCAACGGGCATGTGGAGGCGGCGAATAAAATCATCGTGAACTTGTTGAATAAGAAAGTGGAGAATTTGAAGGGAAACTGGGTGGAATAGCTCCCTTCAGTTCTTTGGGCCCTGAAAACTACACCAAACATAGCCATAGGGGAAACCCCCTTCAAACTCTCCCACGGTTGTGAGGCAGTACTTCCAGTGGAATTCGAGATCAAGTCCCCACGGGTGATAGCCGCGGGAGAAGGAGATGAAGAATGGAAAATATAGAATGAAGGCGAGCTGCGACTCTCTCTGGACCTGGTGGAAGAGCTCTGAGACCTGGCCGCCATTCAGCAGGAGGAGGTCAAGCGCCGGATGACCAAGTACTTCGACAAGCATATCAAGATTAAACAGTTCGTGGAAGGAGACATGGTCCTAAAAAGGTCGATGCAGCCGGGAGAGCGGCCGTTGTTGGAAAGTTCAATCCCAACTGGGAGGGTCCCTATGTAATTAAGGAAGCCCTAAAGTCAGAAGGAGGTAGCCTTCAAAATGTAGAGGGGGTGTCTATTGGTCACACCTGGAGTGGCGATGACCTGAAACGATTTTACCCATGAATTGAATAATATGAAGGCTTATCTTCTTAGTATCTCTCTTTCTCGATATCTTAGTGTTTCTCTTTCTGTCCTCCTTTGTGTAAAAATGATAGTTGAAAAATGACCCCAAGAAGATTCCGCTGTCAGGCTCTCACTAGCTGGCAGAGCTGGAAGTCACTCGGTGGCATGATGAAAAATGACAGTTGAAAAATGACCCCGAGAAGATCTCATTGTCAGACTCTCACTAGCTGGCAGGGTTGGAATGCACTCGGTGGTATGATGAAAAATGATAGTTGAAAATTGACCCCGATAATATCCCGATATCAGGCCCTCACTAGCTGGCAGGGCTGGAAGGCATTCGGTGGCATGATGAAAAATGACAGTTGAAAAATGACAGTTGAAAAATGACAGTTGAAAAATGACCGCGAGAAGATCCCGCTGTTAGGCTCTCAATAGCTATAGTTTTCCCTTTCTCTTGAATGTCTCTTTTTCTTGGAAGAAAATGTCTGTCAGGGATAAAGAATAGCCAACTAAAGAAGGCATACCCCTCGTCCTTATGCAAGAAAGGGATTGACAAACGAAAGCACTGGGGATTCATAAAATGGACATTTGGGCATTAAGGTAGCACTGGATCAACTTTCTCCGATCTATGATGTATGATGATGCCTTCCTTCCCTGACTAATGTGGGTTCCTCCCGAACACCTCCTAGGAGCGTCGCATTCGATGCATATTACTCTTTACTCTAGAAAGTCAGGAGATCTAGCTTACCCGAATAAGCTGGCAAATGCGACTTGGAAGAAAGACAGGCCATGAAGAAGGGCTAAAGGTGGAAAAGAAAGGTGTAATCTTTCGATGAAAGATCGTCTCTTGAACATCTTTCCCACTCCGTTTTCGTTTGACTTTCAGTTTCTTCTCTCTCTTCTTTCTCTTACCAAGCCAAGACTAGAGAAGTTCTCCACTGGCCTATGTAGGATCGGTATGATCACTGAGAATCCAAGTACTCTCATAGCCTTCCTTTTTCATGTCAAAACTCAGTTACTAACCTGGGTCACCTACGAACTCGGCTAATTACCTATATATTTCCATTGACTAAAGAAAACGAAAGTTTCCTAAAGATTTGATTGATTCCGCTGTTCATGAATGGAAGTAGACCCCCGTTAGAGCAGCTATTGAGGTGGGGGAAATGCCGTAGCTGCTGCTACAACTCTTCTCTCTCTTTTTGAGTCTGTCTTTCTTTACGGGCGTTTAGACTGTGATATTTCTTTAGTGAAGGACCCAAAAGAGATGATGATTGACTCTTCCTTCATGAAGACTTCCCTCTGGGCACTCATAAGAGTACTGTCAGCCCACAGGGCGGTAAGGCCACTCCCGCCGAGTTCTTTATATGGAGTTGGAGCTTATAGAGAGATCAAGATGTAACTATCATTAGCCATACTTTCACACTTGGTTTTGACCTAGGTTTTGAAGATTGAGGTTTGACGTAGTTAAATGGTCATAGACCAACTCACTCATCGCCATTAAGCTTGACTCTGCATAGTTGCTTCAAATGGGACTAGATCAGCTCAATAGCGCCCATTTACTCTGACTCTTGGGTTTTTTTAGACCTAGGAAACTAAAGATGCCACCTACAGAAAAGGGGCGTAGAAAGAAAAAGGCTGAATCGGCATGTCTGCTCTGTAGGATGATATGAGCTCCTTATGGAACAGCTCAATCAGGGGTGATTCAGGTTTCGTCGTAGATTCCAGTCAATCCATGCTTTTGTTTTGTCTTCGCCTTTCCCTAGTCTTTCTTTTAGCCCATAGAATATATATATATGAATATGATATGGGATGGTTTCTTGGTCAGTGTGTTCCATATTCCAGTTTTGGAATATTACATACGTGGGACTCATTTCTGAGAGAAATCGCTGCCCCAAGGATATGTGAGTCGGTGGTCGATGAAGATCTTATCTACTTCAAGCAAGCCTCATGAATCAGTTAGGTTGGAGGAGTCGCTATTAGTTGGTGACTGTGGAAGTGTTATGTAGGTCAAATCAAAGGTGGAAGAGAACTAATGAAAGAAAGTAGCATGATGAAAAATGAAAGTTTAAAAAAGATCTCGGGAGGATCCCGCTGTCAGGCTCTCACAAGGTGGCATGACTGGAAGGCACTCGGTGGCATGATGAAAAATGATAGTTGAAAAATGACCCCGAGAAAATCCCGCTATCAGGCTCTCACTAGCTGGCAGAGCTGGAAGGCACTTGGTGGCATGATGAAAAATGACAATTGAAAAATGACCCCGAGAAAATCCCGTTGTCAGGCTCTCACTAGTTGGCAGAGCTGGAAGGCACTCAATTGCATGACGAAAAATGACAGTTGAGAAATGACCTAGAGAAGATCCCGTTGTCAGGCTCTCAGTAGCTGGCAGGGATGGAAGGCACTCGGTGGCATGATGAAAAATGATAGTTGAAAAATGACCCCGAGAAGATCCAGCTGTCAGGCTCTCACTAGCTGACATGGCTAGAAGGCACTCAGTGGCATGATGAAAAATGACAGTTGAAAAATGACCCCAAGAAGATCACGTTGTCTGACTCTCACTAGCTGGCAGGGCTGAAAGGCACTCGGTGGCATGATGAAAAATGACACTGAGAAGATCCCGTTGTCAGGCTCTTACTAGCTGGCATAGTTGGAAGGCACTCGGTGGCATGATGAAAAATGATAGTTAAAAAATTATCCCGAAAAGATCCCGATGTCAGGCTCTCACTAGCTAGCAGGGCTAAAAGACACTTGGTGACATGATGAAAATGATAGTAAAAAATGACCCCGAGAAGATCCGGCTGTCAGGCTCTCACTAGCTGACAGAGCTGGAAGGCACTCGGTGGCATGATGAAAAATGATAGTTGAAAAATGAGCCCGAGAAGATCCTGCTATCAGGCACCCACTAAATGGAGAAGTTGGGAGACCGGAAGGAATGGGTATGCGAGTGGGGTCGCTCCGGGACGGATCTCGCCGACCAAACACTCGTCTATACCTAGAGGAGCCATCACCGAACACTGTCGAGTTGAGTAGCGAGTAGTCCTTAATTCTTAACTCGTACCTAACCACTACAAGGGGGATGGGTGATCCTCAGGTAGCGAATGCTCGTGGGGTACGAGCCGATAGGGCTGGCCTAACTTCGGTGAATGTTAAGCGCGGTAGGTTTTACCTTAGAATGATTATGCCTCGGATTTAGCGGGTACGCGCAAGTGCGACATGGCGCACTCCTAAAAGATTCCACGATTACGGATTAGCGATTTGGGCCCGCGATGAACGGGCCTAGAGCTCGGAGGAGAGAAGCGAGAATCAAGCATTCGGCGAGAAAACATACGTAAAATGACGACAATAAAAAGAAAGATATTTTTCCATTTTAAAATAACTGTTTACAAAAATCACCTCGCGGGCGAGTGTACAAAAAATAAGCCCAAAATGTTACAAGGAAAAGAAAAAAAGTAAAAAAGTTCCCTCCTAGTCGCCCCCTCCGGACTGATCATCGTAGTCGTCGTCTTGGTCGTCGAACAACAAGTCAAACTCATCCTCCTCATCGGATTTCGCGATGGGGAGGAATAGTTCGGGGACCAGTTCTTTAGCAGTAATCCTCTCACAGTCGTGCGTCAGCACCTTGAGGTCTCGCATCATCTTGAGCGCATGGTCGGCGGCTTTGACGGTGGTGACTCTCATCATCTCATTGACCTCCGACTCGTTGTACATCCGCGGTGTACAACCCCGTAACCGGCGAGTGGGGTCAGCCGAGCCCAGCCCAAGCCCTGGGCGAACTGGGTCCTGGGCGTAGAGTTCACTCGACGCCCCCAGCCCGAGCGGCGAGTTCACTCGACGCCTTCAGCCCGGCGTCGAGTTAGTCAAGTATACTCGACGCCCCTTCCCCGGCGTCGTGAGCCCAGCTCGCATCGGCACCCGGTCCAGCTCGCCTCGGCACCCGGTCCAGCTCGCCTAGGCGACCAGGGAGCCCCAACTCGCAGGGGGGTTCTTCGAGCCCAGTTCGACGAACTCCGGGCCGTTCGTCGAATCTACGGTAGGCGAGTAGAGCAGGTCGGGTCTGAGCTCGCCAAGGTGCTGAGCTGAGGCAACGAGTGTCAACTCCATCAGGCACTCGCCACCCTTGCCGAGCTAAGGCAGCGAGTGCCAGCTCCATCAGGCACTCGCCGTCCTTGCCGAGTAGAGGCAGTGAGGGCTATTCGCTTTGTGTTGTGTGGGGTGTTTTTTTACCATTTTGCCCCTGCGGGCCTGCCCATAGACAGTTAGAACACCGGAGTCTCGTTGTTAGTAGACCCAAGTGGCATGCACATAGCTGCTCCAAACAGCAGAAGTTGGCTATTTGCAGACCGTTTTCAGAATCCTATAAATAAGACCCAAGGGGTATCTCAGTAAGGCATGCTTACTTGTGCACAGTCTTCTAGCGCTTTCTGAGGTACCTTAGCTTCAGCACTTGGCTAAGGAGGGAAAGCGCTCTAAGATTTTTTGGGTGTGGTGGGACCTTCGTGTTGGAGCCTTAGGTCTGTTCTTTGTCCTAAGTTTTTGGCTACCTAGTCCGCAGGAGAGAAGTGAGTGCACGATCACCCCTTCCCCAAGGGTGAACTCCTCGAGACCGATTTTTCGGTTTCAACATTTTGGTGCGGTGAGCGTGGAGCGTGGTCAGCAAAGAAAATCTTTTGCAGGTTCGATGGCTGGAGATGAAGGACGAGGTTCAGGCGGGGGCAACTCGCCACCCCCTCCCGCAACGGCGGGGATGTCTGCAGAGCTCAGGGAGGAGGTGCTCGGACTCATCAGGATCGCACTCGACATGCGGGCCGAGAGCGCGACACCGGCAGTTCTTGTGGTCGCCGCCCCGGCCTTGGGCGACGACGCGCCTATCCGGCGAGTTGGGAAGGAGGTCGTTGGAGGAGAGCGCGAGCTGAGGGGGCGAGTCCTATTCCCCGGCTCGGCAGACGAGTACCATTTCGGCGAGACGGCAGGGGAAGAGTTTCCAGCTCGCCCGGTTGTGGGTGGAAGCCCTTTCAGCGAGCTCGTTTCTTCTGCCCCCGTTCCAGAGGGATTCCGGGAGCCGGAGATGTCCTACTACACCGGGAAGGGAGACCCGGTCCCGCACGTCCAATGGTTCGAGAACGTGGTCTCAATCCGACAAATGTTGGATGGGTTTAAGTGCCGACGCTTCGCCATCACCCTCAAGGAGAAGGCGAGAGAGTGGTTCCACCAACTCCCGGCCAGCTCCATTTACTGTTTCGAGGACCTGCGCCGGGGGTTCATGCTGAGGTTCACCACATCCAGGAAGAGGAAGAAGGAGGCAGAGTCTTTGTTCCGCATCAAGCAGGGGGCAGGCGAGATCCTGGGGAGCTACATGGACAGGTTCCAGGAGGAACTGTCCCAGGTGCAGGAGATGTCGGGGCACACCATGATGGTAGCCTTCACCCTGGGTCTCCAGCTCGGGTTCTTCGCCATGGAGCTAAAGAGGACGCCTCTAGTGTCTTTTGAGGCACTCATGGAGAGGGCGGCAAGGGAGGCCGATATGGAGGCGGCGCACCAGGAGTTCGCCTGGAGGTTGGCCCATTGGGCAACGGAGGAGGAGAGGCCAAGGGGTGGCCGAGTTCAGGAGGAGAGGAGGGCTAAGCCCCGGCAGAGGGAGCAGCAGCAGCCCAGGTGGGGGTGTCAGGGGCCGACTAATCGGCTAGGGTGGAGGCCGGAGTGGCAGGACCAAGGGCCACGGAGGGGTTATCATGGAGGGGATAACCGCCGGGTGGTCACGGTCCATTTTACCCCCAGGGCGGGAGGCAGGGTAAGAGACCCCCTCTCCCCAATCAGGAGGAGGCCATGGCGATTGCCTTGGGGGGAGGAGGAGAGGACAACCAAGGAGAAGAAGGGAGGTCAGAGTGGACCTACCCTATTGCGATTTCCATCAGGAGGAGGGGCACATCACGTCCACGTGCCCAGAGTTCCTCAAGATGAGGGGAAACAGGGAGCAGCAGGATCAGCAGGGTGTGCGGATCGAGGAGGTCCGGCCTCGGGCGGAGGAGGACAGATGCGAAGACCGGGTCGATGTCGGAACCCGGGGAGGGATCAGAGTGATCCACGGAGGGATAGGGGTCGAGGCTTCCCGCAAGGCGAGCCTCCACGCCATGTATCGAAGGAGCGTCGGTTCAACATCCCAGACCCCGCCCCCGGATGAGAGGATCACTTTTTCAAGAGAGGACATGTCGGGTCATGAGGACCCTTTCTGCGATGCGCTGGTCATTCAGACAGTCATCGAAAATTTCACCGTCGCCCGGATCCTCGTCGACAACGGGAGCTCTGTCAACGTCATCTTAAAAAAGCCGTTCGACGCAATGAAGGTGGAGGGCAAGAGGGTGTTGGCCTCAGATGGACCTCTCTTCGGATTCTCCGGGGAAAGGAAGGAAGTGGAAGGAGGAGTGGGACTCCATGTCAGCCTGGGGGCAGTCCAAGAACTGCAGGTTCGTCATCGTGGACGCCCCCAGCAGCTACAACGCCATCATTGGACGACCCCTCATCAGCGCCTTCCGCTGCGTCCCCTCGTCTTTCCACCAATGTCTCAAGTTCAAAGCGGAGGGGGTCCAGGTCCGAGTCCGCGGAGATCCCAGGGTGGCGAGGGAGTGCTATGTGACGGCCGTGAACTCCATCTCATGGCAGGAGGGATCCGAGGAGATGGGCAGGAGGATGGAGGAGTTGGCCGGGCAGGAGTACGAAGGAGTGGAGGTGGAGGCAGTAGAGGGGGAGGTCCCCGTCCGGGCAACAGAGGCAAAGGGGGTTCTGAAGGAGATGGTCGAGGTGATGGCCGAGGATGAGATGGAGGTTCCTGTCCCTGGAGAGGGGGACGTCGCTGAGTGGGAGGAGCAGTCCAGGCTGGAGGCAACATAGGAGGTAGTGGAGATGGAGGTTCTCACCCAGGGAGGCAGGGTGGAGAAGGTCCGCATCAGCGGGGGGCTGACCCCGGAGGACCAGGGAAGGATGCTGGAGTGCATCCAGAAGAATGTGGACGTCTTCGCCAGAAGCGCAGCCGAGATGCCCGGGATCGATGCGGACGTTGCCTGTCACCGTCTCAACTTGGACCCGGAGGCTCGCCCCGTCCAACAGAAGAAGAGGTCCACCGCGGACAAGCTAGTCGAGCCGATCAGGGAGGAGGTTGTCAAGCTCCTCAAAGCTGGCTTTGTATCCAAAATCCAATACCCTGGCTGGGTCTCCAATGTAGTTATGGTTAAAAAAGGGGACGGTCGGTGGCGTATGTGTGTTGATTTTTCTTTGCTTAATAAATCATGCCCCAAGGATTGTTACCCCTTACCTCGAATCGACGCGCTGGTTGACTCAGCCATCAGTTTCCCTGTAATGAGTTTTTTAGATGCATTTTCAGGTTATCACCAAATCAGGATGCATCCCCCCGACATAAAGGATGTCTCCTTCATCACGGGGGATGGATGCTACTGCTATAAGATGATGCCCTTTGGGCTGAAGAATGCAGGTGCGACCTACCAAAAAATGATGGACCACATCTTCCGGGAACAGAGGGGGCGAAACCTGGAGGTCTACGTAGATGATCTAATGATCAAGAACCGAGAGGTCGACTCCCACATCCGGGATTTGGAGGAGACCTTCGGCACCCTGCGGGAATACAAAATGAGCCTGAACCCATTGAAGTGTGTCTTCGGGGCCAGCAAGGGGAAGTTCTTGGGTCACCTCCTCACTCCCGCAGGGGTGGAGCCAAATCCGGACAAGGTCAAGGCAATCATGGAGTTGGGGTCGCCTCGGAATGCCAAGAAAGTCCAGCGGCTGACAGGAAGGTTGGCCGGGCTTAGTAGGTTCCTCTCCCGGGCAGGGGAAAAGTGCTCCCCCTTCTTCAAGGCGTTGATGGGAAGCAAAAAATTTGAATGGACTAAGGAATGTGAGGAGGCACTCCAGGCCTTGAAGAGGCAGCTCAACCAGGCCTCACTCCTCCAAGGGCCAAAGGAAGGGGAGGACCTATCCCTGTATCTAGGGGTTAGGGCAGAGGCCCTGAGTTCTGTGTTGGTCGGGGAGGACGGTAAGAAACAGCTACCCATTTACTATGTCAGCAGGGTCCTGAGGAAAGCAAAACTCCGTTATCCCATCTTGGAAAAGCTGGCCTTCGCTCTGGTCGTCTCGGCCCGGAGGCTCCGACCCTATTTCCAGGCACACTCTATCCGGGTGGTGACTGACCACCCCCTCCGCAACATCTTTGAGGGGTGGAGCATTCGGGGAGGCTGGCCAAGTGGTCGGTGGAACTGAACGAATTTGACATCTCCTTCGTCCCTTGACTCTCGATCAAGGCGCAGGCGATGGCCGACTTTCTAACCGACTATGTGGTCGAGGTGGCGGAGGAGTAACTCACTCGCCCCGTCCCTTGGAAGGTCATGGTGGACGGTGCTTTGGGAAGACATTCCCTGGGGGTTGGGGTCATGTTGGAAATCCCCCAGGGGACAAGGATCGAGCAGACAGTGGTAGTGCATTTTCCCATCACCAACAATCAGGTCGAGTACGAAGCTGTGATCGCGGGTCTGCGCCTGGCCAGGGAATTGGGGGTGCATGATGTGGAGGTCCTCACCGACTCCATGGTGGTGGCTTCCCAGATCAACGGGGAGTTTGAAGTGAGGGAGCCCACCCTACAATCGTACTTAACCAAAATAAAGGGGATCATTGAAGTGTTCCAAACCTTCTCGATCCGGCATGTGCCCCGGGAAGAAAATGAACGGGTGGATCAGCTAGCCAAGCATGGACCCCGGGTGGGGGTGTCATCACTGACCTGTTCCGTCCATCCATCCAAGAGGGGGAGTTGATGGAGGTGGACCAACACCCCTCGTGGATGGACCCATTCACAACATTCCTATCCACAGGGGAGTTCTCGGGGGGGGGGGGGGGGGGGGGGGACAGATAAGAAGAGACTCTAGCACAAATCTGCATACTACCTCATGCGCGGCAGGCAACTATATCGAAAGACTCTCTCAGGGCTGTTGGCCCGTTGTGTGGCCGAGAGGGAAATACCGAGAATTCTAGAGGAGGTCCACTCCGGGGAGTGCGGTAGTCACTCAGGAGGTCGGACCCTGGAGGGAAGGATCATTAGGCAGGGGTACTTTTGGCCTACCCTAAGCCATGATGTTGCCGACTTCGCAAAAAAATGCCACAAATATCAGATGTCCGCCCCCCTCCAACTACAACCAGCCCAACGGCTTAGGAGCATCACAGCTCCCTGGACCTTCGCAATATGAGGGATGGATCTAGTAGGACCTTTTCCTCAGGTCAGCGGGCAGAGAAGGTTCATGTTGGTGATGATCGACTATTTTTCTAAGTGGTTAGAGGTAAAGGCGCTGGCCAAGGTGACCTCCCAGGTGATTAGGAATTTTGTTTGGGGGGAGATCATCTGCCGGCATGGATTGCCCCAGGCCATTGTCACGGACAACGGGCCGCAGTTCGCCAGCGCCGAGTTCATCAACTTCTGTGGGGAGCTCGGAATCGATCTCACGTTTGCTTCAGTTCACCACGCCGGGAGCAACGGGCAGGTGGAGGCGGCGAACAAGATCATCGTCAATCTCCTAAAGAAGAAGATGGAAAATTTGAAGGGGGGGTGGGTCAAGAAACTCCCTTCAGTCCTCTGGGCCTTGCGAACTACCCCAAACACGGCCACGGGTGAGACTCCCTTCAAGCTTTCCCATGGTTGTGAGGTTGTGCTTCCAATAGAGTTTGAGGTCTGAATGCCTCGAGTGGCGGAAGCCCAGGAAGGCCGGGAAGAGTTGAGAGCCGGGAACGAGGAGGAGCTGCGTCTCTCCCTAGACCTGGTGGAGGAGCTGCGTGATCTATAAGCGAGTGGGGTCAGCCGAGCCCAGCCCAAGCCCTGCGCGAACTGGGTCTTGGGCGTAGAGTTCACTCGACGCCCCCAGCCCGAGCGGCGAGTTCACTCGGCGCCTTCAGCCCGGCGTCGAGTGAGTCAAGTATACTCGACGCCCCTGCCCCGGCGTCATGAGCCCAGCTCGCCTCGGCACCCGGTCCAGCTCGCTTAGGCGACCAGGGAGCCCCAACTCGCAGGGGGGTTCTTCGAGCCCAGTTCGACGAACTCCGGGCCGTTCGTCGAAGCTACGGTAGGCGAGTAGAGCAGGTCGGGTCTGAGCTCGCCAAGGTGTCGAGCTGAGGCAGCGAGTGCCAGATCCATCAGGCACTGGCCGCCCTTGCCGAGCTGAGGCAGCGAGTGCCAGCTCCATCAGGCACTCGCCGCCCTTGCCGAGTAGAGGCAGTGGGGGCTATTCGCCCTGTGTTGTGTTGGGTGTTTTTTACCATTTTGCCCCTGCGGGCCTGCCCATAGCCAGTTAGAACATCGGAGTCTCGCTGTTGGCAGACCCAGGTGGCCTGCACATAGCTGTTCCAAACAGCGGAGGTTGGCTATTTGCAGGCCGTTTTCAGAATCCTATAAATAGGACCTCAGAAAGACATGCTTACTTGTGCCCAGTCTTCTAGCGCTGTCTGAGGTACCTTAGCTTCAGCACTTGGCTAAGGAGGGGAAGCGCTCTAAGATCTTCTGGGTGTGTGGTGGGACCTCCGTGCCGGAGCCTTGGGTCTGTTCTTTGTCCTAAGTTTTTGGCTACCTAGTCCGCAGGAGAGAAGTAGGTGCGCGATCACCCCTTCCCCAAGGGTGAACTCCTCGAGACCGATTTTTTGGTTTCAACACGCGGCCTACCTCCCATGTTGGTCGATTCACCGCGAGCTGGAGGTATGCTGGTGTCAACTAGGCGGTTGAGTTCATCCTGTAGATTTTGTTTTGTTCCTCCAGGTAGGCGACACGTATGCGCGTTCGGCCAGCGGTCATAGCGTCCTGCGAGAGCCAGAGGATTAGAAAAAGGTTAAGAACAAACGCGCGGAGGCTCAGAGCGATCGACACTTACCACCTCGTCGGAGTTCTTCTCAAGGAGGCCCTCAACGATTCCCAGTCTCCGCTTCAGGTCCTTCACCTTGTCCTCTGTGAGCGCTCGCGCCTCATCGGCATCACTCCATTTCCAATTGAGAGTAAAGCAGTGGCGAACAGCCATATGCGCGAGCACCAGAGAATGCATTTGAGTTCGAATATTCTCGTGAGAGAGCTTCTGCATGGTCATGCTGTCATAAGTCTTCACGTCCTCGCGCCCATAAAGCTCAAAGTCGAGGGAGAAGGCATGCCCACTGGAAGGTTGGCGCTCCGACCAGGAGGGAAAGAGAGAGGAGACCGAGATTCGGTTGGCCTTCTCATCCCACAGCACCATCAGCTCGTCGGTGCGGTCCTTGACCTTCCCGCCTAGGCCGAAGCTGCGATGTGCACCCGGCAACTCCTCCTCGCGGGCATCTGGCTCCGTCCCGGCAGATGATTCAAACGGGTCACCTGCCCCCTGTCCCTCCTCCCGTGGATCCCTTTGAACTTGCGTGACCTTGGACACCGCTACCATTTTGAGCTTCTTGCGCGACGGCGTGGAGCGAGGCGAGTCGAGGTCGGCGGGTGCGGTTTGTTTCTTTCTG
This sequence comes from Platanthera zijinensis, assembly GCA_039513925.1. Lineage (NCBI taxonomy): Eukaryota > Viridiplantae > Streptophyta > Magnoliopsida > Asparagales > Orchidaceae > Platanthera > Platanthera zijinensis. The sequence continues at coordinate 231,937,993 of CM077080.1, forward strand.
CTGGAGAGAGCGGATGATTCTGGCTCCTTCCTGAACGCACCACGACGGCCCTCTCCCGGACGAGTGGGTCGGTGTCTAGTCCAGCATCCGCGTAGGGTGGGTGCTCCGGTATCAGTCTCTCCCCTGAAGGGAAAAGGCTTCACATTCTCAGAAGTGGTATATTTTTCACCGGCGATATCAAATTGGAGCGAGTAGCAAGAATACCTTCGCCCGGGAGTACCGAGGGAGCATGCCGAGACCCCTACTCAGGAAAGCGACCTTGAAGTCCTTATGAAGAAAGAACTGGTGGGGGTTGGCGTCGTCACCTGACACGGCCGGCACGCGATACGTCGCCTCGTTCCGCCGAACGGACGAGTAGGGAATGTTCCCAAGGTCCCCTTTGATGAAGACAAACTTCGTAACCCAGTTGTGTTTTTGTTAGCGGTCTCGCGCACCTTGAACTGCGAGCCGGCGAAGAAGGCAACACCATCGTTGGTGGCCCGGTAGATGAAAAGCCTCTGAAAAACGGTGAGGTTGAACTCGATTCGTTCCTTGCGGAAGAAGCACGTGAAGGCCACCAGCATGGCGATCGCGTTAGGGTTGAGTTGCGCGGGGACCGCCGCGAAGTACTTAAGGGTCTGGCGTACTTCCGGCCAGAGGGGGAGTCGCAGCCCCACCTCGAAGTGCGAGATGGGGAAGGCGAGTTCTTCGGCGAGAAACGTGTTTATCGTCTCGCCTCTTTACGGCCGGCATGCAATGAACCCGGGGGTGACGTACTCTGCCACAAACGTGAGATACTCCTCCTCGGTCAAATTCCTGTTAAAGAAAGGGTACTCGGCGAATTTTCTCGCGCATTTCGACCTCCCATCCGCATCCGCTTTGGCCTTGCCCATCTCAAACAAGGTGGTGTATGCGAGTGATGGAGGGTGAGAGTTAAGGGAAGGAGGTACGGAAATAATAAATGCGGTAGATAAGGGGGTGGGTGAGGGGTCCTATTTATAGCAAGAGGTCGGTGGTGTGTGGGTAACCTATTCACCACCACTCGCTAACCTAGGCTTCAACCCCCCGAGACTTAATCGGCCATCAAGAGAGTCGAACGAGATTTATCAACATGAAACAGCGAGTCAGAGAGTTAGACCCGCGCACTCGCGCGAAAACTAGCAAATAATAAGTATTGCCTCAACTGTTACATGAGCTAGTTCTTAGAAAGTTTTCGAAATGAGGAAGGATTAAAATCAACAAATAACAAAGGGAAAAAAAACGAGAACAGCAATGGAAGGGAGAGTGCTGGTAGGCTCGGAGCTGGAGTCATTTTCATCTTCCCCGGCCTCGCGCTCCTGTCCCCGGTGGTCGGCGTGGGTTATTGAACTCGCGCACCGACTGGAGGTCCAGATGCACGAGGCGCATGTTTTCCTCGATCCGGTCGATGATCGGTCCGGGGGAGGTCATGTCGCCTCCCGCTCCTCTACTCACCTCTTCGGCGAGCCACACATAGCCTTGTTCAAGGTCAAGCAACCACTGCTCACTAACTACCCTCTCTCTCTGGAATTCTCGCAGCATGTACCTGTGCTTCTGGAGGACCTCTACCATCCACCTCTTCATCTTCGCGGGATCGCTTAGATCTCCCAGAAAATCTTCAACCAAATGATTCTTCAGCCTCCGAGACCCCGGGGGGACCTGGAGAAGTTGAAGTCAAAAAGTTAAGGCTGGCCTAAAGTGCAGAAAGGAAGCGAGTACTCCAACCAACCTTGCGAAGCAGTGGTCAACGGGTTGGGTCGCTGGCGAGAGGAGTTCGGTTGTCCTTGGAAGGGTTGGCCGACAGGGATAGTGAGCGCCTTCCCGTGACCCGGGCGAAAGGAGTCCTGATCAGGAATCAGAGCAGAGGAAGGAACTGGGATGTCTATGGCACCTTGCTCTGTGGGTGTCAAACTGGGGGCAAGATCGTGTGCGGGATCATGAGTCGGCGATCTCAGCGGCAGAGAGCCCAAGCCGATGACCCCAAAAGGGGGATCTGCAATAAGGTGGTGTGTGACCGGTTGGACGGAGAAGAAAAGTGAACCAATAGGTCAACAAATTACCAAGAGTATCCGCGGGGCAGTTAGTTTGAGGGTGCGCGCCCTCGAGGGAAAGGTTCTTATGGGCCATCAGATGGCCTGCATCACTGTGGGACGAAGTGTCAAGACTCGCTGGAGCCCCTTCGACATCTTTTCCTGCAGGGTGATCCCCCTGCAAATACATTTAAGATAGTCAAGTCGCAGCCTTTCTTACATAGCCCGAGTAAGCAAAATCATCGAAACTTGCGTTTCTTCGGGGATTGTGAGTCCGAGACCAGGAATGGAAGGTGGAATGTTGAGGGAAGACTCACCTGCCGTCAGGTTGCGCTTAACCTTCTTGGTCGGTTATTTCTTCAGCAGCTCGCTCGGAGATCTGTGCGAGAGCCAGGGCATGAGTTCGGCGGTGTCCGACGAATTCAGCTCTCTCACTTTAGCAAGACGATCTTGGAATTCCTTAGAGAGAGGCATCATGCGATGAAGTTTGAAAAAAGGAGAAGAGAGGGGAGGGAGTTCTCTACCTCCCTGGGTCAACATATATATATAGCGCATTGTGGAGCCCACCAAAAGATTCTCTCAAGATCGGCCACCACTCGCTGAACACTTGGGGTTGGACTTTTCTTTCCGAGCTCGGGACAATCTCGCAAAGAGCGGGAATTGTGCACAACCTCGTATTTGTCGAGTGGGCCTCTTGGAAGGTGACAATGAAAAAGGGAGCATTATTAGGCTCAGACGGGCCGATCTAAGCGAGTAGGGATGGATTTCCTCCAAATTGCATAAGATCAGGCCACCACCAGTATGGTGGCGAGTGGGGCATTTAAGCCCGCACTTGCCCCTGGACAAAGGCAGGGGAGAGGCGAGTGGGGTAAATAGACCCGCACTCGCCCTCAGCCCCGGGATGGCAGCGAGTGCCAGCCTCATCAGGCACTCGCCGCCCAGGCGAGTGGTAGCCACATGAACCACTCGCCCAACAGCGTTTTTACCAGAATACTCATGTTGGCCTGTTAATAGCCCCCCTCCCCCCCAAACAGCGGAGTTTCGATGTTGGCAGACCAACTTTGGCTGCGTATAGTAAAACCAAAAGGCGGGATCCCGCTATGACCAGGCCAGACTTGAAAAACAATAAATAGACCCTTAAGTGCACCATTGGAGGTGGATCCTTTTCTTTGGCTACTTCCTCATCTGGTCAGCTTTGGTTCTCTTCGATCTTCTGGGTGAGTGGCGGGATCTCCTCGTTGTAGCTCTAGGTTTGTTCCTTAGTTCTTAGCCACCAGTCAAGTGTCCTGGCTCGAGAGAAATAGGTGTGGGCTACACCCATTGGGTCTGAACTCTTCTTGAGACTGGGCTCCGGTTTCAACACCGAGCGAATCATATAATGGAGATAAGAGCTATTATTTTTCTATAAGATTATATTAGGGTACTTGTAAATATCAGATGTCAGCGACCTATCAGATTGAGCTTTTAAATATTAAATGTCAGAGATATGTCAGAGATATTTTAAAATATTGGATTGATATTGAGTCGTGTATATCTCAATAATAAATTAGAAGAATATTTAAAATTAAATATTAGTAGCGCATTACAATTATAACTAATAAGTATCCAAATAAATACAAATAGATAAATAGTGAAACATGCCAACTAAAGTAGATAAGATTTAAAAGTTAAATGTTATTGATTGATAATAAGTCTTCTAGTGTTTATTAAAATTATATTGAAGCATAACATCATTACATAAAACTATGTAAAATGTTCTATTATCTTATTTATTATAAACTAACAAATGTATAGTGTGAAATGATTATACAAACTTGATTGAAGAATTTTTTTAAGTTATAACAAGTAATAACACATATGAAAGAGAATGAAACAATAAATCTAATCGATTCAAGCATATATAATACAATACATGAATGGGATTTAAGCACGTTTTTCACTAGTATACCCTAAAATAAAATGACTGATGATATCTAATAGGTCGTGTCAGTTAGATTATACTTTGTCAAGTGGTGTTGGACGGGCAAATTTTTCACAAGTCACTTCGACCGAAATATAAGAAAAAATTGATATGTTGGTCTCTATTTTACTAAATGACAAGCTATTTTTCATGGAAAAATATATAATTTTGTCCTCAAAACCTCCAGTCAGACGACTTGAAAACATTGATATCAGTATATAATACAAGGAATTTTGTTTGAATAGGTTCCTCTGTGAGAAGATCCATACACAACTTCTCATTATATGAAGGACTACTCCGAGCAGGGACTAAAACAAATAGAAGTTTGACATAAGGATGAGAGCGAGGCAAAGGTTTTCCAATACTCGCCCACTAAATTTCTATATAGCCTTCTACAATCGACGCAGATGGATCAAAATAAGCATCTAAGTTGTTCTCACACAAGAGGGATGATTCACAGCATACTACTCCAAGCTACTTCAGGGAGCACACCCCAAATGCGATAAGAAGTCACTATCACCTAACATGCCCTACCAGTTCGGCAGCCTGAATTAGCCGGTGGTTGTTTTACGAACACGAAATAAATTGCGGCAAATTGGACAATTGAAATGGATGTCTTATTAAAAACAAACAAGTCGGCATGTTGTTCAGATTGCCAATATGTCTCGCACAATAATGGCTATACCGTCAACAACTCGAGAAGAATACGATGACTTGTAAATTCTAAGTTGTTGTTAACACCACTAAAATAAAAGAAAGGGTGATGATAACCGCAAACCCATTGAATATACACACCCCCAAAATTTTGTTGAAAACCCTTATTTTTTAATATTCTAAAGAAACTAACTACATCCCACCTTGCATAACTCTATTAGTTTATGTAGGTATATTCTAAAGTTTTGTTTTTTCTTGTGTTTGCATTTGTGTAGGTCCACTGTGCTTTCAACAATGGCATCAATTCCCGAGGTGTTGTTGAAGTACCATCTCGTAGTGAAAAGTGTCGCAGAGGTGCTGCCGGATTTTTTGTCACACTCTTTAACTAGCTACTGAGGTGTTGCCGAAATAACGTCATGCGGGGACGCTCAAAGGGCTGTACATGACGAAATTATTATTTTAAACAATGACCAGTTTCATATAGCAGCAGGTCTCAGAGTTGAAGAAAATCAACTATGACATTTGGAGTCTACAAAAGAAAATGTTAGCATGCCAAGACTTGTAAGATATTTTCGAAGAAAGATTTGAAGAACCCGATGCAGTAGCTGAAGCCGTCATGTCAAATAATCAGAAAATTGCTCTTAAAAAGTTGTAGAAGAAAAATAAGAGCGTGTACTTCTTTCTTAGGCATAGAAGAGTCTATGATTGAGATAATTGCTAATGCAAAAACATTGAAAGAAGTATGGAAATTCTCCAAAAATTGCTTGAAGGAATTGACAAGGTAAAAATGGTACGCCTACAATCTTTAAGAGATGAATTTGAGATTCTAAAAATGCAGAGTTCTGAGAAGATCAGTGACTGCGTGACCCGGCTTACAATCGTGACCGTGTTAACCAATCGGAATAAACGAAGATAAAGATCATTGTGTTACTCTTCATGATTTTCTCCATGTTTGCTCTTTTTTTCAGAGTCATCCACTTCCTCACTATGTCGAAGGAAATGTCGGCAATGTCTAAGATGACCATTTGCAGCGCCGGTGACAAAAATGTGGAGGAAGATGATGGAGATCGCGGTGATCTGCTACTCGTTCGGATGATCCGAGTCCACGGATGCGTCTGGATGGTTGTTACGAGTCGATTTCATGTATTTATTTTACATTTTTGAGTTGTTTTGATGTCCGATCGATTCGGACACTCTGAGCTGTTGACGCAGGACAAATATATAGGTAGCGGATATAATGTTGCCCTAACCCTACATGCAATGCAAAGCCCGGCAGATAATTCAAATTTAGCATTAAATAATTTAATCGCAAGCGCATGATTACGACAACAACAACAAAATAATTCGTTTAAGCAAGCGGGTTAGACTTTCCTCCGCGTGGAGGGGCAAATCGAGAGCGTGCGGCGAATAGACCCTGTAAAAAACAATAATAATCTAAAAGCAAACAACTACAATACATGAGATCCAAACAAGTATAAAATCCAACTGATAATAATAATGTTGAAAAACAATCATCCAATACAACAAAAGACTCACCAAATAGAGGGTTATCCAAGGAAATGGAGATTTCGGAGTCGGAAATGCTTTGACGATGATCCGAGGTGGAACTGGAGGTGGAATAACGACGAAGGTGGCTGGATTTGACGGAGGGAAGCGGAATCAGACCGGAAATGTGTAGATCCGGCTTTGTAGGGATGGATCCGGGTTGTGGGAGGTAGATCGGACAACGGGAGGGCTGGTGGTGGTTCTACGGAGGAGGGGAATGTTGATGAGGGTGGCTGGTGGCAAGGAGGTGGCGCTAGATTGGAAGAGGCAACTGAATCAGGGGGGAGAGGGGGCTGGTGGTGGCTTCCAGCAGGAAAGCAGGAGTCTGTAGGGGGAAATATGGGGTGGTGGTGGCTTTAGTAGGAGGAGGAGGGGGAGGGGGAGGCGGTGAAGGTGGCTGGGTGGCTTCCAGCAGTTGTTAGGGGTGGGGAAAACAGTAACCGATGCTGTCTTTGTGAGGGATCTGGGAGGCAAGATAGAGGGTTGCTGGGACAGCGGGCAACTGGCGGTTTGGGGGGCTGTAGGGATTGCGGAAGAGGGTTTGGGGGAGGGAAAAGGGTATTTAGGATTAGGGGGTACCTTGGAGAGGGAGATACAAGTCTAGGAGACGTCACCTTGGGTTCCACGGAGTCGGCACCGTGGAATGATCGTGGGATTCCAGGAATGAGTTCTCCAAAATCTGCAATACCTCAAATCAGCCCAATAACATCTTATTTATAATAATAAGAGAATTAGGTCATTCCACCATCGACGACTATGATTGGCCGGAGGTGGGGCCACTCAAATACATCACCAAAATAATAAAGTAATATGTGAAATCGATTTGCAACGTGAATCCGAACGCATCCACGGAATCGGATCTTCGATCCGGCACGCCATATATGATAAGTCGCCAAACGGCCCCAAACAAGCGTAGGCAGGGGAGATGTGCTTGGTATCTTGTCCCCTGGAGCGTTTTCCCTTTCTCAGACGATACTTGGATTTTCCCAGAGGAGATTGTGCAATTTGTCCCTAGGCTACGCCGAGAGCATGACCATCTTCACTAACCGGAGATGAGTTCTTTCAAGCTGGGGGAAATTGATGGAGATTGAGGTGATCGGCTACTTGTTCGGACGATCTGAGTCCACGGATGCATCCAAATGATTATTTTGAGTCAATTTCATGTATTTATTTTACATTTTTTATTGTTTTGACACCTGATCGATTCAGACATTCGTAGCCGTCCAATCCGAATACCTTATTTTAGTTAGATTGTATTTATGTAAGCAGACAGCGACTTAGTGGGCATCGACAATTTTGGAGAAGAATCCTTCAATCACGATGGTGGACTCCAACCCTCTCTCGATGTGACGTCGAGCCCCCTTCCTCTTGGTGCGGTTCCAAGGCATCCCCAACTTTATCTTCCCCTTCGACTGCTCGTTTGCAGCCCATGACTATTCTTGCAAACCCTAGTTGTGCCCTCGCCTGCAACGATTTCCGTCGTCTGTAAGTGTACACAAACCCCTCCATCTTCATACGCACAACCCTCATTTGTCCCCTTCTAGCAACCAAAGTTCAGCCCTCTCCATCCTCTTACCCGACCCCTGCTTCAACTCCACCATCACACATCGACGACAGCCACCTCCCCCTTCATACGTCGATAGAGATAATTAGTCTCCATCTAATCGCTACCCACAGTCTCCCCCCCCCCCCCCCGTGTAGCCACTGGAAATACCTTCACATTTAGTTATTCAATCTAAACTCTCAACTGCAATCTCACGCGAGCCTCCCTTTTCCTACCACCCAGAGCCCCTCTTGACCCACTACCCAACAACCATCTTCTCTCGTTGGGGCAATCAGTCCTCGGATCTTCGTCGTTGTCACATTTTGCATCTGATTGCATATGTAAGTCACAATTTGGTGTTATTTTCTTCTTTCATTGTATATATGAACTATGTTTTGTGAGATATGTTATTATATGCTCTTGTTTCTGTGAACTCAATTGTCTTGCAAGATTTAATCGGCGTGTGTTTAAAATATTTGTACTTCAATTGTACTGGAATTAACACTAGCTTCTCCATTTAAAATTTATGGTGAACAATTGTGCACCTGCTTAAATTTTATTTTAATTAATTGTTCATTGTCAAATTAAATTGGATTGTCCTTTGCATTTGAATTTGTATTAAATTAACATTTTATTGAATTGTGTGTATGTCATGTCACCCTAGGGTTGGTCATATCTTCATTTGTACTTATTGTGTGTTCGCTTGCAGTGCATTTAGGGTTAGGGCATCGAATGTTTGTCACTTATAGATTCGTCATGCGTCAAAAAATGATTGTGTGGTGTTGCAGTCAAAAAAAACTTGAATAGCTAAAGAGGGTTTGTGAATATCGTATTAGTCAACAAATATAATTCCAGGTTTTGTGCTTATCAAAGAGCTACGAATAGCCAAAGAGGACCAGGTACTAGCCCTAGAGGATCGATCAAATGGATCGGAGAAGCACATACTTCTTGCAAAGTCAAACATTTCGGTGAGGCGAATAACCTATTGAATCTAAAATGATAAGCATATTGGTCCTGAATGCACTAAGACATCCAATTTTATTTAGAAATGTGTTCTCTACAGCACAACGAAACCTGTCAACAGAAAGCAAGGGCAATATACTTCATTATGAATGTTCATTTCCAGTGATTCAAAATATATATTATGTATAAAAATAATATGTTTAAATATACAATATGTGTAATATAACAATATATATAAGTATATAGAAAATTGATTTCTAGTGATTCAAAATCAATTTCGAGTGGAGCTTTGGGCTCATAATATTTTTATATTGGTTAAACAAAACTCCTCTCAATATTCACATTTTGGTCCCAAAACTACATTTTTGGGCTTGGCCAGTGGCCACTGCAGCCAGAGAAACCCTTGGATGGAGCAGCTTCTCAAAATTAATGGAGTGCAGCTCCTAAATCTTCAAAGTAATTGAGCTTAGCCTTGCACAGAGAGAACAATCTCAATTACAAGAATAAGCTTATATATAATCCAAAAGGGTTGACTTGTGATTTATCTCAGCTACTAAACCCAAGCATAATGGATAGTTCCTTATTTGGCTCGCATTTGACTTTGAGTTTGTAATCAAAATATTTCATTTCAAGTTGACTCCAATCATCCTAATAGATTACCACATCAAAATCCACTATAAGCGGTATGAAAGCGAACTTTAAGTCAAGACGGGGATATCAGGAAAAAACCTGCTCCGGCGAACAGGTGGGGGCCGGGAAAGAGCTTCCCGGTCCGCAGCCAGGTATTCAGTGCGCCGCCAACCGACTCCAACACACCAAACCCTAGCAGTATCGAACCAGCGTTGAAATGCCGATCTCTATACCCGCCTTTCAACAGTTGCTTCCTCTCCTGCTCAAGCAATAGCCAAAAATAATAAATAAGTTCTTTCAGAACTTTCATCAAACACCTTCGGTGCGCTATGAAAGCACCCAAGCATCTCTACCTCAGTAAGTTTGAGTATGTTCAACTCGATGGGGGAGGGCGTTTCCTGTGCCGGCCGAACAGACTCCTGGTAGGCGCCTCCGGCGACTCCAGAGGCGGTGGCGACGGGCGCCGGAGATTTTACCTGCTTTTTAAAGTCGTTGATCTCATCCTGGATAGTGCGGACGCGGCGCCATTGCCAGCCGAGGTAGCCGGTCCAGAGCGTGTAGAAGAAGAGGCTGCCCATCACCAGCGGGTGCACGAGCGCCAGCGTCCGTCCCTCGAGGATCCCGAACTCACCGCCGGCGGCGAGCGCTTCCGGAGGGAGGAGAAACTCTGGAAGTGAGAATGCGGCTGCTGAGGCTGCGGCGATGGAGATGCCGGAGGCGGCGGAAGGGTGGAGCAAGTTCAGAACGTTGTGGGGATGGGGAAGGGGGAGGGTGGCTAGTTTTGTGGATTTCAAAGTGGGCGTTTTGAAGGTGGGGGAGGGATTGAAGAGGCAGAGGGAAAAAGCTGCGGCCATTGATTACAGAGTTGGAGGGAGGAAAGCAGGGGAGGGAGCGGGCGAGGCTGGAGATGAATGAAGAGATAAGTGGTGAAGCGCGCGTGGCTTGCTGAATGTTCTTGCTGCCACGTAGACCGACTCCGTGATAATGGATTAATAATAATTATTTATTTTGGAATCACGGTTAAAACATATAAAAAAAAGGTGATTGTTAAACGCACATCAAGTTTGGCTATCCGCAAACAGTTGATATCCGCAAATAAGTGTTTTTCAAATTGGATATCCGCAACCATAATTGATAGCCGCAAACAACCTTTTTTTTCAAATTTGATATTCACAAACATATATGTTAGCCGCAAACCATTTGAAAAAACAATTACAATATATAAGCTTCATTATTGCTTGATCCAGATCAATGTAATATCTTTGGAATTGGATAATGCTCACCACACTAAGCCAATGAAGACCATGATATATGAGGTCAGAATGCTATGAGGTTTAATGTCTCCATCTAAAATATATTTCTAAGGCTTCGTGGAGATTCAATTATAGCAATTATAAAACTTCAACAGTGTTCATGAGAAAGATCAGATGGAGACACTTTGTGGTGGATTTTTAGAGCATCAAGTACATCATAAAAAGAAACAAGTATCACAAAACACACAAAATTTACAAAGCACGCCGAGTTTCATCCAGATCAATGGAGATTCTAGAACAATTGGAGTTGATTTCATAATTATCATTCACAATAATAACCTCCCAAAATATTTCTTCACGTCAAACTTTTAGCCTGCAAAAATGAAGAAATAAAGATTAGGCAAAACTTTAGAATATTTTATAATATTAATGTAAATAGTCTTAAAATTAGGCAAAATTTGACCTCTAAAGTTTCCTTGAAAATATTTAGCATTATTTTTGGGCTAAGTTGTCATCATATTTTGTTAGTCCTTTTGCCTGCATTTGAAGAAAAATCAATATTATTTTTTGTAACATTAGCATTTTAAAAAAAATTAAGTGTAATTGCGTACAGAACTTATCCAATGTTAGTAATGTACTTGGTCTCGTTGCCGGCGGTGATCCTTGCAACCGTTCATTGTAATGCACACTCCAATTTTTCGCCACTTCTTCGTGATATGTAATCCATGAAGGAAAAATATGTGGTATCGGAGAGCAAGCATCCAAGACTAGCCGAACGAAGTGATTTCCATTTAGAAACTCAATGCAAATAAGTGTTGGAACCTCCGGCATTGATGAATGTAGTGGAAAATATGTCAAACTTTGTGTCGATGACAGTTGAACCATTGCTACATTGTAACATGAACAAATTACTAGTCTCATATCCGGCACTGTCATCCATTTATCAAATTGGGCAATAGTTTCTATGCATTGAAGAGAGTCCAACAACTCCAACCTCCGGTCGCTACCATATATATCTTCATACAAAGCACGCCGAGTTTCAAGCTCCCAATATAGATCCTTGCGGACTTGTTGCCAACCACCAGTTACATTCAACGCATCGCTAATCACTCGGTAGCCACAGTGACCATCACCATCAACATCGTAGTCATCAACAATATGACTAGCCCAAAAGGGTGTGAAATGATGTCGAATTTTTATAACAAAATTTATGTTTTTGCGGACCGGCAACTTCATTCTTTGTTTTCTTTTTTTTGTTTCCCTAACCTTTTCTTCCAACAAAATATACTCAAAATGAGAAGGGAGGCGTTTCGTAGACAAAATGTCTTCCTTAAATTTTTTATAAGATCCCTTTGGCCTACCTTTTAGCTTGATCGGTACGGTCGGCTCCTTTGTTTGGCTCCATGTTGGATCGATGATTTCTCTTATCTTTCGTTTGATTTCCTTTTTTGTTGTGCAGTTGAGTCATAGAATTTTTGGGCTAACGCTTCAAGCTCCATGTCTACATTGTTCTCTAAGTCAACCTCAATGTTGAAACCGAAAAATCGGTCTCTGTGGAGTTCGACCCTTGGGGAAGGGGTGGCCGCACACCTACTACACTCAAGTGAACTATCTAGGCTCAAGGCTAGGAACACAAGGGACAGACCCAAGGCCTCAGCGTGGAGGTCCCACCGCATACCCGGAAGACTAACAAACTCTTCCCCTCCCACACCAGGGGCTGAGCTAAGACACCTTCGGCGGGCTCTCTTGGCCGGCCGGAACATCTAAGGAGGATCTCAAGATCCACTCCTGAACTAGAGGTGTCTCCCTGGGTCTATAAAAACTGTTCCCTGCCCGCCTTTTAATGGCGTTATACCGCCCAGCAGCCCTACTCCACGCAGACCCAATTGGGCCGCTAAAATCATAACATAGGCCTTCTAGGGCCGCCACAGAGCATCACAGATATTTTAAAGTTACAGGAATATAAATTCCATACATCGGCACGCAGGCCGGCAATATAAACAAACTAGGCCTTCGAGGGCCGGCACGAGCTTGGGCTTAAGCCCGCTATTCCCCGCTTGATACTCCAGCGCCTGTACGCCAATGTCCCGACGAGCAGCGGCCAACTAGGCATCAGTCGGCTAACATAAGCGGGCCAAACATAATGCGCGCACCTCCTTTTATTGGGGCTATGGTGCGCATTCCCTGCGAATGAATAAAATACAACTTCCACGGAGTCTTCTCCGGGAACCCCAGAACATCACCAATCCGGCTCATACGTCCGGACGGGCTTCACACAGCACATCACCAATTCGGCTCATAAGTCCGAATGGGCTTCACACAGCACATCACCAATTCGACTCATACGTCCGAATGGGCTTCACACAACATGCCTAAACCCGTACTCACACTTCCGGGCACTAATGTAAATAATTACGGGGACGTACACGTCGACCCGTCGGAGATCTCCCTTCCCCCACCCGTTGGTGGAGAGGTGCTTCCATGCAAATATGAAAAATAAGGGCTTCACCTGCCCAAGTAGAAACTTCGTTACCCTTGACGCGTGTTTGGCGGAGCCGCAACCGCGCACATTGCCCGAGGCTCGACGTCTAGCGTCCGTAGTGGTTGTCCATGCGCGGATCCGACCTCCGTTGGAGAGCCAGAAGCTCCAAGTCATTTTTCCCTCCATCGTCGAGCTTCTCCATGGCCGATCGCGCTCCAAGTGGCGTCGGCGAAGGTTGTCCCGGCCTCCACAACTTCAAGCGGCGTCGGGGAAGCCGATCCCGACCGACCTAGCTCCAAGCGGCGCCGGGAGAGGAGCTCCCGGCCGACCTAGCTGCAGGCGGCAGCGAGGGGGCTCGGTCTGAGCTTGGTGCGGCCGGCGACGGGGAAGGAGGCCGAGCTCGGGCTGACCTTACTAGATCCAGGCGGCGCCGAGAGGGGGGAAGAGAACCGGGCTCGGGCCCTCCTTGCTGGCCGACGGGAGAGAGGAGCGGCCGGGGGTTCGGGTCGGCTTGCTGGCCGACGGGAGAGAGGGGCGGCTGGGGGTCGGCTTGCTCCAGGCCGACGGGAGAGAGGGGCGGCCGGGCTCGGGCTGGCTTGGTGCGGCCGGCGGCGGGGAAGGAGGAGGAGGCCGAGCCTGTACTGCTCCAGGCCGAGGGAAAGAGGGGCAGCGGGGCTCCAGGCGGCCGGAGCTTGAGGAGAGGGGAGGGGCGGCGCCAATCTTGGCCGGCCCTAGGTCGGGGGGGGGAGGGAGGATGCTGCTGCTTCTTTTTCTTTCCCCGATCTGCTCCTCTCCCTCCTCTTATCTTCACCTTTTTTTTATTATATCTCTAATATATATAACATATATAATATATATAATATATAATATATAAAATATATTATATAATATAATATATATATAACATAATATATTCAAGATAATATATATGTTATAGTAACGCCTATGCACAGGAAACCTTCGTGCGCACGCCCGAGCACCCGCACGTCTTCGAACGGGGTCGCACTAACTCGTCGCCCGTAACACGCCCCTAGGCTGACATTTGGGGAGGGTCCCACTCGCTCGGCTACGGGGTTGTACACTCAATATTTTCATTTAAAACTAGTTGTTTCCAATGCTCGTGAACTAGCCACAACGGGAGTGCTTTCGAGTTAGCAATATACGGAGAAATTTCATGTGCACATGGCAACCCCATTGTATACCTTTTATAGTGCGAGCAATCGTGCACTAACTTGACATTCCCTCCTCTTTTAACTAGATCCTCTTCTTCTTTAATTAGTGACAAGGCTTGTAAAGAGACCTTTCCCACTAAATTAGCATATAATGGACTACTAAAATCATTGCTAACTTTGATGCAGCTCTCCCCAAATGACTGTTTTATTTCTGTATGTTAAAGGTTCATCACTTGATCGAAAGTGCTCCATATAGTTGGTAAAGTACCAATTGAAACCTCTAAAATTTTTTTCAGTTGACTATACCCTCCCTCCACGCGATTTGTGCACGAGTTTCCCAAGTGCAAGTACTTATCTATCCATGCTGAAATAAAACGATCTTTATATGGCTCTAACCAAGTGGTAGTAACATAGCCAAGTACATCAGAGTATAAGAATGAATACTCAATAACCAAATTGTTATAAGCAACATTGAAATCACTTTCCGATACAACTTCAACTAGCATTTGCCATACCTTCATGAAACGTTCGAACTCCTTTCCGCTACTGAACAACTTCTTATAGTTAGCTAAAATATTTCTATTAATATGCACACGACATAAAATATTCTTGGTGCGCAAAAAAACAGTTGCAATAGCTTTCATCAAACCAAGCTCCCTATCTGTAACCATAACCGCTTGCACAAAATCAGGCTCAAAAATGGACTTAAAACATTCAAATGCTCATTCATAACTTGCCTCAGTTTCATTAGACATAAAGGTGAAACATGAAAAAAATGATTTCGAAGTTGATGTCATTCCAACTATACATAGTAACGGCATCCGATATCTGTTGGTCTTGTACGTGCAATCGAGTTGAAAAACGGTTGGAAATAGATTTGTTAGCTTAATCGATACCGGATGAGCAAAAAATAAACTATGCAGGTTCTTCGATCCTTCTTAAACTTTATTAAAACTAATATAGCATGCGTCATCTATGCACTTGTATAGATACTGTATGGGTGTACGACCCTCTAAATGTTTTTTTGAAGCTTTGCTCTGGCATTGTAGATAGTTCGGATAACTGTAGAATTCTCAATATTTTTGGATTTCATAGTAGATAGTATTTTTCGCGGTTTCACACCCGCACTATACATTTCCTCCACCAACTTATCCTCCTCGACCTCTAATCTACCGGCATATGCATGAGCTTCCAAATATACTTTTTCATGATTGTGTACACCACAAAGTACCTGAAGTTTCCACTCTTCTACATTTGCTTCCTTTTGTCCCTTAAGGGAAAATAGACATCTGCAACGCTTACTCGTTGATTTGCGGAGCCCCCTGTTCACCCAACCCTTCCTGTTTTGATTTTCCCGATAATAGCCACTTCTGTCACAAGCTAAGAAGACACACGGTTTAAGGCGGCCAACAACCTTATCCGATCCCTTTATAGTTACTACAAAGTCAATCTTCTTTCCAACATGGCGAGCCCAACCAATTAAGTCTTCTTTAGAATGAAAGACATTATCGGTTTGAAAGTGTGAGCTGACATCTACTTCAATTTTTGGAATATTGTGTACGTTTGCAATATTTGGGTCTACAAGACCAAAAAACAATTACAAACTATTAACTAAGAGTACAAACTACATTACTAGAAAATGCATAGTTTGGGTAATATTTCATACCATACACAATCAAGGAAGATTTTTTATTCTCGTTTGACATATCCGACATGATCCTATTACAGAGCAGTCAAACCTACAAAAAACGGTGCTTACAAAATAAGTACTGCACAAAAAAGTATTACACAATAGGTGCAGTCATGGGATTCTGAAAGATAATTTGAAGTCCAAATAGGTGCTACGTTGTTGGAAGCACTTCTACAATTTCTATTCTCATTTGGGCACAATAGCAATATTGGATCCTACTTTACTCAAGCCTTGAGAAGATATTGAATCCGGATTACTGCAAAGAATAAACTATGAGGTATGCCAATTACAAAAACAATTTGGTTTAATTAATATAATGGGAGAAATTATATGTATAAGCATTGCATTAATGATGTAGATTGCAATCAGTGCACTCATATGCAAGCATACTGTTAAAGATGCATTGACAATTGCATACAACTCAAATGAAAACAACCTAACATTCCCAACATATAGTACACACACAATAAATACTTGCATATAATAGTATTATAGTAATGTAGTATACCAACTATGATATAAAAATAATGAAAAAATGTCAACGAACTAGAATCTGAAGCAAAACATCTTTTTAGGATTCTTTCCCCTTAATTTGTAGTAGTGAATATTGTTAATGCTACTATTATGATATTGTTGGACGTTAGGGATGATTTGACTAAGTTTTGATGAGTTTTTTATTGGTTTTAAAGGCTTCCAAAAGGGTTATAATTGTTGGATAGATTTTGACATTATTTGTGGGTTTTGGCTTCCAAATTGATAACAATAATTGTCATGCCCAAAGGAAGGCACAAACCATATATGTTTATGATACCAAAAGTAAAGAGACAATATTCTCTGAATAAGATAGAGAGGCCAAAACCAACACAATATAGACTCCATCTTAAGCTAAATCCAGGAAAAAAATGTAGTTAAAATGCATATAATATTACTAGCATACAATACTGATAATAAAAATAAGAAAATAAAATACATATCACAAATTATTTGTGTTTTCCTAATATGAAATCCACACATCCAAAAGAGATCCTCTCTGGTCTTTTTTATTTGGTAAACCAATTCCACAGCAGTATATAGTTACTACATGGAAGCACGTATAGTATATCCTGAGACCAGTTAGCAATAAAGGCACTGCAAAACTACCAAAAATCTGTACTAAATTCAAAACAGTTGAACTAATCAAGCAGATCTGAACATAAGAACAGATGAAGGTTAGAAAACCTTACTTTGATCAGATCATCGCACTCGGAGACGGCAGCAAAGGGTACAGCGTCTTGGTACTGGTACTGCGACCATGAAAGGGAGAAAGGAGATGATCGGGAGAAAGGAGATGAGAAGTAGGGGGAGGCGTCGACGGTAGCTCTATGAGAAAAATAGGAGCAGCGGCGGAGGACGACGGTAAACCTCTAGCAGGGGAGACGGAAGGCAGTGCGGTGGGGTACTCTGCAACCTGAAGCTTCGGCGGGTTGCGGCGGAGGACGACGGTGGCGAGGTGGGCTTCGACGATCCACTGGTTTGCGGCGATCCAGTAGTTTGCGGCGGAGGAAGAGCTTCGGTGGGGTGCGGCGCAGGACCGATTTGGGGGATTTGGGAGGGGAGTGCGATTATTAAAACCCTAAGACCTAAAAAAAATGGCTTCTGGTGTTTGCGTTTAACAAAAGAGGGTTTGTGTTTAACAATCACCAAAAAAAAGTCTGAAATTGGAATATAGAATTGGAATTAAGCTAATTTCAAAATCATTAATAATTAAAATTATATGAAATATCTATGCACATAAAAAAGATCAAGTCCATAAACATAATTATAGTCATTACACACATTAAAAGTTCACACCCATAAAAGAGATTCACGCATATAGAATATCCCAAATTTAGTGGTATGGCGAGAGTATATCTATGACTTTGAGTAATTCATGTTTTTTTAGGTAGGATAGATTACCAAGGGCAGCATTTATGGCTTGAGTATGTTCTAGCGACGTATCAACGTGAATAGTGTGTTTAGGATTAGAGCTCAACATTTCTCGTTGGAAGAGGAGGGCATCCAGTGAGCGTTTGAGGTATTGTCCGCCCTTGCGAGATGTTGTCCAACATTAACCTTATGCAAGGGACTAGACTCCAATAATTATATGTAATATTGCACATTTCATGGTTCACAATAGGAATATAGGATACATCATTCTCCCCCTTTTTGATTCTATATAAGATAGAGATCAAGATCATCGCAAGAGGGAACAGTTTAGAGGTGTTAGAGAGTTGCTTGAAGAAGACGGAGTGCTTCCAGAACTGAAGGTAGTGAAGAAAAAGAGAAGAGAAGGAACGAGACAGACGAATACTAGGAATGAGAATGAAATGTTCATTTGGAGCACTCCTTAAATAGGCAAGAAATCTGAATTGTCCTACTTAATGACTATTCGGTTCTTCTGACTGAAACGAATACTTGAAACGAATAAAGGTGTGACTGCTACTTTTTTTGAGTTTTCAAGAGACGTAATGATCTCTTGGTTGCAAGAAGATGTAAAGTTCTCTTGTCATTTATCGCATGCAATTCCAATGTAAGTGATTAGCTTCTAGACGCTAGGTACTAGACTTACACTAGTTAAGAAGTGTGTCGACTTGTGTAAATAATTTTTATTATTCATTCCCAATGATATTTGATATTAGTTTTGATGTGGTTGCCCTTAATTTATAGGAATTATGGGCTGCAAATAGCCGGAATTCTTGAACCCCCCACTAGCAAAGTGAGAAGTTATGGAAATAACTACCGCACACGCGATCCGCGTGCCCGAACCATGCGTTAACCGCCATGCCACGATCCCAACCATCCTGCCCACCGCCTGTGACCGGCCACGCTAGCCAAGATCGTTGTCGCCTCCTCGGCCGCCACGCACCACCCCGCACATGGGCATCCTCGGCCAGCCTCCACGAGCCCGGCTGCTGCTCGGTTGTCCGGCATATGGGAGACCTCGGCCTCGGACGGCCTTTGCGAGGCCGACCGCCACTTGGCCGCGCACGCGCAAGAGGCCATAGCCTCGGCCAGTCTCTGCGAGGCCGGCCTCCGTTTGGCTACCCGGCAGGAGGACGGCCTTGGTCGGCCTCCATGAGGATGGCCACCTCTTGGCCGTCTGACACACGGGTGATCACGTCCTTGACCGGCCTCCGTGAGGCCGGCCGCCATTTGGTCGCCTAGCACACGAGCGACTTTGGTCTCGGTCGGCCTTTGCGAGGCCAGTCGCCGCTTGGCCGCCCAGCGCACGGGCGGCCTCGGTCGGCTTCCCGCATAGCCGACCAGTGTTTGACCTCACGTCGCATGGGCGTCCTCAGCCTCGGTCGGTCGCCGCTTTTCCACTCGACGTGAGAATGGCTTCGACCTCGGCCGCCAGCCTCGCCAGACCGCTCATCCTTTCGTCGGGCAGGTGTATCTTTTTTTGATTAGGCCTGAATTGCCTGGGGAGTAGGATCATCATTCTTATAGAGTTGGTGATCCGCATACTCAAATCTGGGCATTTGTATTCGTCCGTCCAGTAGTTACCAAGTAAAATTACCGGGTCGCCACTCCTAAAATTTATAAATTGACCTCATGCCCTCCTTATTTTCATCTTCTTCCTCTCCGATATTTTCGGCCACTCACCCTTCTCTCCTTCCCTCCTCGACTTCTCCTCCTTTGGCCAGGTTCTTCACCGGACTTCCTCCTTGAAGGTCTTCATCCGTCTTTGTGCAACTCTGTGCACTCCACTCCGTAAGCACTACCTCCACTGCAAGTAACCCGCCAGTAACACTCCCTGAAATCGGCATCCGCCAGACAACCGCGAGTACTCCTTGTACTCTCCACCGAGAGCAAGCGAAAGTTTGACATGCCTCCAGAGCACGCTTAGTCTCTGCTGCAATTAAATATAAGTAGTGAGACTCGAGAGCGTTGGCTAGTCACCCTCCGAGTGTTTTCTCTCACCCCCCCCCCAACTGTTGTGGCGAGGAGCGGCTTGTCACTCTCGCTTTCTTTCAAAGCCCTGTACAAATTCAGGAACATCGTGAAGTTTGGCCGGCTCCGAACCAGTCACGTGATTTTTTATCTAATTTACGTGTTGTTTCCATGAAAAAAGTTTTTTTGTTAGCTTTTATCTCTGATACTGTTTGACTGCTCAATGGACTAAGAAGGTTCAATTAGTCTAATCTTTACCTAGAGTCTCGAGCGGACCACAACAAGTTTTTTTCGGCATTTGAGTATTGTTAAATAATTCTCAATTCTAAAACTAATTTGTGGAGATTGGGTTTTTACATGTAATAAACATCTAAGGGATCTCAATTTACCTTGGGACTTGATCTGGTGTAATGGCTAATGCGAGAATATAAAGGAGTTCTCATAAGACTTGTAGGATGAGAGGTTCCTGATAAAGTAGACCAACAATCTTTCATGAAGCACTCTACCTTTGGCTACAATGACATTCATATATATTATATTTAGTTTTTTCAAATAAATTCTGCAATAATGAAGGTGAGAAGTTCTCAAATTTATTCCAATGGAATTGATGTAGAGAAAGACAACAGTGTGGGGAACAAGATCAGGTCGAAAAGTATTCGACGCGACTTGATAATTGCGTCAAATAGTATTCGACGTGATTTCGGGATTGTGTTGATTTCTACTTGACGTGACATAGTTGCACCGATCATTACATATATAAAATTGCATTGAGTGTTATTTAATTATTTTTCAAAATGATACTGATTAGTATTTGATGCAAGATAGTGACATAGAGTACAATTTAATATTGCTTGCTAATTACCTTATTTTACTAGCTTCTTTCTTGGCTTCTTGCTAGCTGTATTTTTTGTACTAGGATGCTTCCCAAGAATTTCTTTTTCAAAAGAAGGAATTGGGATGCTTCTTGCATTTTTGTTATTAATATTAACTTTATTTATCCTAGAAGTCGATAAATTTAATAGTTTTTTCTTTTGCTCTTGGCAAATACAATGGGTACTTTTAAGTAGGAATATTTGAAGGACCCTTTGGCATGGCAGGATCAGCTCCTAGCCCTAGAATCTTAAATCTTATCGTTATGCTTTTCAGAAATTTTCTTTAGTTTATTACTTTTATCATCTAAGGAATTTTCAAATTTCTTTGTTTTGACAAATTGATCATTCAACTCAGCAACTTCATTTTTTAGGAAGTCAATTTTTCCTTCTAATTTAAAGTTTTACACTTTTAGTTTTTTGTTTTCAATTTCAGTAGAATCAACTATCATTCTTTGATTAAGAGATGTCAGCACTTTCTTAAGATTTTTGATTTTTTTCACTGCTTCATGATGAGAAAGGTAAAGGACTTCAGTATTTTTTGAATTCAAATTAATTATAATTAATAGTGTTAAAATATTGTACCTCATTTAATTACCGGAGTGACTTATTCAAAGTATGAGTCATTGAGAGCCATATAGTTGACTTAGCATCCTCAACCTCTCATCATCATCAAAGCTAGAGGAGTTTTCTCAGTGGCGGAACTAGGATTTGAATATTGCTCGGGCACAAAAATTTTTAACATACAGTTCATTGCATAAGGCTCCGTTTGGGCCTTTGGGGGGACTTATTTTCACCGGTCAAGCGATTACGACCGCATGTAAAGGATACCTAAAATTATGTTGAAATGAAATCATTGTTAAGTTATTCTTTTTCATCTTCATTCCTATTTGTGTGCTTTAATACATATCAGATCAGGCTAAATTGCACTAATAAGTCAATCCTAAATGCTTCTACAGAATTTTACAAACTCACTCTCCTCCAGGAAAAAGTTTTTTTTAAAACAAATGCTACGTAAAGATAAAGTGATACAGGAAAAGTATAGAAACACTTCTATCATGCTTCAGATGTCCAAAATGAAAAACAACTTCACCAACTATTTCAGTGATTTCACTCGTCTTCAAGGTTTGTCATTATAGAACTAGGAAGAAAGATATAATCAGCTCTGCCAGTTCATCAGTTGGAAGAAACAATCAGATGCAGTCATACAAAACAAATGCTAAATGCCTAAATCAATCCGGGATCACTACTATGACTGAAAAAATGAAATCAGATTTAGACATTATTTTTATGGCATTGTAATAGGAAGAAGGTTGAAGAGCCCACCTGCAGAACCTACGAGAGAGGGGAAATGAAGTAGAGAATCCGTGTTCCTCGAAGTAGTGATCTGTCGCTCGTTTGCACCATCAACAAGTCAAAGCAGCGAGCGAAAGCAACAATCGGAAGCAGCATTCTTAAGCAGATATCAGAGCAAGGTGAAGTGAAGATGTGAATGTCACAATAATGCGTGGTTAAGAGCGGCGGAGAATTTGAAGAACACGGCAGCTGAGAAGCAACTGGAGGAGATTTGCAGCTGGGTCAGGACGGGGAGGAATCTTGCATCAAATAGGAAATAAAAAAATCAATTCAAAAGTTAATTCAAGGTTGCTGATTGACAATCATGACAAGTTTTGAACGATGGGACTGATGACTAAAGAAGAAAGCGGAAAGGCTAATAGACAGGACTATGACTAGCCTTTTTCACTCAAACTTACTTTTCTGCCTAGGGATAGAGCTAGCTAGCAAAAAAAATTCAGAAATCACGCCCGGGCACGTGCCCGGGCGTGTCTTTACTTAGTTTTGCCCCTGAGTTTTCTTCACTTTGACTCTAGATTCCAGTAATAAGGTATTTGTCCTTCTTGACCTTATCCCTTGTATCATCAATGTTCTTGGGAGAAATTAGAGCCGATTTTTCATTTTTCCTTTCATCAGAAGATCCTTCTACTAATCTGGTGAGGACATCCCATATTTCTTTTGCTGATAGGCAGTTCGTTACTTTGTGAAAATTGCAAGCAGTCATTGTTGATATTATAATATTCATTGCCACAACATCATACTCTTTGGCCTTCTTGTCACCTTCTGACCATCCAACTTGTTAAATGAGTATATTTTATTCATAGTTATTTGTCCTTGTGGAGGTTAGAAAACTTGTTAACATAGATTCAAAAATATCTTCATCGATGAAGTTCATATATAATCTAATTCTAGATTTCCATAATGACTTTTTATTTAGATTGCATGAAGAGGGTCTTGTGATGACATATTCTTTAACTTGTAATGTGCTTATGTTTATGATATAAAATTTTCTCAGATGATTAAGTTCTCAGGAGATATTGATGATCAAGATGTTAGCCTTTTTCTGATCAAAGTCATTTTGATACCAATTGAAAGAGAAAGTAATATATTAAGAACTACTCTAAAACGGAGGTGAATATAGTAATTAAACTTTAAGTAGATTTGTTTTACTATTTTTCATAGTTCCACAGAAATGTCCCAAACTATATCACAATCTCAACAATCTAAAGTAAGTAAAGTGTGAAAAAGAAAACATAAAGAAAAGACAATCAATCACAGATGACATAAGAAAATTTATAATAGTTCTCCAATAAAACTGGGTACGTCTACTCTTCTTCTCGTAAGCAGAATTTCTCTATCTCAGTGTGGGAATTTTGATAAGGATTCCTTAGAACTAGGACTTTTGATAAGATTTTCAAACCCATTGAGTCTTTTGATAAGGTGAGTCAGGTGACTCTTAAAACTAGGAGTTATTGATAAGGTCTTTTCAAAATCAAGTGAGTTTTTGATAAGGTCGCTCTAATTGGGAGTTGTTAACAAAGTCTCCCCAAAATCAAGAGTCTTTTCTAAGAGAGCTCAATGAACCAGGACTTGTTGATAAGGTTTCTTCAAAACTAATTAGAATCTTTTAAAGAGAGATTCAAGAACTCTTTCAGTGGGTTGGAGTTTAGTTTTCACAATATGTCCTTCAGCAACAAAATGTCTAAAGGAACTGGTTTGTTGTAGAACAATGTGGATTTAGTTGAGAGAGAGAGTAGCGGCTTCTTTTTTATTAAGCAAGATTTTGGAGAAGGTTGAATCTTGATCTTCAGCAATTACCCTTAAGATAAAAGCTAGTTTTTTCATTTGAATCTTCAGAAAGAAAAGAGAAGATCCTTCTTGATCAACTATTAGAGTTTTCGAGAGAAATCCTTTACAACACATAGAGAGAGAGAGAGTTCATCTTACTGTTCTCCATTACTAACCATTATTAGTTTCTCTCTCCTAGTTCTTTTTTTTATATGTTGATATCCCATATATATATATATATATATATATATATATATATATATATATATATATATATATATATATATATATATATATATATATATATATATATATATATATATATATATATATATATATATATATATATATATATGGTTTGGAATATATAAACTCAAGCTTTTTTAAGCTTAAAAAAGCTTGAGTTGGTTCTTCCACAATGCATGTCGAAATTAGACAAATAATATATGCATTTTATAGTCAAGAACGAGATCTACAACTTTCATGTTGAACAACCGTGAAAATTTTGGAAGAATGTTGCATATGAAAGTTGTAGATCTTGTTCTTGGCTATAAAATGCATATATTATATGCCTAATTCTGACATGTATTATGGGAGAACTAACTCAAGCTTTTTTAGGCTTAAAAAAGCTTGAGCTTATATATGTTATTCCCATATATATATATATATCTTCATTTTAAATCCCTTCCAAATTGATTACATTAAATGCTCTGGATCATATGTAACGTTCCGATTCGCGCTAGGCCCCTTATGCGTGTTTTGGTGTCGGGAGAGCTGGTGTAGGCTCAAGGGAGTGCAGGCGATCAGGTGCGCACTCGCGGGGAACAAGGAAATAAGTTGAAATCTGTGTTGAGTATTACACAGGTAGGTACACGGGCGTGTCCCTACCCGTATTCCCTGGCGTCCCTACCCGTGTTCTATGGCGCTGAGTGTCCATGGGGTTGAGTGGTAATAAAAGGGCGTTGAGTGGTTTGTCCCGAGTAGGACACGGGTAGGGACACAGGCGTGTCCCTACCCGTATGCCATGCCTTGGCTGCGTAGCGATTGAGTGATCGGTCCCGAGAAGGACACGGGTAGAGACACGACCGTGTCTCTACCCGTGTGCGAATGACACGGGTAGTAACACGGGCGTGTCCCTACCCGTGTGCTTCAAGCCCAGGTCGATGAGAAGTGTCCTGACCAGGACACGGGTATTGACACGGCCACAACCACGGCCGTGTCACCTGGACACGGGTACTGACACGGGCGTGTCAGTACCTGTGTAAGGGCATGAAACGGCAGTCGAGCCGCTTCGCCAGAGTAGGACACGGGTAAGGACACAGCCGTGTCCCTACCCGTGTCACTTCTGTATAAAAAGGAAAAGTAAAACCCTAGCCGTTTTCACTCTTCATTCCATCCCTTTTTCCTGAGAGAACTTCCTGGAGGAGGAGATCTTGCAGGAGCAAACCTTGGAGGAGGAGAAACGCCACCGCCGTCAAGGAAAAAAGCGATGCCGCCGAGGAGGATGACAAGATCCATGGCCGGAAATGGTGGTACCGCTGGAAATGAGGTGAGCTTCCTTCCCTCTCCTTTGGTGCTAGATCCTTAGATATTCTTAGGCGAGACATCGACTCAAATGAGTCTTGATGTGTGAGGAGAAGGTTTCTTAGGAAGGCCTATCTAGAACTTTTGTTCTAATGACTAGTCATCTTCAACCTCCACTTCTTCAAAGTGATGATGGGGGTGGTTTTGTGAAGAGGAATGGCCTTGAGAGAGAGAGAATATGGGTGGAGTAACTTCTGGTTGCGATTTGGGGTGATCGGCTTGAGGAGGAAGATGATCCGATGCCGTTCATTCCGCTTCAAGATGCGTGCAGAATCTGTGTTCTGCACGCAGCGACCTTCTTGGCTATTTTCAGGAAAGAAATGGTCCGATCTGGGCTTTCGACTAAACATGAAAGTTGAAGCCCTTGAAATTACCTTTCCAACGAGTAGTTACACGCTTTCGGGTGAAGCCTGTAGCCATGGGAATGTCTGATCGAAGTAAGGGTTGTAAGCTAGGCGCACAGAAATTATATTCTATACGCTGCAGGCTTTGGAGCCAATTTTATGTGGGTTATAGTCTGATTTGGATTGCAAGCAGAACATGAAAGTTGTAGTCAATGGAAAGACCTTTCCATCGAGGGGTTACACGCACTCACCGGATTCCTGTAGCTATGGAAATCTTCGGATGAAGTTGCTGTCTAGATTTATTCTGCACCTAAATTTCTGGGTAGTGTATAACATGGATTTATATTTGGTGGAATTAATGTTGCAATCTAATTCGAGATTCGGGTGAACTCTTTTATGATAACCACTGTAGTGTTATGAAGGTCGAAGTTTGTTAATTTGGATTCGTATAACGAGTTGTGAAGCAAGCTTGAATCGAACGAAATGGCTTGATATAAATTTGTAGATTATCATTTACGCGCATTTTGTTATATGATGTTGAAATCATTCGGTATGACATATAGATGAATAAACTATGGCCATATGTATGTTGAATTGATAGAATGAAATTTGGTAGTCCAATGCTTAGAGAGTCGTCTCCCTACGGGTAGCATTGTGGAAGTTAGTAAGTGCGGCGTTGGCCGTCACTAGTCGGGATGGTGTTGAGATGAGTAAAGTTGGACGGTTGGGCTTGTCCCTCGGTGTTCATGTCCCGGGGCTCCATCCGTACCAAGTGGATGGTTGGGCTTGGTCCTCGTGCTTTCTCCGAGGCTCCTTCCATGCTACGGTGTTGTGGAATTGCATGCGGTGTGAGTCGACATGCGGTGTCGTAATCCTGGGTTAAGGATAGTGTGGCAGGTCTACAGGCTCTCCAATCGTCACACCGATTGGAGTTGACAGATAGACTTTGGGCGGTTGGGCTTGTACCTCGGTGTTCATGTCCCGGGGAGCCATCCGTACCAAGTGAACGGTTGGGCTTGACCCTCGTTCTTATTTCCGAGGTTCCTTCCGTGCCACGCATAGGCCAGTTCGGGGCTAGGATCTTGATGTACATCTACCTAAGAGAACCCGCTGGGTCGTAGTACGCATGGGCTCTGCTATTGTGTTCTTAGCGTTGAGGCG
This sequence comes from Platanthera zijinensis, assembly GCA_039513925.1. Classification (NCBI taxonomy): domain Eukaryota; kingdom Viridiplantae; phylum Streptophyta; class Magnoliopsida; order Asparagales; family Orchidaceae; genus Platanthera; species Platanthera zijinensis. The sequence continues at coordinate 231,964,905 of CM077080.1, forward strand.
TACGGAGGCCTAAGTGAAGTAGTGTGGATACCCACTTAGTAGTAGAAGTGCCCGTTCTACTTTCACCGCTGGCAACGACAGTTGGCGCCAGAGAGGTTAGCTACCTGCTCGAAAAGTGGGAACTACTAGTCTGTGTAGACATAGCAACTACATGTGTGTGATCATGGATGAGTCATTGCATCGCATACATAACATTGCACCTCATTACATACACAAGACCCTCATCGTATAAGTTTGTATGGACACTCCTATACGATGAGTTACTTACTGTTGAACGATCCTCAACTTATATGCTTGTATGGGCATCTATATAAGTTGATTTACTTTCTGTTATAACTCTATATTCATATGCTGTGATAGATGGTAGAAATGTTAGAATATCTTACTACATATTATACCACTTGCTTGTTTATACTCCTGCTTATATACATATATTGTACCATGTCTATTTCTCCGCCCGGTGCCGAGGAGTCACCGGGGGAGCGGATGTGAAGCCACTTAGTCTTTATGACTAACAGTTCTTATGTCTTCCTTTTTAGGAGAAAATCCCGTAGATGGAACAACAGGTCATGGAGCCGGTCTGCCAGGCCAGGACGACAGGGCCTGAAGGGACGGTGTCGTCGCTACCGTCTGTTGCAGATGTGAGTATATGAGAGTTTTGTTGTAGCCCTTCGGGGCAATTTTATAGTTGTACTCTGATCATATAGAAGCATGTTTTAGCTTCTCTATTACTGCACTTCTGGACTTATAGCTTGTGTAGATTTGATTTCTTATATTATTTTGGTTGGGTTGGCATATATATATTGATATTGGTTGTTGCCGGTAGAATAAGCGTCTTGTGGTACAGGCTAGCCTGAGTGTTAGTGTTACCCCAAGGCGGCTGTTCTGGGCATAAGACCCCTCTCGTGCCGTGTCTTGTATTCCGGGAGGGGGGGGGTCTTACAAATGGTATCAGTTTGCCACGATCCTCACTTAAATAAGTCATTCAACAATGGGCCACTCCCGTTCGACTAGTTAGTTTGAGGACAAACTGACTTAGCGGAAGCAGTGGTGTGCCCATATGTAATTCACACTAAGTTTGTCTAACTCTGACCTTAAGATTAGCCAACCTGACCGTAAGTTTGCATTCTTCATATAGATTCCAGTGCGTGTTGAGCCGTTGGGGGGCATTCCTGCCCCTTCCATACCCACTCAGTTCCAACAGTCCGAGTTGGGGCAGATCCTCACCGCCATCTTGGATGCTTTTAGGGCACAACAACCTCCGGTGCTACAACAGGCTCTGGGCTCTAACTGGCTGAGCGCCTTCCTGGCTCTCTCCCCTCCCACTTACCTTGGGACGGAGTTAGCCGTGCGCACGGAGGAATGGCTTGACACAGTACAGGAGTTATTGGCTGGTATTTGTTGTCCAGCCAACATGGCTTTGTTACTGGCGGTGTCTACTTTGGAGCTACATGCTAAGAGGTTGTGGAAGTCACTCATGGGCTCCACCTTCCATGGACGAGTCTATACAGAGATAATTTGGAGCGAATTCTCGGATGTTTTCTTGGAGCACTTCATTCCTTCATCCGCTCGAGATGAATTTGAGGAGAGGTTCTTTCTACTGAAACAAGGATCGAAGACGGTTGCGGAATACCAGCGAGAGTTCCAACATCTCGCAAGGTTCGCGGACTCATATGAGTTAGATGATAGAGGTTATGTCAAGCGTTTCTACAAAGGGCTGCGAGATCCCCTAAGACAGTCCCTTTTGTTTATAGCGGATGCTAGCTTGGCGGAGATAATCGATATGGCAAAAAGATTGGAGGCGGACCACTTGGGTAGTGGTAAGAGACCTACAAAAGGCGTTATGGAAGCTGGCCCGAGCAATAGAAGGAGACAGGACTTTAGAGGAGGAAGAGGATATCAAAGAGGTGGAGGGCGTGTCCACCGAAACTATAGGGCGGAGGCACAGCACGAGCATCGATTCTGTAACCCTAAACCATCCTTTGTATTTCCGAGGATTTCATTAAGGACATGGGGGTGTGAAATATTTTACTGGAATAACCCGACTAGTGCGCCTTCCGGATGGCTCAGATATGGTTGCAACCGCTAAGTGCGAGCTTGAGGTACTTATTGAGGGAAGGAATTTCGTTACGCCTGCCACTGTCTTGAAAATGCCAGAATTTTACATCATTCTGGGCATGACGTGGTTGGACTGGCACTTTGCAAGGATCGACTGCGCGGAGAAGCGAATCTATTTGAGACATGGAGACTCCGACGTCATCTTCCAAGGTATTAACTTCGCACCCCGTCTGACGTTATCATCCGTTTAGGTTGTAAAAGAGCACATGAAGGGGGATGAAGTTTTTATGATCTGGTTCGAGTTGAAAGAAGTAGCATTGGACGTAAAAGACGTACGGGTGGTGCGGGACTTCCCCGAGGTATTTCCTGAGAAACTGTCAGGATTACCCCCGCACAGAGAGGTTGACTTCCAAATTAATCTCGTACCGGGTGCCAAGCCTGTATCTAAGTCCCCTTACCGAATGGCCCCGAAAGAACTCGCGGAGTTTAGAGTTCAACTACAAGAACTGGTGGAGTCAGGGTTCGTTCGCCCCAGTTCGTCACCCTGGGGAGCCCCTGTATTGTTCGTGAAGAAGAAGGACGGAACCCTGCGTCTGTGCATAGATTATCGGGAACTGAATCGGTTGACGGTGCAGAACACTTACCCGCTACCTCGGATCGACGAGTTGTTCGATCAACTAGTGGGAGCGCATTGGTTTTCTAAGCTAGACTTGCGCTCGGGGTATTACCAGTTGAGAATATAAGAAAGGGACATCCAGAAAACAACCTTTAGTTCAAGATATGGGTTGTACGAGTTCACCGTAATGCCGTTTGGGCTCACAAATGCCCCTTCGGCTTTCATGAGTCTGATGAACAAGGTATTTGAGCCATATTTGGACATCTTTGTCATTATTTTCATCGACGATATCCTAGTCTACTCAAGGACAGAGGAGGAGCATGGCGAGCACCTGACCTTGGTGTTGAAGAAATTGAAGGAGCACGCCTTGTACGCCAAATTTAGTAAATGTGAATTCTGGCTTAAGGAGGTTGCCTTCTTGGGTCATGTGATCAGTGAGGCTGGGCTAGCTATGGATCCGACCAAGGTGCGTGTCATAAAGGAGTGGTCACCCTTGAAGTCGTCGGCCAATGTGCGGAGTTTCCTTGGACTTGTCGGGTACTATCGCAAGTTCGTAAAGGGATTCTCAAAGATTGCTCTTCCTCTTACTTCCCTAACAAAGAAAGGTGTGTCGTATGAGTGGACACCCCAATGTGAAGCTGCGTTCCAAGAATTGAAGGATATACTTACCTCCGCCCCCATCCTTGTCCTTCCGTCTGGGAAGGAAGGATTTCAAGTTTACACGGACGCGTCATATCAAGGGATGGGAGCGGTATTGATGCAGCACGGGCACGTGATTGCTTATGCTTCAAGACAATTGAAGAAGCATGAAATCAATTACCCGGTTCATGATTTGGAGCTGGGGGCAATGGTGTTCGCCTTGAAGGTTTGGAGGCATTATTTATACGGCATCCACTGCGAGATCTTTTCAGACCACAAAACTTGAAGTACGTCCATACTCAGAAGGAGTTGAACTTAAGACAACGGCGGTGGTTAGAATTTCTATGTGACTATGAGTTCACCTTGAACTACCATCCCGAAAAAGCAACCTCGGTAGTCGATGCGTTAAGTAGAAAAATATCAGACTTGAGCCCAGAGTCCCGGTTGATGAGTATGGAGTTGGCTCAGATGATTGAGGAGATGGAAATTACTTTGATATTTAAGGCTCCTTCGGCAGAATATACAGAGTACTTGGCCAGCATGAGCATAGTTTATGATATCCGGGACCGGATCCGGGTGGAGCAAGCAGTGTATGCGGCTCTGGCCCCGACAATCAAGTCAATCAAAGACGGGACTACCGACGAATACACACTAAAAGACGGCCTCGTTTATTTTCGCGGCCTGCTCTACATTCCCAAGGGCGGTAAAATCCGGGAGAATATCTTGAGAGAGGCGCATTGCTCTCAATATTCAGTGCACCAGGGAATTGCAAAGATGTATGCCGGCTTACGGAAGACCATGTGTTGGCCGGGAATGAAGAAGGATGTCTGATATTTTGTTACACATTGCGAAGCCTGTCAAAGGGAAAAGGCGGAGTGCAGGAGTCCCGACGGCTTGTTACAGTCATTGCCCATCCCTGAGTGGAAGTTCGAGGATATTTCCATGGACTTCGTACATGGGCTAACTCGCTCACGCTCAGGGTATGATTAAGTATGGGTGATCGTTGATCGACTGACTAAAGTAGCCCGGTTTATCCCTATGAAGAAGGAGGCTCACGTGGATGTCTTGGTACGCCTCTTTGTGGAGCTGTTTGTACGGTATCATGGCGTGCCTAAGACGATAGTTTCTTACCGTGATGGTCGCTTTACCTCCAAGGAGTTGAAGGCGGTACATGCGTATTTGGGCTCGCGCCTTACCTTCAGCACCGCGTTCCATCCTCAGACGGACGGGCAGTCTGAGCGGACCATCAGGATATTGGAGGATCTGTTGAGATTATGTGTGTTGGATAGGGGAGAGCCGTGGGAAAGGCTCTTACCCCAGGTGGAGTTCTCCTATAACAACAGCCATCAGGCGAGCATCGGCATGACGCCCCATGAAGCTCTTTATGGAAGGAGGTGTAGAACCCCCTTGTCTTGGGTGCAAGATGAAGACCCGAAGACTTTGGGAGTTGAGTATATAGATGACACTAATGTGGTGGTTAGGCTGATACGGGATCGCATGTTAGAGGCTCAAAGTCGGTAGGCGAAGTATTATAATGCAAGGAACCGTCTGGTGGAGTTTCAAGTGGGTGATAAAGTATTTCTGAAAATCCGTCTGATGCATGGAGTGTCGCGGGTGCGTGGTGTGAAGAAGCTCAGCTCGAGGTATGTGGGTCATTATACTATACTGGAAAGGGTTGGCCCGTTAGCCTATCGGTTGGAGCTACCGCCCGAGCTATAGAATCTTCACGACGTGTTCCATGTGTCGTCGCTTCGGAAGGCGCTATTGCGGCCCGATCAATACATCCCTACAACTGATGGTCCTGTGGCGTCTGATAGGTCTGTGCGACTGGAGCTGGTGCGGATTGTAGACAACGAGATAAGAACCTTAAGCCGCAAAAGTGTTCCCTTGGTGAAAGTGATATGGTCTTATCATGGGAAGGAGGAATTCACATGGGAGCCAATGGATTTGATGCAAAGACACTACCCGGAGTTGTTTGCTCCAGGTAATTTTATTTAAAAGCATATTTTGTTTTTCTGTATGCTTCACTCCCCATAGCCTTAGCCTGATTTCGAGGACGAAATCTTTTATTTTGTTTATAGGATTTGTAACGTTCCGATTCGCGCTAGGCCCCTTGTGCGTGTTTTGATGTCGGGAGAGCTGGTGTAGGCTCAAGGGGGTGTAGGCGATCAGGTGCGCACTCGCGGGGAACAAGGAAATAAATTGAAAACTGTGTTGAGTATGACACGGGTAGGGACACGGGCGTGTCCCTACCCGTGTTCAGTGATGCTGAGTGTCCATGGGGTTGAGTGGTAATAAAAGGGCGTTGAGTGGTTTGTCTCGAGTAGGACACGGGTAGGGACACAGGCGTGTCCCTACCTGTGTGCCATGTAACACCCCAAAACCTGGAAGAGGAATCGACGGCGTCGTTTTGGCCAAGTTTGGGTTTTGGGGGTAGGCACACGGCCTGTGACACGGCCGTGTCACAAGCCGTGTTGCGCCTGGGTCGTCGAGCCGTGTTGAGCCTGGGTCGTCGAGCCGTGTTGGTCGACGATCGGCGAGAAGGCACACGGCCTTGGACACGGGCGTGTCCCTGGCTGTGTCCTTCTCGGGTTGTTCGCAGAATTTAATCTGCTAGGCGTGACACGGGTCATGACACGGCCGTGTCGGGGCTGACACGGGCGTGTCGAGGGCCGTGTCTTTGGCCGTGTCTTGGGCCGTGTCCTTCTCTGGCTGGGAATGTTGGTCGGTAGGGGGGGAGTGACACTGGCCTCGACACGGGCGTGTCAACGGTGACACGGCCGTGTCGGAAGCCGTGTCGGAGGCCGTGTCAAAGGCCGTGTGCTGGTTTTCGAATCGGTCGAGACGGTGAATGGCTAACACGGCCATGCACACGGCCGTGTTGCAACCCGTGTTCGGCCCAGATTTTCTAATTTGGGTTCCGATTGTGGCCGTTCGTTCTTTTCCTTGGAAGATCCAACGGTGGGGGCCTCCCTGGGCAGTTTAAGGCCGGGAATAGGGTTCCAAACCCTCATTCCCCACTTTCTTTTATCTCTCTAAGTTCTAGAGAGAAGGGAGAGCAAGGAGGCCAAGATCCGGCCGCCGGCGAAGCTTCGGAGGTCCGTTTCGCGAGCGGAGTTCAGATCCGCGAAGGTGGGAGCGTTGTGGTGGTTTTCAACCGAGCAAATCTTCTCCATGGCTAGGAAGAGGGGACGGAAGGTAACGACGCTTCTCCTCTCGGTTTTTTTTAGGATTTAGGATGCATGAATAACATCCCCTTCCTTTCGTATTTTGAGCACTGAATCTCTCAAATGGGAGGGATTCGTGTAGTTTAGGTTCAAGAGGACCTCCAGGTTGAGTATGCTCATCCCGGCATGCTTTGCATTAGAGATCCGCTCCGTTAGCGGATTAGGCATTGTGGGTGAAGCCGTGGTCGCGATTGTTGGTCCGACCCGATGATGTTGCATAGCGAGTTTTGGGGTTTCGATAGAAATCCGCAGCGGCAATACGCCGTTGTATGTATGCGTTTTCCCCCTCATATTTGAGTGAGTACTCGTAGTCGGAACCGGACGAGGTTAGCTCCGCTTTGTGCGGTAGATGGTTTCCTTGGAGCACGGGAAAGACACGGGGCGAGTGGCGATTGGGGTGGGGAAACCTTTGTTTGTGTTGTGCTAAGGCGCGGCTATGTCTCCGTGGTCGGCTGGCTACCCCGTGGCACGCAAGTCATGTGGGGGAAGTGTCCCGGCGAGACTAGCCCCTTCTGTGGACTGACGAGAATGTCGAGCGGAGGACAAGCCCGGGCAATATGGCCATGAGCGGGTGGGGTCCAGCAAGGCTTCTTAGAATCGGTCAGTGTGAGACGGAACCCTGACGTGCAAAGTCAGAATGTGCGGGCAAGCCCCGGGGTATATGACCCTTGTGCGGGTGGGGCCTTTGCAAGGTTCCGTGTGACGGCGTGTGTGTCGTTAGGGACATGGTGGTTCCCTTGTGTTTGCGGCTTTAAGCCAATGGGGAAACGGAAGTACCCAGTGTTTGATGTTGTGCTAGATGCATACGAACTAGGGTGCCTTGGGTGAAACCCGGGTTGCATTCATGCTGCATAGTAGGCCCTTTCACCTTGTACAAAACATAGAGAACATGTATGTTGTATGAGACATCCAAGCCTGTTTTACCGCTTTAAAATATATTTGCTCTTTTGGTATACGAAGTGATAACTTGCAGGTGGGGTGGTACCCCGGGGTCCGTTAGGGACGGCCGGGAGGAGATGTGTTTGTTACACAGTAGAGGTCAACCTTTGCTGACCCACATTACTTCAAATCCTTACAGGGCAAGGATCGCATGCAGGAGCTAGCGTGCCGGGCGAAAAGCCCTAAGCCTCATGAAGTGTTGCCGTGCTTGGTTTCTCCTTTTATGTTTGCTACTTTTGTTATGTTTATGTCCGGCTTGCATGCCGAGGTAGCCTAGAAGTGCTTGGCACATTGATATGTTTTGGACTATTATTGTGTAAGGCCTTAAGGCCATTTGATACTCTATCATTAGTGGATAACTTCTGTCGGTTTGTTCTGTTTCCGCTGTGTTTGTCTGGAGTTTTGAGATTGGGTAGTTTTCATATCATCTTTTAATACTAAAGTTGTGGCGTCCGTATGTTGTGGGGCCCCGGCCGGACCCATATTATATGGTCTTTACAGGGGAGGTGTTACAATTTGGTATCAGAGGGAGGTTCGCGTTCCAACGAGAAGTTTCGTGGTCGAAAGTATAAGTCGAGTCGTGTATAATAAGTTATCCACGTAGGAGTATCGCAGGACTATGAGTGTCCTGGTGTTCGAGTCTTGCGATTAGAGACTGATTTGTGTTTTCTTGCTTGTGTTTAGAGTGCAAGCAACGAGGCTGGGACCTCGAGGCCAAGAGAAGAGCTCTCGGCAAGTAGTGCGACTGCGCAAGGTCCGCTAGGGATGGGGGTCACACCGGCCGACTTCTGTCGTATGCTTGCAGAAGCGATGGTGGCGGCCCAAGCTGCAGCGACAGCACAGGTAGCAGCTCCCATTGCTCAGGTAGCAACTCCTGCTACCCCGGACACGACAGCGACCGTGCAGGTTGAGGAAGCCAGGCGGGCAGAGCCGCAGGCCGAGAGAGTGGTTGTCGGGCATGGGGACCGGCAAATGAAGTACTTTCTGAGTTTCCACCCTCCCACCTTCAAGGGAACCGGCACACCCACAGATGCAGAGGATTGGTGGGCTAGAATTCAGGAGCTTCTGAGGGCGGCAGAGGTGCCAGATGAGAAAAAGGCAGAGTTCGCAGCCTTTATGTTGGAGGGAGATGCTAAGTTATGGTGCGTGAGCCACAGTAGCCAGCAGTTTCTAGGACGCACACCGTCCATCGAGGAGTTTGGGAATGCCTTCCTGAAGAAGTACATACCCGCCTCAACGAGGTTAGCCCTCTAGAGGCAGTTCCTACATCTGGTGCAGCGAGACAAGTCAGTGGATGAGTATGTTCAGGAATTTACTCGCTTGGGTCGCTATGCGGGAACGACCATGGCAGGCGATGAAGAGAGGGACAATCTCTTCTACCATGGATTGAGGGAGAACCTAAGACAACCCCTCATATCGATGAAACGTGCGGGTTTCAACGAATTGGTGGAGGCGGCCCGAATTTTGGAGAGTGACATGGAGCGATCCCAGCGTCGCAAGGGTTTCACACCCAAGCAGGGGGAGGAGAAGAAGCCTGCCCAGTCACATGGAAAGGCGGAAGGGAGCCGATGGAAGAAGAAGCCTTCCCCATATAAGTCGGGCGAGAAAAGTAATTGGACGTCCGGAGGGTCACGCTCTAAGGGCCCTCAGACGTGCTATAGTTGTGGCAAGCCGGGCCACATAACAAGATTTTGTACCCAAGGGGGCACTGAGCAAGAGCCAAGGCAGGAGCAAACTGTGTGCTCCGGCCCCAGTGCCGCAGAGAAAGGGAAGATGGCGGAGTCGAGTGCTTCTCGGTTTCAACCAGTGCAGCCAAGGGCCTACAACCTTGGGCAACAAGAAGCAATCCGTCAACCCGATGTGGTGACAGGTACAAGAGTTCAACCTGCACCTTAGATTCCTGTCTTTCAAGCCTTTATGTTTGTTGCATGTGTGTAGGCTTTGTAATTCTAGGGTACTCTTTGATACGGGAGCGTCGCACTCCTTCCTTGCGGAAGGCTTTATCCAGAGGATCGGAGTGGAGTCTTTCTCGACGGACTCCGAGTTGAAGGTGCGCATGCCCAATGGGTCATCTATGACTACCAGGGCTAGAGACCGGATTTGTTGGAGTCTTGAGGGAGTCGACTTCGTATTGGTAGCGGCGATCTTGCCGTTGTCCGAGTTCGATGTGATTTTGGGGATGGATTGGCTAGCGGAGCAGCGTGCCAGTATCGACTGTTTGTCCAAGGTGGTAACCCTGAGGGGCGTGGGGCAAGCGGAAGTCAAGTTTGAAGGCCTGCATGGAGTGGCATGTTCCCTAGTTTCGGCACTTCAGTTAGTGCGAGCGGTTAACCAGGGAGGTGTAGCTCTAGTAGCGTTATTGGAGGTTAGCCTTTCCAGGCTGTCTCTTGGAGAAGTGCCCGTGGTGGCGGAGTTTGGAGATGTTTTTCCCGAGGAGTTACCGGGAGCACCTCCTCGGCGGGAGATTGATTTCTCCATCGAGTTGGTGCCCGAGGCTAGACCAGTGTCGCGTCCACCCTTCAGGATGGCACCAAAGGAGTTGGCCGAGCTCAAGGTTCAGTTGCAGGAGCTTTTGGAGCAAGGGTATATCAGGCCCAGCTCTTCACCGTGGAGTGCGCCAGTGTTATTCGTAAAGAAGAAGGACGGTAGTATGCGTCTGTGCATAGACTACCGAGAGTTGAACAAATTGACTGTCAAGAATAAGTATCTGATCCCTCGGATAGACGATCTCTTCGACCAGTTGGTGGGGTCGGTGGTGTACTCCAAGTTGGACCTGAAGTCCGGATATTATCAGTTGCGGATTCGTGACGAAGACATACCCAAGACCGCGTTTGGTACGAGGTATGGTCATTTTGAGTTCTCGGTGATGCCATTCGGGCTGACGAACGCGCCGTCCGTGTTCATGGACTTGATGAACCGAGTGTTTCGCGAATATTTGGACTGGTTCGTAGTCGTCTTTATCGATGACATATTGGTGTATTCCAAGTCGGAAGCGGAGCACGAGTCGCACCTGCGGACAGTGTTGCAAGTATTGAGAGAGAACTAGCTTTATGCGAAGTTCTCCAAGTGCGAGTTCTGGTTGGAGAAAGTGGAATTTCTAGGCCATGTGATTAGTGGGGATGGGGTGGCGGTAGATTCAACGAAAGTAGAAGCCATCAGAGAGTGGCCAGTTTTGAGGACCGTGGCGGAAGTCCGAAGTTTTCTTGGACTAGTCGGGTACTACCGAAGGTTTGTGGAAAACTTTTCGCGGATAGCTCTACCCCTCACTTCATTAACTCGCAAAGATCAGAAGTTTGTATGGACTCAAGAGTGCAATCAGGAATTTGAAACCCTGAAGGAGAGGCTAATGACGGCGCCGATCCTAAGCCTACCAAAGGGGACCGAAGGATTCCAGATCTTCAGCGACGCATCCGGATGCGGTTTAGGGTGCGTGTTGGTGCAACATGGTAGTGTGATAGCTTTTGGGTCGAGGCAGCTGAAGCCTCATGAGAGAAATTACCCCGTCCATGATTTGGAGTTGGCGGCGGTAATTTTTGCGTTGAAGTTGTGGAGGCACTACGTTTATGGTGCAAAGGTGGAGATCTTCACGGACCACAAGAGTCTGAAGTATCTCCTAGATCAGAAGGACCTAAATATGCGGCAGCGTAGGTGGGTCGAGTTCCTGGGGGACTACGAGGTGACGATTCAGTACACGCCAGGGAAAGCCAATGTGGTGGCAGATGCTTTGAGTAGGAAATACTCGGGGCAAGGAAATTGGATTGAAGCTCACGATGAGCGGTTAAGGCGGGACTGGGAGTCCCTTGGCTTGGAATGTGTGGCAAGAGGCGAGTCTAGCGTGGCTCGACTAAATTGGATTGAGATGCAGAATGACTTATGCGATCGTATTCGGGAAGCGACCCGTGTAGATGCGGAGTTCCAACCTTTCGTGGAGGAAGCTCTAAAGGGCGAGGGTAGCGCCTGGGAGATAGTTGATGGGATTCTGAGGAAGGGCGGAAGGATTTGTGTATCGCAGTTCGGCAAGCTCCGCGAGGAGTTGATGTTTGAGGCCCACTTCACTAAGTACTCCATTCACCCGGGCAGTACAAAGATGTACTTGGATTTGAAGAAGTCCTATTGGTGGCCTGGGATGAAGCGGGACGTAGCTTTGTGTGTGAGTCGGTGCCAAACTTGTGCCTTGGTGAAGGCCGAGTGTCAGAAGCCGGGCGGGTTCTTGAAGCCTCTTCCAATCCCCGAATGGAAATTTGATGACATCTCCATGGATTTTGTGCATGGGTTGCCTAGATCGCAGCAGGGTAATGATGCCATTTGGGTGATTGTGGACCGCTTGACCAAAGTGGCACATTTCATCCCAAACCGGAAGGAGGACGGTGCGGAAAAGTTGGTGGAGTTGTACGTCCGCAATATTGTACGACTCCATGGGATTCCGAAGAGTATAGTCAGCGACCGGGATGGATGTTTTACGTCTAAGGATTGGCGGTTGGTGCAGAAGAGCTTGGGCACAAAACTCAAGTTCAGTACGGCTTTTCATCCTCAAACCGATGGGCAAACTGAGAGAACGAACCGTACTTTGGAAGATATGCTAAGGATGTGCACTCTCGACTTCGGCAAGAAGTGGGAGGATCACCTCTTCATGGTGGAGTTTGCGTATAACAATAGTTACCAAGCTAGTATCAAGATGGCGCCATACGAAGCTCTGTATGGGAGGCGGTGTCGAACACTGATGTCTTGGACAGAGGCGGGAGACACCAAGCTTTTGGGGAAAGAAGTGGTAGCCGACACTAGTGAGTTGGTGCGGACCATCCAAGAGCGCATGAAGGTAGCTCAAGATCGGCAGTCGAAGTATTTCAATGCTCGCCACAGGCATGTGGAATTCGCTGTGGGCGACTGGGTGTACCTTAAGATCAAGCCGTTCAAAGGCGTTTCGCGAATTCGCCGACTCAAGAAGCTGAGTCCGAGATTTTTGGGACCATTCAAGGTCATCGAGCGAGTGGGAGAGGCAGCGTACCAGTTGGCGTTGTCCACAGAGCTAAGTGGATTGCATGACGTTTTTCACGTCTCTGTTTTGAGGAAAGCTTTGTTAGAAACTAGCGTGGTGATTGAGCCGACGGCGGTGCCGGTAGAGGAAGACTTGAGAACGCAAGTTCGTCCAATCAGGATAGAAGATTCAGAGGTTCGGCAATTGCGGAACAAGGAAGTCAGACTCGTAAAGGTCCGTTGGGACAACTGTGGTTGCGAGGAGCTCTCATGGGAGCGAGAGCAGGCCATGCTAGAGGAGTACCCCGAGCTTTTCTCCTCAGGTACTATTTAGTTTTGTTTACTTTCCATGTTTTAAATTTCGGGACGAAATTCTTTAAAAGGGGGAGAATTGTAACACCCCAAAACCTGGAAGAGGAATCGACGGCGTCGTTTTGGCCAAGTTTGGGTTTTGGGGGTAGGCACACGGCCTGTGATACGGCCGTGTCACAAGCCGTGTTGCGCCTGGGTCGTCGAGCCGTGTTGAGCCTGGGTCGCCGAGCCGTGTTGGTCGACGATCGGCGAGAAGGCACACGGCCTTGGACACGGGCGTGTCCCTAGCCATGTCCTTCTCGGGTTGTTCGCAGAATTTAATCTACTAGGCATGACACGGGTCATGACACGGCCGTGTCGGGGCTGACACGGGCGTGTCGAGGGCCGTGTCTTTGGCCGTATCTTGGGCCGTGTCCTTCTCTGGCTGGGAATGTTGGTCGGTAGGGGGGAGTGACACGGGCCTCGACACGGGCGTGTAAACGGCGACACGGCCGTGTCGGAAGCCGTGTCGGAGGCCGTGTCAAAGGCCATGTGCTGGTTTTCGAATCGGTCGAGATGGCGAATGGCTAACACGGCCATGCACACGGCCGTGTTGCAACCCGTGTTCGGCCCAGATTTTCTAATTTGGGTTCTGATCGTGGCCGTTCGTTCTTTTCCTTGGAAAATCCAACGGTGGGGGCCTCCCTGGGTGGTTTAAGGCCGGGAATAGGGTTCCAAACCCTCATTCCCCACTTTCTTTTATCTCTCTAAGTTCTAGAGAGAAGGGAGAGCAAGGAGGCCAAGATCCGGCCGCCGGCGAAGCTTCGGAGGTCCGTTTCGCGAGCGGAGTTCAGATCCGCGAAGGTGGGAGCGTTGTGGTGGTTTTCAACCGAGCAAATCTTCTCCATGGCTAGGAAGAGGGGACGGAAGGTAACGACACTTCTCCTCTCGGTTTTTTTAGGATTTAGGATGCATGAATAACATCCCCTTCCTTTCGTATTTTGAGCACCGAATCTCTCAAATGGGAGGGATTCGTGTAGCTTAGGTTCAAGAGGACCTCCGGGTTGAGTATGCTCATCCCGGCATGCTTTGCATTAGAGATCCGCTCCGTTAGCGGATTAAGCATTGTGGGTGAAGCCGTGGTCGCGATTGTTGGTCCGACCCGGTGATGTTGCATAGCGAGTTTTGGGGTTTCGATAGAAATCCGCAGCGGCAATACGTCGTTGTATGTATGCGTTTCCCCCCTCATATTTGAGTGAGTACTCGTAGTCGGAACCGGACGAGGTTAGCTCCGCTTTGTGCGGTAGATGGTTTCCTTGGAGCACAAGAAAGACATGGTGCGAGTGGCGATTGGGGTGGGGAAACCTTTGTTTGTGCTGTGCTAAGGTGCGGCTATGTCTCCGTGGTCGGCTGGCTACCCCGTGGCGTGCAAGTCATGTGGGGGAAGTGTTCCGGCGAGACTAGCCCCTTCTATGGACTGACGAGAATGTCGAGCGGAGGACAAGCCCGGGCAATGTGGCCATGAGCGGGTGGGGTCCAACAAGGCTTCTTAGAATCGGTCAGTGTGAGACGGAACCCTGACGTGCAAAGTCAGAATGTGCGGGCAAGCCCTGGGGTATATGACCCTTGTGCGGGTGGGGCCTTTGCAAGGTTCCGTGTGACGGCGTGTGTGCCGTTAGGGACATGGTGGTTCCCTTGTGTTTGCGGCTTAAAGCCAATGGGGAAACGGAAGTACCCAGTGTTTGATGTTGTGCTAGATGCATACGAACTAGGGTGCCTTGGGTGAAACCCGGGTTGCATTCATGCTGCATAGTAGGCCCTTTCACCTTGTACAAAATATAGAGAACATGTATGCTGTATGAGACATCCAAGCCTGTTTTACCGCTTTAAAATATATTTGCTCTTTTAGTATACGCAGTGCTAACTTGCAGGTGGGGTGGTACCCCGGGGTCCGTTAGGGACGGCCGGGAGGAGATGTGTTTGTTACACAGTAGAGGTCAGCCTTTGCTGACCCACGTTACGTCAAATTCTTACAGGGCAAGGATCGCATGCAGGAGCTAGCGCGCCGGGAGAAAAGCCCTAAGACTCATGAAGTATTGCCGTGCTTGGTTTCTCCTTTTATGTTTGCTACTTTTGTTATGTTTATGTCCGGCTTGCATGCCGAAGTAGTCTAGGAGTGCTTGGCACATTGATATGTTTTGGACTATTATTGTGTAAGGCCTTAAGGCCATTTGATACTCTATCGTTAGTGGATAACTTCTGTCGGTTTGTTCTGTTTCCGCTGTGTTTGTCTGGAGTTTTGAGATTGGGTAGTTTTCATATCATCTTTTAATACTAAAGCTGTGGCGTCCGTATGTTGTGGGGCCCCGGCCGGACCCATATTATATGGTCTTTACAGGGGAGGTGTTACATGTCATGCCTTGGCTGTGTAGCGATTGAGTGATCGGTCCCGAGAAGGAAATGGGTAGAGACACAGCCGTGTCTCTACCCGTGTGCGAATGACACGAGTAGCGATACGGGCGTGTCCCTACCCGTGTGCTTCAAGCCCAGGTCGACGAGAAGTGTCCCGACAAGGACACGGGTATTGACACGGCCACAACCACGACCGTGTCACCTGGACACGGTTACCGATACGGGCGTGTCAGTACCCGTGTAAGGGCACGAAACGACAGTCGAGCCGCTTCGCTAGAGCAGGACATGGGTAAGGACACGGTCGTGTCCCTACCCGTGTCACTTCTGTATAAAAAGGAAAAGTAAAACCCTAGTCGTTTTCACTCTTCATTCCAGCCCTTTTTCCTGAGAGAACTTCCTGGAGGAGGAGATCTTGCTGGAGAAAACCTTGGAGGAGGAGAAACGCCACCATCGTCAAGGAAAAAGCGATGCCGCCGAGGAGGATGACAAGATCCATGGCCGGAAATGGTGGTACCGCTGGAAATGAGGTGAGCTTCCTCCCCTCTCCCTTGGTGTTATATCCTTAGATATTCTTAAGCGAGATATCGACTCAAATGAGTCTTGATGTGTGAGGAGAAGGTTTCTTAGGAAGGCCTATCTAGAACTTTTGTTCTAATGACTAGTCATCTTCAACCTCCCCTTCTTCAAAGTGATGATTGGGGTGGTTTCGTGAAGAGGAATGACCTTTAGAGGGATAATAAGAGTGGAGGAACTTCTGATTGCGATTTGGGGTGATCGTTTTGAGGAGGAAGATGAACCGATGTCATTCATTCCGCTTCAAGATGCATGCAGAATCTGTGTTCTGCACGCAGCGACCTTCTTGGTTGTTTTCAGGCAAGAAATGGTCCGATCTGGGCTTTTGACTAAACACGAAAGTTAAAGCCTTTGAAATTACCTTTCCAACGAGTGGTTACACACCTTCGGGTGAAGCCTGTAGCCACAAGAATATCTGATCTAAGTAAGGGCTGTAAGCTAGGCGCACAGAAATTATATTCTGTACGCTGCAGGCTTTGGAGCCAATTTCATGTGGGTTATAGTCTGATCTGAGTTGCAGGCTGAACATAAAAGTTGTAGCCAATGAAAATATCTTTCCATCGAGGGGTTACACGCACTCACCGGATTCCTGTAGCCACGGTAATCTTTGGATGAAGTTGCTGTCCAGATTTGTTCTGCACCTAAATTTCTGGGTAGTGTATAACATAGATTTATATTCGGTGGAATTAATGTTGCAATCTAATTCGAGGTTCGGGTGAACTATTTTATGATAACCACTGTAGTGTTATGAAGGTTGAAGTTTATTAATTTGGATTCGTATAACGAGTTGTGAAGCAAGCTTGAATCGAACGAAATGGCTTGATATAAATTGGTAGATTATCATTTACGCGCATTTTGTTATATGATGTTGAAATCATTCGGTATGACATATAGATGAATAAACTATGGACATATGTATGTTGAATTGATAGAATGAAATTTGGTAGCCCAATGCTTAGAGAGTCGCCTCCCTACGGGTAGCATTGTGGAAGTTAGTAAGTGCGGCGTTGGCCGTCACTAGTCGGGATGGTGTTGAGATGAGTAAAGTTGTACGGTTGGGCTTGTCCCTCAGTGTTCATGTCTCGGGGCTTCTTCCGTGCCAAGTGGATGGTTGGGCTTGGTCCTCGTACTTTCTCCGAGGCTCCTTCCATACCACGGTGTTGTGGAATTGCATGCAGTGTGAGTCGACACGCGGTGTCGTAATCCTGGGTTAAGGATAGTGTGATAGGTCTACGGGATTGCCAATCGTCACACCGATGGGAGTTGACAGATAGACTTTGGGCGGTTGGGCTTGTACCTCGGTGTTCATGTCCCGGGGCGTCATCCGTACCAACTGAACGGTTGGGCTTGACCCTCGTGCTTATTTCCGAACTTCCTTCCGTGTCACACATAGGCCAGTTCGGGGCTAGGATCTTGATGCACATTTACCCAAGAGAACCCGCTGGGCCATAGTACGCATGGGCTCCTTTGTTGTGTTCTTAGCGTTGAGGCATACAGAGGCCTAAGTGAAGTAGTGTGGATACCTACTTAGTAGTAGAAGTGCCCGTTCTACTGTCACCGTCTGGCCACGACGGTTGGCGCCTGAGAGGTTAGATACCTGCTCGAAAAGTGGGAACTACTAGTCTGTGTCGACATAGCAACTGCATGTGCGTGATCATGGGTGAGTCATTGCATCGCATACATAACATTGCACCTCATTACATACACAAGAATCTCATCGTATAAGTTTGTATGGGCACTCATATACGATGAGTTACTTACTACTGAACGATCCTCAACTTATATGCTTGTATGGGCATCCATATAAGTTGAGTTACTTTCTGTTATAACTCTATATTCATATGCTGTGATAGATGGTAGAAATATTAGAATATCTTACTACATATTATATCACTTGCTTGTTTATACTACTGCTTATATACATATATTGTACCATATCTATTTCTCCGCCCAGTGCCGAGGAGTCGCCGGGGGAGCGGATGTGAAGTCACTTAGTCTTTATGACTAATGATTGCTACGTCTTCCTTTTTAGGAGGAAATCCCGCAGATGGAACAGCAGGTCATGGAGCCGGTCTGCCAGGCCAGGGCGACAGGGCCTGAAAGGACGGTGTCGTCGCCACCGTCTGTTGCAGATGTGAGTATATTAGAGTTTTGTTGTAGCCCTTCGGGGCAATTTTATAGTTGTACTCTGATCATATAGAAGCATGTTTTAGCTTCTCTATTGCTGCACTTCTGGACTTATAGCTTGTGTGGATTTGATTTCTTATATTATTTTTGTTGGGTTGACATATATATTGATATTGGTTGTAGCCGGCAGAATAGGCGTCTTGTGGTATAGGCTAGCCCGAGTGTTAGTGCTACCCCAAGACGGCTGTTCTGGGCATAAGACCCCTCTCGTTCCGTGTCTTGTGTTTCGGTAGGGGGGTCTTACGTCATAAGTTCGATATGTGTTGATATCATTCTTAATTAAAGTAAAAATTTAAAGGTAGTATTCTATCCATGATTTTTATCATAACAAGTTCCAGGAAAAATGATCTCCATAGGTCTTCGATGAAATCTGCGTTAATTTTGTAGTTCAGATACTTCTTGAGCAATCTCCGCGGACAAACCGATCATTTTTGAAATTCTTAAACTCAAAATTATGTGGGATAATGTTTGCCCGGAATCCAACAATCTTAGAAGTCTCTGGCATGACTCTCTTCGCAGTCTGGGAGGATCGTTGATGGTTTTCCATCATGATCGATGGCCGTATAATTAGGATATCGCCCTCCTCTGATTGTCGGACTCAACGGTTAGCCATTAGTTTGTTTAAGTGGTATTGACTCATTATGTGACCTCTCATCTTGTCTAGTTCTCTTATACCCTAGGTAATTTTGTAATTAAGATCTTGTTCGCACAAGCAAGCACTCTCCCACCAGTATAAATAGGAGTGCACATGGTCCCTAAAAAGGCATGCTGACACGATTCCAAAAGTACAATTTCTTGTTACTGTGGACTCGAGTACATCCCTTTTTGGTGGTTTCTGCAGTCTTGCTTTAGAGAATCTGTTGGGAAAAGTTCCTTATGATTTGATATATAAGGTTATTAAAGTGATTTATGAGAAATGTCTTTGTGTATAAATGACATACTTTATTTTGTTTGGGGTTCAAAAAGTTCAAACAAATAATCAATGCTTTTGAAGATCTCAGAGCAAATTTAAGTAAGAGTTTACTTTAAGAGGATGTCAACGTTGAGAAGTATACATTAAGATGTCAATGTAAGTTGTACTCTGTATTTCGACTATAAGATATCAAATATTATCAGAGCTATATTAAGGTCAAGTTTAATACAAGTCAGAACATAAATATACATTAAGATATTCTCTTCTCAAGAACATCTCAATGTACTTCTACTTCGAAGTCAAAACTTTCTTTATGCTTTGACTAGTAGTCAACACATGCAGCATGACAGTTATATTTTTGTGTCAAAACCTATTTAAGAGAAGTCATAGTATAATTATAAGGGCTTATTCTGATATATCATTTCTATATATATCTATCTCAACTTATATTGACTGGATGTTAAAGTTCAAGAAGTTCTATGATGACTTTTATATAGAACACTTTTGAATACAATATTGATTTGTTCAAGGTAGTTATTAAGGTTTAATCATGACCAATACAAATCTAATTAAGGAAGGTCTTTATACTAACTGAAACATATCTTGCAAGAGAAATATTGTAGCAATTTATGTCTATATATATGTACTTTTCCATTCAGAAAATAAAGTGATATAAAAATAGAAAAATTATTGTGCTGAAAAGAAGAAGAATATTGTCTCTATCCCCCCTCCCTCCCCCTCCCTCTCTTTCATTTTTCTTACTCCTCTAAAAGTTTAGAAAAGAAGAACAACAAATTAGTTTTGATCCACCTTATCAAAAGAATTGTGGATTGGTTTTAGCTACCTTAACAAATGGCTTTTGGTTTTTGCTACCTTATCAAAAGGTTGTTGATTTGAGAAAACTTATCAAAATCTCTTTTAGTTATTTGAATCTTCTTATCAAAAGATTTACTTGTAATTGGTTCTAAGAGTCTTTTTATCAATATACTCAGCATTGTTTAGTGGATAGCCTATCAAGGGGGTAGAAGAATGGATGTATCCCAATTTGGGGAATCTCTATAAATTTTTTTTGCCTTCTAGATTGCATAGATCTCTATAGCTTTGTTTGTTTTATTTATTTAATATTTAATTTTCCTGCAATCAAACAAAAGGAATCTATGGCATGTGATGTGAATGATTATAAGTTAATAAGAAAATTTCAATACTCTATTCATCCTCCTATAAAATATTTTTTAGCATCATATCCCATCTTTTGGGATCATCGTAATTTCCGTTAAATTGATCAATAATATTCGCAACAAGTTCTATTCGTTGTTGTGTGTAAATTTGGTCTTTTCATTCACAACATCTTTTCTCCTTGCATCAGATCACTCGTAATAATCAAAAAGTAATTGACAACTCTCAGTCTCATCCCCCTTTAGTGATTGTGAGTTTGTGGAAGTGCATTTGTGTACCAACATCGATATCATTCATTGTTTGTAATTGTTAGGATCATGAATGATGTGATAATATATGGCTTAGTTTAATTACTTATGCCCGATATAATCATTCCATTATTATTATTTTATTAATTTAGTGCTCTGTGATACTATCCGGTGCTTAATCCACCATTAACTGGACTTCCACTAAATTATGTCTTTTGTAATTTAAGTTGCTAGTTTACTTTGTATGTTGTGTGAATGACATTTATGCAGTACCAACATTGATGCAATGCACTAAGAGTGATTGACGAGAGAGGTTGGAAATGTTCATATCTCCACTCCTCCATTAATCACTTTGATGTTGCATACCAATGGTGGTGTGTGGTATGATCTTCCTGTCAATTTCTAGAAGAGGTCTTTGTTTCCACATGCAAACATAATATAACATGACTGGTTGGACTCTCATAACTTACTTTATCCACAAGCTAAATATTATAAAGAGACACAAAAACAAATAACTATATAGAGTTTCACACTACCAAAAGCAAATGATTTCATTATAGAATGTCCACATACTTCAATTAAGAATGAAAGTATGATTTTACCTTATGACATTACATCACATCAAATAGAAATTCAAGAGTGTAATCGTGCAAATATAAATATTTATTAATCACCTCGTAGATCAAAAATGTAAAAATGGAAAAGCTAAAATATTATTTTCCTTGATTTGCTTTGATATTTATCCCTCTAAAATTCACCACGTGCTACACTACCTGCAACGAACACAAATAGGGAAAATGAGGGTCAACTATGAGCTAACCACACACCACGTAACGATACCTCCCTTGACCATCCTTGCAGAATCTGGGGTGAGTCGCTGCACACATGCAAGTACATATGTATATCATTTAACATGTATCCAAAACAAAAATTAATGCTATGCTACACCAGGTGAAGGCTCATGCATCAATCAATCTTCTATGTTGACCATTATATAAAAAGGGAACCTAGGATTGCAAATTCATGATAGTTAGGTTCACCCGAGGGTTTATCGCAACCGCCTATCACAACATCATATGAAACTATCATATCAATCACATAACCAATAAATTGGTCGTGGGCACTCATAACCGAACAACGTTATGCTCTCATGGCATGCACAACAACAAGTACTCCATGAGGAGTTCTAGGTCATCTCACTCATGAGCATCACGACAAGAGGTGTAGGATCGTCTCCAGTTCATTGTTCATTAAAAGGTTTAGGTCCATCTCCTACTGGATCCATCATAAGCGGTCTAGGCTCATCTCCATGACTAGATCCATAGCAGAGGTCTAGGATCATCTCCGTCTCCAATCACAACACAAATAGGAAGTAAAATTCGGACTAAACCTCAATCAATCAATCCGAGCACAAGTACGCTCACCCACATTCCTACTCTCATGATTGGTGGCTATCAACTAAAATCCAACCTTTAAAAAACCGGACCGGACCGGCCGGTGGGACCGGTCGGACCGCCGACCGGCCCTCCAGCCAGTCCGGTCTTGTGCCTTTGCCCATTTTTCATTGACCCGCCTGGGAACCGGGGAACCGGACGGTTCGACCGGGAAATCGGGAACCGTGGCCGGTTCCCCGTAACTGGTTGGGCTCATTTTGAGCAATCTGATTGTGATCAGATGGCGCATAGTAGGATAGATTTGAACAGCGTTTTTGAACTTTCGATCTTTCTATTTTTTACCCTAAACCTTAACGGCGGGCGAAAGGCGAAAGCAGCGCTGCAGCGAAACGTTGAAACTACTTCTTCTTCCTTCCTCGCTCATGCTGAAGCACCGATAGGCTACACCTGCAGCCATTCCATGCCCCCACCGCCCCTGCTCGTGCAACTCGCAACCCGGTATGCTCTTCTTCTTCTTCATTTCTTCTTCCATGCCCCCACCGCCCCTGCTCCAAACTGAGGATAATTTCTAGCCTTTTTATTTCCCCGAGGCCAGAGATCGCCATTGAAGATAAGAAGTTCAAGCCCGTGTCCAAAATCACCGACTTCTTATCATTCTCTCAATCGGCTACCATCCTCTCTAAAGTAACGATTCAATTTTTCTTAGAGGCTAGGGTTTTACTTTTAAGTTTTAACTTTTAAGTGTCACATGAAGGTTTCACTATTTCAGATTTCTCTTTTTCTGAACAAAACATGATTTGGGCTTGACCGCTTGAGATCTGAGATTCAATATTTCTATATATAAGGAGCAACCGAGCAAGTTCAATCCAGTAAAGCAGATATCCATGATCCCTGATTTTTCATGCAGTCATTCTAAACAATAATAGCTGTTGGATAGTAGAACCAAATATAAAAATGATATCAACAGATTCATAGAAACATTTGGAGGTTGTACCAAAATTTTATGCATTGTTCCTGTTTTCCAGCTTGAACCATTTGTTCCGCCAAGTCATGCAACAAAGGCAGAAGCCTTGGTGGAATGAGAGTAGGTGGTGTGTATATGGCTGTCTCAAAGCTTTTGGTTTGATGCTCAGAATTATTGGCAGATGATGAATTCTTCCCTCCCTCCGTCTGCTGGGCAGAGTACACGACAACCATTAAGAACATAGACGAAATTGGTCATGCAATTTTATCATCAAATAAATGAACAGGTGATCTTGTTTTTCTTTGTGATGAACTTTTGAAATATGCAAGTGAGATTCCAAAGTAGTAAGATAAGATTTTTTTTTCTATAGAATTGAAGAAAGTTGGGGAAACATGTAGACACACAACCATTAAGAAGTGTAGAACAAACCTATAACTAGATAGGAGCTGCCTAAATTCATCATCAAGCTTCATAATAGCCTTTGAGAGCAAAGTATTGGCATGGTTAAACACTCCATCTGAGCTCTTGAAGCCTTTAGTAGAGCTGAAGAACTTAACAATACTTCTCAACTGGTTGATTGCCTCCAAATAGCTTTCCAGGAGGATATACCTCCGTTAATGACAAGACTAGTATATGTATATCATTGTTATCTAGTGATGTATGTATCCACCTATCACTTAGTGTTGCTGCACTCTTGCTTAAGCTGCATTGTTATCTAGTGATTTTACTTGAAGTTAATTATGCAATAAAAGTCTATGCATTTTTTTTTGCTAATACTTAATAGTAATCTAATTAGTAATTACTGATGTTTGCAGCTAATTCAAATACTCTAAGGGTTGCAAGGGATTTTACTTGAAGTTTGATATTTCCGTAATATCGTTTTTGGATCAAGAGAGGTATAATTTTTGTACATGTATAATTTTTTTGCTATTTATTAATAAACAATTTTTTATCAATTGTTTGTAAGCTTCTACAATGTCCATTAATATTATGTTATCAATGTATTTTTAATAGATACGTCAATATGGAAGGAGTAGAATCTACAAATAGTAGTGCACAAGTTCGTGAGAAAAATGATCCGGGATGGGAACACTTCAATTTAGTAAAAGATGATAGTGGTAAAAAAAATACAGATGTTTACATTGTGGAACTATTTATAGTGGGGGAGGAATAAATAGAATGAAACAACATTTAGCTGGGATTAAAGGAAATATTGGGGCTTGTAAAAAGGTTCCACATGATATTCGTCATCAAATGCAAGAGAATCTCAAAGAAATTACTGAAAAAAAAACAAGAGATTCAAGAGTCTAGAGAAAATATAACTACATATGATGATCACATAATTGAGGGAAAGGGATCTACCAATTCATATAACCCAAAATCTTATTGCACAAGATAAAGGTAAAAGGAAGATTGATGAAATTAATAATTAATTTGCTCCTAGAACATCATCAGGATCGCAACCATCAATTAAAAGTGTTTTGGCATCAAAGCAAGTTGTGCATCGTGCAGATATGGCTGTGGCTAGATGGTTTTATGATAGTTGCATTCCAATGAATGCCTTAAATTTAATTTATGCGCAAAAAGCTATAGATGCAATCGCTGTAATTGGCCCTGGATATAAATTACCTACATATTATATGATGAGAGTCAATCTATTAAGAGATTGTAAGGAGGAATGCAAACTATTAGTAGAAGCTCACAGAAATAGTTGGAAGGAGAGTGGCTGCACAATCATGACAGATGGTTGGACTGATATAAGAAGTAGAACATTAATAAACTTCTTAGTTTATTGCCCTCGTGGTTTGTCATTTTTAAAGTCTGTTGATGCTTCTGATATCACGAAGGATGCAAACACATTGTGTGTGCTATTTTCAGATGTAGTTGAATGGGTTGGAGTTACTAATATTGTTCAAATAATGACTGATAATGCAACTAATTATAAAAAGACCGGCGCTTTGCTACATGAGAAGTATGCTAATATTTATTGGTCTCCTTGTGCCGCTCATTGCTTGAATCTTATCCTAAAAGAAATTTGTTCTATGACTCATGTTAAAGATATGGCAAACAAAGCTTCAAAAGTAACCATACTTGTGTATAATCACATCTTTTTATTATCTTGGCTAAGAAAAAGAGAAGGATGGAAGGAGATTGTGCGTCCTGGAGCAACTCGATTTGCAACTACTTTTATTACATTAAAGAGTGTACATGATCATAAGCATGATTTACAAGCTTTGATAACAAGTAAATACTACTCTGATTCCAAGCTAGCTAAGACAGTGAAAGGAAAAGAAGCAACATCAATTATTTTGGATAATAAGTTCTGGTCTTATTGCTTGATAATGACAAAAATATCGGGTCCTATCATAAGGTTACTACGTATTGTTGATGCTGATGAGAAACTATCACTTGGATATGTTTATGATGGACTATACAGGGTAAGGAAAGCAATCAAAAATTTATTCAAAGATAACAAAAGATTGTACAAGCCATACACAATTATTATCAAGAGTAGATGGGATAGTCAGTTTCGTCAAGGGATACACTCCGCTGCATATTTTCTGAATCCAACATTTCAATATGATAGAGATAACTATTGTCAAAAACCGGAAGTGATGCAAGGGTTGGTCGAGTTGATTGGAAATAAAGAAGTTTGTAGCAAACCAAAAGAAGCAATGATGGGAGTTAGACTATTTCGTGATCAACTAGAAAGTTTTGGAAAACCTCTTGTAATCAAATTAGCGACAGAAATGCAACCCGGTGAGCACACAAAATTATTTTATAAATGTTAAATGTTTCAATATTTGAATTTTCAATTATTATACACTAATAATGATGTTTATACTGATTTTTTTTCTAGATGAATGATGGTGAATGTTTGGATCTAGTGCCCCTCAATTGCAAAAACTAGCAATTCGTATTCTTAGTCAAACATCATCTTCTTCTGATTGTGAAAGAAATTGGAGTGTTTTCGAAAAAATTCATACAAAAATAAGAAATCGTTTGGAGCACCAAAGATTAAATGATCTTGTATATGTTCACTATAATCTTAATATGAGAAATCGGTATGACTTTCTTTTAATATCATTCTATGTTGGTTTTATATTTTAATTATTTTATATTTTGTATCTTTTTAATAATATTTTACACTTATATATTCTATCATTCTATGTTGGTTTTAGGTTTACTTGTACGAAAAGGAGTTACGATCCTTTAGATTACACATGTATTGATTTGATGAACTTTATGGTGGTAGAGGAGGAACCAGTGCCAGAGCTTATAAATGATGATTTAGAAAAAGAAATTTACAATGAAGACGTTATTCCAATAGTTGTAGAACAAAATCTTGATACTACACTACCAACTCAAAGTAAGTGCATACCTACATGTCAATATTTATGCATAATACTATAATTGTATTGTTTAAATATAGGTTATTTCATAATTTAATTATATATATTGAACTTGCAGATGATGAACAAATTTGTATTACTGAACCATTTGTTGAGCACGCCGATTTGGAGACTTTTGGAGATGAGCGCATTGCGGATTTTGATGGTGTTAACAATGACTTTGATGGAGGATTTGAGTTTGACTTATTAAACTACGATTTGAATTTGTGATACTTAATTATATATTAGCAGATTATTACTAGTATTTTAAGTATTTCGAGACAATCATTTTATAATTTTAATGCGACAATGTCGCAAAACATTATTATCTAATGTTGTGTTTGATGATATGTAATATGTTTTGACTTTTGACGTATATGATTGTCATTTTATAGTTTGGTTATAATTTTATTCTTTTAAAGTTTAATAAAATAATAGTATAAATGTATTATACAACATCACGGTTCAACCCCGGTCCGACCCCGGTCCGACCGGTCCAACCTGTCGGATCTTGAACCTTTGATCTCGCCGATTCGATCGCCGGTCCGGTTCTCAAAACATTGCTAAAATCTAGCCCGCTCCGCATCGCGAAATCCCCAAATTGTCCTTATAACAGCCTCCAAATCACGCGAACATAAATCCACCGACACAATAACATTGCTCTTACGATCGCCGAACAAATAAATCACCGTCCTCTTGCTCAGTTACAAGTGGGGTTCGGACAGAGAGATCGCTCCTAAACCCCTAAATTATTCTCAAGTGTGAACCCTAAAAAAATCCAGCATCAAACTCAAGATTCCACAGCAATTGCAGCCCCTAACTAAGTCAATCTACAGTCAGGCGTCCCCATCATTGTCCTCCGTCCCCAAAAAAGGGGATGCTAAAGCGAGATCTCATCTCATCGCCACTGAAATCCACAGGATAGTTAAAAAATCTCATCACTTTGTCTTCAATTCCCCCACACACGCGCAGGGAAAACGAAATCCACACGTCTCACATCCCTCTCAAGATTCTCGGACACAGAGACCCCTCCAAAGAGCTCCAATGGCGGAAGTAACTCTCTTTCTCTCTCTCCTCCCCCCACTTGTGGTTTACACACAGAAATCATTCTCGAAGTGGGCGCCACAAGCCCCAGCCCTTCATTCATCGCCCCCCCTTTGGAGATTCTTATGACCCATTCTTAAACAAACCCCCCCATTAGATCTCTGCTGTGGGAGGCTGCGGTGGGCGGAGAGGAGATAGACGGCCGTGGAAAGAAAACTCTTTGGGATAATTCGTCGAACACTTGTACTGCGTTCTTAAAACGCAGTATAAAACTAATCCCATTTCCGAATCATGCGCAAATCTCGGTAGAAGACGACGAAGCAGAGGGCTTTTTCAGTTGAGAAGAACGATGACTGCTGCGACTCACAGGGCTGGATCTAAAGAGATTCGAGAGGTCAACGGAGGGGAGGATTTGGAAGAGAATACGGCGGCGGAGATGTCCGGCGATTTCAAACGAACTCCTCACTGGTCGGACCAGCTTACCGTCCGGGGAGTGGTGGTCAGCTCCGCCATTGGGAGTTTATACAGCATCATTGTGATGAAGCTCAACCTCACCACCGGCCTGGTGCCGACGCTCAATGTCTCCGCCGCCCTCCTCACCTTCGTCATCCTCAGAACCTGGACCAAAATCCTCGGCCGGGCGGGCTTCATCTCGAAGCCGTTGACCCGCCAGGAGAGCACGGTGGCTCAGACCTGCGCCGTGGCTGCCTACACCATTGCTTATGGAGGTCAGAATTCAAAAACTTTCTTGTATTCCAAAACAGAGTAGGTGTCAATTACAGAAGAATTGAGTTTCTTTTAAAGTCAGTCTAAAAAAAGCTAAGGAGTATGGAATTAGAAATATTACTTCAATTTTATCATATCAATATGATCACTTGACATGAAGATATGTTATAAACTATAATAGCAAATTTGTGTTAAGATAATTATTAGAAAATAAAGAACAATTTTTTTTAATAGCATTGAAAAAATATTTGATATGAATACCACATGATTTCTATATGACATGCAATAAGGAAGAAAAATATGTGTCAAAAACATGTTTGAAGCTATTAAACATATCTATGATAAAATATATGAACTAAGACTCCGTTTGGCGCGGCCTCAAAAACTCCACTGTCATTGGTTGTATGTTTTGCATGACAAAGGTTATGACCACCACCCGAAAAAAAAACTAGTTTTGAACATAAAAGTGGAAGAAGTTCCTTAGGTGAGGTTGGGCGTTCGCAAACGACGATTCTTAACCACCGCGTTCATGGCTTCCACCGTCGTGCCAAATGGAGCCTAATTTTTCGAAGGAATTGTGGAATGATCAAAAAAATGGATGATATTAACTATTATTAATATATATTTTAGTAGATGATAAAAAGATACCTGCTTTTGAGAGATTTGAAGCACTTTAAATTGATTATTCAGAAGAATGATGATATAAATGAGGATATAACTTTTAGGGTCCCTACTGAGTGATCAAAGTTTAAAAAAGTGTCTTAGGAGTACTATATGATAAAATGGTCCCACCATAAAGACTTAAAGGTAAATTTTATAAAATTGCAATTAAATCGACAATTGGGTCATAAGTTGAATGTGGCAAAAATGAAAATATTAAGATAGATGTAGGAAAAAGGTAGAAAAGATAAGTTAATGAATGATTATATTAGAGGAATTGTAGTAATCACATCTAACGAAGTTAAAATAATAAAATTAGACATTACTGATTTTGGCATGCATACAAGTGTTAAAAATGTACAAATTAGATATTAACTAGTTAATGTCACAAGATTATGTAGGAAAAAGGGTGGATCGAAAGGTCACATGGATGACAATTATTTAAGGATGATTTGCGATGTTTTAAGTTTAACACTCCACGCAACACTCGATGGGAATGAATACAAAGGACTCGTAAATAGACTTCAAATAGTTGGGATAATCCTTTGAAGAAGATATTGATGATGGAATTGGAATTAAAGTATGCTGAAGTTACTCGTGTTGAAGTTTGTGATCTAGAATCTATCAAGATATTATTCTTACTGACAACATAATATGAACCTACGTCATATGTTAAGAACGTATGATAATTGGACAACTGATCGTGGTGGTTGTCCATGGAAACGAATCCATGGATTTCTATTAGATTCAAATAAAAACAAATCCCAAATACATATTTCAATGATAATTAAATAATTGAGAATTAATTAATTGGGAATTACTATTTTCAGTTTTGTGGAAACGACAACTTCCCAAGTGTCTTAACTTACTCTCTAATTTTTTTTTTCAAAATCCTCTCTTGTATAAAAATGGACATGTTTATGACACTTGGAAAGTGTCTATAAAGAAAATGGGGAGAAGGAGAGGAGTATAATCTTTGTAGAAACGAAAGTAGTGTTTCGTTATAGTCTTACAGAGAAGAGTTATCTTCTTCCATCTGCGAGACGGTTGGACGGACCGCGTGGTATTTTCTGCATTCGAATGGATAATTGTAGAGATGTGGACATCGTTCTGCATTTGGTTCTCAGAACAACTTGTTCTTAGTAAAATTTGATTTTGTCGCAGGTATATATTTCCTCTAGCGTGTTTCACATGCATCCTTTCTAGGGTTTTCAATATTCCGTTGTGCATTTAATGTTATGGAAACCCAACAATTCGTAGATAGAAAACATGTTTAACAAAAGCTTTGATTCAAATTAAGGTTTTTGGAAGGTGTTATAGAGGTAAGAATATGCTGATTTCTAACTACATTCAACCAAATGACTAGATTTACCATTTAAAAGAATAGTTTTTTTCTAACTCAAAACAATCGAACGAGCCATTAGTTGAATTGTTTCTTGATACACCTACAGAATCTCGAGTTTCCCTCTGAATTTTGGCAATGGGGTTTGTTTGTATTTGCAGGTGGGTTTGGCTCGTATTTACTTGGGCTGAACAAGAAGACCTATGAACAAGCTGGGGTGGGTGTGGAGGGGAATGTGGCGGGGAGCTACAAAGAACCGGGGATTGGTTGGATGACTGGATTTTCATTTTCTGTCAGCTTTGTAGGGATCTTGATCTTGGTTCCACTCAGAAAGGTATTCCTTTTTTTGCTCTTTATGACATGAAATTATAGTTCTTCCATCTGGAGCACATAAAGATCATGGAATTCTCAGTAGCCATATCTCAATTTTCTGCTTTTGTTTGACCAAGATATTCTTATACTTTTCCATTTAAATTTGTGTTCATTAGTGTTTATTATTGATGGTGACTTATCAAGTTTTATCTAGAGAAAAATGAAGAAGGAAAGGCCATAAGGAATTTCTAGTAGATTAACGTGGGGAATTTCTTGTAGGATTTCTGTAATAACTCAGGTTCACCATGTGAGATGCTGTCTGTTCTTGATTCAAGACTCTCAGATTTCATTTGTATCGGCAGAATTAAGGTCCTGAAATTAGAATTTGAGGTCATTTTCATTGAAATTACTCTACCAAATTCTAATTCCGAAGCCCTAATTTTGTCAAACCGAATGGGCCTTCATGGTTTTGTTTTTTAAATGACATCTCACATGGAAGGGATGATGCATCCCACTACATATAACTAGGAAATCTTTCTCCCCTTCCCGGTGTGGAGCATATCAACAGCCCTTTATTGTGAATGTGAAACTCTCACCCACAGACTCTGTCAACCTTTCAATTGTTCATCCTCAAACTGTTTGTCCAATCTCAGATTTGGGTCTGTGGATTACTATGACAGTGGCGAGGTGAGAAAGGATTCCGACATATATGTAATGCGGCTCATCTCTTCCGTATAAGTAGCCTTTTAGGGTGCAAACCCGTGGGTCTAGGACCTAAAGATGGCAATACCTTACATGATAAAATCAATAGTCACACTGGTGGATCCCGGTCACAGAAAACTTAATTAGAGAGCCGTTCATGGACTTTCTCAATATCTAAACCGGGTAGGATCAGCCTGTTTCAGAGCTTTGATTGGCCAATAGTTCCGATTAAGGACTATTGGATTTTGGAGTCTAATAGATTAACTGCAATAACTTTGGAGCCACTGGATTCCTATTGGGGTCGCAGATATGCATGTTTCTTGTAGCCTCCTTTATTCAATTTGCTTCTCATGTGTCACTTGCTCCTCCCTCAACTTCTTCATATACAACCTGCCCCCATGAATAAATTTATTAACTATTATGGGTCCACATCAGTGATTATGTATGTCTAATTAATATCATATCATTGTTGTTATTTAGTATTGCTAGACGTGTCATGCCTTTACTTTCATGTAAGGTATTGGGGTAATTTGTTCGAATCTTTATGTCTTGTAACTTCTATTTAAGGGCCCCTTAAGCTAAAGAATTGGTACGCATGAATTAGAGTCTTCTTGAGATTGTGGTAGCTCTTCTTTTCTGAGCATGCTCCGCCTAAATAGCCGCGGTTCCTGCTCTGTAGTTTACCCATCTTTCCCTTCATCTCCACCTTCGCCTATCTCTTTGGTGGCGCCATCGACATTCTATGGCGAGCCTTTAACTTAAACATTTGCTATTAGAAATTAGATTGTTTTTGTAGTAATATTTATGCAAATTTACTCATGAGGCTTTCACTTTTCAGATGCTTATCATTGACAACAAATTGCCTTATCCAAGTGGAACTGCAACAGCTGTTCTTATCAATGGTTTCCACACATCCAAAGGAGATAAAATGGCCCAGTATTCTCTCATCTTCTTCTACAGATTCAGAATCTACACGCGTTCATCTCTCCCTTAATATTCTCATAATCTTCTCAGGAAACAAGTGCGAAGTTTCATGAAGTACTTCACTCTGAGCTTTCTATGGAGCTTCTTTCAATGGTTTTTTTCTGGAGGAGAGACCTGCGGCTTTGCCCAGTTCCCGACCTTCGGCCTTACAGCTTACCGAAACACGTAAATGCATCGTTTGCCTCGATTTCTTCCAATATCGCCGTAGTTTTGTTTCTCTTTTAGTTCCATAATTTGAACAGCATTTGGCTTTACAGATTCTTCTTCGACTTCAGCCTGACATATATTGGAGCGGGCATGATCTGCTCCCACATAGTCAACATCTCCCTGATTCTAGGAGCAGTGCTTTCATGGGGAGTCATGTCACCCTTGTTGAAGGGATTCGAGGGAGATTGGTTCCCTTCTAACATTCCTCATACCAGTATGAAAAGCTTGCAAGGATACAAGGTCCCGAGAATCGCATTCTTACCCATTTTATTTGCATGAAAAAACTTTTATACGGGACCCTCGAACAAACAACAAAAGCAGATCCTTTGGTTTTATCAATGGCATCAAAGCAGACTATGCCTAATTGCCTAACAACCAACTCCCACACTGCCCAACGACAAATGCTCTACAAATGAATGGGTTGCAGCCATTCAATTAATGTATCCACTTGCACTTAATTTGCATGAGAAAAAACTTTTATTACTGATGGGTTCCACTTTCATTTATAGGAGAAAAGCCCTCCCATGATCTCCTCCAAAAGTGGATCATGCGTGGCCCACCCCCTCCATGAACTCTCAGGAGGAGAAAATCATGGGGGGGGGGGGGGGTACCCGCTCCCTCTCCCCGTGGAGGGAAATCGCCAGCACCAGGCAGGCCGCGGCCAGGCCGTCTAGCCGCTAGCGACCTGGCCGCTGGCGGCCTAGTCGCAGCAAGGCCGCGCTAGGCCGCCTGGCCGCGGCAGGCCGCCTAGCTGCTGACGGCCTGGCCGCGGCAGGCCACCGGCCTAGCCGTGGGCGACCACGGCTAGCCTTGCCGCAACCAGCCACGGCCGGCCTAGCCGCGGGCGGCTGCGGTCGGCTAGGCCGCCGACGGACCGGCCACGGCAGGCTGCCAACCTGGCCGCGGCGGGCCGCCGGCCTGGCCGCGGCGGGCCGGCCGCGGCGGGCCGCCGGCCTGGCCGCGGCGGGCCGGCCGCGGCGGGCCGCCGGCCTGGCCGCGGCGGGCCGGCCGCGGCGGGCCGCCGGCCTGGCCGCGGCGGGCCGGCCGCGGCGGGCCGCCGGCCTGGCCGCGGCGGGCCGGCCGCGGCGGGCCGCCGGCCTGGCCGCGGCCGGGCCGCAGTCGGCGGCCTAGCCAACCGCGGCCGCTCGCGGCTAGCCGCGGTCGGCTAGGCCGCCGACGGCCCGGCCGCGGCAGGCCGCCGGCCCGGCCGCGTCAGGCCGCCGCCACCGGCCACCGCCCCCGCCGCCGGTCGCCCGACCGGCCACTCCCGCCACCGTGGCGGCCCATCGCCGTGGACGACCTTCCCACCGTCCGATCGAGGGGAGGCTCTCCTCGCCGTCCGATCGGGAGGATAACCACCCACTACCCCACTACTTTAGTGGTGGAGCCCGCCATAATCCTCCCCTGGAGGCTATAAAAGGGACCTCAGGGCCTCTTTATTCTTCACATTTTCTTTTCTCCGGATTGCCCTCTTCTTCCTCAGGTGAGAGCTCTCCTGTCTCCTCCACCGAGTCGGCCACCGCTCGCCGTGAACCACCAGCGGCCGCCATTGACCACTAGCGGCCACCAGTGACCACCAATGGATACCAGCGGCTATAAGCACCCCACCAGCGCGTTGTCAGCAAAAGGACGCCCAAGATCTCGAGGAAGCTAAAGGAAGAAGACATCCGAAGCCAGCAAGCGCGCGCCGCCCCGAGCGCACGCGCCGCCCCGAGCGCACGCGCCAGAAGCATCTCGCGCGTTCCCACGTCTAAGTCACTTCCGCGGTGTAGTCTGTTGCCTGCAGGAAGCTATAGTCTCTCTCTCCCCCCAAGTTATAACGGGAGCGGTCTGTCGCCCCGATTCCCCAAATATACTGTAATCATCAAAAGCTAGTGGAATTTGACCGATACAGACCCGGTCACGTGGTTTTTTACCCATTTAAGGGTTTTTTCAACGTCATCACGACTTGTGTCTACTGTTCATTTTCATTGACTGTGTGCGCGCTCGACCGCTCCGTGGGCTAAGACGGTTCAAGTTAATCCGGTCCGACCGGGGCATCGAGTTAGTCCGCAACAGTTTGACGCCGTCTGTGGGAAACATTCCCAACATCCTTCAGAAGACAAGTCCCTCATCTTTACCGCTTCCAAAGCTCAGATTCAATGGCAAAGAGAAGTACCCGCACCACTGAAGGATCCACACTTGGCGGGCACATCGAACCAGCACGATCCCAATCACTAGTGGACGTGCCACTGACTGCCGAAGTAGCTTTCGTCCCCGTCACCGCCCTAGAGGGGCGCGTCCGCCAAATGGAAGAACAACAAACGGAAATGCTTGTATTGTTCCGAAACATGGGAGCACCTCCTACTACCCCGATGCCGCCGACCCAAACAAATCCTCCGCTGCAACCAAACCCGGAAATGGTCCAAGAAGAGCCCGAGAATTATTCTGACGCCGCCAGCTCCACTCACCCAGCTCAAAGAGGAGTAAGAGCAGATCATCTTCATCACCATCCCGCCAACGACATTCACCCCCCTCCTCTCGAAAGGTTTACTCGGGAGGAAATTCGGGAAGTTATAGACGAAGAATACCGCCAGGCTGGAAGAAGAGACTTTCATGCTCACCGACCGCTCTGCCAAGGCTCCCCGTTGACGCCGCAAATCCTCGATCATTCCATCCCACATGGATTCAAGCTTCCAAACATCGAGACGTTTGACGGGACCGATGGTCCACTGGAACACATCAACCGCTTCATCACCATCATGAGGATTTACAACGCTCCAGACCAGTTGCTCTGCCAAGTGTTCCCAGCAACACTCAAAGGACATGCCCGTACATGGTTCCATTCCCTGAGAACTGGCACCATTACCAACTTCGCAGAGCTGACCAGGCAATTTACTGACCAGTTTATCGCAAATTGGAGAATTGTTCGCGATCCCTCTCACCTTTCAGGTATTCAACAAAATGAAGGAGAGTCCCTTAGGGACTTCTTTCGCCGCTTCACCTCTGAGGCACGTCAAATTTCGGGCGTCGACCCCGAACTTCTCAGAGGCGTCTTCCTTGGCGGACTCCGCCCCAGCGGCTTCTATTCAGCACTCATGAGGGAGACCGTGCCCAGTTATCCAGATCTCATTCATCGGGTCGAGGCCCAGATAGCAGCCGACGAAGCTATTGAAGCACACCGACAGCAGTTTGAAGGAGGACAGAAAAGGAAGAAAGAAGAGGAACCAACTCTCACAAGACAAGAAGAACGACGTCAGAGTGAGCGTCGCCGCAATAACCGTCAATGTGACCTTCCAAGGAATGGGGGGGGGGGCAACATCCACTTCAGGAATACACCTCTCTGAATATCACCCGCACTAATGTGATGTATGTCATTCAGAATGATCCGGCCTTCCAACGACCAAGAGCATCGCGGCCAAACCCCAAGGCCGACCAAACAAGATACTGCGAGTTCCACCGTGCAACGGGTCACAAAACCGAAGAGTGTGCCGGCCTAAAAGATGAAATTGAACGTCTTGTCCGCCAGGGGCTCCTCGGGGGATTTTTACAAGGACAAACATAGATCCCAACACAAAGAAACGGTGGATGGAGGCAGATGGTGGGCAACATAGAGAACATCGCCGAACCCTCAGTATTGGATACCTAGGATGGACGCTCTCCCCGACGCAGGATGACCCTCTACAACACACCTGCAGCCGGGAATTTGCGTTGCATCCATCCCTCCGCATTTTTATCTTTTATTAATGGTGTTAATCGTCTGCTTTTTCCATCATCTTGTTTTTGTTACTTTAGAACAGTAAAAGTCACAAGCTTAGGTCCGTGCAAACCAAGTTTATTTCCAAGTACAATATCATATTTGTTTTAAGGTAAAATTGTGCTTACAAACCGAACAAGCAAGTTCTTCAGCAACTTTGCCCCTCAACGTCCTGTCATCGCTAGGGTCTGCCCCCTCGCAATTGCATTCGGATTTAGCACATACGTTCTCCGGCGCCCGGATTGAGCACCTACGTTCTCCGACGGTCGGATTGAGTACTTACACTCTCCGACGTCATCGCCAGGGCCTGCCCCCCTCGCGATTGCACCCGGATTGAACACTTACGTTCTCCGGCGCCCGGAATGAGCACCTACGCTTTCCGACGGTCGGATTGAGTACTTACACTCTCCGACGCCATCGCCAGAGCCTGCCCCCCTCGCGATTGCACCCGGATTGAGCACATACGTTCTCCGGCGCCCGGATTGAGCACCTACGCTCTCCGACGGTCGGATTGAGTACTTACACTCTCCGATGCCATCGTCAGGGCCTGCCCCCCTCGCGATTGAACCCAGATTGAACACCTACGTTCTCCCGCACCCGGATTGAGCACCTACGTTCTCCGACGGTCGGATTGAGTACTTACACTCTCCGACACCATCGCCAGGGCCTGCCCCTCTCGCGATTGCACCCGGATTGAGCACCTACGTTCTCCGGCACCCGGATTGAGCACCCACGTTCTCCGGCACCCGGATTGAGCACCTACGTTCTCCCATACCCGGATTGAGCACCTACGTTCTCCGACGGTCGGATTGAGTATTTGCACTCTCCGACGCCATCGCCAGGGCCTGCCCCCTCGCGATTGCACCCGGATTGAGCACCTACGTTCTCCCGCACCCGGATTGAGCACATACGTTCTCCGATGGTCGGATTGAGTACTTACACTCTCCGACGTCATCGCCAGGGCCTACCCCCCTCGCGATTGCACCCGGATTGAGCACATACGTTCTCCGGCGCCTGGATTGAGCATCTACGTTTTCCGACGGTCGGATTGAGTACTTACACTCTCTGACGTCATCGCCAAAGCCTGCCCCCTTCGCGATTGCACCCGGATTGAACACTAACGCTCTCCGGCACCCGGATGGAGCACCTACAACGGTCGGATCGAGTATTTACATTCTCCGACGTTACTCATCGCGCAACCTTGCAAGGATTTGCCCCCTTTCATGACAAAGCCGCGGACCTGAATCGTGCAAGCTAGGCCGCGGACAGGAGCCGTGCAAACTAAGTCACGAGTCAGTCTCGCGTAAAACAACATTACACGTCAAACTTACGCAAAACAACATGAACTTTGCCAAATTGGGTACCATTCTGGAAGCACCGTCTCTACATTTGGGAATCTCGCCGCAACAAGTTTCCCCTTTCGACCTTGTACAAGAAGTACTCGGTGATACACTTGGGGGGCAACAGAAACTCCACATCTCAGTGATCCCTTCCCTTGGGCGCTTAGTGCGCCATGCATGTTACACCTCGCGCACATCGCGTATGCACCATGCATCATGCACGCATCACTCATTATCAATCGTACACATTACATACCGTGCACATCGTACCTCGTGCACACGTCACATACCTTGCGCCTTGCGCACAAAAAAGCACAGTTGTGCATATCGCGCCATGCGCGCGCAAAGTAGAAATGTACAGCTCACGTACGGCGCGCCCATCCACGCGCAAGGTCAAACGCGCGCAGAGTCACGCGAGCGCCCGCGCGCAGTGTCGCGCGCTCGCGCCCGCAAGCCGGATCGCGCGCGCGCACCCGCGCGCCGGGTTGCGCGCGCACCCGCACATAGGATCGCGCGCGCACGCGCACCCGCGCGCGGCCTGTGCGAGAAGCCAGCGCGCGCGCAGCCTGCCTGCGCGGCCTGCACGCCCGTCGGGCCTGCGTGCGCACGCGGCCTGCGTACACCCAGGGCCTGCACGCGCCAGGGCTTGCGCGCGCCCATTGCCAGCGCTCGCGCACAACTTGCGCACGCCCAGGGCCTGCGCGCGCCAGGACCGGCGCGCGCGCAGCCTGCGCGCGCCAGGGCCTGCGCGTGCCCAGGGCCAGCGCGCGCGCAGCCTACGCAAGCTCAGGGCCTGCGCGCGCGCACAGCCGGCGCGCACGTCCTGCGCGCACGGCCTGCGCGGGCAGCCAGCGCGCGCGCGGCCCGCGCGGGCAGCCAACACGCGCACGGCCTGTGCACGCGGCTGCGCGTGCAGCCTAGGCGCGCGGTCTGTACGCGCACGGCCGGCATCTTCGTCCACGCGATGCCTAAGCATGCACAATCCGCCTTGGCGTCCTCGTCCGCCGAATCCTCCTCTGAATACCTTGGAAGTACTGGCCGCCGCCTCAGCCTTCTCACCGGAAGTCGTCATGACAGCAGGAAGCAGGGGAAATCTCTCCTCTTTCGCTCACTTCGCTCTCGGATAGCAAAGATTTGGGGGGCAATTGATGAGTTCCACCTTCATTTTAGGAGAAAAGCCCCCCATGATATCCTGCAAAAGTGGATCATGGGTGGCCCACCCCCTCCATGAACTCTCAGGAGGAGAAAATCATGGGGGGGGGCGGGGGGGCGGGACCCGCTCCCTCTCCCCGTGGAGGGAAACCGCCAGCACCAGGCAGGCCGCGGCCAGACCGCGCCAGACCGTCTAGCCGCTGGCGACCTGGCCGCTGGCGGCCTAGTCGCGGTAAGGCCGCGCTAGGCCGCGCCAGGCCGCGCTAGGCCGCGCCAGGCCGCGCCAGGCCACTGGCCTAGCTGCGGGTGGCTGCGGCAGGCCACCTAGCTGCTGGCGGCCTGGCCGCGGCAGGCCACCGGCCTAGTCGTGGGCGACCACGGCTAGCCTTGCCGCAACCAGCCACGACCGGCCTAGCCGCGGCCGGCCGCGGTTGGCTAGGCCGCCGGCGGACCGCCGGCCTAGCCGAGGCAGGCCGCCGGCCTAACCGCGGAAGGCCGCCGACCTAGCCGAGGCAGGCCGCCGGCCTAACTGCGGCAGGCCGCCGACCTAACCGCGGCAGGCCTCTCGCCTAGCCGCGGCCGGCCCCCGGCAGGTTGTCGCCGTCGGCCACCAGGCCAACCGCCCCCGCCGCCGGTCGCCCGACCGACCACTCCCGCCACCGTGGCGGCCCATCGCCGTGGACGACCTTCCCACCGTCCGATCGAGGGGAGGCTCTCCTCGCCGTCCGATCGGGAGGATAACCACCCACTAACCCACTACTTAAGTGGTGGGGCCGCCATAATCCTCCCCTGGAGGCTATAAAAGGGACCCCAGTGCCTCTTCATTCTTCACCTTTTCTCTTCTCCGGGTTGCCCACTTCTTCCTCAGGTGAGAGCTCTCCTGCCTCCTTCACTGAGTCGGCCACCGCTCGCCGTGAACCACCAGCGGCCGCCATCGACCACCAGTGACCACCAGCGACTACCAGTGGCTATAAGCACCCCACCAGCGCGTTGTCAGCAAAAGGACTCTCAAGACCTCGAGGAAGCCAAAGGAAGAAGACATCCGAAGCCAGCAAGCGCGCGCCGTCCCGAGCGCACGCGCCAGAAACATCTCGCGCGTTCCCACGTCTAAGTCACTTCCGCGGTGTAGCATGTTACCCGCAGGAAGCTATAGTCTCTCTCTCTCCCCCCAAGTTGTAACGGGAGCGGTCTGTCGCCCCGATTCCCCAAACATACTGTAATCACCAAAAACTAGTAGAATTTGACCGGCACAGACCAGGTCACGTGGTTTTTTACCCATTTAAGGGGTTTTTCCACGTCATCACGACTCGTGTCTACCGTTCGTTTTCATTGGCTGTGTGCGCGCTCGACCGCTCCGTGGGCTAAGACGGTTCAAGTTAATCGGGTCCGACCGGGGCATCGAGTTAGTCCGCAACAATTACTGTGGAGAACTGCTTGACATGGAGAAATTATATATCTATGCCCACTTGATATAGATCCTAAGCCCCTCCACCAACAAACAATT
Organism: Platanthera zijinensis; assembly: GCA_039513925.1. NCBI lineage: Eukaryota > Viridiplantae > Streptophyta > Magnoliopsida > Asparagales > Orchidaceae > Platanthera > Platanthera zijinensis. The sequence continues at coordinate 232,004,617 of CM077080.1, forward strand.
GGTTTTAGGTAAGAAAGTCATGTGTTAGATAACAAGACTTTACACACAAGGGGGCATGCTGAGAATCCTAAACCTTAAACACTCTCCAGCAGCAATCACTTGGTTTTAGGTTAGATGCTTAGGATCTAACATAGTATTTGAACAAGCTAGGCCTAAATTGTTACACAATTGAAAAAAAACAGTCACTTGTTAGAGGCCAAATGCTCTTCTAAGCATTAGCTCTTCCTGAAAAGGAGGTGATCCAGCCGTACCTTCCAGTACGACTACCTTGTTACGACTTCACTCCAATCACTAGCCCTGCCTTCGGCATCCCCCTCCTTGCAGTTAAGGTAACGACTTCGGGCATGGTCAGCTCCCATAGTGCGACGGGCGGTGCGTACAAGGCCCAGGAACAAATTCACCGCCATATGGCGGGCCGGCGATTACTAGCGATTTCGGCTTCATGCAGGCGAGTTGCAACCTGCAATCTGAACTGAGGACGGGTTTTGGAGTTAGCTCACCCTCGCGGGATCGCGGCCCTTTGTCCCGTCCATTGTAAGCATGTGTGTCGCCCAGGGCATAAGGGGCGTGATGACTTGAGGTCACTTTCCTCCGGCTTATCACCGGCAGTCGGTGAATGGGAGTGTTGAAAATAGTCCTGCATCAACAAACTAGTGTAACCATGCACACTTAAAATAGATTTCAGGTCTCTCAGCAACAATCAATTGAATTGATTTTAAGTTTGATGCTTACATTATAGCATGGATGGGAAATTGCGTTCACATAAAGCTACCATTTTTCAGGTTTTCTTAACCATTGCCCTTCTTCTGGGAGATGGCCTCTACAACTTTATCAAAATCATGTTCATCACTTTCAGAAACATGCTTTCCAAATACCAGCAGAAAAACACCAAAACAGGTAAATGAAAGCAAATCAGCAGACACTTTTGTGCTAGGATTTTTGGCACTTTGCACCTTAAATTATCCTATTTTGACACTTTGCATCCAATTTTTAAAATTGGCACTTTGCACTCTTTAATTACAGATTTTGGCACTTTGCACCCCAATGTTGAATTTAAGGGATATTTAGGTCCGGACACCATTCAAAATGCTCATTTGATACTTTGCACCCCGAACTATCTTATTTTGGCTATTTACAAAGTGTCAAAATGAATATTTTGGACGGTGCTTGAACCTAAATACCTCTTAAATTTCAGTGTTGGGGTGCAAAGTGTCAAAAATGTATAATTAGGTGGTGCAAAGTGACAATTTTAAAAATTCAGATTACGAAGTGTCAAAATAAGATAATTCGGGGGGGTGCAAAGTGCCAAAAAGCTGGCAGGTTTCTGTCATTTCCCCCTAAATTTTTTCTCCAATTTGCTTCACAAAGATTGTTTTTTTTTTTGCCCTTTTCTTCCCTGTCGCGCCACCTGCAGTTGATAACATGATGCTGGACGAACTCGAAAGAGACGAAGTATTTGCAAGAGAAACCATGCCGCCATGGCTCTCCTTCACCGGCTATGCCGTGCTGGTCACCATTTCCGTCGTTGCCATCCCGCACATGTTTCCACAGGTGAAATGGTACTATGTCATCTTCGCCTACACCCTCGCCCCTGTTCTCGGATTCTGCAACGCCTACGGAACTGGCCTCACCGACATGAACATGGCCTACAACTATGGCAAGGTGGCTCTCTTCATCGTCGCCGCATGGGCCGGAAATGACTCCGGCGTGGTCGCCGGCTTAGTTGTGTGCGGCGTCATAAAATCTGCAGTATACATGTCCGCCGATCTGATGCACGATTTCAAAACCGGCCACCTCACGCACACCTCGCCGCGATCCATGCTGGTGAGCCAGATCATCGGAACGGCGATCGGCTGCGTCACCGGCCCTCTCTCATTCTTCCTGTTCTACAAGGCGTTCGACGTCGGCAACCCCGACGGCGTCTTCAAGGCTCCTTACGCGTTGGTGTATCGAAACATCGCCGTGCTGGCTGTTCAGGGCTTCTCCGCACTTCCCCTGCACTGCCTTCAGCTCTGTTGTGGGTTCTTCGGGTTCGCGGTCGCGGCGAACGTGATGAAGGACTTGCTGCCGGTGAGATTGGGGAGGTGGGTGCCGCTTCCGATGGCCATGGCGTTTCCTTTCCTCGTCGGAGCGAATTTTGCGATAGATATGTTCGTGGGAACTATGGTGGTGTTTGTGTGGCGGAGGGTGAGTAAAGAGAAGGCCGCGGCGATGATACCGGCGGTGGCTTCTGGGTTTATATGCGGCGATGGGCTTTGGGTTCTTCCTTCGTCTATGCTTGCGTTGCTGAAGGTTAGGCCCCCACTATGCATGATGTTTGTGCATTCTTAAAGAAGAAGAAGAAGAGGAAGATGAAGGTTGAAGAGGCTTGGTTTATAGTGGGTAAGATAGAAGAAAATAATGAAGGGAATGATAGAATGTGTATAGGAGAAGATTGCATGAGAGCAATTTGCTATGACTCATGTGAGAATATTGCTTCACATGATTGTCATCTTCCCTAGTGCTCCTCCTCTGAGTTCTCATCTCCTTTAGCCACATTTTGCATTGTTGTGGATAAATAGGGTTTGATGAGATATAATAGGCTCTATTTGGGGGAACTTATTTTCACCATTCAAGAGGTTACGACCGCATGAACTCCAAACGGAGCCATAATATCATCAACATTATTATTAGCTTCCTCATTTTCTTCCAAAGACACCACGTTTTTAGGCTAGGTTTGGTGCGCTGAGCAACTTAATTCATTTTTTGTTCAAAACTATTTTTTTTTTGTTGGGGTAGTCATAATCATCATTCCCATGCCAAACATACATCCTAAAAAGGTTTTGTTTTTTTGTAGTGAATATTGATCATTATTGTGGGGTTTCCCTTTGAAGATTTCCGAGTCAAATTGATAGGACTTTGATCGAAACTCGCAAGTGAGCCGACCCGATCGAGCAGACCACGCACACGGGTCACGCATGCTCGAAGGGACCAAAACTACCATGAAAGAGGGGTCGGTGCAAAGCATGAACACGCACACACGCACGGTCCGCACGCACGCACGGCCTGCACGCACACGGGGCCAACACGCGCGCGGCCGAGCGCGAGCGAGCGCTAGCGATAACACGTGTGTGTGCTGCGCGCATGGTCTCCTTGCACGAACGCTCCCTTGCGCGGGCGCGTAGAGCGCGCTCGCACAACGGGCACATTCCACATGCACGCGCAACACTTGCGCGTGTGCACTCCGGCGGCGGCCGCTGCCTCCGCCGCCTCCGGCCACTGTCGTGGCCGGGCAGCTTGCCCGAGCCTCTTGGACCGCCCGGGGGGGCATGTTTGTCATTTCGTGAAATTTGGTGATCCAGGTGGTCGAAATCGAGCGACATCATTCTCCAACACAAGATTCAGCCTGATGCAATTATCAACACGTCCCTTCAGAAAACTATATAAAAAACTCTCATGTCTTCATTTGAAGACAAGTAATTAGAGAGATTAGAGAGAGCTCTCAGGTTTTTCAGCGAGAACGTGGAATTTAGATCGTTCATTCACTCGGGATTCGTTCCGCTTTCACTCTGGTTCTCTCTACGCTCAACGCTCACTTGGACGCATCGTAGAAGCTCCGTAGACTTGACTTTTTTTCTCTTCTCTGTAGTTTGTACTCAAAACTTGTAATAAAGAGGTGACCTATCACCATCCAAAAAACTCCAAACACTTGTAAACAAAACTAACTAGTGGATTTTGACCCGACAAAGATCCGACCATGTGATTTTTCATTCTTTTCGGGTTTTTCACGATAAAAAAGCCTCTTGTCATTGCTGCTTAGTTTTCTCTTGATTATTTGTGTGCGCTATCCGACTTAGATCTAAGGCTGTCCTATTCTCCGGTTACTATGCACTATACTTTTGGCTAAGTGTACTTTTTTGTTAGAAGCACCGCACCACGCTAAGTACACACAAAATTGTTAGATGCACCACAAATATTTTTAACAACACATCATTCCCAGTATCAAACTGATATTTGCTGGGGTGTCTCCGTGTCTATGCGAGATTAGGCTTTTCAATAAATAGTTATTCACTAAGCTATATTTTATTTTATTTTGTTTTGAAGGCCTATCTGTTAGTCGTGTCATGTCCTTTGAAAATTCTAGTCTCAAGTGAACAATTTGGACCTAAAATAGTGCATGATCAGGAACTCAATCATATGCAGGAAACCTAAGAAAACAAAGTTTTCCTTTCTCGAGAGAACCACAATTCCCGCCGGCTTTAATTCCAACAAAAAAGAACGAAACACCTTCGTTGATAAATCCTGTAGAGAATAGAAAAGATACCTATAGTCATGAAGTACAAAGGGACGACGAAGACGACTGAGATGATGGCGATGCCGGCGAAGACATGTTTCTTTTTCCCGTTGTAAAGGAAGTAGTGAAGGAGTGATCTGAACCCGCCTCCGCTACCAGTGCTGCTCTCATCGCCGACCATTTCTGTATTCCTCATCTTCGTACCCTTTCAACTGTTTATTCCTGCGGGTGTCTTGCAAAGCCGACGATAGGGAGATACTCGGTGGCAAACAGAGCAAAAGGCGGCAGCGTCTTGGTCAGCGACGTCTTGGTCGGCGGCGTCTTGGTCGGCTGCGTCTTGGTCGGCGGCGTCTTGGTCGGCGGACGCGGCTTGGTTGGCGACGACGGCTTGGTCGGCGGAGGATGCAGCGACTAGAGAGGCGGACGCACCTAGCCATTCACACGGAACAAACTTTGGCCTGTTGTGCACGTAGGAAAAGGAGGAAACCCAAAAAATCCTAATATTTTCTAAAATTGCGGTGTACGTAGCCAAAAGTGTAGTGCACATAACAATCCCCTAAATTAAATTGTTGAAAATACTTGAACATCTTGTATAACTCATATTCGTCGACGGTAGACCCAACCCAATCACATCAACAAAATAAGAAATATGGCGGGATGATTGATTTACTTCAGGGGGAAGAGATCCATTTTTACTTGTACATAGGCGAGTTCAATCTCTACTCTCCTATAGGCAATTCCATTGTTTATTCCCCCACAGGCGAGTTCTTGCATTCACTCGCAATGGGCAAGACCCCAGTTAAGTCACCCTTGAGTGGGCTTCTCGCATGCTTGATCTTGTCACCAATTATCTCGGTGATCTCTTCTCAGCCTTTGGTCGAGCCAATTATTCGGCACAGAACCTGATTCAAAGACCAGTACCCTCTGGATTTGTCAATAAATAAGACCACAGGGGCCACCGGGAATGACATCTTACCCCCACCCCTAGTTCTCTACTCGTCAAGTTAGTGTCTTCCTTAGTGTCTTAGCTCTTTGCTTTGGAGGAGAAGTTCTTTTTGACCTCTGGGTACTTGGCGAGACCTCTTCACTGCAGTACTTGGGTCGTGTCTATAGATAACCTAGGTTTCTTTCTCTTTCTTTCTCTCTCTCTCTCTCTCTCTCGCTCTAGCAATCAGATATGTGACGTTCGACCACATGATCGGTAACCTTGCGTAACATCTCATTTCTTAGTCGGGGAACTGTTGGAACCGGGATTCGGCCCAACGAGAAGTTCGGACTCAAAGGGTGCAGCTGGCACTTACTTTTTCTGAGGAAGAACGCTTGACTGAAGGTTTAGAACAAGACACAGACTCTGGGCAACAACGCGGAGGTCCCACCTCACACCCGAAAAATCTTAAAACACTTCTCCTCCCACATCAATGTTAAAGCTGGGTACCTTGGAGAGCCTTTGAAGTCAACCAAAATTGCCAGAGGAGGAAGAAGCCAAAAATTGGATCCCTCCAAAGGTACCCTTTAAGGTCTATTTATAGTTTTTCTTGACGAGTCCTGCTAAGAGCGCAATCCCGCTTTTCAAGTTTACTAAATACACCATAAATTGGTCTGTCAACTGCCAAACTCCGTTGTTTGGAATGATTATCAACAGACCAATAAATATAACATTGCACGGAGAATATTCCTGGAGGGCGAGTGCCCTGATGGAGCTGACACCTGCCAGCCTCTGGCTCGCCTCGCTCTCTATGGCGAGTGCCTTTGTAAATGAGCACCTACCTGAATTGGCGAGTGCCTGATGAAACCAGCACTAGCCCTCCTCTTCGGAGTGGCGTGTGTCTGATGAAATCATCACTCGCCCGCCTTTTCGGAATGGCGAGTGGCTGATGAAACCAGCACTCGTTTTTCTTATCTCACGTGTTTGTGATAGGTTATATCTGTTTTACGATCTATGCATTATTTATTAAATCTATTCAGAAACTATAGTTTCTATTTCATTTAAATTTCTATTAGTGACACCACATGTAACACCTCTTTGCTCAATCATAGTGACCTTTTAGCGAACATGTTACAGGACTGCAGCCCGAGCACCTCAAAGCCTCTCCGCGCCTGTTTCTCGGTTACGTCGCATTGTTGAGACCGGGTTTCGAACCCGCAACCTCCTTGATAAAGAACCTTCAAACAAAGGCTCCTTATCAAGGAGGTTGCGTGTTCGAGATCCGGCCTCAACAATGCGTCACAGTCGAGATATATGCGCCGAGAGGCTTTGGGGTGCTCGTGCTGCAGCCCTGTAATATGTTCGCTAAGAGACCACTATGATTGAGCGGAGAGGTGTTACTACCATAACACAACATTATTAAATTGGAATCTAAGTGCTTTAGGGACAACCAAATCATGTACGTGGTCAACATGAACTTTGTTGGTCTTGATCTAGGCTTTTCAAAATGGTGTGATACATATTCAGAGGATGAGTATAACTCCTTGAATTCAATTTTAAAATAAGTGACATAAACTATAAAAATCATTATATTTTGTGTATTTTCAGTCAATTTACATAGGTTGAATGAAAGCGCTAGCTCATGGATGAACGATCAGAGTGACTAATCGGCACGGAGCGAAAGGAGTTTCTTGCTTCTTTTCCCATTTATAGAAAATTTGGGTGCAAGTAGTCCACTGCTCACGATCCCCACTAACTTGGTGAGATCATGGGATTGACTGCCACACGCGCGATTGCCACATGTGATTCCCGTGCACCGATCCCACTACGTGCACCATCCGAGTCACCACCGCGACCAACCGCTGGCTCTGCCATCGCCGATGTTGGGCGGCCCGTGGCCGCGTGGCTCCGCACGCGGCCACGGGGCTCCGCCCGCGTGAGCGGCCGCCCCTCCCCGCGACCTCCCTTCCCCGGGCCGCCTCTCGCGGCCGCGAGGTTCCGCCCGCGTGGGGCGGCCGCCCCTCCCCGCTGTTGTCTCCAGCACCCTCGGGGTTCCGCTCGCATGGGGTGGCCGCGCCGCGGCCGTGGGGCTCCGCCCGCATGGGCGGCCGCGCCTCGGGCGCTCCTCCCCGTGGTCGCCGCTCTCGGCCCGTGGCGCCGCCCGCGAGGGGCGGCCGAGCCTCGACCGCCCCTCCCCGCGGCCGCCTCTCATCGCTGCAATCTCTCCCGCTGTGGTCGGCCATCCCGCTGGCCACAACTCCACATCTTCCCTCGTCGGCGGCCATCAGCCGCCAAGGTGACCGCCCTTTCATGACGGGCTTTTCCCGTTGTGTGATCATTCCGCCACGATCGCGCCATCCATTTCATGGATAACCACCCACTAACCACCATGGTTAGTGGAGGAATATCATTAATTAAATTATTGGCTTGCATTTAATAAATATTATACAAATAATGTTCACTCTGACTATGCTAAAAATAATAATTTGGGTGGTTATGGTGTGCAGATAGCCGCATAACTACTGTAACCATCTCCTGGAGGTTATAAAAAGAGTCACAGACCTCCTCATTTCTCATCTTTTTCTATGTACTTTCTTTCTCCTCAGGACAGAACTCTGTCAGATTTCTCCTACGAGCCGTCGCCTCTCCAACGAAAATTCATCTAAGTCCACCGCCAAGAGGAAGTATCGTGAGCCATTCAGAGAAGCCTCCTTACGCGCAACATCCCGCAAGTCCTTGCCAACATTACTCTGCACGTTCTGCGACCGTGTTCAGCACCCGCACGGTGCCCCGGAGCTTTTGTCGCCGCCAAAGGATACTAGCTTCAAGCCTTGCATGAGGCGACCTGTCACCCACCGAGCACAAGTGTACTCTCTCTCATCCCCAATTATAACGAGGAGCGGCTTGTCATCCTCAATTTTGCAGTAGAATTTGTAACTCAAAACTCATAGTGAAGTTTGACCGACACAGATCCGGTTGCGTAGTTTTCTTACCTAGTTGAGGGGGTTTTCAACGCTAAAACTGTCTTGTGCATTTGTTCTCTTATTCTGTGACTGTTTGCGTGCTCGATCGCTCCCAGGCTAAGATAGTAAAATCTATTCCGGTTTAGGAGCACTGAGTTTTGCCCAATAGTTTGGCACCGTCTGTGAAAAACGAGTTCCCAGCACCCCCAAAAGATTTAGCAGACAGTACCCTCTGCACAGTGGTATTCGCGACTAGCTTCAATGACAAGAAGAAGCGCCCAAACCACCGAATAATCAATCCCTAGAGGACGCGTTGAGCCGACTCCTTCTCATTCACTCATCAATGCGACTCTCGATGCAGAAGCCGTGCTTGCGCTTGTAGTTGCTTTGGAAGGGCGCATGCAACAAATGGAGGAGCAGTAGGTCGAGATGCTCGCTCTAATTAGGAATCAAGAAGCTCCTCCTCAGCTCCCGAACCTTTCAATCCCACGCCTCCGACCCGATTCACGCTCCGCCACCGCAAGATTCTCGTGGGGATGAGGAGCAACAACATGATCAAATCTCTGTGGTAGTGACCTCAGAACTTTTTGCACTGTCCTGATCTCATCTACCGCCTCACCATTTAGCTTCATCCCATTGCTCACCTTCAGAACTCTATGGAAATACTCCTCAATGGACTCCTGGTCCTTCATGTGAAGCTACTCAAACTCGCCTCGCAACACCTGCAACTTCATCTCTTTAACTCTACCTCCTTGGTACGAGTTATGAAGTATCTACCATAATGCATGACTATTTGCTGCTCCAATAACCTTCTCCACATCTCCATCCTCCAAGGTCCTTGATATGATAGATGTGGCGGTGTAGTCTTTTGTAAGACTTGCTTCATATGCCGTCTTCCTGGCATTAGCCCACTGTGCTCTTCCCTCTTTTGACATCACTTCCGGTGGATTTTGAACAATATCCCACAATCCGTGCATCCTCAGTGTGTTCTCTACTTCCCACCTCCATCTCGCGAAATTTTCTCTCTTCAGTTTGATAGTCAACGATGCAACAACAAGTACCCCCATGATCAGGACTCGTTACAGATAGACTGCACAAAGGAATAGGGACAAACAAACCAACCAACCTTTTCCTCTGATACCACTTTTGTAAACTTAAATCACATTAACAAGACAAGCAAAGCATTCCAAGAAACCATAAATCCCAAACTTGAACAGAAAACCAAGAAATCGAGAGATCAACGAGATGATAAAACAGATAGATCCAGCACTAGATCACCACCAATGGAGTCACACTCGCAGCCATATTCAAAATTGAAGAAAAACTTTGAATTCAACTGAAAGATATATGGAAGAAACACAGTATCTCTTAGAACAAGCTACAGACTAAAAAAACACTTCTCTCTATTTCAGAAACTACAAAACTCTTACAATATGCTTGCTGAGCGTTGAATTACCTACTCAGACAACACCGCCCATGGATACTTAAAAGCAGCAACAAAAACAAACTACAATCGAAAAAACAGTTTGACGAAAGTTGAACAAAAGCCGGTCGACGAAAGTCAAACTCCGGTCGACGAAAGTCGAACACCGTTCGACGAAAATGGAACAAAATCCGTTCGACGAAAAACGAACAAAATCCGTTCGACGAAATTCGAACAAAATCCGTTTGACCAAAGTCGAACACTGTTCGATGAAAAAGCGTTTCGTCGAACCGATAAGTCATTTCGGTGGAGAGGTCTTACATAAGCACAATTACACAACTAATAAGCAGGACTAGAAGATAAAAACTAGGTGTTAACTTGTTTGCTAACAAGAAGTACACCCCAATAGAGAGATTACACGTGAGTCAACACATTGGCCTACACAATGAGGAATTAAATTGTATAGTCCTGTGTTTACTGACCACTGTAACTTGACATTGGTGTGTACTTGGAATTGTATACCTGCAAGTACATAACTAAACAGTGACATCAAATATAGTCACAATTCATCTTAGCTTAACTGGACGCTTCTTCAAATCCGGGTTATTGTGGATACAATACCAAACAGGGCGAGATGTGAATGTTCTGATGGATACCTGGATCTTTGAGGTACCACTCTCATGGTGGCCCACATTTGTCAACAGTGCCGACTTGGTTGGGCTCACGGTTTCGGATTTGCTAGATGTGGAGGGTAATTGGGATCGAGACAAGTTGATGGCTCATTTTGACCTGGAGCTGATTGATATTATCACTCGCATCCTGCGGGTGGGACAGAGTGAGGCCGATGTCCCGGAGCTCGCCTCGCGGTGTGGTGGGCGGACAATTGCGGGCCTGACATATGACGCTCTCTCACCTAGCCTAGGGAGTCTTTCTTTTGGCTCGCTTACTTGCATCTTCACCCGCGTGAGCATTTCTTCTTGTGGCGCATGGCATGGGGAGCTCTTCCAACTAAGGTTTGGCTTGAATGATGAGGGCTTGGGCAGGAAATGGGGTGCCCATGGGGCTGCAATACGGGAGAGACGGTGGACCATCTCTTGGGGAATTGTTTGACTCTTCGGGCAGCAAGAGCGGCGCTGCTGCGGTGGGGTATTGCCCTACCTGAGTGCGGGTCATGGACAGAGTTTCGTGATCCATACAGCTAGACATATCGGGTCGGGCGCGAGGCGGTGTGGGCCTTATTTTACATGGTCTACCAATGCTGGAGGGCAAGAAATGCCAAAACGCATGGCCATGAGTTTGCTACTCTTACGATTATTGTGACAACGGTGCTTACTTCCCTTTCATGTGGCCTCTTTCATTCATACCAGGGGAACTGGGGCACCTTCCAGCCTGACCGGCTGTCTTCTTCGACTCTATGGTGCCCCCTCTTGGATGGGTGAAACTCAACATCGATGGTGCAGTCCGCTCTAACTGATTGGTCGGGATGGGCCTGGTTGTTCGAAATGTCGATGGTCTTGTCCTCCTTGTTGTGGGACAGGCTGCGCTCCACTGGGATCCGGGTGGTACTGAGATGACGACTCTAAAGGCCCTCAGGACTATCCTTCTGTCTTCCATCTATACGGCGAAAGGTGTCATTATTGAAGGTGACTGCAACAACATGATAGCCTAATGTCGGCAATGTTTGGGTCAGGGTGCCGGATCGTGGGAGGCGCGTGATCAAGAGGGGCTGGAGTTCTTGTGCGAATTCGCCCACCTTTCCTTCCAGTATGTGCGGCGGTCGGCCAACCGGACTGCGGACTTCTACTCTAAGCTAGTTTTTTCTTCTTCTTTTTATGGACTGATCCTTTGAGGTTCCACCAAGAATTCTTTGAGATTGTTCAGCAAGATTTGGCGGGTATCCTCCCCCTTGTTTAGCTCCTTTTGTTTTTTTTGCACTTTATGCTATATGGATGTTTCAAGGATAACCACACACTAATCACCATGGTTTGTGGGGGAATATCATTAATTAAATTATTGACTTGCATTTAGTAAATATTATGCAAATAATGTTCACTCTGAACTATGCTAAAAATTATAATTAGGATGGTTACGGTGTGCGGATAGCCGTATAATTACTGTAACTTTCTCCTGGAGACTATAAAAAGAGTTTCATGCCTCCTCATTCTCATCTTTTTCCTCCATGTTTTCTTCCTCCTCAGGCCAGAGCTCTGTCAAATTTATCCTACAAGCCGCCGCCTCTCCACTGAAAATTCGTCTAAGTCCACCGCCAAGAGGAAGTCTATTAAGCTGTTCAGAGAAGCCTTCTTGTACGATACATCTCGCAAGTCCTTGCCAACATTACTCTGCATGTTTCGTGACCGTGCTCAACACCCGCACAGTGCCCACGAGCGTTCGATCACCAAACGATACTAGCTTCAAGCCTAGCATGAGGCGGCTTGTCGCCTACCTAGCACAAATGTACTCTCTCTCTCTCATCCCCAATTGTAACGAGCAGCGGTCTGTCTCCCTCGATTCTATAGCAGAATATGTAACTTGAAGCTCATAGTGAAGTTTGACCGACACAGATCTGGTCACGTGGGTTTTTGCCCAGTTGATGGGTTTTTCCACGCTAAAACTGACTTGTGCATTTATTCTCTTATTTTGTGTCTGTTTCCGCGCTCGACCGCTCCCGGGCTTAAGACGGTCCAATCTAGACCAGTTTAAGAGGGCCGAATTTGGCCGCAACAATTCTCTTAGAAAAACAAACTCTATGATTCCAATTTGTTTAACCATCTAACATACATGCCTAGAATTTAACTAGTTCATTAATCTCCTGATTATAAGAAATCTTTAAGGGTTCGTTCGTTTCAACGATATTGATATCAAAGTATTGACTTTAAAAAAATGAAAGTCATTTCCGTTGTTCGTATCAACAATTGTAGAGTGGAATTGACTTTCTGGTGGAAAGTCGTAGATATTCACACAATATTAAAAACTCATTGGTTCAATGTCTATCTCCAGGTGCAGATATTGAGATTGTCAACATCTGATTTTCAAAAGAAGAGTAATTTTTTCTGCATGAATGCGATTTTTTTGAACCAGACATGATTTTTTCGCCCGAACGCGAATTTTTTGCTCTGACTCGATTTTCTGGCCATGACGCTATTTTTTCTCCAGGACGCTATTTTTTCGCCCGGACGCAGTTTTTTGCCCGGACGGGTTTTTTTCGCCCGGATGCGATTTTTTCGCCCTGGTGCGATTTTTTCGACCAGACGCGATTTTATCGCTCGTGGACGTTTTCTTCGCCTGAACGCAATTTTTTCGCCCGGACGCAAATTTTTTCGCCCGGACGCAAATTTTTTCGCCCGGGCGCCATTTTTTTCACGGACGCGATATTTTTCTCCAGAAGCGATTTTTTCGCCCGAGCGCAATTTTTTATCACGGGCGCGATTTTTTTCGCACTGACACGATTTTTTCGCCCGGGACCGATTTTTCCGCCCAGACGCGATTTTTCCGCTCGGGCGCGATTTTTCCGCCCGGGATCGATTTTTCCGCCCGGGCGCGATTTTTCCGCCCGGACGCGATTTTTCCGACCGTGCGCGATTTTTCCGCCCGGGCGCGATTTTTCAGCCTAAGCGCGATTTTTCCGCCCAGGCACTATTTTTCCGCCCGGGCGCGATTTTTCGCCCGGACGCGATTTTTTCGCCCGCACGCGACTTTTTCGGCCGGACGCGACTTTTTCGTGCGGGCGCGACTTTTTTGCCTGGACACAACATTTTCGCCCGGACGCGACTTTTTCGCCCTAACTTGACTTTTTCGTTCGGACGCAATTTTTTCGCCCGGACGCGATTTTTCGTCCTGAAGCGAAAATTTCGTGTCGGGGCGAAAAAATCGAGTTCGGGCGAAAAAAATTGCGTCCGGGCGAAAAGTTGCCCCCAGGCGAAAAAATGCTTTCGGGCAACAAAAATCGTGTCCGGCCGAAAAAATCGCGTCCGGGCGAAAAATCACGTCGGGTACATTGAAATTGCTTGATATGAATCTTTCATTGAAAAATGGGAAGAGGAAAATCCCGTTTGAAAATCGCGTCGGGCGAAAAAATCACGTGCAGGCGAAAAAAATCGCGTCCGGGCATAAAAGTCGCGTCCGGGCGAAAAAATCGCGTCCGGGATTAAAAGTCGCGTCCGGGCGAAAAAGTAGTGTCGGAGCGAAAAATTTGAGTTCGGGCAGAAAAATCGAGTACGTGCAAAAATATTGCGTCTCGGCGAAATAATCGCGTTCGAACGAAAAATTTCTCGTTCGGGACGAAAAATTTAAGCCCGAGGAAAAACACCGCGTCATGACGAAAAAATCATGTCCGGGTGATAAAATTGATGTCGGGCGAAAAATCCGCGTTTGTTATTTTTAATTGAGTACATTGACCAATGTCAATTCCTATGATTGAAAATCTTTCTGCAAACGAATAATAAAAAGCGATTAATGTCAATTTTTATGACAGAAAGTCATCATACGGCCGAACAAAAGAATTGGATTTAAACATAATGTCATTTCTCATGTGCATTGATATTAGATTAAAAGTCAATACTTCAATATCAATGTCGTTGAAACGAACGGACCCTTATTATCGCAGACTTCTCTACTTCACAGTTTGCAAAATTCTCCACACAAGGTGGCCGGCCACATATATTCACTTGACCTGTGATCCCCGAACAATCATTGAGTCACTTCTTCATCATGCCAATTATTTTTTATGCTCAACTCGACTCAAGTTTTATAAAGAGTGTCAGTTAGGCTTCGTTTTGCGCGGCGATTTTGCTCCCGTGAAGAGTTTGGACAAAAATGCTGACGCCGTAGAATGTATGTTGGCATGTCAATGATTATGACCGCCACTAAGAAAGGAAAACGATTTTTGAACATAAAAAAGTAGATTAAGTTCTTAAAGTGAGATCGGACATTAATGAACAATGGTTCTTAACCGCCACCGCCACGCCAAACAGAGCCTTAATTTTTCCTAGTCATGTTCAAGTTGTTGACCCAAATTCCACAAAACAATAGTCATTGCCAAATATACCCTTCATACAATAAACCCTAAAGCTATATACACCTCCAAATAAAGAGTTGATGCAAGAAACACAACAATGAAAATTTCAGTCCAATTAAATACCTTTAGCAGACACTACTGCTTGTGCAAATTCAATCCAAACATTAAAAAATTTAAAATAATAAAATATTTGAAATTTCAAATCTTAAAATATATGAAATATATAAACAATGGATAGAAAACAGAAGAAAAAATAATGAGAAAATAGTGGGATAAGAATGGAGGTATCCATTTATAGAAAGAGAAACATGAAAACACAAAAAACTCATTTTTTATTTTGTATGCAAAATGATTCAATGTTTTCTAAAAAGTTTTAAAAACAACATTTTGAAGCAAACACTCTTACCATCTCTAGTTCCAAACAATGTATGGGAAACCAAACACGTCCAAAACAAAGCAAACAAAGCAATATTGAAATAGATCTCTCTTTCCACTGTCATCACAGTTCCAAACAAAACAATATTGAATCAATTAAATCTGAGCTTCTATAACATGTTGCAAAGCTGCGATACGGGTTATGTTGAAGCGAGTGAAACCAGCTCGTAGAAGCAAGCTTCTCCATTCCTCGCGTGTTCTTTCTTTGCCTCCATATGCCATCATCAAGATATCAAAAGCCGCTCTTGCGTGATGCAGTTCATGTTCTTCGTCGTCGTCAACCACTATCTCGGCGATGATAAGTTTTCCATTTTCTGGATCATTTATGGCTTCTTTACACTTTTTTAGGATGTCTAACGCTTTCTCATCGCCCCAATCGTGCAATACCCTCTGAGGCATCCGCCGACATAAAATTGAACGCAAATTTATCATGTTAGAAAAACAAAATGAATATTTGGGAATTTAAATTCTAATTAAAGGTCACAATGCAAAGAAGGTTGTTCATTATGTTTGTTGATGACATATACAGAAAGATGCTTACAATATTCACTTTATTAAAAAGAAAAAAAACATTCTTTGATGAAGCATTCAATTTTTCAATTTTACTTTTTTATTATAATTTTTTATTATTATTTATGTGTTTTTCTTTAATTTTTTAAAAATTGTTCTCATATAGACAAAATCTCTTACCTACAATAAAAAAATGTGTTCTTCTCATCACTTGCAAACCCTCGTGCACAAAAAAATGTGCAATGAGCCGAAGCTCGGGGGTTTTGCGAGCTGTTGGAATGCTATAACATCGGGGCAAAATCGTGGTCGGAGTACTGTGTCGTGGGGCACTTGGGGTCCTCATACACTGTGACTCGTGTGTGTGTATCTATATATTATAAAGAAAATAAGAAATACATTTGTGACCATCTGAAACTGGGTTTTAACCATACTTCGAATCTCAGCTGTTGATTTCCATCATCACATCCGTTGATTTCCTGCATCACAGCCTCTTATACTACCCAACACTGAAATCCCCGTAGCCTCTACGTGTCGGGCCTCCTCCACTCCGCTCCTCCCACATTCCACGTTTCTCGCTGGGTCTCTCCTCACTTCCCGTCAATAATCTCCCGTGTGGCGCCTCTCCTTACTACCCGTCAACAACCTACCGTACGTGTGACACCTCTACGGCGTTTTTCGAGGAGCACCCTTATCCCGAATTTGAAGACTTCCTCTGACGATGCTTGCATCCTAGTCCTCCTCCCCGATCGCATTTGTCCGTGATCGACACCTCCTCTTTTTCACCGATCCTGTTTGCAGGGAGAGACCAACATCTTACCATCAATAGAGATTGGTCCTCACATTTCACGCATCATTGCATTCCATCCAACCTTTGCATCTCCTACTCATCGCCAGCTCAGTGTATTGGCAGCGAGAGACGAATAACTCATCATCGATAGAGGTTCGTCATGTTGTAGAATCGGTACACACACAGACACAACTATAAAATATTACAGGTTAACAAGAACACAAAATATAGCCACAAGATTTATATAATAAAAATATAAATTCAAATACAAAGAAAAACAGGAGAAAAATGACTGTTTGGTGAATACGCTGAGGATGAACCGGACACGTACGATCCGCGGAGAGAATCCGAGATCTGGACTGCAATCCGTCTCGCGGACGCACAAGGTTCACCGAACCTTCAACGTCGAAGTCCGACGTTCAACCGCACCACCACCGGAGAACAACGCCACCGCCGCACATAGGCGGATCTACAGGGGGGCCACAGGGACACGTGC
The DNA here is from genome assembly GCA_039513925.1 of Platanthera zijinensis. Lineage (NCBI taxonomy): Eukaryota > Viridiplantae > Streptophyta > Magnoliopsida > Asparagales > Orchidaceae > Platanthera > Platanthera zijinensis. The sequence continues at coordinate 232,021,446 of CM077080.1, forward strand.
CCCCCCCCCAAATTTTTTGGAAAGTTTGATTAGGATTGGTTCGCCCAGATCGGTGCCCCCCCCCAATTGTTTTTTGAACAACGATTTAGGGTTAGCCGGTTCTCGATTCCGCTGTTCGGCCCTTGAGCAAGGCTATTTCCCCCGTTTTTTTCTAGAGGTCGACCGGCGACTGCACGATTCTTGAGAGGGGGAGTCGGCGAGACGCTGACTCAGTGACTGGTGAGTCCGCGAGATGCCAACTACTGCGAGCAAGTACGGTTGTGCCGCTATGCGATACTCTGGCGAGGCTGCTAGAGGGAGACGCGGACGCCAACTGCGAGAAACTCTGCAACTGAGCAAGTCTTCTTCAGTTCTTCCTCAAGCAACTGAGACGAAAGATGGAGCAGCAGGTAGAGCCGTGGAGGTAGGCACTCTGACTCTGACTCAGCACTCAGCACTCTTCTAGTTCTTGTCTTCTTCTCAGTTCTCATTCCTGATTCCTGCACTAATTTGAAGTCCACTTCCAGAGTTTTAGCCTTCTCTTTCCTTTAGGGCAAGTAAATTATTTCTCGGCTTTTCCGATTTTTAGGGTTTTTTCGATTTCAAATTTTAGGAGCATTTCATATTTTGCAATCTGTTGAATTTTAATCTCCAATGCAAATTTGCAATCTGTTATTTGTTCAAGTAATTAACCTATGAAATTACAGTAACCATCAATCCTCATCAGACTGATGTTGCTTCCAATTGCATTTTTGGTGTTCGATAAAATGCTCATTTCATTGTGTCTGTTGGTTCCCTAGTTTTGATTTGGGCAATGTCATCTCTTTGAGGCTTTATTGACCAAAGATTTATCTATGGTCAATGGTTAGACTAAAGGTTAGTCTTCCCTAGGTTTAGTTAGAATAGAACCTGATAGATAGTTGAGATTAGATTGAATTGGAAATTCTGTCTTATAGGATTGAGCTCGACGATAGTCGACTGCCGCTCGACGATCTTCGATTGAAGATCGACGATCTCAAAGCTATGTACTCTGAAGTTGGTTCGATGATCTGCTTGCTCAGATCGACGATCGTCTTGCCTAGGTCGAGGATTTCTGTGGAGATAGTTTTTCTTCAGGTCGACGATCTGCTTGTCCAGATCAACGATCTTCATTCTCTGGTCGACGTTTTTTGTCTGCTATTATCTGTACTCTTTTCATTTGAATTATTGATTTATTTCCTCCTGCTTAAGACATATGTTATTCAGATATTCTGCTTAAATTAATGTCTATATTTCTTTGTTTATTTGCAATATCTCTTGTGCATTAATTGGAAGTTTTGGCAGAATAAAGTTGTTTATTTTATTAGAAGAAATCGTGGTTTTCTAATAGCTGTAATATAGTCGTTATGTCTTGCTTCCTGTGCCAATTTGTAAAGTCTATTTGATAGGATATTTTAATATCCTTAATTCCTTTTTGGGAATGACAGAGAAGATTTCTGGCACAGTTGCTTTATTTGTTTTATTGTATTATTTGGAAAGATCTTTTAAGTCTAGGGCTCGAGGCAATATTCAAAGAAGAGAAGTTTCTATATTATCATGCAGTTGGCTGAATACAGAAGATCATATACAGAAACAAAAGAAAAAGAAATCAGTGTGATATAATAAGAGCTTTGAAAGAAAAAGTTTTTGTTCTTCTGCTGCTTCCTGAGTTCATCCTGTCTTCAGGAAAATCAACACTCAGTGCTCAAGCTTTCAAGAAGAACTCTCCTCCCAGATTGCAAAGCTGCTGAAGAAGAACAATAATCAACATCCTGAATCTTCTTCAAAGCTGTATCAGAAAAGGCTTCAAAGCTATCTGGAGTTCCTACACCCTGAAGCAAAGCTTCTTCCTGGATATTCTCTAAGCCAGGGGAAGCTTTGATTCTCTCAGAGCAATTCACTAGCTTCTTTGAACACAGAGAAGACACCTTCATTCTTTCCCTTAACCTCCTGTAAAAGGGTTATTACTCCCTTCAAAAGTAAACCTTTGGTGGCAGGGCACCTGATCAAAAACCTGTGTGTTTGGTTCTTAGGCACCTGATCAAAAGCCTGAAGGGTTTCTAGATCTACCTAAAGCAGATCTTGTGGTGGCAGGGCACCTGAACAAAAACCTGTAGTGGATTCCTACCAGGGTAGTCGAAGAGTGGATGTACCCAATTGGGGAACCACTACAAAGTTCTTGTGTTGTCTAGCTGTTTACTTTAATCATTGATCTGTGGCTGTGATAGATATAAATAGGTTGCTAGTTGTTGTGTTAGGTATAAAGCTCAACTGAAACAACAGTTAGCTTATTTCTTTTCACTACACTCTGATAGGCTTTAGGTTTAAAGCTTTTATATTTCAATTCTGTAATTTGCTCAGGAGAAGTGTTTAGAGTATCTTAATTTTTGAATACTCTATTCACCCCCCCCCCTCTAGAGTAATAAGTATCTTATCCTCTCTCTTTCAGTGTCGTTGCTTGCCTGGAAACCATAAACATCTGCCTTGAGGCCTTGATCTCTAGTTCTCCACTCAAGCACTCAATGCAGGGTGGTTTTTTTTCTACATGTTCTATTATTGATATTGATGTCCCATTTGTGTTGTTGATAACATTGGTTAATATATGAGTGGATCTAGATGCTCTATCTGAACAAGGTACATCAGTTTCTTTTTCCTTATTTTCCTTTCTGTGTCCAAATTGATATTGTTTGCTTGCTGTAAGATTGATTTATAGTTTATTAAATGTTGGTGTGTGACCTAAGTTACTAAATTATTGATTCAAAATTTTCTCATAAATTAGAGCTTCTCCAAGTTGTTACTTGTGACTTGAGAACCACAAAATTCTTTTGTCAGAGTTTATGTATTCAATATTTTATCCATTTAACTTCTTTTGTAAAGAAATTGTTATTTGTGCGTGATAAAATGTATTATCTATCTTTATTGTTTATTACCTAAATATTCTTTACTTACATGGTTTGAATGATTGAATCTCCTCATTCTTTTATTGCATAAAAAATCGTAGCAAAGGAAACTATAAAATTAGATTTATTGCTTCTCCTCTAAAGGTAACTCCCCTCATTTATATCTTATTTTGTATTTATTTGTTATATATTTTATGTGTGCTTTGAGGTATTAGTCATCTAGTGGCTAAGCAAAGCATGGTAGACTCTGTGATGAATGTTTTTAGGGATACTCCGTAGTATTGATCGGTAGAGGTTCAAACAGAGTATATAGATTTTTGTTATACCCTTTTATTCGATAATCTTGCAAATTTTTAATGTTATTCTATAAATTGATCTAGAAGTGAAAATGGAGGGTCCGAAGAAAAGAACTAGTCTCATCGCGTTTATGTTTCAAAAGAAGTTAAAATCTAAAGAGTCTCATTTGTCATCATCGCAAGAGAGTGAAAATGAGGAGATTTCCCTTCTCCATCCGAAGATATTATAAACGTGTCCCCTGTGCCAACTCAAGATATTGTTATGGGTTGTGAATATGATGTGGAGTTGCTTCCACATGATCCAGGTTTAAGAAAAAGTATATCTACCTTTTCGTTAAAGGATCAAGAGGCGGTGAGGAAAACATATATATTAAGAGGTCCATGCCAACCAAAAAGTTATTCATTTCCTCAGAGAAAAATGGGAGATCGGGATCGTCGGTTTTTTACTGCTTGGTTTGATATGTATGATTGGCTTGAGTATAGTGTTGCAAAGGATGCTGCATTTTATTTTGTGTGTTACTTGTTCAAGAATGATGCTGCAACTACTACTGTTATGGGTGATGCTTTTGTCACTGATGGAGGATATAAGTCATGGAACAAACCTGAAGGATTCTAAAAACATGTTGGAAAGATTAATAGTGCTCGTCAGCTAGCATTACAAAAATTTTAAGCTCTAAAATAACCCAAGAAGTCTATCATCGTTGCTCTTGATAAACAATCAGATGCTAGTAAGTGTGAGCATAGAACACGCTTAGTTGTTTCTCTTAAATGCTTAAGATTTCTCTTGCGTCAAGGTTTGTCCTTGCGTGGTCATGATGAGAGCCAAGATTCACTTAACAAGGGAAATTTTCTTGAACTTCTGCAGTGGCTGGCGGATATTGATGAAAAAATTGGTAAACATGTCTTAAAAATGCCCCGAAAAACAACCAGTCGATTGCTCCATCAATCCAAAAAGATATAATTAATGCTTGTGCAAAGGAAACAACCCAGATTATTATGCAAGAGCTTGATGAAAGTTACTTTTCTATTCTAGCCGATGAATTTAGTGATGTGTCACATAGAGAGAAACTGGCTCTTTGTTTACGTTATGTGAACAAAAAAAGGAGGTTAATAGAGCGATTTCTTAGTATTGTGCATGTTCAGGAGGCAACTGCATTATCACTTAAATCTGGAATTGAATCTTTGCTAAAAGAGCATTGAACTTATTTAAAATTCGTGGGCAAGGATATGATGGGGCAAGTAATATGAGTGGTGAGATTAATGGTCTTAAAAGTTTAATTTTGAGGAAAAATCCATGTGCATACTACATTCATTATTTTGCTCATCAACTTCAGTTAACAGAAGTTGCGGTTGCTAAGATTAATGATGACTGCCAATGGTTTTTGAAGCAATTGCAACTTTATTAAATATGATTGTAGTGTTTTGTAAGCGACATAAAATGCTTAGAGAAAGTCAAGTTCAAAAGGTTGTCAGGGCACTAGAAAATGGTGAATTGAAAACTGGATCAGGTTTGAATCAAGAGCTTTGTTTGAGTCAGCCTGGTGACACTCGTTGGGGATCACATCACAGAACATTAACGCATATTATTTCATTTTATCCTGATATGGTCGCTATGCTTTTGACAATTGGGAAGAGTAAAGCAAATGATCGAGTGAAGGCACGGGGTGTGTTGTTTGCATTGGAATCATTTGACTTTTGTGTTAATGCTTCACGTAATGACCATTATATTTGGGTACACTCATGAGTTAAATCTAGTTCTTCAAAGAAATGATCAAGACATTATTAATGCAATGTCTTTTGTTAATTTGACAAAAAAACAGTTGCAAACTTTAAGAGATGATGGATGAGACACATTATTAAATAAGATCTTGCTTTTTTGCGGCAAACATAAGATTCATATTCCCAATATGGATGATCAGTACATACCTCGAGGAAGATCAAGACGGTTTGTTGAAGACTACACAAATTTGCATCATTCTCGAGTACAAATATTCTTAAAAGCCGTCGATCAACAACTACAAGAGCTTAACAATCGGTTTGATGAAGTGAGCATGGAGTTGCTTCATTGTATGGCTTGCTTAAATCCAATTAACTCGTTTGATAGTTTTGACAAGCAAAAAGTGATAAGACTTGCAAAATTTTATTCTAATGATTTTTCAAGTTTGGAGATGTTTAATTTAGATTTTCAGCTCGACAACTTCATTGCCGACATGAGAAGCGGTGAGAGATTTTTTGATTTGAAGGATCTTGATCATCTCTCCACGAAGCTTGTTGAAACTGGTAAATATATTGCTTATCAACCGATCTACAAGCTTTTGAAGTTTGCATTAATTCTTTCGGTGGCTACTGCAAGTGTAGAAAGAGTGTTCTCGGGCATGAACTACGTCAAGAACAAGTTGCACAACAGTATGGGCGATCAAATGTTGAATGATTGTCTAGTTACTTTTATTGAGAGAGGTGCATTTTTGAAAGTCCGTGACGATGATGTTATGGATCGTTTTCAAAAAATGAAGACTCGTCGTGGATAAATGTAATTTTCTTGTGTAATTTTGTATTTTCTGATTTGGTGAATTAAATGTAGTTTTGTATGAATTTGCAATGTCAAAAAATTTACATTATCTTGTTGTTTCATTTAAAAAAAAATTTGTGCCCCCCCCCCTCATTGCAAAATTTCTGGATCCGCCACTGCCGCCGGAGAGAAACTCTGTCGAGGCTAACTGCACGCGTGCATGCCGTCGACACCACGCATCTCCACTCCAAAGAACGTCCACTGCAACACATGCCACAAACTCTAACAAGCTCGCTCCTTTCTTTCTCACGGGTTACAGGCCGGTTATCATACGCCTGATGAAAGCTACAGGCCGGCCACCTTTTATAATTCTCACAGCCGTTCAATACTCCTAAGAGGGAATAATTAAGGGCAATGTTAATAGCACCCCTGAAGTCGCTATTAGCAGTCATTTCAATGTGTTATTTTGGCTTTTTTGAGGTGCTATTAGCCAATAGAGGGGTGCTATTAACATTGCCCATAATTAAATTCCCTTATGTATAGGATTCCTCCCATTGGTCACGGGATTCAAAAGAGGAAATAAATTTTTTTCCATTTCTTGATTCTGGCAATCACACCAAACCAAAAACTAACACGTCCTGTCATTTCATGATGGGTCCTTGCATGTCAAGGATCCTTTGCTTCTAATGCTCATTCCACCCATCCTCTGCATCTCCTGCCAAGGCAAGGCATCTCAGAGCATCTCCTACATGCTTTTTACAGTCCTTTTAAGTCATAGATATTTTCTATTTCACTAGCGGTGGAAATAGGTCAGACGGTCTATCAGGGACCTACGGTCTGGCCGGCTGGTCTGTCATCGGTCTGACCTGACCTGACTTATTTTCTATTTACCATTAAAAATAGGCCTAAAATTGGGTCTGTTTTTAAAAACAGACCCATGCCTCTATTATTAGGCCAACCTATATTATTTTTCAATAATAAATAATATAAATTTATTATATAAACTTAAATATTAATCAAATATAAATTAATTATATATACCTAATTACTAATCGTATATTAAGAGAGACTTTTGAAAAATGAATTATTAAATAGATCTAAGTGGGCCTACAGGCCAGACCAGGCCTACATTTTGGCCTACATCAGGCTAATATGTCAGACTCAGACCCAAAAATACTAATGTATGCCGAGTTTGTTTTCCATAAAGCCTGACCTGATCTATTTCCACCCATATATTTCACAAATCTGAATTAGCTCCCTTTTACCACAATGAATTCTAACTTTCTGTCGTTACTCCTGCCAAGAGTTGCTTCTATAAAGTTTGAAACTTCACTGTGATTGTTGTAAATTTAAATAATTGTAGAACAACAATTAATTAACAATTGAAGGAACTCATTGCCCAAATGAATATAAACTTCAGGTAATTACTCCTCCTAATACCTGTTTTTTATATGTTTGAAATTGTATTGAAGCTCATGCGGAGAAATTCTTTTTGCATGCGCGTGTAGAAGAAAAGTAGAGAAAAGTAAGGAAGAGGAGAGTAGACTCAGGTCCGTTTGGGAGGGCTTTTTTCCTTCTATTTTCCCTTCATAATATTATGTTTGTTTTATCATATGATTTTCTAAAAAAACAATATAATTTCTTTAGAATTAGTTGTGTTTTCTACTGATAGAAAAATCAAACACAATAACATAAAAGACGACGTTTTCAAGAAAACAAAAAAGAAGAAAAAATCACTCCCAAATGGACCGCAGTGATGACAAATTTGGTGCTACTAATTAACTGAGTTGAGGATAAGAAGAGAGAGAGCCTGGCAGAATTGAGGATAAGAAACTGGGGAGAATTTAGAAAATCTTACCTTAGCTGAGAAGTCTGAGATATAGTTGATGCTCATAGGTATATATATTTATTGTGTTTCTACTATTTCTATTGGGTTGCAAATAAAATTATTATCGTTAGCTTGCCCCACCATCTCTGCATGTCATTGAGGCGAAGCCCGCTCCGGGGGCGGGCGAAGCCTATCGTCGCAGCTCAGGTACTGTCGCACGGGGCACGAGAGCCCCCTGTGCATTGTCACTCGTACATATATACGAGCATCTTCGCACAGGCTTTGTCTGCGCTCTAAGCTGGCGTTCACCTGCATCCTTGTGACTGCGCTCGCACGAAGTCATGTTCGCCACTCGCACGCCACTGTTGTGGCTCAAATTTTTGTCCTTATAATGGGGTGCTAGCTGCGAGAATGGCTTCAATTCTTGCGGATGTAGTCGAGGGCAAAAAATTCTGTACGTATAATGTACTAGAGGAAGGTGTGCAAATCATTTTTTTGGGTCAAAATTATGATCTTTTTTAATAAATAAATTGTGCAATATTAGTCTATGTATTTTTATGATCATTTTAACATCCGATATGTATATGTTTTGAGGAAAAAAATACAATTATAAATTATTATATTTATTTTACAACTGTATTTTATTCAAAAATTATAATTGTAATTTACAACTAATATTTATATGAGTATAACCGATGTTAGAACTTTAATTTTGAATCTCGCAGGCATACATTACACCTGCATAAAATTGTCTCGTAGCGGAGCGCGCCCGTCCCAGGCATAAAAGCTCAATAAATAAATTTATTTTATATTTAATTAATTCCGACACATAAACTCAAAAAACTCAAGTTGTAATTTGTAATTACCATGAGAAGAAAGGCGTCGGCCCGGGGCACAGAGACGAACATGTCGCCGGCGACGTACTCCACCCCATCGGCCGCCTCCAAGCCCTCCACCACTTGCGCAAGATCAAACACCACGCACCTAATCGCCGGAAATCCCCTCCTAATCTCCCTCGCCACCGTCCCAACCCCTCCGCCGACGTCCACCACCGTCCCCAACCCCTCGAACGCCGCCGGCGCCCCCTCCACCATCGCCGCCGCCGTGATCCTACCACTCCCCGCCATCCCTTCATTAAATATCTTATTCAGCTCAACGTCCCTCTCCGCCCTCCCGAACACTGTCTCCCCATTCACCATCTCGAACGCCGAAGCCTCGTCATCGCCGCCGCCGGCACAGGCGACGTCCAGCGCATGCATAGCGCCGAGGAAGCCTTCGTCGAGGAAGACGGTGATAAAGGATGCTAGGCTCTGCGTCGAGGTTCCGACGAGGAAGAGGGATGACGAAGGGGTCAGGGAGAAGGACGGTTCGTCGCCGGCGGCGTGGCTGTCGATAAGGCGCATGTGGGAGAGATAGCGCAGGAGGCGGAGGAGGGTGGCGGGATGGAGGCAGGGCGTGGGAAGGGAGGCGGCGAGGTCGGAGAGGGAGATGGCGGGGTGGCCGTGGCCGCCGATGATGTCGAAGATGCGGAGCTTTACGGCGCATTTGAGGGCCAGGGAGTCGGTGATCGCCAGGATGTGGTTCCATACCAAGGCCTGCCCACTGTGTTCGCCGGCCGGCACCACGTCGGTGTCGCCGGACCGCACTACGTCGGTGTCGCCGGTCACTTGGCTCATGATTATTCCGCTGCTTGTTTAAAACGGTTGATGTGCGTTTTGCCTTTTTTTATAGACGAGTCGGGCATTGAAAATAATTGGAATATTAACTCTCCTTTAAAAATCGATTCAATTTGATCCAAACTCTAGTGGCGTTTCCTCTTTGTTGCGGGTGTAAACGGAGCAAGCAGAGACGGAGTTTCGTTTGATTACTTTTCGTCCGATAGCGTTTGATCCAAACGCTAGGGGCGGTTTCCTCTTTGTTGCGGGTGTAAACGGAGCAAGCAGAGCCGGAGTTTCGTTTGATTACTTTTCGTCCGATAGCGTTTGATCCAAACGCTAGGGGCGGTTTCCTCTTTGTTGCGGGTGTAAACGGAGCAAGCAGAGCCGGAGTTTCGTTTGATTACTTTTCGTCCGATAGCGTTTGATCCAAACGCTAGGGGCGGTTTCCTCTTTGTTGCGGGTGTAAACGGAGCAAGCAGAGCCGGAGTTTCGTTTGATTACTCTCCGTCCGATAGCGTTTGATCCAAACGCCGCCCAAAAACGCTAAAATAAATGAAGCCTTAAATTGTCTCCAAATCAGATTTTGAGTCGATTTCGAGTCAGTATTGCGTTCGTTTCGTAGGAATTGAGATGTAGGAATTGGTTTTGGCCGAAAACCTACGACGCAAGGGAAATTGGTTTTGGCAGAAAACCAATTCCTTTGTTCGTTTGCAGGAACGTTTTCAGTCACAGGAATTGAAGTTTTCACTATTTCTGTTCGTTTGCAGGATGGAATTCGGAGACAGGAATTGACCAGAATGTAACACTCAAATATTGCAAACAAATTTTATAAAAACATATAAGAAAACAGTACAGAAATGCAAGGAAGAGCAAGAAACTGTGGAGTCAGCGAGGGTTATCGACGCCGGCAACGACACATGCTCGCGATGGAAGGGGAGAAATCGCGGTTATCGCCGCGATGGGACGATGAGAAAATCCGCCGCCCTCCTATGTCCCAAAGCGTGGAAGATGATCGGTGTTGGCCGGAGAAAGGGAGAGTCCCACGCGGAAAGGCGATCGACAGAAGGATAGGGCTGCGGCGAGCTTCTATCCAAAAAATCACGAAAACCGACCGGGGGGGGGGGGGGGTTAGGTTTTGACGGCAGCGTTTTTAATATTTTTTGAAAACTCATGGGTTTTGGCAGGAATTCAAATTCCAGTCTAAATATGTCGAAACGAACAGCGGAATTGGAATTGGGACACCGAATTCCAATTCCTTTCCCCAATTCCTGCCAAACAATAAAGGGAAAAGTTACTCAATTACGAGGCGACTCGAAATCAAGTCATTTCAAATTGAGTCAGCCCGGCTCGAAACCGATTTCGAATTCTAGTCAATTTCAAGCCGAGTTAGAGTCAAAAATTTCAATTTCGAGTCGAACTCAAATCACTCAAACTCGACTCGATATTTGTTGGGAGGGGTGATCGTTTTTATTTTAAAGGGTGGTTATTAGCATATTTTAAAATACTTATATGCATATTTTAATTTTCTTGTTAGCACGTCGTGAAATATTATTTGCAATATTGAAAAAAATTTGATACATGAAAAAACTTTTTAATTAAAGGTTTATTTTATTGATTTCAATTAAAAAAAGTTAAAACACACAATAATATCGCACAATCCTGGCTAATTCACTCGTCCTATCCATCCACAGACATAAGAGAAGGATATTCCTTTAAAAAACGAGGAAAAAACGCTTACTCGGAAAAAAATCAACAAAATACTACTTGAGCTCATTAGATTAAAAGCAAATATTAAATGAAAGAACCAGGAATCAATTCAGGAATCCAAACAGAGTTATGCATCACTAAAATACAGGGCCCGGGGGGTCGGCCCGAAAAAAGTCCGACTAGACTCGGCCCGGAAAAAGCATGGCCTGGGCCCGGGCCGGGCTTGGGGCTTTACAGCACCTCATATCGCCTCATAGTCCGGCCCGTGCCTAGATAAATCCAGGCTTTACCGGGGCCCGGCACTCAGGAAGAACAATCCCGCCTAAACAGGCGAGATTTTAACTAAAATCCCGCCTAAACATGCGGGATAATAAAATCCCGCCTTATTAGCCGGGATTTAAATTATTAAAATCCCGTCTACTTAGGCGGGAATAATTAACCGGACCGGCCTGGGCCCGCGCCGGCCTTGGGGGTCTTAGCAGGCCCCTCTTTGAGAGGGGGCCCATGCCCGGGTGGCAAAAAGCCCCGGGCCAGACTGGTCTGATCCCGTCCCTCCCTGGTCAAACTTTTTGAACAGACCTAATCACATATGCCCCATAAACAATTGGTGGCCAAAGCCCCCCAACAGTCACCTAGGCCCTGCTTGAGTACAAAAAAACAATTGGTTGACGTAAGTCAATGAAAGTGGAGAAGTGGAAGGCAAAACCCTTTAGCTTACTTGGTGATGGGGATGATGACTTGAAGCCACTTGGAGATAAAATCAATGCTAAAATAAGCATAAGTTAAACTATGTTATCTTTTAGTTGAACTATTTCTTGTGTAGGTGTTGTGTCAATCCTCTATAAAGGCACAAAATGTGTAATATAATGTACTGCAGTTTTGTTAGACAATCAAATAAGTAAAACTTTAGCATTGTTAATTTGATTTGTACTTGATATATTCTCCTCAATTGTATTGTTTTTCATCACTGGTATCAGAGCTTGAGGGTTCTTCTTGCAACATCATAGGGGAATATGACTTTGACAACCTTTTCTCTTTCTCAAACTTCCATTCCTAATTTCAATGGTGACAAATATGATTTCTGGAGTATTCATATGAGAGTTGTGTACATCTCCCAAAACTTATGAGAAGTTGTTGTCAATGGGCCTATTGTCCCCGTAGCTGGTATGATAACTAAAATTCCAAAAAAGTAAAGCTAACAGACAAAGAAAAACAAAAGGATGTGTGTGCTATGTGTATGAATTTTCAAGGAGTTCCAAAAATAATATTCCCTCGAATTATGGGTGGCAGGTCAGTAAAAGCTGCATGGGACATAATTCAAGAGGAATATAAAGGAGATGTAAAAATGATACCTTTTAAACTTCAAAATGCATGGAAAGATTTTGAAAACCTATCCATGAAAGTAGATGAAAAAGTTGAGGACTTATCAGAACCTTACACATCATGAATCAGATGCGTAGCCATGGTGATATAATTGAGGACAAGAAAATTGTGCTCAAATTATTACGTAATTTGTCTCCAAGTTTATATCTGATTGTAATTGCAAGCGAAGAATCAAAGTATTTAACTACTATTTCCTTAACTTCACTTATGGGCTCTCTAAATACACATGAAGAAAGGTTAAACCGAATAAACCAACCATTGGATCAAGCTCTGCAAGCCAAGTTCCAGTTGAAGAAATATTTTGTGCGAGAGAACAAAAGAGCTAATTATCCTCATAGATCCCATAATATTCAAAAACCTAGTAATACATGGGATCTACTAAAGCAGAAAGGTAAACAACTTGTAAATACAACCTTTGAAATTCCAAATTCAGATGGAGAAAAGTATTGCATCATTTGTACAAAAGTAAATCACTATTCTCATCCGTGCAGCTAGAATGTCTGCCGGCTTCGGCGCTAAGGTTCCCTATTCTCTCTCCCTCCCCTCTCTCTTCGCCGTTTGTATATCGAAGTCACTTTTTTCTATGCAGTATGTTGACTTTAGATTATTGCAAGTCCATGTTCTAGTCGATAGACCAAAAGGGATCTTATATGTACTATTGCTTAGTGAAGTTTTTTCCCCCGATTTCATCAACTATGTGGGCCTTATTTGAAGGCTGGGCTACTTTAGATGGTGAATTTCTGTTGGAGAATGCTTATATGATGAACCCCTTCCCCTTCATTTTTTAATGAATGACCCAATCCAACTCAAACAAGCCTTTTGTCTATTTGAGGAGGCTTTTTTTTTGTTTATTTCCTGAAGTTCAGGTAGAATATTGTAGTTTAGTCCTTTCCATGGATGTTTGAAGGAACCCCTCCCATCCCATCTATTTCTTGATGACTACAATGGGTAATATGATCCTTATGTGATAGTTTTTGTTCTTTGCTGTTTAGATCATCTCTTTCATTTATTTTCTCTATCAAAATAGGAATTGTTTAGCTTTATAATTTTCCATTTCTTATTGCAAAAAATTCGAACCCTGTCGCAGGTAGCAATCTGTGAACTTCCATTCCATCCTATCAGTTCTTCAAGTTTGTGTGTGTGTGTACATATATGTGTGTGTGTATATGTGTGTGTGTATATGTGCGTGTGTATATGTGCATGTGATTGTGTGTGTGTATATGTGCGTGTGTATATGTGTATGTGATTGTGTTTGTGTGTGTGTGTTTGTGTGTGAGTTATATGTTTGTGTTTATCTTGTTTAGTTAGATTTAGATCCCGACCATATATTGTTTAGATTTACATTTATAAAGTTTTTGAATGTTGTTTGTATATGCGCGTGTTTGCCTTATAAAGATGTGCAAAGCAAAAGATGATGGTGTTGCCGCAATGTGAGATAATGCCGATGTTCTGCTCTTTTACGATATTTGCATAAAGGAGATAGAACTCGGGAATCGACCGACGATGTATTTTAATAAGGAGGGGTGTTACGTTATGTAGAAGATGTTACTGAATGAAAAATATATATTATGATTGAAAAAAAAATATTTGGAAAAAAGGTATGACTGAAATTTTATTTTGTGTTATATTTGAAAAAAAAATTTATTCAAAACTTCGTTTTGTATCCAAACAACTTTTTGAAAACTCCATTTTGTAAACTCTGTTTCACCCAAATTAAATAATTTTTTAACAAAACACTGTTTTCCAGAATCAGTACTTTTTCTATCAGCAACAGTTCATCAGCAGCTTTCCAGAATCAGGAAAATTAAAACATAATATGAATAAATGAAAGATAACTACTGGGTTTAATGTCTCCCCAGCACGACTTATTCAGAAATTTTAAAATTTTAAATTATTGGACGGTGAAAAGAAAAATGAACAGATAACTGTTCTAATATTCGTGTCGGTAGCGGGTACCGATGCGACAATAGAACAACCACCCCTTTATCTAAATAATAATACATGTTCATCACAGGTAGTGAGAACAAAAAGTAAGAAGAGGAGGAATGTTCCTCACCATTCTCACCATAAAATATATCGTTGCCTTGTAAGGTATCATCATCAATATGAAGGCTTCCAGGAGAAAAGAGAATGAATGAGACTTCTCCTATGGAGGAGGAATGAACTTCCTCATATAAAGAGATGTTTTCCTCATTGTCTTGAACAGAATGGTTCATGCCCTCTTTGAGTACCCGTGACAAATCAACACTCACAAGCTCAGATATTTGAAGGGGGTTAGGAAATAAAATAGAGGAAAGATATAAATGATCTCTAATCATGGGAGTGATCCCGATTTCACTCCCAGCAGGTTCTAAAAATTGATCGATGTCCGTCTCATAGTCATCATAACAAGGGGCACCTGAGAACTCAAGGGCCTCGGTGGTGAGTTGGACCTTCTCCAATGAAGAAGTGCAAACCTCCACATCAAAAAGGATATCAACTTCATCCCACGTTGGCACGTTATCGTGCTCCAAAGAATCATTCCCTCCATCGGAGGGATCAATATCTTTGTCCCACTTTGGCGTAATCGCGGGTTCTGGATCATCACCCTGCGTAATATCTTCGACAAGATCGGCAAAAAATAGGTGTAAAAAAGTTTTGCAAATAAATTCGAGGACCATTATTAATATTTAATTCAGAAATATATGCTCAGGTTCATCCATGAGTGAATCACAAATATGTGATGAATGTGCATGGGGAGGTAGCTCCTCCACATCATCGCACTAATCACCAATGATAATGATGGGTATATCCACAATAGTCCCATGTAGAAAAGGTGGTAATGCGCATATATCATCAGAATCATAAGGAATAACAGAATGAGAAGAGGATGAGATGATTTGAATATTTGGTTTGTTATCCACCTCTCTTTGACGCTGAAATGCAATGCAATCTTTCAAAGTGTGCTCGTTACTACGATAAAACAAACACTCCTTATTATTATTGTTTGATATCCAAGGTGTCGAGTCAGAAGGTTGAGGAACTATTTGACGTGAGGACACAATGTTGTAGTGGTTTGTCGCACAATATTGGAGATTTAAATATTTCTTGTGTTTTGCGAGCCACGAATGATATCCAGCAGTCCTCATATAACACGCATCAGTAGTATGACTAAATGAACCACACCACTCGCATCTCACGTGTGTATACATTTTATTTTGAAAAGATGTGGTTAAAATAAAATTAAATCTTCTTTACAAAACAAACTACACACGAAAATTATTTTAGACACGGATTATCTGCTTAATAAACTTTTAAAATAGATAAGAATAAAATAAAATAAAAAATATATTTAGATTTTTTTTAAAAAAAGGACATGCACTAGACAATATTACAAATAAACATAACTAAAGTAGAAACTTGAGCTCTAAATACTCAGAGTTCACTAATATTACAAGAAAAACATTAAATTATTCGCACCTCCCTGACAATGGTGCCAAAAACTTGATACGCTCAAAACGGGTATACGTATTATACGCAAGTGCACACGTCGAATTAAGTAATACAATGTGAATAAAGATTGTTCTCACGGAGAGGTGTTAGATTTAGTGCTTGCAAATACTAGTTATGCCTTTTCTCTAAATCCAAGTAAGTTAAGAATGATAATATTTAATTATTATAAACTACAAATAAAAAGTCTTAATTAAAAATAAACTACAATTACTTGAGGAAATACTTTTTATCAATTGGAAAACTAATCTTGTATCATGATTTCCTATGCCTAGCGTGATGAAATTAAAAAGGTGACTTCATAAATATAAGTGGTGAAACGTCTTGTAACGATTTTAGAGTAGAAGATCTGTATCTCTCGATATCGGAAATCCCTAGTCTCTATTTCCCCTTAGGTGAAACAAGTACCACATAAAGATCGAAAACTAAAATTGCTAACATCAAGAGAAAATCTCTTTCTCCCTTCAAATGCTATACCGAATCTAAGACGCACTTGCGCAACTCCTCTCTCGATTTATGGAGCGCAGTAGAAAAGCGAAACCTTGGTCAAAAGCTTCAAAATAAAGATCTTAAATTCGATAAAAAAACATTCACCAAACAATTATGAAGAAAAATTATAAGAACATCATCACACATGTCATAGTACTCTCATAATACAAGATTAAAAGGAATTAGTTCATAGCGACGTAGGAAACACACAAAGTGTTTGGAGAGATCTTACAATACATGATGAAATTGACAAATAAACGCTGTAGGATTCTCCTTCCGACGTTCCTCACTCGATCAACCCGGAGATCCGTCATCTTGCTTGCTTCGGTCGCCCCTTCAATGGAGGATTTTTGAAATCCTAGATGAAGAACTTCATCTCTCTTCAAGATGATGAATATTCAATAACTCCTGAATAATCCTCCATAAAAAACGTCCAACCCTTTCCCCAAAAGATGCCTCTTTCCATTTTTGCAAATGGCGCAATTTTTGAATTTTGAAATTTGAAATTCGTCTAGAAGTTGTAACCTTTTTTTCCAGAGGTTGCAACCTTTTTTCCAGCAAATGATATTTGGGCAGATTTTGATTCTCCAAGCAGATTTCTTCAGCGTTTTTTTGCGCTAATACATAGGAAAAAGACCAGATTAGGCACAAATCAAATAAATATGAATTTACTTTTCATTTCTATTTCTTTTAAACTTGTTTTAATCATTTATAATGAATATTAAGTATAAAAATTGGGCTAGATATCTTCTTTTTGAGAAGTTATCAGTCATCGGTATGTTCTAGACTTTCTCCATCCGGCACGTGCCCAGGGAGGAGAACGAGCAGGTAAATCAACTGACAAAGCATGGTCCCCGGGCGGGGGGGGGGGTACCATCACCGACCTGTTCCACCCTTCCATCGAGGAAGGAGAGCTGATGGAAGTGGAGCAACACCCCTCGTAGATGGACTCATTCATGGCCTTCCTTTCCACAGGGGAGTATCCAGAGGAGATGGACAAGAAGAAATTCAAATACAAGTCGGCATATTACCTTATACGAGACGGGCAGCTATACCGGAAGACCCTCTCAGGGATGTTGGTGTGTTGCGTTGCTGAGAGGGAGGTCCCGAGGATCTTGGAGGAAGTCCACTCCGGAGAGTGTGGGTGTCATTCTGGGAGTCGGACCCTAGAAGGAAGAATCGTCAGGCAAGGGAACTTATGGCCGACCTTGGGCCATGAAGCCGCAGAGTTCGCAAGGAAGTGTAGCATGTTCCAATTGTTCGCCCGCCTCTAACTATAGCCAGCTCAGCGCCTCAGGAGCATCACATCGCCATAGCCCTTTGCAATATGGGGAATGGATCTGGTAGGGCCTTCCCCCAGGCCAGCGGGCCGGGCAGAGGAGATTCTTGTTGGTCATGATTGACTATTTTTCCAAGTGGTTTGAAGTGAAGGCGTTGGCCAAGGTGACCTCCCAGGTCATTAGGAACTTTGTGGGGGGGGGGGATCATCTGCCGGCACGGGTTGCCCTAGGCCATTGTCACGGACAACGGGCCCCAGTTTGCTAGCGCCAAATTCATCAGCTTTTGTGGGCAACTCAGGATAGATCTCAGATTTGCTTCGGTTCATCACCCCAGGAGCAACGGACAGGTGGAGGCGGTGAACAAGGTCATCGTCAACCTCCTCAAGTAGAAGGTGGAAAACGTGAGGGGCAGCTGGGTGGAGCAACTCCCTTCGGTCCTCTGGGCTCTTAGGACCACACCTAACATCGCCACAGAAGAGACTCCCTTCAAACTCTCCCATGAGTGCGAGGCGGTACTCCCAGTAGAGTTCAATGTCCGGACGCCTCGGGTGGTCGAGGCAGGTGAAGATAGGGAGGACTGGAGAGATGAGAATGAGGAGGAGCTGCGGCTCTCCCTTGACATGGTAGAGGAAGTACGTGACCTCTCTATCGTCCGCCAAGAGGAAGTGAAAAGAAGAATGGCTAAGTATTTCGACAAGCACGTCAGGGTCAAACAATTCACAGAAGGGGACTTGGTCCTGAAGAAGGTAGATGTCGTGGGACGGTCAGCCACCGTGGGAAAGCTCAACCCCAATTGGGAGGGTCCGTACATTGTAAAAGAAACATTGAGGTCAGGAGGATATCACCTCCAGAATGCGGATGGCGAGACCCTAAGTCTCACCTGGAGCGATGATGACTTGAAACATTTTTCCCTTAAAACATGTAAGTAGCATTCCTTTTTCTAATTAAATTTGAAGTATCAATGCTCTCGTTGCTATCTATGAGAATGGTTGGTGTTCGTTTGATAGACCCCCGAGCAGATCCCGCTGCCAGGCTCTCACCTAGCTGACATGGCTGGATATCACTCGAGGGAGTATGCCCTAGACCCCAAGCAGATCCCGTTCTCAGGCTCTCACCTAGCTGATAGGGCTGGATGTCACTCGAGGGAGTCTGCCCCGGACCCCGAGCAGATCCCGCTGTCAGGCTCTCACCTAGCTAACAGGGCTGGATGCCACTTGAGGGAGTCTGCCACAAACCTCGAGCAGATCCCGTTGTCAGGCTCTCACCTAGTTGGCAGGGCTGGATGTCACTCGAGGGAGTCTGCCCCAGACCCGGAGTAGATCCCGCTGTCAGGCTCTCACCTAGCTGGTAGGGCTGGATGTCACTCGAGGGAGTCTGCCCCAGACCCGAAGCAGATCCCGCTGTCAGGCTCTCACCTAGCTGGCAGGGCTAGATATCACTCGAGGGAGTCTACCCCAGAACTCGAGTAGATCCCACTGTCAGGCTCTCACCTAGCTGACAGGGTTGGATGTCACTCGAGGGAGTCTGCCCCAGACCCCGAGCAGATCCCACTATTAGGCTCTCACCTAGCTGACAGGGCTGGATGTCACTCGAGGGAGTCTACCCCAGACCCCGAGCAGATCCCGTTGTCAGGCTCTCACCTAGCTGATAGGGCTGGATGTCACTCGAGGGAGTCTGCCCCAGACCCCGAGTAGATCCTACTGTCAGGCTCTCACCTGACTGATAGGGCTGGATGTCACTCGAGGGAGTCCCACTCTCTCTTAGAATTGTTTAGGAAGATTACTTTCCTAAGGGTGAAGGGGGGAGATGGTATTTAGTGGTGAGTTTGGACTTGCATGCCTAGCTCGACAAAGAGAAGACGAGCCCTTCCATGAGCCTCCTATTGAGGAATACAAGCTCCAACAAAGCACTCCACCCCCCTCAGTTTTTCTTACGAAATATTTGGACGATTTTGACTCGATATCAACAGGAGAAGGGACAACTCGCGCGCGAGCTGGGTGGTTATGAACCTAGCTCGGCAGGAGGCCCATTCTTGGTTAACCTGGGGAGGGGGCTCTCGGAATCTGCTCGCGGGTACGAGTCCTAAACATGCGCTCTAGCAGCAAATTCTGTCCTAGCGGGATCCAGCAAAGAGGAGGGCTCGCGGGCGAGTGCATCGCCGAAGGAAAGTTCAAAGAAAAAGAAGATAAAAAAAATTTACTCTTCATTCAGTATAAAATGATTACAAAGGGGGAGCTCGCCTAGGCGAGGTTACTGTGAAAGTAGCGAACAAGCAACTAAAAATAAGCTGGAACTTTAAATAATTGAAAGTTTTATTATCCAAAAAGATGTCTTTTACAAAGATATGTCCTCCCTTATATAGAATGAAGGAGAGATGAGAGAATATAAATAAGAGGTGTGAGACAAAAAATTTACAGGACTAACCGTACTATACAGAAACAACCCGCATAAGCCGCGCGGTTAGACAGAAGGGCTAACCACTCGGCTACCACTAGAGAGAGATCGCCAAGGGAGACCGCTAGACCTCCCGATCTCCAAGTCGACTGAGACAAACCGCCAAACCGCTCGGCTACCAGACAGCAACAACACAACAACCAACTTGCTGAAGGGAAACCGCCAGACCGCGCGGTCTTCAACCCACCAAGACAGACCGCCAGACCGCCCGGTCCCCAACTTCAACAGTCCCCCTCAAGCTGGAGCATATATATCGATCATGCCCAGCTTGTACCAAATATGAAGAAACGAGGCGGATACTGGCTTGGTGAAGATGTCAGCCAGCTCTTTATCAGAAGTGACGAAGGGAGTGCAAATTTTTTCCTTCAAGATCTCTTCACGAATGAAATGACAGTCGACCTCAATGTGTTTGGTTCTTTCATGGAAGACCGAATTTTTGGAGATGTATATGGCAGCCTTGTTATCACAGAACATAGGTAGAGGATGGTTGTAGACCTCTCCTAAATCTAGCATGAGAGCTCGTAGCCATTTTAACTCACAAGTGGTCGATGCCATACTACGATACTCTGCTTCAGCACTGGACCTGGAAACAACAGACTGCTTCTTGCTCTTCCAGCTCACCAAATTTCCCCCAATAAAGGTGCAAAAACTCGAGGTTGACTTGTGATCCCCTTTGTCATCAGCGTAACTTGCATCTGAGTATGCTTCAACCCTCAGATGACCATTTTTCTGAAAAAGTAATCCTTTCCCAGGCGCTGCTTTGACATACTCCAAGATCCGCAAGGCAGACTGTAGATGACACTCCTTAGGTGCTTGCATGAATTGACTCACCTTGCCCACAACATAGGAAATGTCGGGCCTGGTCACTGTGAGATATATGAGCTTACCAACCAGACGCTTGTACCACGTACTATCTGAAAAAGGAGGCGAATCATCTGTCCAGGTTTTGTCTTCTCCAGTTGCCATGGGGCATCGGGCAGGTTTTGCTTCAGTCAATCCTGCCTCTTTTAAAAGATCAAGGGCATACTTACGCTGGGAGAGAACTAAGGAGTTGGGCTTCCGAGAGATTTTGATCCCCAGAAAGTACTTTGGAGAGCCCATATCCTTCGTGACCAGATGTTGACGAAGATGTCGCTTTGTCAGGGCTACCCCTTCCTGGTCATCGCCAGTGAGAAGAATATTATCGACGTACACAACAAGAACAACTAGTCCCGAGGGGGTTTTGCGAATAAATAGCGAGTGCTCTGCAGAGCTTCGCGCAAAACCAACGGCCGTCACGATGCCGCTGAACTTGTCAAACCAAGCTTGAGGGCTCTGCTTGAGGCCATAGATTGCCTTCTTCAGCCGGCATACTCGTGTCTCCCCCTGAGCAACATTCCCAGGAGGTTGCTCCATGTAGACGGCCTCCTGAAGATCACCATAAAGGAAGGCATTCTTGACATCCAGCTGGGAAATCGGCCAATCTCTATTTACCGCCACTGAGAGTAGGACCTGGATAGTGCTGAGACGAGCCACGGGAGAGAAGGTGTCAAAGTAATCAATCTCATAGGTCTGAGTAAAGCCTTTAGCAATAAGGAGAGCCTTATAACAATCCATAGTACCGTCTGGGCCAAATTTGACCACAAATACCCAGCAACAGCCAACAACATCAGTGTTGAAGGGAGGAGGAACAAGAGTCCAGGTACCCCGCTCAGTTAGGGTTGCTATTTCCTCATCCATGGCCATCTTCCAATGAGGAATAGCAAGGGCCTCCTGGTAGGAGCGGTGTGTGGCAGTGGCAGAGATAGTCAGTGCAAAGGCCCTGCGAGAAGAGGTAAGATGATCATATGAAACAACAACAGTAAGGGGGTGTAGGGTACACATATGCACCCCTTTGTGAAGAGCTATAGGAAGATCCAGGACAGCGGGTCCCTCGGCATCCGGAGCATCCGTGGTAGAGAGAGATGGCCCGGGAGTAGAGAGCGACGACGGCGGAGATGAAGGAGATGGTGGCGGAGAAGAGGGAGAGAGAGGCGGAGGGAGAGGAGTGGACGGAGACAGTGTAGGGGTGCAGATCGTAGTAGGAGACGAGGGAACGAAGGGAAAACAGGAGAATCAGAAGCTGGGGGAAGAGCACTCGGTTTTCTCCTCCTGATTCTGTGCGCCCTCTCTGACTGCGCGACCTGTCCGCGCGGCTTGCTTCTTCTTCTTCTCGCGACCTGTCCTCGCGGCTTGTTTCTTCCGCATGCTTGCGCCCTGTTCGCGCGGCTTCTTTCTCTCCTTGTCGTTGCCCTTTGTGTGTGCGACCTCTTTGTTTCTCCATTCTTCTCGCCGCGACCTGTGCTTAGTCGCCGCGCCCTCCTTTCTAGCTGCTCCTCTTCTTTAGTCGTCACGGCCTGTTGCTGCGACCTGTTTGCCTTGTTCGCCTTGTTTGCATCCCATCGGACATTTCTCTGTTCGCGTGGTCTTCTCTTTCTTCTGTTCGCGCGGGCTGATTTCTAGCCACTCGACTTCTTTCCCTCTTCTTGGTTCTGCGGCATGGTCGTGGCTTTTCTGGCCGCTGGTGTCTATCATCGTGACCGCTGCAGATCTCTTTCTCCTAACCGCTGTGATTTCTCCCTGTTCGCACGGTTTCTTCCTTGTATAGGCGGCCTCTCTACCCTTCTTCCTTAGCCGCTCTATCTCTCTTGTCCCCGCGACCTGTATCTAAGTCGTCGCGACCTGTGCTCCTTTGTGCAGCTTCCTCTCTCGCTGCTCTTGCTCCTTGTCGTCGCGACCTGCTCCTAAGTCGTAGCGGCCTGTCCTCCTCTATGCGGCCCCTCCTTTAGCCGCTCCTGCTTATTAGTCGCTGCGACCTCCTATTTACTCGCGCGGCTTGTTCTTCTCTCTTCTTCCTTTTTGCCTTGCTCTGCATCTTGGTCGTGGCCCCTCTTGTCGCTGGTGTGCTGTCACCGTGACCACTGCAGTTTTTTTTCTCCTCCCTTCATTGCTTTCACATCCTCCTCAAAGACGTTCGCCTCGGTGGTCACGTCTTTTGGTAGTGCCCACGTTGTTACTCAAGGAAAATGGCTGATCAACACCGGTGCTACCAATCATATGACCAGCAATCTCCAGTGTTTTTCTCTCCTAGAAACACATGATTGGTTGCCCCCGGTTATTCTCGCTGACGACTCTTCATCATCGGTCAATGGGACGGGAATGGTTCATGTCACTCTGTCTCTTCGCTTGGCAGATACTCTCTACGTGCCCAAGTTCTTGTGCAACTTATTATCTATTACCTCTCTATGCATGCAATTACAGTGTTCCGTCACATTTACTTCTACTTCTTGTTCTTTTCAGGATTCGGACTCCCAACGGACGATTGCTACTGGGACTGAGAGTGGCGGCCTATACTTCCTTGATAACGTTTCTGCTTTGTCCACCTTCTCTTCCACCTCCACAGATCTTCTCCAAAGGCATCTCTGCCTTGCTCATGCTCCTCCACGTCTTCTACGTCAACTTCTGCCCCAAATTCCTCCACAAAGTCCTCCCCTCAACAGTGAGGCTTGTCAGCTTGGCAAGCATCACCGCTCCTCCTTCCCTCCAAAGCACGTTCGTGGATCTACCCGTCCATTTGATCTCATCAACTCGATGTTTGGGGTCCTTCTCCTACCCTTACCGTTGGTCGGCATAGTTCATATTTTGTCACGTTTATTGATGATTTCGCTCGCTGTACGTGGGTGTATCTGTTAAAAGATTGCTCCGAATTATTCTCTGTATGGACGTCCTTCTATCTCATGATCAAAACTCAGTTTAATGTTTCTATTAAAGTTTTTCGATCTGATAATGCCAAAAAATATATCAGTCATGACTTTTCTACCTTCTGCATGCAAAATGGGATTATTCATCAAACTAGTTGTGTCTATACTTCATAACAAAATGGTGTGGCAGAACGCAAAAACCGTCACCTCCTCGATGTCGCTCACACCTTGGTGACCCATATGCATGTTCCTCGCTCCTATTGGGGATATGTTGTTCTCATTGCCTGCTACCTTATCAATCGCATTCCCTCCATAGTTCTCCATGAAAAAACCTCATTCTCCATTATGTATCCGGGTAAGGAGCCTTTTCCTCTCCCTCTCCAAATCTTTAGGTGCACTGCCTTTATACATGTCCCATCTGCCACCCGTGATAAGCTCTCCCCTCGCTCCACCAAATGTGTCTTTCTGGGGTACTCCACCACACAGAAAGGCTATTGTTGCTTTGATCCCGTTCTTCGTAAGCAGTTCGTCTCTGCTGACGTCACCTTATTCGAGAATACCTCCTACCCAGGTGAGAACCCGCCCACCCATATCGCATCTCAAAACCCAGGTGTTGAGATGAAGGGTGGTGGAGTACATAAACACGGAGGAGCGAGCACTGCGAGTGATGTGGGACTAATCCCAACCACAGGACCGCGGGGATATTCCGCCACAGGGGGCCCACCGGGGTCACCACTTAGACTAGGAACGCGATGGGGAAAGCTACGGGGTCGGTCCCACACACATGTGTCCTACTGACAAATTATTCCAACACACCCCCGCAGCAGGACAACCATCCTCTGATACCATGTGAAAGTAGCGAACAAACAACTAAAAACAAGCCAGAACTTTGAATAATTGAAAGTTTTATTATCCAAAAAGATGTCTATTACAAAGGTATGCCCTCCCTTATATAGAATGAAGGAGAGATGTGAGAATACAAATAAGAGAAGTTGGACTAAAAATTTAAAGGACTAAGCGGAATATACAGAAACAACCCGCATAAGCCGCGCGGTTAGACAGAAGCGCTAACCACTCGGCTACCACTAGAGAGAGAGATCGCCAAGGGAGACCGCTAGACCTCCCGGTCTCCAAGTCGACCGAGACAAACCGCCAGACCGCTCGGCTACCAGACAGCAACAGCACAACAACCAACTTGTTGAAGGGAAACCTCTAGACCGCGCGGTCTTCAACCCACCAAGACAGACCGCCAGACCGCCCGGTCACCAACTTCAACAGTTACAAAAAGAGGGGAGAGAGTTACAAGAAAGAAAAAAATGGGGGGGGGGGTCAGCTCTTGCCACCTCCCCCGAATTGGCGATCTCCGTCCGCCCCTCCAGAAGGATTGTCCTTGAAGTCCTTCCCAAAGAACATGTCGAGGCTGTCTTCCTTCTTGTTGGGCGGCGTGGGCGGGAACAGACTCGGCATGAGGTCTCAGACCGTGACCTCCTCGTAGCCTCCACCAGTACCTGCATATCTTTCATAATTGGCAGGGTGCATTCGGCAGATTCGATTGAGTTGACCCGCAACCTTTCGACGACCTCAGCCTTGCCAAAGATCCTCGGGGTCTTGTATGGGAAGGGAGGCTCGCTGCCACCTGGAGGGAGGAGGGCTTCCGCCTGGCGGGCGATTTTGCCATGAAGCCCCTTATTTTCCTCGCTAAGCTTCGCGTTCCTCCCTTCCAGCTCAGCGGTGCGAGCCTCCAGCTCGGCGACACGAGCTTCCAGCTCGGTGGCGCGAGTTTCCTGCTCGGCGGAGCGAGCACGAAGCTGATTATTCTCTTCTTCCATCCCAATGGCGCGAGTCCGCAGCTCCCTAGCGGCCTCGTCATCCTGAGGCAAGAACAGGTAAGTAAATCTGATGCTAAAAATTCTAAGTAAAAAGAGAAAGGGATGACCAGTTCTCACCAGCCCGCCGGCACCCTTGGCGAGCAAGTCCTCGGCAATGTCGAGCCTCCTCTCCAGGTCAACGACCTTATCCTGGGTCAGGTCGCGCTTCTGCTCAGCCTTCTGCAGGAGGTGGCTGAGGTTGAAGCCGCAACAAACCACCATGTGGTGGAACTCCAGTGCGCACATGTGGGCCTGCAGGCCCTCATGGCCGAGTTGGCGCAGGGTCATGCACTTGTAGGTCGTGACGTCCTCGCGCCCGTAGAGGCTGAAGCCGAGCGCATAGGCTTGACCTGAGGAGGGCTCACGGTCGGACCAGGAGGATTGGAGGGTGGAGACAAAGATCCGATGGGCGGAATCGTCCCACTGAACCATGGGCTCGCCGGCCAAGTCCTTCCACCTCCCCCCAAGGCCGAAGAGGGGGTGACTCTTCAGCGAACCCAGCTCGCGGGTCGGGGTCTTCTTGACTGCAGGAGCAGAGGGCTCACCTCCCTCCTACTCTTTGCTCGTTGTCTCCTTCAGCGGGCTCCCCGACGATCCGTCCGGCGTGGTCTCGGGCGAGCTCATGTACTTTGGATGTTGTTGTTGTTGCTTCGCCCAATAAACCACCACTGCTTTCAGCTTCTTCTGCGGTGGATGGCGGTGAGGCAATTTGGACCCCGCGGGATCAACCCGCTTCTTGCCAGAGGGCTTAGACGACGACAGCTCGTCTCGGCAGGCGCCCTTGGATGCCTTCTCGCAGGCGAGAGGGTCGAGGAGTAGTCCCGGATCCGCAAAAGGCGGGTTCTCGGGAATCAGTCACTCCCCTGCATAAATAACTTAGTGAGAATTCCGATGGATTTGACGAGATCTGGCAAGAAGGAAAGTTGAAAGATATACCTTCGCCGGGAATGACGGGGAGGAGCGAGTTGAGTCCCCTTCGGAGGAAGGCTAGCTCGAAGTCCTTGTGAAGGAAAAACTTGTGGAGCTCGGCGTCGTTGTCGGAGACTGTGGGGGGATGGTATACCTCCTCGCCTTTTTGTTGCGGCGAGTAGGGGACGTTGCTGAGATCTCCTTTGAGGAAGATGATCTTGGTCATCCAGTTGTGGTATTTGTTCGCGATCTCGCGAACCTTGATGAAGGAGCCCCCGAAGAAGGCGACGCCGTCAGGAGTCGCCTTGTAGGTGAAGAGTTTCCTGAACACGGTCAGGTTGAACTCGATTCGCTCCTGGCGGAGGAAGCTCGCGAACGCCACCATCATGGCGATGGAGTTTGGGTTCAGCTGCGCGGGCACCGCGCCGAAGTACTTGAGGATCTGGCGGATCTCCGGCCAGAGCGTAAGGCGCAACCCCACCTCGAAATGCGAGATGGGGAAGGCGAGCACCTCAGGGTAGAAAGTGTTGATGGCCTCACCTTCCTTGGTCCGGCACGCCTCGAAGCCGGGGGGCTTGAAGTCAGCATTGAACACGGCGAACTCCTCCTCCGTCGTGTTCCCCTCAAAGAAACAATAGTCGGTGAAGTGCTGAGCGTACTTGGAGCGACCATCAGAATCAAGAATTGTCTTCCCCATACTCACGGAAGGTGTTAGGAGCGAGTGCAGGTAGGAAGAAGGCGAGCAGGGGGAGGAAAGTACAGAAGAAATAAAAGCGATAAGCCGAGGTAGGTGAGAGGGGCCTATTTATAGAAAAAAGGGATCAAGGGTCGAGCCGACCGATCAGTCCATCTCGCCTAACCCAGCTCGCCGACTTCCAAAACCTGTCTCATCACGTGCCAAGCAAGAATATTATATTCAAACAACAAGCAATAAAATAAAAAAATATTCTAATTTATTACAAGCCCAAGAGGGATATTGTTCAGAGAAATTAAATGCAAACAAAGCAGTAATTTTGGCACACATACGCGAGCTGAGGGGGCAGGAGGCGAGTTCTAGTAGGCCCGGCAGGGGGGGCCATTCTTTACCTCCCCCAGTCTCGCGTCTCCTTCCCCGCAGGTCGGCGCGAATCTTGGAGCTCGCGGATCCGCCTCAAGCATCCCCGGGCCGCCAGAAGGTTCTCATCCAGCTCCTCCAGCAACGGTGAAAGGGACGTCGCCTTGCCCGTCGGGTCCTTCCTCGCCTCGCCTACTAGCCACGCACACTCCCGCTGCAGCACGTCGTTGTCCTCCCGCAACCAGTGGAGCTCGCGTACCATCTTTTTAAGGACCTCGATTCCTCTCTTCGTCAGCTCGGGGCCACCCAGCTCAGCGTCCATGAAGGACTCCAAGGTCTTCAGGGAAGGCAGGGGCGAGTAGCGAGCTCACTCCAGGGATTCATCGGCCTCCGACTGACTGAAGAATGCTGCAAGAATAGTTGAACAATAATGTGAAGGGCGAGCACACCAAGGGAACTACCGATGATAACCAATGGACGACTTACCTTAAGAGCTCGGCGCCTCGAAGGAGAGGCGAGGTGGAGGTATCTTCAGATTTTTACCACGGCCCGGAGGATGTATTCGGGGTGGAAGAAGGTTGAAGCCTGACACTAGGATAGTTCCAGCACCCTCCCTCGAGGTCTCAGGGAGCAGGGAAAAGGGGGCGCGGGCTGATGAGTCCGGCCTTTGCGAGCTAAACCCCAGAGTCCCGAAGGGCGGGGACAGGTCACGTTGACGAGCCTATGGAGCCTTAAATCGCGGGTCGGCAGGAAGAATATCGGCTCGCAGAGAGGTGACCTCACCGTCCCCGCCCAACAATCTAGGTCGGCGCAGAGGTCAATGAAATTCCCCTCCTTCCCAGGGGCGGGAAGGGTAGAGGAGTCGGTCTTAGGCTCCAGGGTCATTTTCAGGTATTGGAAGACGCGCTCGGATGCTTCTGCATCTGGCTTCACCTTCTTGGTAGAATTGGACTCGGCCGGGACGATCCGCGAGATGTTAAAGGGAATGGAGGTTAGGCTGGCGACAAGGGCAGAGGAGACCTCGCGAGCCTTTGCAAGCCTCTCTTGGAGCTCCTTGGGGAAAGACATCTCGACAAATTTAGATTGAAGGGGAGTGACAAAGGTCACCCAGGTACACAGGATCATATTTATAGCCGTTGGTGGACCCCGCCGAAAGATTCCCTGGCTCCTGCCACACTCGTCGAATCCCGTGGGGTTGGATGTTTCTTTCCGAGCTTGTGTCAACCTCGCAAAGAGCAGGGATTGTGTACAACCCCGTATCCGGCGAGTGGATCAGCAGGAGCCAGAATGATCAAATCGGGCAGTCTGTGTCCCTGACCGAGCTCGGCAGAAGGGAGAGCTCGGTAGTCTTCGGCTCGCCCAGGGGGGGGGGGTGATCCCTTGGGGAGGCGAGCTCGTACTCGCCAATCCCATCTCGCCAAGCCCAACTCGTCGAATCCAGTTCGTCGAGCTCTGGGTTGTTCATCGAGCTCTGGGTTGTTCGTCGAGCTCTGGGTTGTTCGTCGAGCTCTGGGCTGTTCGTCGAGCTCTGGGTTGTTCGCTGAGCTCTGAGCTGTTCGTCGAGCTCTGAGTCGCTCGACGAATTCGAACCGTTCAACAAGCCCGCGACGTGCGAGTAGAGAAGGTCGGGCCCATACTCACCCAAGATCGAAGATAGGCGGCGAGTGTCTGCTCCATCGAGCACTCGTCGCCCTTGCCGAGTAGAGTTTGTTGAGGGCTACTCGCCTAGTGATCTGCGAGGTATTTTTACCATTTTACCCCCGCTGGCCTGCCCATAGCCAGTTAGAATAACAGAGTTACGCTATTGGCAGACCCAGTTGGGCTGCACATAGCTGTTCAGAACAGCAGAGGTTGGCTGTTTGCAGTCTGTTTTCAGAAATCTATAAATAGGACCCAAGGGGTACCTCAGAAGGCATGCTTACCTGTCTCCCAGTCTTCTAGCGCTTTCTGAGGTACCTTAGCCCGACATTTGGCTAAGGAGGAAAAGCGCTCAATGATCTTTCGGGTGTGTGATGGGTCCTCCGCGTCGGGCCCTTGGTCCAGTTCCTTGTTCTTTTTCCTTGTTGTTTTTCTTGCGGGAGAGAAGTAGGTGTGTGATCATCCCTTCCCCAAGGGTGAACTCCATCGAGACCGAATTTTCGATTTCAACATAAAACATGCAACATTGCAAAAAAAACAAGGCTAGAATGGTTGTAAAAGGATTTTTGCAAAGGCTCGAAGAAGATTATGATAAAACATTTACTCATGTGGCACGTATGGATACAATACGATTGATATTAGCTATTGCAGCTCAATATAAATATCATGTTTTTTCATTTAGATGATAAAGCTACGTTCTTAAATGGGACAGTCACAGAAGATCTTTATGTCGAGGCTCTGTAAAAACGCTCATATAGTGTAAGTTAGGTCGACACCGAACCAATCACGTAGTTTTTCACCCGGATTACAGGTTTTTCACGTCATCAAGTCTTTGTCTCAACATCTAGTTTATCTTTGACTGTTGACACGCTCAGCCGCTCACGGGCTAAGACGGTTCAGTAGACCCGATCTACCAAAAGCGCCTCGCGATACCCCCAACACATTTAATTGGATCTGCTAGGATTTGAACACTGAACCTATTGCATACAGTCCACTACTCTAACCAACTGATCCAACTAATTTGATGTTAATTAGTAAGGGATTATTAACTCTTCCTAATTTCCCTTGTTAAATTGAATTTTTTGTGTTGTAAAAAATGAAGGCGAATTGTAAGACAGTATGTCGAGCTCTGTCTCCCCGGCTAGTGGAGAATATGGTAAGCTCCTTTCGCCCGACAAACCTCCCGAGCTTACGCTCGGGGCAAAAGACTCGGAATTATGACGTTGCATCATCAAGCTTCATTATCGTAGTTTGTTGGCGATAACAAAGTTGTCGTATTACCAATCCTGTTTTAATTTAGAGTGGTGTTATGGACACACCTAAATTGGCTATGGACAGCCCATTTAAGTCTATTAAAACTCTAAAAACCTGCCTTTTGCAATCCGCCCCCTAACCCTAAGTACCGCCCATCCCGATTTACTATTTGCCCGCATCTTTCTCGGTCCCGAATGCTGCTGCCGCCGTCTTCCCCGCTATAATTTCTGAACAATGAGACTTGACATTCATTTCAAGAATCATAGATACTGATAATATGAAAAAAAAACTGAAGAAATAGTTAATTTGACGGATCCTTGAAAGTGAGGTACCCTTATTTTTTAATTAGTAGACATAAGCAATACCTATGAATAAAGTGATTATTAATTTCTCTGTAATGTTTCTTGTGCAGATTATTGAACACGTTTTGTATTTTTGTGAAGACCAACAACTAATCCTAAGTGTCTACATATAGGTAAAAATTGTATTTTCTACTTCTTTTACTCATATCACATATAATCTAATATTTACATTTTTTTTCGGGAGGGGGGGGGGCGCCGGGTTCTACTCTAGTATGAGGGGGGAAAAAGGGGGGAGGGGGAGGGGGGAGAAAGAAAAAAGAGGGGGAGGAGAAGGAATGAGGGGAGGAGGGAAATGAAGAAAAGGGGCGGGGCGTGGAGCGGGTTTCGGTGCTCTGTTGCAGTCAGGTCGTGGGCCCAGGTCGACCTTTATATGGTCGGCCTTGACCTTTCTATGGTCGGTGGGGTCATTTTCAACGCTCATTCTGATAATTTTATACCCCTTATGTGAAGGATCTTTGGTCTCTAAAATGTGATTTTTAAAAAAATTATTGTCATGCCAAACACAGCTGCGGAGTTTTTGTCCAAACTCACTGGATCATAAACGCCGCACCAAACGAACCCTAAGTGTCTGTATTTTTGGAAATAAATTATTAGTCAAGCTGAAATGATATTCATTACTAAACCTTTTGTCCTTAATGTTTTTTAGGTACTATATAGTTTGTGATTCAACTCAATTCTGTTGCATACTCTTAGTTTATGTGTGCACCATGATGCAGTAAGATGTTAACCTTTTCAGATCACAGATACATAGAAATGTTAAGATACCAAAGTATGGACTTGTCAAGCGTATCGAAGTTAAATAAATCCAAAAAATTATGCAACTACTGTGAGTAAAGAAGGAAAAACAAGAAAAAAATGTTGTTCAACAATTAAGGAAAACTTCTACAAGTCTCAATGATTTCAAAAAAATAGAAAAGCTTACATTAAAACTATAAAGAAATGCTAAGAGAAGCTTATTACAATTTTTATCCCACATAATAATGATTCATTTTCATTTTGAAAAATAATAATGGTCTAAAAAAATATTAGACTGATTCTTACTCAATTTAAGCAAAGACAACATGTCTAGCATGATAATGAACATGCATGACTACTGATTTTATTGACATCATGAGGTGGATCAAGTATGGGGAAGCAAAAGTTCAAGACTATCCCACCAAATTGTTTGATCAAGTGATCCGAACTGTCCCTTTTCCGTTTTTATTTTAATATATCAAAAGATTCACAAAATTTTTTGACAAGAGTAGTCTAATCCAACAAGAGACCACAGAGAAGGCATCATCATCTTGTTATTAACAATGCATCAACTTCATGTGAGTCTGTTATCTTTTTCCTCCCTCCATCTCCACTTTTTTTTCGTCTGCAATCAACCATTTCTTGCTAAAATCAGAGACTTCAGCTCGAATTCTTATCAGAGGAGTTATGACATTGTCTTCTCCATCTTCACCCTATAATACCTAGTACCAACTCAAAAAGTAAACTTACCTTGTTACTTTTTTGTTAAATAATGCATAACTTAAGCTAGGTATTATCATTGCAATGAGCAGTCATTATCATATGTGATCGTTTGCTCTAGAGCTTAATTTAGACAAATATTAAGGGTCTGGTTGGCATGGCGGTGTCGGTCGTGAACGTGGTGGTTATGAATTATCATACGTGAACGCCATACCTCACCTAAGGAGCTTCATTCACTTTTATGTACAAAACTAGTTTTCTATTTTGATGGCGATCATAACCATTGTCTTGCCAAACATGTATTCTATGATGATGACCTTTTTTTTCAAACTCATTGGTGCAAATAAGTGGCGCCAAAAGGAGCCTAAAAGGACTCTATGAGGAGCAAAGTTAAAATAATTAAACTTTATATCTATTGTGTCACCGCTCGGAGAAAAAAATATATAGATCCACCTCAAATTTGCATCATATATATAACAATTTGCCACATTAACTTTGCATAATGGTGATTCTTATAAAGCTGACCCCTAATCAGATGTTGATTTATGATTATTGTATAAAAAGCAGTGTATTGCAAAAGTTATGCAAAAAACAATATAAAAGTCATGAAAAACATAGCAGAAAATTCAACAGAAGATTCATAGCAGAAGATTCATCTAAAAACAGTTGAAATCTATATAAACATACAAGAATGATAATAAAATCAGGAAAAAGGAACAATCATTGGTGTTGTCTGCTATTATTATTCTCTCATAACAATCAAAGTCATTGGAGATCCATCCATTGTAAATTTCCTGACCTCCAAAAGGGATGACCATTGAAATAGCTTCTAAACGTCCACCACCCCATCCTCGGCCCCCACCCGCCAACTGCAAGGGAGGTCACGCCGCCCCGCCGCACGGTCCGCTCGATCTCTTCCACAAATCGCTTGGGAAACAGGGCTGCGTCGAAACCAGTGCTGAAGCCAAGATCGAAGACTTCATCAAAGAAGGGGAGGTTGTGTAGGTCAGCACGCTTGACAAGCGGGGGGAAGTCGATGACCTCGACTCCGGTAACATCCACAATGCTGGAATCTTGGAGGGCGACGACCTCGTAACCATCTCCAACAGAGACACAGAAGAGGAGCGACACTGCTAGCGATTGGAATGCTGGGTTTTTTTTTGCGATGGCCTTCACGTTGCTTGCCAGCGGTGAGCTTGCCTGTGAGGAGGGCTTTCCGTGAGGAGCGCCAGAGAAGGGCTGCGGGTGAGGAGCGCCGGAGAAGGGCTTGTCGTCTATGTCTGGCATATCATTGGGGAAATAAAATAGAATGACAAATTAAAGTTGTGTAGCTTAAAAATCAAAGAAGCACATGGAAGAAATATCAATTTCGAAATGCCTTAAATAAGCATCTCAGAGACAATTAAGAATGGTGATTACCATGTAGGAAAAGCATCATCTTAATGAAATTTATATGACATTTCAAATAAAATATTCTTGACAGTGGGATGAGAGCAAGGAAAAACACCTATCATGGAAATTTATTTGAGATGCAACTGACAAAATCTAGTTCGAATGATGGAGATGATTCTTCATGCCAACAATTCTTGAGATATATTTATCAATAATAATCACAAAACAACCATGCCACAAATAAATTATGGGATAATTAAATTTAAAAGTTTACCTTATGAGCCTATGTAAAGACAATAGACCTGAATATTGATTGCTGATAAGAGCAACAAGAAATGACCAGATAAGTGCACAAGGGCGTCCATTATGAGAACTAAATAAGCATGATTCCATATGTGAAGATGTTTTAGTTGATGAAAAAACAAAGGAGACTTGATGGTTCATCCCTCATTATCAATCCTTCAGACTCTCTAGAGACAAACATAAGTTCTTCAGGAGGTGTATCTCCAATCTTGAATTTAGAGGACCTCAATCCATTTGAGTTATGTCTGTAGATCCAACTGTAGTATTTTGATGAAGGTCAGCAATCCTTCTTTCTATTAACTCTATAATCATAACAGTCTTATTAATAGCTCTCCCCATTGCCTTGAAAACAATTTCATCTTACCCTTTTTCCTGAATCAAACTAGTGGCGTAAGTGATGTAGCTGCGCATCCTTCCCTATGTTGTAATATGGATCTCATTCTCGTTAATAGGCGTTTCCTCCCTAGGTTTTTCCACCCTCTGGTACCGATCCATCTTCATGTCCCAATATCAAAAGAACAATTGAGACTTAAAAAAAAACTAAATTAACATAGAAACTCAAATACAAGAGAACTTTCTCTAAATTAAGAAATCATACAGACAGTTTAACATTCCCCATTACTTCTAAATATCCCAATAAGTAAATAGGGTAGAGCATAAATCAGTAGAAGCAGTTATGTTTAAGTAAACAACATATCTCAGCCTCATTCTTGCTCATCCCATCCTTCCATGCTTGATCAAAAAAATCCATACAGGTAGCTAGAACCAGAACATGCCATTATGCATAAACTTTTATAGTGCTGAAGGTGATGCAACCATAGAGACATTGAAGATAAGTGAACCAGTAAATGTCAATCATAAATAGGCAAAGATGAAAAATTTTAGGTGTTAGTTTGCATTTAATAGGCTTGCACGCATCACATAAAATTAGCAAATTCTCAATGCAAACAACAATTTCTTGCCCATCACTTCTAAAATTCAATTCAAAAAATGTCATGAAGTTTCATCAACGCAAAGTAATAATCATGCCAAACATACGTTCTATGACAGTGATGTTTTTGTCCAAACTTAGAAGAGCAAAAATGCTGTGCCAAATGGTGCCTAAGAAAACTAGCTATCATAAAGACAATAAATGCATCAAAAATATAATTTGATGTCTTGTTACCCTCTGAAGCAGGGATAACATGAAAACTTGAAGAAAGCAATGTAAATAACGGGAGAAAAACTAATCATACCAACCTCAAAGGGAGCAAAACTAGACTGCCCGTCTAAATTTGCAATCGATAAGCCCATAAACACCTGATCAATGGCTCTGTGGTGCAATAAAAAACCAAGATCCCTAGCAAGTAATTGTAATAAGAAGACCTCAGCCGGTATCTCTTAACGCTAAAATCGTTCTTTGTACTCCAAATTCTATAAACACAGCAGAGTAATAGAACTAGATAGGAGATGCCAACATCACGGACATTATTTGGCATGGTGTGTATGCACCAAATGCATTATCCACAAGCACCCCGACCTTCGATTCTCCGCCGGCGGCAATACCATGCCAATGGCTTAAACGCCATCGCTGCTGAAATCGGGGATGATTTTATTGTTCTAGTTCTTTATATCTCTGACAAAAAAATGAATGTTCAGTTACTATAATCAAGCTCAATTTAACTTTTGGACCAATTCTTTATTATTCATGCCCTTTCTGTCATAACTATTATAAAACAAATTAACAAAGTGATTTAAACCCACTAAATTCACAAGGCTCGTAGCATGAAATTGCTTAACAATTAAGAAAATAAATACATAGTTTCAGCTGCATATAAAGAGAGATGATTACAAAACACTTCTGGGATCCATACTTTATAGGAATAGAATCTTTTTTCAATAAACATTTAGTTGCAATGCTTGAGATGCGGCTATGTGAAACAATGAAATCAACAAGTCATAATCAAAACAAAATATAGAGCAATTATTTAGGAGTTGTTTGGCAATAATCACCACACAAGTGTGCCCCATCATTTATGAGTTGTTTGGCATGCAGATTTCCGGCAGCATGGATCATGCAGAATACTCCGTGGAGGAGTGTCTGTTTGGCTGCGTGCGGGATTTATGCCAGGGTTTTGGAATTTGGGACCTAAGATGTTCAATAACCATCTGGAAATCAGCAAAGGTATTTACGCCAGGGTTTTAGAATTGAGAAGTACATGCGGGAGTGGAGGAGAACGCCAAATGGCCCATTTCAGTAATGAGCAGCACTAATAGAGAAATAAACATTCAATAGAAAACAAAAATAAAATGGAATGCTGGAATTGGTTATTCTCTTTGTTGTGGGACCTAAGATGTTGGGAGAGGTTAGGAGTTTTAGTGGAGGAGAACCTAATGTCTATAGAAGACGAAGGACTTGGGACATTCATTAGCCGTGGAACCTAAATGTTGGGAGAGCTTAGGGCTTTGAGTGGAGGAGAACCTAATGCCTGTAGAAGATGAAAAACCTAGAGCATTATTTTTCATTATTATAAAAAATGAAGAATTTCCTTTGTAAAGGAACACTTCTATTGGCTTCCTTGCAACAATTAGGTTGAAGTGTAAGAAAATATGAAGCAGAGTTTTGTACTTCCCACAAAAGTAAATAAACAGCAAGACAGATTTCTCCTTCCCTGCTTCAACCATCTAGAAATCAGATAATGTGGCCGACAGCTGACGGGGATAGCTTGACTTTGTCAAGTATGGACTATCGAGCAGACATAGAGGTGGGAATCAGCGGAATCGCTCGTCGTCGCCGTAGTCGAAGAGATTAGGGCACAGAAATGGAATTACCTCATATGCCTTTAAATAGGCTTTACAAAACAAGACTCTTAATGAACAACAACCAACAACATTTAAGGATGATTAAAAAAAGAAAACATGTAATGACGTGACCATTATATATTACTCCAAAATATATAAAGAGAATGATATTTGTTTGAGACCAAAAACAACTATGATTTTAGATATTAAAGAGAATGATAAAAAAAATAATTGCAGTCCATCTTAAATGACCATTATATATTACTCCAAAATATAACTGTATGCATATTATGCTAACTTTTAAGAAAATTATAAGGGAGAATCCATTACTAGGTGATGTGATATTTACATGGATATAAAACAGATACTAACCGAAGCGCCAGCCAAAAATGCAATCGAATTTCGTACTCCAATTGTGAATCTCTCCACTGCAATAGTCAAAGTTATGTTCAAGTTTTTCAACGATCATATGAATTTTTACATCTCTACCTATGAATATAAAAATGAAAAATATATTATTTTGCTGATCTAGTATATGCAACTCCACCAGAAGCATAGTATACACGATTAATATAACTCTATCACTGTAAAAGACTTATATCCGTGAGAGAATAAGGGAGATGAAGTAAGAGGAAAGTAAAATCTTTAAGAATAAAATGATTTTCGTAAAGATAATGAGTGCTACACGTTAATAATGAGTGCTACAGGTTGCTTGAGAAGCCTCTCTCCAAACCATCTTCGATGCCAAAACTCGTGTTTGGACAAATTGGAATAGAATTGGCACATTCTACTCTAAAATGATCATTTTAGTTAATATTAGACGCTCAAGGAATAGTGTGTATGATGCATGTCTATGAAACTAAGCACAAAGTCAATAGCGCCACTATACTTGCAACTTTGAATGACCCTGAAACTGAAAAAAATGAAGTGAGCTCATATGACTCTGAAACATCTTAATAACACTTCACATGATTGTGAAACAAAAACAAATTAAGGTTTAAAACATTTACTAAATTTAATTGGTAGGGACAAGTTTTGATTTGCCATACATTTGAAAGATGATTAGACGAAGAATGAACAAAATAGTGACCAGCACAGTGGAAGACAAATTATTTACTTATCCATATTGCAAACCTCATTACAGTTTTGTTTTTCGAAGATGCATGCAACTCATTCTAATTGTGAAAATAAAATCATAACTGCTTACCGGTGAAAACAAGTCCCCCCAAACTAAAAGTCCGGTTCATGCGGCTGTAACCGCTTGATCGGTGAAAATAAGTCCCCCCAAACAGAGCCTAAATTAGTTCATAATGTAGAAGATGTGCAATAAAAGAACACAATGGAAGCATAATTAAACAAATAGAAGGACATAATGAAAGCTTAGACGTAAAGAGTTAGGAGCCCAAACCTGGAGAGGATTTGATGATCAAGATCCATATTGAAATTGAAGGCAGAGTCGTAGGTGGGATTTGTTATCAACCACTTCTCCTCCTATCCTGAAAAATAACACAGTGAGGGGCATGAAGAGAGTTAGGAACGGGATAGGATGACTCCAATTTTAGTAATCTTAGAGGTTAAACTATACGGAACTAAGAGGTTAAATTATTTTATCTTCCACTCTGCGCTATGTTTAGTAGATCAAAATTTCTCAGCTATAGCACCAAAATAATTTCCATTTTAGTGTCAAAAATTCTAGACATAAAACTGCAGCAAAAACCTAACATCTCAGTTTCTATCAACGAACAACAAGTAAAAGCAAATCATCTCAATTGAAGAAGGGTAAACGCATGAATAATGTGGAGGAAGGAGAATCGTCTAACCTAGTCGACTATCTCGTAGTAGTGGTTCTGCCGGTTCCTTTCAGGATCGACGGAGATGATCACGTTGATGGCGTAGATGATACCTGGTATGTATCCAAGTATGGTGAGGAGGAGGCATATGCAAAACTCCATCTGAGGTCAAAATTGAAAGAAATAAAGTACTGTAATCGGAGAGGGCGGGGGCGCACGCTGCAGCATCCATGGAGGAGGAAGCCCGGGATTGCGTCGTGCGTCGGGAGATTCAGTGGATTCAATCGTGGAGGAGCGGGGGAGGGTTAGCGTATGTCGTCGAGGACCGGGGTTGCGTCGTCCGTCGCCGAGGAAGAAGAGGGGATGGCGATTTCTGGAGCGCAGCGTCGGGCGCGAGTCGCAGAGGGGGACGGTTTCAGTCGACCGGGGTGAACGCCTCATCTTCATCGACGAACTCCATAGTTGCTGGAGATGAATGGCGAGAAGGTATCAGGCAGATTGCGAGAAAGAAGGGCCGCCGGGTTGTTTTTTGTGAGGAGGCGGGAGGGTAATTTCGGAATAGGGCAATTTCAGTCCGATTCAGCCGGACTGAAGTGAGGCCCGACCGGGGGGGGGGGGGGGGTTGCTGAAGAAATGTCGAAATGAAGGAATTAAATAAATTAATTCGTACCACTAAAATTTTTTAAATTTATTCATATTGTAACCGACAGTTTAATGAATTAATTTCTACCACTAATATTTTTAAATTTTATTATCCGTTGAAATGACTTATTTATTAGTAAATGGTTGCAAATAACAATTTGGGGTTCCATAGTATGATATGTTTGTACATAGCCATCTTAGGTTGTACATAGCCGTTGGTTGTCCATAGTCAATTTAGATGTGTCCATAACACCGCTCTTAATTTAAACATGCTTCTTTCTTTGCAAGATTATCCACAATACTTTGTACAAAAGATGTGTGCACATTATTAGTGCCAAATTTTTGTTTACACTCCCGTCTTCAATTTGGAGATGGGGTCATTGTTATAATGACACGTTTCAATTATAAAATGGGCATTTAAAAATCATATGTGACTACTTTCCGCGTAGATGATTTATGCTCGATCGAGATATCATTCCTGATGGCCCGGGATATTGTTTTTGAGAGATCATGTCTGCTCGCCCACGATATCATTTCTGCTCGCCCGAATGATATCATGGCCAGCAAAAATGATATCTAGCTAGGGCAAATAGAAATGTTATCCAGGGCAAACAGAAATCATCGCAAAAAATAGATGTCACCTCTGTTTTTTAACGCGCCTCTTATAATTGCAACACATCATTATCACAAGGAAAAGCTAGTCAATGCCACTATTGATGTGAAGTCTTTATGAACTAATGTGCAAATTGTGAAGTCGGGCTAGCACTGAGCATAATAATCGAAACTCAATAATCGCTCGTTAATCGTTCGAATTTTCATTCGAATCGAAATCGGAATAAAATAATTCGAATCATTTTGACTAAATTAATTTCGAGTCGATCACGAGTCGCTCGATTTATGATTCGAGCCGACTCAAAATAAAATATAAAATAATTAGGGCTTTGGGTTTGGTGTCGGCGGAATCGGCGGAATCGGCGGGGCTTACAGTGACAGTGAAAAGCCGGAATGCAGTGCGGCGAATGCACTGCACGCTGCAGTGCAGTCCATCCGACGGTGGCGTCGAGATCTCAGCTTTGCGCCGCGATGCGTGCATGCTTTGAGATGAGTGCGATGAGATGTGCACGCATCTCAGCGCCACCGTCCGATCGCACTGCAGCGTGCAGAAACCCTTCTCCATCTTCGAGACTCCGGCTGTGCATCGCGTTCCTGGCCTCCTGCTTCTTGGACGGTGAGTCGGCGATCACAAAGTTGCAAACTGTAAGTTGTGAGAGGCCACCGCGTTTCTTCCAGCTTTGATTTTTCTCGTCCGCCTAGACGGCAGCACAACCAACCT
This sequence comes from Platanthera zijinensis, assembly GCA_039513925.1. Classification (NCBI taxonomy): domain Eukaryota; kingdom Viridiplantae; phylum Streptophyta; class Magnoliopsida; order Asparagales; family Orchidaceae; genus Platanthera; species Platanthera zijinensis. The sequence goes on from CM077080.1 coordinate 232,061,936, forward strand.
CCCTCAATGGTATAGGCATGTCCATTCTCCATAATCTGGAAAGCATAAAACGTAACTCAATGTTACAGGCTTCACAGGTTTATTTTAGATTTGTAAAGTGTTTCATGTTGTTCAGTTTCATCCACTGTCTTTCATATTGGTAGACTTTGATTTCCTCCATAGCAACTCTATTTTCTATAAATTTTTTGGGCAATTCCATACGGGTTGATTAAGGCAATACCTTGTATTGGTGTCAATTTTTTTATTCCGATGATTCCATTAATTTCGAGCCGGCTCAAATTGATTCGAGCCGGCTCGAAATTGATTCGAGCCGGCTCAAATCGAGTTGATTTCGATTCAAGTCGGCTCGACTCGAAATCGATTTTGATTTCAAGTCGACTCCGAGTCGAAAATTTCGATTTTGAGCCGAACCTAAATCGATCGAAATCGACTCGATATCACCCCTAAGTCGGGCCCATATAAAATATTCTCTCTTTTTTAACTGCCGCATGCCGACTACTAGTCGATGCGATAATTGATGTGAAGTCTTTATGAACCAATTTGCATAATTGTGGGTCTCGAGGGAGTAAAGTGCAGCCTGCACTTTACGGTAAAGTGGTGTGGGCATCCAAAGGCCCGTGTGCATGCCCGCACACATCTCAAAGCGAGTACGTCTCAGTTTGCTTTGAGATGTGTGCAGTCATCCAACACGGGCCGTTGGATGCCTGCACTTACGGTAAAGTGGAGCGAGAGCACTTTAACTTTCCCATAGTCATAATCGTGACCTTGAATATGATGGTAATCCATAGTCCTTGCCCAGATGAGGATTGAAGATTCTATGAGAGATAATCATTTATTCTTTTGATAGGAAATTATTATTATTATTATTATTATTATTTACATTATTACACATATTGTGGCTAAACTTGACGCCCTGGTCGGATTGAATTAACTTGGACCGTCTTAGCTCATGGAGCGGTCGAGCGCACACACAGTCAATGAGAGAGAGATTATACACACGATGTTTTGGCATGAAAAAACTCCACAAACGGGTAAAAATCACACGACCAGATCTTTTGCCGGTCGAACTCCACTATCTGTTTTTTTTATTACAAGTTATTTGAAAAATCGAGGGCGACAAACCACTGCTCGTTACACTTTGCAGATGAGAGAGAGAGAGAGTTACTCAGACTCACGGCGAGCAACGGGCTTCTCAACGCGAGGTAATTTGTTGGGGCATTGCGGACAAACTTGCACTTGTTGTAGAAAGAATTTCCTTCTCGCCACTCACTTGTGGACATAGGCGGATTTTTTGTGGAGCGGCGGTGGCTCGAAGGTGGCTGGTAGGAGAAATCCTGCAGAGCTCTGACCTGAGGAAGAAGAAAGCATATGATAGAAATGAGGAGGCATGGTGGCATTTTTATAGCCTCAATGAGTTTGTTATTGTGGTTATGCGGCTATCTGCACACCGTAACCACCAATATCATTATTTTAAACATCGTTTTGGGTGCATATTATTTGCATATTATTTTTACTAAATGCGGGCCCCCACAAAGAACATGTCCCCCTACTACTTGTGGTGGTTACGCGGGTAGTTATCCGCTCAGTAGAGGGCGGCGATCGTGAAAAAACGATCGAATGGCGGGGTAGACGCCCAAAGAGGGCAAGAGAGGCACCCGACCACCACCTCACGGGTGGCTGGCCCCGACAAAGGTGGCGGGCCGCCGACGCGGCCCCGACCGGAGGAGAGGTCGGTCGGCCGCACTCGGGTGGCACACTGGGCCCGGGCCCGGCGGCAGTCACGAGTGTGACCTCGACGTCGGCATTGGGAACCGGCTGCAAGGCCCTGCCAGCCAGAGCTAGCCCGAGCGGGGGGAGATCGGCCGAGCACACTCCGCGTCGGGGAGAGGCACGACCGGTCGTACCCGACACCTCCCGTGGAGGCCGTGAAAGGGAAGGCTCCCGCCGGCCTGGCTGGCCGACGGGGTCGCCGCACCTTGCTGCTGCAGGTGCGCAACCACGAGGTACGACCCCTTAGCCGACCGGAAGCCGGGACGGCTTGAGACGGCCCGCCGACGGCAAGCGAGAGAGGGGGACTGCCCCGGTGGCCGGCCCTGGGCGGCTCGGGGAATGGGATCCCGTGTGCGCAGTGGTTCCCCATGATCTCCATTTAGGATGATGGGGTCATGGGGAGTGGGCTAACCGCACCCCCAATAATTTATAAATAGACTTGTCTCCATCAATTGCCCCCCCCCCCCCCCGAAATGCTCGGTGTTAGAATACATTTTTGTGAGAAGAGCGAGGATTTTCTTTCCACCTACGAAGGATTCATTCGGCAGGGACAATAGTGATGGTGAACGAAGAGGTGTCAGAGATGGCTGACAATGGAGCTTTGCGAGAGAAGGTAAGTCGCAAGAAATGAGGAAAACAGAGAAGGCGCTCGGGCGAGGGAGGTCGGAAGTGTAAAGCCGGCGAGCGAAGCCCACCGACACGGGAACGAACTAGTCAGTCGAGGCACCCGTCGTCACGCCCGCTCTTCCGGGGCAGAAGCGCCCCTAGGTAAGCAGATGCGCACCTTAGGTGTACGAGTGCGCTTCTTAGGTGCACGGGTGAGCACCTTGGGTGCGCGCAGCACGCGAACACATGCCTTCGTTATGCGCGAGTGCGCGCGCCTTAGTGCGTGTGCGCACTGCTGCGCGCATGTTTGGTGCATGTATGCGTGTTGTTGGGTGTGCATCGCGCGCACTACTAGGTGCGTGCGACACACCCTTTTGCCTGCGTGGATGCTCGCACAAACTTTAGGGTAGGCGGGACCCTATACGTTTTTGGTTTGTGCGTCGATTGCGCACTTGCGCACAACGACGTTCAATTGAACATCCTTAGCCAGTCTTTTGCTTTTTTACCTTTAGAGTTCGAAGCGGACTACGAGGTCATTGTGGTTGCGCTCGTCGCTTACCGTTGAACAGGTCGCGGTTTGGCGTAAGAGATTTTAGTTATCTGTCGATCTTGAAGTGAGAATACCGCTTGTTGAGGAGAGAGTTCAGAATCCGCCAAATGGTTGGTTGATGATTTGCGAGGGGACCCTCAAGTATGGCTTTTGCCTCCCCCATATGAGGAGATTGTTGATATCTTGAAGTTTTGCGGCGTCCCGATATCTCAATTCACTCCAGCAGGTATGACCTTATAGGGTTGGTAGTCTTCTTCAGGGAGCATGACTCGAGGTTCTCCTTGGAGGTATTCAACGACTGGTGCGGCGTTCGCATTGACGGCTGTGATTGTGTTGAGATTCACAGCAATAAGAGTTGGCTTGACTTTGAAAGTCGTTCTGAACGATGTCATGGGAAAACTTTTTTTGGCTATGTCTGGAACTTTTAGGGCCTGTCTGAGCTCTGAAATTCTTTGTCTGGTTATTGTCGACGTCAGAGAGGGAGAGAGCGGGACTTCACGTCGATACTGGGGTTCACAGATTCTCGGGAGTTAGCGAACCGCTTGTTCAGTATCTCTTTATTCGTTGAAGATAAGCGTCTGTCCTAATGTGGTCTTTCAGTTGGTGCTGAGCACACTACAGCCGCGCCATTTGTTCATAAAAGGAAGCTTTCTTTGAGGAGTAGTTGTGATGATGTTGCGGAGTCGCAAACTTCGCCAAGTCGAAGAGATGACCTGATTAAGGAGGCCCCTTATGACGAGCCTATTCCAATTGATTCAAGTCTTGAGGTGACAGAGGCGTCTACCCCCCAAGTCCCCTGCACAGAGGCTACTGCTCCCCGAGTGTCTTCTTTTTTGAAGGAAATAAGTGGTGTGGTAGGCAAATCGTCATCTTTCTTCATTATAACGAGTTACTTTGCACGAATCTAACCCCTCGTTTGTTTTTTGCAGATTGAAGCTCAGGTGTATATAACATTCACATGGAATGATCATTATGTGAGCTTTAAGGTCGGATATTTGGCTTTTCAGGAGAAGCGCCAGACAGTAGAGACTTCACTTGCCTCCTCCAGAGAGGAGCTAGATCGAGAGGTATCCCGATTTCGGCAGATTGGGTCAGAGTTGAAATCGGAGTTGGAGGAAGCTCAAACATCATTGTAGATATAAAAGTACTTGGTGCAGAAAACCATGCAAACGCTGAAGATTGCTCAGGAGGAGAGTTCCGGCTTGAGGGCGGAGTTGGAGGCTTCCAAGGCTGAGATAGCGAGTCTTTCTTCAGAAGAGCTGGTACTTGAGATGAAGGTAGCTGGACTTGAGGAATACATGGATTCCATGGACTATATGCGCAATCACGACTTACTGGCTGAGAAGATCTGTGAGGACGTATGGTCCAGAGAGGTTGAGCCTCAGATGGAGTATGTGTGCGAGGTTGCGCTCAGACGCGGGGTGTTGAAGGTTTTTTGCCTGATAGCCAAGCATCTGAAGTGTGACGTCTCACGCCTTAGTTTTGATGACATTTCTGATGACAAAGGGCGTGATCCCTGAGCCTGATGTAGACGACGAGTGGTAGCTTTCCCCTTGTATGTTTGTGTTCATCTTCTTCTAGTCGTGTCTGATATAAATGCACATCTTTTTGTTCGTCAAACTTGCAGGTGTTCTTCACCGTTCTTTATAGTTATTAATGACAATGGTTTTGACCCCGAGGTTACTGTAATGTTATTATTTCCCTTTCTTTACTCTTTCGAATTGTACAAATGTGAGTAACTGGCTGGATATAGACTTGTTGTAATGTTAGAGAGTGTGGTGACTCAATCTGGATCCCGAAAAATGTAAGGATTCGATCCGGGGGTCAGAAAATGTAAGGATTCGATCTGATTGTGGGGCTGACTCTGGCCATGAGAAGACTACTAGGGAATGTAAGTATTCAATCCGGTTGTCGGAGAATGTAAGGATTCGATCCGATTACATGACTACAAGGGGGCATTCCCTAGCAATGGCGGGGCAATGGCCTGCAGTAACGACGAAGAATATAATGATTCGATCTGATTGCCGGAGAATGGAATGATTCGATCCGGTTGCGCGGCATAGCCTAGCTATAAGCCTATTGGCAAAGAATGTAAGGATTCGATCCAGGTGTCGGAGAATGAAAGAATTTGATCCGACTGCGCGACTGCGAGGGGGTATGTCCTGGCGATGGCGGGGCATTGGCCTGCAGTAACAACGGAGAATATAATGATTTGATCCGATCGTCGGAGAATGTAATGATTCGATCCAGTTGTGCGAACTAGCCTGACTATAAGCCGATTGCCGGAGAATGTAAGGATTCGATCTGGATGTCGAAGAATGTAAGGATTCGATTCGAGGAGTGGTCTAGCTGGACCGAAGAGTTGGCTTCCAGAGAATATAAAGATTCGATCTGGAAGTGACCGAGCCTAGTTGGGAATTACTCACTGGAGAATGTAAGAATTCGATCTGGAGAGTGGTCTAGCCTGACTAAAGAGTTGGCTTTCAAAGAATGTAAAGATTTGATCTTGAAGTGACTGAGCCTGATCGTGAATCACTCGCCAGAGAAGGTAAGGATTCAATCCGGGGAGTGTCCTAGTCTGGCCGAAGAGTTGGCTTCTAGAGAATGTAAAGATTCGATTTGAAAGTGACCGAGCTTGGTCGATAATCGCTCGCTGGAGAATGTAAGGATTCAATCTAGGGAGTGGCTTATCCTGACCTAAGAGTTAGCTTTCGGAGAATGTAAAGTTTCGATTCGGAAATGATCGATCCTGGTCGGGAATCGCTCGCTAGAGAATGTAAGGATTCGATCCGGGGAGTGATCTAGCCTGAACGAAGAGATCTTGAGACGAAAATAAGGAAAACACAATGCAATATGATCAAATTGAAGAGAATTTGCGCGAGACGTGGCTCACGACTTTTACATCATAAAAAGCAAACGACAAAAAATAGAAATTCAAGGTAAATAATAAATAAAGAGAAACAATGATAAGAGTGGTGTTGAGTTTTTGATCGGCAGAGGATCTTCATCTCCTAATGAGAGCTTCCTCGATCAATAGCGGTCCTGCTGCGCGGATCGATGTAATCGACATCCACGGTGATTGTTACTGTCAACTGAGCCTGCTTTATGTGACAGGTACGAGCTGTTTCCCAGTTCCCACAAACAACCTTTATGCCTGATGGGGTCTGGAACTTCATAGATAAGTGGGAATTGACGTAATTGCTCCAAAACAGACTGGAGAGGCCTTCTGAAGATGGCGTGGTAAGGTGAACTTGAGTCGATGACGATGAACTGGATATCATGAGTAGTCTGCCTCGGAAATTCACCCATCGTTAATGGTAGGGTGATTATTCCCTGGATTGTGACTGGATGGTTGCTGAAGCCATAAACAGGTCCCGCAACGGCAGTTGCGGATACAGAAAATTAATAATGGGTGTGCACAAATTGATAATGGGGATGCACAATTTTTTTTTAAATGCGTTGTTGGGTTCTAAAAATTTTAACATAAGGGGTCAGCCATGAACTTCTTTCAATTTTTTTTAAAACATTTTCATCTTATCGGAGTTGTTTCTCCCTCATATGGCAATCATTTTTGACGTATAAGTAGTCAAAAATCATTGCTTTGACGAGAGGAATCCAAATACAGTAACCATTTTGAAAATTAATGGGGGTGCCAGTGTCCCTCGGGTCCCCACTCTAGATCCGCCCCTGTGCGGCGAGGCTGAGATGTTGTTGGTGAATTTCATACTATAGAGGGTGGATAAGAACAAAACATCGATAGAGCTCCATTGTCTATGAAATTTCTTTTGACGTTAAAGCAGGGATATCCGACTCCTGCGTAGATGACGAGCGGGTCCTGATGGGGGGGGGGGGGGTCTGCAACCCAGCTTTGAAGTCTTCATTACCAAAGGAGATGGTGAAATCTTGGCTGAGATCTCTATTCTTGTGAGCTTCTTCTGTTGTTTTGACTGAGAATACCTGGGTAGAGAGGAATGGAGGTCCGGCGATGGTTTCAATGTTGTTGACCATTTGTTTGGCGTCGGGGGCCCCCTATAGTGTGTTCTGTTGTTCTCTTCCTTGGCATGGCGCTTGCTGACCCTGTGCCTATCGGTACAACCTCGTGCCCAACGAGTGGGCCCGTCAAGAGAAGACCCAGCCAAATGGTGCGCAGTCTAGGTCTCAGGCGAGTCAGACAGGTGAGTGTAGTGGAACCTCCCCGACTCGCCCACGCCGAGTGGTAAGGAGCGTGGGGAGTGAGTGGAGCATTTAGGCTCGCACTCACCCCGAGCCCATGGCAGGGGGTGGGCAAGTGGGGTAGTCGGACCCACACTCGCCCTAGGCCCCAAGCTGGTGGCAAGTGCCATCCCCATCGAGCACTTGCCTTCCCCAGCGAATGGTATTTTCATGGACAACTCGCCCAATAGTGTCTTTTAATATATTGCCCCTATTAGCCTGCCAGTAGCCTTTCAGAACAACAGAGTTATGATGTTGGCAGACAAATTTGGGCTGCGTATAGCATTTCAGAACACCGGAGTTGCGTTGTTTGTAGACCAGACTTGGAATTCTATAAATAGACCCGATGGGCATCTTTGGAGGGGATCCGGTTTTCTTTTGGCTTCCTCCTCCTTGGATTATTTGGTTCGGCTACGAAATCCCTCCAAGGTGCCCATCTCAGCTTTTGGCTTGGAAGGGAAAGTGCTCTAGAGATCTTCCGGGTGTGTGGCGAGACCTCCATGTTGTAGCCTAGGGTCTGTTTCTAGTTCTGAGCAACCGGTCAAGAGTTCAAGTTTGAGAGAAGTAGGTGCAAGCTACCCCCTTGGGTCCGAACTCTCGTTGAAGCCAAGTTTTGGTTTCAACACTATCCTTGTAGAAACCTTCCAAGGAGTCCTTGGAGGACAAGTCCCTCGATTTCATTCCTTAGTCCAAAACATGTTTTGGTAGTGTGATCATTTATACGGTGAAACTCGCACTATTTCAACTTGTCACTTATTGGGTTCGGTGGCGGCACTCTTGGTCATTGGAATGCTGGATCATCCTAAATTACGTACAATACAATAGTCCAAGTGGTACTTAATAAAGTTTTATTCTCGGGTTGGTCGTTGGCCCCCATTCCTTAGTGGGTCACGACGATGGTCACCGTTTCGAGCTCTTCCTAACGTTGCTCCTCTTGTCTTATGGGGGCCTGCTCTTGTCCCTTCTTCCTATTTTGTCCTCCTTCAAACTGTTGGTGGTGTGCTTCAATAGCCTCGTTGGTTGCTATCTGGACCTCGACCCGGTGAACAATGTCTGGATAACTGGACATGGTTCCCCTCATGAGTGTCAAATAAAAGCTGCTTGGGCGGATTCCTCCAAGGAAGATGCCTCTGAGAAGCTCGGGGTCGACCTCCTCATTATGTCAGATACCTAAAAGGTGTGAGCGATCCCGAATGATTCTACGGTTAGCCACAAACTGTTCTAAAAATTAGCGTGCTAACTCTGCAAAGTTAAGGATGGTTTCCTCTTGAAGAGAATGAAATCAGGTGCGGGTCTGACCCTTCAGAGTGGTTGGGAACACTTGACAGTGCAACTGGACTAGAGCGCTACAAATCCTTATTATGGAGAGGAAATGGTTGACGTGTTCAAGTAGATCCTCTGTTCCGTCAAACGTCTCGATGTTAGGAAGCTTAAAGCCATGCGGGACTGGATGAGCTAGAACCTGGGGGCGAGTGGGGAGCCCTGGTGGATAAGGCAGCGCGCAAAGATGTCCCATTTGTATCCCCCCAACCTTTTCCTTGGTCGGGATGGAGGGTGTAATACTTGCCCAAGGCATCCACCCAGTGCTCCTTAGGGGTAATGATCCACCCTATCTAAGCACTAGTTGGCCTCCTTGCTCGTCTAGAATCACAACATTCACAAAGAATCAGAGATTTGCAGAAGCATGAACAGGAAAATACTATCAAATATATATAACATCATATATATTTACATGAGTACTATGGACATAACCTAAGTTCTTATATAAGCCCGCAGGTTATACATGTTCTACATATAACTCCTCAATCTCTCCCTATCCTGCTCGCTGGTACTCGTGTCTCGAAACTCCGAAGACGTCAGTGGTGCATCTGGTCGAGTAGTCCTAACTGTTGGCACATTATCCTGCGGTAGGGGGTCACTACGGTGCTCCGTTTCCTGTGATTGGTTATTTAAATAACCGTTAGTCACAGGGCTAAGTCAAAACAAATCTCCACCCCGGATCCATGTCTTGGGGACGATCACACACCCACCCAACAATAGTCAAAACAAGAGAGAGTTAGTACAATATTTCATATTTTTAAGCTAGGAGCAACGATAAAGGAAGGGCGGCAAAATATAATTGAAGTGGCAGCAGCAATAACATCAGTTATAATAAGAGCTCCACCAGCACATCAGCACATCAGGTATTAACAACCTGTATCCTATTGCAGGAATTCACAACAGCGCACACATATCCTATGTCGAAATAGTATGGACCATTTCTGTTCCAGCAGGGTAGCGAGCCCCGCGGGCCTCACCGATGTGGCCGTCGGTGACAGTAGCCAGTCCTGCCACTTTTGGGGGTGGTCGTACCGCACAACACCAGGCCCCAACGTACAACCTCGTGTACTATTGGATGTGAACGGCATCTGACGATATAACATTTCGGTCGACTAGCGGAGGAAAACCCAACGGGAAAAAACATAACGGTCGATCACCCGTGGTACCCATCTCCCTATCTCCTTGAGTCGTCGACCTTCCCGCACCGGTACGAACGGTCTGCGGAAGGGACTGACTCGCCACAATTCACCGTAAGAAATTTACAAGCAATCAAACAGTCAATTCTGCTATCACGCACCGGGTCTGTGGTGACTTGCCCTACTATGCTTCAATCTTTGGGCAGTAACACTCAGCTTAACTTTCGACAAGGAGCATGGGAGAACTTTATTTGGGGATAAACTGGAGGAACATCTCAACTCCAGTTATCTCCAACTAAGGCTCAACCTTAACAGATAGCTGCTCGTCAAAGCAGGATCCATACTTATAATAGTAAATTGCAGTAATGAAAATGCGGTAATTAAAGATGTTGATAATATAAGCTGCATAATTAGAGTGCTGGAATGAAATGTGACCGGTATGAAACTGGAGTAGTACTGAAACGAAAGTACTGAATTGAACTTGACCAGTACGGGACTGGAGTAGAACTGAAATGAAAGTACTGAATTGAACTTGACCGGTACGGGAGTGGAGTAGAGCTAAATTGAAAGTACTGAATTGAACTTGACCTGTACGGGATTGGAGTAGAACTGAATTGAATGTACTGAATTGAACTTGACCTGTACGGGATTGGAGTATAACTGAATTGAAAGTACTGAATTGAACATGACCAGTATGGGACTGGAGTAGAACTGAATTGAAATTACTGAATTGAACTTAACCAGTATGGGACTGGAGTAGAACTGAATTGAAAGTACTGAATTGAACTTGACCAGTACAAGACTGGAGTTGAACTGAATTGAAAGTATTAAACGTAAATAAATAAAGGAACTGGACTAGTGCAAGACTGGAATAATCATAAAGAAAATGATTAGTAGTTCAATCACTCCATTCAGGAGGCTTCGTTTCCATCTCCGTTCTCATGAGGCATTTTCAATTCCTTCTCCGTTCTCAGGAGGCATTCACAATTCCTTCTCCATTCTCAGGAGGTGTATTTAGTTCCTTCTCAGTTTTCAAGATTTCTTTGGGTTACACCCATTATTAAGATCCGATAATTTGGTTGCGCCTTTTTAGTTCACGGCTTAATTGGATCAAAGGCTTTTTAGAAGTTACCCCTTTATTATTCATCGAGAATAATTAGCAACTCGCGACTCGTACTCTACTTTCTTAGTCTGCCCAAACTACCCGAGGGTCGAGGTGCTCAGCGGTTTCACGAAATCTCGAAATGCTCGGAGCTTGGCCACTTGCCTCGGCTACTCTCGTCGATAAGGTAATTTGAATTTAATATTTAAATTAGGGAGGGTGGTCGCGCGCTCCAATTTTCATTTCCAAAAAAGAGCGAAATAAATTCCGAGCTCGACCCTAGGATCCCATAAATTGGGAAAAATATCAATTCTTATCACCATGCTCCCAAATTTTAATACAGCCTCTAATGGGATATAAAATAAGCTTAGAAAAATTTGCATAATTTTTCGAGCCATTTTGGGCCTTTATTTTGGCCAAATAAGTTTTGTTTAGGCTTTTTAAAATATCAAATCATTTTCAAAAATTCTCAAAATTTTTGTGGAGGAAGCACTCATCAAGGAGGGGCATTTTTTATGTTCGCCACTTTTCTCCCAGAGACCTAGATTTTCTTCTAGAAATTTCTCAAGTTTCTGTTTAAAAAAGGGGTCTACAAATAGCCAGATTGAACCTGATCCTACAGCTAAGACTGAGCCAGATCACGCCAATCTTTCTTCTGTCCCCATAGCGGTTTCATCACGGATCCGCTGTGGGTGGCGCTAATGCTGAGGCGGGGGAGGGAATCCAGAAATTCTGGGCCGTCCGATCTCACCGTGGAGATCGGACGGTGGCTGCGCCTCCCGGTGTTGTGGAGGGTGGCGGCCTCCACCACCACCGGCCGGATACTTCCATCTGCCGGTGCCGCCCCTAATCGACTCGCCGGGGGTCGGCGGCCCGGTGCCGCCGGCCACTACCGTAGTTAACCTCCCGAGAGCACTGGGGTGGCGGTGGCTCTGCTCCCAGCAACATCGCGCCACCTCGCCTCTCGGGTGACTGCTCGACCACTACACCACCCCCGTCCGGCATGTTGGGGGTCAGGTACCTTGTCTGTGATGTCCCGACGTCCCGGCGCCGCCGGCCACCGCCGTAGGAAAAATATAGAGGCTTGCTCTATTTTTGGGTGCCACTGGAGCGACGTTTTTCGGCAGCACAACCGTACTCCGCCACCGAAAATTTCCAATCCCGGTGACCTAACACTCTCCCAGCGCCATCACCGGCGCTGGGGGATGGCTCTCTGCTCACGGCCACCACCCGACCTGGAGCTTGGCTCGGGTGGCGTCGGCGGCGCTCCGGTCGCTGGGAGGTACATGCAGTACGTTAGGTGGAAAGGGAATGGGGAGGGGAAGAGTATCCACCTGTTCTGGGGGAGCTTGGGAGGGTTCGGCTTGGTCAGCCATGCAAGGTGGCGGAGGGTGTGGGCTCGGGTTTGTCTTTTTCCGACAACTTGGGTTGCGGCAGAGGGGGGTAGGGGAAGGGTGTGCTTGAGTGAGCTTGTGTGAGGGTATAGAAGGGGGTGGGGGTCCTTTTATATCCAGGGGAGGGATGGACATCCCTCCTCTCCCCGGTGTGGGACTAATCCGAGAGGAGGGTGCTTCCCCTCTTCCTCCTGGCCAAGTGGCGCCATCCTGAGAGGGATGGTACTGCCATATGGCAGCATCAAGGGGGGGGGAGAACCTAGTGGACTTGGGTTTTAGAAAAGAGAGAAAGAGAGGGGAGTGGGGTGGGGTTGAGTTGGCAGGCCTCAACTTGCCCCAAGGATGGGCTTGTTGCTTGGGGGCCCAAAGAGGGTGAGGGGGGCAAGCCCCTAGCTAGCCATGACGGGGGGCCTTTTTCTTTAGGGGAAATTTCCAAAACAAATGGAAAAAGGGAGGGTTTGACCAAAGTAAACCCGGGGGGGTCCAGGTAATCGGGGTCGGGTCAAAGTTGGGGTGTCGTGTCATAATTGGTGTGCGCACGCTTTCCAGTGCATGATTGTGCTTGATTTGACCACGAGTTGATCACCAGTCGTCGAAATTGACTGAGACAACTTCTGTGACTTTATATCGATCATACGAGTCCAATGCCACTGACTGGGTCGAATCGATGTTCGTTTGGTAAAAGTACAAAATCTGCGCGTCGTGGCGTACTAAAACAGTCAAAATGTCAATATTCATCATTAGACCACAGATTGCGACGCAACGAGTTCCGACATGCTCGTATTGACTATACGAGGTCATAGGAACTTACAAAACTCAAATCAGAGTTCTCTAGACTGATATTCAAAATCTTGTCTTCGCGACGTTTGTCACAACCCGCATTTTTTCTCACTATATTTTAAATCAGAGTAAGAGAAAATCTACGCGCTGTGATGCCACGTCGAGCAGGGGATAACTGCCGACGTTCAGGCGACACTCCAAATCCTTCAAATCATGAACTAATTGATTATAAAAACTTGATTTATTGATTGGCCGTATCCCTCGGCTCAGTGGACCAAAGAGTCCACGGTTTCAAAACTGATTTTTATACGTAGCGGAAGATACTTCATTTATGACAACATCCTAAATGAGCGCATAAGTGATCCCGAAGGGCCCTTACGCTGAACCAAAACTCTAGTTTTAATTTATACATATATAGGAAAATCATTTGTTATACGTAATTATGAAAGTACGTTAAGTGAGTTCTTTTTTTTAGAAATCATGCTGATCATATGCTTATACATAATATAGTTTTACTTTTAGCTTTTAAAGTAACTAGCAACCTAGCATAAAACTTCCCAGAGCAAATAGACTATCTCCCAGGAAGGGTAGCAGTAAAAGTAAACATATCTAGTGCAAAAGGTAAAACTACCAGGGGCGCCAACAGCTGACACGAACCCACTGGCAAGTATGTATGTCTGTAAGAAAACAGTAAAACTACCTCACTATGACTCAAGGGAGTCTCAACAGCCAACAGAAAAGAAACCTCCAACAGCACCACAGCAAAGCCACCTACTGGCTACTATCCTGAACCTGAGGCATTCAGAAAAGTAGAACGCCTCAGAGCAAGGAATGCAAGTGCTAAAAAGGAGTAAGGTAAAAACAGGTAAAGTAAAGTAAAGAGAGTACAAAGTAGAGTAAAAACAACAATGCCCAAGGAAGGGCGAAAAGCAAACCTGCACCAAGTGCGGGTAAACAGCAACTACTCTGCCTAAAAACCTGCAGAGTCAACATGGCCATGATGCCAAAAAATGCTGCAACACCTACGGAAGAAACGCCTAACATCCTAAACTGTGAGAGGCGGCAGTAGCAAAAACAAGAAACTTGGAATCAGGTTGAAAGCGTTCCAAATCGCCCAACCACTAATTCCGAGTCAACAAATTGCTCAAGGGTTGACACGTGAAGGCACAAAAGACCCATCACTCACTTGCCCAGAAACTACTCGGGTCAAGGTAAAGAGTGTGGTCAAGGCTACATCACGCCACACAACCCCTAAAAGAGCCATCCACCACCACTACTGACTACAACCCACGATTCGGCCTTCGAAAGGTAACAGCCGACAAGGGACTCTCGATACACGAGCAAAACACTCGGGGAGAAATCAACGCTAAGGGATTAGTCGTTGCGATTACGCAACGCCGCTGCGAGTGAGTACACCCACTCGATTCTAAGCCTAGCGTACGAGCACCGACATCGGGTCGCACGATTAAAAGACGCACGACCATAGGCCGTGCGTGCACAATTACACCTAAACGCCTCGATTAGGCAAACTAGGAAAAATCCCAAAACCTAGACCTGTACCTAGGCCTAACATGAACTCAACCCGACGCTAACCCATATCCACACTACACACCTACCGCGACGCCGTCCTAAATCGGAAGCTACTAGCGGGAGGATAAAAATCCTAATTTTCTAACGCGTTTTCAAAAGGGGTTAGGGTTAGGAGAATTTCAATTAAAGATTTCTAATTGCACGAACAAAAGAAATTATCAAGGAATTTAACAAAAAGGGAGGCCAAACGGCGAAAAGAGGGGAAGCACTTGCCTCGCTAAATCACCAAAAATTTCGCCAGCACAACGGCGCTATGGCGGACGCCCAAAAATTCCGGAAGGCTTCCAATCACTCCAACCAACCTAAGATTGCATTCTATCAACACAAGGAGCGAAAAACAAACCACATCCATTCCAAATCACAAAAAAAATCTACGGTGAAACTCAAAATAAATTACCTCGGGAGGGAGATCGCGCCTAGGGGAGTCCGGATCCGGCCTCGGATCGGAAAGGGGAGGCCGGGGCTGCCGGCGGCGGGCGGCGGAAGGAGCGGCTAGGTCGCCGTTCGCTAACTCCCGCTCGGGCTCGGGATACGCACAGGAAAAAAAATAAAATAAAAAGGGGGGGGGGGCGGTGCTGGTTCACGGGAGAGAGGGGGGGTGGTGTTATTATAAACCTAAATATAAACTAACCTAATTACTTTAATATATAAGTTATAATTAATATAATTAATAACCTAAACTAATACACTAATTAAACCCTAATAACATACAACCCAAATAACTATTAATACACATAATAGTATACACCCTCGCACGCATGCACACGCACGCGTACGTACATAAATATAAAACCTAGCACGCAAGGGCACGCACGAAATCGTACCCCTCCGCGCACACAAACTAACACGAACGCCGACACGCACGCGCAAACATACTCAACCCCGCGCGCACGCATACGCAAACATTATTAACCTCACACGTACAACACGCACACCAAACCATAAACCACACCGGCTCGCACGAGTCGCGCGCCACGCGACACATGCGCCAAGAGACATGCCGTCACATAGAAAAATGACGACTCGCACAAATTAACTACCGCCAAAACGACGCGAAAACGCGACGTCCTCGGATTTCGACCAAAATCGCACCGTAGCTAAATACCCGGGCTACGAGAACAACGGCGAAGTCAAAAACGACTTCCGACGAACAAAACTCGAGCTAACCTCGCCCGAAGCCAAACACGAGAATTCCCTGAAAGGCTCAACCGGGTCTCCAAAACAGACACCGGCTAGCTGGGGAAACCCGCAAACAGGCTAAACCTCCAAGAACACCTAACGAGGTACTCTAACCACGGCTCGAGACGGAAAACGTCAACGTAACGCCGAAAAAGGATTTAAAATAAATCATCGAAAATTCGGGGGCGTTACAGTCACTCCCCCTAACAAAAAGTTTCGACCCGAAACTTTGCGAAAACTACTCCTACAACAGGAGGAAAGAAACAAACTACTAGAGAGGAAACGTACCCGAAAACTCAGGGGAACAAATGAGGGTGAGCCTCCCTCATAGCCGACTCTAGCTCCCAAGTCGCGCTCTCCAAATCCTGGTTCCTCCAAAGAACCTTCACCATAGGAATAGACTTCGTCCGCAACACTCGAGCTTGAGCTTCCAAGATGCGGACCGGCACCTCGACATACGAGAGGTTGGGCTCCAACTGGGGCACAGCGTCCAAGACTTGCCCACTGCTCCGCACGCACTTCCGCAACTGGCTCACATGAAAGACATTATGAACCCCCGGGAAGCTAGCTGGCAGATCCAGCCTATAAGCAGCCACACCAACACGCTCCAAAATCCTGAACGGGCCCACAAATCTCGGATCCAACTTCCGATTCCTGCCAAACCTCTTCACTCCTACCATCGGAGACACCTTCAAGAAGACCGAATCATCCACTGAAAACTCCAAATCGGACCTACGCCGATTGGCGTTCTTCTCATACCTCTCCTGAGCAACTCGAAGCTTCTCCCGAATGAGCTTCACGGAAACCTCCATCTCTTCGAGTGCATCAGGACCCAAAACAGGCCTCTCACCGGCCTCGGCCCAAAACAGAGGGGTTCTGCAGCGCCTCCCATACAACGCCTCGAAGGGAGCCATCTGTAGACTCTCTTGGTAGCTGTTGTTGTAGGCAAATTCCATGAGCCGTAAACGCTCATCCCAAGCACCTCCATGATCGAGAATATAGCACCGGATCATGTCCTCCACAATCTGATTCACACGCTCGGTCTGCCCGTTGGTCTGCGGATGGTAAGCTGTGGAATACCTCAAATCAGTGCCCAAACCCTCCTGCAAACTCCTCCAGAAACGGGATGTAAACCGAGAGTCTCGATCTGAAACGATGCTAACTGGAACGCCGTGCAATCTGACGACCTCATCCAAATACAACTCAGCAATCTTCTTCATCGAGTAATCGATCTTATAAGGTACGAAGTGCGCACACTTCGTCAATCGGTCCACGATCACCCAAACAGAATCAAACCCTCTCGGAGATCTCGGTAAGCCTGTAATGAAATCCATCGAGATGCTTTCCCACTTCCAAGTCGGGATCTCCAAAGGTGCCAACTTGCCACCAGGCCTCCCATGGTCGGCCTTCACCCGCCTGCAAGTGTAACACTCCGAGACAAAACGAGCTATATCACCCTTCATCCCATACCACCAGGCGATCTGCTTCAGATCATGGTACATCTTCGTAGATCCCGGGTGGTAGGAAACACTGGATCCGTGAGCCTCTTTGCATACCATAACTCTGATGTCTCCAACTGCGGGGATGCAAAACCTGCCGCGGTACTTCAAAGTACCCGCCTCGTCGATGGAGAAATCTGGCAACTCTCCCCTCTCAGCTCTGAGGTACAAGTGCAACAAATCCGGATCCTCTTTCTGATGCAATCTGGTGAGAGAAATCCATGACGGCTCTGCCACTACCAAACTGCTCTGCAACTCACAGCGTCCTGCGGTGATATCCATCAATAGAAACTCCTCCACTAAACGATCCGCGGTGAGATTGAAGACCTTCCCCGTCTTCCGGCTCAAGGCGTCGGCCACCACATTGGCCTTGCCCGGATGGTACTGAATCTCAACATCATAATCAGCGACATACTCAAGCCACCGCCGCTGGCGCAAATTCAGCTCCTTCTGAGTGAACACGTACTTCAGGCTCTTATGATCGGTAAAGATCCTGCACTGGGCCCCATAAAGTAAGTGTCTCCACAGCTTCAAGGCAAAAATCACCGCTGCGAACTCGAGGTCGTGCGTAGGATAGTTCCGCTCATGAATCTTCAACTGACGAGACCCATAAGCGATCACCTTCCCTTCCTGCATCAACACGCCACCGAGTCCAACGTGCGAGGCATCCACATAAACGTCATAGTCCTGTCCCTCCGCCGGTAAGGTCAACACAGGGGCAGAACATAACCGGCTCTTCAGCTCCAGAAAGGCCTCCTCGCACTTATCGCTCCAAACGAACGCCGTATGCCTCTGCGTCAGCTTTGTCAAGGGCGCTGCCAAGGTAGAAAAGCCCTCGACGAATCTCCTATAATAGCCGGCCAACCCCAAGAAGCTCCTGATCTCCTTGGGTGTGCTCGGCCTACTCCAATCCATCACTGCAGAAATCTTCTCCGGGTCCACTGAAATACCATCTTTGTTCACCACATGACCCAGGAAGGAAACCTGAGGCAACCAGAACTCGCATTTGCTCAGCTTGGCATACAACTGATGATCCCTCAAGGCGGATAACACCAACCGCAAATGCTGATCATGCTCCGCCGCATTTCGAGAATAAATCAGAACGTCGTCAATGAACACGACGACAAACTTGTCCAGAAAGTCCTTGAACACCCGGTTCATCATGTCCATAAATGCTGAAGGCGCATTGGTCAGCCCAAAAGACATGACCAGGAACTCGAAATGACCATGCCTCGATCGGAAAGCCGTCCGTGGAACATCCGACTCTCGGATCCTAAGCTGATGGTAACCCGAACGAAGGTCTATCTTCGAAAATACAGAACTGCCACGCAACTGATCAAATAAGTCGTCGATTCTGGGCAGTGGATACCTGTTCTTGATGGTGACTTTGTTCAACTCTCTATAGTCGATACAAAGGCGCATCGAACCATCCTTCTTCTTCACAAAGAGAACCGGAGCACCCCAGGGCGACGAGCTCTGCCTTATGAAGCCCTTCTCCAACAACTCATCAAGCTGAGTACGAAGCTCTTCCAGCTCTCGCGGGGCCATCCGATACGGCGCCTTGGCAATCGGACGCGTACCAGGCTCCAAATCAATCACGAACTCCACATCCCTGTCTGGAGGAAGACCGGGAAGATCGCTAGGAAACACGTCAGGAAACTCTCGCGCAACCGGAATCTCATCCAAAAGCGGCACACTGCTAACAGTCCCCAACACTGAGACTAGACAAGCAAAACTACCAGCAGGAAAAACCCTCTGAGCACATACCGCAGAAATCGCCGGAGAGTCCCGACGCGAATCACCGAAAACACTCCCGGGCTGACCGCTGTCCTTTCTGAAATCCAAGCGCTTTCCCCTGCACTGAATCACTGCATCATATCGGGACAACCAGTCCATACCCAGGATGACATCGAAATCCTCTAAGTCTATAACCTTCAGATCAGCCTTGGCCAGATAATCCCCCAACAAAATAGGGCAGTCCAGAATGCCCTGATCTGATATCACGGATTCACCCGAGGGGAACTTGACGCTAAAGGCACCACCAACACGATCAAGAACCCACTGGCACCGCTCGACAAAGGCCCTAGCCACGAAGGAGTGGGTAGCACCTGAGTCAAACAGAACGCGGGCCCAGCGGTTCCTTACCTTAAATTTCCCTATACACAAACAAAACCATAAACGCACAAGCAATAAACAAAACAATAGCAACACTAAAACTGCTACAAAAGAGAAAGCCAAGCGAGGGGGGTTTACCTGAAATGACCTGCGTCGAAGTCTCAGCCTCCGCTGAAGATACCACATTCAGCTTCCCTTTACCCTTGTCCACCGGCTGAGGCGGAGGTAAAGCCTGAAGCGGAACTGCATGAAGAGCGGACTGAACCTGAGGGCACCTCGACTTAACATGGCCCTTCTGGCCACACTGGAAGCAAACACGATCCTTGGACCAGCACTGAGCAGCATCGTGACCGGGTCGCTTGCAGACAGGACAAGGAACATCCCTCCTAGGAGCACCCTGGATAGCATGCACATGCTCCTTCTTCTGGACCCTTGCCCTCTTGAAGCACCTCTCAGCTGGGTGGCCCGGATGGCCACAGAAACTGCACACTACCTTGCTCTTCTTCTCAGAAACAGCACCAAGAACCTGGGGACCCTTTTCCTCAACTGACCTCCTCTTCTCGCTTCTCGCCTGCTGTCCACGCTGCTTCGCGTTCTCGATAGCCTCTACCTTCAAAGCGGCCTCAACTGCTCCCGCATAAGTAACTGCGCCATGAGCAACCGCAAGCTGCTGGACATCGCTCCTGAGGCCACCAAGAAAACGCTTTGCTCTGTCCTCCTCAGTAGCCACCAAACTCGGAGCGAATCGACTGAGTTTGCCAAACTCAATCTCGTACTCGTTGATGGTGAGCTGACGCTGCTTCAGATGAAGAAAATCATTCATCAGCCTGTCTCGCTCTACTGACGGTAGAAACTTCCTCATCAGCAACTCCTTGAAAGAACTCCAGGAACATTCTCCGACCATGCCTTCCTTCTCTCTTAACCACCAGGTCTTCGCCAAACCCTTCAGCTGATAAACGCCCAGCATCACCTTCTGATCATCTGAGATACCTGAATAGTGGAGCATCTCCTCCATAGTGATCAGCCAGTCGTCCAATACCATGAAATCCGCCTTCCCATCGTACGTGGGAGGGCTCAGCCTCTGGAACTGGGAGATGAAAGCCATCCCGGGGGGCACCACCACTGGAGGCACGAGAGGAGCAGGGGGGGCAGGAGGGGCTAGGACAGCTGTACCCACGGCGGGGTCCTGAACTCCCGGAGTCTGACCCGCCGCTCCGGATAAAAAGGACTGCATCTGGGCCTGCAACTCCACCACCTGCCTTGATAAGGCCTCGTTACTCTGCCTCAGGCTTTCCACCAACGCATCACTTTGAGCACCGGAGGACTCACCCTCAGACTGGGGAGTCGACCTCGTCACTCTACGCTTCGGCGGCATACTATAAGGAAAATTAAAACATAACAAACGATCAGAACTTAGCTAAACTCCTAGGATTAGACAAAGGTACAGACAATACATACATAAATATGATCTTCTACTGCTATATTTGCTCTGAGATTTTATTTTATTTAATACAAAAGGAATGATATGCTTAGCCTAAGATGGTTCACCACCATCACACTAACTCTTGTGCCTAGATCGGGAATGCATGAATTATATTATTTTTTGACTCAAAAACTATGTGTGTACACATGTCATCCTGCACGTCTTTAGCTTGGCGCGTTGTGCTTATGCGATGTTATGCTATGCATGATTATGCTATGCATTCTAAAAAGGCCCTAGTGCATGCCATGGCGGAGTACACATGAAAATGTTATGCATCCCATACTACATAACATTCCCATACGACTAAAAAGAAAACGTGCTAGTCGCAGTCATGTGGTGAGGTTATGCATCCCATACTACATAACCCTCACATGTAGCCCCTATGGTGGATCCATATACGAACACATATTATGCATCCCATACTACATAATATGCCCCGTATACTTCATGTTATGCTTATGCGTGTGGTGCAGTGTTCGTGCTTCAGCCAAAACGTGCCGATGACATGTCGGTGTGTGTATGATATGACTCTAAACATCTAACACAAACAAAGGAAGGTTGCCCGACCAATTGTCAAGCAACCTCCCTCTGATACCAACTGTCACAACCCGCATTTTTTCTCACTATATTTTAAATCAGAGTAAGAGAAAATCTACGCGCTGTGATGCCACGTCGAG
Organism: Platanthera zijinensis; assembly: GCA_039513925.1. Classification (NCBI taxonomy): domain Eukaryota; kingdom Viridiplantae; phylum Streptophyta; class Magnoliopsida; order Asparagales; family Orchidaceae; genus Platanthera; species Platanthera zijinensis. The sequence goes on from CM077080.1 coordinate 232,083,349, forward strand.
CAGGGGATAACTGCCGACGTTCAGGCGACACTCCAAATCCTTCAAATCATGAACTAATTGATTATAAAAACTTGATTTATTGATTGGCCGTATCCCTCGGCTCAGTGGACCAAAGAGTCCACGGTTTCAAAACTGATTTTTATACGTAGCGGAAGATACTTCATTTATGACAACATCCTAAATGAGCGCATAAGTGATCCCGAAGGGCCCTTACGCTGAACCAAAACTCTAGTTTTAATTTATACATATATAGGAAAATCATTTGTTATACGTAATTATGAAAGTACGTTAAGTGAGTTCTTTTTTTTAGAAATCATGCTGATCATATGCTTATACATAATATAGTTTTACTTTTAGCTTTTAAAGTAACTAGCAACCTAGCATAAAACTTCCCAGAGCAAATAGACTATCTCCCAGGAAGGGTAGCAGTAAAAGTAAACATATCTAGTGCAAAAGGTAAAACTACCAGGGGCGCCAACAGCTGACACGAACCCACTGGCAAGTATGTATGTCTGTAAGAAAACAGTAAAACTACCTCACTATGACTCAAGGGAGTCTCAACAGCCAACAGAAAAGAAACCTCCAACAGCACCACAGCAAAGCCACCTACTGGCTACTATCCTGAACCTGAGGCATTCAGAAAAGTAGAACGCCTCAGAGCAAGGAATGCAAGTGCTAAAAAGGAGTAAGGTAAAAACAGGTAAAGTAAAGTAAAGAGAGTACAAAGTAGAGTAAAAACAACAATGCCCAAGGAAGGGCGAAAAGCAAACCTGCACCAAGTGCGGGTAAACAGCAACTACTCTGCCTAAAAACCTGCAGAGTCAACATGGCCATGATGCCAAAAAATGCTGCAACACCTACGGAAGAAACGCCTAACATCCTAAACTGTGAGAGGCGGCAGTAGCAAAAACAAGAAACTTGGAATCAGGTTGAAAGCGTTCCAAATCGCCCAACCACTAATTCTGAGTCAACAAATTGCTCAAGGGTTGACACGTGAAGGCACAAAAGACCCATCACTCACTTGCCCAGAAACTACTCGGGTCAAGGTAAAGAGTGTGGTCAAGGCTACATCACGCCACACAACCCCTAAAAGAGCCATCCACCACCACTACTGACTACAACCCACGATTCGGCCTTCGAAAGGTAACAGCCGACAAGGGACTCTCGATACACGAGCAAAACACTCGGGGAGAAATCAACGCTAAGGGATTAGTCGTTGCGATTACGCAACGCCGCTGCGAGTGAGTACACCCACTCGATTCTAAGCCTAGCGTACGAGCACCGACATCGGGTCGCACGATTAAAAGACGCACGACCATAGGCCGTGCGTGCACAATTACACCTAAACGCCTCGATTAGGCAAACTAGGAAAAATCCCAAAACCTAGACCTGTACCTAGGCCTAACATGAACTCAACCCGACGCTAACCCATATCCACACTACACACCTACCGCGACGCCGTCCTAAATCGGAAGCTACTAGCGGGAGGATAAAAATCCTAATTTTCTAACGCGTTTTCAAAAGGGGTTAGGGTTAGGAGAATTTCAATTAAAGATTTCTAATTGCACGAACAAAAGAAATTATCAAGGAATTTAACAAAAAGGGAGGCCAAACGGCGAAAAGAGGGGAAGCACTTGCCTCGCTAAATCACCAAAAATTTCGCCAGCACAACGGCGCTATGGCGGACGCCCAAAAATTCCGGAAGGCTTCCAATCACTCCAACCAACCTAAGATTGCATTCTATCAACACAAGGAGCGAAAAACAAACCACATCCATTCCAAATCACAAAAAAAATCTACGGTGAAACTCAAAATAAATTACCTCGGGAGGGAGATCGCGCCTAGGGGAGTCCGGATCCGGCCTCGGATCGGAAAGGGGAGGCCGGGGCTGCCGGCGGCGGGCGGCGGAAGGAGCGGCTAGGTCGCCGTTCGCTAACTCCCGCTCGGGCTCGGGATACGCACAGGAAAAAAAAATAAAATAAAAAGGGGGGGGGGCGGTGCTGGTTCACGGGAGAGAGGGGGGGGGGGTGGTGTTATTATAAACCTAAATATAAACTAACCTAATTACTTTAATATATAAGTTATAATTAATATAATTAATAACCTAAACTAATACACTAATTAAACCCTAATAACATACAACCCAAATAACTATTAATACACATAATAGTATACACCCTCGCACGCATGCACACGCACGCGTACGTACATAAATATAAAACCTAGCACGCAAGGGCACGCACGAAATCGTACCCCTCCGCGCACACAAACTAACACGAACGCCGACACGCACGCGCAAACATACTCAACCCCGCGCGCACGCATACGCAAACATTATTAACCTCACACGTACAACACGCACACCAAACCATAAACCACACCGGCTCGCACGAGTCGCGCGCCACGCGACACATGCGCCAAGAGACATGCCGTCACATAGAAAAATGACGACTCGCACAAATTAACTACCGCCAAAACGACGCGAAAACGCGACGTCCTCGGATTTCGACCAAAATCGCACCGTAGCTAAATACCCGGGCTACGAGAACAACGGCGAAGTCAAAAACGACTTCCGACGAACAAAACTCGAGCTAACCTTGCCCGAAGCCAAACACGAGAATTCCCTGAAAGGCTCAACCGGGTCTCCAAAACAGACACCGGCTAGCTGGGGAAACCCGCAAACAGGCTAAACCTCCAAGAACACCTAACGAGGTACTCTAACCACGGCTCGAGACGGAAAACGTCAACGTAACGCCGAAAAAGGATTTAAAATAAATCATCGAAAATTCGGGGGCGTTACAACGTTTTACGAGGAATGGTCATATCAACCATATGACCTTAGGGTCCAACGGAACGAGTTCTGATGCACTCGTATTAACTATACGAGGTCACAGGAACTGACATAACTCGAATCGGAGTTCTTTAGCTCCATTTCCCGCTTAGGGTTACCTCCTACCAGGTCACGGGTAGGGGTTCAGGTCACTTTTATTGAGACCACTAGGGTTTCGGTGGCCCAATAAAAGTCGGGATGTTACAATCGTATAAAAATAAAAGGATTTTCGTCCCCGAAAATTTGCTCGAAGTAGGGGGAAAAAGTAACATACCTGGGAAAAGAGCTCGGGGTGCTTTTCTCAGACGAGTGCTTCAGGTTCCCATGCAAACTCATCTCGTCCGCAGTTTGACCACAATATCTTGACCATCGGAATGGACTTGTTGCGCAAGGTCTTCACCTTGTGATCCATTATTCTGACTGGTTCGAGCTGGACGGATCTATCTGACTGCAGCTGTACTGGCGGTGTACGAAGATGTTGTTCTGGTTGCCGGAGGACTCGTCTCAAGGAAGATACATGAAATAAATCATGAAGATTTCCTAATTCTGGGGGCAGGGCTAATTGATAAGCAATAGGGCCAACACGCTCTATCACCTGATAGAGGCCCAAATAATGGGGATCTAGCTTCTTCAGCTTTCTCAACCGAGAGACACCATGCATGAGTTTAATTTTTAGAAACACCATTTCCCCCACACTGAACTCCACCGGTCGGTGTTGCGCATCATAATACTTGGCTTACTGGCTCTGTGCCTCCCACATCCATTCATGGATTAGTCGTATCGCTATCGTAGTTTCTTCAATATAAGCCACTCCTAAGGCTTCTGGGTCCTCTTCCTGAGCCCAAGTCAATGGGGTTCGGCAACGTCTCACATACAATGCCTCGTACAGAGCCATCTTGATGCTGTCTTGATAACTATTATTGTAAGAAAATTTGACTAAAGGCAACAGATGCTCCCACAGTTCGTTGCGCTCCACTATGCAAAGTCGAAGTAGATCCTCCATCATCCTATTCATCCTTTCCATTTGTCCATCTGTATGAGGGTGGAAGGCAGTGCTAAAGTCCAACTTGGTCCCAAGTATGCCTAAACCCGTCTCCATTCCTTGGATGTGAATCGCCCATCACTATCCGACACAACGGACTTTGGTACTCCATGGAATCGGACTACTTGCTCCAAGAACAACCTGGCCAGAATATCAACTTCGTCTCCCTGTTGGATCGGTATGGGATGCATCAGGCCTCATGGGATGCGTCATTCATCTTTAACCCTTTGGCAGGTTTGGCACTGGGCCACGAAGTTGGTGACATCTCATTTCATTCCAGGCCAGTAAATGATCCTGCACAGATCAACATACATTTTAACCACACCAGGGTGGACGGAATACCTCGAGTGGTGCGCTTCTTACAGAATCTCTTCACGAATTCCCCCGGTAGAGGGGACAAATATGTGATGCTTGAATTGCAGAATCTCATCATGGAGATTATAATACTCATGTGCCCCACCTTGCAGAGATCGAATGATCGAAACTACCTCTGGATCAATCTTATGGGCCTCTCGTATCTGATCCCAGATGTCGCATTGGATCTTCATCAAATACAGTTGGGCATGGTATTCATCCGAATCTCTTCGGGCAACCAGGGTAATTTCTAAGTCTATCAAAGACTGAAATAGTCTTTTGGGATTTTATCCATCCAACTCCCAGCTACCGAAGGTTGGCGGCTTAAAGCATCGACAACTCTATTAGCCTTCCTGGGGTGATATTGGAGAGCAAAGTCATAATCTCAAAGGAATTCTAACCATCGGCGCTGTCAGCGGTTCAGCTCTTTCTGAGTGAAGATGTGTTGGTACCCTAGTTTGATTTGAGTTTAGTCTTCTCCTTTTGTCCCTTGACCCAAGAAATATCTATGGTCAATGGTTAGTGGTCTAGCTGTAGAGTCCTCGCTTTTCCAGATGAAGAATTTGGTTAAGTAGTTTGTTCGTTCGACTATGGTCGAACGCCGCTCGACTATCGTCGACTAACTGTTCGACGATCTTCTATCAGTTGCTCGACGTTCTGTCTGCGAGGATAGTTCGACTATCTGTTGATAGTTCGACTATCTGTGTGCTGTGATAGTTCGACTATCTGTTGATAGTTCGACTATCTGTTTGTTTGATAGTTCGACTATCTGCTTGGATAGCTCAACTATCTGATAGCTCGACTATCTGTTTGATAGGTCGACTATCTGCGTTGTTTGATAGCTCGACTATCTGTTGATAGGTCGACTATCTGCTATCTTCCGATAGTTCGACTATCTGTTGTGATAGTTCGACTATCTCCTTTGATAGTTCAACTATTTGGATCGTTCGACTATCTGTCCGATAGTTTGACAATCTCCATTCTTCGGTCGACGATCTCCGAGGGTCGTTCGATGTTTTCTGTTTGCCTTTTTATTTTGTATTTATTTATTCTATTTAATTAATTAATACATTATCTGGCATTTTATTTCAGTTGTTTTATGATAATATTTCCAGGCAATATCTGCTCCATCCCTTTTGCCTGAGTCAAATCTTTTTAGATAAAGTTGTTTGTCTTATTAGTTGACAGTGTATTTTACTTTATCTGCTGTCAGTCCTTTATAGCCGTTAGACTGAAAAGTCTTCCTTCTGCTATAAAGAGTTTGTCTCTGATGTGATTTTATTTAGTACCTGTATTATCATATTGCTTCCTGCAGCTTCCTTGAAAAAGGTTTATCCCTTTTATAGAATATTTTGCTGCAGAGTTTGTTTGTCTTTGTGATATTTGCAGCCCAGGTTTCAAGTTTCAGAAGAAGACAAACAGTTCAAATTGAAAAGAGCTGTTGCTTGTTGCTGCTATAAAAGGAATCCTTTGGAGAAGGATTTCAGCTAGCTAACCAGTTATTCATTTAAGCATTCAAACTTTCATCAAGACCAAGTTTAACTGCTCTCAGCAATATTCATTCAACTGAGAAGTGTTAAGCTCTTCTGCTCTTCTTCAACCTGAGTTCTCCTGCTTCCAGGAAGTTCAAACTCAGAGTTCTTTTGAAGAAGAATAAGAAGAAGATAGCTGCTAGAAGATTTCTATTTTATATTTTATATCTTCTTGTAGTTTTTCCTTCAGTTTTTACTGAAGAGTTTCTGCACTGAAGCAAGACTTCACCTGGACATTCTTTGAGCCAGGGGGAGCCTTATTTATTTTGAGCTTTCTAGCTCAGTGCAAGTCTTTGTGCTTCTCTAATCTATTGTAAAATAGAGAAGACTTTTTAACCTTCTTTCCCCCTCCTGTACAGGGTTATTGCTCCCTTCAAAAGTATCCCTTGGTGGCAGGGCACCTGATCAAAAACCTGTGTTGGTTTTTAGACACCTGATCAAAAGTCTAAAGGGTTTCTAGATCTACCTGAAGCAGATCTTGTGGTGGCAGGGCACCTGATCAAAAACCTGTAGTGGATTCCTACCTTATTGGTAGAAGAGTGGACGTACCCAAGTTGTTTGGGGAACCACTATAAATTCCTTGTGTCGTCTGGCTTGCTTAATTTAATTCCTGTATTGTGGCTGTGATTAGATATAACTAGGTTTGCTAGTTGCTGATTAGGATTTCCAAGCCTTAACTGTAATTACAGTTAGCTTGAGTTTGTGCTTTAGGGTTATTTCTATATCTATAATCTTTTCATTCCGCATTTCACTCCAAGGGAGTTGGGTAGACTATTAAGTTTTGTCTGGTGCAAAATTTGATAACTCTATTCACCCCCCCTCTAGAGTAGTATCTATCCCTTCATTTTCAATTGGTATCAGAGGGAGGTTGATTGACTGTATAGGCTAACACCTAAGTCACAAGATCCTGATAGATACCAAAGTTTATAGATATTCACTATCACTATCATGGCCCAGTCCAAGGATTATTCTAGCACCAGACCTCCAGCATGCAACTTAGCTAAGTTTGGCATTTGAAAGGCAAGGATCAAATTATATATGAATTCTATTGATGAAAGTATCTTTGCTTCTATTTTGTCAAGACCCCCAAGAGCACCTGCTGCTGCTACTGCCTCATCATCTGATATGAGTGCAGTGCCTCCTCCAGATTACAATGATGAGTACAAGAAGGCAAAGATAGCAGATGCCAAGGCGATGAACATTCTGGCTCAGACAATGTCTGATGAGGTATTCCAGAAGGTAGCTGACTGCTCTTCAGCAAAAGCTATGTGGGATACACTGAACCAGATTGTAGCTGGTTCAGCTGATGAAAGGAAGGACAAAAGGTCCAACCTTATCTCACAATATGAGAACTTCAAGAAAACTGATGCTGAATCAGTTGAAGCCATGTATACAAGGCTCAGCTCAATCATCAATGAGCTGAGGACCCTTGACAAGGACATATCATTGACAGAGGTCAATGATAAGATTCTTATGTGCTTCCCTAGCACATAGGATCTAAGGATCTGGCCTATCAAGGAAGCCAGAAGTACAAATGAGATTTCAACTGAAGCCCTTCTCGGCAAGCTCAAGTCTTTTGAGTAAGTGCTGAAGACAAGGGAAGCAGAAGCTGAAGCAAAGACCCCTACTCCAACAAGAAAAGAGCAATCTCTAGCTCTTAAGGCTGCTGATGCTTCTGAAGGCAGCCAATCCAATGAGGAGCTAATGACATTATTTGCCAAGAGGTTTCTCAAAATGGGGAGAAAGGAATTCAGAAAGAAGTCTTCACGCTATGAAGACAAACCAAGGTATGACCGTTCACCTGCTAAAGAAATTATCTGTTATGGTTGCAGGAAGCCTGGACATATCTTACCAGATTGTCCAGAGGAGAAGAACAAAGATAAGAGGAAAGAAAAGGAACAGCACAGGAAGCACTCTAAGCCATCCTCCTACAAGAACAAGAAGAAGGACAGAGGTTTCATTGCTGAAACCTGGAGTGATTCTGATGAAGAATCTTCCTCCTCTAGCTCCAGTGAGGATGAGGAAGAGAAGAAGGCAAAGGAAGTTTGCCTGATGGCAATAGATGCCTGCAGCAATCATTCAGCTGCAGAGATTTCAGATTCAGAGGAAGAAATGCCAACAGAAGATGAGGTACTATCTTCTTATGACTTTACTTCTGAAGAATTCAAATTAGATTTTAAGTCTTTATGCTTAGATTTAATTAGTTCTGAAAAAGAGATTAAAGAACTTAGACATAGGCTAGCTGAATCAGAAATCATATCTACTGAAAATATTAAGTTAAAGGAAGATCTCACTAATTATAGTGAAGAAATTAAGTTTCTTAAAATTGAGTTAGCCAAATCTAAGAGGTTAGAATAATCTCTAAATGGTAGAAGCCTTAAGTTATTAGAAATAACCAACATGACTAACACTAGGTCAGGCAATAACAAACTAGGCTTAGGAGCTTCTCCAAGTGAACCCCCAGTTATTCTTAAAAATAATCTTTCAACTCCAGTGAACTTCATTTCAGCTAGTGGAATGAAGAACACTGAGCAAGTGAACCAAGTTAATAAAACTTTAAATAAAGCTAAGAGAGAAAAGAGGAAGAAATTTTTTAAAGAAATACAAAGAGCGTCGAACGCTGCTCGACGATCGGAAGCACAATGGTCGAACGAAGCTCGACGATCTGAGCGCCCATCGTCGAACGTCGATCGACGTTTTCAATATTATTTTCAAAATCATCATCAAACCCGTAGAAACCTAAATGAAAATAGAAACCCTAGGTTTGTTGACCCATCATCTGCATGGAGAATCCCACCTAGGAGATCTCACCCATTAGGTTATCACCCTCAGCCTGCATTTTCATTTATTTCTAGCTTTTCTTATGTGAAAAACAAGGGACCCAAGGTTACCTGGGTCCACAATGTCTAAATGAATGTCTTGCAGGTGAAGGCCTATCCTATCACTCAAAATAAGTGGTATTTGGATAGTGGATGTTCCAAGCATATGACAGGAAATAAAAATCATCTGTCAAAATTCAAAGCTAAGCTCGGCCCAAAGGTTATCTTTGGAGATTCAAGCTGTGGTCAGACAGAAGGCTATGGCAGGATCACAATTGGAGATGTTACTTTCAAGAGAGTTACATATGTGACTGGACTGAAGCACAATTTGATCTCAGTCAGCCAGCTATGTGATGCTGGCTACCAGGTTTCATTTTCTAACTCTTCTTGTAATATTACTTTAAATAATAATGTTGTTTTAGTAGGCATTAGATTAGGTAATATTTATTTAGTAGATTTCAATTCAACTCACTCTGAAATCTGTTTATTTAATGAAGTAACAATTAATAATAATTCTTTGTGGCATAAGAGGCTTAGTCATGTTAACCTTAAAAATATATCTAGGTTATCTAAACACAACCTTGTTAGAGGTTTACCTTCTTGCCCCTACAAGAAGGAGAGCATATGCAAGGCTTGTCAGCTAGGCAAGCAAACCAAGAATTCTTTTAAATCTGTAAATAAAAGTGATTCTCCTAGAATCCTGTATTTATTACATCTGGACCTTTTTGGCCCAATAAATGTACAGAGTTTAGGAGGGAAGTATTACACCTTAGTAATTGTAGATGACTTCTCTAGGTTCAGTTGGGTTTTCTTTTTGAGAACTAAGGCTGATAACTTCAAAGCCCTTACAGACTTTCTATTATGTGTGCAGACTGAGTACTCTACTCATGTGGCCTTGATCAGAAGTGATCATGGTACTGAGTTTGACTCTCTTCTCATGCAAGAATTCTGTGAGAGAGAAGGTATCAAACATAGCTTCTCAGCTCCTTGAACTCCCCAACAAAATGGGGTAGTTGAAAGGAAAAATCAAACACTCATTGAAGCTGCTAGTACATTATTGGCAGATGCTAATATGCCTCTCTCCTATTGGGCAGAAGCTGTTAGTACAGCCAATTATGTCTTGAATAGAAGTCTGATACACAAGCTTAAGTGTAAAACTCCTTATGAGTTGCTTAAAGGAAAGAAACCTAAAATTAATTATTTTAGAGTATTTGGTTGTGTAGTTTACATTCTTAATAACAATAAAGAATACCTTAGAAAATTTGAAGCAAAAGATTCAATGGGAATTATGCTTGGATATTCCCAAGTAAGCAAAGCTTATAGGGTTTATAACAAATCAACCTGTAAAATTGAAGAATCTATGCATGTATCTTTTGATGAGTCTCAGATGTTTTACAAGGAGAAGGAAAATTCTCCTTCCTCCAGTTCATTGCAGGTACCTGATGCTACTCAAGAAATTCTTTAACTATCAACTCTTCAGATCACTGAATCAGACAGTGATGAAGACATTGCAGAAGCTGTTGTTGTACCACCAACAGTAGATCAAATTCCTCCTGTGGAATTAATCCTAACTGTTGCTGAAGATCACATCCCACCTGCTGATATTGTCATACTTAGAGATCACCCCACATCTCAAGTGATAGGAGACATATCAGTTGGTGTTCAAACAAGACATCAGCTAAGACAGGATGTGATGCACGCTTGTTTCCTCTCACAGATTGAGCCCCTCACCTTTAAAGATGCAGAGCTAGATCCCCACTGGATCATTGCTATGCAAGAGGAACTCAATCAGTTTGAGCGATGTAAAGTTTGGACTTTGGTTCCAAGACCTAAAGGCCAACTGATCATAGGCACCAAGTGGGTGTATAGAAACAAGTTGGATGCAAATGGAATTATTGTAAGGAATAAAGCAAGGCTTGTAGCTCAGGGCTACAGACAGGAGGAAGGTATAGATTATGACCAAACCTTTGCTCCTGTTGCAAGGCTAGAAGCAATAAGGATCTTCTTGGCCTATGCAGCCTACATGAAGTTTAAGGTCTTTCAAATGGATGTCAAAAGTGCATTCCTGAATGGTGAGCTTAAGGAAGAGGTGTTTGTTGAACAACCACTAGGGTTTGTTTCTTTAACTCAACCCTCACATGTGTTCAAGTTACAGAAAGCTCTATATGGACTAAAACAAGCACCCAGAGCCTAGTATGAGACTCTAGCTAGTTTCCTTTTAGAGCACAACTTTACTAGGGGAGTAGTTGATAGAACCCTTTTCGTCAAGCACCACAAGGACACAATCCTGTTAGTTCAAGTGTATGTGGATGATATTATATTTGGTTCCACTGATCCCAAACTTTGCAAAAGGTTCTCTGACCTGATGCACTCTAAGTTTGAGATGAGTAGTATGGGTATGCTGTCTTACTTTCTTGGTCTCCAAGTTAAGCAAGATGCTGATGGTATCTTCATCTCCCAATCCAAATATGCCAAGGAATTGGTAAAGAAATTTGGGATGGCTGATGCTTCAGCAATGCCTACACCTATGGCTACTAATGTAGTTATTGATTCTGATGATCACGGCAAGCCAGTTGATCAAAAGAATTATAGGGCCATTGTTGGTTCCCTATTATATCTAACTGCAAGTAGGCCAGATATAATGTTTGCTACATGCCTTTGTGCTAGATTCCAGGTCAACCCCAAGGAATCTCATCTGATTCTTCTCAAGAGAATCCTGAGATACCTGAAGGGATGTCCAAATCTAGGACTTTGGTACCCAGCTGAGTCAGAATTTGAATTGATTGGATATTCTGATTCTGATTATGCTGGTTGCAGAGTTGACAGGAAGAGCACCTCAGGAACTTGTCAGTTCCTGGGAGAGAGATTGGTCTCTTGGTTCTGTAAGAAGCAGGCTTCTGTCTCAACTTCAATTGCAGAGGCTGAATATATAGCAGCTGCCAGTTGTTGTTCACAGATCCTGTGGATTCAAAACCAGCTTGTGGATTATGGTTACTCACACAAGAACACCAAAATCATGTGTGATAGTACCAGTGCTATCTCAATTGCACAAAATCCAGTGCACCACTCTAGAACGAAGCACATTGAGATTTGGCACCATTTCCTGAGAGATTGTGTGGAAAAGAACAAGATTTGTCTTGAGTTCATATCCACTGAGTTTCAGAGAGATGATATATTCACCAAGCCCTTAGATGAACAGAAGCATCTGTTCTTTCTAGTTCAACTAGGCATGATCAATGGAAGAGACTAAGTGTGACTATATCTGCCAATGTTGAAACTTGTTTGAAGATAGTCGAACGACGTTCGAAGATAGTCGATCGGGTCAAGCCCATCGTCGACCTATGGTTGATGAAAGCTTGCCTGTTTGAAGATCGTCGACCGACGTTCGACCACCGTCGAACAAGTCGAGCTCATCGTCGATCTCTGGATGACGACAGCTTGTTGTTTGAGAAGCCGAAATAGTCGAACGATTGCTCGACTACTCTGCTTCAGGACCGATCGTCGAACGACCGTTCGACCATCGTCTCCAGTATCTTTTAAATAGATCGACTATCTCCGGTCTAATATAAAGCCGATAGTCGACCTAGGTTAAAAGATCTTCGCTTTTATCGTCGACGGAGAGCGTCCTTTCGCATTCCGTCTTCCCGCTTGCTCCTTCTCTTGCGATTTTCTGCCGATTCGTCTTCTCCATCTTTCTCGCGCATTCTCCAGCACTTCAATGGCGATTTCTCCAGCATTGCTCGCAGTTGTGAAGTTTGATGCAGGTTTCAGTGTAGACTTCGATGCCTTCAGCTATTGTGAATCAGGGATTATGGAAATCCTCCAGTTATGTAGAGATCAAGGGTTAGAAAGACTAATGTCTACAAGGATTAAGTTAAATATTCCCGAGATTAAGGAATGGGCATTTACTTCGTCCTCCACCGACGAATCGATGACCGGCTCAATTGGCGGAGAAGAGGTTATTTTGACTCCCGCCATTCTGACTGATTTATTTGGATTGATAAATGGTGAAGAAGAATTTGAGCAAGATGCTCCAGAGTTCGGAAGAATGTTGTTAGAGCTGGGACATGCCGAAGCATTCCCTCCAAGCTCCTCAAGGTGAATTTTCCCTTCAAGATCAAGTTCCTTGCAGAAATAGTTGGAAAAGTGCTTCTAGGAAAGCACTCCGCCCATGACAACATTACTAGACAACAATTTGCACTGATGTGTGCAATTGTAAATCAGAAAAGGATTAATTGGGCAAGGGTTTTGTTCGATTTGATAAGGAAGAAGAATAGTAAGAAAGAGGTTACCCTAGGCAGGGTTATTGGGATTTTTCTGAAAGAGAAATATTCCCATCTGCTGGTTTCAGTTGCTACAACCATTAATGCCAGCAAGAAAATGGATCCGAATTTGTTCTCCAAGTGGAAGAGGACCTTCTTGAAGCCCGCTCTCACAGGGGTTGCTCCAGCGGCATCCGAGAGCACAAGGACTGATTCAGTCACTCCTCACCCGCTAGAAGCTGGCTCAGCTCATCCTTCTCTTCCATCATCTTCTTCTGCTCTGCAGTCTACTTCAGTTGAAGTTCCATCAACTTCAGCTGAAGTACGACTTTCTGCTTCTCCTGTTCGAGATACAACCACGGTTGTTATTCCTTCTCCTCCTGCATCTCCTATACCATCTCATCTGGCTGAGACATCTCAACCCAGTTTTGATTTATTGGTTTCTGAAATATCTTCTCCAGTTCATTCTCCACATCATTCTCCATCTCCTGTTCGTTCTCCAGTTCAACAGGAATACATTCCTCCTGCTGATCTTCTATCATCTGCAGTTCCCCCACATTCTTTTGAAATCACCCCAGCATTCATATCCAGCATCTTGGAGTTGATTACCCCTTCAATCAAAATCATGATTGAAGAGGCAATTGCTCCACTTGCTTCCTCCATTGCTACTTTGACTGTTACCATCCAATCCCTCTCTAATTCTGCTGAGCCCTCTTCTTCCAGGGGCCTGGTTTCAGTTCCCACTGAAATCAGGCAGGGGGAGATGTTCTATGAAGATGTCTCAGAGCTTCCAGCCTCCCCTCCAGCAGATCCTCCAGCGGTGACAGATATAGTGATGACAGTTCAAGAAGAGACTGCTCCAGCTCAAGAAGAATCAGTTTTAGTGTTATCTGAAAAAGAGATTGTTGATGCTCTATTGAAAATAGAATTTACTGTCAAAGTTTGTTTAGAAGATCTCACCACTCCTTTGGTTGCCCGTTTCCTAGAAGGCATTATTACATCCTATCTAGATGAATCCTGGGAGTTGGTAAAGTATGAAGGTAATTCACTCATCCGTTTTATTGACGAGTCAACTGATTTGCTAGTTTGTGAATACCTAGAAGGAATGCTTTTAGCTTATATAGCAGATTTGTGTTCATGAATCTACAGATTATATTAAAAAAGATATAGCTGCTCAAGTAGAAGTAGTTGTTCGAGAATCTGTTTCAGATGTTTTAGTTGTTCCAGATGTCATAATGACAGTATCAGAACCCTCTCCAGAAGTTCCAGCTGATCTTTTGCCTGCTGCTCAAGATACTGAGTCTGCTCAACCAGCTCAGTCAGATGTGCAAATAGATCCAGAATTGGATCTTTTCTTAGCTGATATAGAAGTTGTTGTTTCTGAAAGCCAAGATGAAAAGACCCCAGTACTGAGTTTAGAAGAAGAGAAAGCAAGAGCTGCCTGGTAGCAAAGAGTACAAGATATTCTGAAAGAGAAAGAAAAAGTTTTGCAAGATGAAAAATCTATTGTTTGGGATGATTCCCCAGGGTTGGATTTAGATACCCTTCTGGCACAGGATGCCATAGAAGAAGAAAAAGAGAAAGCTGCTCTGAAATCAAAGGAAAAGGCTGTATCAGAAGCCTATGACCCTTATGATCATCCTCCCTCATCTCATTCTGAAGATGAAGATGATTCAGATATGTCTGAGGACTCTAAGAAAAAGAAAGCTGCAAAGAGAAAAAGGAAAGCTGTTGCTCCTCCTCCTCCTAATCGAGACAATGATACTCCTTATTACATATTGAAAGGGATTGACCCTAAGTCGAAAGACTTCCAGCAGTGGATGTGGTTTTCCAAGAACCAGCAAAAGGAGAGAAAGAAATCTAAGAGATATGATAGTCCTGCTCCCAGATGGACACCCAGAGGTCCTCCTCCTCCACCTCCCAGTGTAGGAGCCTCTGGCAATTTATCTGTTAATCCATCTGCTCCTTCTGCAAAATCTGCTCCTTCTCAGCCTCATTCAAGGAAAAGTTCTCAAAGCCACCAAGGCAAATCATATACTGGTACTACAAGGCATGATACTGAGGTTAAAGAGCAAGTAAAGGAGGTTGTATATCAAAAGCCAACTTTTTCACCTCCTCCATCTCCCAAGAGAAAGGTTTCTCCTGATATACCAGTTCATATTGCTAAGGATGTTGCAAAAGGTAAAAGAACCATTTTCTCTGAAAAATCCAGTAAAAAGTTTGCTAAGTTTGCTCCTCCATCATCTTTAGTTATTCAAGAAGTTAAAGATACAGCTGAAAGTTTATTAGATTTATCTGTTAAATTTAAAACTGTGAAGCCTATTGATACATCATCTGAAAATGTGTATGAAAGCCAAGAGTTAGATCCTGACTTCAGGATGGCTCGATTTCTAGAACTTGTTGGATCAGCCCAGATAAAGAAAGCTAAAGCTGAAGGAAAGGACTCTACAGGATTTACTACAATGTCAAAGTTCAGAATGAAGGAACTCGATAAGATCCAGGTTAGCCCTGAGGTATTTGATCCTTCTATATATATGGAAAAGCATCCAGAGGCAGTTGTTCCAAGGGCTGCAGAACTGAAGATTATTGGTGTGCAAGATTTGAAGATGTCTAAGAAAGAAGCCATTAATCTCTTGCGGAAAGTTTCTTTTGTCCCTAGCTCTTCTGACCCTAAGCCAGATTCTGTAGATTCTTAATTCTGATTGACTGCTGTTATATATATCTGACTGTTTGATAATTGCTAGTTAATTGTTATCTATTTCCTGTATTATTTTATTGCTCTATAGCTAGTTCTGTGTTTTAGTTTTTGAGAGACTTAACTCAAATAGGGGGAGATTGTTGGTACCCTAGTTTGATTTGAGTTTAGTCTTCTCCTTTTGTCCCTTGACCCAAGAAATATCTATGGTCAATGGTTAGTGGTCTAGCTGTAGAGTCCTCGCTTTTCTAGATGAAGAATTTGGTTAAGTAGTTTGTTCGTTCGACTATGGTCGAACGCCGCTCGACTATCGTCGACTAACTGTTCGACGATCGTCTATCAGTTGCTCGACGTTCTGTCTGCGTGGATAGTTCGACTATCTGTTGATAGTTCGACTATCTGTGTGCTGTGATAGTTCGACTATCTGTTGATAGTTCGATTATCTGTTTGTTTGATAGTTCGACTATCTGCTTGGATAGCTCAACTATCTGATAGCTCAACTATCTGATAGCTCGACTATCTGTTTGATAGGTCGACTATCTGCGTTGTTTGATAGCTCGACTATCTGTTGATAGGTCGACTATCTGCTATCTTCTGATAGTTCGACTATCTGTTGTGATAGTTCGACTATCTCCTTTGATAGTTCGACTATCTGGATCGTTCGACTATCTGTCCGATAGTTCGACGATCTCCGTTCTTCGGTCGACGATCTCCGAGGGTTGTTCGACGTTTTCTGTTTGCCTTTTTATTTTGTATTTATTTATTCTATTTAATTAATTAATACATTATCTGGCATTTTATTTCAGTTGTTTTATGATAATATTTCCAGGCAATATCTGCTCCATCCCTTTTGCCTGAGTCAAATCTTTTTAGATAAAGTTGTTTGTCTTATTAGTTGACAGTGTATTTTACTTTATCTGCTGTCAGTCCTTTATAGTCGTTAGACTGAAAAGTCTTCCTTCTACTATAAAGAGTTTGTCTCTGATGTGATTTTATTTAGTACCTGTATTATCAGATTGCTTCCTGCAGCTTCCTTGAAAAAGGTTTATCCCTTTTATAGAATATTTTGCTGCAGAGTTTGTTTGTCTTTGTGATATTTGCAGCCCAGGTTTCAAGTTTCAGAAGAAGACAAACAGTTCAAATTGAAAAGAGCCGTTGCTTGTTGCTGCTATAAAAGGAATCCTTTGGAGAAGGATTTCAGCTAGCTAACCAGTTATTCATTTAAGCATTCAAACTTTCATCAAGACCAAGTTTAACTGCTCTCAGCAATATTCATTCAACTGAGAAGTGTTAAGCTCTTCTGCTCTTCTTCAACCTGAGTTCTCCTGCTTCTAGGAAGTTCAAACTCAGAGTTCTTTTGAAGAAGAATAAGAAGAAGATAGCTGCTAGAAGATTTCTATTTTATATTTTATATCTTCTTGTAGTTTTTCCTTCAGTTTTTACTGAAGAGTTTCTGCACTGAAGCAAGACTTCACCTGGACATTCTTTGAGCCAGGGGGAGCCTTAATTATTTTGAGCTTTCTAGCTCAGTGCAAGTCTTTGTGCTTCTCTAATCTATTGTAAAATAGAGAAGACTTTTTAACCTTCTTTCCCCCTCCTGTACAGGGTTATTGCTCCCTTCAAAAGTATCCCTTGGTGGCAGGGCACCTGATCAAAAACCTGTGTTGGTTTTTAGACACCTGATCAAAAGTCTAAAGGGTTTCTAGATCTACCTGAAGCAGATCTTGTGGTGGCAGGGCACCTGATCAAAAACCTGTAGTGGATTCCTACCTTGTTGGTAGAAGAGTGGACGTACCCAAGTTGTTTGGGGAACCACTATAAATTCCTTGTGTCGTCTGGCTTGCTTAATTTAATTCCTGCATTGTGACTGTGATTAGATATAACTAGGTTTGCTAGTTGCTGATTAGGATTTCCAAGCCTTAACTGTAATTACAGTTAGCTTGAGTTTGTGCACAACACTTGTGTTAGGCTTTAGGGTTATTTCTATATCTATAATCTTTTCATTCCGCATTTCACTCCAAGGGAGTTGGGTAGACTATTAAGTTTTGTCTGGTGCAAAATTTGATAACTCTATTCACCCCCCCTCTAGAGTAGTATCTATCCCTTCACTTTCAAGATGTATTTGAGGCTCTTGTGGTCAGAGAAGATCTCGCACCTTACCCCGTACAAGTAGTGCCTCCAGATTTTAAGGGCAAAGATGACAACGCCTAATTCTAGATCATGAGCCGCGTAGTTCAACTCGTGCGGCTTCAATTGGCGAGATGTGTAGGCCACCACCTTGTCGTGCTGCATCAGAACAGGTCCTAATCCCTTTAGGGATGCATCAATGTAGATCTGGAATCCCTCGGTTCCTGTGGGGATCATATGGACTAGTACATAAGTCAGCCGCTTCTTCAACTCGACGAACACAGTCTCGCATTCTGGTGTCCATCGGAAAGTAACATCCTTCCTGATAAGGGTGGTGAGGATTAATGCAATCTTGGAGAAACCTTCTACGAACTTCCTATAATACCCGGCAAGACCAAGGAAGCTTCAGATATCTGCCGCTGTTCTGAGCGGTGGCCAATTTTGTACTGCCTGGATCTTGGCATGATCCACTAGTACCCCTTTCTTGTTTATAGTGTGGTCCAGGAATCTGACTTCTTCTAACCAGAACTCACACTTACTGAATTTGGCGAAGAGGGAGTGCTCTTGAAGTTTCAGTAGCACCATCTGCAGGTGTGCACCATCTGCAGGTGTCTAGTATGGTCTGCCTTAGTTCTTGAGTAGATCAAAATATCGTCAATGAAGACGATCAAGAAGTGATCTAGGAAAGGCTCGAAGACTTTATTCATTAGGGCCATGAAGGAAGAGGGTGCGTTGGTGAGCCCAAAAGGCATTACTAAGAACTCGTAAAGATCGTAACGGGAGCTGAAGGCAGTCTTGGGGATGTCTTCCTCCCGGATCTGAAGCTGGTAGTAGACTGATCTCAGGTCCATTTTGTAAAACACAGATGCACCTTGCAGCTGATCGAACAATTCGTCGATCCTCGGGAGGGGGTATGTATTTCACATCGTAAGCTTATTTAAATCTCGGTAGTCTATACACAGACGTAATGTTCCGTCTTTCTTCTTTACGAACAGTATTGGGGCTCCCCAGGGCAAGGAACTGGGGTGAACGAATCCAGCATCTATTAGCTTCTATAGTTGAATATTTAACTCAGTCAATTCTCTTGGGGCCATCTAGTAGGATGCTCGGGACAATGTTCGAGCTCCAGTCGCGAGCACTATCTGAAAGTCAACTTCTCGTTGTGGTGGTAATACTGGGAGGGACTCATGGAAAATGTCTGGGAAGTCGCGTACTACTGGGACCTTGGCGAGCACTTCAGTTTTGTCCTCCATTTCGAAGTAAATAAGGTACACCTCATCCTTCTGCTGGACTGATCTCATAATCTGCGCATAAGTCAAAATAATATGAGGGACAGAGGATACACCTAACAACATCCTGACTGTTTGGGTTCTGCAGTCGGACCTCTCGCGATGAATAGTTTATTTGTGCCTTGTACTCGGCTATCCAGTCCATTCCCAATATAATATCAAATCCGGTTATTGCCAAGATTGTTGCATAGATCTCAAATTCCACGTCCCCTTGTATAGCCTGGAATGAGCATTTCTCCATTGACGTCATGTCTAATCCATCCCGTAGACGGATTCGTATAGACAGTTCGGACGAGAAAACAACATTCTCCTTAATCACAATAAAATTGTGGGATACAAAGGAGTGCGTAGCTTCAGTGTCGAAGAGGGTCTTGGCGGGGTGTCCTCCTACCAACAGAATTCCTGACAATATAGGGAGTATATATATTATATATTAATACACAAAATGTAGGTATACATAAATATCCAGTATAGCATAAGTATCATCATCTGATATATCTTTATCGTCTAATATATATACCTATCACTACATTGGGGGCTAGTCCGTGGTACAGATCTAGTGCATAGGCCTCCAAGGGCACTGCTCGGCCCTGTTGGCCTCTCCTGCCAGCTCTGCCTCTTTGACTCCTCTGGCCCTGTCCTCGTGCTGGTTGCCCACCCTACACAGCTCATAATCCTGGCCTTCCTATTGCCTGTGGGTAGAAGACCCTCATATACCCTGGCTGCTGACACAAGAAGCAATTCGCTGCGAAGGGAACGTCACGTCGGACTATTACCGCGAGCTGTGGTGCTTGAGCTGGTCTAACGTCCTGCTGTATTGTTGGGAATGCTGGTGAGCGCCTATAAGGTTATCTGTAGTGTCTCTATCTGCGCTCTCTATCCTGTCGTTGGGGAGCAGCTCCTCTGTCTCGTCTTTGACCTCTAGGGACCTCGACATGTCCTCTGTGCTGCTGGGCTAGCATTCGCTGGTCTAACTCTAACGCCGCTGCGTGAGTAGCTATGCTGTGGAAGATAGACTGAGAGATCATAATCAGGGACTGTCTTAAGTCATCTCGTAGTCCTCAGTAGAAACGGGAAGCTCAATCCCTATTGGAGGCAGCCAAGTTCCCAGCAAAGCGTGCCAGGTGTATGAACTCTTTCTTGTACTCTGACACCGTTCGGTCACCCTATCGGATGTGCAAGAGCCTCCGAGAACTCTCCCCATAGGATAGCACTCAACGGTCGTCCTCTAAAAATCGAGCGGCTGGCCGCTCTCCACCATTCCCTAGTATATCCCTCTAACAAGGTCACTACCAGTGATACTGCAGCTACTACTGGGAACATCATGCCTACTAGCAGCTCCTCCACACATTCCACCCACTCCTATGCCTTGATGACAGTCTTTGTGCCTCTGAAAGTAGGAGGCCTCAGTACTCAAAAAGTCATCAGCAAATTGGTAGGTGTCATCATCTCTCGTGGTGGTTGTGTCAAGGCTGTCCGTAAGGTGTCCCGGATGGCTGTCAATGTCTGCCCTAAGTCAGTCTCGGCAAATGGTACAACCGCGGGGCAATCGGGTCTAGAGGTGGGGTGGCGAGAACATATCCTCTAGAAGAGGACCCCCCGTTATTGTACTTCGGTATCTAAAGAAGCAACAGGAAAGAGTGTCACTACTTTGCAAAAGTAGGGAAAATTTGCAAAAATGACTGACGAAGCGGAAACAACAGTGTGCGGGCATACTATCGTACAGTCTAGAATCCCTAAGCCTCTACACTAGGGTCCACCAGGCTTTCGATGCAAGGTTCGTCCCGAACCAAGGAACGAAGCGAGGGATAAAGGGATCCTGAGACTGCTCCACAAGGACGAATCGTGAAGGCTTTGATCCATTTCTAGTACCCCCCCCCCCCAACCTTTGCCCAGTTCGGGTTGGAGGGTGTACTACTTGCCCAAGACGTCCACCCAATGCTCCTTAGGGGTAACGATCCACCCTATCTAAGCACTAGTTGGCCGCCTTGCTCGGCTAGAATCACAACATTCACAACATATCAGAGATTTGTGGAAGCTTTAACAGGAAAACACTATCAAATATATATAACATCATATATATTTACATGAGTTCTAGGGCCATAGCCTAAGTTCTTATATAAGCCCGCAGGTTATACAAGTTCTACATATAACTTCTCACTCTCTTTCCCTATCCTGTTCGATGGTACTCATGTCTTGTAACTTTGAAGATGTCAGTGGTGCTTCTGCTCGAGTAATCTTAACTGCTGAAACATTCTCCTGCGGCAGGGGGTCAGTACGGTGCTCCGTTTCCTGTGAATGGTTATTTAAATAACTGTTAGTCACAGGGCTAAGTGGAAACAAATCTCCTCCCTAGATCCATATCCTGGGGACGAGCACACACCCACCCAACAATAGCCGAAGAAAGAGAGAGTTAGAACAACATTTCATATTTTTAAGCTAGGAGAAACGATAAAGGAAGGGCAACATAATATAACTAAAATGGCAGCAGCAATAACATCAGTTATAATAAGGGCTCCACCAGCACATCAGCACATCAAGTGTAACGTCCCCGGTTTTTCTGAGATTATTTAATCTTTAATTGACGTTACGTTGATACGTTTCCGGCTTGTGCCGTTGTTAGAGCGTTGTCTTAGCTCTTTAGGTTCTCTAAGTGGCTTGCTTTGTAGCCTGTTTACAAGATTCCCTAGCGAGCCGGAGTCTGTTTTGGTGACTTGATGGAGCCCCTCCGGGAATGCTTATGTTTTGTCTTCGGGAGGTGTTAGCCCGAGTTTTGTTCGTCGGATGTTGATTTTGACTTTGCCGTTATTTTTTGTAGCATGAGTATTTAGCTACGGTGTGAATTTCGTCGGATTCCGAGGTTGTTCGGCTTTCGCGTCATTTTGGCATTTTATTTTAATTAACTGATATAATATTATATCATGTTAATTGTTTGTGTTGTATGGCTGTGTGGTTTAAAATAAGTAACTAATGTAATATATTATTATATTAGTTAGTATATAAGCTATTATTATAATAGCTATTATTATATTTAGTGTTATAATTTAAGTGCCTGATTATTTAATGATAGTGACAGATTATTTAATGCTAGTGGCTGAGTATAATATACTTATTTAGTATTATATAATATATTTAGCTGAGTGAAGAGATGATTTATATAGCTTATTTTAGTCATTCCTATTCATCTTCCCCAAAACCCGACGGTTAGCTTCTTGCGGAAGAAAGAGGGCGACGGAAAACCTGGAGCTTCCGGCCGCCGATTTCTTGAGGTTTAGAATTCGAAATTCTGGTTTGAGTCTAGATTTGGACTGCTCTCGCCTAGATCTACCTCCCTAAGGTAAGCTTTTCGAGTTTCTTGGATTTTTTTTGGAGGTTAGGGTTTGCGGGTTGACTTTGTTTTCTTTCTAAAGCTTCGGATTTTCTTAGATAGCTGCTCTCCCTGCCATATCCGAGTGAGGAGGAGTGTAGCTGGCCGATTCCCAAAGATTGAGGCAAGTGATGCTCTTTCATCCTTGCCAAGACAGATTCTCTGTTTTCTTATTAGTTTTATCCCTCTTTTGCTTAGATCCTAGGTGTAGTGTAGGTTTTGTCCATGGTTATATTGTTGTTAGTATAGAGAAGCTCCAGCTAGTCCAAGTTTTTTTAGAGAGAAAATGTCTGAGTGGGTCTGGTTTTGGATGGATAGGTATAGTCAGTGTCAGTATAGTTAGTATTAGCAGGTTTCCTTCCAGATAGTCTATATAAGAAGAGAATTTTCTAATATTTTGGCTGTTGCTGTGATTTATCTCCCTCAGTTTAGATAAAATAGCTTTTTCTGTCAGGTTCTGTCTGTAGGCGTTGAGTGTAGCCTTAGGCGTTGAGTGAAAGCTGAGGTACTAGTCAGTTTCTAGGCTAAGTATAAAAGCGTTGAGTGTGGTGAACACACTCAACGCCTAGCTGTTTTGGTCTGGAGTCTAAGTAAAAAGCATTGACATCGTTGAGTGAGGTGAGCTCACTCAATGCCGTCTGCCTAGTTAGATTTTTTCTAAGTCTTTTGGCGTTGAGTGAGTTGAGCTCACTCAACGTCGTCTAGCCAGTCAGTTTTTTTCTAAGTCTTTTTGCATTGAGTGAGTTGAGCTCACTCAACGCCGTCTAGTAGTTAGATTTTTTCTAAGTCTTTTGGCATTGAGTGAGTTGAGCTCACTCAACGCCGTCTAGTCAAGCAGATTTTCTAAGTCAAAAGCGTTGAGTGTGGTGAACTCACTCAACGTCGTTCGTTGTTTAGCTTTGACAGCATTGAGTGAGCTGAACTCACTCAACGTCGTCGGCCTTGTTTAGTTCTAAGTCAAAAGCGTTGAGTGTGGTGAACTCACTCAACGTCGTTGGCTGTTTAGCGTTGATAGCGTTGAGTGAGCTGAACTCACTCAACACAGTCATCTAGTGAGAGATTTTGCGGCTAAGTGTTTTGGCGTTGAGTGAGTGGTACTCACTCAACGCGGCGTCAAGTGAACTCGACGCTTTTCTCGCTTGGTGTTTTAGCGTTGGGTGAGTGGTGCTCACTCAATGCGGCGGCGAGTGTATCCGATACGGCGTCGAGTGAACTCGACGCTTTTCCCTTTGACTTGTAGTTTTCTCCGGAGTCTCTTAGTGTGGGTTTTTATAAGGTTTTGGTGATGTTTTCGGCTAGTTTTCGAACGCCGAATCGTGAATCATGGCAGGTGGTTCCTTTGTTTTTCTTGAAAGGGATGTTTGGTGTTAAGCCGTGGCCACCACCATTTTAGCCCCGGCTTGGGCCGGTGTATTGGACCCTAAGGCTGCACTGGTGGCCCTTGAGTTATTTAGATCTGGTTGTTTGGATGAGAGCTGTTTTTGGTCACCAACCCAGATCCATGGTTTTACCACTGCTAATGATTCACAGGTTAAGACTGTTAGTTCCTTTCTTTCCATATTATTTGGGAAATTGCGGCTTTATTGTTCTGCAGGTTTTAGCGGAGCATGTTGTTATTCTCGCACTTGGTGCGCTTTGATTACTCTTCTTCTTTGAGTACTTTACTTTTGCTGTCAAATTTTCTCCCTTTTGCCGAATTTATCATCATTCTTTTGTAGGGTTTGGTAAACTCCTTCCCTTTTATTGCTTATGATCTACTGCTCTTTTACTGCTTGTTTTTCTCTTGCTGAGGTGTTCTTTCTTTGAATGTCTCAGGTTCAGGGTTATAGCTGATTAAGCGGCTAGTTTTCTTTTGGAGCTTGCTAGTGATCTGCTATTTTGCTGAGGGTTCTTTCCCCATCTTTGTGAGGTAGTTCTTTTCTTGTTTCTTTTCTGTATAGACATACATACTCACCAGTGGGTTCGTGTCAGGTTGTTGACACTCACTGATGGTTTTCCTTGTGATGCTAAGTATGTGACTTAAACTGCTAGTTTTTGCCTATTTTTGAAGATTGTTTACTTGCTCTCTGGAATTATTTTATGCTAGGGTGCATGTTAGATATTTTTAACTTATAAAACTCCTATCGATATTACTTAATACATGTCATATTTCTAAAACTAAAGAATTATTTTCTAAACTAACGTAAAGACTATCTTTATACTATACTAAACTTAGAGTCTTACATACCATGAGTTGTCCTTTGTGGACGTTTACGCTCATGTAGGATGTCAAACCATCTTAACTAAAGTATTTTTCTGCAGCGTATAACTATATTTTACTCGTGGAATAGTTGATCCACTGTGCCGAGGGATACAGCCATCTAATTTGAATGATTTTCTTCATAATAACTTATGAATTATGTATAACTTGTTTAGGTTGGTGTTTTGCCTGAGCGTCTGCAGTTATCCCCTACATGGCGTGGCATCACGACATGTATTTTCTCTTACTCTGATATAATTTTATTGCTGAGAAAATGCGGGTTGTGACATCAGGTATTCACAACCTGTATCCTATCGCAGGCATTCACAGTCGCGCACACATATCCTATGTCGACATAGTATAGACCGCTTCTGTTCCAGCAGGGTAGCGAGCCCCGCTGGCCTCACTGATGTGGTCGTTGGTGATAGTGGCCAATCCTGCCACTTTTGGGGGTGGTCATACTGCACAGCCCCAGGCCCCAACGTACAGCCCCGTGCATTATTGGATGTGAGCGACATCCGGCGATATAATATTTTGGCCTACCAGCAGAGGAAAACCCAACGGGGAAAGACATAACGGATGATCACCCATTGTACCCATCTCCCTGTCACCTTGAGTCTTCGACCTTCCCGCACCGGTACGAACAGTCTGCGGAAGGGACTGACCCGCCACAATTCACCGCAAGCAATTTACAAGCAATCAAACAGTCAATTTTGCTAGAACGCGCTGGGTTTGTGGCGGTCTGCCCTACTATGCTTCAATCTTCAGGCAGTAACACGCAGTTCAACTTTCGACAAGGAGCATGAGAGCACTTTATTTGGGACTAATCCTGGAGGAACAACTCAACTCCGGTTATCCCCAACTAAGGCTCGACCTTAATAGATAGCTGCTCACTAGAGCAGGACCCGTGCTTATAATAGTAAATTGCAGTAATGAAAATGTGGTAATTAAAGCTGCTGATAACTTAAGCTTCATAATTAGATTGTTGGAATGAAATGTGACCAGTATGAAACTGAAGTAGTGGTGAAACGACAATACTAAATTGAACTTGACCAGTACGGGACTGGAGTAGAACTGAAATGAAAGTACTAAATTGAACTTGACCAGTACGGGACTGGAGTAGAACTGAATTGAAAGTACTGAATTGAACTTGACCAGTATGAGACTGGAGTAGAACTGAATTGAAAGTACTGAATTGAACTTGACCAGTACAGGACTGGAGTAGAACTGAATTGAAAGTGTTGAATTAAACTTGATCAGTACGGGGCTGAAGTAAAGCTGAATTGAACTTGACCAGTACGGGACTGGAGTAGAACTGAATTGAAAGTACTGAACTGAAATAAATAAAGGAACTGGACTAGTACAAGACAGGAATAATCATACAAAAATGGTTAGCAGTCAAATCACTTCATTCAGGAGGCTTTAGTTACATCTCCATTCTCAGGAGGTATTTTCAATTCCTTCTTCGTTCTCAGGAGGCATTCACAATTCCTTCTCCATTCTCAGGAGGTGTATTCAGTTCCTTCTCAGTTTTCAAGATTTTCTTAAGTTACACCTATTATTAAAATCCGATAATATGGTTGCGTCTTTTTAGTTCACGACTTAATCGGAACAAAGGTTTTTTATAAGTTACCCCTTTATTATTCGTCGAGAATAATTAGCAACTCGCGACTCGTACTGTACTTTCAGAGTCTGCCCAAACTACCCGAGGGTCGAGGAGCTCAGCGGTTTCACGAAATCTCGAAACGCTCAGAGCTTGGCCACTTGCCTCAGCCACTCTCATTGATAAGGTAATTTGAATTTAATATTCAAATTAGAGAGGGCGGTCGCGCGCTCCAATTTTCATTTCCAAAAAAAGAGCGAAATAAATTCCGAGCGCGACCCTAAGATCCCAGAAATTGGAAAAAATATCAATTCTTATCACAATACCCCCGAATTTTAATACAACCTCGAATGAGATATAAAATAAGCCTAGAAAAAATTTCATAATTTTCCGAGCCATTTTGGGCCTTTATTTTGGTCAAATAAGTTTTGTTTAGGCTTTTAAAAATACCAAATCATTTTCAAAAATTCTTAAAAATTTTGTGGAGGAAGCTCTCATCAAGGTGAGCATTTGTTATGTAGGCCACTTTTCTTCCAAAGGCCTAGATTTTCTTCTAGAAATTTCTCAAGTTTCTATTAAAAAAGGGGTCTGCATATAGCCAGATTGAACCCGATCCTGCTGCTGAGATTGAGCCAGACCACGCCAATCTTTCTTTTGTCCACACAGAGGATCGGGTACGGATCCTCTATGGGGGGAGCTGATGTTGAGGCGGGGGCGAGAATCTAGAAATTCTGGGCTGTCCGATCTCACCGTGGAGATCAGACGGTGGTTGCGCCTCCCCGTGGTGTGGAGGGTGGCGGCCTCCACCACCACCGGTTGGCCACTACCAGTTGTCGGAACTTCCCCCAATCGACTCGCTGGTGGCCGGCACCCTTCTAGGTGGTGGTCTGACGGCCCGGCGCCGCTGTCCATTGCCAGAGTTAACCTCCCGAGAGCGATGGGGTGGCGGTGGCTCTGCGCCCAGCAACACCGCGCCACCCCGCCTCTCGGGTGACTGGTTTGCCACTACACCACCCCCGGCCGGAGTGCTGGGGGTCAGGCTCCTTGCCGGCGGTGGCCTGGCTTCCTGGCGCCTCCGGCCGTCACCGTAGGAAAAATACATAGGCTTGCTCTGTTTTCGGGTGCCACCGGAGCGACATTTTCCGGCGGCACCACCGTCCTCCTCCACTGGGAATCTCCATTCTCAGTGACCTAACACTCTCTCAGTGTCATCACCAGCATTGGGGGATGGCTCTCTGCTCATGGCCACCACCCGACCTGGAGCTTGGCTCGGGTGGCGTCGGCGGCGCTCCGGCCACCGGGAGGTACATGCAACACGTTATGGGGATAGGGAAGGGGGAGGGGAAGAGTATCCACCTATACTGGGGGAGCTCGGGAGGGGCCAGTTTGGTCAGCCATGCAAGGTGGCGGAGGGTGTGGGCTCGGGTTAATTTTTTTTCGACGATCTGGGATCCGGTAGAGGGGGCAAGGGAAGGGTGTGCTCAAGTGAGCTTTTGTGAGGGGTGGGGGTCCTTTTATAGCCAGGGAGGGATGTCCATCCCTCCTCTCCCCGGTGTGGGACTAATCCGAGAGGAGGGTACTTCCCCTCTTCCTCCTGGACAGGTAGCGCCAACCTGAGAGGGATGGTACTGCCATATGGCAGCATCAAGGGGGGGAGAACCTAGTGGACTTGGGTTTTAGAAAAGAGAGAAAGAGAAGGGAGTGGGGTGGGGTTGAGTTGGTGGGCCTCCACTTTACCCAAGGATGGGCTTGCTGGTTGGGGGGGCCAAAGTGGGTGAGGGGGGCAAGGCTCTAGCTAGCCATGATAGGGGTGGCCTTCTTTTTTAGGGGAAATTTCCAAAACAAATGGAAAAAAGGGAGGGTTTGACCAAAGTCAACCCCCGGGGGGGCATGCTGGTCAAAGTCAAAGGGGGGTCCAGGTAATCGGGGTCGGGTCAAAGTTGGGGTGTCGTGTCATAATTGGTGTGCTCACGCTTTCTGGTGCACGATTGTGCTTGATTTGACCACGTATTGACCACCCGTCATCGAAATTGATCGGGACAACTTCTGTTGACTTTGTATGATCATACGAGTCCAATGCCACTGATTGGGGTCGAATCGGTGTTCTTTTAATAAAAGTCCAAAATTTGCGCGTTGTGGCGCACTAAAACAGTTAAAATGTCTATATTCGTCGTTAGACCTCGGATTGCGACGCGACGAGTTTTGACGTGCTTGTATTGACTATACGAGGCCACAGGAACTGACAGAACTCAAATCGTAGTTCTCTAGACTGATATTCAAAATCTTGTATTCGCGACGTTTTACGAGGAATGGTCATATCCACCATATGACCTCGAGGTCCAACGGAATAAGTTCTGATGCGCTCGTATTAACTATACGAGGCCACAGGAACTGACATAACTCAAATCGGAGTTCTCTAACTCCATTTCCCGCTTAGGGTTACCTCCTACCAGGTCGCGGGTAGGGGTTCGGGTCACTTTTATTGGGTCCACTAGAGTTCTGGTAGCCCAATAAAAGTGGGGATGTTACACCGTTCTCCAAGTTGTCTGTACTCTTAGGCAATCACCTCACGTATCTCCTCGTGAGTGAGTCTTTCACCTAGTGGCGCACAAGCTACTTCTTCTAGATGATGATGGTGGTCGCCTCAAACGCCCTGATGAGTGGGGTACGTGGAACTGGCGGCGTCAGAAAACTCTTCATATTCATTTTCCCCCTAGGGGGCTTGCTGTGGCAGAACGTACACCTGAGCAGAAGATGGGGTATTAATCCACGCGAGAGGTTGAAGAGGAGCTGGAGGAGCTCCAATATTCCGGAGGAGGGCAAGCATTTCGACCTGATGCTCCTCCATTTGTTGCATGCGCCCCCTCCAAAGCGGGTATGGACAGGGGAGCGACTGCTCCGCCATGAGTCGCGTTGACGAGCGAGTGGGAGGGATCCGACTCAACGCACCCTCCTGGAAGTGATCTGTTGGTGGTTCGGGTGCTCCTTCTTGTCAAGGGAGGTAGTCTCGAGTACCGTTGTGCAGAGGGTACTATCTTCTAAATCATCAGAGGATGTTAGGAACTGTTTCCCACAGACGGCGCTAAACTGTTGCGGTCAAACTCGATGCCCAGGTCGAACCAGATTAACTTGAACCGCCTTAGCCCACGGAGCGGTCGAACGCACACACAGTCAATGAGAGAGAGATTATACACACGATGTTTTGGCGTGGAAAAACTTCTCAATCGGGTAAAAACCACGCGACCGGATCTTTGTCGGTCGAACTCCACTATCTGTTTTCGATTACAACTTGTTTGAAGAATCTAGGGCGACAAGCCTCCAGGAGGATGTTATGGTGGTTATGCGGCTATCCGCACAGCGTAACCACCAATATCATTATTTTAAACATAGTTTTGGGTGCGTATTATTCGCATATTATATTTACTAAACACATACCCTTACTAAAAACATGTCCCCTCACTACTAGTGGTGGTTACGTGAGTAGTTATCGGCTCCGTAAACCATGACGATCGTGGCTGAACGATCGGGTGGCGGGGAAGGCGCCTAAAGAGGGCAAGAGAGGCGGTCGGCTACCACCTCACAGGTGGCTGGCCCCGACGAAGGTGGCGGGCCGCCGATGCAGCGCCAACCGGAGGTGCGGTCGGCCGACCTGAGAGGGCCGGCTCGCCGCACTCGGGTTGCACACCGGGCCTGGCCCCAGCGGCAGTCACCGGGTGCATCCCGGGCGTTTGCCGTCGGGCGTTGTGCCGGCACCAGGCACTAGTCGCAAGGCACGACCGGTCGGAGCCGGCCCGAGCGGCGGGCGATCTGCCGAGAACACCCGGCCGGGGGGAGGGCGCGGCCGACCGCACCCGACACCTCCCGTGGAGGCCGCGGGAGGGAAAGCTCCCGCCGGCAGGGCTGGCCGTCGGGTCCGCCGCGCCTCGCGGCCACGAGGAACGACCCCTCAGCCAACCGGAAGCCGGACCGGCTTGAGCTGAGCCGGCCCGCCAGCGGCGAGAGAGAGAGGGGCCGGCCCTGGTGTCCTGCCCCGGGTGGTTCGGGGAATGGGATCCCGCGCGTGATCGCGCGCACGGCGGCTCCCCCACAATTTCAATTTAGGATGATGAGATCATGAGAAGTGGGCTAACTGCACCCCCAATAATTTATAAATAGGCTGTCCCCGTCAACACGTAATGAGTGATGTGATTGTCCCGTAACACCTATATTTTTTTTCCAAGATAATTTATGGTTGACATTTTCTATTTAGAATGATGATTAACACCTTGTTAGACTTGTGTGTATGAGTTGGTAAGGTATAGAATCCATACTGGTTGACTATTTTATAAAAATTCTGTGCGACGGCTGCATCCATAAGGCGCAATATTTAAGGGCGCTGTTATTAGCACCGCAGTTTTGGCTAGTCGCATCGTACTTTTACCTAGATTTTCGCGCCTTTTAAAAATACGCCTTATACATGCATTTTTAGAAAAAGTGTTCAACACGAAAGTTGTAGATCTCGACGAGATCTACAACTTTCGTGTTGAACACTTTTCCTAAAAATGCATGTACAATGCGTACTTTGGAAATTTCGCGTCTTTTGGAAATACGCCTTGTGTAGCATTTTTAGGAAAAGTGTTCAACACGAAAGTTGTAGATCTCGACGAGGCGTCGCACAGAAATTTCGCGTCTTTTGAAAAGTGTTGAACACTTTTTTAAAAAATACATGTACAAGGCGTATTTCCAAAAGGCGCGAAAATCTAGGTGAAAGTGCGGTGCGACTAGCCAAAAACTGCAGTGCTAATAACAGCACCCATATTTAATGGGGATCCCTCTTTCTAGATGAAAAAATTTTAGGTAAGTTACTCTCATTTATTAATATGTACAGTATTAAATGCTGACCGTTGATCTGATATTGTATGATCCATATGGTTTTAAATACTGATCGTTGATCAGTATTTCTCTCAATCTTCACAAAAAATGAATGATCAGTATTTAATATTATGTCTATTTTTAGATGAGACAAACGCACGCAAAAAAGATTTGAGAACTAGGATGTTCGGATGCCGACGCATGTAAAATAACAACTTATAAATACCACATGCTTTTGGGCGATGGTGGAATAATATTCCAGCGAGCATTTTTTTGCTAAAGCCGTCTTCAGATGTTGCTTTTTTGGGGAGAGTTGTTGAACGCACCGCAGTTTTGGCTAGGCATACCGTACTTTTTCCTAATTTTTTATCTCTTTTGAAAATACGTCTTGTAAATATATTTTTAAAAAAAGTGTTCAACACGAAAGTTGTAGATCTAGTGTTGAACACTTTTCCTAGAAATGCTTGTACAAGACGTATTTCTAAAAGGCGTGAAATCTTGCCGTATTTCTAAAGTTCGTCTTTTACATGCATTTTTAGGAAAAGTGCTCAAAACGAAAGCAACTTTAGTGTTGAACACTTTTACTAAAAATGCATGTACAAGACTTATTTCCAAAAGGCGCAAAAAATTAGGAGAAAATGCGGTGCGCCTAGCCAAAACTGCGGATACCTTAACAACTCCCGTTTTTGGACGTCTGTTTTAGGGTATGTTTGGGAAGGCTTTTCAGAAAGAAGGAGTGGTAGCAAAAGGATGATAGAAAAAAGCTTTTGGAAAATGTCTATTAGAAAAGGAGAACTGTTTGAGTGAACTTCTTTTGCAGATCTTTTCAAAAAGAAGAAACAATTTATAAACCGTTTGACAAATCTCCGTTGCGGTAACTTTTTTTATTAAAAATGTGCGTCCGAAGGAAAATGCGCAATTATTTCGCCGGGAAAGGTTTTTTTCGCCCGAGAGCGAATTTTTTGTTCGGGAGCGAATTTTTTCGTCGGGGCCCGGTAATTTCGCCCGGGCCGATTTTTTCGCCCGGGTGAGGTTTTTTCGCCCCGACGCGATTTTTTCGCACGGGCGCGATTTTTTCTCCCGGGCGGAAATTTTTCGCCGGGGCGCGAATTTTTCGCCCGGACACGATAGTTTCGCCTAGGCGGCAATTTTTCGGTCGGGCCCTATATTTTCGCCCGGGCCCCAATTTTTTGGCCGGGTGCCAATTTTTCGGATGGGCGCGAATTTTTCGAACGCGCGTGAATTTTCCGGACGGGCACGAATTTTTCGGACGACCACAAATTTTTTGAACGGGCGCGAATTTTTCGGACGGACACAAATTTTTCGACTGGGCGGGAAAATTTCTCCCAGTCGCGAATTTTTTGCACATGCGTGAATTTTTCGCACGAACGCGATATTTTCGCTCGAAAGAAAAAAAATTGCATTTGAGCGAAAAAATAGCGTTCAGGCGAAAAAAATACACGACCGGGCAAAAAAAACACGACCTAGCAAAAAATTCATGTTGAGGCGAAAAAATCGCGTCCGAGTGAAAAATTCGCACACGTTCGAAAAAATCGCGCTCGGGCAGAAAAAACCTGTCGGGGCAAAAAAACGTGCTCCGACAAAAAATATCGCTCACGAGCGAAAAATTCGCATCCGGCTGAAAAAATCGAGACCAGACGAAAAAATCACGCCCGGGCGAAAAAATTGCCCCCGACCGAAAAAATTACGAACGGGCGAAAAAATCACGGTAAGGCCAAAAATTCATTTCCGAGCGAAAAATTCGACCCTAGGCGTGCTTAGGCGACAAAATCGCGCCCGGGCGAAAAAAAACGTGTCAGGGCAAAAAAATATTGTTTACGGCAAAAAATTCACGACCGATCGAAAAATTCCCGATCGGGTGAAAAAAGGGCCCGGGCCAAAAATTCGCTCCCCGCAAAAAAACCGCGTGTTGAAGCCAAAAAATGACCTCAACGAATGTTCACGAACCAAAGCGCAGCCGACGCCTACTTCTCTCAAATCTCGACCCCTGACTGGCTGCTAAGGTCCTAAAAAAGACCCAAAGCCTCAGCTTGGAGGTCCCACCACACACCCGGAAGATCTCTGAGAGCTTCCCCTCCAAAGCCAAATGCTGGGCTGGGAGCTCCTCAGAAAGCGCTAGAGTTAGGGAATAATAAAAAGCCTGCTTTCCAAAGAGCCCCTATGGGTCTTTTTATAGTCTTCCTTTGACCTGAAAATACTGAAATACCCCCGAGGGGTCTGCCAATAGCCAAATCCCGCTGTCATCCTAAGGGCATTTGGGTAATTTTACCTCGGGATAAAAAATAATAAAATAATCTCTTCTGGACTCCGGGTCCCACCCCGTGGGCCCACTTGGCGAGACCCCCGGCCTAGAAGGCTCTCGCTGGGTCCCCACTAGGCCCACCTTGGCGAGAACTCCTGCCAGGAAGGTTCTCGCGCTAGGTAGTCATGATGCCCTTGCGAATGAAGGCTCTCCTAAGGCGTTCTCGCCTGCCCTGGGCGGGAGCTTTCCCTAAGGAGGGAGCTTCCGTAGTCAAGCCATCTGCTTTGGTCGGTCGACGATCTCTCCTGCCGGGAGCTCGACTATCTGCTCTGGTCGGTCGACGATCTCTCCTGCCGGGAGTTCGACTATCTGCCCTGGTTTCCCCAGCTTTCGCCTGCCCTTGGCGGGAGCTCCTTCAGAACGATATCGCCCACCGCCAGGCGGGAGTCTTTAAGGATGAGAACTCCACCAGTATGCCTTAGGGTTAACCCAAGGTTAGCCTGAGGCTAGCCCAATCCCTCAGTGAAGTCTCCGGGTCCCACCCAGCGAATATGGGGTTGTACACAATCCCCGCTCTTTTCGAGCTAGCCCTGCGCTCGACAAGACAAGTCCAACCCCCATAATATTCGCTGGACATGTGTCCGCCTACCAAGGGAATATTTTGGTGGGTCCTACTGCGGCTATAAATATGCACTGATAGGCGTCCATACGCCCCGCCCTTGAAATACGGTTTTCCAACTGAGCTCTCGCCTCAGGGATTTTTGCGCGAGCTTACCATGCATCCCAAACGTTCTGCCAAACCACTTCCGCAAGACCTCCAAGACCGGTTAGTCGCTGCCCAAGCGCGGGCCTTGGCTAACTGTGCAGCGGTGGCTCCATGGTTAGCGAGAAAGACTTCAACCGCCGGGCCTTCCGAGCCGAAGAAGAAGGAAAAGAAAAGGGCGAAGGTGGTCCGGCGGGACCTTTCTCGCGAGAACAGGGATCCTCCTTCCCCCACTCCAAATCCTGCGGGGGATCCTTCTCCGCAGAAGGTAAGCCTTTCAACCGTGCCTACCGAGCTGATTGCGCACTAGGTCCGATGGTTAAAGTGGGCTTTCGCAGGAATCCGCTCCTAACGATGGCGCCGAGATCCCGCCGAGTTCTTCGAACCTGCCCGCTCATTCCCCCAAGGACCAAACGCGGGTATCGGACTCAATTCCTTCAGCCGAGACCGAAATGACAGGTACGTTTTGCTACTGTCGATATGTCAGCCCTGCCTTTTCTTTTCTGAACTGTCTTCTCGCAGTGCCCGCTCCCGCCGACCCGGGCCTAACCGCCAGGGAAGTAGAAGCGAGAGCTATGGGATTGCCTCCCTTGGTGACCAATCCTACCCTGCAGGCGGGAGGGACGGCCTCTAAACCCTCCGCTACTCCCAAGGATGTCGATCATCTCTTGGGAGAAGACAACTCCCCCCGAGCTTCTGGCCAGGTCGGGACCATCGTGCGCGAGCCCTTCCGCCCGGGGCTGGGCAAGCCTCTTCACCTCCTTTATGGAACCAACGGAGGGGCCGAGCCTTCTCGTCCAACTTAGGTTAACGGTTCTCGCCCAACTGCAGGTATGCGAAACTCTCCTGGACTGTTGATTGTCATGCCTTAACCAGAATTCTCGTGTGTTCCTTTTGCAGGTGATCCCGGCTTGCGGTCGGAAGCCAACCGGGAAGAAGAAGATGATGATGATGATGACGATGAAGAAGAGGAAGATTCTCCCCTCCCTTCGTCTGGCGAGATAGAAGGAATATTGAACGGCGCCGGGAGCGCGAAGGGGAGGAGGAAGAGAATCTCGGCTATCCTGGCCAGGCTCATCCGACGAGATCGTGCCCATTCTGCCGCGGCGGAAGCGTTCCGCGATTCTGTGGAGCAAAGGTTGGAGGCTCTGGAGCGGGATTTCTTCTTAGGTGAGGCTGATCGTCCGGGAGGGCCTTCCGCCGAATCTTCGCCAGGGAGATGCATCTCGCAGATCCGGGATCACGCCAGGCGGATCAACCTTGGGTGTACCACCCTATCGTCTTACTTCAACCCGCTGGTGCCTCCAAGAACTAGGCGGCGAGAATGAGGACGATGGTATTGGAAACCCTACTAGCCTTCTTTCTTTGAATCTCTTCTACCCATGTATCTCTGTAATAAACCTTATTGTTAATTAAGTTTATCCAGCTTTTGTTAGCGAGAACCTCACTGTTACCAATGTCTCTCTTTTCTTTTCTTTTTATTGCCCTGCGAGACTTTTAAATTAAGACGCTTATACCAATCTAGGATGCTTGCGCCAATCTAGAAGGCTTGCGCCAATCTAGGAGGCTCGCGCCAATCTAGGATGCTTACGCCATTCTAGAGGGCTTGCGCCAATCTAGGAGGCTTGCGCCAATCTAGAAGGCTTGCGCCAATCTAGGAGGCTTGCGCCAATCTAGAAGGCTTGCGCCAATCTAGAATGCTCGCGATGATCTAGATAATTGTGTCGAAACCAGGAAAGAACGCTGACCGCTGCCATCCCGAGGGGGGAGAATCGAGGCGCCGTTAGCCCAGATTCTGACAGCTATACTCCGCCGTCACTTTCTCTCTCCGTCGGATGGAGCCATGATGATTACGATTCCTTATAAATAGAGAAGTCTACCAACCGCATTTACTTCTTCGATCCGGAACCTCAGCCTTCCTTCCTTGCTCTCGCGTTCTTGCTTCCGCTTCGACCTCTTTTTAGCTCTCGCTCTCACTCGCAAACCCACCATGCCCGGCGAGAACAAGGGTCGCGCCCACTGCGCGGAAGCTTTCCAAAAACACCTCTTCCCTTCCTACAAGCTCACCCTAGACGAATATAACCTGATCGTTGACCGCTACATTCCCGTTGTCTTCTCGGCGCGGAACCCGGGTAATCACGATAAGGTGAATACTCCGGAGGCGGGAGAACTCGCCATCCCCCTTGAGCATTTCGAGGTGGGCTTCCTCCTCCCCCTTTGGCCAGAGGTTCGGCTCGCTCTTCGTTACTATGGGGTGGTTCCCGCCCAACTGAACCCGAACTCAGTCGCGATCCTTATAGCATTCATATGCTACATGCGATCCGAGAGGATCGAGTTCAGTTTGCCCATCTTCCGGAAGCTATTCAACTTCCGCGCCAAGGGAGGGGTGGTCTTCTTCTCCGGGCAACTGCTCGAGGTTACCGGTCTCGCCAACAAGCACCGTCACTGGGGCGAGAAATTCGTCTATGTCAGCGGGGACTTCGGCAACGTCCCGCTTCAGCCTGTTCAGTACGAGGACGCTGCCTACAAACCGCCTACTCTGGGATCGCGCGAGAGCGCAATCCTGGAATTCTTTGGAACCAAGGAGTTCGATGTTCCCTACCTCAGGCGAGACGTCGACTCCCTCCCACTCGTCCACTCGGGCGAAGGTACGGTCTCGCCTCAGATTCCCTCTTTCATCAAAGATCTTCTCGCGCTGAAGTGTTTTAACTTTGCAGGAGAGCGTGAGGTCCCTCTGCGCCAACCCTTCGCTGAAGGCCGGGGTGTCGAGGGTCTGGCCGCGAGAGGCTCCCTTGCGCTCGCGGAAGCTAGCGCCAGCGCCTGCCGAAAAGATCCAGCCCCTCCTTTGCCGCCACCAGCCAAGAAGCGGAAGGTCACCCTTCCTCCTCTCCGAGCGCTGAAGAGGCCCAAGCCTTCTGCTACCGAGAAGGGGAAATCGTTGGCGGTCTCGCCCGTCCAACCTCCTCCCGAGGGCAGGTCCTTTGAAGCGATCCTTCAGATGGCCAGCGAGATAGATGCCGCCGCCAAGAGCCGCGCCGAGGCTTCCACCGGGAACCCACCGGCCGCAAGCGAGGCTGGGGGAGAAGTGGTCGCCGCCGAAACCTCCGCCCGAGCTCCGCCCTAGGAGGTGCCGAAAGGGCACAGGAACTTTGGTTTCGGCGTGAAGTACGCCGACGCGGAGGGGAAGCCTCAGATGGAATGGGACCCCGAGTCAAACTTAATCAGGGTTACGAAGCTCCTTCCCAGCTGGGCGGAGGGGGAAAATGTGACTGGCGAGGCTTTCTCGCTTGGATATGGCCTTTACAGCCGAGAGAATGCCAGCGTGTTTGACCAGATGTCCACCCGCCTTCTAGCCTTTGATACCACCCGGGCTCTATTGCGCGGGTTCGAGCTTACGCATATGTGTGCGCGTCGAAGCATCACCATCGACAAGAATTTCACCGATATGCGCAAGGCAAGGGAGGACGCGGTGGCTCGCGCGCACACCGCGGGAGAAGAACTCGCGAGAGCTCAACAGGAGCTTGCGGACGCTCGCCTGGCGCTGTCTCTACGCCCCGCGACCGAGGTAAGCGAGACCCTCCTGAACCCCTGCTCTCGTTTCTCGAAGTTACAACTGTGCGATGTTTCCAGACTGAACTCTTTTTCCACAGGATTCTGCCCAAGTCAAGGAGCTTCGCGCAGAGCTGGCCAACGCGCGCTGCGAGAGCGTCCTCCTGAGGGAACAGCTTCGCGCTGAGATGACGAAGGTCCCGCCTCCGGAGCTAGATGCGAGGCTGAGGAGTCATTACCTCTCGGAGTGCGACGTTGACAAGCTGCTGCAAGCCAACGCTCAGGCAACCGTCAAGCTGACGCTCGAGACGCTGCGAAACGTCAAGCTGCTTCGGGAGGACGGCGCGACCATCGACGCTCGCCAACTCCTCCCTTGGCTATATGATCCAGTCCCCAAACCTCCAGGCACGCCCGACTCGCCTCCCTCAGATATCCCGAAGTCTTCTACCGCCGCTGGCGAGACATCTAAAGCGAGCTCTGGCGATGATTCAAGCGAGAGCACCAGCGGGAGTTACAGCGCGTCCCCCTAAGCTTCTTTTTTCTTTTTGTTTCTCTTGTAATGAGCGAGAGGCTCCAACTTTTGTAATTAATTTTATGTAAAGTAATGTTTCATCTTTCATTGTCAGCGTGTGCTTGAAAGTATATTATTCTGCCGAATGGCTTCCGCGCGAGCTTCCGCCGAGACCCTTAGTCTCTTTAGGGTAATCTTCCTTAGAGATCAGTTAGGCGGGAATCTCGCGTCGTCGATTAAGTCGTCCTGCCCAGGTCCGCCGGGAGCCTCCTTTTGCGAGAACCTCCTTTAACCGAGACCTTTACTGGCCGAGACCTTTGAGCCGAGACCCTTACTGGCCGAGACCTCCAAACCGAGACCTTTACTGGTTGAGACCTCTGAGCCGAGGCCTTTAGGGCCTTGCCTCCGGTCTGGGTCAGGGCCCTGCCCACATATTTTTCCAACCAATTAAACCTCTACCCCACCGGCGAGCCGTCGGACCTGCTAGCTTATATGGGAGCCTGCGCAGCGGGTCTACCGGGGTTCGAGCCGAGCTCGTTGTAACGTAGTAACTACCAACCAAGAACCAAGGATCAAAAAGTCAAGGAATCCACCTATCCCCCGCAGACGAGCCTTCGGACCTGCCAGCTTGATGGGAGCCTGCGCAGCGGGTCAACCTGGGGCCGAGCCGAGCTCGGGGTGTCGTAGGAGTGGCTAAGAACAAAGTATCGCGAGAGCCAACCTTTCCCCCACAGGCGAGCCTTCGGACCTGCCAGCTTGATGAGAGCCTGCGCAGCGGGTCTACCTAGGGCCGAGCCGAGCTCGGGGTGTCGTAGAAGTGGCTAAGAACAAAGTATTGCGAGAGCCAACCTTTCCCCCACAGGCGAGCCTTCGGACCTGCCAGCTTGATGAGAGCCTGCGCAGCGGGTCTACCTGGGGCCGAGCCGAGCTCGGGGTGTCATAGAAGTGGTTAAGAACAAAGTATCGCGAGAGCCAACCTTTCCCCCACAGGCGAGCCTTCGGACCTGCCAGCTAGATGAGAGCCTGCGCAGCGGGTCTACCTGGGGCCGAGCCGAGCTCGGGGTGTTGATGAAGATAACCAAACCTCTCCCCCACAGGCGAGCCTTCGGACCTGCCAGCTAGATGAGAGCCTGCACAGCGGGTCTACCTGGGGTCGAGCCGAGCTCGGGGTGTTGATGAAGATAACCGAACCTCTCCCCCACAGGCGAGCCTTCGGACCTGCCAGCTAGATGAGAGCCTGCGCAGCGGGTCTACCTGGGGCCGAGCCAAGCTCGGGGTGTTGATGAAGATAACCAAACCTCTCCCCCACAGGCGAGCCTTCGGACCTGCCAGCTAGATGAGAGCCTGTGCAGCAGGTCTACCTGGGGCCGAGCCGAGCTCGGGATGTTGATGAAGATAACCAAACCTCTCCCCCACAGGCGAGCCTTCGGACCTGCCAGCTAGATGAGAGCCTGCGCAGCGGGTCTACCTGGGGCCGAGCCGAGCTCGGGGTGTTGATGAAGATAACCGAACCTCTCCCCCACAGGCGAGCCTTCGGACCTGCCAGCTAGATGAGAGCCTGCGCAGCGGGTCTAGCTGGGGCCGAGCCGAGCTCGGGGTGTTGATGAGGATAACCAAATCTCTCCCCCACAGGCGAGCCTTCGGACCTGCCAGCTAGATGAGAGCCTGCGCAGCGGGTCTACCTGGGGCCGAGCCGAGCTCGGGGTGTTGATGAAGATAACCAAACCTCTCCCCCACAGGCGAGCCTTCGGACCTGCCAGCTAAATGAGAGCCTGCGCAGCGGGTCTACCTGGGGCCGAGCCGAGCTCGGGGTGTTGATGAAGATAACCAAACCTCTCCCCCACAGGCGAGCCTTCGGACCTGCCAGCTAGATGAGAGCCTGCGCAGCGGGTCTACCTGGGGCCGAGCCGAGCTCAGGGTGTTGATGAAGATAACCAAACCTCTCCCCCACAGGCGAGCCTTCGGACCTGCCAGCTAGATGAGAGCCTGCGCAGCGGGTCTACCTGGGGCCGAGCCGAGCTCGGGGTGTTGATGAAGATAACCAAACCTCTCCCCCACAGGCGAGCCTTCGGACTTGCCAGCTAGATGAGAGCCTGCGCAGCGGGTCTACCTGGGACCGAGCCGAGCTCGGGGTGTTGATGAAGATTCCTTCAACCAGGCTTATTCTATCATTGAGATGAGGAGTCATAGCCGGTTAAAACAAAAAACACAAAGATTGCATACTCAGAGATAGTCAATATTCTGAAATAAACTTATTGAAAAATGCAATAGTTATTTACAACATTACGATCCTTCTTTCCCCTTACGGGTAGAACCGCTTCAGGTCATCACCATTTCAGGTGTGACTCAAGGTCCTTCCCTCCGCATCCTGGAGATAGTAGCCTCCGTTAACCAGAGCCTTCTCTACTATATAAGGCCCTTCCCAGCTAGGGTTGAGCTTACCAACCGCGGCCGACCTTCCTTCAGCGTCGACCTTTTTCAGTACTAGATCCCCCTCGGTGAGTTGCTTGACTCTGATGTGCTTATCGAAGTACCGAGCCATTCGCCGTTTTATTTCTTCTTTCCTGATGGCAGCAACATTCCGCAGCTCTTCCACCATATCTAATGAGAGGCGCAACCCTTCCTCATTCTCCGACCTCCAAGCTTCGCTTCTCTCACCTGCGGCCGCGACCCTTAGGGACCGAACCTCGAACTCCACCGGGAGGACAGCCTCACACCCATGAGAGAGCTTGAAGGGGGTCTCCCCTGTGGCTGTGTTCGGAGTTGTTCGCAAGGCCCACAGGACGGAAGGGAGCTGTTCCACCCAGTTACCCTTCAGGTTCTCCACCTTCTTTTTGAGCAAGTTGACAATGATCTTGTTTGCCGCCTCCACCTGGCCATTGCTCCGAGGATGATGGACAGAGGCGAACCTGAGGTCAATCCCCAATTGGGTGCAGAAACTGATGAATTCTTCACTGCAAACTGAGGACCGTTGTCTATCACTATCGCTTGGGGCAATCCGTGCCTGCAAATGATTTCCCCCCAAACGAAGTTCCGGATGACCTGGGAGGTTACCTTGGCTAAAGGCTTGATCTCCAACCACTTGGAGAAGTAGTCAATCATAACTAGGAGGAACCTCCTCTGCCCGCTAGCTGGAGGAAAGGGTCCAACCAGGTCCATTCCCCAAATGGCGAAGGGCCATGGCGCCGTGATGCTTCGAAGCCTTTGGGCGGGTAAGAGCTGGAGGGGAGCATGTACTTGGCACTTCCGACACCTCCTTGCGAACTCAGCTGTATCCTTCCTCAAAGTCCGCCAGAAATATCCTTGCCTTATTACCCTTGCTTCCAACGTCCTTCCCCCTGAATGACTGATGCATTCTCCAGAATGCACCTCTTCCAGGATCCTTGGGACTTCCTCCTCGGTCACGCATCTCGCGAGGAGTCCTGACAACATCTTCCGATGCAATCTCCCTTCCAGCATCAGGTAATGAGCCGCCTTGTGCCTGAAGCTCTTTGCATCCTTGACTTCTTCCGACAGCTCTCCTATGGTCAGGAAGGTCACCAACGGATCTACCCATGAGGACCGCCGATTCACCTCCATCAACTCCCCCTCTTCAATGGCTGGTCGGAACAGTTCGGTTAGGGTACCTCCTCCCCGAGGCCCGAATTTTGCCAGTCGATCAGCTGCCGCGCTTTCCTCCCTGGGAACATGTTGAATAGAGAATGAACGGAAACCTCCAATGACGGCTCTTACCTTAGATAGATATCTCGCGAGGGTCGGCTCCCGGGCCTCAAACTCGCCTCGGATCTGCGATGCTACCACCATTGAGTCGGTGAAGGCCTCCACATCCTGGATTTCCAGCTCCTTTGCCAAGCGAAGACCAGCTATCACAGCCTCATACTCCGCTTGGTTATTGGTTACAGGGAAGTGGAAGGTCACTGCTTGCTCTATGGTAACCCCCTGAGGACTTACCAACACCACACCTCCTCCCAGGGAGTGCCTTCCTGAGGCCCCATCGACCATCATCTTCCATGCTTCTTGCGGCCTTGGTTCTTCAACCTCGGCCTCAGTAACATAGTCCGCCAAAAAATCCGCTACGGCCTGGGCTTTGATGGAGAGCCTCGGGACGAAAGAAATGTAAAACTCGCTTAGCTCGATGGACCACTTTGCCAACCTTCCTGAATGTTCCACCCCCTCAAAGACCTTGCGAAGAGGATGGTCGGTTACCACCCTAATCGAGTGCGCTTGAAAGTATGGACGGAGCTTCCTCGCCGAAACGACCAAGGCATAGGCCAACTTCTCCAGAATGGGGTAGCGGAGCTCCGCCTTTTTTAAGATTCGGCTTACATAGTAGACGGGTAGCTGCTTCTTCCCTTCTTCTCTAACCAAGACTGAGCTTACAGCTTCTTCTCCCACCCCGAGATATAAGGTCAGGTCTTCTCCCTCCTTGGGGCTTTGGAGTAGCGGAGTCCGGGAGAGTTGCTTCTTCAGTCCTTGGAAAGCCTCTTCGCATTCAATTGTCCATTCAAACACTCGATTACCACGAAGCACCTTGAAAAAGGAGGAGCACTTGTCCCCGGACCGAGAGAGGAACCTGCTCAGCCCGGCCAACTTTCCGGTTAAGCGCTGGACCTCCTTGGCATTGCGAGGTGATTCCAAGTCCAAGACGGCCTTTACCTTGTCTGGGTTAGGTTCTACCCCTGCCGGGGTCAGGAGGTGTCCAAGGAACTTCCCGCGACTGGCTCCGAAGACACACTTCAAGGGATTCAACCTCATCTTGAATTTCCGTAGGGTGGCAAACGTATCTTCCAAGTCCCGCAGGTGGGACTCCAGGCATTTGCTTTTTACCATCAGATCGTCGACGTAGACCTCTAGATTCTTCCCCCTTTGATCCCGGAAGATCCGATCCATCATGCGTTGGTACGTCGCCCCTGCGTTCTTCAACCCGAAGGGCATCATCTTGTAGCTGAAGCATCCCTCTCTTGTGATGAAGGAAACATCCTTGACATCGGGAGGGTGCATCCGAATCTGATGGTAACCTGAAAAAGCATCTAAAAAACTCATGAGAGAAAAACCGATGGCTGAATCAACCAGCGCATCGATCCGAGGCAGGGGGTAGCAATCCTTAGGACATGATTTATTTAACAAGGAAAAGTCAATACACATGCGCCATTTTCCTCCCCCCTTTTTCACCATTACCACATTGGAGATCCAGCCTGGATACTGGATCTCCGAGATGAAGCCCGCCTCCAAGAGCTTCTTGACCTCTTCCAGGATCGGCTCCTCCAGCTTGGTGGCGATGGCCCTCATCTTTTGGCGTATGGGGCGAGTCCTGGGGTACAGGTTCAGGCGATGGCAAGCCACGTCTACGTCGATGCCCGGCATGTCTGCCGCGCTCCAAGCGAAGATGTCGACGTTGCTTTGGATGCAGGCTCGCATTCGCTCCTGATCCTCGAGGCTTAAGCCTCCGCTGACCCGCACCCTTTGTACCTGCCCCGCCCTGGTGAGCACCTCCATCTCTATCACCTCTTCGGCAAGCTCCAATCCCGTCCGTTCCCAACCTGCCCTTGCCTCCTCTGACTCAAGCTCTCCTCCTCCGAGCTCATCAACCTCCATCGCCTCCTCCAAGCTCTCACCTTGTCTCTGCTCTCCTTCTTCTGCCTCCCTTCTTGTTTCTTCTAGGCCAATTTCCTCTACCTCCATCTCCTCTGCCTCCAACTCCTCCGCTTCCTGCGGCTCGCCTCCTGCACCTCTTCCGCTTGCTTTTTGACAACCTCCTTCGCCTCCTCCAGGCTTGTCTCCCCTTCTCCAACACCTCCTTCCTGCGCAGCCATCTCCTTCTCCAGCTCTTCCGCTTCCACCATCCATGACACGGTGTTGACCGCCGTCACGTAGCACTGCCTTGCCACCTTTGGATCCCCCCTGATCCTAACCTGCACCCCTCCATTGTTGAACTTGAGGCATTGATGGAATGAGGAGGGTACGCAGCGAAAGGCGCTGATGAGGGGACGTCCAAAGATGGCATTGTAACTACTTGGGGCGTCCACGATCACGAACCTGCAGTTCCGTGAGACGCCCCCAAGCCTTACATGCAGGCCGACTCCCCCTTCTACTTCTTTTCTCTCCCCAGAGAAGCCGAAAAGCGGTCCATCGGAAGCTAGGACCCTTTTCCCTTCCACCCCCATCTCGTCAAAGGCCTTCTTGAAAATCACGTTCACCGAGCTCCCGTTGTCCACCAGTATCCGGGAGACGGTGAAGTTTTCCACCGCTGTCTGGATCACTAACGCGTCGCAGAACGGATCCTCATAATTTGGCATATCTGCGGATGAGAAGATGATCTTTTCTTCTGGGGGGGGAGCCAAGGAGGTCGAGGCGACCCCTCTTCGGAACATGGTTTGCAGGCTCCCCTTGCGGGTTGCCTCGATCCCTACTCCCCCATGGATCACTCCGATCCCCCCTCGGGTCCCCACGTCCACTCTGTCTTCACATCTGTCCTCAACCTCTTCTCGCCGCACCTCAACGATCCTTGCGGGCAGATCCTGCCTCCCAGCACCTCTGGCCTCCCTCATCTCCAGAAACTCCGGACAGGTGGCCGTTGCGTGGCCCTCCTCCTGATGGAAGTCACAATAAGGCAACGCCACCCTGCCCCCTCTTCCTACTCCT
The DNA here is from genome assembly GCA_039513925.1 of Platanthera zijinensis. Classification (NCBI taxonomy): domain Eukaryota; kingdom Viridiplantae; phylum Streptophyta; class Magnoliopsida; order Asparagales; family Orchidaceae; genus Platanthera; species Platanthera zijinensis. The sequence goes on from CM077080.1 coordinate 232,128,087, forward strand.
CCTCCCCTTCTCCCGGCTCCTCGAATTCCTCTTCCTCTCCCTCTTCCCACCTCCATGGCTTCTTGCGGTGGTGGGAAGTGACCCCTCGGTCCCTGCCTCCATCCTCCTTGCTCCAACCTTCTCGGTTCCCGGTAAATGTCTCTTCCCTGAGGACCCCCTTGGCCCTGGGGGAGACCTTCCTGGGGCCTCCAACCCAATCGGTTGTTTGGCTCCCTGGCCCCCCCATGCTGCTGCCCCTGCCCTCGGGGCTCTTCTCTTCTCCTATCCTCTCTTTGCTCCCTCTGCTCTCTCAACTCCCTCTGCCTTCCTGCCGCCGGCTCCTTCGCATCGTCCTCGGCCAACCAGGCCAACTTTCTTGCAAACGCCGGGTTTGCCCTCTCAAAGTCTATCTCCTTAGCCGCCCTCTCCATGAGCTCCTCAAAAGAGAGAGAGGGGGCACTCTCTTCAACTCCATGCTGAAAAACCCTGGCCTCAGCCCCAGGGTGAAGGCAAGCATCAGTGCATACCCCGGGACCTCCTGGACCAGGAGAACCTCCTCTTAGAACCGGTCGACATAGTGACCCAACGTCTCCTCCGGCCCTTGCCTCACTGCAAACAGGCATTCAGCCTCCTTCTTCCGCTTCTTTGAAGTCGAGAACCTCAACAAGAAACCTCTGCGCAGATCTTCAAAACTGTAGATGGAGCTTGCCGGCAATTGGTGGAACCAATCCCTAGCCTTTTCCTTCAAGGTGATGGCAAAAAGCCTACACTTAAAAGCATCAGACATTTGCCTGATCGACACAACGTCTTCGAACCACTGCACATGCTGAACCGGGTCATCCTTCCCGGTGTAGTAGGTCATATCTGGCTCCCGGAACCCCTCCGGCACCGGAGCTGAGATGATGAGCTCGTTAAATGGAGTCTCGCCTCCCGCCTGGCGAGAAGGCACGTCTCGCGACCTCGGCTGGCTGGACCGATCCGCGAGACCATGCCCGGGGAAGAGTTCCCGCGCTGTCGCCTCCTTCTCGCCCAGATCCGCTGGAAGCTCCTTCTCGGGACGCTGGCCTGGGAAAAGCTCCCGCGCGGCTACGTCCCTCTCGCCTGCCTCTACCGGGACCTCCTTCCCGGGGCGCTGCCCTGGGGCGTTCTCGCCTAACAGCGGAACCACCTCCACAGGAACTTGCGGCGTCTCCCACTCGTTCCTCGCCGAGAAGGCCAAGTTGATCGTCTGCAGGACTTCTCGCCTGAAGTCTTCAAACATCTTCCTCGTCGCCTCATCCACCCGGGTGGGGGATCCTCCTGCGCCAGATCCTTCACCTTCACCTCCTGCCATGGGACTTAACTCAAGATTTTCTTACCCCGACTGCTTCCACGCTCACCGCACCAGAACTGTTGAAGCCAAAAAATGACCTCAACGAATGTTCACGAACCAAAGCGCAGTCGACGCCTACTTCTCTCAAATCTCGACCCCTGACTGGCTGCTAAGGTCCTAAAACAGACCCAAAGCCTCAGCTGGGAGGTCCCACCACACACCCGGAAGATCTCTGAGAGCTTTCCCTCCAAAGCCAAATGCTGGGCTGGGAGCTCCTCAGAAAGCGCTAGAGTTAGGGAATAATAAAAAGCCTGCTTTCCAAAGACCTGAAAATACTGAAATACCCCCGAGGGGTCTGCCAATAGCCAAATCCCGCTGTCATCCTAAGGGCATTTGGGTAATTTTACCTCGGGATAAAAAATAATAAAATAATCTCTTCTGGACTCCGGGTCCCACCCCGTGGGCCCACTTGGCGAGACCCCCGGCCTAGAAGGCTCTCGCTGGGTCCCCACTAGGCCCACCTTGGCGAGAACTCCTGCCAGGAAGGTTCTCGCGCTAGGTAGTCATGATGCCCTTGCGAATGAAGGCTCTCCTAAGGCGTTCTCGCCTGCCCTGGGCGGGAGCTTTCCCTAAGGCGGGAGCTTCCGTAGTCAAGCCATCTGCTTTGGTCGGTCGACGATCTCTCCTGCCGGGAGCTCGACTATCTGCTCTGGTCGGTCGACGATCTCTCCTGCCGGGAGTTCGACTATCTGCCCTGGTTTCCCCAGCTTTCGCCTGCCCTTGGCGGGAGCTCCTTCAGAACGATATCGCCCACCGCCAGGCGGGAGCCTTTAAGGATGAGAACTCCACCAGTATGCCTTAGGGTTAACCCAAGGTTAGCCTGAGGCTAGCCCAATCCCTCAGTGAAGTCTCCGGGTCCCACCCAGCGAATATGGGGTTGTACACCGCGCTCAGGCGAAAAAATTGCGCCCGGGCGAAAAAACCACTCACCGGCGAAAAAAACAAACTCCGATGACAAATATCGCTCTCGGGCGAAAAATTTGCTCCCAGGCGAAAAAACGCCCCCGACCGATAAAACGCGCGCGGGCGCAAAAATCTACCGCGAGCACAAAAATCCCGTGAGGGCGAAAAAATCCCGCTGGTGCAAAAAAAATCGCGTCCGGGTGAAAAAATCGCGTCGGTGCAAAAAAAATCACGCCCGGGCTAAAAAAGCGCGTCCGGGCGAAAAAATTTCGCCCGGACAAAAAAATCGGCTCGGGTGAAAAAAATCGTGCACCGGCAAAAAAATCGCACCCGGATGAAAAAAAACGCACTCGGGTGAAAAAATCACGTCCGGACGAAAAAAAACATGCTCGGGCAAAAAAAAAACATGCACTGACAAAAAAACCGCATTTGGGCGAAAAAAACTCACCCGGGCGAAAAACCCCGCGCCCGGGCGAAAAATGCAAGTCTGGGCAAAAATGCTAGCCCGGGTGAAAAATGCTAGCTCAGGCGAAAAATTCGCGCCCGGGCGAAAAAATTTCGCGCCCGGGCGAAAAATTTGCGTAGGGCAAAAAAATTACGCCCGGGAAAAAAATCACGTTAAGACAAAAAAATCAAGTTATAGATTTTTTTAAGAGATAAGTGTTTTTGGATGAAGAAGTGCTTTTCGAAAAAGTTGAAAAGTAGGTGGCAAGTGATTTTTCCAAAAGATGAGAAAATGTTGTTTTCGCGTTAGCTTTTCCCACCGATAGACAATCCAAACGGTCTCTTAAGCGTGATAGCGTTTTCCAGAAAACGAAAAGGGGTTAAAAGCCCTCCCAAACAGTCCCTTATTCTGCTATTCCTTCTTGTCAAATCTCGAGTCTACTACTCTACAAATCTACTACAACCCTATTCGATATCGAGGAATATTCTGTCCATTTATATCTCTCTCTATCTTTGTTTGCAATTGAAAAATTGCAAGTGTGCTTCTTAAATATTGGCAATGCCGGATGGCACGTGAGAATTCATGGGAATAACTTTTTAGGCTTGAATTTGAGCTTCAAAAATATTGGCTCAAAAGCTTAGGCTATAATTAGTTTGGGGGTGGCGGGTGCATTCGGTGGATCGAAACGTCACTTTGGAATCGGAGGGGGAAAGGTGTGGGTCGAAACAGAGCGGATCGGGACCGTTTCCTCCTTACTACGGGTGCAAGCTGAGCAAATGCAACCGCCGGCCGTTTGTTTACCCGTCATCCGGCGGCTGTTTGTTTACCCGTCATCCGGCGGCGTCTGCTCCAAACAGAGGCAGCGAAACACCGAACCAAACGAAGTCTAGTAAATAGCATCTCTCAAACACCATTGGGTGATTCTTGTTTTAGAGTTTGTGTGCGAAAAAATGTAATATTTGAAGTGTGGTGGTATGAAATTGCATTAGTTAACGTAGTTGCGGAGGTTTATCAGCATTTGTAACTTAGGGTTCGTTCGGCGCGGCATTTCGGCCGGCCCTTTGGGGCAACGCCGTCGGACGGCGGGTAAACAAACGCCCTCCGACGGCATTTGCTCCGGATGGACCAGCCACACCATGAAAAATGGGGCAGAAAGCCCCGTTTCGATCAGGTCCTCCACCCCTCCAGTTCGAATACGGCGTCTGGACCCGCCGCTTGGTCCCGCCACCTGAGCGCCAAACAAAGCCTTAATTTTGCTATAGTTTTTTTGACCCAAATTTTACTTACTGGGAATGCGTTCATGATAGCTAAAACAACAACACTGATGGGGTTCCCCTAAGCCAGTTCAGTCGAACCCATCGAGCCGCACGCAAACGCCCGAGGTGCAGCCATCGACCAGTGCACCAACCGTCGTCGCGCTGTAACCACCCGAACCAGGCAGACTCTTCGTCGCCCAGCCCTCCGTCGACATGCGAATGGCCGGTCTCCTCACCTCCTGGTGCTGGTCGGCCCCCTGTGCAGTAGGCAATGCCTCCCAAATCGGGCGGCCTCCTGGCCACCCAATCTGAGCGGCATCTCCGCCTAGTGGGGTGGGCGGCCCCTTGGCCGCCCGCTCCCGTTACTTCCCCCCTCCTGGGGGAAGGTCGGCCAGATCAGGCGATCATTTGGCCTCCCCATCTGGGCAAATATTCTGCCGCTTGGGGCTGGTGGCTTCCCGCCCCAGTGGTGTTGCCCTGCCTGGGACAAGGCCGCTCCAAATCGGGCGGCCCTTTGGCCGTCCGGTTGGGGCAGCCTGCTCGTCTCCCTCGGACAACGACATCCACGTCGTTCGACCACGGCCGAGCTGCCCTTTCCCACCGGCCACCGCCCTCGTCGGGCCGCCCCTCCCCTTGCGGGAGGGGCGGAGGGGAGGGGCGGTTATTTTTCCGACGGGGGCGGCTATTTTCCGATCGGGGGCGTTTTTTTCATTTGCATAAATATGGTGATCCGCGTGCTCTAAACAGAGCAGTTCTTTTGATCCTGTCGGTGGTTATTGAGAGAAACTACAGGCCTACCCCTCCTAAAATCGATTCATTTCTCTTCATTTTGATCTTCTTCGCGGTCCGAAAAACCCTCCAACGAATTTTCTCTCCTCTCCTTCTCTCTTTATTTTCTCTCTCTACTTTCTCTCTTCCCGCGGGATCTCTACGAAAGGGAAAATTTTATGGTGTCACCGTGGTTCATAGAGCTATGTGCCTCATGGGCATTTTAAGCAATTTTACTGCTGTAATTACGGCAGTAATATTTCGGCTGTAATTCAATCCGTAATATAATCCTTAAAATATTACCGCCGTGATATAAAAATAGCATTACGACTGTAATAATATTACAGTTGTACTATGAAAATAACATTACTGTCAGTATTACAGTAGTAAAACTGCTTAAAATGCCCATGAGGCACATAGCTCTATGAACCACGACGACACCATAAAATTTTCCCTACGAAAGACCGCTCACAGAGAACTTCGCCGAGTCACATCAAGACAAAACGAGACAAGAAAAGACGAGACCGCTCCAAGCGCGCCTCCGTGCGCTCCGCCGTCAAGACCGTCCAAGAGAGCCTCCACGCGCTCCGCCGTCTCGACCGACCAAGCGCGCCTCCATGCGCTCCGCCGTCAAGACCGTCAAAGTGCGCCTTTGTGTGCCTCGCCTCTAGACCGTCCAAACGCGCCTCCACGCGCTCTGTTGTAAAGACCAACTAAGCGCGCCTCCGCGCACTCCGCCGTCAAGGCTATCCAAGCACGCCTCCGCGTGCTCCGTCGTCAAGACCGACTAAGTGCATTCACACGCCCCACACCGACAACACTGTCCAAGTGTGCCTCTGCGCGCCCCGCCGGGACCACCGAGTCACCTCAGTGTCAGCAAACCAAGCCCGCCAGAGCGCCAAAAGTTCGGGTGTCACGCACCACCAGTAGTTTATAAGAGCAACTTTAGAGCCCGCCAAAGACCTCTCAACTGCAGCCCAACACGCAAAACGCTCAACAATTCCAACACCCTCGGCTCAGCAGCAAGCTCGTTGCACGACGACAAGTATGCCACTCCATACTCCTCTAGGCACAACAGGAGACAAATCACATGGGATAGGGCACACTGAGCGCTCCCTGAGCTTCAAGGCTCAGACATAAGAACGAGTGCAATATATTGTTCTCGCCTCCAAGAACTATCAGAGGACCCCATAATACAACGAGTGTTTCGCTCCCTACAGCCCACAAATAAAGAATTAGCTCCATGATATGTGATCTATCACCCTCCGAGTGCAACTCTCTCTCTCTCCCTCAAATTGTAACGAGAGGCGGTCTGTCGCCTGTTAAAAATTGTGAGGTGAAAGTGGGGGGTTGATCAGGCAGACCGCGCGGCCTGGGCAGACTGATGATGCGGTCTGGGTGGCCTGTTGTTACGGTCTTGGTGTTGGTTCTTCCCTGGTGTAACCTTGCGTATAGGTGGAGTATCCGCGGAAGGGCGGACTCACTCTGAGTCCGTGAAGTTTGCTCTATGCAGACTGCTCTTGGTGTTAGTAAGCTCGATTGATTGCCTTGCTCTGGTGGAGCGGCTTGTTGGAAGTCTGACTTGGGAGCTGGCGGACTAAAGCCTTGTCCGTCGAGCTCGCGCCAGAGCTTGGTTGGTTGCTGGACTTGGTCACAATCTGTGACAAGTCCAGGGTGATCGCAGAGTCCGCAATGTCTGTTGGTTGACCGAGCGGTTTGTTCTTATTGGTCGTGGACTTGTGTTGTGGGCTGATGTGGTGTTCGCAGCCTGTGCGGGTTAGTGTTGTGTCCCCGTATTGTGTGCGGACTGTTGTATTGTGTGGACTATTGTGTCCGCATGATGTGTAGTGTGCGGATTGGAGTGGTGTCCGTCGGGTTACGGGTTGGCTTCCAGACTTGGTGCCAGACGATTTTTTGGTTGGCTTGTCCGGCCTTGTCCTTGCGGACTAACTTGTGCTATCTGCGGGCTGGGGTGGTGATTCTATCCACTAGGGAGGTGACCACACTCCTCTCCGTGCCTATAAATAGGACTCCCCCCCCCATCACATTAACAGTAACAGAGGAACGGTAAGTTGAGCATTTGTTAATTACTACGGCCTCAGGTTTCTTGTCCGCGCGGATTGAGAAGGTTTAACTGGTTGCTATTTGTAGGTTGTGCGGCTAGCACTGTGAAGTAAGGAGTCTTGTTCTAACTGTGGTCAAGAATCAGTGAAGCTCGCGGTTACAATCGACGGTTTCAGCGGATCGTATTTGCGGCCAGCCAGTCTTCTCTCCTTCAGTAATTTCCAAAGTTCAATAACCTGTGTGCCGGTCTCGGCGGACTAGGCAGTCTGTTCTTTCAGTTCGGTTGCGGCTTGCAGAGCGGTCATTCAGCAGAATAACGGGTTGTCCGAAGACTTCGTGGACTCCGTAGATCAATGTGGTGCAGCAACAGCTTAGCGATCATAGCGGAGTCAGAGGTCCTTGAGGCAGTCTGCCAGGCTTGTTTCTTCTTGCTTGCTTGTTTGCTTCTTCCTTATACTTGGCGAAATCATGTATCGCCATGTATGTCTTTCTTTATAATAAAGATAGTTGATATTACAAGATCTGTGGTTGCTCTTCGTTGTCTCTGATTTACAAAGCTCAGTTTATGGTTGGAGTGTTTCTACGCCTAGTTTTCGTTTCTGCTTGATCAAGTAGTCAGCTTGATAGTTCTGAAGGTTTTTACTTGGTATAAGAGCTATCTCCTGATAAGCTTGAAGAAATTTCAACTTGGTATCAGAGAGAACATTGGCTTGAACAGTGATCAACCTCAGTTGTGCTCAGCTCTTCTGGAAGCTATTTGATTAGTGGCTGTTGCAATGGAAGGAGCTTTCGCAAGGGGTCTTGGTATTGAACTTCTTACAACGACTAACTTCAAGAATTGGAAGTCGTGTATGAAGAGCTATCTTATTGGTGAGGAGTTGTGGTAGGTCGTCGGTGGTGACGACAAGCAAGAAGTGACTGCTGCTACTGTTACTGCTGAACAGGTGAGAGCTTGGAGGAAGACTAATGCAAGACAGAGTTTGCTCTCAAGCGGGCTGTCTCACCTGAGCTCTTTGATCACATCTTAGGATGTGAGTCTGTTGCTGAGATCTGGACATCCATTGATGGATTGTTCAACAGGAAGAATGTAGCGCGGCTACAGTTCTTAGAGAATGAGTTGAAGAGGCACATAGTCCGCGGATTGCGGAAGGAATATGTGGCTTTTGTGACTTCTATTCAAGGGTGGGCGACTCTGCCATCCTTGTTGGAGCTGGTGAATCTGCTGGCATCACAAGAGAGCTTGGCTAAGTAGATGACCGAGTTACTATCTTTGAAGGAGGTAATGAAGCTCTCTTCACTAATAAGAAGAAGAAGAGATGAGAGAAGAAGAAGAAGCCTGTTGTTGTGGATGTGCCTTCAACTTCCTATCAGCAAGAAAGGAGTGATGTTCCTAAGAAGAACTGGAAGAAAGAGTTGAAGTGTTACAGGTATAATCAGGTGGGGCACTTCAAGCATGACTGCAAGGTCAAGCTGCAGCCTGGGCATGTTGTAGATAAAGAGGGAGCTGGTTCTAGTGCTGAGGAAGCCAGATGGGGAGGAGCCTTCTTGACAAGCACTTGTATTCGTGCTCTTTCTACCGTTGACTACCAAGATGACTGGATAGTTGACTTAGGGTGTGGTCATCATCTCACTGGAGATGAGTCGAAGTTCTCTTCACTACAGATATTTTCAGGTAACGAAGCTATCATTGCAGCTGATGATTCTATTCATACTATAGAGAATGAGGGTGTGATTTTTTAGAGAGTGCACAGGGTCCACTCACGTTAAGGAGTGTGTATCACGTACCTGACATGAAGAATAACCTCTTCTCAGTGACCAATGTGGTTGACGCGGGCTATCACGTTCTATTTAGGCCAACAGAAGTGAAATTTCTCCGCAACATATCAACAGTTAAGGCTGATGTTGCTCATGTAGGGAGAAGGGTTAGAGACTTGTTTGTTTTATCAACAAGTTCTTATGTTGATCGGATGAGGGTCAATGATAGCGTTGTTATTTAACATGAGAGGCTTGGGCACGTAGGGATAGACAAGCTGAAAGCTATGGCGATGAGAAGCCTTGTGAAAGGCTTGCCAAAGTTGTCATCCTACGGAAATGGCCATGTATGCGCAGGATGTCAGTTCGGAAAGGCTCATCGCCTTCCATTTGACAAGTCTCAGACAAGAAGCAAGGAACCTTTGGAGTGCATCTATAGTGATTTGATGGGGCCAACTGCTACTACTAGTCTTGGAGGCAGTAGATACATGCTGGTGCTGATTGATGACTACTCTAGATACACTTAGGTGTATTTCATGAAGGAGAAGTCAGCTGCTTTCCAATTGTTTGTGGAGTTCAAGGAGCTGGTGGAGGGTCGGCTTGGCCTGCGGATCAAGAAGTTTAGATCATACAACGGTGGTGAGTTTGTATCATCCGAGTTTTCTAACTTCTGCATGAAGCACGGGATCCAAAGAGAGCTCACTTGTGTGCATACTCCACAACAAAATTGAGTAGCAGAGAGAAAGATCCATCATTTGACAGAAACTTGCAAGTGTTGGCTTCATGCAAAGGGCATTCCCAGGTCCTTTTGGGCAAAAGGAATGACCTGCCCAACCTATGTCATCAATCAGATGCCTCTGAGTCCGATCAACATGAAGTCTCATGTTGAAATGATGTTCAAGGAGAAGCCTAGCGTAGAACACCTTCGGGTGTTTGGATCAACCTGCTATGTGCATATCTTGGATTCTCTGAGCGGCAAGCTTAATGCAAAGGCAAGGAAGCTTGTCTTTGTGGGATATGATGAGCGGAAGAAGGGATGGAAGTGCATGGATCCTGCGACAAAAAAGTTTGTTATATCAAGAGACATTGTCTTTGATGAACTAACGTCGTATGTAGGTGGTTCCATTGAGCTACAGGAGAGTAGGGTTGATGAAGGGCAAAAGGAGGCTGCTGAAGATCTTCAAGTCGAGCTGTCTGTGTCACCAAGTGCTCCAGGTGTATCAAGCTTTAGGGCAGAGGCTTTTGGTTCAGGAAGTAGGGGGAGCGATGCTCCAAGTGTGCCCGGAAATGGAGCTGATTTTGAAGAAGCAGCGGAGGTGGTGAGCAAGAAGCAGACTCTTCGGAGATCGAAGAGGATCATCAAGCCACCAGCTCGTTACTACGAAGGGAACTCGGTGAGCTTTGTCTCTTGTTTCTTCGCAGGTCCCCTGGATGAGCGGGAGCCTTCTAGATTTAATGAAGTCACTGGAGTCAAGGAGTGGGGAGATGCCATTGATGAGGAGATGGCTGCTCTCAAAAATAATGAGACCTGGGACCTTGTGCCTAAGGTTGATGACATTACTCATGTGACTTGCAAGTGGGTGTATAAGCTGAAGAAGAAGACAGATGGGAGCATTGAGCGGTACACGGCTCGTATTGTTGCTCGAGGGTTCTCCCAACAGTATGGAGAAGACTATGAAGAGACGTTCAGTTCCGTGACAAAGATGACTTCAGTTCGGGGGGTGATGGCCTTGACGGCTTGCCAAAGGTGGAAAATGTGGCAGCTGGACGTAAAAAACGCTTTTCTTTACGGGGAGATCGACAAAGACATCTTCATGGATCAGCCTTTGGGGTACGTTTCTGAAGATCATTTGGACTATGTCTGAAAGCTACGGAAAGCTCTTTATGGGTTGAAGCAGGCTCCTCGAGCCTGGTATGCGAAGATTGCAAAATACCTCCAGTTCTGCGGTTATATTGCTTCAAACTCAGACTCGAGCTTGTTCGTTAAGAAGAAGGGAGAGCTTCTAGTCTTGGTGTTGTTGTACGTGGATGACATGATCATCACGGGGAACTCCAAGGAGGAGGTAGCTAGGCTCAGGGCAGAGCTAGCTATAAGATTCGAGATGATGGACTTAGGTGAGCTCCACCACTTCCTTGGACTCGAGGTGGAGAGGAAAGAGAACGATATACTCGTATCCCAGAAGGGCTATGCGGAGCAGATCGTTCAGCGATTTGACATGCAGGAAGAGAAGAGTAGCTCTACTCCTTTCGATTCAGACATCAAACTTTGGCGGGATGAGGGAAGGATTCTTCCAGATCCTTTGGTGTTTCGGGCTCTGGTTGGGAGTCTTATCTACTTGACGATTACATGACCAGACATTACTTATGTAGTTGGCTGAGTAAGTTGGAATATAGCGGAACCCAGAAAGCCTCATCTGATGACGGCAAGGAACATTATGAAATACGTGAAGGCCACTTCTGATATGGGTCTCCTTTATAGGAGAGGCATGAGTTTTGTTCTTCAAGGATACTCGGATGCTGATTATGGGGGAGATTCAGATGACTGGAAGTCAACATCCAGTTATGTCTTCACATGTGGATCAGCTAGTATCTCTTGGTGTAGAAAGAAGCAAGACTCGGTGTCCGTATCTACTATAGAAGCAGAGTACAAGGCTTCATCCTTGGCAGCTTGGGAAGACATGTGTCTTAGGAGGCTAGTAGAGGAAGTCTATGAATATGTGCGTGTCCAACTCTGCTATGCGGTGGCAATGAAAGCGCCCTAAAACTGGTGAACAATCCAGTTTGTCACGCACGGATCAAGCATATAAAGATCGAGCATCACTTCATTAGGGAGAAGGTGTTGGAGGGATCTCTTATAGTGAAGCATGTGCGGAGTGAGGACAACATCGCAGACATCTTCACGAAGTCGCTGCCTAAGGTGTCATTTACTCGGTTACGGGGACTGCTGGGCTTGGTCACCACTTCTCACTTTAAGGGGGAGTGTTGAAAATTATGAAGTGAAAGTGGGGGGTTGATCAGGCAGACCGTGCGGCCTAGGCAGACTGATGGTGCAGTCTGGGCGGCTTATTGTTGCGATCTTAGTGTTGGTTGTTCCCTGGTGTAACCTTGCAGATAGGTGGAGTATTTGTGGAAGGGAGGATTCACTCTGAGTCCACGAAGTTTGCTCTATGCGGATTGCTCTTGGTGTTTGCAAGCTCGGCTGATTGTCTTGCTCTGGTGGAGCGGCTTGTTGACAGTCTGAATTGGGAGCTGGCGGACTGGAGCCTTGTCCGCCGAGCACGCACCAGAGCTTGGTTGGTTGCTGGACTTGGTCACAATCTGTGACAAGTCTAGGGTGATTGCAGAGTCCGCAATGTCCGCTGGTTGACTGGGCGGTTTGTGTCTATTGGTCGTGGATTTGTGTTGCGGGCTGATGTGGTGTTTGCGGCCTGTGCAGGTTGGTGTTGTGTCCAAGTGTTGTGTGCGGACTGCTGCAGTGTGTGGACTTTTGTGTCCGCATGCTGTGCAACATGCGGATTGGTGCGGTGTCTGCCGGGTTGCGGGCTGGCTTCCATACTTGGTGTCAGGAAATTTTTTGGTTGGCTTGTCTGGCCTTGTCCTTACGGACTTGGCAGACTGACTTGTGCTAGCTGCGGGCTGGGGTGGGGATTCTATCCACTAGAGTGGTGACCACACTCCTCTCCGCGCCTATAAATTGGAACCCTCTATCACGACCCGCATTTTCTCAACAATTGAATCATATCAGAGCAAGAGAAAATACGTGTCATGATGCCACGTCGTGCAGGGGATAACTGCACACGTTCAGGCAAAACTCCCGACTCTATATCTTTGGATAAAATCATAATTTAATATGAAAGAAAACCAGTTAATATAGATGGATGTATCCCTCAGCGCAGTGGATCATCTAGTCCACAATCAAGAATATATTTATACGCAGCGGAAAATACTTTGGTTAAGTTGATTTGACATCCTACATGAGTGTAAACGTCCCCAAAGGACAATTCATGAAATGCAGGACTCTAAATTTATCATAGTATACAAAAATTAGCTTTTACGTTACTTAGGAAAGTAATGCTTTAGCTTTATAAATATGACATGCATGAGGTACATATAGTAATGCTTTTAGGGTTTAAAAATACCTAACATGCAACCTAGCATAAATCCTTCCCAGAAAGCAAGTGAACATCCTCCAAATAGGCAAAAATAGCAGTTTCAGTTCATACCCAACATCACAAGAAAGCTACCAGTGGGCGTCAACAACCTGACACGAACCCACTGGTGAGTATGCATGTCTATACCAAAAGAAGAAAACTACCTCACAAGGCTGAGGAACAGCAATCTCAGCTACCCAGAAGGCCACAAGCAAGCTCCATAAGAAAACTAGCCGCTCAACCGGCTACAACCTAAACTTGAGACATTTAAAGAAAGAATGCCTCAGCAAGAATATAATCAAAGAAGTTGAGCAATAAGTTCATAAAAGCAATAAAAGAAGGGATTTACTAACCCTACAACAAATGTTGTCAAAAAGAGCAGAAGGAAAAAATAAACAAGACAATAAAAGTAAAACACTGTCCAAGGAAAGATCAAAGCGCACCAAGTGCGAGAAATAAGCAACATGTCCTTCTAAAAACCTGCAGCAGCAACAAGACAAACATATGCCAAAATAGCAACTTTAAAATGAAAGGAACTAACAGTCCTAACTTGTGAATCATGAGCAGTGATAAAGCCATGGATCTGGGTTGATGACCAAAAACAGTCCTCATCCAAACAACCAGACCCAAAAATACTCAAGGGTACAACGGTGGCAGCCCAAAGGTCCAACACACCAACACAACCAGCCCAAAACGGGGCCACAATGGTGCCAACACACCAACACAACCAGGCCAAACCCGGGCCAAAATGGTGCTGACCACAGCTCTACACCCAAACCACCCCTTACAGAGTCAACAAACAAAACCACCTGCCATAATTCACGAATCGGCCTTCAAAACCAGCCGAGAAACATCAACAAACCGAAATAATCCCATCCTAACCAACTCAAGAGGAAAACACCAACCTAAGGAAAAAGGCATCGAGTCCACTCGACGCCGCATTGAGTGAGTAGCACTCACTCAACGCCAAACACTAAGCAGAAAATGGCGTCAATTCCACTCGAAGCCAAACACTGGAAAGCATCGAGTCCACTTGATGCCAAAAGACAGCCATAAAAATACTTACTGGACGACGGCGTTGAGTGAGTTCAGCTCACTGAACGCCAAAAGACTTAGAAAAAAAATCTTCTGGCTAGATGGCGTTGAGTGAGTGCACCTCACTCAACGCCAAAGGCAAACGGCGTTGAGTGAGCTCAACTCACTCAATGCCAAAAGACTTGGAAAAAAGTCTCTGTCACGATGGCGTTGAGTGAGCACAACTCACTCAACGCCAAAGGCCGCTCAGTTGGTGATGAGAGCTGTTGAAGGCGCCTTATGAAGGGTGTCCGGGTTCGAAAACCGACATCAACAACCTACTGTGCTGAGAAACAAGCCAGTGATGGGTTGGGGTGGCGCTGGGCTGCAGCCCTGTAGCGGGCAACGGGGCGAGACATGCTGTGCGGCCCATGGTTGGGTGTGGCAGCCTCTAAGCTCTGTTGTCGGGCCGTTACATAAAAAGTGCGACATCAACAACCTACTGTGCTGAGAAACAGGCCAGTGATGGGTTGGGGGTGGCGCTGGGCTGCAGCCCTGTAGCGGGCCATGGGGCGAGACACGTTGTGCGACCCATGGTTGGGTGCGGCAGCCTCTGAGCTCTGTTGTCGGGCCGTTACACCCCCCGTCACATCAACAGTAACAGAGGAACAGTAAGTTGAGCGTTGGTTAATTGCTGCAGCCTCGGGTTTCTTGTCCGCGCGGATTGAGAAGGTTTAATTGGTTGTTGTTTGCAGGTTGTGCGGCTAGCACTGTGAAGCTAGGAGTCTGGTTCTGACTGCGGTCAGGAATCAGTGGAGCTCTCGGTTACAATCGACGGTTTCAGCAGGTCGCATTTGCGGGCAGCCAGTATTCTCTCCTTCAGCAATTTCCAAAGTTCAATAACCTGTCTGCCGGTCTTGGCGGACTAGGCGGTCTGTTCTTTCAGTTTTGCGCGCGGCGGCTTGCAGAGCGGTCGTTCAACAGAATATCGGGTTATCTGCGGACTTCGTGGACTCCGTAGATCAGTGTGGTGCAGCAACAGCTTAGCGGTCTCAGCGGACTCGGCGGACTCAATAGTCACTGAGGCAGTCCGCCCGGCTTGTTTCTTCTTGCTTGCTTGTTTGCTTCTTCCTTGTACTTGGCGAAATCACGTCTTATCATGTATGTCTTGTCTTGTAATAAAGATAGTTGATATTACAAGATCTGTGGTTGCTCTCATTGTCTCTGATTTGCATAGCTCAGTTTATGGTTGGAGTGTTCCTGCGCCTAGTTTCCGTTTCCGCTTGATCAAGTAGTCAGCTTGATAGCTCTGAAAGTTTTTACTTGGTATCAGAGCTATCTCCTGATCAGCTTGAAGAAATTTCAACTCCTCGAGTTCTTTAAAGAAGCTCTGTACAACACCCAACATATAGTGGAGGTTTGGTCGGCACAGACTCAACCACGTGGGTTTTCACCCGATTGAAGGGTTTTTCACGTTAAAAAATTGTTTTGTCAACTTTCCTTTTTGTGATTGTTGGCGCGCTCGACCGCTCTCGGACTAAGGCGGTCCAATTTAGTCTAGTCTACCGGAAGCTCGAGTGATTCCATGAATGTAATAATATTTTGGATTAAAACACTCTTCATCCTATACAAACAGTTTCTTGATTTTTTTTATGAGTGATGTTATAGGCACCCAAATTTTGAATATTTGCACACTAACAAAACTCATAAAGTTATCTAAAATTTACATAACCCATTGTATACTCGCACACCCGCCTGACTCAAGCCCGACCCCTCTTTCGCGAAAAACAATCTCTCACCCTTCTTCCCATCGCTGACACCCTGCAGCACCCCGCTGACCACCATTCCAGTTGGCTAATTCCTCCTCTACACCGGTAAAAGCTCCTCATCTACCTCTTTGTCTCCATTTTTAGGGTTGAAAGGCCTCTATTTTGATTAGGGTTTCTAATTTTGAAAGGCCTCATCTACCTTTTTGTCATTTTTGCTCTAGAATGTTATGTTTCATTACTACCGACAAAAGATCCCTTTCTATTTCATTATACAGCCCATAGCAAGACAAAACTTCTCATTTTCTTCTCATTCACCTCCATCTTTTGTGCAGCTGATCTTTATTTCAGTTTTTGCAAGAAAATGGCCAATGATATTCCTTTTCGGTTAAGTTGATTTTAGCAAAAAAAACATTCTCTTTAACTTTTTGTAAAATGTAATCTCTTCTAAAAAATACTCGTGATAGTGGTGTTTATATGAATGTTTTGTTATTCAAATGGTTGTGGTGTTTTCATGATAGCTTGTGGTGTTTATCTTCTTAGCAAATAAAATGTGGTGTTTTCATATTATAATGTGAGGGTAGTTCATTGCTCAAAGTTTCAATCTTTCACATGCATTCCTATCTCTGTGCATTACCTCTCCAACAAGCCGGAAGACTATCCTTATTGGATTTATAAACAATAATAACTACACTCACTTGTTTATCATGTGCGACGATTGACCGCTACTGCAAGTGATTTCTATGTGGATGAAATATGTTATGAAAAAACCGGTCCGTACAGATAATTTTCAGATCCTCAAAAATTAATGTAACGACAAAAGGAGTGGTTGTGAATAACGATAAGCACAAAACAATAAGAAACATCATAAACAAGAAACACCAGATATAAAGTGGTTCTCTGAAATTGGGTACGTCCACTGTGCGAACAAAATATTTTATTTTATTTTCTCAAACATACAATACGACTATGAAGGAGGGATACAATAAACCGATAGATTGATGACGATTTTAAATCCTCCAAGATTCAGTCGTACACATTCCGACGAGAAAAAAATCTGACGATAAAAGAAGAAGTTGGTAGCCGAGAGACGAGCCCACTGTTGCGAGAATGAAGCCCTTCAGCGAGGCTGCAACAAGAAGAAAGCTCGTCGATCAAGATAGGTGACGCCAACCACAAAGAAACGAACACGTGGAAGCAATGAGTATGAAAACCCCTGGTTCGGCAAAGATCGGTCGGCCACTCTGCGTATTCCTACTGGCCGAATTTCTCATCAGCATGGGGGGAACTAGTCACACCTTTATATAGGTGAAGAACCCTAAAATCAGGTAGTAATGAGGGACCTGTTGAATCCAATTAAGGAAGGAAAAAAAATCCTTTTCCAAAAAATCTTCACCATCAGCGGTAGGAAATATACTTTGTCACCAGTGCAATATAACTGATTTTAGGAGATTCCAAAAATTGAGCCTCAAATTGAGCGGTCTCCAAGAGAATCATCATCAGGAGTGAATCTAGGCAAAAAAGGCTGCAGAAACAACAATCTCTATTTTGACGCCTCTTCCGTGACATATTTGATCTGACTGAGATAACTTCAAAATACCACAATGGTCATTAAGATCCTAAGCTAAAAGAATTGACTGAATGAACTTTGACTGAGAACGGATCATAAGAAAACTCCTTCAATTCTGAGTAGCACACAAACTGGACTGACATGACTGACTCAAAAACGCTCCACCTTGAAGCTAAATTACTACCGCTTCATCTCCAGCAGTGGTCTCCCATAGCAAAATAAACATGTCAAGAATTCTGGCCTGTGATGTGCGGGCAGGAGAAAAATTGACAAATGCGGACACACCAACTATGAATGCAAACAAACTGACATCAGCTTGAAAAAAATGAACCTCTATGAGAACTAATCAAAAAAGATTGATTTGACACACTCTAAGCTCGTGTAGAATGAGAAGTAACAAGAAAAAACTTAGGTAATATAAGGTGATCAAACTGCATCCACAAAATGAAGTTCTTGACCAAAAAAAAATAACTCAAAATAAGAGTTATAGAGACACAAGTATAAAGATAGCAATAATTAATGAACAAACTTCGATTCTTTTAAGTATTAAACCACTCAAACCGAACCGAACCGTATCAAACTGTTCAGTTCCAATGGTGTTCGCGGTTTAGTTCGGTTTCGAGTTTTTGAAACCACGCGCAGGTGGTTCGGTTAGCGATTTTGATAAAAAAATCAAACCGAGCCAAACCATTAAAGCCCTAGCCACCAATGCAACATAACTGATTTTAGGAGATTCCAAAAATAGAGTCTCAAATTGAGCGATTTTCAAAAAAACACCGTCAGGAGTGGATCCTGACGAAAAAAGCAGCAGGAACAAAAAATATATCATGATACAATTGTAAAGTGGGACTTGAATTACATATCAAGAAATAGAGTTCTCCATCACAACAAACAAGAGAAAATATACTTATATTCTTATTATAAATTTCATAATAGAGCTAACATTTGTTATAATATTAATATAAAGCTTTTCTGCATATAGTTGAAGTCTCACATTTATAAATGGAAGTTAATCACAGAAAGTCAATACACAACCTAGAGGTATAATATTGTATTGTTTTGGTAACCATTGATGCATAATAAATTTTTTTTTACATAAGTTTATATTAAATCGAGCTAAGACTATTACATCTGTTAACTTGTTTTTTATCGGAACTATTATTAATTAATTTTGATGTTTTATTTTAGATTTGAAAGAATGAAATATATCATAAATTAATAACATGTTCATATAAGAGAAGCTCAAAAGTAGGGTGAGTGCCCACCATGTAATTTTTTA
This sequence comes from Platanthera zijinensis, assembly GCA_039513925.1. Lineage (NCBI taxonomy): Eukaryota > Viridiplantae > Streptophyta > Magnoliopsida > Asparagales > Orchidaceae > Platanthera > Platanthera zijinensis. The sequence continues at coordinate 232,146,406 of CM077080.1, forward strand.
GTTGATTTATACATTTTAAAAAACTGATTTTAGTGACTTGATGTGCAAATATATGAATTTGAGCTGCATTTATATCATATCTGTTGCGGTCTAACTCGATGCTCCGGTCGGGCCGGATATTCTTGGACCGCCTTAGCTCGCGGAGCGGTCGAGCGCGCACACAGTCAGTTGAAAGATGGGGGATGGACACGGGCCGTTTTAGCGTGGAAAACCCTTCAACCGGGTGAAAAACCACGTGACCGGGTCGGTGCCGATCAAAATCCACTAGCTTGTTGGAGTCTACAATTTGACGGGGGAAATCGGGGCGACAGGCCGCTCCCGTTACAATCTTGAGGAGAGAGAGAGTATATTCGCTCGTTGGTGGGCAACAGACTGCCACGCCAACGGGACTTGGATGGTGGAATGGGCGAGATACTTCAGTCGCATGCGCTCAGAGGCGACGCGTGTCCAGGGGTTGTCACGGCTTCCTTTGTGCGTCCTTCTCAGTCCTTGGAGTGCTCCCCTTGTAACTGTGCTCTGGTGGGGTGCCAATAGCCGATGACAGGCTCTGGTAGCTGTTGGCGGGTGCTAGTATCCGTTGGTGGCCGCTGGAGGCTGCGGGTGGCCGTCGGTGGTTGACGGCGAGAGGCGCCCACTGGTGGTTGACGACAAGAGGCGGCCACTGGTAGAGAAAACGGGAGAGCTCCCACCTGAGGAAGAAGAAGAAGGGGGAAGCGTAGTAGGAGAAAGTTAGGAAATGAGGAGCCTCTAGGGTCCTTTTATAGGCTCCAGGGGGAAGTTACGACGGGCCCCACCACTAACATAGTGGGTTAGTGGGTGGTTTTGTCCCGATCGGACGGCCGGTGGGGCCTCTCCCTCGATCGGACGGCGGGGAGGGCTTTCCATGATGGCGGGCCGTCATGACGGCGACGGCAGCCGGGCGGCCGGCGAGGGAGGCCGGCGGCGGCCAAGGTCACGGCCGGCCATGGCCGGGGAGGCCATGGCCGGGGCGGCCATGGCCACTGCCGGCCATGGCCGGGCGGCCATGGCCGGGGCGGCCATGGCCACGGCCGGCCATAGCCGGGCGGCCATGGCCACGACGGCGGCCGACCATGACCGAGGCCGGCCACGGCCGTGGTCGGCCATGACGGCGGCCGGCCATGGCCGAGGCCGGCCATGGCCGAGCTACGGCCATGGCCGAGGCCGGCCATGGCCGAGGCCGGCCATGGCCGAGGCCGGCCATGGCCGAGGCCGGCCATGGTCATGGCCGAGGCCGGCCATGGCCGCGGCCGGCCATGGCCGCGGCCGGCCATGGCCGAGGCCGGCCATGGCCGAGGCCGGCCATGGCCGAGGCCGGCCATGGCCATGGCCGAGGCCGGCCATGGCCATGGCCGCGGCCGGCCATGGCCGCGGCCGGCCATGGCCGCGGCCGGCCATGGCCGCGGCCGGCCATGGCCGCGGCCGGCCATGGCCGCGGCCGGCCATGGCCGCGGCCGGCCATGGCCGCGGCCGGCCATGGCCGCGGCCGGCCATGGCCGCGGCCGGCCATGGCCGCGGCCGGCCATGACCGCGGCCGGCTGGCCATGGCCGGAGGGGAACCGCCGGGGGCGGTTCCTTCCCCTAATGGTGGGGAGAGAGGGGGCCCACTCCCATGATCTCCATGAGAGATCATGGGGTGTTAGGGGGGCCCGCCCATGATCTCCATTCATGGGGGATCATGGGGGTCTCCTTTTTCTTATAAATTAAGGTGGAGCTCATCAATTGCCCCCCAAATCTCTTTCAGTTGGGAGGGAAGCGAGCACGGGGAGAGATTTTTAACTCTGGTTGCGGTGGTGATTGCCGGCGTGGAATCCGGGATGGCGGCGATGGTGAGCGGCTCCAAGGTATGCTGGTTCGTGTTAGTTTGGAAAGCGGACGCCAGACGGGCTCGCGCGGGGGCCGGCAAGGCGTAGGAGTTGGTGGTGTGCCACCGTTGCGGGAGAGGGACCGAGCGCGCGCGGGCCGCGCTTGCGCAGGCCGCGCGCGCAGGCTTTGCGCGCGGACCGCGCGCGCTGGCCGTGCGGGCGCAGGTCGTGCGCGCGCCGGCCGCGCGCGTAGGCCGCGCGCGCTGGCCTTGCGCGCAGGCCGCGCGGGCGCAGGTCGCGCGCGCGCAGGCCGCGCGCGCGCAGGCCGCGCGCGCGCAGGCCTTGCGCGCAGGCCGCGCGCGCAGGCCTTGCGCGCAGGCCGCGCGCGCAGGCCTTGTGCGCGTATGCCGCGCGCGCTGGCTGCGGGCGCGCAGGGCGTGCGTGCGTGCTGGCCGTTCTCGTGCCGGCCGCGCATGCAGGCCGCGCGCGCGCACAGGCCGCGTGCGCAGCCTGTGCGTGCTGGTCGCGTGCTTGCTGGCCGGACTTGGTGAGGCTGCGTGTGCGCGCGCGCGCAGGCGGTGCTTGCGCGCATGCCGTGCGCGGCCGTGGAAAGGGTTGTGTGCGTGATTTTTACTATTTTGAAATGACTAATTTTTTGCGGTGTGCAGGTACCGAAGCGCTCTGCTGGACCAATGCGTCTACGCTCCTCCTTGACTGAAGACGGCGTTGCTATTTGGAGAACAAAGTTCGGGCTTCCTTCAGACTTGGAGGTGAGGATCCCGTGTCCCGAGGAGCGGGTTCAAAATCCTCCCCGTGGTTGGCTGACTGTCTGCGAAGTGTCGCTCAGATCTGGTTTCCGTCTTCCTCCCTGCGACGAGGTGGTGGAGATTCTGAAGTTTTGCGGAGTTCCTATTTCCCAGTTTGCCCCTACCGGGGTTACTCGTATCATGGGCTTGATTGCTTTTTTTCGTGAGCACGAGGGCTCTCTTTCTTTAGACCAGTTCCGTGATTGGTGCGACGTGCGCTTTGATGGTGGTGAACGGATCGAGGTGCGCAGCAACAAGGTTTGGCTGGAGTTTGAGTCTCGCAAAGATCGTCGTCACGGTAACACTTTGTTCGGATATGTGAAGAACTCTTGGGGTCTTCCTGAGGTGTGGAATGCGCTTCCCGACCGTTGTCGTCGTGTGAAAGGGGGGGAGCGAGACTTCTCTCCTGTGTTGGGATTTTCCGAGCCTCGTGAATTGGCTAACCGTCTCTTCAACATATATGCGTTTGTCGAAGAGAAGCGATTGTTGGGATGTGGTATTTCTGTTGGCACAGGACGGGCGGTGGCGTCTTCTCAGGGAGGAGGCTGCAAGAGAAAAACGGTCATGGCCCCCGATAGTGATGTTGACATTGTGGTGGTAGCCTCTGATGATTCAGTCCCAGAGACGCAGTTACTTGTTTCCCCGACTCCGCGGGCGCTTGCTAGTGCAGCGGTTCCTCGGATGTCTTCTTCTTTGAAGGCGATGAGTGATGCGGTAAGTTGGTGCCTTATTGTTTCTTCCTCCTTCTTCTATTTTTTGTTTGAAGGCGGCTAATTGCGTGTTTTCCTTTTGCAGATCGAGACTCAGGCGCAGATAGCGGTCACCTGGAACGATCATTACGTGAGCCTGAAGGATGGATATCTTGCTTTGCAGGAGAAGCTTCGACTGTCGATGGGTTCACTTTCTTCTCTCAAGGAAGAACATGACCGGGACATCGAGCAGTATCATCGAGTTGGGTCAGAGCTGAAGTCTGAGCTAGAAGACGTGCGTGCTTCCTTGGACGTGGAGAAAGCCGTGGTGGAGAGGACTGCCCAGATGTTGAAACATGCGAGGGAGGAAATATCTGGCTTGGAGACTCAATTGCATGCGGCGCGAGATGAGGTTGCAGGCCTTGAGACCCAGCTTTGTGCGACGAGGGCGCAGGTAGAGATGTTATCTTCGGATGACCGTACATCAGAATTGAAGGCCGCAGGCCTCGCGGAGTACCTGGAGTCCTTGGACTATATGCGGGATCGTAGCCTGATCGCGGAGGAGGTTCGTGATGACATTTGGTCCAAGGAAGTAGAGCCTCAGATGGATGACATGCGCCAGTTAGCGCTTCGTCGTGGTGTTTCGAAGGCCTTTCGCTTCATAGGGAAGCATCTTGGGTGTGATATTTCCAGTTTCAGCTTTGCATACGTTTCAGATGATGAGCGTTCTAGCTCAGATGTTGATGATGAGTAGCTGTAGTGTTTATCTGCTTTTGTCTGCCTCGTTGTTTATTTGTAGTCATTTGTTTCTATCATAGCTTTTGAGATTGTCGCTGTTAGGGCTCCCATTCATTGTTTGTTATGATAGCCTTACTTGTATGTCGTTGTCCTGCGTTTTGCATAGATGTATTTTGACACGAGATAGTTGTTGGTGGGAGTTGATCTTTGTCATGGTGTGTTCGTATTTTGACACAAGATGGTGGGAGTTGACCTTTGTCATGGCTTTTCGCGCGAGACAGGCTCGTGGCTTCTTCGTGAGGGGGGCAGGCCCCCACGGTGTTGCGTGGAACAGGTCCACGGCTTTTCGCGCGAGACAGGCTCGCGGCTTCTTCGTGAGGGGGGCAGGCCCCCACGGTGTCGCGTGGAACAGGCCCACGGCTTTGAATTTCGATAGAACATGCAGTGTTTGCAGAAAATAAAAGGTAATTCTTTGAGTAATAAGCGTGATTCAAAGTATTTGCATGAGATTAGGTTTGTGACTTATATAGATCACATAGTTTTGAATTGAAAATGACGGCATAAAAGAGTCGTAATGTGTCACTGGTAAAAGCGGCGTAGATTTTGTGCGTTCCAGGTGCGTGGGAGAATCCTTCCTTCGGCGTTTCGTAGCTTGTATGTGCCTGGCTTCACCATAGCGGTGACAACGAATGGTCCTTCCCATGTTGGAGATAGCTTGTCGCCTTGTGTTCCCTTCCCGACAGCTTCCAAGGTGCGAAGGACTAGGTCTCCGATGTTGATTGAGCGGGCCTTTACCCGGCGGTTGTAGTAGCGGGCTATGCATTGTTGGTAGGCGGCGGCGCGAAGAGCGGCTTCTTCTCGTACTTCGAAGATCAGGTCAAGGTTGTCTCGGAGCGCCTCGTCGTTCATCTGAGGATCGAAGTTGGATGTCCGAGGACTAGGGACGCCAATGTCGACGGGTATAATAGCCTCCGTTCCATAACAGAGATTATAAGGAGTTTCTCCGGTAGGCGTTCTCTCTGTGGTGCGATATGCCCATAGCACATTAGGAAGAGCGTCCACCCATTGCCCCCCAGCATCTTCTAGTCGTGTTTTTAGCCCCTTTAGGATAGTACGGTTGGTTACTTTAATTTGCCCATTGGATTGGGGATGTGATACTGCTGTGTGTCGCAATGCTATCTTTAAGTCTTCACATAACTTGGTAAAGGACTTTCCAGTGAATTGAGTGCCGTTGTCTGTGATAATGATTGTCGGTATGCCGAAGCGACATACGATGTTCTTCCAGACGAACTGTTTGGCGTTCTCTTCGGTTATCTTGGCCAGTGGTTCTGCTTCGATCCACTTGGTAAAATAATCGATTGCCATAATGATGAATTTTCTTTGACCGGAAGCTAATGACAAAGGTCCAAGGAGGTCTATCCCCCATTGTGCGAACGGCCAGGCTCCTTGTATCGATGTGAGGGCTACCGGGGGCTGCCGGGGAATGTTAGCGTGTACTTGACAGCTCTTGCACTTCTGAACGAATTCTGTCGCTTCCTTCTTCATGGTTGGCCAGTAAAATCCTTGCCGTAGGATTTTCCTGGCCAGGGCTTTTCCCCCGAGATGTTCGCCGCATACTCCTTGGTGAACTTCGCGGAGCGTGTACTCGGCATCTTCTCCTGATAGGCACTTCAGGTAGGGTCCTGCAAAGGACCGTTTGTATGGTTCCCCGTCTATCAAAGTGAATGCTGCCGCTCTCATTCTCAGGTGACGAGCCTCCTTTTGATCTTCCGGTGATAGTTGGCCCTTCAGATGGGCGATTGGCGGGGCTGTCCATGATTCCTCTGCTTTATTGACTTCTGCTACTTCCCACGGGCCGTGAATACTGGGGAAGACTATTTCTTCAACTTGGCGCCTTCTTGTTTGGTATTGCGTTGAAGAAGTGGCAAGCTTTGACAGGGCATCTGCCTTGTTATTTTGTTCTCGAGGGATATGCATAATTTGGATTTGTGGAATTTGGATGAGAAGGGACTTGACGAGTTTCAGGTATTGGGATAGCTGTTCATTCTTGGCCACAAATTCTCCTTCTACCTGCGAGACAACAAGTTGTGAGTCAGAGTAAATAGTCAGCTGCTTGACCTGGCAGCTGATGGCGAGCCTGAGTCCCGCGATGAGGGCTTCGTATTCTGCTGCATTGTTTGTGGCAGGGAATTTTAGTCGGAGTCCATATTCTAGAGTAACGAGTTCTGGATTAATGAGGAGCAGGCCTGCCCCAGCACCTTCAGCCCCTGAAGCCCCGTCTACGTATAACGTCCATGTTCGTCCGGCTTCCGTGGGTGCAAATTCTGTTTCCATCGGTAGAGTGTTCTCTACAATGAAGTCGGCCAAAACCTGAGATTTGATGACGGGGCGCGGGAGGAAGTGGATATCGAACTCACCCAACTCGACAGCCCACTTAACCAATCGACCGGATGCTTCGGGTTTTTGAAGAATGGCCCTTAGTGGTAGCTCGGTTAGGACCTTAATAGTGTGTGCCTGGAAGTAGGGACGGAGTTTTCTTGCGGAAAAGACAAGCGCTAAGGCTGTTTTGTCTGCAGCTGGGTAGCGGGTTTCGGTATCAGAAAGGATTTTGCTCAGGTAGTAGATGGGGCGTTGAATTCCCCCTTCGTCTTTAACTAGGACTGAACTTAGGGCTGCTGGTGTGATGGCAAGATATAAAAAGAGAATTTCTCCGGGAGCTGGCTTGGATAGAAGTGGAGGAGAGGCCAGGTATTGCTTTAAGGATTCAAAGGCTGATTGACACTCATCGGTCCATTGAAACCCTGAGCTTCGTGCTCCTCGGAGAATTTTGAAGAAAGGGAGGTACTTGTCCCCTGTCCGAGCTAGGAATCGGGATAGTGCTGTGATTCTTCCGTTCAGCCGTTGTACATCTTTAAGCGATCTGGGTGGAGACATTTCTTCGAGAGCCTTAATTTTCTCAGGATTGGCTTCTATTCCTCGCTGGGTAACCATGAACCCCAAAAATTTTCCGGAAGTGACTCCGAAGGCGCACTTGCTTGGGTTGAGCTTCATTCCATATTGTCTGAGGATCTTGAAACATTTTTCCAGGTCTTCTAAATGGTCTTCCCGGCGAATGCTCTTAACCAGCATATCGTCTACATACACTTCCATGGATCTGCCGATGAGTTCTTTAAAGATCTTGTTCATGAGTCGCTGGTAGGTGGCTCCTGCATTTTTAAGTCCGAACGGCATTACCCTGTAGCAATAAATTCCTTTGTCGGTACGGAAAGCCGTGTGTTCCTCGTCGCTCGGATCCATTCGAATCTGGTTGTATCCAGAGTAGGCATCCATGAAGCTAAGCAGCTGATGTCCGGCGGTTGAGTCAACTAGTTGATCGATCCTGGGAAGTGGAAAGTTATCCTTAGGGCAAGCCTGGTTGAGATTTGTATAATCCACACACATTCTCCACTTTCCTGAGGATTTCTTTACTAGGACAACATTAGCTACCCAAGCAGGGTAGCCAACTTCTCGAATGAATTGCGCGCGCAGGAGTTTTTCAACCTCTTCTTCTATTGCTTGGAGCCTCTCAGGGGCGAAATTCCTCTTCTTTTGAATGACGGGCTTACACGCAGGGTTGATGTTGAGGGAGTGGAGGATGACCTGAGGGTCGATCCCAGGCATATCTTCTGGGGACCAGGCGAAGATATCCTTATTCTTGCGGAGGTAGGCTGCTAATTCTTCCCTCTCGTGCTCCTGTAAGAGGGATCCAAGCTGGACGGTGCGATCCGACTTTGTCGAAGAGAGGGGGACTTCAATTAGACCTTCGGAGGGTGCCCCCCGCTGCAGAACTGCTTCATCTCTGAGGTCGAAGTCATCGATGTTTAGCGTGGTAGGCTCGGTGGGCTGTGCTTGTTTGGAATAACAACTCCTTGCGGCTTCCTGGTTTCCGCGTACTACTCCAATTCCTCCAGGAGTAGGGAACTTCATCGCTAGATGGGGGATAGATGGGATGGCCTTGAAGGTAGTCTGAACAGGCCTTCCGAATATAGCGTTGTATGCTGAGTTTGAATCTACTACCACGAATTGAGCTTCATGCGTAATCTGTCTTGGGAATTCTCCCAACGTGACTGGTAGAGTGACTGTTCCGATGACTTGGACCTGATGGTTGTCGAAACCATATATTGGTCCCGCGGCTGGAGTTAGCTGCTGTCGAGATATATTCATATTCTGCAAAGTGGTGGAAAAAAGGACGTCGACTGAACTGCCATTATCGACGAGGATTCGCTTAACGTTATAGCAGGGATTTCCGATTCCGGCGCTAATTACAAGCGGGTCTTGATGCGGGATTCGGACGTTGATAAGGTCTTCATCCCCAAATGATATGGTGGTGTCCTGCTTTCTTCTTTTATCTTCATGGGCTTCCTTTACAGAGTGGACTGACAGTATCTGTGAGGTTAGAATAGGTGACCCGGCAATAGTCTCAATGTTTCCTACTGCTTGCCTTCCTCCTTCGGGCGCTGGCGGGGCATTCTGATGGTCCCTGGGTCGCCTAGGCGGGTCTTGCTGCTCTTGGACCCTTCCTTGTAGAAATCTGCCGAGTAGTCCTAAACGGACTAAACGCTCGATTTCCTCCATTAGGCGAGCACATTCTTCCGTGGTATGCCCGGTTGTCCGATGATATTCACAATACTTTGATTGATCGTTCTTAGGATTAGGAGGTGGTTGCCTTGGTCGCTGTAATGCTGGTTCATTCTGAATGGCATACAAAACGTTGGTGCGAGAAGTGTTGAGAGGGGTATAGTCCCTAGGGGGATCTCTCTGTGAGTCACGCCTGCGTTGTCCGGCTCGACGTTCCTCATGGAATCTTCCTTCCTGCCGTTGAGGAGCCGGCTCTTTATCTCTTTGCCTTTTCTGTACTCCATCGAACTGTCGCCTATGAGCTTCAATAGCTTCGTCTGCGGCTATCAGTGCCTCAATTCTGTGCACCAGATCCGGGTAGTTGGGTACGGTCTCTCTCATGAGTGCCGAATAGAAGCCGCTGGGGAGAAGACCCCCCAGGAATACTCCACGTAGGAGTTCGGGGTCGACGCCCGGGATCTGGCGAGCTTCTGCAGTGAAACGTCGAAAGAATTCTTTGAGGGTTTCCCCTTCGTTCTGGCGGATTCCAGAGAGATGAGATGGATCACGGACAATCTTTCGATTAGCGATGAATTGGTCGGAGAATTGTCTGGTTAGCTCGGCAAAACTAGCAATGGTACTGGGCCTTAAAGAGTGGAACCATGTTCGAGCTTGCCCTTTGAGAGTAGTTGGGAATACTTGACATAACAATTGATCGGTGGCATGGAAGATCCTCATGATGGTGGTGAAATGATTGACATGCTCTAGTGGATCGTCAGTTCCGTCGAATGTTTCGACGCTTGGGAGTTTGAACCCGGGTGGAATTGGATGATCGAGGATCTGCTGGGTCAAGGGGGAGCCTTGATAAAGCGTTCGCTGAGGGTGGAAATCTCTTCTTGCGGCTTGGCGGCATTCTTCAGCCACAGCCTCCCTGATCTCTTGACGAGTTAGTAGAGGGTGGATGGGAGCATCGTTAACTGGATCGCGGGGGCGATCTGCCCCTGCTCTTCCTAGATGGGGATGAGCCGAACTGGCGGCATCTGAATGATCTTCGGGTCCTTCCTGCTCCACAGGGTCTTCCTGGTTCCTTGGTGGATTAAATAGTGGAGGATGGTTAGCTGGCGGAGGTGACCTGGGCGGAGCTGGAGGCGCTCCCAAGTTCCGAAGCAGTGTGAGCATTTCTGTCTGCTTGGCAGACACGCCCCTCCAGAGCGGCGACAGGGGCGAGCGCTACTTCAGCGGTCAGTGGCACGTCTACCAAAGAGTGAGATCGTGCAGGCTCAGTGTGTCCGCCAAGTGCGGATCCTTCTGCGGTGCGGGTACTCCTCTTTGTCATTGTGATGAACTTGCTCTGCGAAGGATATTGGGAATGTTTCCCACAGACGGCGCCAAACTGTTACGGTCTAACTCGATGCTCCGGTCGGGCCGGATATTCTTGGACCGCCTTAGCTCGCGGAGCGGTCGAGCGCGCACACAGTCAGTTGAAAGATGGGGGATGGACACGGGACGTTTTAGCGTGGAAAACCCTTCAACCGGGTGAAAAACCATGTGACCGGGTCGGTGCCGATCAAAATCCACTAGCTTGTTGGAGTCTACAATTTGACGGGGGAAATCGGGGCGACAGGCCGCTCCCGTTACAATCTTGAGGAGAGAGAGAGTATATTCGCTCGTTGGTGGGCAACAGACTGCCACGCCAACGGGACTTGGATGGTGGAATGGGCGAGATACTTCAGTCGCATGCGCTCAGAGGCGACGCGTGTCCAGGGGTTGTCACGGCTTCCTTTGTGCGTCCTTCTCAGTCCTTGGAGTGCTCCCCTTGTAACTGTGCTCTGGTGGGGTGCCAATAGCCGATGACAGGCTCTGGTAGCTGTTGGCGGGTGCTAGTATCCGTTGGTGGCCGCTGGAGACTGCGGGTGGCCGTCGGTGGTTGGCGGCGAGAGGCGGCCACTGGTGGTTGACGACGAGAGGCGGCCACTGGTAGAGAAAACGGGAGAGCTCCCACCTGAGGAAGAAGAAGAAGGGGGAAGCGTAGTAGGAGAAAGTTAGGAAATGAGGAGCCCCTAGGGTCCTTTTATAGGCTCCAGGGGGAAGCTACGACGGGCCCCACCACTAACATAGTGGGTTAGTGGGTGGTTTTGTCCCGATCGGACGGCCGGTGGGGCCTCTCCCTCGATCGGACGGCGGGGAGGGCTTTCCATGATGGCGGGCCGTCATGACGGCGGTGGCAGCCGGGCGGCCGGCGAGGGAGGCCGGCGGCGGCCAAGGTCACGGCCGGCCATGGCCGGGGCGGCCATGGCCACGGCCGGGCGGCCATGGCCACGGCGGCGGCCGACCATGACCGAGGCCGGCCACGGCCGTGGTCGGCCATGACGGCGGCCGGCCATGGCCGAGGCCGGCCATGGCCGAGCCACGGCCATGGCCGAGGCCGGCCATGGCCGAGGCCGGCCATGGCCGGGCCATGGCCATGGCCGAGGCCGGCCATGGCCGGGCCATGGCCATGGCCGATGGCCGCGGCCGGCCATGATCGTGGCCGGCCGGCCATGGCCGGAGGGGAACCGTCGGGGGCGGTTCCTTCCCCTAATGGTGGGGAGAGAGGGGGCCCACTCCTATGATCTCCATGAGAGATCATGGGGGGTTAGGGGGCCCGCCCATGATCTTCATTCATGGGGGATCATGGGGGTCTCTTTTTTCTTATAAATTAAGGTGGAGCCCATCAATATCCGTACATAACTATTATTGGTGTGCCGATAACACCACTCCTTTTTCTAACCGTGTTCATATGGCTGCACTGAAACCGCTCAAAAAATCCACAGCTTATAAAATAGTATGTTCAATTTTTTGTGAATCTGTCAGTTTCATGACTTTTGTAATGCATTTTGTAAATGATGATGCATATAAACACGCTATTTTCCTTTCACAAAAGATGTGGGTTCTTTCAGCATCTTAATTTTGTTTCGGTAAATTTAGGAGAAAGTTTGGGAGGATTTTTTTTCTTTTTTTCGTATTCTGAAAAATGGCATCGTCTATAATATTGTGTTTGTTTTCTCCATCGGTAGAAAACATATTGCTCGGTCAAAAGTCGTTATTTATCTATTTAAAAAGTCATTCGTCCATAAAATAAACGCAATATTATGGATAGTGGTGTTTTCCATAAAACAAAAAGGAGAGAAAAAAAATTCTTACAAACGGGGTCATAATCAAAACAGGAGTCTTAAAGAAGTGTTTGACAAGACAATAGCTATGTCCGACATAAAAAAAAATTAATGAACATAATGTTCGACAGTTCATAATTACCAGCGTGTTCAAAACCGCCAACACGGTGCCAAACAGACCCTCAATTTTCTGTCCCCGCGTCTTCAAAATTGTGGCCGACATGAATACGTATTATGTAGGTCTAAGGGTCTGTTTGGGACAGCTCTGGCGGATTGAAAAGCTGTTGTCCGGATAGAGCTGTTTTAAAATAGATCTCTGGGGAGCAGTTTTGAAAAGCTGCAGACTGTTTGGGTGTTCTGTGCAGAAGTGCGCTCGGAATCGCCGGAGGAAGGACGTCGGGGGCTTGGAATTGCCGGAGGAAAGCCGTCCGGGGCTCGAAATCGCCGGAGGAAGGCCGTCCGGCCTCTGAGCATGTTCCAACTGAAGAAACCATTAGATTTCCAAAACATGTGAGAGAGAAAGCTATTTTGCAGGAGCAGAAGCTGGGGAGGGAGAGATTTCTGAAAAGCTGCAAAACAGCTCCAGATTTTTGAAAAGCTCTTCACAGGAAGCTGTCCCAAACAGACTGAAAGCAGCTCTGGCGGTTGGAATAGAGATTTTCCAACCGCCAGAGCTGCCCCAAACAGACCCTAAGTATATGAAATTGTTGTAGCGTATTCAGACTTCCTTCATGTGCGATTTTTTTTTAATTAAAAAAAATTATCGATAAGGGTAGAATAATAATCCAGTAATACGTTTTGTGTCATCCTAATCGTGTAATTTTATCTTTATTTTTGACACGGGATGTGATCAGCAGACATTTAAATTCGGGTTTAAATTATTTTTATTCCTGATGCGGTTGAACATTTTTTTATGGAGGAATCCCCCTGCACATAGCCAACTCTTCTGTGATGTCCCACGGCCGCAAGGCGCCGGCCGGCCGCGCACGGCTGTCCTGCCCCTCGCGGCCGACTCCCGCGGCCGCCGCTCGTCCGGCCGCCCCACCCTTGTGGCCGCGGCGCCGCTCAGACGGCCGCCCGCCCTGCCTCTCGCGGTCAACTCCCGCGGCTGCGAGACGCTGCTCGGGCAGCCGGCCGCGCCCAGCCTTCCTGCCTCTCGCGGCCACCTCCCGCGGCCGCGAGGCCCACCTCGAGCGGCCGGCCGCTTCCGACCGCCCCTCTTCTCGCAGACGCCTCCCGCGGTCGCGAGCCACCGCTCGGGTGGCACAACCCCCTTTGCCGGCGAACATCGCCGGCGGTTTGGCCATTCTTTCATGACGGCCCTTCCCCTCCGTTCGATCTCTCCGACGCGATCATCGCCGCCCGTTTTTGCGTAACCACCCACTAACCATCGTTGTTAGTGGGGGAATATTTTAATTAAAACATTCTGTCTATGTATAGCGGATTAATGACAAAATGCGCGCCCTTAGCTATATTAGAAAATAATTATGTGGGTGGTTACGGTGTGCGGATAGCCGCATAACTACTGTAACCATCCTCTGAAGGCTATAAAAGAAGTATCAGGCCTCCTCATTTCTCATCTTTTGGATCTGTAGCTTTCTTCCTCCTCTGACCAGAGCTCTGCCAGATTCCATCTACGAAGGCATATTCGAGTCATCTCCAAGTCATCTTCAAGTCATTTAAGTCACTCAAGCCAATCAAGCCATCTTCAAGGCATTCAAGACATCTTCAAGCTGTCCAAGCCATCTTCAAGCCGCAGCATCCAGGCCACCTTTAAACTGTCATCAAGCCGCGTTCAAATCAACTCCAAGACATCTTCAAGCATCCCGCTCATCCACGTCCTCCTTGCAAACAAGGCTCGTGCGGAGCAGTCTGTTTCCCTCCGCGAGCCGACAATTCTCTCTCTTACCTCTAAAGTGTAATGAGAAGCGACATATCACTCTCAATTCTCTATGAAAGTTGTAACCGCCAGCAGATAGTGAAGTTCGATCGGCACAGACCAGATCGCGTGGTTTTTTACCCAGTTGATGGGTTTTTCCATGTTAAAATCGCTCTGTGTACCTATTCTTCGACTTTTTGACTGATTGCGCGCTCGACCGCTCCCGAGTTAAGACGGACGAATTTAGACAAATATAAGAGCGTCAAATTAGACCACAACAATTCCTAAAAATAACCAGCAACCCAGCTTTATGATTATAACACCTTGCACCTCTTATCCTCACTATGCAACACAATTGCATGAGGGTTGGTTTAGAGGACAGTTTAAGCAAGATTTTGTATAAAACATTATTTTATCCAATTTTAAGGCAAATATTTTCGGCCTGGACTCCCGGTAGATCTCCTACCGGATCAAATTTTCGGTCCGGATGCGCAATTGTGCTTGCCTGCATGCCTCTTGCATGTGTGCGCGGGCGCGCGCACTGTTGGCCACCTCCACCACCTTCATCCGCCGCTAGCCCACGCCAGTCGCCACCGGCCCCCACTGGAAGCCACCGGTCGTCGCTGTCGCCAGGGACCTTGCCCGGGCTGCCCGGACCACCCGGGGGGAGGGGGGAGTGCTTGTAGGATTTACAGGCGGTGGTGGGGCGAAGCCTTTTTTGAAAAGAAAAAATTGCCCAAACGCCATACAATACAAAGGGATCGGATATCCCAAAGCAATGCAAAACAGGCTTAACAAAATAAACCCTAATTCATCACATCTAATCCATCACATGTGTTAGAAATTATACCTCTAGAGAACAATCTCTAGGCAGAAGAGGAAGACGTGCCGGAGAAAATGATAGTGATCCCACCGATATAATGAGGCGAATCGCCTCGCCTCTTGGTTCACCTTGAACCCGAACAACGACAAGTCTCTATTCCGTTGACGGGGAATAGAAACACTAGCTTAGAACTTCTCTCCTCTTGCACCGATGACTCCAAGTGGCCGAACCACACTAGTCGTCGGGTAAGGAAGAGAAAGGTGGAGAAGGATCTAAAACCGCTGAGGAGGAGCAGACTCAGGACACCACGCAAGCTGCGACCGACCGGGAAGGAACGCCTAGGGTCGGCGAGCTGCAGGGCGATGCCGGCGGCAAGCATGCCCGGCGACGGAGCAGTGGTTTGCGGGGCTTTGGCGGTGGGAAGCTTTCCCGGCGACGGAGCAGCGGGTTGCGGGGCTTTGGCGGCGGGAAGCTTGCCCGGCGACGGAGCAGCGGTGTGCGATGGCGGCAGGCAACTCCAGATCGCTAAAATCCCCCCCAACAAGAGGTTCTTGCGGCTAGGTTTTAAAAAAAACTGTGAAAAACTTCTGTCCCCTCCCCCCCCCCCCCCCCCTTCGATTATCTTATTTATACTTATATATATCTATATATAAAATTATATATATATCTATATATGTATTATATACATGCATTTATATATCTAAACATATATATATATATCTTATATATATAAATACTTACATATATATATATATATATATATATATATATATATATATAATCTCATAACGTATATACACATATATATACGTTCAAAATTCCAATCACTGTGCACTCCTACCAAAATAATTACGACGACTCGCTCCGTCACAATATATATCTTTTTTGATAGTCGCACAGGAATTCTATCTAAGCATGTCGAGTCACGACATTAGACGTTCCCACTTACTATAGTATTTAGATTAAAAGTTCCATAAAATCAAATACCCAAAAAAAGCCGAACGGATACTGTTCCCGTTCATTTGGTGCGACCTAAAAGAGGAACCATGTCGTCAAGGCTATAATATAACATCCTATATTATGGACTATAAGAGGCTTTATCACTGCATTATAGTCGCCCCAACAACATGGTAACTAGGTAACGCAATGAATGACCTGTGTCTATTTATTTGTCACATAATATCATAAATAATGTGCAAACTGAGATTGTGTCAATTTCGCACTATATTGTCTTTCTTGGTCTCACAAGTGAGTTGTATTTATAACTACGTTAGTTATAATGCATGATATACAACCTCGCTCGGCCAAGGGACCCGACTATATCATTACCAAAATAATTTGGGGACAAAATGATATTTCGATGTGCACATTTTCTACGAGTAAATATGAACAACGAATCATAGTATTTATTATCATCAGAGGATAGTTTTCAACTATAATCACGTTGCCCACACCGACACGCTAAATCTATACATCTTGTATCTCCAACTTAATAGACACGTTGTAAACATTATTGACACCTAACACATTCCACATAATGTTACAACATAAAATACGTCACTCTCAATATGTATGAAATCACACGCATACACACTCATATGATTAAACGATAATCATTTATCAATATTTATAGAACTCAAATGTACTTTAATCGATATGACAATCGCTCGCTATGAAAGTTGTAACCGCCAGCACTCTCGATTCTCTATGAAAGTTGTAACCGCCAGCAGATAGTGAAGTTCGATCGGCACAGACCCGATCGCGAGGTTTTTTACCCAGTTGATGGGTTTTTCCATGTTAAAATCGCTCTGTGTACCTATTCTTCGACTTTTTGACTGATTGCGCGCTCGACCGCTCCCGAGTTAAGACAGACGAATTTAGATAAATATAAGAGCGTCAAATTAGACCACAACAATTCCTAAAAATAAGCAGCAACCCAGCTTTATGATTATAACACCTTGCACCTCTTATCCTCACTATGCAACACAATTGCATGAGGGTTGGTTTAGAGGACAGTTTTAGCAAGATTTTGCATAAAACATTATTTTATCCAATTTTAAGGCAAATATTTTCGGCCTGGACTCCCGGTAGATCTCCTACCGGATCAAATTTTCGGTCCGGATGCGCAATTGTGCTTGCCTGCATGCCTCTTGCATATGTGCGCGGGCGCGCGCACTGTTGGCCACCTCCACCAACTTCATCTGCCGCTAGCCCACGCCAGTCGCCACCGGCCCCCACTGGAAGCCACCGGTCGCCGCTGTCGCCGGGGACCTTGCCCGGGCTGCCCGGACCACCCGGGGGGAGGGGGGAGTGCTTGTAGGATTTACATGCGGTGGTGGGGCGAAGCCTTTTTTGAAAAAAAAATTTTGCCCAAACGCCATACAATACAAAGGGATCGGATATCCCAAAGCAATGCAAAACAGTCTTAACAAAATAAACTCTAACTCATCACATCTAATCCATCACATGCGTTAGAAATTATACCTCTAGAGAACAATCTCTAGGCGGAAGAGGAAGACGCGCCGGAGAAAATGATAGTGATCCCACCGATATAATGAGGCGAATCGCCTCGCCTCTTGGTTCACCTTAAACCCGAACAGCGACAAGTCTCTATTTCGTTGACGGAGAATAGAAACACTAGCTTAGAACTTCTCTCCTCTTGCACCGATGACTCCAAGTGGCCGAACCACACTAGTCGTCGGGTAAGGAAGAGAAAGGTGGAGAAGGATCTAAAACTGCTGAGGAGGAGCAGACTCAGGACACCACGCAAGCTGCGACCGACCGGGAAGGAACGCCTAGGGTCGGCGAGCTACATGGCGATGCCGGCGGCAAGCATGCCCGGCGACGGAGCAGCGGTTTGCGGGGCTTTGGCGGCGGGAAGCTTTCCCGGCGACGGAGCAGCGGGTTGCGGGGCTTTGGCGGCGGGAAGCTTGCCCGGCGACGGAGCAGCGGTGTGCGATGGCGGCAGGCAACTCCAGATCGCTAAAATCCCCCCAACAAGAGGTTCTTGCGGCTAGGTTTTAAAAAAAACTGTGAAAAACTTCTGTCCCCCTCCCCCCCCCCCCCGATTATATATCTAAACATATATACATATCTTATATATATAAATATTTACATATATATATATAATCCCATAACGTATATACACATATATATACGTTCAAAACTCCAATCACTGTGCACTCCTACCAAAATAATTACGACGACTCGCTCCGTCACAATATATATCTTTTTTGATAGTCGCACATGAATTCTATCTAAGCATGTCGAGTCACGACATTAGACGTTCACACTTACTATAGTATTTATATTAAAAGTTTCATAAAATCAAATACCCCAAAAAAGCCGAACGGATACTGTTCCCGTTCATTTGGTGCGACCTAAAAGAGGAACCATGTCGTCAAGGCTATAATATAACATCCTATATTATGGACTATAAGAAGCTTTATCACTGCATTATAGTCGCCCCAACAACATGGTAACTAGGTAACGCAATGAATGACCTGTGTCTATTTATTTGTCACATGATATCATAAATAATGTGCAAACTGGGATTGTGTCAATTTCGCACTATATTTGTCTTTCTTGGTCTCACAAGTGAGTTGTATTTATAACTACGTTAGTTATAATGCATGTTATACAACCTCGCTCGGTCAAGGGACCCGACTATATCATTACCAAAATAATTTAGGGACAAAATGATATTTCAATGTGCACATTTTCTACGCGTAAGTATGAACAACGAATCATAGTATTTATTATCATCAGAGGATAGTTTTCAACTATAATCACGTTGCCCACACCGACACGCTAAATCTATACATCTTGTATCTCCAACTTAATAGAGACGTTGTAAACATTATTGACACCTAACACATTCCACACAATGTTACAACATAAAATACGTCACTCTCAATATGTATGAAATCACACGCATACACACTCATATGATTAAACGATAATCATTTATCAATATTTATAGAACTCAAATGTACTTTAATCGATATGACAATCGCTTGCTATGGAAGTTGTAACCGCCAGCACTCTCGATTCTCTATGAAAGTTGTAACCGCCAGCAGATAGTGAAGTTCGATCGGCACAGACCCGATCGCGAGGTTTTTTACCCAGTTGATGGGTTTTTCCATGTTAAAATCGCTCTGTGTACCTGTTCTTCGACTTTTTGACTGATTGCGCGCTCGACCGCTCCCAAGTTAAGACGGACGAATTTAGACTAATTTAAGAGCGTCAAATTAGACCACAACAATTCCTAAAAATAAGCAGCAACCCAACTTTATGATTATAACACCTTGCACCTCTTATCCTCACTATGCAACACAATTGCATGAGGATTGGTTTAGAGGACAGTTTAAGCAAGATTTTGTATAAAACATTATTTTATCCAATTTTAAGGCAAATATTTTCGGCCTGGACTCCCGGTAGATTTCCTACCGGATCAAATTTTCGGTCAGGATGCACAGTTGTGCTTGCCTGCATGCCTCTTGCATGTGTGCGCGGGCGCGCGTACTGCTGGCCACCTTCATCTGCCGCTAGCCCACGCCAGTCGCCACCGGCCCCCACCGGAAGCCACCGGTCGCCGCTGTCGCCGGAGACCTTGCCCGGGCTGCCCGCACCACCCGGGGAGAGGGGGGAGTACTTGTAGGATTTGCAGGCGGTGGTGGGGCGAAGCCTTTTTTGAAAAAAAAATTGCCCAAACGTCATACAATACAAAGGGATCGGATATCCCAAAGCAATGCAAAACAGGCTTAACAAAATAAACCCTAACTCATCACATCTAATCCATCACATGCGTTAGAAATTATACCTCTAGAGAACAATCTCTAGGCGGAAGAGGAAGACGCGTCGGAGAAAATGATAGTGATCTCACCGCAATAATGAGGCGAATCGCCTCGCCTCTTGGTTCACCTTGAACCCGAACAGCGACAAGTCTCTATTCCGTTGACGGAGAATAGAAACACTAGCTTAGAACTTCTCTCTGTACAACCCCGTATACAGCAAGTGGGTCGACAGGAGCCAAACCGGCCGGCTCAGACCGCCCTAGAGTCCCAGGCGAGTTCAGCAGAGCATGCTGAGCCCAGCGTGCCGAGTATGGGCACGACAATCGTCTAACCGGGCTCGGAGTTCGTGGAGCCGAGCAGACCCGGCCGAGTACGTGCTCGCCAGAGCCAAGGGGTTGGCGAGTACCGACACGACCGTCATCTGCGAGCAGGGGCTTCAGGTCTAACTCGCCCAGGCCTGGGGCGAGGCGAGCCGGGCCGTGGCGTGGAGAGAGGCGAGCTCACTCAACGTCTTCTCCCGAGGCGTGGAGAGAGGCGAGCTCACTCAACGCCTTCTCCCGAGGCGTGGAGAGAGGCGAGCTCACTCAACGCCTTCTCCCGAGGCGTGGAGTAAGGCGAGCTCACTCGACGCCTTCTCCCATGGCGTTGAGAGAGGCGAGCTCACTCGACGCCTTCTCCAGGGGCGCTGAGTCAGGCGAGTTAGGCCCGCGGCGCTGAGAGAGGCGAGCTCACTCGCCGCTTCTCGACCCTCGGCGTAGGAGGGAGCCTGCCCGCGCCCGTACTCGCCGCCCCCGCTCAATGGACACTCTTCTCAGGGCCGGCTCGCCCTTCAGTTGTGGGGTGTTTTTACCATGTTACCCCCTTTGGATTGCCTATCGTCCTCGAAAACAATGAAGGTTGGATATTCGCAGACCGTCTTTTCCTATAAATAGGACTCAAGGGGTACCTCAGAAGAGACACTTACTTGTGCCTGGTTGACTAGCGCTTTCTGAGGTACCTTAGCTTCAACACTTGGCTAAGGAGGGGAAGCGCTCTAAGATCTTCCGGGTGTGTGGTAGGACCTCCGTGCTGGAGCCTTGGGTCTGTCCCCAGTCCTTGTTCCTTGGTTCTTTGGGCTCGTGTGGAGAGAAGTAAGTGTGCGATCACCCCTTCCCCAAGGGTCGAACTCCACGGAGACCGATTTTTCGGTTTCAACACTTTGGTGCGGTGAGCGTGGATCGTGGTCAGCACAGAAAATCTTCCATAAGTTCGATGGCAAGGGATGAAGGACAAGGTTCAGGCAGGGCGAACTCGCCACCCCCACCCCCTCCCGCGATGGCAGGAATGTCAGCAGAGCTCAGGGAGGAAGTGCTCGGGCTCGTCAGGATCGCACTCGGTATGCGAGCCGAGAGCGCGACGCCGGTAATTCCCGTGGTCGCCGACCCGGCACTAGGCAATGACGCACCCATCAGGCGAGCAGGGAAGGAAGTCGCGGGCGAGGGGGAGCGCGATCCGCGAGGGCGAGTTCTTTTTCCGGGCTCGACAGGAGAGTGTCACTTCGGCGAGATAGTGGGGAGAGAGCCTCCAACTCGCCCGACTGAGGGGGGAAGCCCCTTCAGTGAGTTCGTTTCTTCTGCCCCGGTCCCGGAGGGGTTCCGAGAGCCGGAGATGTCCTACTACTCAGGGAAAGGGGACCCGATCCAGCACGTCCAGTGGTTTGAGGACGTGGTCTCGATCCGGCAGATGTCGGATGGCTTCAAGTGCAGGCTCTTCGCCATCACGCTCAGGGAGAAGGTAAGAGAGTGGTTCCATCAGCTCCCAGCCGGCTCCATCTACTGTTTCGAGGACCTACGTCGGGGGTTCACGTTGAGGTTCACTACCTCGAAGAAGAGGAAGAGGGAGGCCGAGTCCTTGTTCCGTATCAAGCAAGGAGCAGGGGAGACCCTGGGGAGTTACCTGGACAGGTTTCAAGAGGAACTGTCCCAGGTACAAGAGATGTCAGGGCACACCATAATGGTGGCCTTCACCCTGGGTCTCCAGCCCGGGTTCTTTTGCTATGGAGTTGAAGAGGACGCCTCCAGTATCTTTTGAGGCGATCCTGGAAAGGGCGGCAAGGGAAGCCGATATGGAAGCGGCACACCCAGAATTTGCCCGGAGGTTGGCCAGGTGGGCCGTGGAAGAGGAGAAACCAAAAGGTGGCCGAGTCCAAGAGGAGAGAAGGGCCGAGCTTCGGCAGAGAGAGCAGCAGCAACAGCAGCAGCCCAGGTGGGGGCGTCAAGAGCCAAACAACCGTCTAGGTTGGAGGCCGGAATGGCAGGATCAAGGGGCGCGAAGGGGTTATCTGGGAGGAGATAACCGCCAAGGAGGACGCGGCCAGCTTTACCCTCAGGGGGGAAGGCAGGGTCATAGACCCCCCCCCTTCCCGATCAGGAAGAAGCCATGGCCATCGCCCTGGGGGGAAGAAGGAGGGGACAGTTGAGAAGGAGGAAGGAGGTCAGGATATACCTGCCCTACTGTGACTACCATCAAGAGGAGGGGCACACGACGATCACGTGCCCGGAGTTCCTCGAGATACGGGGAAACAGGGAGCAGCAGCGACAACAGAACTGCCAGGAGGTGCGGATTGAGGAGGTCCGACCTCAGGCGGAAGGGGACCATTGCGAAGACCGGGCCGACGTAGGGACCCGAGGAGGAATAGGAGTGATCCATGGGGGGGGATTCGAAGCTTCTCGGAAAGCAAGTCTCCATACCATGTATCGAAGGAGCATCGGTTCCACATCTCAGACCCCACCCCCAGAGGAAAGGATTACTTTCTCAAGGGAAGACATGCCGGGTCATGAGGACCCCTTCTGCGATGCGCTAGTCATCCAGACGGCCATCGAGAATTTCACGGTCTCCCGGATCCTCGTGGACAATGGGAGCTCCGTCAATATCATCTTCAAAAAACCCTTCGACTCCATGCAGGTAGAAGCGAAGAGGGTGTTGGCTTCCGATGGGCCTCTCTTCGGTTTTTCAGGGGAGAGAAAAGAGGTAGAAGGAGGAGTGGGTCTCCATGTCAGCTTGGGGCGGCAGTCCAGGAACTGCCGATTCGTTATAGTGGAGGCCCCCAGCAGTTACAACGCCATTTTCGGGCGGCCCCTTATCAGCGCTTTCCGCTGCGTCCCCTCCTCTTTCCACCAGTGCCTTAAATTCAATGTGGAAGGAACCCAGGTCCGAGTCCGCGGCGACCCCAAGGCGGCTCGAGAATGTTACGTGACGGCAATAAATTCCATCTCTTGGCAGGAGGAGGTCGAGGAGATGGGGAGGAGAATGGAAGAGGTGGAAGGGCAGGAGGCCAGAGAAGAAATCGGGGAGGAAGAAGGGTTGGAGGAGGAGGCCCGCGTTCGGGCAGCAGAAGGGATGGAAGTCCCTGAGGAGTCAGTCGAGGCAATGGCCGTGGATGGGGAGGAAGCCCTCGCCTCTAGAAGGGAGGATGTAGCTGAATGGGAGGAGCAGTCCCGGCTGGAAGCCGCCGAGGAAGTGGTAGAGATGCAAGTTCTCACCAGGGACGGCAGGATGGAGAAGGTCCGCATCAGCGGAGGGCTGACCCTGGAGGATCAAAGCAGGATGCTGGAATGCATCCAAAAGAATGTGGACATCTTCGCCTGGAGCGCGGCCGAGATGCCCGGGATCGACGCTGACGTCGCCTGCCACCGCCTCAACCTGGACCTGGAGGCTCGCCCCATCCAGCAGAAAAGGAGATCCATCACCGACAAGCTGGCCGAGCCAATCAGGGAGGAAGTCGCCAAACTCCTCAAGGCCGGCTTTATTTCTGAAATTCAGTACCCCGGCTGGGTGTCGAATGTTGTAATGGTAAAAAAAAGGGATGGCCGGTGGAGAATGTGTGTAGATTTTTCACTGCTTAATAAATCATGCCCGAAAGATTGTTACCCCTTGCCTAGAATCGACGCGTTGGTAGACTCAGCCGTCGGTTTCTCTGTAATGAGTTTTTTAGATGCCTTTTCAGGTTATCACCAGATCCGGATGCATCCCCCCGACACAAGAAATGGTTCCTTCATCACGGGGGATGGGTGCTACTGCTACAAGATGATGCCCTTTGGGTTAAAAAATGTAGGGGCAACATACCAGAAGATGATGGATCGTGTGTTCCAGGGACAGAAGGGGAGGAACCTGGAAGTGTACGTGGATGACTTAATGATAAAGAGTCGAGAGGTCGACTCCCACCTCCGAGATCTGGAGGAGACCTTCGATACCTTGCGCAAATACAAGATGAGGTTGAACCACCTAAAGTGTGTATTCGGGGCCAGCAAGGGAAAGTTCTTGGGACATCTACTCACTCCCGTGGGAGTGGAGCCAAATCCTGACAAGGTTAAGGCAAAAATGGAGCTAGAGGCTCCCCGGAATGCCAAGGATGTCCAACGTCTGACGGGGAAGCTGGCTGGGCTTAGCAGGTTTCTCTCCAAGGCTGGGGAAAAGTGCTCCCCTTTTTTCAAGGCATTAAGGGGGGAAAGAGATTTGAGTGGTCCGGGGAATGCGAGGAGGCATTCCGAGAACTAAAGAAATAACTCACCCAACCCCCTCTCCTTCAAGGGCCTAAGGAGGGGGAGGACCTATTCCTCTATTTGGGAGTGGGGGCTGAGGCTCTCAGTTCGGTTCTGGTCCGGGAAGAGGGCAAGAAGCAGCTGCCGATCTATTACGTAAGCCAGATTCTGAGGAAGGCAGAACTCCGTTACCAAATCTTGGAAAAATTGGCCTTCGCCCTAGTCATCTCAGCCCGAAGGCTCAGGCCCTATTTTCAGGCACACTCCATCCGGGTGGTGACTGACCACCCCCTCCGCAACATCTTCGAGGGGGTGGAGCACTCAGGGAGGCTCGCCAAGTGGTCTATAGAATTGAGCGAGTTTGATATCTCCTTCGTCCCTCGTCTCGCAATCAAGGCGCAGGCAATGGCCGACTTCCTGGCTGACTACGCGGTCGAGATGGCGGAGGACAAGCTCACTCATCCCGTCCCTTGGAGGGTGATGGTTGACGAGGCGTCAGGGAGGCATTCCCTGGGGGTTGGGGTCGTCTTGGAAAGCCCCCAAGGGACCCGGATTGAACAAACGGTGGTGATACATTTCTCCATAACCAACAATCAGGCCGAGTACGAGGCCGTGATCGCAGGGCTGCGTTTGTCCAGGGAATTAGGAGCGCGTGATGTCAAGGTCCTCACTGACTCCATGGTAGTGGCCTCTCAGGTCAATGGGGAGTTCGAAGCAAGGGAGCCAACCCTACAGCGGTATTTGGCCAAGGTCAAGGGAATCATTGGGGGGTTCCAAACCTTCTCCATCCAGCATGTGCCACGGAGGGAGAATGAGCAGGCCGACCATCTTGCCAAAAACGGTCCTCGGATGGGGGGCGCCATCACAGACCTTTTTTGCCCGTCCTTGGAGGAGGGGGAGTTGATGGAGATAGATCAACATCCCACATGGATGGACCCCTTCACCACCTTTTTGTCCACGGGAGAGTACCCAGAGGAGATGGACAAGAATAAACTCAAGCATAAATCAGCATTCTACCTCTTGCGTGACAGACAACTTTACCGCAAGACTCTCTTAGGGCTGCTGGCTCGTTGCGTGGCTGAAGGAGAGGTTCAGAGAGTTTTAGAAGAATTCCATTCCGGAGAGTGTGGGAGTCACTCGGGAGGTCGGACCTTGGAGGGGAGGATTATTCGACAGGGTTACTTCTGGCCTACCCTGGGGCATAATGCTTCCGAGTTTGCCAAGAAGTGTCATAAGTGCCAACTATTTGCCCCCTCCAGTTGCAACCGGCTCAGCGACTCAGAAGTATCACGGCCCCCTGGCCCTTCGCAATTTGGGGAATGGATCTGGTGGGACCGTTCCCCCAGGCGAGCGGGCAAAGAAGATTCCTGTTGGTAATGATCGACTACTTATCCAAGTGGATGGAGGTGAAGGCATTGGCCAAGGTGACATCACAGATCATTCGGAATTTTGTGTGGGGGAGATTATCTGTAGGCACGAGATGCCCCAAGCCATCGTCACCGACAACGGACCACAGTTTGCCAGTAACGAATTCATCAAATTCTGCGAAGAGCTCGGAATCGACCTTAGATTCGCCTTTGTCCATCACCCAAGGGGCAACGGGCAGGTGGAGGTGGCCAACAAAGTTATCGTGAACCTCCTAAAGAAGAAAGTCGAAAATCTGAAGGGAAGCTGGGTGGAGCAGCTCCCCTCCGTCCTTTGGGCCCTGAGAACTACCCCAACACCGCCACGGGAGAGACCCCCTTCAAACTCTCTCATGGGTGCGAGGCAGTGCTCCCCATCGAGCTTGAGGTGCGAACTCCCAGGGTCGCTGAAGCAGAAGCCGGAAGGGAGGAGTGGAGAGCTGAGAATGAGGAGGAACAGCGGCTCTCCTTGGACTTGATAGAAGAATTGCGCGACCTGTCAGCTGTTCGACAAGAGGAAGTCAAGCGGAGAATGGCTAAGTACTTTGACAAGCATGTTCAGATCAAGCAGTTTGTGAGAGGTGACCTGGTCCTAAAGAAGGTAGACGCGGCAGGAAGATCGGCTGCCGTGGGCAAGCTCCATCCAAACTGGGAAGGGTCATACATCGTAGAAGAGGCTTTAAGGTTGGGAGGATACCGTCTCCAAAATATAGAGGGCGAGACCCTGAGCCACACTTGGAATGGCGATGACCTGAAACGCTTCTATCCCTAAATTTTTTATATGTATTTTCCTCTCTTTTTTAGATACAATTGGTTCCACTCATTCTAGCCCTTCTACTTAATGCTCGCAATAAGGGAAAGAGATTTTGTGCAACCTCCACAGCATAATAATATAAGCCCTCAAGAAATGTTCTAAGTCTTCTCGCCATGGGGTTAGGTCTCGATTCTCTCGTTGTCAGGCTCCCACCAAGCTGGCAGGGCAGGGGTCTCGAGGGACGTCGTTATGACCCTGGAGCTGAGCCCGGAGGATGTTCAACACCCGCCCTCAGGCTCCCATCTAGCTGACTGGTCTGGTGGTAGCACCCGGGATAGGCAATGTTCTAAGACTTCTCGCCCTGGGGTTAGGTCTCGATTCTCTCGTTGTCAGGCTCCCACCAAGCTGGCAGGGCAGGGGTCTCGATGGACGTCGTTATGACCCTGGAGCTGAGCCCGGAGGATGTTCCACACCCGCCCTCAGGCTCCCATCTAGCTGACTGGCCTGGTGGTAGCACCCGGGATAGGCAATGTTCTAAGTATTCTCGCCCTGGGGTTAGGTCTCGATTCTCTCGCTGTCAGGCTCCCACCAAGCTGGCAGGGCAGGGGTCTCGGTTGACGTCGTTATGACCCTGGAGCTGAGCCCGGAGGATGTTCAACACCCGCCCTCAGGCTCCCATCTAGCTGACTGGCCTCATGGTAGCACCCGGGATAGGCAATGTTCTAAGTCTTCTCGTCCTGGGGTTAGGTCTCGATTCTCTCGCTGTCAGGCTCCCACCAAGCTGGCAGGGCAGGGGTCTCGATGGACGTCGTTATGACCCTGGAGCTGAGCCCGGAGGATGTTCAACACCCGCCCTCAGGCTCCCATCTAGCTGACTGGCCTGGTGGTAGCACCCGGGATAGGCAATGTTCTAAGTCTTCTCGCCCTGGGGTTAGGTCTCGATTCTCTCGCTGTCAGGCTCCCACCAAGCTGGCAGGGCAGGGGTCTCGATGGACGTCGTTATGACCCTGGAGCTGAGCCCGGAGGATGTTCAACACCCGCCCTCAGGCTCCCATCTAGCTGACTGGCCTGGTGGTAGCACCCGAGATAGGCAATGTTCTAAGTCTTCTCGCCCTAGGGTTAGGTCTCGATTCTCTCGCTGTCAGGCTCCCACCAAGCTGGCAGGGCAGGGGTCTCGATGGACGTCGTTATGACCCTGGAGCTGAGCCCGGAGGATGTTCAACACCCGCTCTCAGGCTCCCATCTAGCTGACTGGCCTGGTGGTAGCACCCGGGATACGCAATGTTCTAAGTCTTCTCGCCCTGGGGTTAGGTCTCGATTCTCTCGCTGTCAGGCTCCCACCAAGCTGGCAGGGTAGGGGTCTCGATGGACGTCGTTATGACCCTGGATCTGAGCCCGGAGGATGTTCAACACCCGCCCTCAGGCTCCCATCTAGCTGACTGGCCTGGTGGTAGCACCCGGGATAGACAATGTTCTAAGTCTTCTCGCCCTGGGGTTAGGTCTCGATTCTCTCGCTGTCAGGCTCCCACCAAGCTGGTAGGGCAGGGGTCTCGATGGACGTCGTTATGACCCTGGAGCTGAGCCCGGAGGATGTTCAACACCCGCCCTCAGGCTCCCATCTAGCTCACTGGCCTGGTGGTAGCACCCGGGATAGGCAATGTTCTAAGTCTTCTCGTCCTGGGGATAGGTCTCGATTCTCTCGCTGTCAGGCTCCCACTAAGCTGGCAGGGCAGGGGTCTCGATGGACGTCATTATGACCCCGGCGCTAAGCAAAGGATCCTTCTCGGCATCCTAGGCGAGCACGTTCCCGCTAGGGTCCACGGCAAAGAACCCTTCTCGGCATCCTAGGCGAGCACGTTCCCGCTAGGGTCCGCGGCAAAGGATCCCTCTCGGCATCCTAAGCGAGCACGGGTGACTACCCGACCCCTGACACATTTTACTTGGATTTCCAGCGAAGGAAAGCAATGTGCAACTCGCGGGCAAGCGAGACATCTGCGACTCGGACCAGGGGCCCCTTAGCGAGCCTAAATCCTAACTCACGTGCATTCTAACGTACAAGGTAAAAAGAAGATAGAAACTTTTCACAAAAATTCAATTCTCGTTATGATTACAAAAGGGGCTCGCCTCAGCGAGGTTACAAGTAGGGGGGAGAGAGAATGTTACAAGAAAGCAGAAAGTTAGGGGAGAAGTTTGGTCAGCTCTCGCCCTCCTCCCCCGAAGGATGATCCTCCTCGCCTCCGCGCCGCTGCTCCTTGTCCTTCGCCTCATCAAACAGGGAGCCGAAGCTATCCTTCTTTCCGCTGGGGGGAGACGGCAGGAATAGACTCGGCAGAAGATCCCGGACCGCCACCTCCTCGCAGCCCTCGGCCAGAATCCCTGATCCTTTCATCACGTCTAGGAGGCATTCAGCAGACTCGATCGAGTTGACTCGCAGCCGCTCCATGACCTCCCCCTCGCCGAAGACCCGAGGCCGCTTGTAGGGGAAAGGGGGCTCGGCGCCATCTGGGGGTAAAAGGGCTTTCGTCAGCCGACGGACCTCGCCTTGGAGACCGTGGTTCTGCTCCTTTAATGCCTCCACCTCGGCCGCCGACCGAGCAGCAAGGGCCCCCTGCTCGGCAACATGGGCCTCCTGCTCGCGCGAGCTGGCCTCCTGATCCGCGAGGCGGACCCGCACCTGGGCAACCTCGCCCTCCAACTCGCTAGCACGGGCCTGTAACACCCTCGCAGACTCGGCATCCTGAAAAGCAAAAGGTCAGATTCTCGGTGAAATAGTTAAAATGAGAGTTGGTCAGTTCTTACCAGCCCGCCCGAGGCCTCGTCGAGTAAGCGCTCGGCAATGCCGAACCGCCGCTCCGCGTCGGCAGCTTTCTACGCCGCCAGGTCGCGCTCCTGCTCGGCCTTTAGCAGAAGTTGGCTGAGCTGAAAGCCACGACGAACCATCATATGATGAAGTTCGAAGGCCCTCAGATGAGCCTGCAAACCCTCGTGGCCTATCTGCCGAGGAGCCATGTTCTTGTAGGCCTCGGCGCCCTCCCGGCCGTAGAGGCCGAAACCAAGTGCGAACGCGTGGCCCGTAGGAGGCCGGCGAGCTCCCCAGGAGGGGGCACGAGTGGAGACGAAGACGTGGTAGGCCCCCTCATCCCAGACCAGCATCGGCTCGCCGGCCGCGTCCTTGCTCCTTCCCCCCTTGCTGAAGTGGGGGTGGTCCTTTGGAACTCCCGGATTGCTGGGAGCAACCTCCTCCACGGAAGTAGGGGAGGAGGACCCGCGCTTCTTCCCGCGAGGGGATGACGCCTCCTTTAGTGGGCTCGCCGGGGCTTCGTCGGAAAAAACCTCCGGCGAGCTCATAAACCGGACGGGCGACAAGGGCTGCTGAGACCGGCCTCGCGAGATCACCCTCGCCTTCTTAGGGGCCGAGGGGCGGTGGAGCGAGCTCGACTCTCCAAGCTCCAACCGCCTCTTGCTGGAAGGCTTGCCTCTAGCCTTCTCTTCTCGGCACGCCTCAGCCGCAGCCCGGGCTAGCTCGAGCGGGTCCGAAAACACCCCCGGATCGGCGAAGGGAGGGTTCACCGGGATCAGTCGCTCCCCTGTAATAAAGACTTAGCCGAAAAATAAGGTTCTGATCGATTAGGCCGAGTGGCGAGCAGATGGTGGGCGAGACAAACCTTCGCCAGGAAGGACAGGCGGCAGGGACGCGAGGCCGCGGCGGAGGAAGGCGACTTCAAAGTCCTTG
Source organism: Platanthera zijinensis (assembly GCA_039513925.1). Classification (NCBI taxonomy): domain Eukaryota; kingdom Viridiplantae; phylum Streptophyta; class Magnoliopsida; order Asparagales; family Orchidaceae; genus Platanthera; species Platanthera zijinensis. The sequence goes on from CM077080.1 coordinate 232,176,118, forward strand.
TACAAGAAGAACTTATGAAGCTCGGCATCGTTGCCAGACACACTCGGTGGGCGGTACACCTCCTCACTTTTCTGCAAGGGCAAGAAGGGAATGTTGCCGAGGTTGCCCCGGATGAAGACGATCTTCGACATCCAATTGTGGTTCTTGTTGGCAACCTCGCGGATCTTTATGGACGTACCACCGAAGAAGGCGACCCCGTCGGCGTTGGCTTTGTAAGAGAAGAGTTTGCGGAAGACGGTGAGGTTGAACTCGATTCGCTCTCGGCGGAGATGGCAGGCGAATCCGACGATCATCGTGATGGCGTTAGGGTTGAGCTGCGTGGGTACGACGCCGTAGTACTTAAGGACCTGGCGGACCTCAGGCCACAGTGGCAGGCGCAACCCCACCTCGAAGTGCGAGATGGGGAAGGCGAGCTCGTCCTTGAAGAAGGAGTTTATGGCCTCCCCTTCCGCCGGGAGGCGGGCCACGAACCCGGCGGGGACGTAATCAGCCACGAACTCAGCGAGCTCGGCGGCCGTGGTAGTTCCTGTTGGGTACATTGGAAAATGTGTACCTGATTTGAAGAAGCCCAACCTAGCTCAATGATATACATCAAGGTGTATTTGATGTTGTTTTAAGTTGACATGTGCAGGTGAAGAATTGATAAAGTATGCAGAAAAAATTCTAAGTCCAAGTGTCGACACAGAGGAAGCAGTGTCGACACATAGAAGAAAATAGTCGACACAACACTGGGAAGCAGTGTCGACACATAGCAGTTAGTCTACAACTACACTGGGAGAATGTGTCGACACAGAAGAAGTAAGTCGACACATCACTGGGAATTTGTGTCGACACAGAAGAAAAGAGTCGACACAACTCTGGAAATTTGTGTCGACACAGAAGAAAAGCGTCGACCTCAACATTGGGAGAATGTGTCGACACAGAAGAGTATAGTCGATCTCAAGATTGTCGACATCAGCTGAATGTGTCGACACAGAAGAAAAGAGTCGACACAACTCTGGAAATTTGTGTCGACACAGAAGAAAAGCGTCGACCTCAACATTGGGAGAATGTGTCGACACAGAAGAGTATAGTCGATCTCAAGATTGTCGACATCAGCTGAATGTGTCGACACAGAAGAAAATAGTCGACCTCAAGTTTGTCGACACCAGCAGAATGTGTCGACACATTGTGATTAAGTCGACACATTAAAGCAGATTTAAGAAATAAATGTGTCGACACCTGAAGGCTAAGTCGACACTTACTAAGTTATAATTCTACAACAACTGTGTCGACACACAGGACTTGTGTCGACACACTGAAGAGTCAAGACCAAGTTATTTTCAGAAGAAGCTGTGTCGACTCAAAGGCAACTTAGTCGACATCACTGAAGACTGTGTCGACACCAAAGTCAATTGTGTCGACACAGATAGACAGATGGTCTCGACACTTTCTGACAGACTGTTTCAACAACTTGTGGTTCAAGACTAAGGCACAGGACTTGTTTGAAGACTTGACAGCTGTGGGTTACCACCGGTTAACTGAAGCTGTCAGACTTGTCAGAAAACGGTTAGAAACCGGATCAGCCGGTTACCATGAAGAATGTCTATAAATAGACTGATTCAGAAGGAGAACAACAACCATAACAGATAGTCCTTTTTGAATAACTTTGAATCAAAAAGGAAGAGAAGGATCACAATCCAATTCATTTCAAGAAAGTGCTAGTCACTTAAGAAGATCTTCTCCGGGAGATCTAAGAAGACTATCTAAGGATAGATCTAAGAAGAGTTCTAATCAGAATTCAGAAGAATCTTTCAAAGTGCTGGATAGAGAGAGGTCAAGCCAGAATTAGAAGAAGAAGAAAGAAACCACCAGTGGATTCTCAAGAAGCTGTTTGGAATCAACTCAGCTAAGTACATTTTCAAGAAGCTTTGAAGAAGGCTCAGATACAGTTGATTGCATCAGCTGATCAAGAATTGTCTTGGCCTTTTCTCTCTCAACTTTGGCAAGACAGTTTAATAATCTTTTCTATATTTCTGTAGGATCTGTTTACACAGATCTGAGTTGTAAGCCTATGTTATAAAGGCTGAGTGTAGGAGTGTTGAACTCTGAGTGGTAGGGCTGTTTGCTTGAGTGTAGGAGAAGGATATTCTCTGAGTTGTAGGCCTTGGGGCAAGGCTGAGGTAGGGCAGTTGTGCCTGAGTTGTAAGAACCAGTTGGGTTCTGAGTTGTAGGATCTATTGATCTGAGATAAGAGGAAGTTTGGCCGAATCTAGCATACTGTTAGATAGGTGAAGGGGGAAAGTGGATGTACCCAGACCTTGGGGAACCACTATAAAACATTGTGCAATCTGTGATGTTTTAATTTCTGTGATTGCTGTGCTTATTGTGTTAGCTATTGAATTGAATTCTGCCTAGAAGTTTTTATAAGAAAAGCAGGACCTATTCACCCCCCCCCCCCTCTAGGTGTTTAGGCTGCCTTGAAAGTTAAACTATCAAGTGGTATCAGAGGGAGGTTCCTCAAAAAAGGACTTAACAGTCTGAGGTAGATCTGAAAGGCAGATCCAAGAATCAAGAAGATGGGTTCTGGAGAGAATCATAAGGAGCTAGGATCTATGAAATTACCCATATGCAAGAAGGAAATCTTTGGGATCTGGAAAGAAAGAGTCAGATTGTTTATGGAAGCATCTGACCCAAGGATTTACATCACAGTACAGGAAGGCCCCTTCATTCCAATGAAGATATCTGTTCTTGATGCAAATATCCAAATACCAAAGACTTATTCAGAAATGACCAAGGATGAAATCATCTTGGCAACCATGGACAAAAGGGCACAGAACATCATTGTCAGTGCCATAGATGATTCAACATTTCAGAATCTGATTCACTGCAAGACCTCCAAGGAGATGTGGGACACATTGATTGTCTACATGGAGGGATCTGAAGAAGTAAGGCTGGACAGAAAGTCTATGCTAAATCAGGAGTATGAAAGCTTTAGACAAGGAAAATCTGATAGCATAACTGAGTGCTATAAGAAATTCTATAGAATTGTGAATGAGCTAATCTCCTATGGAAGAGTCTTCAGTACTTATGAACTGAATGACAAATTCTTAAGATCCTTATCAAAGGACTGGGATACAAAAATCTGTGCCATAAGAGAAGTGGCTAAATTGGCAGAGATATCTCCTCCAACCCTGTTTGGAAAGTTGCTATCCTATGAAATGCAACTTATGGTTAGGAAGGAGGAGGAAAGAAACACTAGAGGAGAGCATAGAGAAAAGACTGTGGCATTTAATGCTGAAGCCACTAGAAAGAGTAGGAGGAAATCACCATCTCCTCCAAAAGAAGTTGAAGAAGATAGTTCTGAAAATTCAAATAAGGGTTCAGAAAGCTGTGATTCAGATGCAGACTTTGCTGCATTCACAAGGCAATTCCAAAGGTTCTTGAAAAAGAAGCAATAGAAGTCTAGGCCTTCCACATCACAGCAAGTTGATGACTATTATCAGAAGAGAAGGTCATCAAGGAAAGAGAAAAGCAGATCAAAGCCCAGCAAAGCCACTACTTCAAAGATTGTCTGCTATTGTTGCAATAAGCCTGGACATGTAGTGGCTGATTGTCCTGACAAAAGGAAGGAATCTTCAGAAAAGAAGAAGACTTATCAGAAAGGCAAGAAGGAGAAATCCTTTGTAGCAAAGAAAGATAAAAGTCTGTCAGACCAGTCAACCTCAGAATCAGGATCTGAAGCTGAAGCATATATTGGATTATATGCTGCATCTGAGGAAGAGGAGTTTATGCAGTTGCTAGACTCCATCAATGAACATCAATGCATGGGTTTGATGACAAGATCAGAAGAGGACCTATGCCAGAATCAGTCTGGTCCTAATGAGGTAAACTGTCCTTCTTGTACATCTGTTTGTAATACAAGTAAAGAATCAGCTACATCTGCATCAGGTGATGAAGATGCATCTGGATCTGAAGGAGATGTCTATCAATTGATAGACAAGTATGGGGACTTGTTGCAGGCCCTTAAGAAAAGCAAGAACCTGGTTAAATCACAGGCTCAGGAAATTGTTGATCTAAGGATTGCAACAACTGAGTTAGAAAAAGTCCTTGATCAAAAGTTGACTGAAATTGCCAAGCTGAAGAATATAACTATTATTCAGATGGGCACAATTAATTATACTAATGATCAAGTAAAGAGTCTGGAGGCCAGACTTAGAATTGAAAGGGAGTTAGTGGCTAGTTACTCTAAGCCAAAATCTGTCTTACCCTTGATAGATGAATTTGTCACTCAGAAGGGTAAGGCTGGATTAGGATTTAAAGGTAACTCCAGGGCTGGCAGATTCAAGAGGAAAGGCAAAGCCCCTATTTAGCCACTAAACCTTTCAGTCCCCATAAAGTTTAGTAAGGAGAAAGTGCCTTCTAACATATATGATCATGAAGACATTCAGGATCATATTAAGACAAATGCTCTGAAGAACAAGGGTGTTATGGCAAGCAGGCCTACCTATGGTCATAAACCCAATGGTTTTAAGAAATCAGTAAGTGAAGTTGCAACAGCACCAGCAATGAACAGAAATGCTTCTGACAAGGATGTATCTAGATATAGATACAATAAGTTTGAATGCTGGTGCTGTGGCAAGAGTGGTCATTTTGCATTGGACTGCTGGTATAACACAAGTGTTATAAAGAATAAGAGTCTACCTGTTAGAAGAGGTTATGATAACTTTATTAATGCTAACCTGAACCAAGGACCCAAGACTTACTTGGGTTCTAAGGGTAAGTAATTCTGTATTGCAGGTGAATCCAAGTAACCATGCCCCTATTTGGTACTTGGATAGTGGTTGTTCCAGGCACATGACTGGAACAAAGGGGCTGCTGAAGGAGTATTCATCTGTCAAAGATGGACATAAAGTGATCTTTGGTGGATCTGAAAAAGGAGTCATCAAAGGGTTTGGTAACATTTCTTCTAACCTAATTACTATCACCCAAGTGGCCTATGTAAAAGGTTTGAAACATAATCTAATAAGTATAAGCCAGCTGAGTGATCTAGGATATGACATTTCATTTGGTAAGGATGGATGTCATATCAAAAGGTCAAGTGATCAAGAGATCATATTGACTAGGTATAAGAAGAGAAATGTGTATTGCCTTAATTTTGAATGTGAGAATAAGGCTTCCCCCGTTTGTTTTGTAGCTGATGACAATGCTTCTCATTGTGTTAAGTGGCACAAGAGATTGGCTCATCTAAACTACAAGACAATTGGCCAACTCTTTAGTAAAGAACTAGTGAGGAATGGGCCTCAAGTTAAGTGTATAAAGGAAGGGGTATGCTCAGCTTGTCAAAAGGGCAAGCAAACAAAAACCTCATTTCAAAGCCTTGAAAACAAGGATTCTGTGAGGTGCTTATACCTCTTGCATATGGATCTTTTTGGTCCTATGCCAGTTCACAGTCTAGGTAGGAAGGTCTACACTCTAGTGGTTGTAGATGACTATTCTAGATTTACATGGGTGTTCTTTCTGAGACAAAAATCTGAAACCCCAAGTGTATTACTTAATTTTGTAAAGCAAATTCAGAATGAACTGAATAGTACAGTGGTCAAAATCAGAAGTGACCATGGTACTGAGTTTCAATCTGAAAGCATAACAAACTTGTGTATAGACTTTGGGATTTTCCAAGAGTTCTCCTCACCTAGAACACCTCAGCAAAATGGAATTGCTGAAAGAAAGAATAGAACATTAATTGAAGCTGGTAGAACTCTATTGAGTGACACCTCTCTCCCAGAATATTTTTGGGCTGAGGCAGTTAACACTGCTTGTCATGTCATCAATAGGGCTTCTATCACCAAAGGCCACAGAAAGACTCCCTATGAGATTGTGAAAGGCAGAAAACCAAATCTATCCTATTTTAGGATTTTTGGTTGCAAGTGCTATATACTTAACAATGGCAAGTCATATCTGACTAAGTTTGCTGCCAAATCCCAGGATGGGATATTTGTTGGGTACAGCACAAATAGTAAGGCCTATAGAGTCTTTAACTTAACTACTCAAGTTGTTGAAGAATCTGTGCATGTTGTATTTGATAAAACAAGATTAATCAATAGTGAGTTGTCTTGTAGATCAAATGACTCAACAGGTATAAGCAAGAAGATGGACAAGCTCTACATTGCTGAAGCTTCAAAAGAAGATGAAGCATTGGAAAATGAAGGCTGCTGTCCAGGGGGAGTATAAGAGATAATGGAAGCTGATGAAAACCAGGAGGCTCAGCAGAATGAAGAAGCTGGAGATGCTCAACCTGAAGGGAATCTTCCTCCAGCTATAAGATATCTGAGAGATCATCCAACTGATCAGATAATTGGTGATCCAAGACAAGGAGTGCAAACTAGAAGCAGAAATCAAAGCACAGTTTTGCATTCAAGTTTCTTGTCCCAGATGGAACCTAAGAAGGTTGAAGAAGCTATCCAAGACCAGCACTGGATTGATGTTATGCAAGAGGAGCTGAATCAATTCAGAAGATGCAAAGTCTGGGAGCTGGTTCCTAAACCAAGATGCCACAATATAATTGGCACTAAGTGGATCTATAGGAACAAGCTAGATGAGAGTGGGATAATAGTGAAGAATAAAGCAAGGTTAATTGCAAAAGGATACAGGCAGGAAGAAGGAATTGACTTTGATCAAACCTTTGCTCCAGTAGCAAGGCTGGAGGCAATCAGAATGTTCCTTGCCTATGCAGCCTACCAAGACTTCAAAGTATACCAGATGGATGTGAAGTCAGCATTTCTGAATGGTGATCTTAAAGAAGAAGTATATGTAGAGTAGCCATCAGGTTTTATAGATTCTCTTAAACCTGATTATGTGTATAAGCTTAGGAAAGCTTTGTATGAGTTAAAACAAGCTCCAAGGGCTTGGTATGAAACCCTATCTACCTTCCTCATTGAGAATAAATTCTCAAGAGGAAAGATAGACAAAACTCTATTCCTTAGGGAATCCAAAGGAAAGATCATCTTAGTCCAGATCTATGTTGATGACATAATCTTTGGATCTACTAAAAACAACCTTTGTAAAAAGTTTGCCAAACTTATGCAAGGGAAGTTTGAGATGAGCAGTATGGGAGAACTTAAGTTCTTCTTGGGACTCCAAGTAAGACAGACTGATGATGGATTGTCCATATCCCAGTCTAAGTTCACCAAAGAATTAATTAAGAAGTATGGTATGGAGTCATCCTCCACCATGAGAACTCCTATGGGAACTAGTATGCCTATATGCAAAGATGAGACAGGTAAACCTGTTGATGAATCATTGTATAGAGGAATAGTTGGGTCTCTACTATATCTCACTGCTAGTAGACCTGACATTATGTATGCAACATGTGTCTGTGCTAGGTACCAAGCCTGCCCTAAAGAATCTCATTATACTGCAGTCAAAAGGATTCTGAGATATCTAAAGGGCACTCCTACTCTAGGTCTTTGGTACCCTAGGAATAGAGATTTTCTACTAACAGGCTATTCAGATGCAGATTTTGCAGGATGTAGAGAGGATAGAAAGAGTACTACAGGTACTTGTCAATTCCTGGGAGGAAGACTAATATCTTGGAGTAGTAAGAAGCAGACCAGTGTGGCAATTTCCACAGCTGAGTCAGAGTATGTTGCTGCTGGAAGCTGCTGTGCACAGCTATTGTGGATGCAGCATCAGCTTAAGGATTATGGTATTCAGGTAAGTAGAACACCTCTTTTATGTGATTCAAAGAGTGCTATTTCTATTGCTAATAATCCAGTTTCTCATAGTAGAACTAAGCATATAGAAATCAAATACCATTTTCTTAGAGAACATGTAGAAAGAGGAGACATCTCATTGGAATTTGTAAAAACAGATTATCAAATAGCAGATGTATTTACTAAGCCTTTAGATGAAACCAAATTCAATAAATTCAAAATTGAATTAGGTATGTTAACCATTGATTAATGTATTAACAAAATCATTAACAATGCAATTGAAGTGGTATATAAATAAGTAGAGGTAATAACAAACAACATAATCAAGTGTTAAAAAAAAAGGGGACACATTGAAGTTACAGAAATTGGCTAAGTAAGAATGTGTCAACACATTCAGTAGTAATGTGTCGACTCAGAGAAATTATGTCGACAAGTCAGAAATATTGTGTCGACACAGAGAATATGTGTCGACACTTGAGAGTTATATTGTCGACTTAACCAGGAATGTAATGTCGACTCAACCAGGAAAATGGTGTCGACACTTACAGAATATGTGTCGACACTTATCCTTAGAGTCGACACAGAATTTCTGTTTATCTAAGGTGTCGACATAACCACAAATTGGTGTCGACACATAATAGGCTGAAGTAATGTCGAGACAATAGAAGTTTGTGTCGACACATTCCGTCTGTGTCGACACATTTTGACTGTTTTTGGCGCCTTTTGAACTTCTTTCAACTGAGGCTATAAATAGGTCAAAAACTCATTCTGTCGACACGCTTCCAAGGTTTTCGAGACTAAAACCCTGTGTCGACAGTCTATCTTTCTCTCTTCTCTCAAGCTTTCTCGACAAACCGATGGCGCCAAGGATTGAAGACAACATAAATGAAGGGTATGAGTTGGTGCGCCAGGCCTTTGCAGAGGCGCCGCCAGATGTTCAAGGAGTTATCACCCTCCTTTCTGAGTCAGGGTTAGAATTTCTCATCTCAGAACCTTCTAAAATCTGGAAGAAGGAGGTGCACGAGTTCTTTATCTCTGCATCAGTCCATTCTACTGGCCTCAAGATTAAGTCCACTGTTCAAGGGACTAAGGTGAAGATTAATCAAAGAGGTTTAAGAAAGATCTTTCAATTGAAAGTAGTTGAGAATGAAGAGGAAGTTCCTATATCTAAGACAAGGGAAGCCCTTCAATGGTGTGGACTGGACTCAGGATTGAAGATTGGAGCTGCCTTCAACAGGAAGGGTATGAATCAACAAGGGAAATTCTTGTCAGAAGTAGTTGGGAAAGTAATCCTCTGCAAGACAGGTGGACATGATAGGATTTCTGCCTATATGTTCAGCCTGATGACCAGGATAGTTTTTACTATTCCTACTGATTGGTCAGGAGTGATCTTTGACAAGATCAAAGAAGGAATCAAGAAGCCTAACATGGCTAGGATCATGAGCCTGTACTTCACTGGAGTGATTCCTGAAGTGATGCAGCAACTGCAAGGGAGTAAAATTAATCATATGAGAAGAATGGATATGAGATTATTCTCAAAGTGGGATAGGGTGCTGTCCAAGGATGTGCCTGAAGAGAGCAGGCCAGACACCCCTGTGAAATCCCCTACACAAAATCAAGAATCTGAACAATTACAAGAAGATCCACTGAGGACACAGGTTGAAGAACAGCTTGACTCAACTATGGTCCAGGAAGTATCAACACCTGCACAAATGCAGGGGGAGCCAGTTTCCACTCCTGCTCCAAAGGTATCTACTCCTGCTCAGGTATAGGGGGAGCTAATGTATTTTACTATAAAAGACATTGCTCATATTCTTATTACTGCACAGGTTCAGGGGGAGCTAGTGTCCACTCCTACTCCTAACACTACAAATACTGAAGTGCAAGTACAATAGGACGCACAGTTAAACTTATCTCAAGATTTAACTGCTGCAGAAGTTACAGCTCAACTGGAATTTACTATGGAGGAGTTATTCCCAGATATTGATACTACTGCTGATAAAGTAGGAGGTGGACCAGATATTGAGAAGTCCATAGGAATGGACATTGATCAGGAAGCTGCAGTTGAACCACAGGTTGAGGGTGAGCCATTGGATGTTGAAGCTGTGCAAAAGGCTCCTGGAACAGATACAATTCATCATCCTCAAGAAAGAATTCATGTAGATACTTCATCTGAAACAGAAACTGAAGATGCCAGGTTGGCAAAGAAGAGAAAACTTGTTGTATTTAAGAGAAGGAGCAAGCATTATAAGCAGGCTTTACAGACCACACCTCTATAAGTATCTCCAGCCTTTGATTACAACAAATTTATGATAGATCTACAAGTAAAATTGGATGAACAAAGGATGGCTATGGAAAAGTATGTTGATGAAAATAGCAAGTCACTTCAGTTTGACTTAGCTCAGGATATAAAGTCCATCCAGTTTCAGGTCAACATGCATAAAACTGAAATGACAGATTGCTTCCACAAGGGTGGCAATGCTGTGGTTTATCTAGCTAAACAACAGGAGGCTATTACTACAAAGGTGGATGACATTGCTTTGAAGCAAAGTTATGTTTTGGAAAATCAGATCAGAATGAATGACAATTTAACTGAATCTCATAATGAGATCATTGAGGAGGTAAAGAAGATTGTTCCAGGTCTGCCTGCAGATAGAGCCAAAGAAAGGGAAGAATTTGATAAGAATTTTCAAGCTGCCGTTGCATCTGTTAAGACTGCCATCACAACCTCTCAAAAAGAAATATCTGAAAAGCTTCAAAAGTTAAAACCATTTTTCAAAGAGGGTGTGAATTATTTGGATGGCCAAATCCGATTTCAAAAGGAAGATCTAAGAGATCATGTATCTAGAGAAGTCATAAAGGGGGAGAGGATGCTAATTCATGCAGGCTCAGAGCACTCCAAATGGGTGACCAATAGTATCCGAGCCACTTTGGGATATCCCCCATTGTGTGATGATGCTATGGTGGCTGAATCAGGAATACAATCAAATCTACTTGAAGGCAATCAACCTGAGGTTGCCCAAGTCATTTACCCCCCTCCAGATTTTGACATGATTGATCAGAAAATTCAAGGAATGTATAGTCCTCCAAAGGAGGTTACTAATATTGTCTTTGGAAAGGTTGATAAGCCTGAGGCTACTCTGAAAGAACAGCAAGATGCTCTATTAGCCAAGAAGAAATTCAGAGAGCAGGCTGTACTTAAGCCAGATTATGAGCAATGGAGTCCTACTTCAAGGAACATAATACTCACTGCATGGAAAGCTGTACAAGATAAAGTTCATGAGAGAGGCAAATGGTACAATGAAATAGAATGGCAGAAGTATGAGGCAAGACAAGAAGTAATAGTACAATTCAGAAGGAAAGCTAAGCTGGGAAGACTGCCATCAGATGCTAAGGAGCCAAGCAAATACTTCCCAAAGCCTTTTCATTATTTTGAAAGGCAAAGGATTAAAAAAGAATCTCAGAAGAAAGCTGATCTTAAAGGAAAGAAGATAGCTGAAGAATCAGAAGCTCCTGTGACAGCTACAATTCAATCTGGCAAAGGGATTATAATTAGAGAGCCTGATCAATCCTGATTATGTTTTAAGTTCTTTTTATAGTGTTTTGTAATGTTGTGATGTAATCATTAAATGTAAAACATTGTAATCAAACATTACCCAGTTATAAACAAAATGCAGTTTGGCATATTATAATGTGTATTCTGTGATGAATTGTTTTTTTATGTTTTGTTTATATTAAAGTATTCCTGTTATGTCATTAATCATCATTTAGTACTGTTTATAAATGGTGTATATCATTGGCTATAGGGGTTATGACTTCTCCAAATAGGGGGAGATTGTTGGGTACATTGGAAAATGTGTACCTGATTTGAAGAAGCCCAACCTAGCTCAATGATATACATCAAGGTGTATTTGATGTTGTTTTAAGTTGACATGTGCAGGTGAAGAATTGATAAAGTATGCAGAAAAAATTCTAAGTCCAAGTGTCGACACAGAGGAAGCAGTGTCGACACATAGAAGAAAATAGTCGACACAACACTGGGAAGCAGTGTCGACACATAGCAGTTAGTCTACAACTACACTGGGAGAATGTGTCGACACAGAAGAAGTAAGTCGACACATCACTGGGAATTTGTGTCGACACAGGAGAAAAGAGTCGACACAACTCTGGAAATTTGTGTCGACACAGAAGAAAAGCGTCGACCTCAACATTGGGAGAATGTGTCGACACAGAAGAGTATAGTCGATCTCAAGATTGTCGACATCAGCTGAATGTGTCGACACAGAAGAAAAGAGTCGACACAACTCTGGAAATTTGTGTCGACACAGAAGAAAAGCGTCGACCTCAACATTGGGAGAATGTGTCGACACAGAAGAGTATAGTCGATCTCAAGATTGTCGACATCAGCTGAATGTGTCGACACAGAAGAAAATAGTCGACCTTAAGTTTGTCGACACCAGCAGAATGTGTCGACACATTGTGATTAAGTCGACACATTAAAGCAGATTTAAGAAATGAATGTGTCGACACCTGAAGGCTAAGTCGACACTTACTAAGTTATAATTTTACAACAACTGTGTCGACACACAGGACTTGTGTCGACACACTGAAGAGTCAAGACCAAGTTATTTTCAGAAGAAGCTGTGTCGACTCAAAGGCAACTTAGTCGACATCACTGAAGACTGTGTCGACACCAAAGTCAATTGTGTCGACACAGATAGACAGATGGTCTCGACACTTTCTAACAGACTGTTTCAACAACTTGTGGTTCAAGACTAAGGCACAGGACTTGTTTGAAGACTTGACAGCTGTGGGTTACCACCAGTTAACTGAAGCTGTCAGACTTGTCAGAAAACGGTTAGAAACCAGATCAGCCGGTTACCATGAAGAATGTTTATAAATAGACTGATTCAGAAGGAGAACAACAACCATAACAGATAGTCCTTTTTGAATAACTTTGAATCAAAAAGGAAGAGAAGGATCACAATCCAATTCATTTCAAGAAAGTGCTAGTCACTTAAGAAGATCTTCTCCGGGAGATCTAAGAAGACTATCTAAGGATAGATCTAAGAAGAGTTCTAATCAGAATTCAGAAGAATCTTTCAAAGTGCTGGATAGAGAGAGGTCAAGCCAGAATTAGAAGAAGAAGAAAGAAACCACCAGTGGATTCTCAAGAAGCTGTTTGGAATCAACTCAGCTAAGTACATTTTCAAGAAGCTTTGAAGAAGGCTCAGATACAGTTGATTGCATCAGCTGATCAAGAATTGTCTTGGCCTTTTCTCTCTCAACTTTGGCAAGACAGTTTAATAATCTTTTCTATATTTTTGTAGGATCTGTTTACACAGATCTGAGTTGTAAGCCTATGTTATAAAGGCTGAGTGTAGGAGTGTTGAACTCTGAGTGGTAGGGCTGTTTGCCTGAGTGTAGGAGAAGGATATTCTCTGAGTTGTAGGCCTTGGGGCAAGGCTGAGGTAGGGCAGTTGTGCCTGAGTTGTAGGAACCAGTTGGGTTCTGAGTTGTAGGATCTATTGATCTGAGATAAGAGGAAGTTTGGCCGAATCTAGCATACTGTTAGATAGGTGAAGGGGGAAAGTGGATGTACCCAGACCTTGGGGAACCACTATAAAACATTGTGCAATCTGTGATGTTTTAATTTCTGTGATTGATGTGCTTATTGTGTTAGCTATTGAATTGAATTCTGCCTAGAAGTTTTTATAAGAAAAGCAGGACCTATTCACCCCCCCCCTCTAGGTGTTTAGGCTGCCTTGAAAGTTAAACTATCAGTTCCTTTGAAAAAACAGTGATCAACGAAGTTCTGGGCGCACTTGACGCGGCCGTCAGAATCGGGATTTCCTTTTCCCATACTCGCCAGAGGATAGGAGACGTGCGAGCAGAGAGCAAGAAAAGCAAGAAGGAGAGGAGATAGGAAAACAATAAAGGCGTAGCCAGGGGGTAGGTGGGAGTCCCTATTTATAGAAAAGGGAGGAGGTTCGGGGCCGACCGCCCAGCCCCGCTCGCTTACCCCGCCTCGCCGCTCTCTGCTCGCCGGCCTCGGCGAGCCTGGAGGGAGGAATGCGAAAGGACGCACCAATGATTATTATTCAGTGAAAATAAAATGCGCTCGCATACAAAAATTACAGTTTATTAACGGCAAGGAAGCAAATTGTCCAAAACAAAAAAGACAAAGCACACGCGCGGACCAGGCGGCAGTAGGGGCGAGTACCGGTCGGCTCGCAAGAAGAGTCGTTCTTAATCACCCCGTTCTCGCCGGCCCGATGTCGCCGGTCGCTGTGCGAAGAGCTGCCGAAGCTGCCCCAAGTTCCTGTTCGCCACTCGCAAATTCTCATCTATCTCATCTAAAAGTAGGGAGGAAGACGTCGCCACAAATGCCGAGCTGACTCTCGCCTCGCCTGCGAGCTGCGCGCACTCCTCCTGTAACCTGGAATTATCCTTCTTCAGCTCGTGGAGCTCGCGCACTAACTTCTTGAGGACCAGTTGGCTTCGCCTCGATCGCTCGGGGCTATCCACTTCAGAGTCCAGAAAGGCATCCAAGGCGCGCGGCGATGGAAGAGGCGAGTAGCAGACCCGTTCAGCAGAGTCCTCCGCACCAGACCGACTAGGAAGACCTGTGCGAGTAAATCAGAGGCAATCATCGGAGGGGGGCGAGCATCATCAGATTCAGATGCCATTTGAAATCAAGGTCTAACCTTCAGAGTCTCGGCGGGGATCGTGCACGAGTACGAGCTCGGCGCCTTCTCCAGTAATCGCGGGAGCAGGGGAGGGTTGCCGCGGAGAGTTGCGAGCCGGTGACCCCAGCTTCCGCGAGTCCAGCTCCGTAGCCTCAGCGGCGGGAAGCGAGTCCCGCAAGCGTAGGATAGAGGATGGCTCGGGCGCATCGGCAGGAAGATTCTCGACCCTCGATGCTGAGACCTCGCCACCATGGTCCTGCTCGGTGGTGAGGTCCACAAAGTCCCCGCCGCTAGGGTCCAGAGTCGGGCGGTTAGAGGAGCCAGAGCCGTTAACCAGGGTATTCTTCAAGTCCGCGAAAATGTGCTCGGCCTCGGGAGGAAAAGGCCTCGCCCTCTTGACCGAGCCGAAGTCGCTGAGGCCGCGAGCCGGGGCATTCAGATCGGTCAGGGCGTGGCACGAAGTGCGGTCTCCTCGCGGGATTTCGCGAGTCGTTCCAGGACCTCTTTAGGGAGCGGCATTTCGGCGGGGCTTAAAGAGGGGGAAGGCGGAGGTCTGCCCGATAGACAGGGTATGTATATATAGCCGTCGGTAGGCCCCACCGGTAGATTCCTTTTGGCCCCTATCGCACTCGCAGGATTCTGTGGGGTTGGATGTTTCTTTCCGAGCTTGTGCCAACCTCGCAAAGAGCGGGGATTGCGTACAACCCCGTATCCAGCGAGTGGGTCGACAGGAGCCAAACCGGCCGGCTCAGACCGCCCCAGAGTCCCAGGCGAGTTCAGCAGAGCATGCCGAGCCCAGCGTGCCGAGTATGGGCTCGACAATCGTCTGACCGGGCTCGGAGTTCGTGGAGCCGAGCAGACCCGGCCGAGTACGTGCTCGCCAGAGCCAAGGGGTTGGCGAGTACCGACACGACCGTCATCCGCGAGCAGGGGCTTCAGGTCCAACTCGCCCAGGCCTGGGGCGAGGCGAGCCGGGCCGTGGCGTGGAGAGAGGCGAGCTCACTCAACGCCTTCTCCTGAGGCGTGGAGAGAGGCGAGCTCACTCAACGCATTCTTCCGAGGCGTGGAGAGAGGCGAGCTCACTCAACGCCTTCTCCCGAGGCGTGGAGTAAGGCGAGCTCACTCGACGCCTTCTCCCGTGGCGTTGAGAGAGACGAGCTCACTCGACGCCTTCTCCAGGGGCGCTGAGTCAGGCGAGTCAGGCCCGCGGCGCTGAGAGAGGCGAGCTCACTCGCCGCTTCTCGACCCTCAGCGTAGGAGGGAGCCTGCCCGCGCCCGTACTCGCCGCCCCCGCTCAATGGACACTCTTCTCAGGGCCGGCCCGCCCTTCAGTTGTGAGGTGCTTTTACCATGTTACCCCCTTTGGATTGCCTATCGTGCTCGAAAACAGTGAAGGTTGGATATTCGCAGACCGTCTTTTCCTATAAATAGGACCCAAGGGGTACCTCAGAAGGGACACTTACTTGTGCCCGGTTGACTAGCGCTTTCTGAGGTACCTTAGCTTTAGCACTTGGCTAAGGAGGGGAAGCGCTCTAAGATTTTCCGGGTGTGTGGTGGGACCTCCATGCTAGAGCCTTGGGTCTGTCCCCAGTCCTTTTTCCTTGGTTCTTTGGGCTCGTGTGGAGAGAAGTAGTGTGCGATCACCCCTTCCCCAAGGGTCGAACTCCACGGAGACCGATTTTTCGGTTTCAACACTCTCCTCTTGCACCGATAACTCCAAGTGGCCGAACCACACTAGTCGTCGGGTAAGGAAGAGAAAGGTGGAGAAGGATCTAAAATCGCTGAGGAGGAGGAGCAGACTCAGGACACCACGCAAGCTGCGGCCGACCGGGAAGGAACATCTAGGGTCGGCGAGCTGCAGGGCGATGTCGGCGGCAAGCTTGCCCGGCGACGGAGCAGCGGTTTGCGGGGCTTTGGCGGCGGGAAGCTTTCCCGGCGACGGAGCAGCGGGTTGCGGGGCTTTGGCGGCGGGAAGCTTGCCCGGCGACGGAGCAGCGGTGTGTGATGGTGGCAGGCAACTCCAGATCGCTAAAATCGCCCCAACAAGAGGTTCTTGCGGCTAGGTTTTAAAAAAAACTGTGAAAAACTTCTGTCCCCCCCCCTTCGATTATCTTATTTATACTTATATATATCAATATATAAAATTATATATATCTATATATGTATTATATACATACATTTATATATATTTAAACATATATATATATATCTTATATATATAAATACTTACATATATATATATATATATATATATAATCCCATAACGTATATACACATATATATACGTTCAAAACTCCAATCACTGTGCACTCCTACCAAAATAATTACGACGACTCGCTCCGTCACAATATATATCTTTTTTGATAGTCGCACAGGAATTCTATCTAAGCATGTCGAGTCACGACATTAGACGTTCGCACTTACTATAGTATTTAGATTAAAAGTTCCATAAAATCAAATATCCCAAAAAAGCCGAACGGATACTGTTCCCGTTCATTTGGTGCGACCTAAAAGAGGAACCATGTCATCAAGGCTATAATATAACATTCTATATTATGGACTATAAGAGGCTTTATCACTGCATTATAGTCGCTCCAATAACATGGTAACTAGGTAACGCAATGAATGACCTGTGTCTATTTATTTGTCACATCATATCATAAATATTGTGCAAACTGGGATTGTGTCAATTTCGCACTATATTTGTCTTTCTTGGTCTCACAAATGAGTTGTATTTATAACTACGTTAGTTATAATGCATCTTATACAACCTCGCTCGGTCAAGGGACCCGACTATATCATTACCAAAATAATTTAGGGACAAAATGATATTTCGATGTGCACATTTTCTACGCGTAAGTACACTACTAGAAAAATGGCTTTTAGCCACGATTTCTTTTGCCACGGGGAAAAATCGTGGCTAATAGTGAGTATTAGCCACGGTTTTTTCCGTGGCTAATACTGGACTTTTAGCCACGGTTTGCCTGAACCGTGGCTAAAGGTCTAGTATTAGCCACGGTTTGCCTGAACCGTGGCAAAAGGTCGTGGCATCGTTTAGTCCCACACCGCCAAAACAAAATGAGATTTTTGGGTTTATAAGGAATTTATTTCAATTAGCCTTTGAAATAAATATGGCGGCGGCGGCGGCGGCCGGGCGGCGGCGGCGGCCGGGGGCGGCGGCGGCCGGGCGGCGGCGGCCGGCCGGCGGCGGCGGCCGGCGGCGGCGGCGGCGGCGGCCGGGCGGCGGCGGCGGCCTGAATTTTT
The DNA here is from genome assembly GCA_039513925.1 of Platanthera zijinensis. Taxonomy (NCBI): domain Eukaryota; kingdom Viridiplantae; phylum Streptophyta; class Magnoliopsida; order Asparagales; family Orchidaceae; genus Platanthera; species Platanthera zijinensis. The sequence continues at coordinate 232,193,762 of CM077080.1, forward strand.
TATGTTATGAGTGGCCTTTTAACCACGCCAATTAAACCGTGGCTAAAAGTCCACTATTAGCCACGGCAATGAACCGTGGCTAAAAGTCCAGTATTAGCCACGATTTTGGACTTTTAGCCACGGTTTGGACTTTTAGCCACGCTCGTATTGCCCACGCCCATTTTCCGTGGGCAGACCGTGGCTAAAAGTCTTTAGCCATGGTTTTGGACTTTTAGCCACGACAATCTGCCGTGGCTAAAAGTCAGTTTTCTAGTAGTGGTATGAACAACGAATCAAAGTATTTAATATCATCAGAGGATAGTTTTCAACTATAATCACGTTGCCCACACCGACACGCTAAATCTACACATCTTGTATCTCCAACTTAATAGACACGTTGTAAACATTATTGACACCTAACACATTCCACACAATGTTACAACATAAAATACGTCACTCTCAATATGTATGAAATCACACGCATACACACTCATATGATTAAACGATAATCATTTATCAATATTTATAGAACTCAAATGTACTTTAATCGATATGACAATCGCTCTCTATGAAAGTTGTAACCGCCAACACTCTCGATTCTCTATGAAAGTTGTAACCGCCAGCAGATAGTGAAGTTCGATCAGCACAGACCCAATCGCGTGATTTCTTACCCAGTTGATAAGTTTTTCCATGTTAAAATCGCTCTGTGTACCTGTTCTTTGACTTTTTGACTGTTTGCGCGCTCGACCGCTCCCAAGTTAAGACGGACGAATTTAGACTAATTTAAGAGCGTCAAATTAGACCACAACAATTCCTAAAAATAAGCAGCAACCTAACTTTATGATTATAACACCTTGCACCTCTTATCCTCACTATGCAACACAATTGCATGAGGGTTGGTTTAGAGGACAGTTTAAGCAAGATTTTGTATAAAACATTATTTTATCCAATTTAAGGCAAATATTTTCGGCCTGGACTCCCGGTAGATCTCCTACCGGATCAAATTTTCGGTCCGGATGCGCAGTTGTGCTTGCCTGCTTGCCTCTTGCATGTGTGCGCGGGCGCGCACACTGCTGGCCACCTTCATCTGCCGCTAGCCCACGCCAGTCGCCACCGGCCCCCACCTTAAGCCACCGGTCACCGCTGTCGCCGAGGACCTTGCCCGGGCTGCCCGGACCACCCGGGGGGAGGGCGGGGAGTGCTTGTAGGATTTACAGGAGGTGGTGGGGCGAAGCCTTTTTTGAAAAAAAAATTTTTGCCCAAACGTCATACAATACAAAGGGATCGGATATCCCAAAGCAATGCAAAACAGGCTTAACAAAATAAACCCTAACTCATCACATCTAATCAATCACATGCGTTAGAAATTATACCTCTAGAGAACAATCTCTAGGCGGAAGAGGAAGACACGCCGGAGAAAATGATAGCGATCCCACCGCAATAATGAGGCGAATCGTCTCGCCTCGCCTCTTGGTTCACTTTGAACCCAAACAGCGACAAGTCTCTATTCCGTTGACGGGGAATAGAAACACTAGCTTAGAACTTCTCTCCTCTTGCAACGATGACTCCAAGTGGCCGAACACAACTAGTCGTCGGGTAAGGAAGAGAAAGGTGGAGAAGGATCTAAAACTGCTGAGGAGGAGCAGACTCAGGACACCACGCAAGCTGCGGCCGGCCGGGAAGGAACGCCTAGGGTCGGCGATCTGCAGGGCGATGCCGGCGGCAAGCTTGCCCGGCGACGGAGCAGCGGGTTGCGGGGCTTTGGCGGCGGGAAGCTTGCCCGGCGACGGAGCAGCGGGTTGCGGGGCTTTGGCGGTGGGAAGCTTGCCCGGCGACGGAGCAGCGGTGTGCGATGGTGGCAGGCAACTCCAAATCGCAAAAAAAACCCCAACAAGAGGTTCTTGCGGCTAGGTTTTAAAAATAACCATGAAAAACTTCTGTCCTCCCCCTTCGGTTATCTTATTTATACTTATATATCTTTACCACTATAATAGAAGTATGAAATGAATGAATTTTAAATTCATTGGAGTGATTTTAGCCGTCTGATTTGAATGCATTATTCAGCAACTGTCCGATCTACCGCACCCCTTCTCTCCACATTTTACTAGGTTTCTTAAACCTAAGAATAGGGTATCCTTAACCTATGACGGTTAAAATTACGATTTTACCCAACATAACCCATAAAATTAAATAAACCTTGAGTATCATGTTAGCGACAGCCAGCACGCTAAAAATCTGCTGGCAACAGGCTAAACTACATCTCTCCCCGTTTTGCATAGCTGGCCCATTTTTGTCAAATCAGATCTGCATTTTACCCCGCACAATCCTTTTAAAGTAGAAGAAACATCTTCTGGGCGCCGATGTGGGACTAAAAAATATCGTGAACAGTTGGGTGAACAATGAGTTGCGGATTAACCATTAATTAAATGAAAATGTTAACAATTAATTAATGTAGAACAATAAGTTGGCGGATTATATAAACGTAAGTGGGGGCCAACTCCCAAACAATTTAATAAAAGCCAGTTAAATTTTTTTTGAACAGTGACGGTTCATTCTCCTTTATATATTTTTTAAAAAATTTAATTGTTAATTTTTATCCTTTTAAAAAATGTTTAATTTAAAAATTTATTTTAAATTTATAAGGACTGTCGGGGGCGGGCGGAGCCCGCCGGGAGGCGGGGCCGGGTACTGTGGTGCGTGGCCATCGGGCCAGAGGCCCGTGCCTGCCACTCGTATCTATATATAAAATTTATATATATATATATATATATATATATATATATATATGTATTATATACATACATTTATATATATTTAAACATTTATATATATTTAAACATATATATATATATATCTTATATATATAAATACTTACATATATATATATATAATCTCATAATGTATATACACATATATATACGCTCAAAACTCCAATTACTGTGCACTCCTATCAAAATAATTACGACGACTCGCTCCGTCACAATATATATCTTTTTTGATAGTCGCACAGGAATTCTATCTAAGCATGTCGAGTCACGACATTAGACGTTCACACTTACTATAGTATTTAGATTAAAAGTTCCATAAAATCAAATACCCCAAAAAAGCCGAACGGATACTGTTCCCGTTCATTTGGTGCAACCTAAAAGAGGAACCATGTCGTCAAGGCTATAATATAACATCCTATATTATTGACTATAAGAGGCTTTATCACTGCATTATAGTCGCCCCAACAACATGGTAACTAGGTAACACAATGAATGACCTGTGTCTATTTCTATGTCACATTATATCATAAATATTGTGCAAACTGGGATTGTGTCAATTTCGCACTATATTTGTCTTTCTTGGTCTCACAAGTGAGTTGTATTTATAACTACGTTAGTTATAATGCATGTTATACAACCTCGCTCGACCAAGGGGCCCGACTATATCATTACCAAAATAATTTGGGGACAAAATGATATTTCGATGTGCACATTTTCTACGCGTAAGTATGAATAACGAATCATAGTATTTATTATCATCAGAGGATAGTTTTCAACTATAATCACGTTGCCCACACCGACACGCTAAATCTACACATCTTGTATCTCCAACTTAATAGACATGTTGTAAACATTATTGACACCTAACACATTCCACACAATGTTACAACATAAAATACGTCACTCTCAATATGTATGAAATCACACGCATACACACTTATATGATTAAACGATAATCATTTATCAATATTTAAAGAACTCAAATGTACTTTAATCGATATGACAATCTTAACTCGGCAATCAATGTTCCTCTTTGATTACCACGATTGTGAGAATAACTTTAGATTACATGACTTATTAAAAAAACATGGTTCTATGGTTCAAGACCAAGCGCATCTTCCCAAACCTTACATGATACAAGTCATATAATTAAGGAACAAAATGTTACAACATTCTAAAACATGAACATAAGTAAATAGAAAAAAAAGACAACTTTCAAAACACCATTTCCTTCAGTCTCCCACTTATTTTCAAAGTTTCTTAAATTATAGAAACTATAAAGGAAAAGGAGCAACCTTAAAATCATTCATCAAGCCACTCTCCATGGTCACGTAACCCCATGGATTCAAAATGAATTTCGCCCTTAGCTTGAGATAAAGGTTTGGTGAAAGGATCAGCTGTGTTGATGTTAGTGTCTATCCATTAAAGTGTAATCTTCCCTTCCTCGATGAAGTCTCGCGTTACAAAATACTTTCTATCCATGTATTTTGTCTTGTTATGCGACCTTGGCTCCTTAATTTGTGAAATGGAGGCACTATTGTCGCAAAACAATTTCAAGGGGGCTTCACTTGATGGAACATTCCCAAGTTCTTCGAGGAACTTCTTTATCCATACTCCCTCTTTGCTAGCTTCCGCAGCTGCCATGACTTCTGCTGCGGTGGTTGAGTCAGCGGTAGTTGATTGTTTCCAACTACGCCAACTCACGACTCCACCATTCAGAAGGAAAACAAACCCAGATTGAGATTTCCTGTCATCCGGATCTGTCATGAAACTAGCATCCGTGTAGCCTTCTACAACTAGTTCCTTATCCCCACCAAAAACAAGAAACTTATTCTTGGTCCTTTTCAGGTACCTAAGAATATTTTTGACAGCAGTCCAATGATTAGGACCGGGTGAAGCTTGATGTCGGCTCGTTATGCTCAGGGCATATGCAACATCCGGTCTTGTACAAGTCATGGCATATATGATGGAGCCAGATGTCTTCATTGGCACATTTCCCTTCTTAGAGTTTTCCATATGAAACCTTTCTAAGACTTTGTCAATATAAATACTTTGACTCAGGCCAATGAGTCTTCGAGACCTATCCCTATATATCTTGATCCCCAAGATATATTGGGCTTGTCCCATGTCTTTCATTGAAAAGATAGTTTTCAATGAGTCTCTTGTTTGTTCCATTATAAGTATATGATTGCCCATTAATAATATATCATCTACGTACAAAATCAAAAATATGGCGTGACTCCCACTAACCTTCTTGTATACACAAGGTTCTTCCTTGCTTTGAATAAAACCGAGAGTTTTAACCTCATCGTCAAAGCGTTTGTTCCAACTCCTTGATGCTTGCTTCAAACCATAAATGGCCCTCTGAAGTCTACATACTTTCTCGATATTTTCCGGATTTTCAAAACCTTGAGGTTGGAACATGTATACCTCCTCAACTAGTTTTCCATTTAGGAAAGCTATTTTGATGTCCAACTACCATATTTCATAATCATGGAAGGCGGCGATAGCCAACATGATCCGAATTATTTTGAACATTACAACCGGCGAAAAGGTTTCATCGTAGTCAATCCCTTGGACTTGGCTAAAACCTTTTGCTACAAGCCTTGCTTTGTAGGTTGTCAAGTTCCCATTCATGTCCATCTTCCTTTTGAAAATCCATTTGTTGGGAATGGCTTTCTTTCCATCAGGAAGGTCAACCAAGTCCCATACTTGATTGTCATACATGGATTGCATTTCAGATCTCATGGCCTCTATCCAGGCCTCTGAATCTTTCCTTCCCAATGCTTCTTCATAGGTCAGGGGATCTTCAGTGTCTATTACCAATACATCATGAAAACCCATGTAAAGGTCGGGCTTTCTTTTTACCCTGGTAGACCTTCTGAGTTCTCTTTGCTCATCCCGTTCACCTTGAGGCTCTCGAATTTCTTCTAGAACCTCATGTGGAATTAATTCATGTTCAACACGAGCCAAACAATTACTGGTGGCGCATTGCGAAGCTCCTCAACATGAATTTGTGGAGGTGGATTGGCCACACTCTCACTGAGCAAAGGAACTATATGTGATAGCTCGTGGTCATCTTGAATATCAAAATTCATATCATGATCACATCCTTGTAGGTCCTCTTGAGTTTCCTCAAGTATTATCCTACGATCACATCCCTTCATTCTTTCAAGAAACTCTTTCTCCAAGAATGTAGCACCTTTTTTTACGAATATAGTATTTGTTGACTTGTGTCAAAAACTATACCCTTTGGTTTCTCTAGGGTATCCTATGAAAAAACACTTGTCCGCTTTGGGTTCTAACTTTGTCGATTGCATACGTTTTGCATATGCCTCGCAACCCAAATCTTAAGGAACGATAAACTAGGCGGTTTTCCAAACCATGCATCATATGGAGTTTTATCAACAGATTTTGTTGGAACAATATTTAAAGTGAGAGTTGCAGAAAGAAGTGTGTGGCCCCAAAAATATAAAGGTAGATCGGTCTGACATATCATGGAACGGACCATGTCAAGCAGGGTTTGATTTCTCCTTTCGGAGACACCATTCCACTGCGGGGTGCCAGGTGGAGTAAGTTGTGGTACAATACCACACTCCTTCAGGTAAGTAGTGAACATGTTGCTCATGTACTCACCTCCACGATCGGTTCTCAAGATCTTAATTCTCTTGTCAAGTTGGTTCTCTACTTAATTTTTGTACTCCTTGAATTTTTCAAGGGATTCACTTTTATGCCTCATGAGATAAACATAGCCATATCGGTTATGATCATCCGTGAAGGTAATGAAGTACCTATAACCTTCTCTTGCACTTGTACTCATTGGACCGCATACATCTGAATGTATCAATTCCAACAAGTTATTCGCTCTTGCACCTTTCTTGCTGAAAGGTGTCTTGGTCATTTTTCCAGCCAAACATGATTCGCATGTCCCAATTGCATCTAAATCAAATGAGTTTAAAAGATTTGTTTGATGCAATTTCCTTATGCGTTTCTCGTTTATGTGACCAAGACGATGGTGCCATAAGAGTGTCTCATTCATATGAGATATCTTGAGTCTTTTGTTATTAATATTCATTACATGTTTATCCTCAACTATATTAAGCAAATACAAACCAATGGAAATAATAGCATTTGCATAAAATAAACTATCCTTCTCAATTGTCATTTGCGAATTAACAATCACAAAATGAAAACCTTCTGCATCTAAACATGATACAGAAATAATGTTTCTCAAAATAGAAGGGACATGATAAACATTTTTCAAAGTTAAAACTAAACCACTAGATAAATGAAGGTCTAGGGTGCCAACTATAACCGCGGAGATTCTTGCACCATTCCCGACCTTCAGCACAACCTCTCCTTTCGAGAGCGTTCTTCTATCCCTTAGTGACTGCACATTAGAAACTAAGTGAGCACATGATCCGGTATCAATTACCCAATCAAGGATAGTTGTGGTCAAGTTTAAATTCAGTTCAATAACATATATACCTTTAGGGCGCTTGCGTTCAATTTTGTCTTCATCCAAGTCCCGTTTGTACTTGGGGCAGTTCATCTTGTAGTGTCCCTTTTCATGGCAATGAAAACACTCGGTGAGATCTGTAGGAGAGTTCTTCACCTTGCTTCCCTTGGAGTTGCTCACATGAGCTCCTCCCTTATTGCCTTTCGAAGAGAAACCTCTACTGGTATTTTTGATTGCACCTTTGCCTTTATTCTTAAAGGGCTTCTTACTACTCGACGCAACGACCAAGATAGAATTAGCCTTTGTCTTGGCCATGTCCACCTCAGCAGTTTTGAGGGCATTGTGGAGTTCATTCATGGTCATCTTCCTTTCACGCATATGGTAGTGCATAATGAAATCCTTATAGGAATAAGGAAGCGACCCCAGTATGATATCCTCAGCAATGTCATCGGGGAGTTGAGAATTTAGTTTCTCTAATTTCTCCAGATAGCCCTGCACTTTTAGGAAGTGCACCGAGACAGATTCACCCTCCATCATCTTGCACCTTGTGAGTGCTATGGTGGTCTTGTAGCACTCTTTCCGAGCGCTATCGGCGAACATCTTCTCTAATTGCGCTATGATTTCCTTTGCGGGAGTATCGAGAAATTTCCTTTGCAACCGATCGCCAATGCTAGCCAAGATCAAAGTTTGCACAACACGCTGTTGTTCATTCCACTTCCTTTGTTCCTCCTTTTCAAAATCGGTTGGTTTGTCTTTCTCCTTCACTTTTGGGCATTTGCCATCCAGAACTTGTTTGAGATTTTCCAAACGCAACACGATGTTCAACTTGAGTATCCAATCAGAATAGTTTGAACCGTCGTTTGCAAGCGGACTCTTATCAATCATGGAACGCAGAAAATTTGGAAGGGTTGACATGATTCTAAAGAAAAGAGAATACAAATTTTTACTTAAAGTTCATATAAAAAAACTGTTATTGCTATGTCAAGAAAAAATAAATACAGCATCGCACAAGATCCTTTCCGAACAAGCGGACTCATCCATTTGTTTGTTTGGGTAGGTATAAGCACCAATCATAACCTTTAAGCAAAGCTTAACCCTTATGACTCTTGAACAACATATTATTTCATGTGCTGAATAATAAAACACAATAATATGAAAACCTTTACCCAAGATATTCAAGCCTAGATCTCGAAAATCTTGTTTAAGAAAACTCATTCTATTGGCCAACTAGTGTGGACGCAGTATTCCCATAAGAAGAGTAAATTGTGCCTCACACAGATTTAATCTCCTGTGGCCTAATACCAAGCTCACACATGTTCCACCATATATAGTGATTAGAATCACACTCATGCTCTTCCAGGATCACTAGCTTAGGTGGATAAAATGAGGAGGAAAGCATCTTAAATCTTTCACTTCGCATTCCAATAGGGAATGGAAGAAATTTTTTAAAAAAATTAATTAACTCACGGCATTCTAAAAATTACATTCATCACAAACAATTACATTCCAGAGTTTGCAAAAAAAAAAAGAATGCCAAAGAAGGAATAAAACCCGCTAGTCGGAACCCTAACATTGGATAAGCCCATGTACTAAACCCTACATGATTCATCTAGATCATTTTAAATACAAAAAAAATAATCTCTTCATAATCCATACTAGGATGGATTACGCAATATGAATCAAAAGTGCTAGGACATAGCAAATCCAAACCATTAAGTACCAAAACTAGCAACTAAGAGTTACATTGAAATGAGATATCCAACCTGGCTCTGATACCACTGTAGGATTTACAGGTGGTGGTGGGGCGAAGCCTTTTTTGAAGAAAAAAAAATTTTGCCCAAGCGCCATACAATACAAAGGGATCGGATATCCCAAAACAATGCAAAACAGGCTTAACAAAATAAACCCTAACTCATCACATCTAATCCATCACATGCGTTAGAAATTATACCTCTAGAGAACAATCTCTAGGCGGAAGAGGAAGATGCGCCGGAGAAAATGATAGTGATCCCACCGCAATAATGAGGCGAATCGCCTCGCCTCTTGGTTCACCTTGAACCCGAACAACGACAAGTCTCTATTCCGTTGACGGGGAATAGAAACACTAAATTAGAACTTCTCTCCTCTTGCACCGATGACTCCAAGTGGCCGAACCACACTAGTCGTCGGGTAAGGAAGAGAAAGGTGGAGAAGGATCTAAAACCACTGAGGAGGAGGAGCAGACTCAGGACACCGCGCAAGCTGCGACCGACCGGGAAGGAATGCCTAGGGTCGGCGAGCTGCAGGGCGATGTCGGCGGCAAGCTTGCCCGGCGACGGAGCAGCGGGTTGCGGGGCTTTGGCGACGGGAAGCTTGCCCGGTGACGGAGCAGCGGTGTGCGATGGAGGCAGGCAACTCCAGATCGCAAAAATCCCTCCAACAAGAGGTTCTTGCGGCTAGGTTTTAAAAAAAACCGTGAAAAACTTCTGTCCTCCCTAGGGGTGCACAAAAAGACCGGTCCGGACCGGACCGGTCGGGACCGGACCGGTCGGGACCGGTCAGAGACCGGTCCTGGATAGGACCGGTCCGGTCCCGGACCGGTCCACAGGTCCCGGACGGTCCCCGTTTTAGGGACCAAAACCGGTCCCGGACCGGGACCGGTAAAAGACCGGTCTAAGACCGGTCTTTTACCGGTCCCGGTCCGGGACCGGTCGGGACCGGTTATGAGAGCCTAACGGCTCTCATTTAATGAGAGCCAACGGCTCTCATTTAATGAGAGCCAACGGCTCTCATTAAATGAGAGCCGTTAGGCTCTCATAACAAGAGCCAAACGGCTCTTTCTAAAGAGCCGTTTGGCTCTTTTTTTTTTAATTTATTTTATATTTTTATATAATATATTATATATTAATATATATTATTAATAATATTATAAAATAATATTTAATAATATATTTTTATATTTTTAAACTTTTTGTTTTTTTTTTAAATCTATAAAACCCCCCTCCCTCTCTCTTTCACTCTCTTTCACTCTCTCTCACTCTCTCTTACTCTCTCTCTCACCTCTCTCACTCATTCAAATGGCTTCCTCCTCCTCCATGTCGGCGTCCTCCTCAGCGTCCGTCGGACATGAGATTGTCGAGCACCGACATAAAGCGGCGGTATGGGATAACTTCGAGAAGGTGCGGATCGGCGGCGAAATTAAGGCGAAGTGCAAACTTTGCGGCAAGCTTATGGCGGCTAACAGCAGCAACACAACTCTCGCCCGACACAACAAATCGTGTCTATCCAAACAAGCTCCGTCGGAGACCAACCAAGCTCAGATTTCAACGACCGGGCAGATTTGGACGTATGACCAAGCTCGGCAACGAGAGCGACAAATGGAGAATGTCATCAAAAGCAGTCTCCCGTTCAACCACTACGACAACGACGAAATGACGTCGTACATACACGAAGCACTCCAACCAAAATATCAACAGGTAAGTCGTACTACAACTCGGCGTGATGCTTTACACGCTTACATGCAATCCAAAATTTTTTTACAAAATTATTTTGAAACATTCGAGGGACGAGTTAGTTTAACGAGCGATGTTTGGACTAGCGGTATAGTAGACGGGCTTTCTTATATTTGCATAACTTGTCATTGGGTCGATCCCGATAGTTGGGAATTAAATAAACGTATTATTTGTTTTGAAGGTTTTGAATATCCGCACACCGGTAAAGCAATTTACCAGGTGATTATTAAGTGTATTCGAGATTTCAAAATAAAAGATAAAATTTTAAGTATTTCATTTGATAACGCCTCTAATAATAATATGGCTATTAAATATTTAATTAATGATCTAGAACCTATGTTAGATGGTATTTTTTTTCATACACGTTGCGTTTGTCACGTGTTGAATTTAATTGTGCAAGATAGTTTAAATTTTATGAACGATTACGTTATTAAAATACGTACTATGTTACGTGTTATTTATAGTTCAAAACGAAGAAAACAAGATTTCAAAAAATTTGTTATTGCACAAGGTAAAAAATTTTTGGGTCCATCTTATGATATGCCCGTACGCTGGAATTCCACGTACAAAATGTTAAAACGGGCTTTGTCACAAAAATCACTATTAACCGAATTTATAATAGCGTAGAAGAAGCACACGATTTAAATGCGTCAGATTGGGCTGTAATCGAAGATTACGTTAATTTATTAGAAAGTTTTTATAGGGCGACAACTGTTTTATCAGGAGTTTACTATCCTACAAGCTCGCTCGTCATTGAAAATTTTTTATTAATTACAGAAACATTTAAAACTTACAAAATTAACCCAATGTGGCGTCCGTTAATTTTTTTAATGGAGGCAAAATTTTTAAAATATTATACGCATATGCCACCTATGTTTTCTTGTGCGGCGGCGTTAAACCCTTTAATGGGTGTAGACGGCGTGGAAAATTTTATAGAAGAAATTAATAAAAATTTAGATTTAAACGAATCTTCTAATGATTACCACAACGTTAGTGTAACAAAATTTAATTCTGATTTTACTAATCTATACAATTATTACGATCAAATATATGGATTGCGACCTCGCGAGAAATCCGCCGCCCCGCGAACAAAAGATGTTTTAAAAAATAAATTTTTAGAATTAGCTTCGAAGAAAAAACAACGAACTTCGAGCACTTTAAACGAATTAGGTTTATATAGCAAAACACAATTTCAAGAATTTATGACCGCGCACGAAATAGAAAATTTTGACATTTTAAATTGATGGAAAAATAAATCTAACAATTATCCTATTTTGGCCTTAATGGCCCGCGATTTACTAACCATCCAAGCTAGTACAGTAGCTTCGGAGTCTGCATTTTCTTTGAGTGGCAGGATTCTGAACGAGCGAAGGAGCCGTTTGACCGAAGAATCTTTGGAGATTTGCATTTGCTACAAGGATCATTTGGACGCTTTGAGGAGGAGACAACACGTCTCGTCAATTGAAGATAGCGAGTCTGAAGTTGAAGACGAGCTTACTAACTTAAATCTGGGGAGCGTCGCAGAATGATTTCAAATTGTATTTAGTTTTTTGATTTCAAATTTAAATTGCAAATGTTTGTATTTGGATTTTTAATTATAAATTGTATTTTGTATTTCATTTGTAATTATATTTTAATTTTGTAATTTTATTCCATATTTAATAAAAAAGTTTATTTATTTTGCAAATTGCAATTTTAAAATTTTGTATTTGTGATTTTGACATTTTGTGATTTGTGTACATGTACAAGTTTTTTTGTTTTTTTTAATTAATATTAAAACATATAAATTAAATTAAATTTTTTTAAAAAAATAAATTTTATTTAAAAACCGGTCCCGGTCTGGGACCGGTTAGGACCGGTTTTTCCGGTCCCAGCCGGTCCCGGTTTTCAGAGGGAAAACCGGTCCCGGACCGGGACCGGTTTGGGCAGGACCGGTCCGGGACCGGTGCCCCAAAAGACCGGTCCTGCCCAGGACCGGTCCCGGACCGGGACCGGGGTCTTTTCGTGCACGACTGGTCCTCCCCCTTCGGTTATCTTATTTATACTTATATATATCTATATATAAAATTATATATATATATATATCTATATATATATTATATACATACATTTATATATATTTAAACATATATATATATCTCTTATATATATAAATACTTACATATATATATATATATATATATATATATATATATATATATATATATATATATATAATCCCATAACGTATATACACATATATATACGCTCAAAACTTCAATCACTGTGCACTCCTACCAAAATAATTACGACGACTCGCTCCGTCATAATATATATCTTTTTTGATAGTCGCACAGGAATTCTATCTAAGCATGTCGAGTCACGACATTAGATGTTCGCACTTACTATAGTATTTAGATTAAAAGTTCCATAAAATCAAAAACCCCAAAAAAGCCGAACGGATACTGTTCCCGTTCATTTGGTGCGATCTAAAAGAGGAACCATGTCGTCAAGGCTATAATATAACATTCTATATTATGGACTATAAGAGGCTTTGTCATTGCATTATAGTCGCCCCAACAACATGGTAACTAGGTAACGCAATGAATGACCTGTGTCTATTTCTTTGTCACATGATATCATAAATATTGTGCAAACTGAGATTGTGTCAATTTCGCACTATATTTGTCTTTCTTGGTCTCATAAGTGAGTTGTATTTATAATTACGTTAGTTATAATGCATGCTATACAACCTCGCTCGGCCACGGGGCCCGATTATATCATTACCAAAATAATTTGGGGACAAAATGATATTTCAATGTGCACATTTTCTACGCGTAAGTATGAACAACGAATCATAGTATTTATTATCATCAGAGGATAGTTTTCAACTATAATCACGTTGCCCACACCGACACGCTAAATCTACACATCTTGTATCTCCAACTTAATAAACACGTTGTAAACATTATTGACACCTAACACATTCCACACAATGTTACAACATAAAATACGTCACTCTCAATATGTATGAAATCACACGCATACACACTCATATGATTAAACGATAATCATTTATCAATATTTATAGAACTCAAATGTACTTTAATCGATATGACAATCTTAACTCGACAATCAATGTTCCTTTTTGATTACCACGATTGTGAGAATAACTTAAGACATGACTTATTAAAAAAAAATGGTTCTATGGTTCAAGACCAAGCGCATCTTCCCAAACCTTACATGATACAAGTCATATAATCAAGGAACAAAATGTTACAATATTCTAAAACATGAACATAAGTAAATAGAAAAAAAAGACAACTTTCAAAACACCACTTCATTCAGTGCTTCCATCATTTCTTCAAAATTGGTGATTCATATGATCGGAACGGAGCGACGCTATTCACCGAATCATAGGGGATTATTAATAAGTTAATAACGTGAAATGACTTACAAGAGACTGTCGTGCGTCACAACTGCACTCCCGCATGCCTTCGCCGCCATGCCCGCACCGCCAAAGAAAAACTCCGTCAAGGTCACTGCACCACCGCAAGTCTTCGTTGCCACGCCCGTACCACATCATCTCACCCAAGACCGGTAAAGATCCTCTCCTCCAAAACCGGTGGCTATTTCATCCAAAGCCGGTGGATACATCGAGAGGCTCACTCGAGAAAAGAAAAGATAAATCAACGCTTGGTACTAACGGCTCCGCCACCATCGCACGGTGTTACACCAACGACAACCACAGCGGCATCCAATAGGGGTCTTCAACCCCTTGCAACACCAAGAGCAAGGCGGCGGCGGCAGCTGATCCTCCCACCAAGACTAGCAGGGCTGGCTGTTCCTCTTTATTTTCTACAGGCGGCTATGACTTCTCACAATGCCGTGAACATGACTATCACCATATGTATTTATCATATAGTGGAGTGATAAGGCAAGAGAGAGAGAGATCTCTTTCTCTCTTAAAAGGAAAGTCATATTTTTTCTTCTTATTTTGGTTTTTCAGATTTCTTAAAAAAAATGATCTGAACCAAAAAACAATAAAGTTCTCCTCAGTATTGCAAGTCATGAAATTTGGATTAGAACTAGATGCATGCCTACAAATATAGTTATGCAAAGTCATAATTACTATGACAATTTCACATTGCTTTGCCAAATTATATTGAGTCATGTCTCTAAATATAGTCAGCTTTTACATCTAGACACTACATAGTGATGAATAAACAAACATTTTTGTAATATCAATGTTAGGCATTTCTCCATATACTGACATACATATGAACTTATTGTTATTTATTATTCCTATAAAGTGAAAATATCATAGAAAAAAATCAATATTTTACTTGTGTATACATTTTTTTATACTTTTGTGCAAAATATTCAAATTTTTAAATTTGAGGTGCAAAAGTGAACATTGTAAATTTGATGTGTCAATAACATGTTAATGTGAAAATAATACATTTTGATGTGTCATTATAAATTGACGTTCAATAACCAAAATGTATGAGATTGTAACATTGCCCTCAATTAATTTCAATATATAAACTAGAAACAAACCTCTTTCATTACATAAACTAGAAACCTAAATGCATAAACTAGAAAATGCATAACAGGAAATGCATAAAATAGAAACAGAAATGCTTAGCAGGAAATACATAAACTATCATTTCAGAAATGTTTACCTAGATCTGAAATGGGAAGGAGCATTTTTGAATTGGGGGAAACAAAAATGGAGAAAAAAAAACCTAAACCTGAAATTGGAGAAACAAAAACGCAAAAAAGTAGATCTGAAAAAGATGAAACAAAAAAGACATCTATAAGGCGAAGGAACATTTAAAACACAAAAAAAAACCTAGATGTGAAGAAAAAAACCGAAAAACTTGATGGAGACGGAGAAGGAGATTGCAGATTCATACCTTTGATTCGAGATCTGGAAGAAAATCGACAAATTGGAAGATCGCCGATGGGGTTGTGAACTCGGGAGTGCGGCAGTGTTGCAAACTGGGGAGAAAGGTGGCATGGTTGCAAATTCAGAACGTCGGACGCGAGCTGAGAAATAATACGAAATGCAGGCATAGTGAAAAGCTGAACTAGTGTTGTTGAATGTCTTTATAAAAGGACCCGCAAAAACCTTTTGGGTTGCTGGGTTTTAGACCGTGAAACAAACATCTTGTTTTAGGTTGCTTTCTGGTCCAACCCGACCCCAACATGTTTAACTGATAAGACACCATACAGATTAGGTTCCAAATTTTTTTTATTTGGATGAAATAAATAGTAGTCATTTGATGATATAAAAAAAGGGTGCTGTTATTAGCAAACCCACTTTCGTTTATAGCAAATCAGAAAAAAAAACAGATTCAGTCATTTTTTGCATTTTTTTCTCTTCCCATAAATTACTACTAGCAAACCAATCTTGATTTTTGGAAATTTTTGTATTTTTGAATTTTGAGCCCCAAATATTTCATGTTGATCATTTTTTGATTTGAAGCCGTTTAGGCCTCCAATTTGGGCCCGAAAAAAGACATGCAAGGAACGTACTGATTTTCGGCGTAACTTTTTTCGGAGCTCAAATCGGGGGTCTAAACTATTTCAAATCAAAAAGTGTTCAACATGAAAGTTGTAGATATCATCGAGATATACAACTTTTATGTTGAACATTTTTTGATTTGAAGCTGTTTATGCCCCTGATTTGACCCCCGAAAATAGTCACGCCGATCCCGGATCCGTACATATGTTCGGCCTGACTTTTTTCAGGGGGCAAATTGGGGGTCTAAATTGCTTCAAATCAAAAAAATATTCAACATGAAAATTGTAGATCTCGTCGAGATCTACAACTTTCATGTTGAACACTTCTCATGAAATTATACGTATAAGACGCAGTTCAAAAGGACACATATACTCTTATATACACTTATATATACAACACGTCCTTATAGGAATTAGAATTCAAATATATTTCTAAACCGAGCGATATTTTGTTTAAAGATTTTGGTACAAATAATGATATTTTGTTGAAAAAACAGTTTTGGACATACTAAATATTTGCGGCATTTGACTCATCTATAATGTTAACATAAGTGGTTGGATGAATATATTTGTAATATCGTTATATGCAGCAAGTTATTTTGAAAGAATGAATGTTTTAAGCAAAATTAATTTTTTTTTAAAAGAATTATGTTGGTTTGCTACTAACAAAATGGTTTTCAAATAGCCATTTTGAAAAATATGAATTTGTTAATAGTAATGATTTGCTAGAAATCAAACTGAATTTGCTAGTATCACCCCACAAAAAAAATGAAGAATATTTTAAATAAATAAAAAAAGACATTAGTCAACCGGTCAAATGAACAACAATTAGATTTAGGGTGTAGGGCAGGCGAGGGATGTTTTAACGAGGAAGAAAACTTGTAGAGGTCTCTAGCTGGGTCGCTCTCCCAAATCAGTTCCCAGCGTGGAAGATGAAGGATTCGAAGGCGAGATTCGTGCAGGAGCTGGTGCTCTACGCCGCCAGCGCCGCATTGAGCAGCCTCGTCCTCTTCATCGGGCTCCGGCATCTGGATCCCAATCGGGAATCCGCCAAAAAATCCCTCGAGCAGAAGAAGGAGATCGCCAAGCGACTCGGCCGCCCCCTTATCCAGACGAACCAATACGAGGTTTGTTCCCTATTCTTTGTTTCCTCGATTGGTAACACATGTAGTTGGATTTTGGACGGTTAGGGTTCCTTTCGGTGTTCGCCGGAGAGAGAATTATACCGCTGGTTTTGGAAAAGTTCGAAACAAAGGGATTCAACTGCTTGTGATGACTGGTTGAGTCTTCCCTTACTCCGACGAGCTCTATCTAATTGGGACTTTGAAACTTATGGGATGTTCCGATAGCAATTTGTTGCAATAACTTCCTGCAACTGCCGACTCAGCGGTTTCTTCCACGTTTCAAACCTCCTTCTACAGAGAAAAGTCAGGCCAATACCTGCTTCACCTGCTTCACCTGCTTGCACCTGATGGAAGATGTCACAACATACACAGCAATAACAGAACAGCAAAGGAAAATCAATGCATACGATAACCGGAATCCGAAGGCGATGCCTGAACAGGCCCTTGAACGGTGCAGGGGAAGGTTCCCGTGGCACCAACACACCATACAACAAGACAACACTTCAAAACATAACCTAGCAAACATCCTCTCCCCCGGTAATAACGAAAGCCCTAAAACAGATCAAAATACTAAAAGGCCCCTCCCCACTACAATAATAACAAAAATACATAAATTAAGACAGGGCGTCCCGCGGAACGCAACAAAACCTTCCCCATCAAAAAAACGTTCCTTGGCCTCGAGGAACAATCTCCGGCCACCTTGACGAAGTGCCCATAGGTCTTCCCAAGTTGCGTCCTCCTTCGATCCGCTAGCCCATTGAATAAGAAGTTGAGTCATTGCACGTCCTTCCCGATTGATGATGCGTCTGTCCAAGATCGCTACTGGCTCAACTAGCACGTTGTAGGCTTCATTTACAGTGTTTGGTAGTGGTTGGATGATGTCGATGGAAGTTCCTTTGTATTTCCTCAATTGTGAAATGTGAAATGTTTGATGAATCCGAGTATCTTTTGGGAGCTCCAATTTATATGCCACGGTGCCCACCCGTTTGACCAGCGAAAAAGGCCCTAAAAACCGCGGAGACAGTTTCTGTTAACGGTGCTCCCTCAAACTCACTTGATTGTATGGTTGTAGTTGCACCCAAGCGAAGTCTCCAATCTCCAAGATATGCTCTCGCCGCTTCTTGTTCGCACGCATTTTCATTCGTTCTTGAGCCCGAGCTAGATTGAATTTAAGTATTGTCATGGCCCGATCTCTTGCTACCAAAGAGCGGTCCACGACTTCAAGCTTGGCCGACTTCTCGACATAAGGGGGAATCACTGTGGGTTCCTGACCATAAACCACATCATAAGACATCATTTGAATGACGCTTTGGTATGATGTGTTGTACCACCATTCTGCTAGCGGTAGTCACTCGACCCAATTCCTGAGTTTCTCAAAACATATACATCGTAGGTAACATTCCACGCAACGGTTTACCACTTCCTTTTGTTCATCCGATTGCGGGTGGTATGCTAATGAAGTATGAAGTTGAATTTGGAGAACCCGAAATAGCTCTTGCCAAAAGTCGTTGAGAAAAACTGTCTCGATCACTTACTATTAATGATGGCAGTCCATGCAACCGAACAATAAAATCCAAGAAAATTTGAGCTACTGCCTTTACGGTGTAAAGATGGGAGATGACGGTGAAATGTGCGTGTTTGCTCAGACGATCAACCACCACCAAAATGGTCGACTTACCATCACTCTTAGGTAATCCGTCAATGAAATCTATCCCTACGTCCTGCCAAATTCTCTCCGGAATCGGAAGTGATTGAAGTAACCCGGCGGGTCGTTGGTTGTCGGCCTTACATTGTTGACATATCGTGCAGTGTTGTATGTAGAGGTAGATATCTGCCTTCATTCCCTTCCAATAGAAAACCCGCTTCATGCGCTTGTATGTGGCCGTAATTCTCGAGTGACCTCCCATGGGGCCGACATGGTACAACTCTAATAATTTATTCCGGGTTGTTGCCTCCCGTCCAACTACAATCTTACCCTTCCTGGTTAGAACATTATGCCTCCAATCATATTTGGAAATGCCTATTCATTCCTCCCTTTGGTAGTGATGATATTCTGTAAGCGTGGATCTTGCTCCCAGGAATATTTTAGTCATTTGCATAGTGTCGGGCTGCACTGTTGTCACGGTATGCAGCATGCCATCCGAAGGTTCATGTAGCCGCGATAGAGCGTCCACGCAAACATGTTCTTTACCCCGTTTGTATTGCACCGAGAAGTCGTAACCCTTCAATTTGGGCAAATAATGTTGTTGTGCCGGTGCTGCTAACTTTTGTTCGAGCATAAACTTCAAGCTGTGGTGGCCCTTACGGATAACAAATGAACCTCCCATCAAATAGTGCCGCCATTTCTGCACGGCCATCACAATAGCCAACAGTTTCTTCTCATAGGTGGAGAGCCCCGCATTCTTCGGGCCCAAAGCTTTGCTGAAGAACGCAATGGGGTGTTCCTTTTGCAACAACACTGTGCCAACCCTGGTCTCCGCCACATCTGTCTCTATTACAAAAGGTTGTTGAAAATTCGGTAGTTGTAATATCGGTGGGCTGGTCACTGCTTGTTTAAAGGTTTGGAAGGCCCTCTCCGCTGCTGCCGACCATGTAAATGTCCGTTGTTTGAGCAGTTTCGTCAAAGGCTGTGCGAACATCCTATAACCGTGAATAAACAGGCGGTAGTAGCCCGTGAGGCCCAAGAATCTTCGGATCTTTTTGATGGACGTGGGTGTGGGCCAATCCAGCATTGCTCGTATCTTAGTTGGATCGGTGGCCACTCCTTGCCCGAAGATGATATGTCCCAAATAGTGGATTTGCGGCAACCCGCAACCCAAAATCGGATTTTCTACGCTTGAGTACGAGCTGATGTGGCCGTAGCGCGTTGAATGCGAACTTCAAATGCTCCAAGTGCCCCTCTCATGTAGAGCTGAAAATTAAAATATCGTCAAAAAATTAGGATGAATTTCCGGAGTTGACTTTGGAAGATGCGGTTCATCAAACTCTGGAACGTGGATGGAGCGTTGGTTAGCCCAAAGGGCATCACCAAAAACTTATAGTGGGGTCTTGAATGTCGTCTTTTGGATGTCCTCCTCCGCCATATGCACCTGATGGTAGCCGGCTCGCAAATCCAGTTTCGAGAAGTAAAGGGCCCCATGCAGTTCGTCGATCAACTCTTCAACCAGAGGAATTGGGAATTTGTCTTTGACCGTATTCTGGTTCAATTGCCGATAATCCACACACAACCTCCATGTGTCGTCCTTTTTCACTAATACTACCGGTGAAGCAAAGGGGCTGCAGCTATGTCGAATCACGCCGGTTTGAAGCATCTCACCAATGATATGTTCAATCTTAGATTTTTGTAGTGGTGGATACCGATAGGGACGAAGGTTGACATTTACCCCCTCGTCCTTCAACACGATGCAGTGTTCCCGCCCGCTTATCGGTGGTAATCCATGTGGCTCCACAAACAAGTCACTGAATTCATCCAATAGGTTCTGTAACATAGCTTGGTCCACCGGTTTGGGACCTTCTCCTTTCACCTGCGAAGCCCGACAACGTTTGTGTGTCTCCGCGATCCATGCTCTCTTGGTGGCTGCTCCCTTCATGAATTTCGCATAAAGCCAACATGCTCAATTGCCCCTCCTTGGTTAAGAGTTTCTGGATTCGTTTCTCTTTACCCCAAGTTACATTGCCTTGTTGCGCGTCCCGGAGATTGATCCTTTTGCCCCGACTTGTAAACTCCATGCATAAATTACAAAAATCCCAATGCACCATACCCAATGTTATCAACCATTGTATTCCTAGGACGACGTCGCAACCGCCTAAAGATAAAATCAACATATCGGCCGTGAATTCCACCCCTTGCATTGCCCATCGAAAATCCTTCACTTTGTAGGAACTAGAGACAATTTTTCCATTAGCCACGACCACTGAAAATGGGGTCATAGATACCATGCTACACTGCAATCTCTGAGCCGCCTCCTCTTCTAAGAAGTTGTGAGTACTACCTGAGTCGATCAATACATGAATGGGTTTCCCTTGATGTGATGTCGTGACTCGCATAGTGTTGTAATGTGTGATACTTGTAAGCGCATGCATCGAAATATGTGGCGTCTGCTGATCCTCCTCTTTCCCTTCCATGTCCAAAGTCTCAACTTCGACATCTCTTCTCTTGTTGTCCGATACCGCTTCCACTACAACCTTTGTGGCCTGGTGATTTGGACATTTGTGGCCCGGTGTGTAGGTTTGGTCGCACCAAAAACAAAATCCTTTCCTCCGCTTGTCATCCATCTCCGATGAAGTCAGTTTGCGAGAACTTGTTCTGCCCGTCCGTTGGTGATAATTTGCTAAATTTTGAGCGTTCTCCATAGCTTGTCGGTATGTCTCCTCCTTAAATTGATCCTCCTTGTGTTGTGGCGCTTGTTTCTTTCCCCGTACTGCCAATTGTTGTTCTTGAAGTCGTGCTAGGGATAAATCATCCCTAAGGGCCCGTTCAGATTTCTGAAATTGGAATTGGGGCAACAAAATTCCAATTCCAGTGTTCGGATGTTAGGAATTTCCTCAGAATTGGAATTGGCCCAATTCCATGGAATTCAATTTTGTACCATGACCAATTCTAAGGGGTAAAGACAAATATTCCATGGAATTTAGTTTTTACTATGGTCATCGTCGCCCGATCTCATCATCATCGCTCAATCTCGCCGTCGCCGCCCGATCTCGCCGTCGTCGCCGCCCGATCTCGCCGTCGTCGCCGCCCGATCTCGCCGTCGTCGCCGCCCGATCTCGCCGTCGTCGCCGCCCGATCTCGCCGCCGCCGTCCGATCTCACTGCCACCCCTCGATCTCGCCACCGCTCACTGTCGTCGCCCGATCTCGCCGTCGCCGCCCGATCTCGCCGCTGCCGCCCGATCTCGCCGCTGCCCGATCTCGCCGCCGCTGCCCGATCTCGCCGCCGCTGCCCGATCTCGCCGCTGCCCGATCTCGCCGCTGCCCAATATCTCCGTCGTCGCCCGATCTCACTGCAGCCGCCTGATCTCGTCGCAGCCGCTGCCCAATCTCGCCGCTGCCCAATCTCGCCGCGCCGCCGCCTGATCTCGCTGAAGCCGTCCGATCTCGCCGCAGCCACCCGATCTCGCCGCCACTGCCCGATCTCGCTGCAGCCGCCTGATCTTGTCGCCACCGCCGCTCGATCTCATCGTCGCCGCCTGATCACGCCCCCAATCTCGTCGTCGTCGCCCGATCTCGCCGTCGTCGACTTATCTCGTCATCGTCTCCTGATCTCGTCATCGCTGCCCGATCTTGCCGTCGTTGCCCGATCATAATTAATTGTTGGTACACTACCTGAAGTTGATTTCTTTGGTGTTGTGTTCCTTTTTTGCCAACTTCTATATTTTCTTAGAGATTGTAAATGAATAATTCCCTCCATCACTTGATTTT
Source organism: Platanthera zijinensis (assembly GCA_039513925.1). Lineage (NCBI taxonomy): Eukaryota > Viridiplantae > Streptophyta > Magnoliopsida > Asparagales > Orchidaceae > Platanthera > Platanthera zijinensis. The sequence continues at coordinate 232,216,511 of CM077080.1, forward strand.
GTTGCAATAACTTCGTCCCGATTGGCACAAAACTCTAACTTCAAATTGTCATTGTCGTCCGATCTTGCAAGCATGAGAAAAAAAGAGATTGTAAACCAATTACAATTCCAATTCTAGAAATGCATCCTGTAGCCGAACAACTGCATTGGAATTCAGACCAATTCTGCAATTCCAATTCTTGCGATCCGAACGAACCCTAAGTGACTTTGGTTGGAACATTCAAACCCCAAACTGGATTTCATCGCGCAGACCCGCAAGGCAAAAACTGATGGCGTGTTCTTCCGGTAGTGCCACCCTACGCAACAGTAAATTGAATTCGTCCAAATAGTTTTGCACTGACCCACGTTGGCGTAAATTTTTCAGCTCGCTCATAGGGTCATCGCACAACACCGACCCAAATCGACTATGCAATCCCTGACTATATTCTTCCCAGTTCGGCCGTTGACGTGTAAGTCGAGCCTTCATGTATGCTTGATGCCAGTACAATGCTTTGCCTTCCATATGAACTGGTGCCATCCTAACTTTCATGTTCTCCGTAGTGTCATCGATGTCAAAGAACTGGTCACACTTATAAATCCATTCCATCAAATCCTCGCCCAAATTTTTTTGGAAAATCCAAGCGAGGGAAGCGAATTACAAAATGTGACGACGATGGGGATTTCGAATGACTTACTGGTAATGATCCCCCTCCTCCCCGAGCCATCTCCCCGACCTTCGGCACCTTCCAGGCAGTGAGCAGCATGCGAATGTCCTTACTCATTGTGTTAACTGAGCGAGCTAACTTTTCATAATTTTGCTTGAGAGTTTCCAGATCGTTGCTGTGCTCCTTGGATCTAAGTAGCGTCCGAGACCGGCATCTCTAGACGCAGCAATGGCTCTGATATCTTGTTGCAATAACTTCCTACAACTGCCGACTCAACGGTTTCTTCCACGATTCAAACCTCCTACAGAGAAAAGTCCAGCCAATACCTGCTTCACCTGATGGAAGATGCCACAACATACATAACAATAACAGAACAACAGAGGAAAATCAATGCATACGATAACCAAATCCGAAGGCGATGCCTGAACAGACCCTTGAACGGTGCAGGGGAAGGTTCCCGTGACAGCCGCACACCATACAACAAGACAATACTTCAAAACATAACCTAGCAAATATCCCCTCCCCAGGTAATAACGAAAGCCCTAAAACAGACCAAAATACTAAAATTCCCCTCCCCGCTACAATAATAACAAAACTTCATAAATTAAAACAGCGCGTCCCGTTGAACGCAACACAATTCTAGCTCGGATGTTCGGAATTCAGTGGCTTAGGGCAAAGCTAATTCCAAATGAATTCAAGCTAAACAGGAAACCCTCCATCTCAATTCTTACCAAATAGGAGGTTAGTGGCCCTGTTTGTCAAAAATGATGCGGGGATGCCCAGGAGAATGGATCAAAACTTCATTTTGATAAGGGAGAGGTGAAATCCACCAAAAACCTGCAACAAAATATGACCTTCGGAAGGCATCCCTGATGGATCCAACAACTTGCGCGACATCTGGAAGATCAAACTATCTACCAAAGGAGGAACTTGTGGGAAAATTGATGTGGCGATGAGAAGGATGGTTCATTCGGCAAAACTGGCGGAGCGAACTGATGTGTTGAGAAGGAAAAAGGATGGGAAACTAAGGCTGGTGATTCTTTGGTAGATTAGAACTAGTTATGGGAGATAACATAGAGCTTGTAATAAAAATTTAATGGTATTTTATTTAGGATGATGATCACTGAGTTTTTACAAGCAACCGTAAAAGGAAGAATGAATTCCCCTTAGAAATTGATTTGATGGCAACGGTCGACAAACTTAAAAGCTTAGGGAGGAGCAGTCATTCACATCATGGTGTTCTTAAGAAGCCAGTGCTTGTGTTGGCTGGTTAGCCTTTCATCAGAGTCATGGGTCTTCATGTTCTGCAATCTCCACCTCCTGCCTTATCTACTCTGCTTTTAGCAGATGTCATGGGTACCTGTTGGTCTAGATTCATTTAATATCAGTATCATATGTTGTTGTTTTTTCCTTTTTTTTAACTTATGTTCCAATTATGTTGTTTGGATGCAAGTTAGTTTTTAGTAATATGGATAGGAGTTGATTAAATTTACATTGAAACACAAAAACAACACTCAAACACAAAAACAACACTCAAGCTTTTATCCCACCATAGTGGGTTCAGCTATTTGGATCATTTGTCTCCATTGCGCCATATCTTTAGTCACAATCCCACTAATGCCTAAGTACATCATATTTTTTGTTATAGTTTCATTCCAAGTCTTTTTTGGTGCACCCCTCCCCCGGCTAACATGTTTAGTGGTTAAACTTTCATATTGCCTAATATGTGCCTCTAATGGTCTCCTTTGTAGTTTGTATGTGTTCGAACCATTTTAATTGAGTTTCTCGCATTTTCTTTACAAATTGCGTCACTTCTGTCTTATTACTGATACATTCATTTATTTTACACATTCTCGTGTGTCCACAAATCCACCTAAGTATTCTTATCTCCACAATTCCAATTTTTTGTTCGTGTACATAATTCACTACCCAACGCTCAAAATCGTAGAGCATCGCTGGTCTACTTGACTACTTGTAATACAATAAAACTTGCTTGTAAGTTTTAATGGTACTTTACGATCACATAAGATTTCAGATGCATCTCTCCACTTCAACCAACCCGCTTGGATTCCATATATCACATCTTTATCTACACCTCTATCTTTTTGAGCCATTGATCCCAAATATTTAAAACACTCACTGTTGGAAATATCTTGTTCATCTAACTTAATGACGAAGTCATCCGTCCTTCTTGCATTACTAAATTTAAGCTCTCTATAATCTATTTTTGTCATGTTCAACCTAAAACCCTTCTTTTCTAAAGTGTCTCGCCAATATTCAAGTTTCACGTTTATACCCGCATGCGTTTCATTGACCAAAACAATATCATCTGCAAACAATTAATACCAAGGTATTGCTTGTTAGATATGTCTGGTGAGCTCATCTAAGACAAGGGTAAAGAGATGAAAACTTAAAGTTGACCCTTGATTTAGGGTTTAGGAAATTCCTATATTAATCCTCCAGATATCTTCATCCTCGTCATTGAATTTGTATATATATATATATATATATATATCTTTGATTAAGTCAATATATGGTACGTTTCTACTTTTTTTTTGTAAGACTCTTCATAAGACCTCTCTTTAAATATTATCATAAGTCTTCTCAAGATTGATAAACAACAGATGCAAATATTGTTTTTTTATAGTTATCAATGAGTCTCCTCAAGAGATGTATAACTTCAATGGTTGATTGCTCTGACATAAATCCAAATTGATTTTCTGAGATGTTAGTCTCTCGTCTTACTTTTCTCTCTATTACTCGTTCTCATTTATAGTTTCATGGTACGACTCATTAATTTAGTCATTAATTTAATTCTTTTATAATCGATGTGATTTTGTATATCTTTTGTTCTTATACAAAAGTATCAAGATATTTTTCTTCTTCTTTGGTTTGGACATGTACAAAAGAGACCATTAGAGACACCTATTATGCATTGTGAGAGTCTAGTCATTATGCATGTTAGACGAGGAAGGATTAAACCAATAAAAACTTGGAATGAAACTATACAGAAAGACATGATATATTTAGGCATTAGTGAGATTATGACAAAAGATATGACACAATGGCGACAAAGGATCCATATAGCTGACCCCACTATAGTGAGATCAAAGCTTGAGTGTTGTTGTTTTGGTTCGACATACTCTTTGTCTTCAATATCTTATCAAAGAGACATATAAGTTATAAAATTCCTTCATTTCTTATGCATTTTCATACTTCGATGAGTATATCGTATAACCCGACTGATTTTCCATTTTTCATCTTCTTCAGAGCATTATTTACCTCTGATGCTTGAATTTTACGATAAAATGTTATTTTCTTATACTTCAATGATTTACTTAACTCTTTCAAGCTCAGTACATTATTTTTTTCTTTATTATAGAGTTGGTGAAAAATATTTTTTTATCGCTCTTTAATAGTCACATCATTCGTCAAAACCGTCTCTATTTCATTTTTTATACATTTAACTTGGCTTAAATTTATTTTCTTTCTCTCTTTAGCTCGAACAATTTTATATATATCACGCTCTACATCTTTGTTATCTAGTCGCTTATAAAATTCTTCATATGTTTGACTTCTTACTTTACTTACTGTCGTTTTAGCATTACTTGGAGATTTTATATCTTACTAGTTTTTTATCATTCCCACAAGCATAAAGTACTTTATAGTTAACCTTCTTTGCCCTCATTTTGTCTTGTCATTTCTCTTTCCATGACCAAGATTCTTTATGTGGAGGCATACAACCTTTTGACTTTTAAGTACACTTTTTCCACCTATCCTTAAATGCGAAAACATTACTTCATATGTGACACTTGGATCAACATGAGTATCATCAATTAGTTGAGTTGTTTTATAACAGCTGTCTTAAGCAACTTGTTTTTTCCGTCTTCAAGTTTCATCACCAAATTTTTGGCAATATTTTTGCCCTTCTCTTAAATTTACTGTATTTAATTTAGACATTCAACACAACTAGCCTGTATTGTGTTTGTACAACCCTTATTCGTCGAGGTGGGCCCCGACCCAGTGGTGGGCCTTTGTACCTCCAAATGTTGACCGTTGACCTAAAAAATTACGACAGGGGAACAAAGTGAAGAATCAAGAGCTCGTCAATGCTATGACGAGCTTGCTAAATAGTTGGTGCTTGCATCCCTCCCCAAACGAGCACGCTGCATATGAGTTTATCTCGCCGCGAGCTCTTCCCTCAACCGACTGCGGCCCACAGGCGAGCTCTATATGAGCCAGACCGACGGGTCCACCGCACCTGAGTACCTCATCCGCGAGCTCTTCTCTCATCCCGCGCGAACTCATCGAGCGAGCTCACCAACCAGACCCGTAAATAGGCAACTCGCCAAATTTTTAGTATCCCAGGCAAGGGTGTCTACTCGCAAACCACCCTTGAATTTTCCTATAAATATGACCTCCGGGGCACAATTTGAGGCACATTGCATCCCCCCAAGGTTCCCAAAAATCCTTCCGTGTCTCGCCTGTGCCAAACTCAGCTCTGGTTTTTTAGGGGAGTTTCCTATATACTTCTGGGAATGTGGGCGACCTCCTCGTCGCAACTCGCGAGCTTCTGTTTACATGTACTCCAAAAAGCTCTTACCCTTCTCATCTTTCCCTAGTCTTAGCTTGTCCGTCCCTGATCGCCAGATAAGTAGCCTTTGGTCCCTCTCGGTCTGAACCTCTTGTGAACCGGGATCTTCCTGTTTCCAATATTTTTGATGCGGTGAGCGTGAACCGCTATCAAAGAAAGAACATCTAGCATAATGTTCAATGTCGAGTGAAGATGTAAGGGAGATGGTGATCGGCAATATGCGAGCCCTAGCGAGTTTGTCACCAAAGCCGACCTCGCGAAATTCAGGGAGGGAATGCTGAAATCTTTGCGAGCTCTTCTGGCACCCGTTGTCAAGCTCGCAGAGATCTGTTGCATATCATTGTCCCGCCAGTGGTTGACTGTACAACCCCGTGTTCGTCTAGGGAATCTAGACGAGCAGGCAAGCCAGCCCCGGCCCACGCCTCCTGGGCGAGCCGGCCCCGGCCCGCGCCTCCTGGGCGAGCCAGCCCGGCCCGCGCCTCGTAGGCGGGTCAGCCCCGGCCCGCGCCTCCTGGGCGAGCCAGCCCTGGCCTGCGCCTCCTAGGCGGGTCAGCCCCGGCCCGCGCCTCCTAGGCCTAGGCGGTTCAGCCCCGGCCCGCGCCTTCTAGGCGGGTCCACTCCAGTTCGCCCCTGCCCGGTGGGGTTGCGAGCTGGCTCGGACGCTTAAAGATCCTTCCTCGAGAGGCCCAGGGGGCAAATTACCAGAATGACCCAGTAAGGGATGCAAATATCTTTCTCAAACAGCGGAGTTTGGCTGTTGGCAGGCCAGCCCAAGGGGCTTTCAGTAATTTCAGACCAACGGAGAGTGGCTATTGACAGGTCATCCTCAGAAATCTATAAATAAGACCCAGAGGGTACCTCAGAAGGCATGCTCACTTGACTCCCAACCTGATAGCGTTTTCTGAGGTACCTTAGCCCGACACTTGGTTAAGGAGGGGAAGCGTTCAGTGATCTTCCGAGTGTGGTGGGTCCTCCTCGCCGAGCCCTTGGGCCCGTTCCCAGTTCTTTCTTCCCAGTCTCACAGCTCGCGGGAGAGAAGTAGGTGTGCGATCACCCCTTCCCCACGGGTGAACTCCACAAGAGACCGGATTTCTGGTTTCAACATTCTGGTGCGGTGAGTGTGGAGCGTGATCAGCACAGAAAATCTCCAACAAGCTCAATGACTGGAGGAGAAGGGCAAGGGTCGAACAGGACCGACTCGCCACCCTCTCCCCCTCTCGCCACAATGGGGATGCTCGAGGATTTCTGGCAGGAAGTCCTCGGTCTGGTCAGATTCGCACTCGGCGCGCGTGCCGAGTGCTCGACTCCAGCAATTCCAGTTCTCGCAGATCCGACACTCGGCGATGGCGCTCCCGCCAGGCGAGCGGGGAAGGAGATCGCCGAGGAAGGCCGGGGTACCGAGCTCCCCGCGCGAGTACTCTTCCCGAGCTTGGGAGACATCGGCAGGTTTGGCGAGATGGGGGCGCGAGACCCCCCAGCTCGCATAGTGGGAGGAGACATCCCCTTCAACGAGTTGGTCTCCTCTGCACCAGTCCCGGATGGGTTCAGGGAGCCCGAGATGTCCTATTACACCGGGAAGGGGGACCCGGTCCAGCACGTCCAGTGGTTTGAGGACGTGGTCTCGATCCGACAGATGTCGGATGGATTCAAGTGCAGACTCTTCGCCATCACTCTTAAGGAAAAGACAAGAGAGTGGTTCCACCAGCTGCCGACCAATTCCATCTACTGCTTTGAGGACCTACGCCGGGGGTTCATGTTGAGGTTCACCACCTCCAAGAGGAGGAAGAAGGAGCTGTAGTCCCTGTTCCGCATCAAGCAGGGGATGAACGAGACCTTGGGGAGCTACGTCGACCGCTTCTAGGAGGAGGTCACCCGGGTTCAGGAGATGCCGGGACACACTCTGATGATGACCTTCACTCTGGGGTTGCAGTAGGTTTTTTTCCGGATGGAGCTGAAGAGGATACCACCCCTCTCCTACGAGGAGTTGATGGAGAGGGCGGCGAGAGAAGTCGACGGGGAGGCGTCAAATACGGAGTTTGCCCGGAAGTTAGCCAGGTGGGCTACGGAGGAAGAGAGGCCCAGGGGGGTCAGGGGCCAAGAGGAGAGGAGAGCTGAACCCTGACAGAGGGAGCAGCAGTCGCAACAGCCCAGGTGGGGGCGCCAGGAGCCAAATCACCGGCTAGGTTGGAAGCCGGAGTGACAAGATCAGGGGGCGAGGAGAGGGTTCCATGGAGGGAACTATCGCCAGGGAGGCCAAGGCCAGTTTTACCCTTCGGGAGGGAGACAGGCCCAGAGGCCGCCTCTTCTCGACCAGGAACAAGCTATGGTAATAGCCATGGGAGAGAAGAGGGCGACGAGAAGGAGGATGAGAGAAGTCAGGGTGGAGCTACCCTACTGCGACTTCCATTAAGAGGAAGGGCACGCCACGGCCACGTGCCCGGAGTTCCTCGAGATGAGAGGAAACAGGGAGCAGAAGCAGCAGCAGGGGTGCTAGGAGGTGCGTATCGAAGAGGTCCTGCCCCGCACGGAGGAAGACCGGTGTGAGGACCTGGCGGATGTCGAGACCAGGGGAAGGATCGGGGCGATCCACGGAGGGGTAGGTGTCGAGGCTTCCCGTAAGGCAAGCCTCCATACCATGTACCGAAGGAGTGTCGCCTCCACGTCCCAGACCCCACCCTCGGAGGAGAAGATTACCTTCTCAAGGAAGGATATGCCGGATCACGAAGATCCATTTTGTGATACGTTGGTCATCCAGACAGCCATCGAGAACTTCACCATCGCTCGGATCCTCGTCGACAATGGGAGTTCGGTCAACGTCATCTTTAAGAAGGCGTTCGACGCAATGAAGGTGGAAGCCTAGAGGGTGCTGGCCTCGGACGGACCCTTGTTCGGATTCTCTGGAGAGAGGAATGAGGTAGAAGGGGGAGTGGGACTCCATGTCACGCTGGGGGGGCAGTCCCGCACTTGCAAGTTCGTCATTGTGGACGCCCCCAGCAGCTACACCGCCATCTTCGGGAGGCCCCTCATCAGCGCCTTCCGCCGCACCCACTCGTCCTTCCACCAGTGCCTGAAGTTCAACGTCGAGGGAGTCCAGGTCTGGGTCCTCAGAGACCCTAAGGTGGCAAGGGAGTGCTACGTCACTGCCGTGAACTCCATCTCATGGCAGGAGGGGGCCGAGGAGATGGGGCGAAGGATGGAGGAGGCGGAGCAGGAGGCTGGCGGAGAGGAGATGGAGGTAGAGGTGACCACCCTCGGGAGGAGGAGGCGAAAGAAGTCCGGGAGTCGGCCGAAGCAATGGCCGTGGAGGAAGCTGAGGAGGTCCTCGCCCCCGGAGGGGAGGATATTGAAGAGTGGGGAGAGCAGTCTCGCTTGGAGACGGCGGAAGAGGTGGTGGAGATGGAGGTTCTCACCCTCGGGGGCAGGGTGGAGAAGGTCCGCGTCAGCGGAGGGCTGACCCCGGAGGCTCAAGGCAGGGTGCTGGAGTGCATCCGAAAGAATGTGGACATCTTCGCCTGGAGCGCCGCGGAGATGCCAGGGATTGATGCTGATGTGGCCTGCCATCGCCTCAACCTGGATCCGGAGGCTCGCCCCATCCAGCAGAAGAAGAGGTCCACGATGGACAAGCTGGCTGAGCCAATCCGGGAGGAGGTGGCCAAGCTCATCAAGGCTGGCTTTGTATCCGAGATCCAATACCCCGGCCGGGTCTCCAATGTTGTAATGGTTAAAAAAGGAGACGGCCGGTGGAGAATGTGTGTCGATTTTTCTTTACTTAATAAATCGTGTCCTAAGGATTGTTATCCCTTACCTCGGATCGACGCGCTGGTTGACTCAGCCGTCGGTTTCCCTGTAATGAATTCCTAGATGCTTTTTCAGGTTATCATCAGATCAGAATGCACCCTCCCGACATCAAGGATGTCTCCTTCATCACAGGGGACGGGTGTTATTGTTATAAAATGATGCCCTTTGGGCTCAAGAATGCTGGGGCAACCTATCAAAAGATGATGGACAGGGTCTTCCGAGAGCAAAAGGGGAGGACCCTGGAGGTGTATGTAAATGAACTCATGATCAAAAGCCAAGACGTCGACTCTCACCTCCGGGACCTGGATGAGACTTTTGCTACTCTCTGTGGATATAAAATGAGGCTGAACCCCTTGAAATGTATCTTCGGGGCGAGTAAGGGCAAGTTCCTGGAGCATCTCCTCACCCCTGTCGGTGTAGAGCCCAATTCTGACAAGGTGAGGGCGATTATGGAGTTGGGATCACCACAGAATGCTAAGGAAGTGCAGCGGTTGACGGGGAAGCTAGCGGGGTTGAGCAGATTCCTCTCCCGGGCCGGAGAGAAGTGCTCTCCCTTCTTCAAAACGTTGAGGGGGGGGGGGGGTCAGAAGTTTGAATGGACGGTAGAGTGCGAGGAGGCATTCCAGGCCTTGAAGAGACAGCTGACACAGGCCCCCCTGCTCCAAGGGCCGAAGGGGGGGGGAGGACCTGTCCTTGTACATAGGGGTCGGAGCGGAGGCCCTGAGCTCCGTATTGATTCGGGAAGAGGGAACGCAGCAACTCTCAATATACTATGTGAGTCGTGTCCTGAGGAAGGCTGAGCTTCGGTACCCCATCGTGTAGAAGCTGGCCCTTGCTCTCGTCATCTCAGATCGGAGGCTCCGGCCCTACTTTCAGGCACACTCGATCCGAGTGGTGACTGACCACCACCTCCGCAACATCTTCGAGGGGGTGGAGCATTCGGGTCGGCTGGCCAAGTGGTCGGTGGAATTGAGCGAATTCGACATCTCCTTCGTCCCTCGCCTCTCGATCAAGGCGCAAGCAAGGGCCGATTTCCTGGCAGATTATGTGGTCGAGGTGGCGGAGGCGGAACTCCCTCATCCTATCCCCTGGAGGGTGATGGTGGACGGTGCGTCAGGAAAGCATTCCCTATGAGTGGGAGTGATCTTGGAGAGCCCATAGGGGACGAGGATCGAACAAATAGTGGTGATACACTTCCCCATCACCAATAACCAGGCCGAGTACGAGGCAGTAATCGCAGGGCTACGACTGGCCAGGGAACTAGGGGTACTCGATGTGGAGGTCCTCACTGACTCCATGGTGGTGGCTTCCCAGATCAACGAAGAGTTCGAGGCAAGGGAGCCCACCCTCCAGCTGTACTTGGCGAAGGTGAGGGGGGTTATCGGTATGTTCCAGACCTTCTCCATCCAGCATGTCCCGCGGGAGGAGAATGAGCAGGTAGATCAGCTGGCCAAGCATGGCCCCTGGATGAGGGGTACCATCACCGACCTATTCTGCCCATCCATCGAAGAAGGAGAGTTGTTGGAGGTGGAACAACGCCCCTCGTGGATAGATCCGTTCACAACCTTCCTGTCCACGGGAGAGTATCCGGAAGGGATGGACAAGAAGAAGCTCAAGTACAAGTCGACATATTACCTCATGCGCGACAGACAGCTATATCGAAAGACCCTCTCAGGGATGTTGGCACGTTACGTTGCTGAGAGGGAGGTCCCAAGGATTTTGGAGGAGATCCACTCCGGGGAGTGTGGAAGCCACTCCGGGAGTCGGACCCTGGAAGGAAGGATCATCAGACAAGGGTACTTCTGGCCAATCCTGAGCCATGACGCTGCAAAGTTCACATGGGAATGTCACAAATGCCAGCTGTTCGCTCCCCTCCAGCTGCAACCGGCCCAACGCCTCAGAAGTATCACAGCACCCTGGCCATTTGCAATCTGGGGAATGGACCCGGTCGGACCCTTCCCCCAGGCCAGCGGCCAAAGAAGGTTTCTACTAGTCATGATCGATTATTTTTCCAAGTGGTTGGAAGTTAAGGCGTTGACCAAGGTAACCTCTCTGGTCATCAGGAACTTTGTGTGGGGGGAGATCATCTGCCGTCACGGGTTGCCCCAGGCCATTGTCACGGACAATGGGCCTCAGTTTGCTAGCGCCGAGTTCATCAGCTTTTGTGGGCAACTCGGGATTGATCTCAGGTTCGCCTCGTTTCATAACCCCAGGAGCAATGAGCAGGAGGAGGCGGCGAACAAGATCATCGTCAACCTCCTCAAAAAGAAGGTAGAAAACCTGAAAGGTAGCTGGGTGGAGCAACTCCCCTCGGTCCTCTGGGCCCTCAGAACCACACCCAACACAGCCACAGGGGAAACCCCCTTCAAACTTTCCCACAGATGCGAGGCGGTGCTCCCAATAGAGTTCGAGGTCCGAACACCTCGGGTGGTCGAAGCAGAAGAAGGCGGGGAGGAATGGAGAGCTGAGAATGAAGAAGAGTTACGGCTCTTCCTCGACATGGTGGAAGAACTGCGTGACCTCTCCGCCATCAGGCAAGAAGAGGTGAAAAGAAAGATGGTAAAGTACTTTGACAAGCACGTCCGAGTCAAGCAATTTGTGGAAGGAGACTTGGTTCTAAGAAAGGTGGATGTCGCAGGGAGGTCGGCCACCGTTGGGAAACTCAACCCCAACTGGGAAGGTCCATAAATAGTGTAAGAGGCCTTGAAGTCGGGAGGGTATCGCCTTCGGAATGTTGAAGGCGAGACCCTAGGTCTCACATGGAATGGTGACGACCTGAAACGTTTTTACCCTTGAGTCCTGTAAGTGTTCTGTTTTTTTTTGGAATAAAGCTTCTTGAGGTGCTTATACTCATGACATGTTTTGTGCGGATGGAAGAGTTCATCACCCCAGACCTCGAGCAGATCCCGTTGTCAGGCTCCCATCAAGCTGGCAGGGCTGGATGTCACTCGGAGGAGTCTACCCAGACCCCGAGCAGATCCCGCTGCCAGGCTCCCATCAAGCTGGCAGCGCTGGATGTCACTCGGAGGAGTCTACCCAGACTCCGAGCAGATCCCGCTGCCAGGCTCCCATCAAGCTGGCAGGGCTGGATGTCACTCGGAGGAGTCCACCCAGACCCCGAGCAGATCCCGCTGCCAGGCTCCCATCAAGCTGGTAGGGCTGGATGTCACTCGGAGGAGTCCACCCAGACCCCGAGCAGATCCCGCTGCCAGACTCCCATCAAGCTGGCAGGGCTGGATGTCACTCGGAAGAGTCCACCCAGACCCCGAGCAGATCCCGCTGGCAGGCTCCCATCAAGCTGGCAGGGCTGGATGTCACTCGGAGGAGTCTACTCAATCCCCAAGCAGATCTCGCTGCCAGGCTCCCATCAAGCTGACAGGGCTGGATGTCACTCGGAGGAGAGTCTACCCAGACCCCGAGCAGATCCCGCTGCCAGACTCCCATCAAGCTGGCAGGGCTGGATGTCACTCGGAGGAGTCTACCCAGACCCCGAGCACATCCCGCTGCCAGACTCCTATCAAGCTGGCAGGGCTGGATGCCACTCGGAGGAGTCTACCCAGACCCCGAGCAGATCCCGCTGCCAGGCTCCCATCAAGCTGGCAGGGCTGGACGTCACTCGGAGGAGTCTACCCAGACTCCAGGCGGATTCAGCTGATGGGCCCTCACCAAACAGACAAGGGTTGGACGTCACTCCGGGAGTTCACCCAGACCCCCCGCTGCCCGACAAGGGCAGGGGAGCCTTGGTGGACGCGACGCCAAAGGTGAGGAACTAGTCGCCCGCATTACGAAGGCTGGAGTCGCAGGGTCGCCGAGATGGCCTTAGCGGGCCAGCGGGCCAAAAACGTCGGCTCCGACCTATGGATCAACGAGCCCTGGGGGAAGGGGTCTTGGTGGCGAGAGCTCGACCGCGCCGAGACCCCCGGAGGGCCGGCTCGCGCGAAGTCAGGAGGTATGGGATCTAGTTGATTTTTCTCGCCCGCTCTACGACACGAATGGTGTGGCGAGCCCGGGCGGAGAATGCGAGTCGCCGACTCACAGTACGGTTAGCTAACAGGTCTCTCGCTTCCAAGCCCAGATCCCGAGTCTAGAACGAGCAGGCGGCCTCACTCGCTCGCAACAACGGATCAGGAGAGGCTAAGTAAATCGCGAGTACAAGAAGAAAATATTTACATTATAATAATGGAGGTAGAATGCAGAGTTTGTAAGTACATGGGGTCGATCAAAATTTTATGGTTATTACAAATTCTAGGCCACGGCCCGCATCCCCGCTATGACAAAATGTTGGGCGAGGTGCAAGCTTCAGGCGAGGCGAGCCTCGAGCGGCGAGCCCCCTATATGCGATGGTAAGGGCCGTCGCCCGGCTTTGGTACCGGAAGGAATAATTCCGGTACCACGTCACTCGCCGAGAGCTTGACGCACTCGCTCTTGATTAGGTCGGTCCGCTGCAGCGTCTGGAGGGTGTACTTCGCCGCACCAGCGGCGTTCTTCTGCATCATCACTTCGAGCTTGTACTCGCTGTAGTGCGCGAGTTGGCAACCGCTGCTAGACGGCGGCAGAGCAGCCGCTGCAGTCTCCAACTCGCCCACCCGCGCCTGCAACACTTGCTTTTCCTGCTGAAGGGTAGCGATCTCGACGCCTAGCCGGCTGGCCGTCGCCCCGTCCTGCGAAAAGGAGAGCCACTGAGATAAACCTAAAGGAAACAACTGAAGGCTGGTGCGAGTCAAGGAACTTACCACCCCCCTCCCAGGTACTACGCAAGGGAGGCCTCGGCTGCGTCGGCTCGCCTTCGCTGGTCGTCCGCCTCCTCCTGAGTGAGCTTGCGGGCCGCCTCCCTCTCATCGATCAGTTTCGTGAGTGAGGGGCGTTCTTCTCTAACCGGAGGCATCGCCGACCGACCATGTGGGCCAGCTCAAGGCTGCAGAGCTGGGCCCGCGCGCTTTCATGGATCAGCACCCGCGTAGCCTCCTCGCCATAGATGACGGCATCCTCCCGCCCGTAGAGGCCGAATGAGAGGTTATAAGCCTCTCCACTGATGGTGTCCTGCTCCAGCCAACACGGCAGCAGCGAGGAGATGAAGACTCAGTTCGTCTCCCTGTCCCATTGGAGGAGCGGGATGTCGAGCTCATCCGCAGGTCCCTCGTCGTAGCCAAAATTACGGTGCCCTCTTGGCACTGGCTTCGCGGCGGGCTGAGCTCCTTCTCGCGGCTCTGATGTGCCGGCCTCCCCAGCAATAGATCTGTCGGCCGGAGGGGGCGAGGGAGCGGGATCGCCGGATGGTTGGCCCGCGGGGGCCTTGCTTTTCTCCCGAGGCAAGGGAGGCACGCCACCCACCTTCTTCGGTTTCTTGGGCGGTGGCGGGGCCTGAGGCTGCTCGCGACTGGGTCGCTTCGGGGCTGTTGGGGCCGTGATCTCGCAGTGGGCGGAGGCCGCCGCCGCGGCCCGAGCGAGCTCGCTGGAAGCGAGCTGCACGCTCTCTTAAGGGGGGTGTAGGGGGATGTCGCGCTCGCCTGCGAGAAGTGTAAGGCTTAGAACATTTAAAGGGCGGATAAAAAAGCAAAAGCACGAATCACTTACCTTCCCCGGGCGGGACGGGGACGAGGTCGTCCAGATTCTTGTGGAGGAAAGCCACTTCAAAGTTCTTCCTGGCAAAGAACCCGAACAGCTCCGCTTCATGGCCCCCCAGGCTAGGGGGCGGTAGCGCGCCTCGCTGAGTTAAACCGGCGAGAAGGGAATGCTGCCGAAATCCCCTTTGATGAAAACGAACTTTTTGAGTCAGTTGTGGCTCTTATTGACGGTCTCCCGCACCTTGACCTGGCTGCTGGTGAAGCAGGCGGTTCCGTCTTTGTTCGCCCGGAAGGAGAACAGCTTGCGGAATACCGCGAGCCTGAACTCAATCCTCTCCTCTCGCAGGAAGCATGCGAACCCGACAACCACTGGAACGGAGTTGGGAGTCATCTGCCCCGGGACAACCCCAAAGTACTTGAAAATTTGGCGGACTTCCGGCCATAAAGGCAGGCGGAGGCCCGCCTCGAAGTGGGCCGTGGGGAACGCAAGCTCATCGGCGGAAAGCTCGTTTATCCGCTCCCCCTTCTCGGGCCGCCTCGCCTCGAAACCTGGCGGAACAAAATTGCCGACGGCATCCAAGAACTCGCGCTCGGTAATGACGGCGGAGGGGAAGTCGTGCTCGGAAAAAGTCCAAGCACACTTGCTCCTCCCGTCCGCCTCGCCGCTGTCGCCAACCATCTTGTGGGGATTTCACCGTGCGGGACAGAGGGGTTCTTGCAAGGGGGCTAAGAAGGAGAGGAATTCTTAAATGCGGTAGGTAAGACGGGAGTCGGCATGGCCTATTTATAGAATCGAAAAAGGCGGGAAAATACTCATCTGGCAGGAAAAGTGCGGATAACAAATTTAGCCCCGGCGTTTCGACTTCCGAACCCGACCCGGGTCCTCATCAACTCGCCGGTGGGCCGCGAGAAGTTCCCGGCCGCGGACCGCCCTCACCCGCGTCCGCATAAGGGAAGATCAGCCGCGATGCGGGCTTGCCCTGACCAGCGTGCGAGTCGCTAGATGCGCGACCCGCGAGCGGCCGGCTCGCCCCCACCAGAACAAATATAAGGAGGGTTAGGCGAGCCGCCTCCGCAATGCCTAGCCCGCTTGAAAGGAGAGCCGGCCGAGCCAGAGCGTCTCGCCCGCACCTCCCGCAGAAATCGAAACATCAACACAGTCAAAAGAAAAGTGCAGCAAATGCCCGCCCGTGGACGGACGAGAGTGGTCCTGAATTATTACAGATATTCAATTGTTCCCAGCAAAGAGTTCTCCCAGCTAAGCGTTTCGGTCCTTGAACACAGAGACGATCCGGACCCGACGGTTAACAACCGGGGGGGGGGGGGGCGGCAATACTCGATCCACTTCCACCTACCTCCCCTCCCCGTGCCAGATTGGGGCGGTACGCGAGGATAGTGATACTCGCGGACCGCCGACAGCTCTCGCTAGGTCAGATCGATCTGCTCCGAGGCATGCCTGAGTCGCTCCTCGGCTCGCGTAATGTGTACGCCCGGGGAGGTCGCCCCGTCCTCGCCAGCTGGACGTCTCGCTCCTTCCAAAGTTGCGAATCGCTCCTCCGCCTCGGCCTTGTCCTCCTCCGCTCTGTTGAAGACCTCCTGTAGCAACAACGTGTGCTTTTGAAATAGTCGCGCCACCTGCGTCTTCATCTTCTCAGCATCTAGCGGGTCCCCCAGGTACTTTGAGATGCGGTCCGTGTCGGGGGGGGGGGAGTACCCCTCTCTCATCTCGATGTCGGAAGAGGAGATCGCGTTATAGTCTGCAGAAACAAGGTCAGAAGAAGCCGACAATGGTAAGCGGGCTAAAGCGAGGGGATTAGCAGGTGTTGGCACGTCGCCCACACCACCAATCGGCCGAGAGGTGCCCGGCCGACCCTGGAAGGGTTCCCCTCCAAGAATAGCGAAAGGTTTCCCCAGACCACGAGGCCTTGGCGACGGAGGCGTTAAAGGAGGGATGTGCGCCTGGGACAAAGGACTAGCGACCCGATTAGCCACCACTAGAGTGGAGTGCCTAGGTTCTCCCCATCTGCCCCATCCTCGCGAGGCGTCTCCTACCAAGAGAAAAGAGAAGTCAGAAGGCCAAGTGGCGGATTGAACAAGAGAATCACATACCTCAAGGGTGACCTCGGCACCGCCGGCCGAGCTGGAGGCGGGGTCATCACGCGCCGGAGACCGCCGGATGATTTTTCCTTTCTTTGGCCTGAATAGGGGGCCAGGCGACCCGCGCGCCCACCACGGGGCAACTTCGAGAGCCGCTTCCCGGTTACCCTCCCTCGCAACCGCCAAGCGAGCCCACATCTCCTCGGACATAGGTGTCTTCCGGCTATGAATCACGGAGAAGGATAAGGAAAGGAGGGATTTCCCCAAAGGTCCAACAACATATTTATAGCATAAAGGTGGGCCCCCACCAAAAGATTCCCTCCAGCTCAGCAGGGTTTTCGCCGAACACGGGGGATTGGATGTTTCTTTCCGAGCTTTTGCAAAGCTCACAAAGAGCGGGGATTGTGTACAACCCCGTGTTTGTCGAGGGAATCTAGACGAGCAGGCGAGCCAGCCCCGACCCGCTCCTCCTGGGCGAGCCGGCCCCGGCCCGCGCCTCCTGGGAGAGCCAGCCCTGGCCCGCGCCTCTTAGGCGGGTTAGCCCCGGCCCGCGCCTCCTGGGCGAGCCAGCCCTGGCCCGCGCCTCCTAGGCGGGTCAGCCCCGGCCCTCGCCTCCTAGGCCTAGGCGGGTCAGCCCAGGCCCGCGCCTCCTAGGCGGGTCAGCCCAGGCCCGCGCCTCCTAGGCGGGTCCACTCCAATTCGCCCCTGCCCGGTGGGGTTGCGAGCTGGCTCAGACGCTTAAAGATCCTTCCTCGAGAGGCCCAGGGGGCAAATTACCAGAATGACCCAGTAAGGGGTGTGAATATCCTTCTCAAACAGCGGAGTTTGGCTGTTGGCAGGCCAGCCCAAGGGGCTTTCAGTAATTTCAGACCAACGGAGAGTGGCTATTGGCAGGTCATCCTCAGAAATCTATAAATAGGACCCAGGAGGTACCTCAGAAGGCATGCTCACTTGACTCCCAGTCTGCTAGCGCTTTCTGAGGTACCTTAGCCCGACACTTGGTTAAGGAGGGGAAGCGCTCAGTGATCTTCCGGGTTTGTGGTGGGTCCTCCTCGCCGAGCCCTTGGGCCCGTTCCCAGTTCTTTCTTCCCAGTCTCACAGCTCGCGAGAGAGAATTAGGTGCGCGATCACCCCTTCCCCAAGGGTGAACTCCACAAGAGACCGGATTTCCGGTTTCATCATTCTTGTGCGGTGAGCGTGGAGCGTGATCAGCACAGTAATTGCGCTGGGGCGGATTTTGTGCTGACGAATGGTGTCACTCCATTATGGTCACATGGATCACTAATTTTTAGGAAATGACGGGCGTGGGGGTGGCTCGGGCGGCCTGGGCAGGTTGCCTGACGGGAGTGGAGGCCGACGACGGCCGGAGGCGGCGGGGGCGGACGGAGGCGGCGGGGGCGGACGGAGGCGGCAGAGACGGCCAGTGACGGCGGCGGCGGCGGCCGCTGTCGGCGCGCGCGGCGTGTGCTAGTGCGTCTTTGTGTGCTTGGCTTTGCCCTCCTCCCGGGGTGTTTTGGGGTCTTTGGGCGAGTGCGGCTTGGTGCGTGGCTCGCTTGGTCGGGTTGGCTCCCATTCGTGTCTTTGGTCGAAATCGTACTAGTTTAACTTAGAAAATTCAGGGGGAACCCCATCAAGTGTCCAAATATGAAATTTATTATATTAAAAATTGAAATATACTTTTTATGGCTTAATTAAAGAGAACAAGAATACAAGTGAAAATATTCTTTAACATCCTAATTCCTAAAGTATTTAGTCATAATGCAACAACTAAGAAGTCAACAAACTTGTAGAAAAAGTAGAAAAAAAAATGAACATCTTTGATGCATCTAAGCTACTTAAAAAAAGAACAAGTCATAACACTTTAATACCTGTTCCTGTTGAAATAAACCTAAGGGCATGTTCAGATTCTAAGAATTAGCTTTTTGGACTTGTCTCTGGGAACAAGTAAAGCAAATGTGTTGGGTTGGATGGAATTGAGTTGGAATTGGCTTTGGGTCCAATTTCAATGGCTTTCAAATTAGCCTAAAAATCTTCAACCTCAAGTCTTACCTAATTCAAAGATTATTGTGAACTTTTGCTCTGGATACTTGCTGTGATCCACCCACTTCTGATTTTGTGGTCCTCCTTATTCAATTCTTCATAGAGACTTGGATTTGTGATCAGAGGAGCAGTTATGTGTGTCGGAGTACTACTTTACTAGTGGCAGGAGGAGAAGAGATTGCCAGACTGGAGAATCTTTAGGGCCGGCAACCGAGAATTCGACCGGATCGATGATAGCGAGGGAGAGCAGTTGATGAAGCGTCCAACACCCGGGACCAACTTATCCGATGGTGTCACCGCGGCTGATAGACCTTTTCCAATTTACAATGGTTTATGCGTACTGGAATGTGGGTAAGCATCAAGATAAAGCAGCGTGAAGTTTTTAGCTTACAGTGAGAGAGATGGATCTGATGGCTTGAAGTATGGTCTATAGGATCACCTTCAACGACAACAATGATGTCAAACTGTAAGTTTCTTAAGTATTAGCTTTTAGACGAGGTTGTTTGGTGAGCATGAATGTTTAATAAGGATAATTTATTGAGATGTTGTGTATGTTCAATCTGATATTAGTAAAATGAAACAGGACTTCACTAGTTTTGACGTAATAAAATGAAACAGGACTTCACAAGTTTTGACCTAATATGTAATTATAAAGATGTCTGGAATGTTTAGAATTCATTATTATACTATATGGCTTAGAAGGGTTAATCCACGGATGACCTCCCCTCCCCACCCCACCCCACCCACACACACACACCCCCCCACACCCCCACAAAGACAAATGGTTATTTCTTCTTCTTATTTTTTTTTGTAAAATTGCCCCATTTCTATAAGCCAAGTCCACCCTATACTGAACAATATAAACTGATCAATTCCAATTCTACTGACTGAACTTCATCCTATAACAAAACATCAAAATTGAAATTCAGACCAATGTCAATTCTTACATATATTGGTATATGACGAAAGATCAATTCTCTACATCTGAACATCCTAAAGGTGTGGTAAAAAATTTTAAAGGAATAAAATTGGTATCCTTTAAGTGCATTGATGTTACCCTCATGCATTCGCCGGAGCGACAATTCCTCGGCAGGACCACCAAAGATTATGTTACCCTCACGCATTCGCCGGAGAGATGACTCCTTTCTGGGACAATCAAAAATCACATATGGAGACCTCCATGATTTGACAATTAATTAATATTAATTAATTGGTTAATGTTAATTAATTAATATTAATTATGTTATATTACTTAATTACTATTAATTAATATTAATTATATTAAATGTGTTGTCTTATTATGTTACCCTCACGCATTCGCCAGAACGGCCACTCCTCGTCGAGACCATCAGAGATTATGTTACCCTCACACATTCGCCGGAGCGGCTCCTTGTCGGGACCACCAGAATTCGCATATGAAGACCGCCGTGATTTGGCAATTAATTAGTATTAATTAATTGGCTAATGTTAATTAATTATTATTAATTAATTTTAATTATGTTATATTACTTAATTATTATTAATTACTATTAATTATATTAAATGTGTCTTCTTATTATGTTACCCTTACGCATTCACCGTTAAGACTTCTCCTCGTCGGGACCATCAGAGATTATGTTACCCTCATGCATTTGCCGGAGCCACTACTCCTTGCCTGGACCACCGAAAATCGCATATGGTGACCGCCATGATTTGACAATTATTAGTATTAATTAATTTATTAATGTTAATTAATTATTAATAATTATGTTATAATAATTAATTACTATTAATTACTATTAATTATATTAAATTTGTTGCCTTATTAAGTATGCTCCCCCTCATCTGTATAAGGGGGAGGGGCTTGCGAGTTGTTTTCATCTTTTGATCACTAGTCTTTTGGACCGTCATTTGAGAGAAGACTCTTTAGAGGACCTAGCCTCCGAGAGTTGGCCGGAGCTTGCTTCGGATTGTATCACATGTTCGTTTCAATTAATACAATTTTTTGTTTGTTCTTGATCGCGCAACTCTTATATTCATAATAATGGTCCGACCTGCCGCGGGTTGCTTTGGAAGCCTCTAAGAACCAACACCGTACTCGACCTTGACCTCATCCACGACATCTGCAACGACGTCCGAGCTTTGATTAACCTCATTGCCAAGCACCTGGCCATGATTGCGCGTATAAAGGAGCAGTCTTCTTCGACATTCCGCCAACTGGCCCGCGCTGGTCACCAACAGGAGGATACCCCCTCGTCGTTCAGTTCGGAAATGACCCCAACGAGTCTCATGGCGGTCACCAAAGTTACTGACTCTTCAACATTAGCGCCACCCCGTCCTCGAAGGCATCTTATTACTCATCCTGCCACATTGATCCACCTTCATTCGTGGTCCCGCATTCCACATGCGTCAGGACCACCGGTTTTGCTTCGTTCTGTCCCCGACTCCCCGTATATATAGTCGGTTCGCAGAAGGCCTTCCAATCGCTTTCCAGTAGACACTCGTAGGCCGTAGCACCAGACATGCTCCGACCGGCTGACCGCACACCAACGCTCGTGCCTGCGACGATTTCCCTGCTAACCTCCGTGTTGTCCATTCTCCCCGAGCTCTCAATTTTGCCCGCGACACTCGGTCTTTCCTCGTTTCTCTGCCTCGCCCCCACTTCGACAGCTTTTCCCGGCCCCTCAGCACTCGCTCCGCCCACTCCCAGTCGGCACAACTTCTTGTGTCACTCCCCACAACCCCTACGTCCGAGGAACTAGATCGGAAGATCCCTCACAAGTCGAAGCCCCTCACACTCCTGTCTGTAACGGTCCTTGCTCCTGGATTACATCTGCCCTTCTCGAGCCCTGCACCCACCGTTACCCACGTTGTGATGCAACTTCCTACTAAAGAAAAGGTGGCTTGTCAGCCACCCATCCTATTACGGCTGTGCATGCCGACGAGACACGCACACGTCGACGAGACGTCGTGGCGAGCCCGCATGCGGAGGGAGACGATAACAGGCCTGTCTGGAGAAGTAAAGACCGAATATGTGTCGTTGACATGATTATTTTATTTGCATTTGTTATGTCATTTTTATTTATGTGTACGTTAATTTTCGCACTGCTATTTTGTTATCCGCACCCTACACCTATAAGGGGTCGTGTTGTACTCTTTTGTGATTATTCTTGGATGAATAAAAATTAGCGTTGCTCCTAAAATTTTTCTCTCAATCCCTTCTCCCTCTCCTCCGCCAGCCCTTCTACTGGCTAGCTTCCTCTCCGGGATCATATCAACTTAGTCCAACCTTCCTCACCGCCCGACATGTAGTCGTCTCCAGTGATCGAGATCGAGAATAACTGTAATTTCTATTTCCGTGTCTATTCTGCTCGCGACCTCCTTCCGCGAATCGTCGTCCTCCTGTTTCTGATTTTTGTTTCTGCAGCGCGTCCTCCTGTCATCCGGATCCCCACGTCATAGCTTCCTCCATCCGCACCGCTACCCCAAGCTGCCGGTGCTTTGCCTTTGTTACCGCTCCAGAAGACGAGCCCAGTTGGCAGAACACGCCCGCCCAACGCCGGATCGACGACGGTTGTTCGTCCAGCCCCCATATCCCGACCAATTTGGCCTGAATCTGCCGATCCCATCTGCGATCTCCAACTGGTGGTGCTTCTGCCTGCATCGCGCACACCAGGGCCGAGTTCCATCATACATCGACCCTCCATCGCCGACCGCATGTTGTTGCCTCCAGCTGTCACCTGTGCCTCAGGCACCCCAATCGACCCTGATGTCGCACACCGTCACCGCGGTTGCCTCTATGGCTCCATAGACTCGCCAAAATTCTGAAGCCGCTCTGGATGTCACCCACTACTCCTTGGCCACCGCATGGACGCTCATAACCAACTCCTTGCCTCCATGTACGCTTCGCTCCACGCCCTCCACTCCAAGATTGACTCCCTTTAACCATCTGCCGCCACTGTTTCTGCCATGTCCGGTTTCGGCTCACCCGCAGACGACGACTCTCTCCACGGCGCCGGACCGCTGCCCATTCCCTCTGGGACCACTCTTCCGCTCATTCCGGGTTGGTCTTCCCTCTCCCTCTACATTCCATCCTTTGCCGGCGTTGACCCGATGGGTTGGATTTCCAAAGCGGAGCAATATTTTGACTTCAACTACACACTGGAGCACGACAAGGTGTCTACGACTGTGGTTGGCCTGGACGGCTCGACCTCCACTGGGCTCGGTGGCTCCGCCAATCCAACTCGTGCCTCTCCTGGCCCGAGCTCAAGCAAAAAATGATTTGACAATATGACACCTGCTACTCCGGCTCCTCTGCTATCGAGCGACTTTGCGGCGTCCGCCAGACAGCCAACCTGGACAATTATGTTGATGAGTTCGTCGCCCTAGTTTCCTACGTTCTCGGGTTACCGCCCAATCATTACCCGGGCTTCTTCATGCATGGTCTACTGCCACATATTCGCTCTCGTCTCCGCACACACCACCCCCACAGTCTTCGATGCCTTGGACTTAGGGCGTCTAGTGAAAGCCGACCTCTCCCCTGGCCACCTGCTCCCACGGCCGACCACCACCAACCTCGGTCACCTTGGCGTCCGCCAGCCACGGCTCCTCCACCGCAGCTGCCTCCTTGGGGAAATCAGTCGGGCTACCCACCAGTCCCTTAATGTCTCTCGAATAGTGATTACAATGAGTTTCGCAACAAGGGTCTCTGTTTCTGATGCCGCCAACCGTACTCCCCCAACCATGAGTGCTCCATGTAGGAGTTCCATGACATCATCGACGACGTCGAACCTGAGGTTACCCTGACCAACTTTGAGGCCATGGAACTCTCATCGGAGGATACACCTCTCGACCCCACCACAGCTATATTCCACCTCTTGGAGTTATTTTGCCCCTCGACAGGCAGGATCTCCGGTCAGCACTATGCAGCTCTCGGGCATGCTGCGGGATCGTCCGATCATCATCATGGTGGACAACGACACAAACAACAACCTAATCTCTGAGTGCCTGGTGCAGCAACTCTGTCAGGATTGCCACCTGCCCAGCCTTCTCTGGTCTGGAAGAGAGACGACAGTTGGCGTCGTACTACCCAGGCAAGCTACTTGATCGCCACTACCACCTTCGGGGGGATTCTAGCTCGCAGGAGGCACTTGTTGTTGGGTCTTACCGTGTGGAGTTCGAAGCTATGTGGCTGCCCTAAGATCACTTCTGCCGCCACCCCTCCGACCACTGCCTTGGGGATAAGACATATTTTTCTGACGACAACATTGTTACGGTTGCGTATGCTGACGGGACACGCACACGCCAACGAGATGTTGTGGCGAGCCCACACACTGAGGGAGGCGATGACTGGTCCCTCTGGAGAAGAAAAGACCGAATACGCGTCGTCGACATGATTATTTTATTTGTATTTGTTATGTCATTTGTATTTGTGTACGTGTTATTTTTCGCACTGCTGTTTTGTTATCCACACTCCGCACCTATAAGGGGTTGTGTTGTACTCTTTTTTTTTTAATTATTTTTTGATGAATGAAAATTAGGGCTGCTCTCTAAGATTTTTCTCTCAACTCTAATCCCCCTCTTGTCTCTCACCTCTGTCGGCCCTTCTCTCTGGGATCGTACCACACACCGATGTCTGATCCTCGGGCCGCACATGCCCCCTCTCATTACCCCACACGCTACCCGTCCTAGCTGGAAAATTTTCATTTTTTCCCATATTATCATTACACCCACCTTTTTACCCATTCCCTCATCCACACTTTCTACCAAAGTTCCTCCCTGTCCCCATAATTTTGTGGAACCCGCCTAACCATCCGCTCACCCCCTATAGCTCCTCACAAATTTTATCACCACGCACTGATCATACCCAAAATATCTTCATATTTTTCTTCAATTTTCAGCAACCTCTTCGAAGATCCCGCCAATTTTTTAACACTCGACATTGGGGGCAAGGTCGGTTTTCAAGGGTGATTGTATGCTATGTTATTAAAGGTGCAAGGCACACCGAGGCTCGAAGGGTCCCTAGAGCCTAGGCGCAAGATGCAGACGCGCGCCTGAGGCACGTGAGATGCAAAAACGGGGAAAAAAAATAAAATCAGTGAATTGAGTGCCCAATTCATGAAAAATCAGCGAATTGGGCGCCCAATTCGCTCAATTTCAGCGAATTGGGCGCTTGGGTGCGCCTCATACACATTGCCCGCCTAAGCCATGTTGAGGCGCAAGGGAGTGTGCCCGGTGCCTCAGGCGTGCCTTGATAACACATATTGCTTGTTACCCTCGCGCATTTTCCGGAGCAGTTACTCCTCGTTTTCTCTGCCTTGCCCTACTTCGATAGCTTTTCCCGGCCTCTGATCACTCGCTCAGCCCATTCCTAGTCGACACAACTCCTTGTGTCGCTCCCCACATCTCCTATGGTCGGCGAATCAGATTAGCAGAGTCCTCGCAAGCCGGAGCCCCTCACACTCCTATCTGCAACAGTTCCTTGCTCCTGGATCACATCCTCCCTTCTCGAGTCTCGCCCCCACAGTTACCCATGTCATGAGGCAACTAATTAATTGTCAAATCACTACGGTCTCCATATGCGATTTCCGGTGGTCCCGACAAGTACTCATTCCGCCGAATGCGTGAGTGTAACATAATCTCTGGTGGTCCCGATGAGTAGCCGCTCCGTCGAATGCGTGAGGGTAACAACTGAACTCAGCTGAAAGTCTAAAATCAGATCCAGTAGACCGACAACTTCTAAAATGTCACACCCCTATAAATATGACTAGGTTAACCTAGCATTAACTCAAGTGGCCACGAAACCATGCCATCTTGCATGGTTACCTATACAGATGCTTAGGTTGGGTGCGACCTGGCATGCGTATTCTTAGTTTAGTACGACACATGCATACCTGTTTGAGTGTGGTTATATGCATAGGTGATGCTTTATATTGACGATCTTATGGCCTTTATTGCAATATTTCAGGTCAGTGTCGTTAGCAAAGGAGTATGTGCTCTTGTTCACAACTTTTCAGCGTACCATGTCATGTAAGGCGGGCTGGATGGGTTTGGTAGTAGTTTCTGAAATAAGAATCAAGAGCAATCATTACATTATCTTTTAATCTAACCATTCTTAAGTTTCCTTGTGTGAATTGGTGAAGTTTGAGAGTTTGGCATTTGAAATAAATTTTTTTATACAAATTGCCAACTACCATGAGTTAAATATTTATTTTTATTTCAATCTCCTATTTTATTCTTAAGAACGTTGATGATGAATACTGTTTTAATTTATTATTTAATTGCAGGATGTTATTGCCTGTGATGTTATAAACCCAGATCATATTGATGTGGAGTTTGACACAATTGGTGGGCTAGACAAAATTAAGCATGCTTTGTTTGAGTTGGTTATTCTTCCATTGAAGCGACCTGAACTGTTTTCCAGGGGTAAGCTTCTTACCCCACAAAAAGGTGTTTTACTATATGGACCTCCAGGTACTGGGAAAACAATGTTGGCTAAGGCCCTGGCCAAAGAGTCTGGAGCTGTTTTCATTAATGTGCGAATGTCTAATCTGATGAGCAAATGGTTTGGCGATGCTCAAAAACTCGGTAAATACTTGTCATTTGAGAACCATTGTTTAGTTTTTTAGTTCCTTTTTGTTTTTGTTTTGATATACTGATATTAATTGCTAGTATTGTACTTACAATTAATTATTACTTTGGTATAGAGTTATACGTACTTGTGGTTTCCTGTCCTATGGATATCTGATTGTGTTTGATAACTAGTTTTATATGAATTTATCCATGCAAAACTACACTATTCGAAGGAGAGGGTTGTTATATAATTTACTTAGGCCTTGTCTTATCAAATATCAGCATGCTAAGGTAGCGATGCTTTAGCTTCCTATCTCTTCAGTTGTATCATCGAGCCGGACCACCTTTGTATGCTAAAATCTTTGGAATCCCGCTATCACGCTTAATTTTTCTTAGTTCTTTCTCTCTCGCTCTCTTTACTTTTTCTGAAGATGGTATACAATGTTTTTGTTTGCTCCACCTGGCGATGACTGCAAAGATAGCTGCATCTTCATCCCTTACTCTAGTCGAAGATCATAGTTGCCTTTTCTTGTCCTTCTCCAGTCGACAATGATAGTTGCTGCTTGCCCTTCTCTAGCTGATAGTGAATCATATCCATTATGTGTTTATCTCCTTCAACCGTGGGAAGTGTCAAGAATCTCCCAAAGATTGAAAATCAATTTCTTATCTGGTTAGTTGCTTTCACCTTCATAAGTGAGCATTTTTATGTTTGTTAATCTTCCATGCCCATGTACGCGTACCCATTCAAAGTCACAATTACACTTGTATACAGTACACTACACTACACTAGGTGATTGGAATTGATGTTATGCTCGTGTACATGCATCCACGCCCAAATGCGCGTACATACGCACAATAGATGCTTAATTTATTAATCCTAAAATTCCTCTTATATGTGTGTTATACCTGGAAGTCATCAATTTGAAGTTGTACACAATGAGAAAGAAGAATATGAAATGTATTGCGGGTATTCTCATAATATTGGATTCGATATTCTGAAAGACTACCATTTGTTCTAACCAAATATGAGGAAGATAAATTTGAAGGTAGGCATGTGCTCGAGAGTTGGTTTTATGGTAGAAGATTTACAGGAACTAATTTATTGAGAAATTCAACCATGAGCTAGCTAGTATTTATGATCAACGTTTTCTACAATCACAGTACATCTATGGAGAAGACATCTATTAAAGATCATGACTGCTGGATAAATTAATTCAATGGATCCATAACCTTATCTTGTTGAAGAAGTTAGTGGAATCTCTTTTTTTCCAATCAAGAACGAGTCGTTAATTGGATCATATGAACTAATTAATCTATACATCAATGTTATATTCATGTCATGGGTGGAAAATTAAGTAATCTTGCATCTTTTAAAGCAGAATTTACATGAGGTGGAAGTTGTGTCAATTACTGTTGTGCTTTGCAGCTTAATATGGACACATCGCAAGTGGAGTTGAATAGATGATGTTTCTTCCGTTCCATACTCTCACTCTTATCCACCTTATCCTCATTGTATCCACCTTCTCCATATTATCAACCCTTTCAATTTCTGTATGTATTCTCTACATTTTCAATATTCTCAGTCTTGGTCATCTTCTCCCGCGTCTTGTACTTCTTATTATTTGTAGGTCTCTTACTCGCTATATAATCAAAAAAATAACATGAAATTGTACCACTCGCATGTGGGCATAGTTGGGTTCAGGTTATGTGCAGTTGAAAGTTGTGTCACAAGTCCCTAGGCTTAGTTGCGTGTATGCAGGTCAAAGTTCTATCAAAAATCCTAAGGCATGTTTGGGTGTAGAAGTGTGTAACAGAGTGTTACCATTGGAGTATGCAAGCATACCCAGACATCGTTGGGCGTAGAAGTGTGATGAATAATATGTTACCGTGGGCGTTTACAAGAGTAGATTATCGTAGGTGTACGCTAAGAGTAATTGAGCGTATTATCTCCATCTATCCTCACACTTACTGCACTGCTAATCAAATAAAATCCTAGGTTAACGGAGACTTATAAGACTTCGGTAATGTTATTCTCAATGTGTTTCTCTTCAGGATTGATTTACAGAAACTCTCCATCTCCCCTATGGCATTTATCGACAACAACAATGGAAGAATACCTTTAGTTAGAAGTTGTCAACTACATGATATGGCGTGGAGGACTTCTGTTATGTTTATTTTAATTGTCGTATTTTTGTTTGTTTATTTTAGTTGCTGGGAGAGGTTATATAACTCCTGGCTGCTTCCCTTTGGAATTATCTTGTATCTTGGATCTGAAATAGATTGGAGCCTAGGGCCGGCCAAGTGAGATCTTCCCCTTGGATTTCGTTTCTCTCCACCCGTAACAACTACAATGTAGATTAATCTTGATGTTGCTATAAATTTTGTTGGCAACCTTTTTTTTATTAATGGGGATTTTATCTGTCCAATTATAATCAAGTTAAACATTAAACTTTTGTTGTGGTTGGCACGGTGTTATATCTATTTCATTATTACTGCTTACACCCTCTATCAACTTTTTCCAGTGACAGCAGTGTTCAGTCTCGCCTACAAGCTCCAGCCTGCTATTATTTTCATAGATGAAGTGGACAGCTTCTTGGGGCAGCGTCGTAATACAGATCATGAAGTTATGACTAATATGAAAACTGAATTTATGTCCTTGTGGGATGGCTTCACTACAGATCGTAAGTACTGGAGCATAGTTTTTCCTTGCTGTCATAATCATAGCATCTTTCTTTTGTTTGCATGTTTTTCAATTTCCAATTCTAATAACCTTTATGTCATTAACTCTAAAGGAATGCTATTAGAGCACTTTCTTATTGTTTATGCTCTGAATAAGAATGTCATTATCCAATGACTTAAATCAGTTAAAGTTCAAATAGTCGTAAACGCACATACTATATTGGGTAATGCTAGTTGGGTCCTTGATCATGTAACGATACCTAATTATGAATGGTAATATCTGATCATGTCAGTAAAAAAAAGTTCATATTCAAACAACAATGAATTCAATTTTCAAGCCTATTGTTAGAAAATAGCTAGAAAACATATTTTAAAGGCCCATTTAGATGCCCATTATTGGTCTTCTTCTTTCTCATGTAATAGTCCCACATCTTGTATAAGGGATTACTCTCTCTCTCTCTTCTCTTTATATATTTGTACTCATACTTGTAATTTGGTATTCAAGAAGTATATACAAGCTTTACACCACTCTTCTATATGGTATCAGAGGAAGCCGATCCGAGTCATCCGACTAGGCGGTCTGTCCTTTTTAACCACCTGCCCTTCTATGGTCTGCTGCATTCTGCGGTCTATTTGTTGGGTACTCGCTTCTCTTGCATTCTGTCTTCTGCGCCCTCCTACTCTCCCTTCAGGCGGCCTGTTCTCTTTAGTCCGCTGGATTTGTGGCATGCTGCTTCCCTCCATCTCGTTTGGCTTTCCTCCTGCTTTTATAGCTTTGGTGTCTGAGTCCCACCGCAACTACTAGCACGGTCTGCCTTACCCGCTGCGGTATGCCCGGTCCCGCGGTCTGTCTTCCCCGCTGCGGTCTCCCCGACTCGTCGTTTTCTTTTCTACTCGTGTGGTCTGGTCGCGCGGTCTACCCCTTCTTTTGCCCGCAACGTTTTTGCCTAGTTCGGCAGGCTCCTCTTGCTGCCAGCTTCTATCTGTAACCACTGTGGTTGTCGCGCGGACTCTTCTTTCCTCCAAGTGCTTCCAGCAAACTTCTCTGCCCACCGCTCACTCCTCTCCTCGGGCCGCTTCTTCTTTGCTTAGCTGTCTATCTTCTCATCTTTGTCTGCACTGCTGTGTGAGCGGACTGACCTTGCTATCCGCGCGGTTACTGTGACGGCTTTCTTCTACTCGCGAACTGCCTCTTGGCCTCTGTTTTTGGTCGATGCTTTAGCCCGTTGCGGTCTCCTCTTTATCCGCTGCGTTCCCCTCTCTACCCGCTGCGAGCTTCTCCGCGACTTGCCGCTCTTCCTGCCTCTCTCTAATCGTTGCGGACTGATTCTCTCTGCAGTTAGTCGTGGTCTCCTGTTTGCCGCAGATTTTTGTATTCGTTGCGGACCTTTGCCCTCTGCGTCTCCTGCTTAATCCGTTGTCGTCCTCTTCTCTAGTCGTTGCCGGCCTAATTTTGTTGTCCACCAGACTCCTGCTAAGTCGTTTCCAGCCTCTTCTCTAGCCGCTGCCGACCCATCTTTCCTACTCGCTGCGGATTCTCTGGTCGTCGGCCTCCTTCGGCCTCTCTCCTTTGCTGCTCTCCGCCAGTCCGCCTAAGTCTATTAGCTCGTTCACCTTCTATCTTGCCGCCATGGATTCAGCGATTGCCTCTTCTCTTCCCGCTCATGTTTTTGTTCCTTCTCCTGAAGTTCGTGATGAAATTCGGATCACCACCATCTTCCTCAACGGCAAACAAAATTTTATGGAATGGGTGCTTTCTGTTCGACGCGTTCTCCAGACCAAGGGTCCTCTTCATCATCTTACTCGGGATGCTCCTACTGTTCCCATTGATGTGTGACTCCGTGATGACGGCCGAGTCCAATCTTGGATCCTCAATTCCATAGATACCGAGTCATACCACATGACCATGTATCATGAGACTGCTAAGTGATGTGGGAGGAGCTTCACTCTCTCTACTCTGGCAAAGACAGCTTGCTACATCTGTTTGATATCATCTATGCGCTTCAAACTCTGGATCCTAGGACAACAGGTGATTTGACCTCCTTCGTTGTCATGGCCAAAACTCTGGTGGAAGCCTGGATATAACTTCAGTCTCCCTCCACAGATCTTTCTACACAACGGGTGCAAAAGGAAGTTGTTAGAATTGAGATGATGATGGCCCGAGTTCCTCCTCACCTCCACAGTGTCCGGGCTCAGATTCTTTCTTCCTCTACAATGCTCTCACTGCCTGATGTCTGCTCTATGTTGTTTAAAGTTACACCTCTATCTGAGGTCCCAACAAATTTTTTACTAGCTCTCCTTCAGCAGTCACTCCTACCCACTCCTGCTCCCGCCCATGGCTCTTCAACTAGGGGAGGCCGCCACACGTCTCAGGGATGAGGATGTGCTGGCCGCTCTGCTTTCAAATGTACTTACTGTGGTCGAGAGGGTCATCTTGAAGCTACATGCTACCGCAAGCATGGTCTGCCTCCACACTTTGCTGCCTCTACTACGGCTGTTCCTCCCATTGGTGCTTCACAGGATTCTGCTTCTTCTACCGGGAAGATATCAACGCTCTCCTCACTCAGCTTCAACAGCTCCAAGGCGTTATCAGTCGCTCGTCTGGCTTGGTAGCATCTTTCTCCACTGAAGGTATATCATGTCTCTCCCATAGCCCCCACTGGATCGTGGACTCGGGTGCTACTCACCACATTACATCCCAGAGACCATCGCAGTATATACAGTCTGCCTATTCCAAGTACATCACGGTTGCCAATGACGACACCACTCCGGTCTCTGGCGCGGATAATCTTCGGCTTAATCCCACTCTCCCTCTATCATCGGTTCTTCATGTTTCGAGATCCCCCTTTAATCTGCTATCAGTTAGTCGTCTTACTCAGAAGGTTGACTGTTGTATAACATTTGTTGTGCAGGATCGCCGCATGCGGAGTATCATTGGTAAAGGGCGGCTGTCGAATATGTTGTATCTCTTGGATGTTCCACCCACCATTCTCTTTGTTGTCTCCATTGTCGATTGGCATCGCTTCCTTAGGCATGCTCCCTTCCCGATTCTCAAGAAGGCTCTTCATTACTATCATTTATATCTAAAAAAATCAGTATGGTCGTTTGCATCATATCTAAGTCTCAATTATCGATTATGTTTCAAAAACATTAAATCATATAAAAATTATTGAGTTCTTGTATTATTTTTTTCATTATTTTAAAATAAAAGATTTACAATAAAATCACATTCAGGTGCACTATTAATGGCCAAAGGCGCAAAAAAGACGCACGAAGGTGCAAACATTTGAGCCTGGTGAGCTCAGAGCCTTAGGCACGCCTTTAACAACATAGCGAGATACTTTAGAAAAGAAGAGTTTTAGGTTGAGCAGGGCAAAAGCAGAGTATATAAAGCTTAAATTTAGCAGTATAAGAAGGACAGATGACTTCGTTATTAAGTTGGGTGATCTAGATATTTCCCTTATTGAGTGTTTTAAATATCTTGGATCGATAGTTCAAAAATATGGAGGTATTGATAAAGATGTGACACAGAATCCAAGCGGGTTGGTTGAAGTGGAGAGGCGCGTCAGGGATCTTATGTGATCTTGTAGTACTAATAAAACTTAAGGGCAAGTTTTACCATACTGCAATTAGACCCGCGATGCTCTATGGTTCTGAGTGTTGGGCAGCGAATTGTGTGCATGAGCAAAAAATGTGAGTTGTGTAGATGAGAATGCTTAGGTGGATGTGTGGACACACGAGACTAGATAAAATTAGGAATGAATGTATTAGGGATAAGACAGGAGTAGCACCAATTGCAGAGAAAATGCGAGAAGCTTGAATAAGATGGTTTGGACACGTACAAAGGAGACCATTAGAGACACCTGTTAGGCGTTGTGAGAGTCTAGTCACTAGGCATTAGTGAGATTATGACAAAAGATAAGGCACAATGGCAACAAGGATCAATATAGCCGACCCCACTATAATGGGATAAAGGCTTGAGTGTTGTTGTTGAAGTGTTTTTGAAACATAATCGATCGTTGAGACTTTTAGATATAATGCAAGTGACCATATTGATTTTATTTTTTAAGAGACATAAATAATAGTAATGAATGATTAATGAGTGGAATATAAGAAGAATCTGTTCAAGAAGATGAACTAATGTTTGATGTTAATTATTTAAAATGAATGTGGTTGCGTGACACGTCTACGAACGAAGAGCGAGATATGATTTTGTTAAACACGAATACAGATACAATCCAGAGCGAACTTCGGCCAAGATCAAGGAGCTTGGCTCTTCCTATGACCCTTCTCTCAAACAAGAGCCAAAACTCTAAACCAAAGATGATGAAAACACTCTCATACCACCTCCTTATATAGGAGGGTGGCTCACAAATTAATTACACGAATGAATTAAGGTGGTTTCCATATGCGCGCTCCGGTGGTCCCAGCGATGGGTGGCTCCTTCGACAAACGTGCAAGGGTAACATTACGCCGGTCTTGAAAATCGTCCTTGTCCTCAAGGCCGAGTCGTAATTCTTTATCGGGGTCTTTAAGAACAGAAACGACATACAACTTGTCTCCGTGGGGTAGCGAGAATTTGAGTAAACACGACGAAATGATTAAAAAAAATTGAGAGAGAAAAAAGGGGCGGTTATGGCTTTTGCCTTGGTGTGGAGGAAAAAGACTACGGTGGGCAGGGAAATGATGGGTAAGTGGCGGTGTGGGTTCCTATGTAAAAAGAAAAAAGAAACAGGGAACTGGGCGTGCGACTCGAGGAGTAAAGCAGACGCGTTGATCGTGGAAAAAGAAAAAATAGGGGTTGAGCGCGAAAAGAAGATGACTCGGCTGGATCGGGCGGGGGATGGCGTACAAAGGAGGGAGGTCGACGGTGCAAGAGAAGGGGGCGGCCGAGAGGTGCGGGCTTCAGTCGGGAACAACGCTGGAGGTGCGGCCTGTGCAGTAAGACTTATTAATTAATGATTCTTAACAAGATTCATTAACTAAAGATATATAACAAATACATAGTAAAGCCATTAACTAAAGATATAGGCTCTGTTTGGCGCGGCTGCAGCGACTGGAGAAGCAGTGGTGGAATAATCAGCTGTTTTGCAGAGTTGTGGCAGAATCTGTGAAACTATTTGGAAGATCAACTGTTGCAGTGTTGTTTCAAACAGAGAAGTTGTTAAACTGTTTGGCAAAACAGTTGTGTGGTGTGCAGTTTTTTTTATTTAAAGACAAACAACAAAAACACAAGGTATACAAGTTAGCTTAATTCTATTTAAGTGCCCCAAAATTATATTAAAAAATAACAAGCACTTTTCAAAAGGTTTTTCCCAAAAAAAGGAATCATAAAAGTGCTTTGTCTTGCCCATGAAACATATCTCTCAATCATCAAACGTTAACTGCACAATAAGAATTAATATAGTTACTGAATTTAATGTTTTTGTTTGCAATTTTGAACACCATAATGTAATATACATGTAATATTCCATGAGTTGACCTGCATTGTAGTCCCTGATATTGGCCATTTCAATAAGCTCTTGTTCCTTCAAATGTACTAGGTGCAATATTCAGATTTAGATCGATTGTTCTTTGACGATTGTTTGGTCATAGCTCGTATGCCTCTGCATGAACGAAACTTTTGTTTCCATCACATACATCAAATTCGGGATTAGAACGCGATGAATGTCTTCTAATGAAGTTATGCAGTGTCATTGTAGCAACCACAATTACACACTGCTTTGAGAAATCAAACGGAGGCATTTTGCTAAGTATGACTCACTTTTTCTTCCATACACCAAAGCTCATTTTGATCACGCTACGAAACGTGGAGTGTGCTTTATTAAATATCTCCTGACATCCTTCTATTGTCTGATTACCCCGAGCAAAGTCCGGCAAGTGAAGATAATATTTACCTTCATTATTGGAAAAGATTAGATAATATTCACATTTTGCAAAACGATATTTAAACATAGAATATGTACCTTACAGGTAGAAATGGAAATTTACTCGTCGGATCCCTTACTGCACGTTGGTATATGCGGCTGTCATGTGCAGATCCCTCCCAACCAGGGACAACATAAGTAAAACACGTATGAAAGTCGCAAATCGCCATCACATTTTGAGTTGGGCTTCTGTGACGACCTATATACGACACTTGATTTTCAACAGGTATCCGTGTATCAACATGTGTACTATCAATTGATCCGATACAATCTTGGCATATATCTTTCATCATTTCTTACCTGTGAAGGAATAACACGAAACTGAGGATCAATCGGAGCAACAATGTTCATGGACAGATTAGTCAGAGCACGAAGTCCTATCATGAATAACCGGCTGACAGTCTCCATAGAATGTTGGAATCGTCCACTTGCTTTCCTAAATGTTTCATTGTGATCCAAAATATAAACTGTGATTGTCAATATATCACTAGCTTGAGTTCTTTGTGTTCTCTGTAATCCATGAGTTTGTTCTAACAGTGCTAATAAATAAAAAAAATAACCATTGTCATTCAAAACTTGTTATGAAACCTCCCATGATGCCTGACAAATAATTCACGTATCCATTTTTGCCCTGTCTGAGATGAGGTCATGCATGGTATTTTATCATAAAATAGAGAGGTATACTCGGTGATCATACACACACTAGATTTCACAAGGTTGACAAAGTGAGCACATTCCTACTGACGAGTTACACAATAATTTAATACTACATCATCATCACTCATGTTAACATCATCATCATGATTCTCAACAGACCAAAATTTCTTTGCAATAGGGATAATCTACAAAAATGAAAAAATTGTTAGACATGGAAAATAGTAATTTTGAAATATAAAAATGAACATAGTAACTAACCTCAATTCTTTTCTTCCTCCAATCATCAGAAGCATTTATCGTTCGTTTAGTATGGTTCCAACCAAACCCTGTCTTGCCTCTTTTAAGTTTGCGCCATAATTTCTAATCACGTTTCAATTGATCTCACTTGCTTTTCATTTGTGTACGATTGTAGTCTAAATTGGTTCACTCCTTAAAGTTTTTCATAAAATTGACCCAACCCTCTTTATTGAAATGAGTGGTTGGTTTGTTACGGCGCTCGACGCACAAGATCCCTTTTGGGGCCGCACCTATCAATGTCGTCCACCGAACAGGACCGCATGAATATTTTGGTTTATGTTCCTGTTTTAATTTCACAGTTTTTATTATTATTGTGCTGACTTGTAGTATGCCCAGGTGAGGGGCGCAAAACTTTGGAATGTTTGGGTTGGACCTATAAGGGTCCGGTTTGGTTTAGAATGAAGCAAGCAAGAACTAATTTTCCAATCCCTCTCTCTCTCTCTTTCCCGACTCTCTCTCTCTCTTTCCCGACTCTCTCTCTCTCTTTCCCGACTCTCCCTCTCTCTCAGTCTTCCGCGGAACGCCCTATCCGCATCCAGCATGATTCCGCCGCCTGGAATCGGGGCTCCTCCGGTGCTATCCCCCTCTCTTCCTCTCCTTCTCTCTCCCAAATATCTTCTCCCCTCTCCTCTTTTATTCCTTTATTTCCCTCTTCCAGGTTTCGGGCATTCTCCACCATATCACCGCCAATGGATCTTACCGCTCCTCCAGGAAACTCTTCATCTGCCGGCCCCGTCACGAGATCTAGGTCCGGGGGTCATAAAAACTTGGTATCGGAGCTATATGTCACACCCTCCCTTCTCGACACCTACCGCAACCCTCACGGGATTCCGTCACCCGCCTGCTCTACCTCCGCCCTCCAGCGACGCCGCCGGCCTGTTGCCCTCGCTGCAAGAACCGACTCTTCCCATGGCTGACGATAACCCTTCTCTCGACCAAATCATGAAGCTTTTCCAAATGATGCTAGTCGCCCAAAGTGACAAGTTGGAGGCCCTCAATGCACGTCTGGACTCCCTTTCGGGCGCCCCACCCCCACCGCCGCCCCAGACGGCCTCTCTGACCACAAGCCGGGTCGAATCAGCCCTTCATCGCGGCGATTACTTCCCCGGCCCCCGTTCTGTCCGTATGGATTTTCTGATCTACGAAGGCCGCGAAGACCCCCTTCCATGGCTTACACACTGTGAGTTCTTCTTCACCAACCAACACACTCCCGATGAGGAACGTGTCGACTTTGGGTCACACAACTCCTCCGGGAACAACCCAACATTTCTTGCGAGGAATTCCAGGCAGCTTACTCCCTCCGCTTTGGACCTGTCGGGGAATCTGCTCGGCGATCTTATTGCTCTCAAGCAAACCGGCCTCATTGAGACTTATTTGGAGCAATTTCAGTTGCTCCTCTCCCGCGCCACGACTGTGTTACCGTCGCAACAGGTTCCACTCTTCACTGCTGGGTTACCCGACCGGCTCTGTTGGGACGTCGAATTCCAGAAGTCGTCAGACCTCTTGACAACTATGAGCCTTGCCCGTGTATTTGAGCGCTGACATGCCTTGGACCGGCCAGCCGCAAGCCGACGAGACGTCTTCAGTCTTCGACCACCAACCGGATTTCTCCTTTCCAAGCCACTAGATGGGCAGGATCCCCCATGGCTTCCTTATTGCCGCCGTTTATCCCGACCGGAGATGGCGACCCGCCACAAAAAGGGTCTTTGCTTCAATTGCGATGAACCATACACACCCTCTCATCTGTGCAAACGCCACTTTTGTTTGTAGGTTGACGACCCCCCGGACAACGACGATGATGAGCCTGACGATCTCGACACACCTTAGCTTTCTCTACATGCCTTGGCTGGGCCGCAGGAGGGATGAACCATTCAAGTCTTTGTGGATGTGGTGGGCACGCCGTTCTTAGCACTCATGGATACGATCAGCACACATAGTTTCATTCATCAGGACAGAGCCAGTCAACTTCTTCTTTCGTATGTTTCTCGCAGTCACGTCAAGGTGGCGGTGGCAAACAAACAACAGATGTCGTGCCCGGGCGTCTGTCAGCGTGTATCCTTCATCGTGGACGGTTATACATCACAGACGGACTTCTTTGTCGTAGACCTTCGAGGCTTTGATATCGTGTTGGGTGTTCGTTGGTTACGCACCTTGGGGCCCCTCACATGGGATTTTGATCGTCTGACCATATCTTGGCATGCAGGCTCCCGTTTGATATAGTGGCAGGGGCACACCCCAGGACAGTCTTCATCTTCCTTTTTAGTACACAGAGTCATTGACCACCTCGGGAGAGCAGTGGGCCGACCTTCCGGCGGATCTTGCTTCCCTTCTACAGGCGTTCTCTCCGATATTTAGTCCACGCTTGGACCTTCCTCCACGATGTGCACAGGATCATCGCATTTGCCTCCTTCCAGGGTTAGCCCCGTTAGTGGTGCGGCCATACCGGTGCCCTTCCTCCAGAAGGACGAGATCGTGTGGCAATGTGATCTCCTCCTACAACAGGGGGCTAATTTGGCGCTGTGTCTCCCTATTCTCCTCCTCCGTACTGTTGGTGCACAAGAAGGATAAATCGTGGCGTATGTGCGTGGACTACCGAGCTCTCAACGCCATTACAGTCAAAGACAAGTTCCCAATTTCGTTGGTGGAGGAACTGCTCGACGAGTTACATGGAGCATGTTTATTCTCTAAGCTCGACTTGTTCTCCTGCTACCATCAGGTGCAGATGGAGGATTTTGACGTGGAAAAACTGCCTTCCGCACGCACCACGATCATTTCGAGTTCCCAATTCCGATGGCGGATGTTGACGAACGCGCCTTCGACATTCCAAACCTTAATGAACGAGGTATTCCAAACCTTCCTCCGCAAGTCAGTTCTGGGCTTTTTTGATGATATTCTCGTGTATAGCAAAACTTGGGAGGAGCACCTACACCATCTTCAGGCCATCCTCAAATTGGTGCACACACACCACTTGGTTCTCAAGGCTTCAAAGTGCTCATTCGGGTAGCGTTCAATCACCTACTTGGGCCACGTGTTGGATAGTTTGGGGGTATCAGCCGACCCGGCCAAACTTCAGGGCGCGGTGTCATGGCCCCTGCCGCAAAGACTAACCGACCTCCACAGTTTTCTGGGCCTCGCGGGCTACACCGTCGCTTCATCTACGACTACGACACATCGCAACCCTCCTGATCAGCTTACTCCGGAAGAACCCCTTCGTGTAGACGGACACGGCGACTCAGGCGTTCCACTCTCTCCAGGCGGCACTACTGTCCGCCCCGGTCCTCCGCCTATCGGACTTCAATTTACCGTTCCTTGTTGAATGTGACACGTACGACATGGGCTACGGTGCGGTGCTTCAATAGGAGGGCCGCCCCATTGCCTATTTCAGCCGTCAAACGGCCATCCATCACCGGAAGTTACCCACGTAGGAGCAAGAGCTTATTGGGCTCGCAAAGGCCATGCAGCATTGGCGATCTTACTTATGGGGTCGATCATTCATCATACGGACCGATCACTACTGTCTCAAATACTTTCTAGAGCAGCGCCTCACTACGGTGCCGCAACAAAGGTGGGTGAGCAAACTTCTCGTCTTCGACTTCCAGGTGGAGCACAAACCAGGGGTGCTCAATCACGCCGCCGACGCACTATCCCGCCGAGAGACTCCACCAGATGCCGTCATCCTTGCCATTTCCGTTCCGACTGCAGATCTCTTATCATTGCTCCGTCAAGAGATCCACGCTTCTCCCAGTCTATCCAAGCTTTATTACCGGGCGGAACATGGCCTTACAGACTCGCAATGGACAACCTGTCAGGGGCTGATTTTTTACCGAGATCAGATGTACGTGGACCAAACATCCCCCCTCATCTCTACCATCTTGACGGATATCCACTCCTGCAGCCACAAAGGTGTCCACCGCACTCTCCAATGCCTCCGTACGAAATTCTATTGGAAGGGGATGCGCCGACATGTCCATGATTTCATTGCAACGTGTGCCGTCTGTCAACAAAACAAGGTTGATCGTCTACTTTCGGCCGGATTGCTTCAGCCCTTACCGGCACCAACGTAGATTTGGGTGGACCTCTCCATGGACTTTGTTGAGGGGCTGCCTTTAGTACGCGGAAAATCCATCCCGAGGGTGGTGGTGGACAGGTTCTCCAAGGGGGCTCATTTCATCGCCTTACGCGACCGCTTGTGGCGGAGAACGTCGCACGGGTCTTCTTCCAAGAGATTTTTCGGTTGCATGGCATGCCTGAAACCCCTGTCTCAGACCATGATAAGGTTTTCACCAGTCAGTTTTGGAGGGAGTTTTTCTCACTTAGTGGCACCAAATTGGCCATTTCATCAGCCTACCACCCCCAGTCCGACAGCCAAACAGAGGTGGTCAATCGTACTCTGGAGATGTATTTGAGGTGCATTACAAGAGATCGGCCTCGAGATTGGCCTCGTTGGCTTCCTTGGATAGAGTATTGTTACAATACAACATATCACACTACCCTTCAGACCACGCCGTTTCTCCTCATCTATGGTCGGGAGCCTCCCCGCTATTGTCTTACAGTAGAGACTCGGCTCGTGTGGAGGCCATTGATTGCGAGCTAGAGGATCGGGACGCATTTCTGCAAACAGCCCGGAACCGCCTACTGCAAGCCCAACAACGCATGGAAGTTGCTTACAATTGGTGGCACCGGGATCTCACTTTTGTCATGGGCGATTGGGTGTGAGTATGGCGCCGCCCTTACCTTCAGCTCTCCACTACTCAACCCACCTCCAACAAGTTGGGGCCTAAGTTTTTTGGCCCTTTTCCCGTCACCGAACGCATTGGGGACTTGCCTGCCACCTTGGCCTACCGCCTTAAGCCCGAATCCATGATGTCTTCCACATTTCTCAGCTTACGTTATTTGTGGGGCCTCCCCCGCAGGCTCCTCTGGTCGACGTTGCACCACAGCTTGAGGGCAAGCTGTCTTCCGACGAGGGTGGTGATGTTACGGCACTCGACGCACAAGATACCTTTTGGGGCCGCACCTATCAACGCCGTCCGCCGAACAGCACCGCGTGAATATTTTGGTTTATGTGACTGTTTTTATTTCACAGTTTTTATTATTATTGTGCTCACTTGCAGTATGCCCAGGTGAGGGGCACGAATCTTTGGAATGTTTGGGTTGGACCTATAAGGGTCCAGTTTGGTTTAGAATGAAGCAAGCAAGAACTAATTTTTCAATCCCTCTCTCTCTCTCTCTTTCCCGTCTCTCTCTCTCTCTCTCGGTCTTTCGCGGAACACCCTAGCTGCATCCAGGTGGATTCCGCCGCCTGGAATCGGGGCTCCTCAGGTGCTATCCCCCTCTCCTCCTCTCTTTCTCTCTCCCAAATCTCTTCTCCCCTCTCCTCTTTTATCCCTCTATTTCCCTCTTCCAGGTTTTCGGGCATTCTCCACCATAGCACCGCCAAAGGATCTTCCCACTCCTCCAGGAAACTCTTCATCCGCCGGCCCCGTCACAAGATCTTGGTCCGGGGGTCATAACAGGTTTATTCTGTAAATCTATCTATCTGATGCAGAGGTCGCTAAATATAAGAACATGGGATGACTCCCAATTGGCCGTTACTCCACCATCTTTTGATGTGCACATCTACAGACCAAACATACACAACAATCCAATAAAAAAACAGAAAGTAGTACTAAAAGAAAGCACTACCAGTAACAAACTTTTTTCCCTAGCAGGATTATGAACTGATGTTTCCATTCCTCATTTTTTGTACAAGAACAACATATGAAAAATGAACTTTTTTTCAAATTTTGAGTTCTACATTACTGATGTTTCAACCTAGAAAAAGATTCCTGAAGTGATTTCATTCCCTTGTATACAATTAACAAATCAGGAAGAACATATGAGAAATCAGGAGAAACACAGATCTGGGAACAAACCGGAAGAACAACATATGAAAAATCGGGAGAAACACAGATCTGGGAACAAAGAAAAAAAACGGGATACCTCAAAGTTTTGATGTAGAAATCTGGAAGAAAGGAGCGAAATAGAGAGCCTGCAAAAATGAAACATGGTCATCGGATATAGGTGTGAAAGAGTGAAGAAGAACAACCAACGGGAGAAGGAAATCCTAATTGTAAGGGCTTCCTCTGCTTCGTCGCCGATGAAAGGGTCACGGAACGTGGAGATTCTCGCCGCTGGAGAAGCTGTTTTGGCCGGCGATCAACGGCGGAAGAGAAGAGTCGGGAGCTAATGGAAGCTCGAGGGCGGAAGAACGCGGCCTAGGGCATGAATTGTGGGTCCCCGTGTTCTGGAGTCGTGAGAAAATATCACGATTCTAGAAACACGAAATTTCAGCGATTCGGGGCGGGGGCGATTTCAAAAGCTGGGGGGAGGGCGATTTTTTGTTTGGCGCGGATGTTCAGTAATTCACGGTGTGCAGCAGGCAAAACGCCACGCCAAACAAAGCCATAAACTATTGCGGCGTTATTGATAGCCTTGAAGTTTGTGAATTTTGATGGACCAACTTGGCTTTATGACAATTGACAAAAACGCCTAGCATGATGAATAACTCAAAACTTACAGCATTGAGAGGGATGAAGCTCATACCTACTTTATCCAAAAAGGATGCCCTGCTCAACGCTTACTCCTTCCAACAAGGATGCCCTAACTCAATGCTTACTCCTTCAAAAAAGGATCCCTGACTCCAAGAAGGAAGGGATTTGTCATTTTACTAATGGGGTCCTTAAGGAAAACGTGCTTCAGCTGATGGGGTAAGAAAACGCCAAGTCAATAAATTCCCTAGGGAAGACGTGATCCCTACTGATGTGCAATCTATCCTAAATGATTTGGGAGGCATCCACCCAGAGAGCTTTCCTTTGGGGCAACAAAATGCTTGACGAATTGATACCAAGCTCATGTAAAGACTAATCAAAGGCAAAGAGGCTTTGGCTCATATGGAACTCGAGTAGTACTCTTGTCATTCTCGTCAGAGGAGAAGTTGTTGAGTGAGGAGATTTACTCCACTTCCAATCTCACTTTGAATCTGCATTGTTCGCAAAAGGAGGCGACAAATTGTACATTAGCAATGACATGAACATTGCAAACGCTAAGAAATACCAAGTGTCAAAATGTGAAGTATGGGAGGTCTGATGCGGACGGTTGCACAAATATCAACCATAATCAGATCTCATGTTCAAGTTCTCCTCAAGAAGAGAAGTTTGACGTGGGTGACTACACTGGAGGCAATGCAGGTGACAATACTGATGGCCATGCAGGTGACTTCAACTTGGGTTATGCCATAAGCCCATCACGTAGTAGCTTTGCCGAGGAACCCATTGTTGAGGATTTACACTCATATATGCTTATGCCAATATTGTTTTTCATCGAACTCTCTCTGTTGAATTATTCCATTAGTTTTTGTTGAGCTTTTACTTAAGGACTCCGACTGGTGACAATTTGGAAGTTGTGCCACTCAATTCCAAAAGGGTGGTTGTCATTTTAATTTACTTATACTTTTTTGTCAAATTGTCAATATCGTGTAACATAATTTCAAATATTTCATGTTATTGTGAATACCCACGGTCAATTTACTATCTAGGCAATCCACATTGATAACGGAAAAAAGAGTATTTTTCATTTCAGTTTGAGGTGTATCTGTTGGATCACAATATTGTTTGTAGTTATGTCCTTACATACCACAATAAAATGTTGTGGTTAAACGAAAAAAATCTTCTCATGGAATTATCATTGCACTCTTTATTGGCAATCGCTTGCTCCAAATACTCTTTATTGATCCACCATTATTGCCGCACATTCCTATTATTGACCTTTCCATGATATGAACTAGCTACACTGTATCGTGAACAAGGGCACGGAAAATAACTTGCATTGCATGAAATTAAAGATATAAACTTGGGAGATGAGCTCCCGCCGAGCACCGAGAGGCTGGGTCCTCCAAAGCACCCCTCTCTCAAAATAGAGCCCAAGACCTAAGATTCCAATGATAATTTTCACCACCAAAGCAGCTCCTTATAAAGATGGAGACCCCACTACAGGACAAGAACACTGCACGACGAAATATATCAAAGACAATTTCATAATTAATTACGGACAATAAGATAATCTATAAAGGCCGCCGCATCTCTAAGAGAGCTCTCGTGTAGAGAGGACGGCCGTCCGAGTGCCCGTGTGCAAGCCGAATACATATCATTCGAACATACTATAACTTATAAAGCTGACCAAGTATCTTTGATTTTTCCCTCTTTTTCAGCTGATATGTTGTAAACAAGCAATAATGATTATTGTTCTTCTAATCAGTGCCCACTAGCTTCTGCGCACCAGCTTGTGTTTGAATTTCTAGTTCACCGGTTTGACCACATGATGAGACCCTAAATAAAAGATCAGGTAATTTTAGTAGCTTGCACGGAAAGTGCAAACTTAAAATTATTTAAAATGGATAAATTTTACATTTAAATTCAAAGTAAGAATGTTGATATTTAGAAGTTTGGAAAAGAATAGGAAATATTATGTTTGAAAATAATTTTGAAATTGATAAACACTCTTTGGAAATACCATTTGGAAAGAGTTATTTGGGAAATAACTATTTTGGCAATTCATCAAAGCCACCATGAAAGTACAGGCAACACTAATCTATATCTAAGGTGCACCGTGAAGAAGAAAAGGCAATGACCGGACATGTGGAGGGATGATTTGTCATTTCTCTCCTTTGCTGATTACTTCCTCCTATCCCAGTACGTTGTCCTCTCTACTGCTGCCCTAGCATCCTCGACGAAGACAACGCTCTCGCCGCCCCTAGTTCCAGCATCTGTCGCCAGAGGCCTCGACGTTCCAGCGATCCTTCGTCGTACCGGTCGGATCTTCAGCCTCCGCCAGTCAACACCAGTCAAAGGCT
Organism: Platanthera zijinensis; assembly: GCA_039513925.1. Classification (NCBI taxonomy): domain Eukaryota; kingdom Viridiplantae; phylum Streptophyta; class Magnoliopsida; order Asparagales; family Orchidaceae; genus Platanthera; species Platanthera zijinensis. The sequence continues at coordinate 232,261,248 of CM077080.1, forward strand.
TCAATTCCTCCGGGGGTGACGCAGGACAAATCTATAGGCGGCGGATAAACGGCGACCTAACCCTACATGCCAAGCAAATCTGACGGTGTGAGTTCAAAATAGATAATAAAAAATTAAATCCCACGCAGATATTTCAAAGCAAATCTGACGGGATGGCTGGGACCGGCGGCCTGTAGGGGAAAAGGTGGCGATTTGTGGGCTGAGGGGCGGCGGTTGGATGTGGGGCAGCTGGGGGAAAATAGAGGGTGGGCGGCGGCTTGGACAGAGCAGGGAGGAGGGATTTTGAGGGGGTGGGGGAGGCGGCGGTTGGATAGCATAGTGGAGGGTGGGGGAGGAGAAAATACAAAGTTACAAAAACCTTACCCAAGGAGTCGTCACCAAGGGGTTCCACGGAGTCGGCACCGCAGAGAAGATCACTGGAATGAAAGAAGGAGCTCTCCACACATTCAGCAATGAAAATGACAGCAGCCCTAAACAACCTATTTATAACAAATGAAAATTAGGACACCCGGAATCAACAACTATGATTGGTCGTTGGTTTCAGGGCCAAAACTACGTGAAATAATAACAAAAAAGACAAAGCTATATATGAAATTGATTCGCAGCGCAAATCCGGACACATCCACGAAGTCGGGTTATCGATCCGGGCACGCCATAGATGTAGAGCTGTCACTTAAAACCAAAAACTGTAAACCGAACCGGAACTGCAAAGAACCGGTCCGAACCGTTCGCTAATTATCCGGGTTTCGGTTTAAATTTTGGAACCGTGAACAACATTGGTTCGGGTATGGTTCTTTCATTTTATTATCCGGACCGGAACCGGGGCCGCAACATACAAGTTTCAAGCGGTTTCAAGAATTTTAGACCCGATCCGAACCGGGCCGAAGCAGAACCGAACCGCGACTCGTTTATTATTATTATTTATAATAGTTTTATTAATATTAATATTATTATTATATTGTTATTTTTTTTATAATCTATCTATAATATCTATACATACGATTAAAGTTAAATTGGTGCGGTTTATACTCAAACCGCAATCGTATCAAAGGGAGTCGTTTTTGACTGAACAAAATCGCACCGCATCAAAACTGTGCGGTGTGATTTGAACATTGCATCAACATTACACGATCATGATCTTTGAATTTTTGAATGAAGATTGGAGGCCCATGATTCATTTCAGCTCTCTGGAGCCAGAAATTCAAATTTTGAGTATTATTTAATACTAGTCAATGAAGAGCCGAAAAGGAAGAATAATTCCAAAAATTTTCCTAACATGAGTACCTGCAATCGATGTCTAGGAAGACTCAAAGAGGAAGGAACCACTAGTCGAAGAGGAGACGAAAAAGTTATGAAAAAAATGAATGTAACCTATACTAGTTGGAGATGATTAAAATGTCAGGCCCTCTCAAAGAAGTCGGTACGAATGATCACAACGGTATGTCGAGGTTTGGTAGATTTTGCACCGCCAAAAACCACGCCGCAAACTATGCAGATTTGCAACGAACGAAACCGCTCTACAACAAAACTGTTCGGCGTGTTTAAAATCAGTGCGGTCAGGTGCGGTTTTGCGATTTCAATTTTTAACTTTCAGTTCAACATACTATATTACACAAAAAAATACTTCATTTTGGTATAACGTGAAATTCTTACGTCCGGGCCCCAAACTTCAAGTTTTTTCTTACAAAAAAAAAACTAACTGGTTTATACTTTTCCCCTCAGGTGTTTTATTTTTGACCTCCATCATTCATCTGTCAAGTTTGGTTTTGGTTCTTGTTGGAACCGGACCGAACTGCATAGAACTGGACCGAAACGTTAGTGGCTGATTTGGTTTTGGTTCTTGTTGAACCGTAACCGGAACCGTTGACATGGCGGTTCCAAAAATTATTCTGGAATCGGAACCAGTAAAACTAAATAAGTTTTTGGTTCTAATTTGAAGAATTGTTATCTTAGCGGTTCGGTTCACGGTTTTAGTAAAATCGAAACCGAACTGGAACCGTGACAGCTCTACATATATGGTAAGTCACCACACCGCATCTGGAGGCCACCCCAACCCCTCATCATTTGTCGATTGTTGTCGACTCCAGTTATTACCTCCAGCAATTTGTCGTTGGCGGTCGTTCCACCTCTGTGCGACTAACCGGATCGGACTGAAGTTACTCTGAAGTATCCTTCTGTATCCTTGCTCCAATTAATTAGTACTACACTTATGCACTCCGTTAAATAATCTTAAGCTTTCCTCGAACGTTCTCGTTGTTTTAATTGTCGTTATTTCATAAATTATTGTTTGTGAATATGTTTGTGAATATGCTTGTGAAAATTTACAAATGCCGCCTCGAATCGACCCTTAAAAATGCTAGAGATTTTCTTTGCGAATAACGATTACTGGGCTCTCGGAATTTCAACGTTAAATGTGATCTCACGCTCAAAACTCGATTTGACCCTTTGGCCTACAAAAATTATCTTGTTTTTTAAAACCCTAATTTTGATCTACGTCAATATCATATCAACATCCTCAGATCAAATAACTTGAAAGTATAAATGCATGGTCCACTGCATTTTGCATTCTTATAATTTGGATCTACCTAAAAATTGTTGTACTAAAAAACAGTCTATTGATTTAGAAGCTAAACTCTTCATTGTGAGTGGGTAAGGGAGGATGATGTAAATATAAAGTGCTGCAATGTTTTAGTGCTAAACATTATGTTATCCTGTAATTTCTTTTGATGGTGCCTCTTACTGCCTTCAGAATTCTCACAATTATCTCCTAAATATTCTAAATAATGACTATAAAATTTCCTTTTTTAACAGAGAATGCTCGTGTTATGGTTCTAGCTGCTACTAACAGGCCAAGTGAACTTGATGAAGCCATACTTAGGCGCTTTCCCCAAAGTTTTGAAATTGGCATTCCAGATGAAAATGAGAGATCACAGATACTCAAGGTGATTTTAAAGGGGGAAAAGATAAAAGAAGATATTGACTATGATAGCATAGCCCGTGTATGTCAAGGTTTTACAGGCTCGGATATTTTTGAGCTTTGCAAACAGGCTGCCTATATCCCTGTTAGAGAGCTTTTGCAAGCCGAGAAGGAAGGAGAAGAACCCAATGTAAGCTTTCCATGCTTTCTCTTCTCCTGCAAAGCATTTCATAATAGAATTGCGTCATTTGTTTCAATCATAAGTTAGTTTCATTTATTTGTTCACGGGTTAACTATGTTGAGGAGAGTCCCACATCGAGAAAACAATATAGCATTGTGCACTTAATATACATCTTGGGCCCCTCCAACTGCAGTCAATTAGTTAGGTTTGATGCTTATGTTCTAATATGATATCAGAGTATGCTGGGACCAACGGCTTAACTTTCATTTCAGCCAATAAGAAAAAATAGTCTAGATGTCAGAGGCTAAAGATTTTCATGTGAGGGGCATGTTGAATATACTCTTTCATAGGGAAATTAATGTAGCATTTTACACTTTATACATATGTATATATATATATAAATATATATATAAATTTACCTATATGCTATATTATTAATTTACCATCATTATTTATTGAAATCAAATTAATGAATTTATGAAATAAACTACAATATTATAATATATTTATGACGAAGCATATATTATACACTCTCCCCTTCTCTCGCCCCTCCCTCTCTCTCTCTTCTCCCCTTCTCTCTCTCCCTCTCTTTCTCTCCCATCCCTCAGTCAGCTATAATCTTAGGAGAGCTAGTGAGATGTAGTTTTTTAATTGAGAAAATATTGTACGGCTGATAAATAAAACATTCAGATCTGACGGTCTGAATCCATTCAATGAGTTTATAATTCATAAATTTGATATTTCTTTATATATGTTAGATATATATATCTTGCCCCTCCACCACAGCCAATTGCTTTTATGTTGGATATAATTAGTTTCTAACAAACATGAGTGAATTACAGAACACTTTCCAACAAAAGATAAGGTTTTGACTAAGTTTCTAATATACATTGTTAACATACATGTACAAAAAAAACCTCCAGAGGGGTGATCCCAATAATTGACCTTGCAATTCTCTACTTTCGATTTTTTTTCTGGACATGAAATAATGTTTAAGTTCCACTATAATAACACAAGTCACTGACTTCACTTCAGTAAAAACAGGCTTTAAGCTGTATGAATGAAGACCTTATGCACTGGGAACTCTTATTTCCCTTTTTTTTCCCTCTCTCTCATAGGTTCCAAGAGCATTGAAGCAGGCAGACCTGGAGAAAGCGCTAACTACCTTCAGAAAAGACAAAAGATCGGCTGTCGGATACCAGCCCGACTGGCAACCAGCACCATGGGCCCGGCCATCGGATTCTGATGACAATCAGGTTCAAAATGCCATCTTCCAAATCTCAAAGCTAATGTCTCTTATTATGAACACCCAGCCTGAAGCTCTTGACCCTTAGTTTGCTATTTACCCTCGATCATTTTCTGCAGCGCTGTCCTTAACTGATCTATTGTGAAATTTAACGTGGGAAATTCAGCTCTCAGGAATTTTAGTTTCGTTTAGGTGCGGTTGACTCGACTCGACTCGATTCGATCACCCTTGTAGTTGTTCTTGCTCGAGTATTTTAATTTATAATGTTTTGGTGTGAAGTGGCGGCTTCATATGTTTCCAGTTCATGACATTATATTTTTGTATGATAGTGACATTAAAGAGCCACATTACAGGAAACATGCTGCTAAATTTCTGGTACTATAGTTATGTATATGTGTTCACAGATATTTTTGTAGTTTTATACTCAAAATTTTATATTAACTCTTCCATGCCCTGATACTGAGTAATCTTTTATATTTTGGCTCCGTTTGGGAGGACTTATGTTCACCGGCCAAGCGGTCACGACAAGGTCCGGTTCATTCGGTCGTGACCGCTTGGCCGGTGAACATAAGTCCTCCCAAACGAAGCCTTTGTTTGTTCATTTGTAGCGTTTATATCTTTGCCATATATAAAAATATATGAATGTCATGAAATCAAAATTCATTGAAATAATATCAGCTATTAGAATTATTTTTCATCAATCATTGATGTTTTTTTATTAAACAATTAAAAATGTATAGATATCCTTAAACTACTGCCATTTAAAAATATATAGATATCCCTAACCTACTACCATTTTAAAATGTATAGATATCCTTAAGTTAAAAAAAGAGGGAGAGAGCGAGAGAGAGAGAGAGATCCTAAAGCTATTGTTATTGAAGGTGGTGGAATTTATATTATATATATTATATAATATATATTAATATACGGAATTTAAGAGAGAGAGAAAGGGAGAGTAAGGGAGAGAAAGAGGGCAGGGGAGAGAAAATAATTTTTTTATGTCAATGCGTATATTTTTTTGCAAAATAAAAATTGTAATAATGATTTATATTTTTTGCGGTCATTTTGAATACTCATATGTATACTTTGCGGACGCTGCCCGCAAACGCATTAAGCACATGCGAAGCCCGTGCGAAGGCAGGCAAAGCCCGCCTGAATGCGTCCGAAGACCACCCGAGAGAATCGAGCCGGGCGGGCTATGTTTATAAAAACAGTAATTTCCTCAACTTGTAAAATTGGAAGTGCGGTTTATGTTTATTTAATCACAGCTGCTACAGTTCATTGGGAAGCTTGAGTGGCTGGCGGGTTCAATTGGAGCAGTGTTTTCATGCCGCGTATGGAGCAAATGCTGTCGCAAGGCAGGTAATCAAATGGCCGGGGGCACACGCTGCTTCTGCTCCCACAGCAAGGAGGAAAATTCCGGACCGGTGAACATAAGTCCTCCCAAACGAACCATTGGATTATTAATTACACTTTAACACTATAATGAAGATTATCAAGAGAAGATCAAACTTTGATATAAAAAATGAAACGGAACAGGAAATCTGAACAGAACAGAAAATCAAACTTTGATATAAAATAAGGGCGCTGATATCAGTTTTGGCTAGCCGCGCCGCACTTTCTCCTAATTTTTCGCGTCTTTTGAAAATACGTCTTGTACATGCATTTTTAGGAAAAGTGTTCAACACGAAAGTAGTATCTTGTTGAACACTTTTCCTTAAAATACATTTACCAATGCATATTTCCAAAGTACGCCTTGTGCATGCATTTTTAGGAAAAGTGTTCAACACAAAAGTTGTAGATCTCATCGAGATCTGCAAACTCTCGTGTTGAACATTTTTCCTAAAAATGCATGTACAATGTGTTTTTCCTAAAAACATGAAAAATTAGGAGAAAGTGCGGTGCGACTAGCCAAAACTGTGGTGCGGATATCAGCGCCCTAATGACAAATTGAACAAGCTTTGACAAAAAAAATCAGGCAGCTATCCCCTCCCCCTCATGTCATGCCTGAGAGTAGCCACCCTGTCACCAAGCCTTTGCTCGCCCGAGAAGCTCTTTAAGATTCGAAATCTGGGTCGGCGTCCTCGTAGCACCGAATCATAGAGTTCTCTTTGTCCTTGATGGTGGAGTCGTCGGTGGTTTTGGTGTACTGCCTCATCACCGGCTCTACGATCATCTTCCAGGCTCCAACTGCAGTCATCCGCAGGAAGGCACGCACGAAACTGCCTCTGGAAGGAGTTGCAGGATGAGGATCGCAAAGAGGAGTTGCAGGACGAGATCGAGAGAAGTCACCATTGTCAATATCAAGAAAGGAGAGATCGTGAGGAAGAAGCACTTCACGCGGGTATGTTGCGGGGGATCTTGAGCCAGACGCAAAAGACGCTTATGAACCGGAACTCCCCTCCTCGTGTCTTGGATTTGACTTGGAGCCAACTTATTTTAAAAATGGACTGGTTTCTTTATCAGCCAAACAACCAAAATGGAGCAAATGCCATTTTCTGGAGACCACACCGAAGCTGATCGGCGGAAACAAACAAAAGCGTTGGGGTGTAAGTTGTTTGGTTTGAGTTGGTTTTGTCTAAACCCTTCGACATTGGATCTCCAAGGGTCGGTTTTGATCCAATGGTTCGGTTCTTTTTCGATCCAATTTTGATTGGTTTTAGTTGGTTTGATTTTTCGATAAAAATTGTGCAAGGATGTAGATGTCGGATGTCAGGAACACATCGGTTTAGATTTTTTATGTCGGTTTTAATATGTCGGCAAGATTTTATATATCGGGTTTTAGAATTTAATTATTTATATACATAACTTCTCAAATTATCAAATTAGTATGACTATTTTATGCTATATGAGTAATAATAGTATAATACATAGAAGAAACTCAAAGGCAGTAGTGTACAACCCCAAATTGTCAAGCCCAGCCCAACTCGCCCCCAAAGAGGGGGGAAGCTCGTGCCGGCCATGCGAGTAGGCCGTCTCGAGGAGACCTTGCGAGCTGACCTTGTCATACCAGGTGTGAGGCGACCTCTCCATTTCAGGCAGCTGCGAGGCGACCTCTTTATTTAAGGTAGCCGCGTGCCCAACGAGCTCTTGCATGCCAAAAAGATTGTTATGCCCATGGATTGGAGTTTGTCCATAAATAGGACCCTGAGCCACAAGTTGAGGGAAACCTTGACCCCCCCTTATGGGGGTGAGTACAGTATGTACCTCCCTTGTGCCGAGCTCAACAATGACTTTAGGAGGGGAAATTCATTTCGAATTCTGGGTGTGTGGCGAGATCTTCTCGCTGCAGCACGCGGGTCTTGTTTGTAGGCAATTCAGAGCTATTTTTTTGGCGATCACTAAATTAGTAAGCTCCTGTCACTCCCTTGATCCGAACTCAGGAACCAATTTTCTTGATTCCAACAAGCAAAAAGTCAAGAAATTGTTTACGATGATCGAAAATAATGATCTTTATCACAAATTAATTATTCCTATTTTATGAGAAAGTGATGTTGTCTTTTAGTAGTTGCACTGTAACTATATATATATATATATATATATATATATATATATATATATATATATATATATATATATATATCCCCTCTCTGTAATAAATAGAGAAGTTTTTTATTTTAAATCAACAAAAAGGTTTTCTTCTGGTTCTCTCTAGCAATCCAGTTTCTCTTATCATGGTATCAGAGGCATAGATCGGCGATCTTCGATCTTCCATTCATGGCGTCGATCGTGAGCACGAATTTTTCCACCACTACTGCTTCTTCTCCGTCTTCCTCTCATCCACCAATTGATTTTTCCAGTCCGTATTATGTTCATCCTGGAGAAAATCTTGGCACTCAGCTAGTTTCTTCATTACTCACCGGCGATAATTTCCAATCTTGGTCTCGTACAATGTACATGGCAATCAAGACAAAGAACAAATTGCAGTTTATCGACGGACGATTTCCGAAACCTAATCCCAATGATCTTACATTTGAGGCTTGGGATCGCTGCAATAGTTTAGTTCTTTCTTGGATCTGCCAATCCTTGTCTCCGCCGATTACTCAAAGTATTTTATGGCTCAATACGGCATTAGAGGTATGGGCTGATCTTCGTACTCGATATTATCAGGGTGATGCTTTCCGAATTTCTCAACTACAACAAGATTTATACATGTTAAAGCAAGGCAGTTCTTCGATCACTGTCTATTACAATCAGCTGCAGAGCATATGGCAAGAATTGGACAATTTTCGACCTATTCCCTCTTGTACATGCTCTGTTCCATGTACCTGTAATGTTCTCCCAATCATCCGTTCATACAGGGAAAGTGATTATGTTATTCGGTTTCTCATTGGTCTTAACGAGCAGTATTCTGCAGTTCGATCCCAAATTATGCTAATGGATCCTTTACCAAGTATATCTAAAGTGTTCTCGTTACTAATTCAACAGGGAGGCGGATGCATACTCCAATTCTGGAGTCCCCGGTCTTTGCTAATGCTATTGAATCTCAATCTGCTGCCAAAACAAACATTGACAGCATCTATGGAGGCACCACCTCTTTCTCTCGAGGACGAAACAATTTGGGACGAGGACAATCTCCCAAAGTCTGCAATTATTGCAAGAAAACTGGTCATACAATTGATGTATGTTACAAGAAACATGATTATCCTCCCCATTCAAGAAACCTCAACATAATCCTTTCGTCAATAATTGCTCTGTTTTTCCCAGCGAAAAGCATGGAGACAGTGATGTTGCTCAATCTTCCAAAGAAAATATTCACAATTTTTCAGCCTCATTTACACCTGAACAATAACAACTCATCATGACTATGATCTAACAGTCTTCTCTTAAGACCACTTATTGTACCAATCAAGTAATTACTCCTGATTCTGCCACTGACGAACACGGGCGAGTTTCAGGTATTGCTTATATACAAACTTGCCTCACGGATTCTGAGCTATGGATTCTTGACTCAGGTGCCACAAACTATGTTTGTCATTCATTAACCAATTTTCAAAGCTATAAGCACATAACTCCTATTCGTGTGAAATTACCCAATGGAACAGAAATCTCCACTGCCATCTCTTGAACAGTTGTTTTCTCCACTCATTTCTATCTTACTAATGTCCTTTATATTCCTACTTTTTGCTTCAATTTGATTTCTATTTCCAAGCTCACTACGGATTTACCTTGTAAACTAATTTATTCACATAATCTTTGTCAAATTCAGGATCTCGAGACTCTGAAGATGACTGGTACAGCTGAGTTGAAGCATGGATTGTATGCAATGGTCTCCACCACTCTACCTGTTACCTCCTTTTGTTCTGTAAACAATTTCTCTAGTTACAATATTGATTTATGGCATGTTCGACTTGGTCATTTGTCTCATGATAAACTTTTACATATGCAAACACTCTATCCTTTTATATTTGCTATCAAAAATAAAGATCCCTGTAATGCTTGTCATATGTCTAAGCAAAAGAAGCTCTCGTTTCCTCATAGCATTACTCAATCCACTTCTAATTTTGATTTGATACATGTTGATATTTGGGGCCCTATATCAATTTCTTCAAATTTTGGACATAAATATTTTCTTACTATCATTGATGATAAGAGTAGACATACTTGGGTAATTTTTATGAAGCTCAAGTCTGATACTGCCACTTATATTAAATCATTTGTTGCCTTGATTGCTACTCAATTCAATCATAATATCAAAATCATTAGATCTGATAATGGTTCGGAGTTCAAACTTCCTTTTTTATGCCTCCAAAGAAATTCTGCATCAAACTTCTTGGGTTGAGACTCCACAACAAAATGGTATTGTGGAGAGAAAACATCAACACATCCTTGGGACCACCAGAGCTCTTCTATTTCAGTCTAATCTCCCAAAGTGTTTCTGGAATTATGTCATTACTCATGCTGTCTATTTGATTAATCGACAGCCCACCCCTTATCTGTCCAACAAAAGTCCTTATCATGAGCTATATGGCCATCTTCCCAATCTCTCAAACCTTAAAGTTTTTGGTTGTCTTGCTTATGCTACAACTCTCTCAGCACATAGGCAAAAACTTGACTCTCGGGCCAGAAAAGGAGTATTTCTGGGCTATAAACCTCACACTAAAGGGTTCACGTTATTTGATCTTCATAACTGTGAAATATTTACCTCCAGAATTGTTCATTTCTACGAACATTTGTTTCCTTTTTCTCAACCACAATATCTAGCATCTACCTCTGGTCCATCATCATTTGTTGTACCTACCTATAATTAATATTTTTTCTTTGATCCCCCTGATACAATTCAGTCTATCCCTCCTAACACTGTTGTGCCTGCATCTATTTCCTCAACCACAAACAACTCCTCCAATGTCCCTATCTCTTCTTCTACTCTTCGTCAATCACAAAGAGAGAGAGAGAAATTCCTACCTGTTTGCAGGAATATCATTGCAACATGGCCAGTTCAACTGCTGAACCAACATCTACCATTGTCAGGTATCTTATTTCTCAGTCTGTTTCCTATGCTAATTTGTATTCTCGACAACAATGTTATTCCAAAGCTATCTCATCTTCTATTGAGCCACCCACCTATGCCCAAGCTATCTTACATGAATGCTAGAGAACAGCTATTCAACAAGAGTTAAAAGCTCTGAATGATAATCAAATATGGTCTCTCACACATTTACCACTTGATAAACGGTTAATTGGATGCAAGTGGATCTTCAAAGTTAAACATCATGCTGATGGAACGATTGAAAGATACAAAGCCCGATTAGTGGCCAAAAGATATAGTCAAACGGCTGGGATTGATTACTTAGAGACTTTTTCCCTTGTTGTTAAAATGACTACCATTAGAGTCCTCTTATCTCTCGCATCCACATTTCACTGGCATCTTCAACAATTAGATGTCAACAGTGCATTCTTACATGGTGATTTAGATGAGGATGTCTATATGGAGTTACCCCCTGGATTAACAGTCACTGATCCAACCATGCTGTGCAAACTTCACAAGTCGTTATATGGTCTTAAGCAAGCAAGTCGACAATGGAACACAAAACTGAGTGAAACATTACTACAATGTGGATATGTTCAATCCAAAGCTGATTACTCCCTCTTCACAAAGTCTGTTTCACACCAGTTCACTGCTATCCTAGTTTATGTCGATGATCTCGTTCTTGCTGGCAACGATTTAATTGAAATCAACGATGTAAAAACACTTCTGCATAGCAAATTAAGCATAAAGGATTTAGGGGATCTAAAATTTTTCTTAGGGTTTGAGGTAGCAAGGAACAACAAAGGGATTACCATCTATCAACGAAAGTACTCCCTGGAATTACTTCAGGATTCAGGTTTACTTGCTGCCAAACCCTGTTCAACTCCAATGGATTGTGTCATAAAACTGCACAAATCTTCAGGACAGGTATTTCATGATATACCTGCTTATCGACGTCTCCTTGGGCGCTTACTATACCTCACTCATACACGGCCAGATATTTGTTATGTAGTCACATACCTAAGTCCATTTCTTCATTCACCAACTGTAGAACATCAAACAACAGCTCTCAGAATTCTGTGGTACATTAAAGGGTCTCCAGCAAAAGGTTTATTCTTTCCTGCTTCCTCGGATATGAAACTAATAGCTTTTAGCGACTCTGATTGGGCGGGGTGTCCTGGTACGAGACTATCTGTCACTGGTTTTTACTTCTTTTTAGGTTCATCACTGATTTCTTGGAAATCCAAGAAGCAACCAACTGTGTCTCGCTCGTCTTCAGAGGCAGAGTATCGCGCTTTGGCCCAGACTGCCTGTGAAGCCCAATGGCTCATATACTTACTCAAGGATTTTCATATTCCAGTTTCTACTTCTGTTAATCTCTCTGTGACAGTCAGTCTGCTCGTCACATTGCCACTAATCATGTATTCCATGAGCGCACAAAGCATATAGAGATAGATTGCCATCTGATCAGGGAAAAGATTCAAGCTGGTTTGATTCATCTATTGCCAATATCCAGTAATTTACAAATCGCAGATATTCTGACCAAACCGTTGGCAGCTGGTCCTTTTTCTCACTTTCAGTCCAAGCTTGGAATGTTAGACATTCACCTTCCAGCTTGAGGGGGACTATCACAAATTAATTATTCCTATTTTATGAGAGAGTGTTGTTGTCTTTTAGTAGTTGCACTATAACTATATATATATCCCCTCTATGTAATAGATAGAGAAGTTTTTCATTTTAAATCAAGAAAAAGGTTTTTCTTGATTCTCTCTTGCAACCCAGTTTCTCTTATCAATCTTTCAATACAAAATTCAAAAAAATCAAACATATTCAAAGACACTGGAAAATGGGCACAAAGCGAGGGGAACCTGAAAGATGGTTGAGAGCTAGAGCATAGAACAATCCAAATTGAAAAATATGTCAAAATAATATTTCGCAAAAGAAATATTAGAACGCATCGTTTTGCCCATAAAATCTTTATTTCAGTTGACATGTCGGCCATATCGAATGCTATCCACAATAATAATTATTGATAATCTCTTTGCTACTTATAGGCAAATAAGAGAAATAAGCGACCCAAAATCAAATCAAGATTTGAATGGGGCTCAATGATTTCAGTTTGGTTTAAGGCCTCATTTGATTTGGCTTTTGACGCCAATGTGTTTAATGCAAACGTATCGGGAACCTTTATTTTCATTTGCTTTTCCGCAAGATTTTCGAATGGCTCCTAAACTCTCCGGCCACAAAAAAATGCGTCTCGAAACCCGCAGGATCCCCTCTAGTTTATCGCGTTTAGGTCATATGTTTCTAAAGATGTGCTCGCTCTAAATAACATCTTCTATTAAATTAAAAGTGACTTGAACCTCTACCCAATGCCCAAAAGAGGTGGAAGGTGACCCTATTTGAGAACGTTGAGTTAATGAACTCCGATATGAGTTCCGTCAGTTCCTCTAAACTTGTATAATTGATACCAGTGTGATGTAACTCGTTTTATTGCAATCTGAGGTCTCACAGTAAATATGATCGTTTTGACCTTTTTAGCACGCCGCGACGCACAAATTTTGGATATTTAGCAAACGAACTCTGATTTGACCTTGGTTAGCGACATTGGATTTGTATGGTCAATACGAAGTCAATGGAGGTCGCTCCGGTCAATTTCAATGATGAGTGGTCAATCTGTGGTCAAACCAAGCATTATCATGCACCAAAAAGCGTGCGCACACCAATTATGACTAAATACCCCAACTTGACCCATCTCTCAATGACATGAACCTATTTTGACTTTGACCAGCATGAGGGACCCATCTTAGGGTTGACTTTGATCAAACCCCCTAAAAACCCATTTTTTGAAATTTTTCCTTATTGGGCTTGTCCAAACTAAACTCCACTTGGGCTCCACCTTGGACCCTCTTCCAATGGGCTTCCAAAATAGTAAGACCTTTGGGTTTGCATCTTTGGCCAAGGAGAAAGGCCCAACACTTTCCCTTCCCTTCTCCTTTCTTCAAACCTGTCACAAGCCAAAGGCTTCCCCTTCTCCCTTGATGATGACATCTAGCATGCACTTGCCCACTCATATGGTGTAACCTGGATGGAGCACATGGAGGGAAGGATAGGAGAATTCCTCTTATTCGTATTAATCTCACATCGTCTATGAGCAAATGGATGGCCCCTCCTTGGCTATAAATTGTCCCCCTCTGCCTGAGTTGTAACATTTCTCAAGCAAATGGACCTCTAAGATGGTTTTGTCATGAATAGGTCATAACAAAACCCTAGGAAGCTTAAAGAGACCATGTGAACTAAGGCATGAAGGTGGAAATCACCTTGGTTTGCCAATAGCACAACGCAACCACCAAACCTAGGGTTTGACTTTATGGTTTCACTTTGACTCCTTCACCCCACTTGAACCTTCCTAGATCTAAGGGAGGTCATTGGGTCACTAAGGACCCATTGGGGTCAACCCAAAGAGGTCAAGTTGACCAAAGTCAACCTAAACCTTAAAATAGTCAAAGTGCCCTAACTAGGGTCAAGTGACCTCCAAGGTGCCCAAACCAACCCTACTCATATCTCCCTAGACCTTAAGGGGGGCCAATGGGTCACTAAGGACCCATTGGGGTCAACTCAAAAGGTCAAATTGAGCAAAGTCAACTCAACCCTAAAATGGGTCAAACTAACTCAAGTTGATCTCACCTAGCCCAATCCACTTGGGCTAGCCCAATTTGAGTGGTCTACAAGCTTTAGGAGGCTGATATTTATCTAAAATGCCACTCAAATTCTGGAGATGGTGATTATGAGAGTGAAATCTCATTTTCCCTTTAATGGAAGAGAGAGAGAGAGAGAGAGAGAGAGAGAGAGAGAGAGAAGGTCATTCATGGTCAAGGGAGGCCAATGACCACCTCTCTTCAATTCCAATCGCTTTGTTCATCTCCCCTGACCAGTTCTGAGGAGATCAAGAGGTTTTCCAGGCTATTCAGTGGCTGGATTCAGAGGAATTTAAGTTGGCTGAAAACTCCACTGATGGTCATTAATGACATTGAAGTCGTGACCCTCCCTCTACCCCAACTAGTTCTTTTAAGAGCTTCCCCGGGCACTGAGCAGTCATTTCCACAATCCCCCTGAAGGAATTGATCTCTCGGGATAGGAGGAGGCAGATCACCCGAAACGCCACCACGGACAATGGCAACCTGACGATCGGCCAGGCTCCAGTCCTCCCAAAAGGTCCACTTCTCCTCCTCTCCCCTTGTGCCAGTATCCTAGATCAATTAGGAGAGAAATCGGGCTCAATTGAGACCGATCTAGTGAGAAAATTTAGAGAATTTTCATGAGAAAAAGTAGTTGCGGGTTCGCCGGAAACGGCCTCTCCGACGGCCATGATGCCGCCAGCGATAGCCCCCACCTCAAAGGAGGTGGTGGTGGCCGGCCAGGGAGGCGGCCGGGTGGCCGGGAAATCACGGTCAAAGAAGCCCCAGGTCGGGGCAATCTGAACCTTTGGCGCGATGGGGATGATGAAGGGATGTTATCCATCTTGCGCCAAGATTCGTGCTGTCGGATGTATAGTTAGGGATTAATAAATATTCCATTTCATTTCATTATGTCACAGTTTATGTAGTGTTTTAAATTAAATATTAAAAATATTTAAGGTCCTCTACAGTAAAAGTGGCCAACATGAAAGTTGTAGCTCTTAAGGTCTAATTTATTTTAAAATTTGTTTTCACCCATTTGGATCAGTGGTCTGACCACAACACTCAAAATGGTGCAGTCTATACATAGAGTTAATCAGAGACTAAATTGAGTGCCCCCATCAATCTAGACATCCAAAAGACTTAAAATTTGTACTGAAGCTCACTTAAGTCTATACCTCTAACATATTAAAAAATGGGAATTTTTTAAAAACATTTTCCTATAGTTTTTGTAAAAATATAATAATTCATGTATGAGTTAATTAGAGGGTCTAATGACCTCATAATTTGCCAAAATTTTGGTGGATTACCCTTAGAGTCATAATAGGTTACTTATAAAAATTTCAGCCCGTTTGGGGTTGATTTGAGTAGGTATTGATGTGAACAAAATTTGATCCCTAAGGGGGCAAATTAGGGCAAATGGTGTTTAATGGGTTGTGTGGCCAATCCTCACCCAAAAGGGATGGTCCTTAGGCTACAAATTTATTGTCATAAAAATACCCTTATAGAAGATTTTGGGTGGTTTAAGGTTGGTGTGCCCTAGAACCCTAGGGTTGAGTTTTAAGCTCAATGAAGGACATGAAATCATATGTCCTTGGAATGTCTTGTAAATTGGTAAATGAGTTCATAGAGTGTAAATAAGCCCTAGAAAATGTTATTAGAATTTTTAGGAGCAGTTAACCCCTCTGAAATAATTTAGGACCAATTAGGGTACTTTTACTCATAAATTTTATTGCATGTTTATATGATCTTGGATGTTCATGAAATTTAGGCAGTGATCTTTTATTGATGTTAATGTTCTCTGAAAATTTTGCTATGAATTTTGGATTAACATTTATAGTACTTTATTAACAAACCCTAAGTTTGTCTTGATCATAAGATAATTATTTATGGGTTAATTATTCACTAAAAATTATGAAATTTGGTCAGAGGGCATTTTAGGGCATCATGATGTATCGTGAATATTTATAAAATTATTGGAAGCCTTTTCATATAGGATCCTTCACAAAGTGCCCAATGTTGAATATCTTTAAATAAAATATGTATGTGACCAAATGGATATAGAAAATTATTATTTTTGTTCAGGAGGCTGTTTTGGATCCTTCATAAAATATGTATGTGACCAAATGGATATACACTTGTCGTAATTTTTTTGAGGTCATATCTTATCAGGAAATTATACTTGGTGTTCAAAAGCCTAGGTGACCTGATTTTGTAGAAAATATAATAAATGACAAATAAATTAGGAAAATTATAATCTTCTGGATTTATTCATAAAGTGTCATGATAGACCCCAAATAATAATCTTAGATCATTTGGATGATCATTGGAGTATCAACATTCATGCACACCATGTAGCTCATTAGGTCTACACATAGTAAAAACTGTAGAACTAAGGAATCATATGTACCTATAGGATAAAGGGGTAGCTAGTGCACCTAATCTGGTTGAGTATGAATGAGGTCACCAATGGAAGTCAAGCTGTGAGAACTGGGTTGACTAGGGGCAAGGTTGTGTTCGGGATCGACGATGGATCGTCTTTCCCTTGGAGAAAGTCTAAATACACATAGGGCTAGTTCAAGTGTAATGCTAAGAGAGTTTAGGACATGGGTAAATACCAATAATAATAAGTACCTTGCGAAAGAGAGCTTTGAGCTTCAGCCCATCGTAGTTCCTAGTGTCCTCGAGAGCCCTTCACAGGGAATGCCCTTGGCAGTCCAAGGTTAACCCTAAATTGTAAGGCTAAACTGTTAGTGCAAGATTAATTCTAAGTACTTCACTATTTCTCACCCCGTAGTCACGGGAGGTTAGTTTGGTTTAGACTCACAGGCGGAAGGCTCGGCGCTGGTGGGTACAGACTGGTTAGTCCAGGGAGCTAGTGGCTTGGAAGGTTGTTGTGACAGACAGGTCAGTCTGGGGAACTGATCGCTCAGAGATTCATATTTATCATAATTGCATGTGCATAAAAGTGGTGGGTCTTTAGTTCGCTCTAGTCGTCGCACCGACAGAGGAATGATGACTCTGGAGGGTGCAGTAGTTAGGACTAGCTTGCCAGTGTCTATGGAGACGCTTACCTAGTGACTCTACACTTGACCACGAAAGACCGACGGGTTTGTCAACATTAGTATGTGGTGACTCTGGTGTGTCCTTCAGAGACGTACGTAAGGGCTAGACCTGGTGGTGCGGTTACCCACCTAGGTGTGGGGTGGCCCAACCCACTATCTTCGTTGTCCACTACAGAGGCTCCTGAGAGTGAAGCTAGCTTTCAAAACTGGAGAACTAAAGGTTTGTGCGCATAGAGTCTTGTGTGTGTGTTGTACTTGTATGAATATAACATTAAACCAGTATAACATAGCATATCATGTCATCATTACATTTAAACCTCTATCCCTATCGTATAAATTGGTATGAGACTTTTTATACGACAGGCCTTGTAAAACGACCCCTTAACTTATGAGTTTGTATGAGCATTCTTATAAGTTAAGGTTACTTATTATATAGCTTACTTTACTTTACTTTATCAGTGATAGAAGGTATCGTAGTTCTTTACTTGTACTTTTATTACTTATAATGTAGTATGTGCTTACTGCTCTGTACTTTACCTTGTTTACATTACTGCTATCTTGTTATAGTTCCCTTATGCATACTCCTGCTATGGTAGTTGTCACCTGCTCTTGTTCATTCTCCACCTTAAATATCTTTTCTTTCCTCCTCCCCGCACGTTTCCTAGGAGTCGCGGGGGTGAGACGAGGACGTTAGTGGCTTAGTCTTTTGACTAACGATCGGTGGACCACATCATTTTTGGAATTCGAGGTGATGCACCAGTCGCAGGAGGATGGAAGGACTCGAGGAGCAGTTGTTACGCACTACCACTACTACTCGGCGATAGGTCGAGGACGTTTTTCAATTTGCTTCTACTAGATGTGTGAGTTGTGTGAGAGAGATCTTTTGTATTAGACATGTACCGGGCTTAAGCTCATTTTTCTACTCTCTTTCATACTTTGTACCCATTGTGGCCTATTACTCTTTTATATATATTGATGGTGAGTTGTGATTTGTGGACTTGTATTACTCATTTACTTCACTTTTGTTGGCCTGCTGTGATGTGATCGTTTTAGCCTGCAGGATCGACGTCGTGTAGTGGCATTTAACTTGGTATTTGGAGTCACCGTAAGGAGGCAGTTCTGGGCGTAAGACCCGGTGGTGAAAAAAGGGGGTCTTACATGAGCTCACACAGCTAACCCCCTGCCCTAGCCTCCCCTCGCTGAAAACAACCACACCCGAAAACTACCACTTCCGCCACCTCTAATGGCTAACCTTCCAGGCAGCTCCCGAACCAACCAATAGCAGGTGGAAATTATTCCCCTCCTTCTTCCCTAACCCCCTATCGTTGTGTGTGTGCCTCCCAGCCGCTGGAGCGCTGTCGCAGCCACCCGAACCTTACTCCAGGTTCGGGCAGAGGGCTGGCTTAGACCAGTGTCGGTCGAGGCCAGAGGAGGGTGCTACCTCATCAGAGGCACCTCCTCCAGGCAGGAGGAGGCGGTGGTGCCGCCGAAAAACGTGTTTCCGACGGCACCTGAAAATAGAGAATTTTCTTCTCAGTATTTTCTTTTTGTTTGCTGGCGGCGGCCGGCGGCGCACGGCCACCGGACCACCGCCGGAGGGAAAGCCGACCCTCTACACGCTGGAAAGGGGGTGACATCGTGGCCTGGGATGCACTAGAGAGGCGGGGCGGCGTGACATCGCCAGGAGCAGAGCAAGCAGCGCCGCCCGCTCTCGGGTTGAGAAAATCCGACGGTGGGCAACGGCACCGGGCCGCCGGGCCACCGCCTAGAGGATCGTCAACCCCCAGGGAGTTGATCGGGGGAGGCGCCGACGTCTTATAGCTGTCGGCTGGCGGTGGTAGAGGCTTACCTTTACTGCACCGCCGACGAGGAGCAGATGTCGTCTGATCTTTGTGATAAAGATTAGATGGCGGTAATTTCATCAAATTATCGCCCTTGTATGAAATTCTGGATCCCCACAGCGAATCCAATCCCGATCTGCTGTGGGGACAGAAGGATGATTTGCGCCGTCTGGATCAATCTCAGTCGCGGAATCCAGATGAAATTGCTATTTGCATACCAAATCAATACAAAAAAATGATGATTTTTTTAGGGAAATATAGGCTCGTAGAGAAAAAATCTTTGAACACGAAAGTTGTTACCCTTGCAGAGGGCTATCTCTACAATTTTTTTGGAAATTTTATGATTTGATTTAATATTTTAAAAAGTGTAGATAAAAATTATTTGGCCAATTTATAGACACAAAAATGTTCGGGAAATTTTGAAAAAATTTATAGGCTCATTTAAAGCCATCTTTGACGTTGTGAATTTTTTTTGGAATTTTGGGGTGAAAAATGAAGATTTACCAATTTCTTGGAGTCTAAGGCCACGCTTTGAAAACGACGCGCTAAAATCTTTCGGAAAAGAAAATCGGCGCGCGTGATCATGTTTTAAATTGAATATTAAGTTTAAAATAAATGATTGACGAGATTTATCGAGACGAAATGTCAAGCCTAGAGTGTTTCGAGGATTTTTTGCAAATCCAGTGAGCGACTCGTTTTTGAAATAACTCTCGGATATTTTGGGTAATCTTGGAATGTGAAATGCCCAACCTCGTCTCGGGTGAAGAATTTTCACATGTCTTGGAAATGATTTTCGAGGTTGAAATTCGAGAAAAAACGTGCTTTCTAATTAGATGCTTGGATTTGATTTGACGCGAGCAGATAAGTTGGTGATTATTCATGAATGAATAATATATGTGTAACTAATAATAAGCTTCCCTAATCCTATTAAGTCGTGATTAAAAGATGCAATTGAACTAATATCAAAACCTAATAATATGTGAAACTCAAAAGAAGCTTTCTAAAAATAGAAATAGAACTGAACTTGCCTCTTATGAATGGAGATGGAACTGAACTTGCCTCCTATGAACAGAGATGGAACTGAACTTGCCTCCTATGAACGGAGAAGGAAGTGAACTTTTCACCTGAGAATAGAGATGGAACTGAACTTGTCTCCAATGAACGGAGATGGAACTGAAGCCTCCTGAGAACGCAGTGATTGGACAACTAATCATTTTCTTTATTTTCTTATTCCAGTGTTGCACTGATCCAGTTCTTTTTAGTACTTTCCTTTCAGTACTTTTCTTCTCGTACTTCAGTATTGCATTGGTCCTATTTCTTTACATTCAGTTCAATTCTTTTCTTTCAAGTACTACTTCAGTCTCGTTCCGATCTAGTTCATTTCAATACTATATTTACAATTCTTACAGTTCAGTATTATTGTAGCTTCGTGCTGGTCTAGTTTACTTTAGCACTTTATTTTAGTACGTTCAGTTTAATATTTTATTCCTGTAGTTTATTTTTAGCATCATTTTATTATCGCATTTAAATTACTACAATTTACTATTTTATCATTATTAACACGGGTCTTGCTCTGATGAGCAGCTGGTTTTGATAAAAGCATTAGTTGGGGATAACCGAGAGTCGAGATATCCCTCCAGGGTCAGCCCTAAATAATGTGCTCTCATTCTCGTAACACTCCATGTCGAATATTGAGCAGCATGTTGTTTTAAAAATGTTGTTTGCCCCAATTATTTGATGTCAAGTAGGGGCCGGATTGCCGCCGCAGACCCGGTTTGTGCCAACAACTTATTTTAATTGAAATGCTTGTAAATTGCTTGCGGTAAAAAGTGGCGGGTCAGTCACTTCCGCAAACCGTTCGTACCGGTGTGGAAGATCAACGACTTATGACAACAGTGGAATATGTATCACGGGTGACCGGTCGTTTTGTTTTCCCCATTGGATTTCCTCCATTATCGACCTAAATTTCCAGAATTCGTCGGATGTCGCTCACATCCAAAAGTACACTTGGTTGTATACTAGGGCCTGGGTAGTGTGATACGGCCACACCCAAAAGTGGCAGAACTGGCCACTCACTGACGACCATATCGGTGGGGCCCACGATGCTCGCTATCCTGCTTGAAGAGAAGCGGTCTAATTCTATGTCGACATAATGGGTGTGCGCGAGTTTGAATACCTATAGTGTGCGCGGTTTGAATATTTACGGTGTGCGTTGTTTGAATACCTGCGGACATGCGGTGTGCGCGGGTTTGAATACCTGCGGTTTGCGCGGGTTTGAACACCTGCAATGTGTTGGCGGGTTTTGAACACCTGCAACGTGTTGGAGGGTTTTGAATATCTGCGGTGTGATTACAAGTTTTGAGTACATGTTGGTTGTGAGAGCTAGTTGAGCGCCTTTTTAGAATAATTGATGTTTATACTGCTACTTTCAAGTTATTTTATCTTGCGCTCTTTCAAATATTATCTTAGAGCTTAAGAAATGAAAATATACTATATTGAAATGCATGCTGCTACTAACTCTCTTTCGCTTTGACTATTTACTTATGGTTGGGTGTGTAAGCTCATCCCTAGGATATGAATTCAGGGAGAAGATGTGTTTCCACTTAGCTCTGTGACTAACAGTTATATTAATAATCATTCATAGGAGATGGAGCACCGTGAAGTCCAGCTATCGCGCGCGCGGGACGGTATCCCAATAGTCATGACTACTCGAGCAGTGGCACCCCTATCGTCTCCAGAATTCCGAGACGTGAGTTTCTAACGTGCAGGCTTGAGAGAGAGTGCGTGTGTGTGTGTGTGTTAGCAGTAGACTTTTGAAGCCTACAGGCTCGTTGTATAAATAGTGGCTACAACCTATGCTTACTCTGATAAATATATATTGTTACGTATATATGGATTTTTGTTATTGCTTTCATAAATCTCTGATGTGATATGAATGTTGTAATTCCAGCCAGGCAAGACAACCAACTAGTGCTTGGTAGAGTGGGTCATTGCCACTTGGGAAGCACTAGGTGGACGTCTTCGCTAGTAAGACTCGTCTTGGACTCGACTCGGGCAAGGGGAAGGGGAGGTGTTTTTACACACAACACTTCCACTCGCCATTCATCTGCATACATTTCCTTCAGATCTCTCACTTGAAATGGACACCTGCATTTTTGGGAAGTTGTCTTACACATATTTTTGTTAATTTGTTTTTGATTCTCACATTTAAAACCGGATCTATCACACCCAAAAGAACACATGGGTGTGGTCTATAAGTGACTTTATCAGAACCTAAATTGTGACAACATAGCTCAGACTTCTATCAACTTTACGTGTCCAATCAATCAACTCTTCCCTTAACGCAAAAACTAAAGTCGTTTGAAAGAACGATGTCACATTTACAAAAATATTGCCACAAAATATACAAACTAACTAACGGGTTCATAAGCAAAATAATGTACAAAACTAAACAATTTTGATAGACGACAATACCATATTCTGATCCTAAAGAAGGCATCTCTATGTTGTCCCACTCCTTAGCTCTAAGTGATTGTGATTGTTTCACCTGAGAAATCTGGGTAAATATCGGGTGAGTAGCAAAATCAGAGAAATCTAAGAATAATGCATGAAAATTGGAACTAACATACAGAATGCATGAAAATTGACCTGTCATGCTTCTAATGAGCAACTTGTAAGAGACTGCTAGATAGATATAACACCTTCACTTTTATGTTCGGATGAAGAACAATACAAAAGAGATGTAAAGAGCAGTGTTCTAGCCATGCATTATGACATATGCTCAACAAACAATGGATATTCAATTCCAACAATAGTAAATGCCCTAGAGGCTCAATGATGTATGCAAAATCTCAACGAACGTGGATGGAGCCCAAAATCTCAAAGAACGTGGATGTATGTCCTAGCGCAAGTAGACCTATGTTGGCGAGTGGAAGAAATACCAGGAGGCGTCTGGAGTAGGAATGGCATCGGGTTTGCCATCGGAGGAAGAACCAAGGCCAAAGGCTCGTCGTTTGGAGGAGTGTCGTCGGGGTTGTCATCAAGCGGGTCGCCGACGAAATTCGCCGTCACCATCGAGGGCGATAGGGGGGGAATCAGGGGAGACATAGGGGGGCATCTGGGCAGATGCGTGGGGGGGGGGGGGAATCGGGCTAGGGTTAGAATAAAAGATTCACTCATTTTTAAATTTTTATATGGTTTGTCTATAGTATTTTAAAAGGGCCTAAAAATTTTAAAATATTGATTTGTATATAGTCAATTTTGATTTGTCTATAACAACTCTCTAAAATAATTGTGTCTTGCATCGTTTGATCTAGTATGTTTAGCAAATTAGTTCATTTTTTTCTGATTCAAGATTTCATGTAAGAGTATCATGTTCACTGTTTGATGTTCGGTCCACACTACAGTGATACTTCAAGGATTTACTAAAAAATCGCCTTAAATTTAAAAAGATATAATAAATGTTTGTATTATTTCATTAAATAAAAATTATGCATCCTCATTATATATTTTCGGAATCCGTCTCTGGCTATGTGCATATTTTTGGTAAAAACATCACAGTATTTTAAAGCCACACAAAAATATTATATGCACCACAAATTTATTAAAAGCAAACTAATTAGAAAAAGTTTCATATATCAATAACCTACAATATAAAATCATCAAAATTTGTGCGGATTGTTGACAAACATCTTAAATATAACATGATTTACATCAAAATTAGAAAAACTAGCAACAAAAAATGACATAAATGAATCACAACATGATATCATCCACATACTGATTTAACCAAAAAAATCACAAGTTCTCATCTTTTGTTATCAAAAGTTTTTCCTTATTGTTTTGATCTTTATAGGCCATGCAAAAATGAAAGCTAAATATTTCCACAAATTATTCTAATATTAAACAAATATTCACAAATTCTTGATTGATCACATTTATGTAAAATACTCTAAACCGATAACCGTACTTCATATTTTCCGCGCTCCAAATGCCAACAAAATTTGAATTATATCAAATTATTTACACCAAAATAGACAATTTATTGAAATATAAAAAATTTATGATTTCTCACCTTAATTAAAAGTCCTCAAAATCAATAACCACACTACCCATATTATTAATTTTTGGTAGTGTAATCCTCAACCTATATAAAATGGTCATGTATTTGCAATCTTCTCATGAAACCTATTCCATGAAGAGTATTTACGGCAATGAACAATTTTCACTAATAACTATAAAAACGAAGTGGTTTTCATTTATAAAGGCAATGGAAATTAATTTTGGCATAGTTGGTGGCATAATTTTGGCATTTTATTTTGGCAAACAGTTTGTACTTTCCACCACCCTATTGTAACTAACATATCACTCTGCAATGTTGCACTTGTATAAAAATTGCATCGATGTACAACCATCTAGTTGTTTTTGTAACTGCACTCTGTCGTTGTAAATAATTTGGATGATTGTTGTATTTTAAGAACTCCCAATGCATACATATCCTCAATTATCTTTATCTCCTAGTTAATCAAGCGGCCTGCATATGCATGAAGTTCCAAATGCACTCACTCATGATTATGTTTCCCACATAGTATCAATAGCTTCCACTCTTAATATTAGTAATGACACAATGAAGACTAAGCCTTTAACCATAAGATCCCCTTAAGAGAGCATATTTACATGATGTAGAATATGCATGTTTAACCTGATTTGTTGCTTTTTTCTCTTTAAAGAGCATATAGGTAGGCCATTTAACAATAAGGTCCCCTAAAGAGAGCATGGTTACCTGATTTAGGTTTACCTTGCCGGAAAAATTTGAGGAAGGAACGCATGTGAGAAAGAAGGCGTCGGATGCTCGGCTCTGAAAAAATGTAGGGATGCACTGACTAAAGACCACGAACATGCGGAAGTAGGGTGGGGGTCGACCTTGCGGAAGTGCCGGCGAAGGGGTGCGGCCTTGCAGCAACGCCTGTGGAGGGCGTCGGACAGCGGAAGAACCAATGGAGGGCGTCGAGGCAGCAGAAGCACGGGGGAGGCCGTCAATTGTTGTGCGCAATACTGCGTGCCCTTGGTTAAAAATATTGGATGAATTTTAAATCAAAGTTTAAGTAAATTTGTGATGCAGATAGCGAAATTTGTTATCCCTATAACAATTGGATTCGGATCCCCTGGAGTTCCTATTTGAACTCCAGAGGGTGGAGTTCCAATTTTGCGAGTAAATGGGGCAGAATCAGAAAAATTGGTTAACATGAAAGTTGTAGATATTCTCGAGACAAATAACTTTCATGTTGAATACTTTTTGATTTGAAGTCGTTTAGACCCCCGATTTGGGCTCCGAAAAAATTCTGTCCGAATTTAATTATTTTCGGACAGAATTTTTTCGGAGCCCAAATCGGGGGTCTAAACGACTTCAAATCAAAAAGTGTTCAACATAAAAGTTATTCGTCTCGAGAATATCTACAACTTTTATGTTAACTAATTTTTCTGATTCCGCCCCATTTACTCGCAAAATCGAAACTCCACCCCCTGGAGTTCATATTTGAACTCCAGGGGATCCGGATCCTTAACAATTCCCTTTATTTTTGATTTAGTGTCCATAATCATTTATGATGTCCCTATAACACCACTGTAAATTTATAATTGATGTTGATTATCGGAGGTGTGCCGCCGGCTGCCCCATGGCCGCACCTCGCCACCGTCTACTCATTAGAGCGGCCACTGCAGATTCATACCACCGATAATAGACCTAAAGAGTAGCACAGAATGGCAACAATGGCCACGATAGCATCGTCCCCGTCAATGGCCGCCCTAGCAAAATCCAGCTCCATTTCCCCAAAATTTCCGAATCTCCAAAACCCTAATCCCCTTCCCTTCCCCAATGCCAATAACGAAAACCCTAAATCCATCTCCATTTTCCACCCCCTTCGACGATCCCCCGCCATTACCAAATCCTCCTCCTCCCTCCCCGATCCCATTGCTTTCCCGCTCCCCTCAAAATCCCTATCTCTCAAATCCCGACTCGCCGCCGGAGAGACCCTCTACGGCCTTTTCCTATTGAGCGCCTCCCCAATTCTCGCCGAGATAGCTGGCTTCGCCGGATACGATTACGTGGTAGTCGACATGGAGCATGGTCCCGGCGGAATATCCGACGCCCTTCCCTGCCTCCACGCTCTCGCTTCGACCGGCACCGCCGCCGTCCTCCGCCTTCCGGAAACCTCTGCCGCCTCGGCGAAGAAAGCCCTGGATCTCGGCCCACAGGGTATCATGTTCCCGATGATCGATGACGCCCGTTCCGCCCAGCTGGCCGTCTCCTTCTGCCGCTTCCCTCCCCGCGGCGTCCGCGGCTCTGCCCACACCATCGTCCGCGCCTCCGCCTACGGAATCGACGACGGCTACCTTGCTCGATGCGAAGAGGAGCTGCTTCTGATGTGCCAAATTGAGAGCGCGACGGCGGCGGACAACATCGAGGCGATCGCCGCTGTTGATGGGGTGAATTGCTTGCAGATGGGGCCGTTGGATCTGAGCGCGAGCATGGGGTATTTGTGGAATCCGGGGGATCGGAAGGTGAGGGAAAAGTTGCGGGAGGTGGAGAGGCGGGTGCTTGCGTTGAGGAAGGAGAACGCGGAAACGGCGAAGGATTCGCCGCCGTATCTGTCGGGGTTCTCCATGCCGTTTGAACGGCCGGAGGATCTAAAGATGCGGGGATATCACATGGTGGCAGGGGCGGTGGATGTGGGGATGTTTAGAAAGGCGGCGGTGGAGGATGTGCTAAGTTTCCGGCGGGCGGAGACGGAGATTCGGGAGGAGGACGGCGTCAATCTTGAGGATGGCGACCGATCATACTGGAGCGAGTGAGCTCTTTTCTGAGTTAACTAGCTTGCGGAAATCAGAGCAAAATGTGCAGAAGGAACGAGTGAGTTGAATGCTTGAATCTTGGATGGCCTTTTATTTATTTATTTATTTTATCATGTTTTCTTCTGTTTCTATGCTTTTATATGGAGGTTCTCTTAAGTTGAATCATTTGAATCAAATGGATTGTGTACATTTGATGAAGAAGTTTCTCTCTTTACTTTTTTTTTTTGTATATAGAGAATTTGATATTAGAAGAAGAGATTTTGACCAAATAAATACAACTATTAGTTCAAAATTCTCTAGATTTCTTTATATTTTGTCTTTTTTTTTTTTGCTTAGAGATAGAGAGTATTTGCTCTCTAATATAATAAATATATTTATTTATTATATTAGGTGCACATTATTTATTTATAATATAATAAATTTATTTATTTAATTATAGATAAAGACCCATTATTTATATTGAGTGCACATGTCAATTTGAGTTTATGAGATTATTCTCCTCGTAATTTTATTTATTTGTCTTGAGAAATATTGTTCTCAATTTGGGGTCGGTTTGTTTCGGTGGTGGCGGTGACAAAATGAGTTGTGAGAATGGAGCTGTGAGAATGGAGTTGTTCAGAATGGAGAAACAGTTTGGTAAAACTGCGGTGACAGATCTCTTCAGAATGAAGAAACAGTTTAGTAAAACAGCGGTGACGTTTTTGTTATATTTAATTATAAAAAAATTACAATTACACTAATTAAAATGAATTATAATTAATATTTATTAATAATAATAATCGTATTAATAATAATATTACTAATAAAAATATAATAATCATCGTAATAATAAAATCATAACTTAGGACTTAGATCACTAGAGGAGGAGGAGCTCAGGCGTCCATGACAGACCTTCTCGCCGGCATCGTCCATGGCGGTGGAGGAGATGGGGGGATGGCTTCTCGCCGGCGTCCATGGCGGAGGAGGAGATGCCTGGTCGGAGCAAGGCTCCACCGTTCCTCGCTTGCTCTGCTGTCTCCTGCCCTCGCCGGAGCACAACTCTGTCGCCCTTCGCCGGAGCACGATTTCAACAACCATCGCTGCTGCAGATCTGTGCGCAAAGCTCTGTGGTGATGGTGCGGGCGTTGGAAAGCTCCGTTGAAAAGGAGCTCTCGGGAGCTATCGCAAAACTCCATTGAGAACAAAAATTTATTCCTCTGTTGCCGCCGCAACGCCCAAACAAACTGGCAAAAAAAATCCGTTCTAATACTAACGCAACAGAGTGGTAACGTTGAGCCAAACAGACCTTTGGTTGTAGAAGTTGTAGGTTGAGAATTACAAAACCTAAATTTCAATGTTTTAAGTATGTGCTTAAGAAATTCAAGATGAGCAACTTCACATAAAATGAAAGGAATCATGCGAAGAACTCCCCTCTAACTTGCATAATTACATGGACCTTCAATCTATCTTTCTAATCACGAAAATTACCCCTCCAAGTTAACATGATAGGTGAGGCTGTAGATGGGAAGTGTGTTGGGATTTCACACAATCTCAAGGACAGTCACAATAACCGTAAGGGTACAAAGAACACAATATAATTCAAAGAAAATTCAATACACGATAATTAATCAAAATTACAAATAGAAGAGACGAAAAATACCAATCCGTTACAAGTACATCGCAGATAAGATGAATTAGCTTAATCCGCGGGTGGATAATGATCTTGGACTGCGATCCTTAGAAGGATGCACAAGGTTCGCTCCGACAAACCTTCGTCGCCATCAGACGACCAACCACCACCACCACCGCCGGAGAAGTCAACGTGGAATAATTCCCAGCTCGCGTGTAATCCCGCTGCTCACTACGCCGCTTGCCCCACTACAGGCTCGCCACACTCACTGCAGCCTGTCGCAGCTTCGCCTTCTTCTTCTCCGTGAATCCACCTTTAGGGCCTCTTTCTCTAAGATGAGAATAGGTGGTGTGTCCATCCAAGCCATAACTCAACCTTTTATATAACCATTTCATTTGTCTTGGTCACTTTCCTAGAAGTTTCCTAGCATGTGAAACATATGAGCGTGTTAGAGAGTCAACATTGGCGGCTTGAAGAGTCAACATCGGCGGCTTGAAGATTCAACATCGGTGGCCAGTAGGTTTCATGATACACATGAGTCTGAAAGATCAAACCAACTAAACAATCATCACCTTGGTTTGAATTTCAAAAATACCATATTTTGCATCAAACACCAAATTGCACCGAGCATTTGCACGAAACATGCATTATCTGTACGAAACACTGAACTACACCGAGCATCTGCACAAAGCACCAAACTGCGCGAAGCAATACTACACGTAGCACCACCTTAAAGCCCGAGGCGTCAGCCGACCTGCTCCAGTCGACTCATCCCTGCTCGGGCTCAACCTCTGAATGTCGACGCAACTGGATCGCTGAATCTGACTTGCCTAATTAGACTACCAGAAGGACGATCTCCTGCACCACCTAGTCTATCAACACTGACGGTCGCAGAAATCATGGGCTCACCACCTCGCATTGTGGTCCTCATTAGCTGGTATTGTACAACCCCGTATTCGCTGAGTGGGACCTTGGGACCAGGTGGGTCAAGTCAGGCGAGTGAAGCAGGCGGGAAGGCTCCCGCCCAAGAGTAGGCGAGTAGGGAGGGCAAACCCGCACTCGGCTAGTCAACTCCAAAGCCTTTTGCCAGGGTAGGCGGAAAGGTTTCCGCCTGGGTAAGTGGAAACCCACGGAGATAGGCGAGAGGGCTCCCGCTTAGTGTGTTCCAGGGGTAAGATTACTTGGATGCCCCTAGCTGGGTTATATATAGCCCTTTGAAATAGCGGAGCTACGCTGTTGGCAGACCTAGCTGGACTGCATATAGCCCTTTGAAATAGCGGAGCTACGCTGTTGGCAGACCAGCTTTTTAGAATCTATAAATAGATCCACAGGGTATCTCAGAAGGCAAGCTTTCTCATTTTCTCATGTCTTTAGGTGCTTTCTGAGATATCCTTAGCTCAACACTGGCTAAGGAGGGGAAACACTCTGAGATCTTCCGGGTTAGTGGAGGGACCTCCGTGCTGTAGCTCAGGATCAGTTCATTAGTTCTAGAAGCTGGTCAAGAGCTTAAGTCTAGGAGAAGTAGGTGTAAGCTACACCCCAGGTTCCGGACTCTCGTTGGGACCAGTTTTTGTCTTTTTGGCTCCAACATTTCTGGTGTGGTGAGCGTGGACCGTAGCAGACACAAGAAAATCTCGGACTAGCCCCCCGTTCCGGTGGTCGCGGCCCCTTCTTTGGGAGAGAACGCTCCCAGACAGCGTCCTGGGAAGGAGATCCCGGCGGAAAGTGGTGATAGGGATATCGCCGGGCGGGAACTCTTCCCGGGGAAGGCTAGTGCGGATAGGGTTAGCAAGCCAAGGCCGCGAGATGTACCCACTCGCCCGGTTGGGGGCGGAAGCCCTTTCAGTGAGTTGATTGTCTCGACCCCGGTTCCTGACGGGTTTAGGGAATCAGATGTCTTACTGCACAGGCAGGGATGACCGGGTGCAGCATGTTCAGTGGTTTGAGGATGTCGTTTCTATAAGGCAGATGTCAGACGCTTTCAAATTTCGACTCTTCGCCATCCCTCTGAAGGAGAATGTCAGGGACTGGTTTCATCAGCTTCCCGCGAGTTCCATTTACTGCTTTGAAGATCTGCGTCGAGGGTTCCTGCTGAGGTTCTCAACTTCAAAGAAGAGAAAGAAGGGGGCGGAGTGCTTGTTCGCCATTAAGCAGAAGCTGGAGGAAACGCTGGGACACTATGTCAATCGGTTCCAAGAAGAGATCCTTCTGGTTCAGGAGGTTCCAGGGTACACGCTGATGCTCGCTTTCACCCTGGGTTTGAGGTCGGGATTCTTCAGCATGGAGCTGAAAAGAGTGCCCCCTCTCTTTTGAAGAGTTGATGGAGAGGGCGGCGAAGGATATATAGATCGAGATTGCCAACCTGGCGTTCTCCAAGAAGTTGGCTAAGTTAGCAGAGGAGGATGTGAAGGAATCGGGAGCAGGGAAGCAGAGAGAGGAGAGGAGGAGAGAAGAGCCCAAAGGACAGGGGCACCGGGGGCAGCATTAAGGTTGGGGGCATAGGGAGCCAAACAACCGGTTAGACTGGAGGCCTCATGAGCCCCCCCCCCAGGGGCAGGGGGGAGGACTCCAAGATGGAGGAGACTTCCGCGATTAGGAACGGTTTAATCCGCCGGCATGGAGGCAGGGGCAGAGGGCCCCCCTCACGCAGCAGCAGGAGGCGATGACAATCGCCCGAGGAAGGGGGATGAGACGAGGGGCTAGAGGAAGAGGTAGGAGGAGAGAGGGCAGGGTGGCGTTGCCTTTTTGTGACTTCTATCAGGAGGAAGGTCACGCGACGGCCACCTGCTCAGAGTTTCTGGAGGTGAGGGAAGTCAGAGGACAGGTTCAGCAACAGGTGCCCGTGAGAATGGAGGAAGTTCTGCCGGAGAGAAGAGAAGATAGATGCGAGGACAGAGCCGACGTGGGGCCCGAGGAGAGATCAGAGTGATCCACGGGGGAGTAGGGATTGAAGCCACCTGTAAGGGGAGCTTCAAGACCATGTACAGGAGGAGCGTCGCCTCGACCTCCCTGACTCCCCCCATGAGGAAAAAATCACATTCTCGTCGAAAGATATGCCGGACTACAAAGACCCGTTCTTCGACGCTTTGGTGATCCAGACGGCCGTCAAAAACTTCACGGTCTCCCGCATTCTGGTTGACAATGGGAGCTCCGTGAATGTGATCATTAAGAAGACATTTGACGAGATGAAGGTGGAAGCCCGGAGGGTGTTGGCCTCTGACGGACCCCTATTCGGATTTTCAAGGGAAAGGAAGGAAGTCGAGGGAGGGGTAGGACTGCATGTGACGCTGGGGGTGTCAAGGAATTGTCGGTTCGTCATTGTTGACGCTCCGTGCAGCTAGAACGCCATCTTTGGACGACCCCTCATCAGCGCCTTCCGTTGCGTCCCCTCCTCGTTCCATCTGTGCCTCTAGTTCAACAGCGGGGGAGTCCAAGTCCGGATCTGGGGAGACCCGAAGGTGGCAAGACAGTGCTACGTGACGGTCGTCAACACCATATCTTGGATGGCGGAGGCGAAGGAGTTGGAGAAGGAGTTGGCGGCACAGGAAAAGGCCGGAGAGGAGGCTGCGGAGAAGGAGCACGGAGAAGGTGAAGCAGTGGTCGAGGCCCAGGGAGGCAGAGAAGTGGAGCCGCAGGGAAGTCAGCCAGAGGCGATGGAGGTTGAGGAAGCTGGTGGGGAGGAGGAGCTCGAGCAGGGGGAGGAGCCGAGGATCGGAAGGGTGCCGTCCTGGCTAGAGACGACAGAGGAGGTTGTGGAGATGGAAGTCTTCATCAAGGCAGGAAAGACAGAAAGGGTGCGGATCAGCAGCGGTCTGAGCCCCGGGGATCAAGAGAGGATGTGGGAGTGCATCTAGAAAAACATTGACATCTTTGCTTGGAATGCAGCAGACATGTCAGGCATTGATGCGGATGTGGCATGCCACCGCCCGAATCTCGACCCTAAGACGCGTCCCATCCGCCAGAAGAGGACCATCGCCACGAAGCTGGAGGAGCTCATTTGTGAGGAGGTGAAAAAACTCCTCGAAGCAGATTTTGTATCGGAGATTCAGTATCTATGTTGGGTCTCTAACGTGGTAATGGTTAAAAAGGGGGATGGGCGGTGGAGAATGTGCGTGGACTTTTCACTTTTAAATAAATCATGCCCTAAGGATTGCTACCCCTGTCTCGGATCGACGTGCTGGTTGACTCAGCCGTCGGTTTTTCTATAATGAGTTTCTTAGATGCTTTTTCAGGTTATCATCAGATTCGGATGCATCCACCCGATGTTAAAGATGTATATTTAATCACAAGGGAAGGGTGTTTCAGCTACAAGATGATGCTCTTTGAGCTAAAGAACGTGAGAGCCACATACCAACGCATGATGGACCGGGTCTTCCAAGGCCAGAGGGGAAGGAACCTGGAGGTATACATTGACGATCTTATGGTGAAGAGTAGGGATGTGGACTCCCACTTACTCGACTTAGAAGAAACGTTCGCCACCCTGCGGAATTACAAGATGCGGCTAAACCCCCTGAAGTGCGTTTTTGGGGCAAGCTGAGGAAAGTTTTTTGGTCATCTTCTAACCCCCGCGGGGGTAGAGCCCAACCCGGACAAGGTAAATGTTATAATGGAATTGGATTCGTCGCGTAATACCAAAGAAGTTCAGCGTCTAACGAGCAAGCTCGCCGGGCTAAGTAGGTTTCTTTCCGGGCCAGGGAAAAATGCTTACCCTTCTTCAGGGTGCTGCGGGTGAATCAGAAATTTGAGTGGACAAAGGAATGTGAAGAGGCTTTCCAAGCATTGAAGGGTCAACTCTCTCGAGCGCCGCTCCTTCAGGGCCCGAAGGAGGGGGAGGACCTGACATTGTATCTAGGAGTGGGATCCGAGGCCGTAAGCTCCGTTTTTGTCAGGGAAGAAGGGAAGAAACAGTTACCCATCTACTATGTCAACAGGATCTTGAAGAAGGCGGAGCCGCGCTACCTTATCCTGGAAAAGTTGGCTTTCTCGTTAGTCATCTCGGCTATGAAGCTTAGTCGGGGCAGTTGGCCAAGTGGTCCATCGAGCTAAGCGAGTTTAATATCACCTTCGTGCCACGACTCTCCATCAAAGCACAAGCGGTGACCGATTTCTTGGCCGACTACATCGTTGAGGTAGAGGGCGAAAGGCCGCCACCGCAGGATGCCTGAAAGATGTTGGTCGACGGAGCATCAGGGAGATATTCCCTGGGGGGAGGGGTAGTGTTGGTAAGCCCTTAGGGGGGTCACCATAGAGCAGGTCGTGGTCCTTCACTTCCCTGTTACCAACAATCAGACAGAGTATGTGGCCGTCATAGCAGGGCTGCGACTGGCCAAGGAGCTCGGGGTACATGATGTGGAGGTATTCACTGACTCATTGGTGGTGGCGTCACAAATCCGGGGTGAGTGCGAAACCAGGGATACTACTCTCATAAAATAATTGTCCAAGGTAAAGGCGATCGTCGGCGGGTTCCGAACGTTTTCCATTCAGCACGTCCCCAGGGAGGAGAATACGACGGCCGATCGGTTGGCCAAGTTTGGACCTCGAGTCGGAGGAGCGTTGACGGAACTGTTCCATCCAACGTTCGAGGAAGGTGAATTGATGGAAGTGGATCGGCGCCCCTCTTGGGTAGATCCCTTCATAACTTTCTTAACCACGGGTAAGCTTCCAGAAGGGAACAAGGATGTGAAGGGCCTCTGGCACAAATCGGCACACTACCTGATGCATGAAGGAGGGCTGCATCGGAAGATGCTGTCAGGGCTCCTGGCACGGTGCGTAGCAGAAGATGAGATCCCAAAAATCCTGGAGGAGATACACTCCGACGAATTCGACAGTCATTCGGGAGGTAGAACTTTGGAAGCAAGTGTGGTCAGGCATGGGTACTTCTGACCATCTTTGAGGAAGGATGCATCAGAATTTGCGAGAAGGTGCCAAAAGTGTTAGCTGTACGCCCCGCTCCAACTCTTGTCTGCCCAAAGGCTTCGAAGCATCACAGCACCCTGACCCTTTGCCATTTGGGGGATGGATTTGGTTGGGCCTTTTCCCCAGGCAAGCGGGCAGAGGAGGTTCCTATTGGTCATGATAGACTATTTTCGAAGTGGCTGGAGGTCAAGGCACTCGCCAAGGTGACCTCCCAGGTGATCCACAACTTTGTCTGGGGGGAGATCATATGTCGTTATGGGCTTCCCCAGGCCATAGTCACTGACAACGGACCCCAGTTCGCTGGTGAGGAGTTCATCAGCTTCTGCGCTCAGCTGGGGATAGATCTCAGGTTTGCCTCCGTTCATCACCCCAGGAGCAACGGTCAGGTGGAGGCGGCCAATAAGATCTTCGTGAATCTGCTAAAGAAGAAGGTAGAAAATCTGAGGGGAAGTTGGGTAGAACAACTTCCCTCAGTGTTGTAGGCCCTGCAGACCACCCCCAATACGACTACTGGAGAGACCCCCTTCAAACTTTCTCATGGGTGTGAGGCAGTCCTGCCCGTGGAGTTCGAGGTCCGGTCGCCGCGAGTCATAGCCGCCAGCGGAGGAGATTAGGAATGGAGGGAAGAAAACGAAGGGGAGCTGCGACTCTCGCTAGATATGATAGAAGAACTTCGAGACACGACCGCCGTCAGGCAGGAGGAGATCAGGCGACGGACGACCAGGTACTTTGACAAGCATGTCCAGATCAAGCAATTCCAGGAAGGAGATCTAGTCCTAAAGAAAGTCGGCGCCGCTGGAAGGTTTGCGGCCTTTGGGAAGCTCAATCCTAATTGGGAGGGTCCCTACATAGTCAAAAAGGCCCTGAGGTCGGGAGGATACCACCTCCAGAATGTGGAAGGGGTGTACATGGGGTCACACTTGGAGTGGTGATGACCTGAAGCGCTTCTATCCTTAGTTCGAACAAGGTTGTATGTTTTTTGCGACATATTATTTAAAATTGATCTCTCAATTTGGATGAAGCTCTCTCATAATGAAGCAAGGATAAAATGGTAGCCCCGAGCAGACCAGCTGACCAGGCTCCCATCAAGCTGGCAGGGTCTTAGGCTCGCTCGGTGGCAGGTGTGAAAGTTGTGGTTTTGATGGCTCCGAGTAGACCCGCTGACCAGGCTCCCATCAAGCTGGCAGGGCTGTAGGCTCGCTCGGTGGCAGGTGTGAAAGTTGTGGTTTTGATGGCCCCGAGTAGACCCGCTGACCAGGCTCCCATCAAGCTGGCAGGGCCGTAGGCTCGCTCGGTGGCAGGTGTGAAAGTTGTGGTTTTGATGGCTCTGAGTAGACCCGCTGACCAGGCTCCCATCAAGCTGGCAGGGCCGTAGGCTCGCTTGGTGGCAGGTGTGAAAGTTGTGGTTTTGATGTCCCCGAGTAGACCCGCTGACCAGGCTCTCATCAAGCTGGCATAGTCGTAGGCTCGCTCGGTGTCAGGTGTGAAAGTTGTAATTTTGATGGCCCCGAGTAGACCCGCTGACCAGGCTCTCATCAAGCTGGCAGGGTCGTAGCCTCGCTCGGTGGGAGGTGTGAAAGTTATGGTTTTGATGGCCCCGAGTAGACCCGCTGACCAGCTCCCATCAAGCTGGCAGGGCTGTAAGCTCGCTCGGTGGCAGGTGTGAAAGTTGTGGTTTTGATGGCCCCGAGTAGACCCGCTAACCAGACTCTCATCAAGTTGACAGGGTCGTAGGCTCGCTCGGTGCAGGTGTGAAAGTTGTGGTTTTGATGACCCCGAGTAAACTCGCTGACCAGGCTTCCATCAAGCTGGCAGAGCCGAAGGCTCTCTCGGTAGCAGGTGTGAAAGTGCTTGGAGTGACTAGACCTAGAGCCGCTCTCGCTGTCAGGCTCTCACCTAGCTGACGGGGCGTTTGGACTCACGATGAACATTACGAAGTGCTTTGACAACAGGTTTTCAAATAACACCTATCCTAAGTAGGGATGGAGGAATCCAGACCCATTTCGGCACGTTCCTCTCGGCATGGCTTTCTCGGCATGTCTCTCTCGGCATGTCCCTCTCAGCAAAGTTTACTTAATCTGCTCAGCGAACGGACTGCGGTCATCACCTAAAAGCCTAGGGTGCATGCGAATGCGCGAAAGCACGTGCGAGTAATAAAAAGCGAAAAGAGGGAATCTCAGACAATAATATCTCAGCAAGAGAATGAAAAAGCCCAAAACATTGTATTTTCCAAAAAGTTGTTACATGTATTCTCGGGTCCCGCCCGTTACATTGATGGTCAGGAAAGAGGGGAAAATACAATCAAAAAGAAATGAAAAGGCGGAAAGGCTCAGGAAGAGTCATTGGACTTCTCGCCAGATTCTCGCCTTGAGAGTCTTCTTCCGCAGGTTTGTCAATAGGGTCGAACAGCCAAGGGAGGAGGCCTCGCGCCGCCTCCGACCAGCAATGCGGAATCTCGCAGCAGCTTGATCACATGCCTGGCCGTCGTCTGGGAATTCTCATACATCATCACTTCGATCTCGTAATTGGAGTATTGATGTCGCTTGACCTTCTCGCCCGGGGGCGACGGAAGGAGGGTTTCTCGTAGGCGCTTGACCTCAGCCTTCAACATGACGATCTCGCGCTCGAGATCAGCCTCCCGCGCGCGTGATAGATCGGCATTTGCAGAATCCTGAGAAAAGCTCGTTAGAACTAATTAGCGAAAAATAGCCACAATACAGAAAGCAGTTAAACCTTCCCCCACCTCAGGCGTCGGGCGGCTGGCGAGAAGCGCCTTGGAGGCCGTCAGTTTGGCCTTTAGGGAGGTCACCTCGTCCTTGGCGAGATCCCAAGATTTCTGGACCTCGGCTAGGTTCCGCTCGATGTTGAGGCTGCGGCGCGAGGACATGTGCGCAAGCTCCAGAGCACGCAGTTGGGCTCACGCAGTCTCATGTGCGAGAGCCCTGATGGACTCCTGGTCATAGATACTGGCTTCCACCCTACTGTATAGCCCGAAGGCGAGTGTGAAATCCTCGCCGCTAGTAGTGTCCTGCTCCATCCATGTGGGGAGGAGTGTTGAGACGGAGACCCGGTTGGCCTCGGGGTCCCATTGAAGTAAGGGTTGGCCCTCTTCGTCCAGATGCCTCCCGCCAAGGCCAAAATTCCGATCCCCTTTCGGCACCGACTTTGCGGGAGCTTTCTCTGATAAGGTGGCGATCTTGGCGGCGAAACTGGTAGCGGTGCTAGACACGTCTGTCGTGGTCGGGGTCTTGGCGGGAGCCTCGACCACGACTTTGCCCTTGTCCTGCCCTGAGGTTTTCGCCTGCTTGGAGGATGGAGGGGGGGGGGGGGGCGTCGGGCTTTCGCTTCCGGGAACTTGGCTGGAACGAAGAGCCCGACTCTTCCCGGCAGGAGAGAGCCGCGGACTAGGTGAGAGCCACAGCGGAGGCGGAAGCCCCGGTTTCGGCAAACGGCCTGTGGAAGGGAATCTCCCGCTCACCTGCGAGAACTATAGGGGTAAGCTTTGCTTAATATGAGGCGATAAGCTGAAAAAATGAGTAGGAATGTCACCTTCACCGGCGGGAACGGGTAGAAGGGAGTCGAGATACCGCCGCAAGAACTTGACATCGAAGTTCTTAGTCCCGAAGAAGGTGATGAGGGCGGTCTCGCTCCCCCCAAGTGCGGGAGGCCTGTAGGTTGCCTCATCATACTAGATAGGCGCAAAGGGAATGTTGCCGAAGTTCCCTGATATGAAGATGAATTTCTCCGGCCAATGATGATTCTTATTGGCGAGACCGCTGATTTTGATCGTCTGCCCGGAGAAGAAGACGACCCCACCCTTGGACCGGAAGTTGAATAGCTTCCGGAAGATCGAGAGGTTGAACTCGATCCTTTCCGCACGCATGTAACAGGCGAAGACCACCAGCAGCGCGACGGAGTTGGGGTTGAGTTGGGCCAGGATCACCCCATAGTACCGGAGGGCCTGACGCACCTCAGGCCAGAGGGGGAGGCGGAACCCCACCTTGAAATGCTCCAGGGGAATGACGAGCTCCCCTTCCGGCGTGAAATTGACTGTCTTCGCTCTCGGGATACCGCGCAGCGAACCCTGGCGGCACGTAGTTCGCGACGGCGGAAACATATTCCGCCTCGGTCAGCCGACAGGAGGGGAAATCATGGTCGAGGAAGCCTTGCGCGCACTTAGTTCGACCTTCAGTCTCTCCCGGCATCTTGCGAGTGCGCCGATGGGAAGTTTGGTTTGTGCGGGCCCGAAATCGAGACGAGGCGAGTGGGTAAGAGGAGAACGAAGGTTCAGTGATCAAATAGAAGTAAATGTGGTTGGTAAGCCGACCTATTTATAGAAAAATTGGGCAATCATGAGATTTTTCATATCGGCGGAAGTGCAGATAGCAATTTTTTATATTTTGACGCCTCACATTCCGCCCAATCCCGCCAACGCTTCCCGTACCTGCGAATGGCGAAACCTCCGGGAAGGGTCCCGGATAAACTCAGAGCAAAAAAGGGATAGAGAACAAAAATAACGCTAGAGCAGGGCATTCGACAGAAGTGGTAGTTCCGCAGAAAATGAAAAGATAAAGATATCATGGGCCACTCGCCAGGCGAGAGCCAAATAACAACACACATTTATTGTCTATTGCATAAAATAAAAAGGGTACATTGGGAAGAGGGGTAGGCCGGGAGGTTGGGGTAAGAGGAGGCGAGAGCCAGTAGGATTCAGTATTGTACCCACTGCCAGCGGCCTCGACCTCGCCTTCCGGTCCTTGGAGCCACTCGCGGATAGTGGTAGGCGCTCACAGCGGTAAGCTCCTGGTGGACCAAGCGCATCTGGTCCCGGGCTCGTGCGATGTGCCTCCCGAGAGAGGTCTCCTCGCACCCACCTCTTTGGCGCTCCATCTCGCTGATGAGGTGCGAATAATCTCTCTCAAGCATACCCAGCCGGCGTTCAATTATCGCCTGATGTGTGCTCGTCTGTAAGGAGTCCTCTCGCCGTATCCATATGAGTTTCGACAGGACTTCCGCCACTCTCTTCCTCCGCACCTCATCGTCCCCAGAAGCTTCAAGAAAGTCCTCCATCTCGCTGGGGGAAGGCGGGGGCGAGATCACCTCCTCGCCTTCGTCAGGTCCCGCCCCTGCAGTCTCTCGGTCTAGCAGGAAGTTCAGTTAGAACAATGTGAAGCGAAAAGATAAAGTGAGCTCCTGCTTACCTGGCGCAAAGGTGGGGCTTTTACCTGATGGATGGCGGGAGGGACCGGGCCGCCCTTCGAAGGGTTTCTCAAAAAGTGAGTGACACGACTTTCCTCGTCCCGGGCGGTATGGCGTTCGCGCCGACGTATGGGTCTCGGCAAATGACGGGTAGGCGGCTTCCTTCCCCGTCAAGGGCCGAGAACCCGACGCAGGCGCAGGTGACTTGGCAGCGGCTCCATCAGCCGAGGGCAGGAGACCGGGCGTTGGATCAATGGGGTCCTTGTCGGCTGGAGTTCTCGGCGTCAGACTGACAAGGCTCATGGTTCCGAAAGAAGATGCTGCGGGATGCTTAATAAGCGAGGGACTACAGGCCATAAAAATCAAGGGTCAGGCGAGAAGGTTACCATGAGCGACCATGGGCTTGACCTGGACCACTGGGGGGGTAGCCTCCGGAACCAACTGCTCGTTCTCATCAGGAGGTTGGTTTGTCTCGGCATTTGTCAGGGGAACGTCAACATCCCCTTCTGGTATCATCCCCTGCGAAAGGGTTAAAAGATCAGTATGGCATACTCATTTTAGAGATTCTCGCCAAAGTAGGTAAGAAAGCTACCTCTGGCGGAAGAGCATGGTTCTCGCGGACAGGGGTCGTGGTCGGCGAAGCAGGCTTGTTTCTAGTACGATCCCGCCGAACTGACTTGGCCCTTTCTCGGTCTGTATGCAGATTCTGCAGGCCTCTTGGTCGCAAGCCATGGGGCGTACTTGAGGGGTTTGTTGAGAGCCTTTTTCTGCGCGGCGGCGAGACGGTCCCGAAGTTCCTGCGGGAGTGGTCGCGAGTCTCGTTTGGCATACATTCTCGAAGCAGCGTGAGAGCTCAAGCGATAAGCAGTAGCAGAACGAGCGATGTCTTGAGGACTGGCCCTGGGATATATATAGCGTCGTGGAGGGGCCCACAAAAGATTCCCTTCCAGGTCAGCAAGAACTCACCGAATATCGAGGGTTGGACTTTTCTTTTAGAGCGTGGGACTAGCCCGAAAAGAGCGGGGATTGTGTAGAATCCCGTATTCGCTGAGTGGGACCATGGGTCCAGGTCGGTCAAATCAGGCGGGTGAAGCAAGCGGGAAGGCTCTCGCCCAAGTGTAGGCGAGTAGGGAGGGCAAACCCCCCACTCGGCCAGTCAACTCCAAAGCCTTTCGCCAGGTTAGGCGGAAAGGTTTCCGCCTGGGTAAGTGGAAAGCCCACGGAGATAGGCGAGAGGGCTCTCGCCTAGTGTGTTCTAGGGGTAAGATTACCTGGATGCCCCTAGCTGAGCTGTATATATCCCTTTGGAACAGCGGAGCTACGTTGTTGGCAAACCTAGCTGGGCTGCATATAGCTCTTTGGAACAGCGGAGCTACGCTGTTGGCAGACTAGCTTTTTGGAATCTATTAATATACCCACAGAGTTTCTCCGAAGGCAAGCTTTCTCATTTTCTCAAGTCTTTAGGCGTTTTCTGAGATATCCTTAGCTCAACACTGGCTAAGGAGGGGAAGCGCTCTGAGATCTTCCGGGTTAGTGGAGGAACCTCCGTGTTGTAGCCAGGTTCAGTTCATTAGTTCTACCAGCTGGTCAAGAGCCTAAGTCTAGGAGAAGTAGATGTAAGCTACACCCCTGGGTTCGGACTCTCGTTGGGACCTGTTTTTGGCTCCAACAGGTATAGTCTACCGCGTTGTGAGTACGGTGCGCCGTCGCATCACCGTTAGAACTCCACTCCTAGCCGCCCAGCTGCAGCCTTCCGAGTCCAATCTACCCAACGATACTAGATTCTTACGCATCTTGGGCACCAGATATACCCTCGCAAGCCTACGTATAGCTCCATCCTGCATCTGCAAGTCCACCGTCCCTATCCCTGTGACCTCGCATCTCGAGTCGTCACCCAGTATGACCGGCCTGGACGTCACCTCTAAGGAACTGAACATCGACGCATCTGAGCAAGCGTGTTGTGATGCACCAAAATCAAACATCCAGCTATCAGAGTCGCCCTTACTCTCAGTGACGCAATAAAAGCCGTCAT
Organism: Platanthera zijinensis; assembly: GCA_039513925.1. Lineage (NCBI taxonomy): Eukaryota > Viridiplantae > Streptophyta > Magnoliopsida > Asparagales > Orchidaceae > Platanthera > Platanthera zijinensis. The sequence goes on from CM077080.1 coordinate 232,303,251, forward strand.
CTCCTGCCATGTCCAATGTCACCATTGTAACACCCGGAATTTATTGCAATATAAAATTTATTTTCAGGGTCCGAACTCGAGCGATCTTGATCGGGCCAGTGTTTCGTTGAGGTTTGGTGTTAGTATGAATAAAATTTTGTACGTTAATCTAGTAATCAATTACAGTCGTTTAAAAAAAATATGTACTTGGCGCACTGTAGTGTTAGCGTGCCGGTGTAGCTTATATGAATTCTAAGTGAGGTTGACATGACATTTTGGGTAATAATTTAGAAATGGTTATTTTACTCTAAATGAAAATGAATAAGCATGTTTTGTATCCCTCCCTGGGGTTATTATAACCGCAACGCATGACCGATCACCCCGTTTAATTCTGTAACCCTATTTCCCACAGTCGTCGAAACCGCCTTTTCGTTCCTCTTCGTGCAGACGCATCCTCCTCCAGTGACGCGATTTCTTTTTCCCCTTCTGTCGACCTCTTCAGCAATCAGTGCGAGAGGTTATGCCGCTCCAGTGGTCGGCATTGGAAGGCACAGTGTGACTTCTACTCCTCCAAAAACACTTGGCATTGTTTCCGCACGCCCGTGAAGCCTCGCCGACTCCGCGTCCCCTTCAGCGGCCAACGTTGGCTTTGGGGGACTTTTCCCTCTCCCTTCTGCATCGTGGACTGCTGTCCACAACCCCTCTTCCTTCCTCAGTTGTTTTAACAACCAGGTAGTGATCAAAAACCCCACTTTTGATGGATCTACGATTTCCTCTCCTCTTATGCCCAATTTCTGAAAGAAGGATTGATCCTCAGGTTTTGGAGAAAAAAATCCAACGTTCGACTCTTCGCAAGCTAGATTTGTTTTTGGGTCGAGGGGATGTTTTTCCTTTTCCCCTTGCTTCCTTTTATTGGTAATAGATGCTGGGTTTTGTTTAACCCTAGGACTAAGGGATTGTTGAATCCCTCAAATTTTCAGTGGGTTCTTTCTCTTATAATTTCAGAGGAAATCCTAGCGGTGGAGAAACGTGTATAGTTATTCAGAGAGGGCTCTCTTAGTTTTCGTTTCAACCTCGTCGTTGGTTAACCGTTTGGTAAGGGTATATGTTATTCCTTTATGAATTTTACTTTATGGCTGTTTATCGCCTAATTGTGATTGTTGGATTTTTAATGTAACAATAAAAACGAGGAAGAAGTCTCTTGGATGGATCCAGATAAATAAGACCATCCCATCGCGTTTACGAACGCCGCATCACCAAGGCAAGAAATTCGTTTCCTTTCGGCTAGACATATCACCTATTGTAAGTTTGTCTAATAAGTCGTGCCAGAACTTACATGCGATCACAATGTTCTTAGCAATAGGGAAATAAATTATTATAGTACACACGTGAGAATGAATCATCATTCATCAGTAATACATCTGTTCATATTAAGGGAATTATTTTAGTACAGAACACACATGAAGTTGAATCACCTGTAGTATATGAATGTGTTAAATGTCGATTAAATTAGTATACTTCGACATACAGATCAGTGTCAGTTATTATGGTATATATGAGAAATCAAATCATTTGTTGTACACAAAATCAGATTTAAACAAATGATTTATTGTAGATCACTTGTGAGATCAGATCATTAAAAACACGAGAATTCATAGTTAAACATTTTCTACAAAACTCAAGAAAACTTGAGTTATCAGTAGCATATGATTTCATATTTGAATAAACAGTTATTACCAAACATAAATAGAATTAAGTCTTCAGTGGTGTATGAATATATACTAAATATCAGTTAAATTAGTATTTTTAACATGCAGAACAGCGCAAAAGTAACATCGTAATGTACAAACAAAATCAATTAAAGATGTTAATTGCAATTAGACTAAAAGTAAAAGAGTTACGATACGTAACAAACCTCATACTAGTGGTCTTAGTTGGACGACATAGTGTATTGATCGTACCAACCACTAGATGATTAGTTCAGACAGGAGGCATGAGAAGTAATTTTTCTCATGATGCACACTATCGTACTCTCAGGGCGTAGAAGACCTTAAGAGCCTCGAGTTTGGGTGTTGACATCTCATACAGTTATAGTAGATTCGAGTCTGTGTCTGTGACCGAGAGACATTAGAACGCATGTGTTCGTCAGTAGGGGCTCAAGTCGTTAGAATGTGCGAACATGTCTACTAAATTAAGAATAAAAAAGACATCACAGTTTCATATGCAAGTCAAATCTAGAAATCTTTATATGATGATATGAAAAATCTAAAGGAAAGTTCAGTTTAAAATCACAGTACAGATCAGACATTTAAGGATTTAAGTACTTAATAAAAAACATGTATTGAACATAGTTCACGTTTATTAGTAAACAAATGTTATTTTAAAAGCATGCTCTTATACTTTAATCAAATTATATATTTAGTGTCACTGGGGGAAAAGTCTTTCTTGTTTGCCAGTAGATTGACCCGTTTTCAGGATTTTTATTTTAGGAAGTACAAATCAAATTGTTCGCTCATACTCCCTAGTTGGATATGTGTTTCAACATTTTGAGGTACTTTATTAATTTTTATTTCCAGTCATTTACTTCCGCTGTAAACATTAGTTAATCTTGTTATGATATTATTTTTATACTGTTGCTTAGTTTGTTTCACATTATAAGTTTCGACCAGGCTTATGATTTGATGTCAAACTAGGTAGGGGTGTTACAACCATGCTCACATCCTGGACGTCACCTGAAGTATCAGAACTCCCAGCACGTTGCGGATAATGTCTCCTAATGTGACCAACTTATCTGCAGTGGAAACATGACACTGCTTTTTTCGAAGCCGACTGAGCCCGTGCATCGCTCGATCCTTTATCAAAACTCTTCCCTCGTCCATGTGGTACCAAGATTTGGTCACCCCTAGGAGTGGGGTCCTTTAGCATTTGACTAGATAAAAGCGCCAACGTGACTTCTTCCAGCCCCACCGTATCCTTCTCATACAGGAGCGTAGTCACCATGTGCTTGTATGACGCTGAGAGCGAGGTAAGAAGCAAGATGGCTTTGTCTTCTTCCTCTACCTTCGAGCCAACCACATGCAACTGGCTCAGAAGACCGTTGAACACATTGAAGTGTTCCTGCTTGTTGCCATCTTCCTGCATCTTCAGCGCATAGAAACGCTGATTCAACAATAATCTTGCTGTCACATATTTCGCTAGGCACAGTCGCTCCAACTTCTACCAAAGCTCGACTGTCGTCTCTTCAATCCCAATGTTGAAGAGCACCTGGTCAGCAACGCACATCCTGATTGTGCTCGTGGCTCTTTCATCAAGATCTTTCCAGTTCTCATCTTTTATTGTCAGGGGCAATTTATCGCACCCTCGTAAGACTCGAATCAAACCCTGCTGAACCAGCATATCTTTTACTTGAATCTGTCATATGCTAAATTCCCGCCACCGTCAAATTTCTCCACTGAAAATCTCTCCAAAACTACGTTCTTCCCTGCCATGACTTTTCTCGGCAAAATAAAAGACCTGATTTGTTCAAAGTCCAGATATGAAAGGATGGGAAGAGGACCTAGTCGCATACCACCGCAGTCAGAACCTTCATAGAACGTCCAATCACGATCGTCTACTGAACCTCCCTCTGATACCACTTGTTGGGATTTCACACAATCCCCAGGACTGTCACACTAACCGTAAGGGTACAAAGAACACAATATAATCCGGAGAAAAATTCAATGCACGATAATTAATCAAAACTACAAATAGAGGAGACGAAAAATACCAATTTGTTACAAGTACACTACAGATAAGATGAATTAGCTTAATCCGCGGGTGGACAATGATCTTGGACTGCAATCATTAGAAGGATGCACAGGGTTCCCTCCGGCAAACCTCGTCGTCGTCAGACAACCAACCACCGTCACCGCCACTGGAGAAGTCAACATGGAATAATGCCCAGCTCGCATGTAAGCCCGCTGCTCACTACGCCGCTTGCCCCACTACACAGCCTTGCCACACTCACTGCAGCCTGCTGCAACCTCGCCTTCTTCTTCTCCGTGAATCCACCTTCAAGGGCCTCTTTCTCCAAGATGAGAATAAGTGGTGTATCCATCCAAGCCATAACTCAACCATTTATATAGTCATTTCATTTTCCTTGGCCACTTTCCTAGAAGTTTCCTAGCATGTGAAACACATGAGCGGCTTGGAGAGTCGACATCGGCGGCTTGGAGATTCAACATCGACGGCCGGTAGGTTTCATGATACACATGGGTTTGAAAGATCAAACCAACTCAGCAAAAAGTTCATTGAAAATGCTCCATTGCTCTTCCCTTTAGCTTTATATTTTGTTTCAAAAGAAAAAAATTCAAAAAGAAAAGGTCTTGAAGAGTTATTTAGTGGAGCCGCTTTCTATATAATTGTTTACTGAAGAAATTGTAAAAAATTTAAATTCAATTATTTATAATTAATGTAAAATATGAACATTATAATCTAATTAGTTCTATAGGATCGAAACTAAAAATTTATTTTTGTTCAAAACTTTGACTTGATTCTTTTAATTTTATGTGCATTTGAATTCACGGGCCTGTATTCATTTAACCCCAATCAAATCAATCGATCTCAGTAGATGTTGCTTCAACCAGTGCGGATAATGAGAAATGAGAGAAAATGGAATTTGTCGGCGTTGCAGTGGCAAATACTCACTTTGACCGTTGGGATGACGAAGGAGACGTCGAATATGAAGGGGACTGCAATTGCAAAGAAACGACAATAGTAAATGTGAAAAATCTAAGAATCGTGAAGAAGAAAGAAGTAGAAGGGCGAAGATGTGAAATAGAGGATATGAAACTTAAAACTCAATAATCCCTCTGCTTACATTGGCGCTAGAGAAGTTTTTTTTTAAAATCAGAAGAGATCGACTCGACGTTCTATGCTCCAAAACTTCATCCACTCTGAAGTTCAGGAGAGGAGTTGAGAATGCAGAGAAGCAGATGGTTTGATTTCGACTCTGCGTTGTTACAGTGTAGATTCGGAGAGAATTTAAGAGTGCATAAGTAGAAGGTCTCTTCAATTTTATCCCTGTGGTGATGCGTTCTGCTCAGGTTTTAAGTCTTGTTTATGAGTAATCAAATGGTTCTGATTTGTTTGGTAGTATTATGAGAAGTTTCTTTATAAATACTATTTTTAATATATTTTAGTATGAAAGTTACATGAGAATAATGACTGAATTCTTTTAGTTGTGTTTCAAGGGGCTGAGTACATTGTCAATCAAATACTTCGACCCTGTTTATGTAGGAATATTCAACCACCCAAGATATCCTACAGGTTCGGCATTTGGTCAATTCTGGCTGCCATAATGACTTATTGCCCAAATGCACTTTTTGCTTTTGTGGAGCCGCACAATTTTATTTGGCACAATACACTTTTGTGCATGCATACGGTCGAATGAATACTCTGGTTTATTGTGACTAGAATGTGCAACGTATTTTGGGAAACCTAATTATATCATTACATCAAATATCTTCAATATAGATATGTCGAGGATGTTTCCCCCTAAGATACTATGCGCGAGAGTGACCAACGAGATTCGTATTAGTGCGTGGAGCTACTGTTGTTATATATTCCACTTGCTTCAAGGATCATTAACATTCATTCCACGATGCTTTCTCCAAGATCAACAAAGATTCGATCTAAATGGAAATGATCGTGGAGTCTTTGTCAATCGAGGAGATGGAGAATTAAGCAAAGTGGCTTAAAACTTAAAATCTCCTCTTATTTTAGCAGAACTATTGTTATGAGCTTCGTGCCTTGTTATCAAGTCAGATTTTCAGTATGTTGTCTTTTGCGATGTCTTGCATTTATGAGTTTGTTGGGAGTTAGGAGTTGGAAGTGTCGTGGTTAGGAGATATCATTGTGAGGCTTTGTAAGCCTATTTAAAGACATTTATTGTGTGGAATGGAACATCCAGAAGTTTATTCTCTCCACTTGCCTTGTTAGGAGATTGTAGTAGCTTTCTCCTCCCGAGCACATCCCGCCTAGGCATCAATGGTTATGGTTCCGGCTCCACGGTATCCTTTGCCACAATCATCCTCTCCTCTGGCCATCCTCCGGCGGCGCTGCTGATAACTTGCTTCTATCACTCGAGGTTGCATATGCTCAACCTATTAGTTTAGGCGTGCATCATTGTCTCTCTCACAAAGCGTCCATATTCTCAAAAAAGATAAAAGAGCAGAAATCTTTGTTGGATGTCTTGGTAGTTTCCCCAAGTTGTAACTTATATGGATGTGTTAAGTCGTTTAATTAATGCACATGCCCCTTCTTTGTACCATTCCTTTTTTTCAATATTGCTTCTAGTTCTAACAAAACTTTGCTTCCTCTACGAGCATCTCAGATAATTCGACCTCTATAAGAGCAACCCCAATGTACTCCTCGAGATGTGATATATTGAATGCAAGATGTATTTTACAAGCGGAAGGTAGTTGCAGTTATGTCCCCAAAAATGTGTATGCATGTACGATGTGTTGTGTGTAGACCCAAGTAATCCATCTACTTCATTCTCCCCTCTTCTTATCTGTCATTGTCTTCATCCAATTTTGTGTTGTTTGCTGATTTTTATGGGCTTCGGGACAAGTGATGATGTATCTTTAGTTATTACAGTCTTTATGTATCTTATGTCGACTCTGTGTCTTAGGTCCATTAGGTTTTATTATGATGTCTTTATTTACACTTACGTCATTTTAACTTCTATTTAAGAGACCCTTAGTGTCTTGTATGTGTTGAAGCCAAAAATGACTTTTGTGGAGTTCGGGGTCCCAAAAGAGGGGTGACCGCGCACCTACTACACTCAAGTGAACAATCTAGGCTCTAGACTAGGAACGTAAGGGACAGACCCAAGATCTCAGCGTGGAGGTCCCACCACACACCCGAAAGACTAACGAACTCTTCCCCTCCCAAGACAGATGCTGAGCTAATTAGGCACCTTTGGAGGGCCCTCTTGGCCGACCAGAACCTCTAGGGAGGATTCTAAAATCCAATCCCTCTTAACTAAAGGTGACACCTCGGGTCTATGCGCAACGCCCTTCAACTGCCCTACTAGTAGCATAACCTCGCCTGACAGTTCTATTTTTCCATAGCCTTATTTGGGCCTCCACCAACGTAACATAAACCTCCTAGGGCTAGCAAAGCATCGGAGGCATTCCACATTACAAGAATATACATTCCATACCTCGGCACGCAGGCCGACAACATAAACAAAATAGACCTTCAAGGGCCGACACGAACTTGGGCTTAAGCCCGCTGCTTTCCGCTAAATAAAGAATGCACAACTTCCTCGGAGTCTTCTCCGGGAACCCCAGAACATCACCAATCCGACTCATACGTCCGGATGGGCTTCACACAGTATGCCTAAACCCGTACTCACACTTCCGGATGCCAATGCAGTTAATAGTGGGGACAGTGGGGACGTACATGTCAACCCGTCGGAGAGCTCTCTTCCTCCACCCATTGGTGGAGAGGGGCCTCCATGCAAATATGTAAATCGAGGGCTTCACCTGCCCGAGTAGAAACATCGTTACCCTTGACGCGTGCTTGGCGGCGGGGCCGGGAGAGGAGCTCCGGGTCGATCTTGCTAGGAGTGATGAATCCTCACTTCCTCTTTTTCTGGTGACCCAGCCCTTGCTGGAAGAGGAAGCAAATCTTCCTCTCTTGCTCCACTTCTTCATGGTGACCGAGCCCCTTGCCAGCGGTGGGAGAAATGAGACCTCCATTTCCGACTTGGTGTATGATTCGAGCTCCGGCCGGCGCCGGGAGAGAAGATCCCGGCCGACTTAGCTCCGGACGGCTGAACTTGCCCCCATGAGGCCGATCCCGGCTCCAAATGTCCAAACTCAGCCTTACATGGCCGATCCATGCTCCAAATGGTCGGATCTGACCATATGCGGCGGCGACGGGTGATGTGGAGGCCGAACCTTGCTCTTTGCTTGGCCGGCGACGGGAGAGAGGAGGAGGCCGAGCCTTGCTCCATGCTTGGCCGGCGACCGGAGAGGCGGAGGAGGAGGCCGAGCCTTGCTCCATGCTTGGCCGACGACGGGAGAGGAGGAGGAGGTCGAGCCTTGCTCCATGCTTGGCCGGCGACGGGAGCGAGGAGGAGGCCGAGCCTTGCTCCATGCTTGGCCGGCGACGGGAGAGGAGGAGGAGGCCGAGCCTTGCTCCATGCTTGGCCGGCGACGAGAGAAGAGGAGGAAATGGGAGAGGCGGCCATGCTTTCTCCATGCGGCCGATGTAACGCCCCCGATTTTTTCCAGTGATTTATTTAAATTTCTTATTTGACGTATTATGACGTCAGAGCGTTATGTTAGCGCGTGTTGGTCATGTGACGTTGTTAGAGCGTGCTCTTAGCTCTTTAGGTTTCCTGCGTGGCTTGGTGATGCCTGGTAGCAAGATTCCCTAGCGAGCCGGAGTCTGTTTGGTGACTCGGTGGAGCCTCTTGGGGAATGCTTGTGTTTTGGCTTCGGGAGGAATTTGCCCGAGTTTTGTTCGTCGGATTTTTGATACCGACTTTGTCGTTAGCGCGTTTTGCGTTCGTTAGGTTTGACCGGCCAAATTTTGGAATTTGCGTCGGGAGTGGAAAATTTCACATTAGGAAATTAGATCGGCTAATTTTAGACTTGCTCGTCAAGTTTCGTCGCGTTCCGAGCATTTTTGGAGCCTCGGCGCGCGATTGAAGTTTTGTATGTTTTCGCGTACGCCGTTAACTTTAGAAATTTTTATCTCGAAAACGGTGCGTCGGAATTCGATTTCGACTTCGCCGTTGGATTCGTAGCGTCGTCATTCGCCTACGGTGCGAATTTCGTTCGATTCGACGCGCGTTTGGCCCTCCGTAACGATATAATACTATATTGTTATTATTATTATTATTATTTTAATATAAATATTATATATATATATATATATATAAAGATAAAAAAAAAGGCTGGCTGATACACGCCGATCGGCGTGTATCCTCCCCTTTTTCTCGCCGAACAGTTAGCCTTCCCCCTTTCATTCTAATGGTTATAATATAATACTAATTACTAAGTATTATTATTAGTATAATATAATATTATTATTAATAATATATATAATTATAAACCCTCTTTCCCCTTCCTCCGAACCAGCAGCCCCCCCCTCCTGTGCGAAAAAAAAAGACGAGGCGGAACCTCTCATTCGTGAATCTTCCGGCGGCCGCCACCGCCGATCCGGTGGTCGGAATTTCGATCCGATCGCGGCGTTGGAAAGCTCTCGGCGAGAGCTTCGAGATCGCAGTAAGCTTTTCCCATTTCGGTGACCGTTTCGCCATAGATTTTTCGGCCCTAACCCCGGTTGTCCGTTTTTTTTCGTAGATCTCGTCTCCGCGTGCCCTCTTTTGGACGAATCTACGTGGTGGAGTATTTTGGGTGGACGTTTTCAAGAACGATTTGAGGCAAGTGGATTTGTCCCCTCTTGCGTGCATCCATGGGTTGTATTTTTTTTTCGCCTTATTACCTCTCCTTGTCGTAGAATAACAGAGTAGTATATGCGATATTAGAAATATTCCTAGGTTATGGCTTGTAGTTGGCCTAAACTAGGAAGAAATCAGATTTTATTTTAAGTTGAGTTCGGCGGGTAGGGGGAAATAATTCGGCGGGTAGGGGAAAATAATTCGGCGGATAGGGGAAAATAATTCAGCGGGTATCGCCGAATTTAAGTTAAGCCTATTTCGGCGGGTTTTTGTTGTAGAACTTGGTAGTTTCTAAGTGGTGTTGTCGGCTAGTTTTGGCGCCGAATCGTGGATCCTTAACATGTGGTAGCTGGGTTTCTGAGGGAGTATGGTACCAGGGGAGTTCGAGCCGTGGCCACCACCATTCCCTCCTTTGGACATTTTGGGTTCCTGTAAGAGGTTGGAACTCTATGTGTGTGGACCCTGTGGCGGCCCCTTTAGTACTCTTGAGACACCTGGACCTGCTTGTTCGGTTGTGACTGTTCTTAGTCTCCGACACAGGTTTGGGATTTGTGCCAGTGCTAGCGATTTACAAGTTTAGGACTGTTAGTTCCTTTCATATTGTTCATTTGATGCATATTGGTTCCCTTTTTGCCTCTGCAGGCTTGAGCGAAGTTTGGTACGTTTCAGCACTTGTTGCATTTCTCTCACTTTTCTTATTGTTACACTTACATTTTGTTTTTTTTTTGGATTCATAGCTGAGGTTTTCAGCATTTTTCCCTTGCAGTGTTGGTAACCCTTTTCTTTCTGCTCTTTTCATTCGATTTTTATCTGATGTTTCTTTGCCACTTGTTTTATTATTTCTTGCTGAGGTGTTCTTCTTTTGAATGCCTCAGGTTCAGGTCTGTAGCCGGCTGAGCGGCTAATTTCAGGAGTTTCTTTGAGGACTGCGTGGTGGCAGTGTTTTCCTCACCTGTTGAGGTAGTTCCTTAGCTTTGTAGTAGTACAGACATACATGCTCGCCAGCGAGTTCGTGTCAGGTTGTTGACGCTCGTTGGTGATTTTTCCTTGGTGATACTAAGTATTTGCTTAGCTGCTAGTTTACCTGTTTTGTGGTAGTCTCACTTGCTCTCTGGGAATGTTATATGCTAGGTTGCTAGTTACTTTACAACCTATAAGAACTACTATATATATTGCATGATCAGCATGTTTTATAAAAGCTCAAACATTATTTTCCAAATGCGTAAAAAGATTGTTTTCTTTATAAATATTATAAATTGAAATCTAGGGTCTTGCATAGTGTAAGTTGTCCTCTTAGGACACTTATGCGCTCTTTTAGGATGTTAAACATAAATGAAGTATTTTTCCGCTACGTATAAAAAATTAGTTTTCAAACCATGGACTATCTGATCCACTGAGCCGAGGGATACGACCAATTAATTTAAAATCAGTTTTCTATTCATTTTAACTTATGATTTGAAGGTTTAGAGTGTTGCCTGAGCGTCAGCAGTTATCCCTTGCTTGACGTGGCATCACAGCTCGTAGTTATCTCGTGCTCTGATTTATTTTATTAATGAGAAAAATGCGGGTTGTGACAGTTGGTATCAGAGGGAGGTTGCTTGACAAATTGTCGGGCAACCTTTCCCTATTAGTATTAGATGTTTAGCGTCATATCATACACACACCGACATGTCATCAGTACGTCTTGGCTGAAGCACGGACACTACACTCATAGCATAACATGAAGTATACGGGGCATATTATGTATTTATGGGGTGCATAATATGTGTTTGTATATGGATCCACCATAGGAGGCAACATGTGAGGGTTATGTATTTATGGGGTGCATAACCTCACCACATGAATGCGACTAGCACGTTTTCTTTTTTGTTGCATGGAAATGTTATGTATTTATGGGGTGCATAACATTTTCATGTGTACGCCGCTCATAACATGCATTAAGTCCTTTTTTTAGAATGCATAGCACAATCATGCATAGCATAACATTGCATAAGCACGACGTGCCAAGCTAAAGATTTACAGGATGACATGTGTACACACATAATTTTTGAGTCAAAAAGAGTATAAATTCATGCATTCCCGATCCAGGCACAAAAGTTAGTGTGATGATAGTGAATCATCGTAGGATAAGCATAACATCATTATTGAAAATCCCAGAGCAAGTTAGCAGCATGAGCAAATACTTAAGTATGTATTGTTTGTACTATGTTGTTTGGTTCTAGTGGGTGGGCTAGGTTTTTGATTAGTGTTTTGTTGTTCCATTAGAATGTCGAGGCGTCCTTCGACAAGGTTGACTCCCCAATCGGGGGGAGAATCTTCAGGTGCGCAGAGCAATGCAATGATAGAAGGTCTGCGACAAAGCAATGAAGCCTTGTCAAAGCAAGTAGTGGATTTGCAGTCTCAGGTCCAGTCCCTGTTAGCAGTTGTGGCAGGACAGCCTCCGAGAGTTCAGGACTTTGCTGTGAGTCAAGCTGTTCCTATTCCCCCTGCTCCTCTGGTGCCTCCGGTCGTGGTGCCACCAGAGATGACCTTTATTTCTCAGTTTCAACGACTTAGGCCTCCGACGTATGATGGCAAGGCAGATTACATGGTCTTAGACGATTGGATGATATCAATCGAGGAGATGTTCTCATACTCCGGGATCACTGATAATCAGAAAGTGATGTTAGCCGCATATCAGCTCAAAGGGTTGGCAAAGGGCTGGTGGCTGAGGGAGAAAGAAGGTCTGAAGGACGGGTGTTCCTGGGAGTCCTTTAAGGAGCTACTTCTGAGCAAGTTTCTGCCATCGGTCGAGAGGGACCGTTTGATGAATGATTTCCTGCACTTAAAGCAGAGGCAGCTCACGGTTAGTGAGTACGAAATCGAGTTTAGTAAGCTAAGCCGATTTGCCCCAGACTTGGTGAGTTCCGATGAAAATAGAAGCAAGCGATTTCTGGCTGGGCTAAGGAGTGACGTCCAGCAGTTAGCAAGTGCCTATGCGACATCAAGTTATGCTGGGATGGTGGAAGCTGCCTTAAAGGTAGAGGCAATTGATAACGCCAAGAATCGAGGTCAACAACTGAGAAAAGATAAAAGAAAGTCTGATGAGGGTAAGAGTACCCAGGTCCCTGACGCTGCTCCGAGGAAGAGAAACAAAGAGGTATGCAGTTTCTGTGGCCGACCGGGTAATCCATTGGAAAGGTGCTATCAAAGATTAGGAGCTCAGAAGAAAGAGCAGATTCATGCGATCCAAGGTAACCCAAGGAAAGACTTGCTTTGTTCTGTATGCAAGAAGCCGGGGCACGATGCTGCCCACTGCTGGAAGAAGACGAGAAGCTGTTTCTTGTGCGGTCAAGAGGGTCATCTCAAGTATCAGTGCCCGCAAGCTCAGCCTACTCTACAGCCAGTTCCTCTTCAGGCTTTGCCGCCGCCGCAGCGAGTGGACAAGGGAAAAGGAAAGTTGAACGTGGTCTCTATGGAGGAAGCTCAGACGTCCACGCAAGTGATATCAGGTTAGATTCTCCCCTAGTTTTAATGTCTAGCTCATAGTTATAGTTTTAAGCGTTCGTTCCCTTAGTCGCGTGTGCAATTTTATAGGACGATTTAAGGTAAAGAACCGCTGGGCGCGTGTTCTGTTCGATTCCGGCGCTACCCACTCGTTTGTGGCTAGAGCCTTCGTAGAGCGTTACCGTTTGGATCTCGATCGAGTTGGTGATGCGTTCTGTGTCAAGTTTCCTTCAGGGGAATCTGTAGTTTCAGATCAGGGTATTCAGAGTTGTCCGATTTTGCTAGGCGATTTTCTCGCGATTGCTGATTTGAAGCTGTTGGATCTGGAAGACTTCGATGTGATCCTAGGCATGGACTGGTTGTCCAGATATGATGCTGTGATCCAATGCAAGGGTAAGCGCTTGGACTTCAGGATGGACAACGGCCAGCCCGGGAGTGTTTACGGTTATCTGCGCCAGGATTCTCCGACTATATCGGCGGTATGTGCTCGGAAGCTTGTAGATTCCGGATGTTTTGCGTGTTTGGTTTCGGTTTTAGAAACCAAGGTTAGTTTGCCGTGTTTGGAGGAGATCCCGGTGGTTCGTGATTTTTCTGATGTCTTTCCAGCTAATCTTCCTGGTCTCCCGCCTGATCGAGACGTGGAGTTTGTTATAGATTTGGAGCTGGGTACGCGTCCTATTGCCAAGGCGCCTTACCGGATGGCCCCACGCGAACTGGAGGAGTTGCGTATCCAGTTAGACGAGTTGCTTGAGAATGGATTTATAAGGCCGAGTTCTTCGCCTTGTGGTGCTCCCGTTTTGTTCGTCAAGAAAAAAGATGGATCGATGAGGTTGTGCATCGATTATAGAGAGCTAAATAAGGTAACGATCAAGAATAGGTATCCGTTGCCGAGGATAGATGATTTGTTTGATCAACTACGAGGTAGCGCCGTGTTCTCTAAGATTGACCTTCGTTCGGGCTACCACCAGTTAAGGATCCGTGAATCAGATATCCCGCGGACTGCCTTCCGTTCCAGACATGGACATTTTGAATATTTGGTGATGTCGTTTGGTTTGACCAACGCACCTTCTGCTTTCATGGACATGATGAGCAGAGTTTTCAAGGACTTTCTGGACAAGTTTGTAGTCGTATTTATAGACGATGTGTTGGTGTATTCACGCAATGTTGAGGAGCATGACCAACATTTGCGTCTAGTTTTATCTGCCCTGAGGGACCATAAGTTGTTCGCCAAGCTAAGTAAATGCGAGTTCTGGTTGCCTCAGGTTTCTTTCCTGGGTCATGTGGTTAACAAGGACGGAATCTCTGTCGACCCAGAAAAGATAGCCGCAGTTATGGAATGGACGAGGCCTGCCACACCCAAAGAAATAAGAAGCTTCCTAGGGTTGGCTGGCTACTACAGAAGATTTGTAGAGGGTTTCTCTACATTATCTGCGCCATTGACTAAATTGACGCAGAAAAATGCAGCATTTGTGTGGAGCGATAAGTGCGAAGAAGCGTTCCAAGAGCTAAAGAATAGACTGTGCACTGCTCCGATATTGACATTGCCTACGGAAGGATTAGACTATGCCGTTTACGTGGACGCGTCCCACGTGGGTCTTGGTTGTGTGCTGATGCAAGAAGGAAAAGTGGTTGCGTATGGGTCAAGACAGCTTAAGATTCATGAAAGGAACTACCCTACGCATGACTTGGAATTCGCAGCAGTTATTTATGCATTGAAATTATGGAGACACTTGTTGTATGGCGCGCAGTGCAAGATTTATACAGATCATAAGAGTTTGAAGTACGTCTTCACTCAAAAGGAGTTGAACTTGCGCCAGCGCAGATGGTTAGAGTATGTGGCTGATTATGAAGTGGAGATCCTATACCATCCGGGTAAGGCTAACGTGGTAGCCGACGCCTTAAGCAGGAAGACAGGGAAAATTTTCAATCTCTCCGCCGAGTTGTTAGTAGAAGAGTTCCTTTTAATGGATATTTCAGTTGGTAGATGTGACTCGCCAAGCAGTTTGGAAGTGTCTGAGCCTTCATGGATTTCTCTTACGAGGCTTCATCAAAAGGACGATCCTGATCTACTGCACCTTCATAATAGAACTGAGAAGGGGGAGCTTCCTGACTTTTCGATCGATGACGCGGGTACTCTAAAGTACCGCGGTAGATTTTGCGTCCCCAATTTCGAGATATTCGAGTTAAGTTGTGCAATGAGGCACACGGTTCAAGTGTGGCCTACCATCCAGGGTCTACAAAAATGTATAAGGACTTGAAACAGATTGCCTGGTGGATTAGGATAAAGGGTGACATTGCAAGGTTTGTGTCAGAATGTTTTACGTGCAAAAGAGTTAAGGCTGATCATGGAAGGCCTGGTGGAAAGTTGGCGCCTTTAGAGATTCCAACTTGGAAGTGGGAGAGTATCTCAATGGATTTCATTACTGGTTTGCCGAGATCTCCCCGAGGGCATGACTCTGTTTGGGTGATTGTTGATAGATTAACAAAGTGTGCGCACTTCGTACCCTTTCAGATTGGTTACTCGATGAAAAAGATAGCGGAGCTATATTTGAATGAAGTTATCAGGTTACATGGAGTACCCGTAAGTATAGTATCAGATCGAGACTCCAGGTTTACGTCTCGTTTCTGGAAGAGCCTTCAAGAAGGATTGGGAACTGACTTGAGATATTCTACCGCATATCATCCACAGACCAATGGTCAAACTGAGCGTATTAATCAGATTGTGGAAGATATGATCCGTTGTTATATATTAGACCACGGAGGAGCGTGGGACGAACGCTTGAGGTTGATGGAGTTCGCATACAATAACAGTTATCAAGAGAGTCTGCAAATGGCTCCTTTCGAAGCGCTATATGGAAGACGATGTAGAACTCCTCTATTTTGGGCTGAGGTTGGTGAGAGGCCGCTGTTAGGTTCAGATGCCTTAGAAGAAATGGAAGTCTCTGTAAAGCTTATTCGAGAGAAGCTTCGGATAGCTCAAGAGCGATTCGAGAAGAACGCCAATCGGCGTAGGTCCGTTTTGGAATTTTCTGTGGGGGACATGGTATTCCTTAAGGTTTCCCCGATGGTTGGAGTAAATAGGTTCGGTAAGAACCATAAGTTGGACCCAAGGTATGTGGGACCATTTGAAATTGTGGAACGGATTGGTGTGTCAGCCTACAAATTGAAATTGCCCGCAAATTTTCCTGGCGTGCACAATGTTTTTTACGTGAGCCAATTGCGAAGGTGCGTGCTAAGTGACAGACAAGTTCTGGATGCAGTGCCCCAGTTGGAGCCTAACCTTTCCTACATGGAAGTTCCTATTCGTGTTCTGGATGTGCAAGATCGAGTGTTGCGGAGAAAGACAATACCGATGGTAAAGATTCTGTGGAGAAACCAAGACGTGGAGAGCGCGACTTGGGAGTTGGAGTCAGCTATGAGGGAGGCGCATCCTCATCTGTTCTCCTAGCTTTGCTCGGTATGCTTTCAATAACCCTTGGTTATTTTCTTTTCCCTCTTTGGTAGAAGTATTTTATGCGTAAAGTTTCGGGACGAAACTTTCTTTTAGGGGGAGTGACTGTAACGCCCCCGATTTTTTCCAGTGATTTATTTAAATTTCTTATTTGACGTATTATGACGTCAGAGCGTTATGTTAGCGCATGTTGGTCATGTGACGTTGTTAGAGCGTGCTCTTAGCTCTTTAGGTTTCCTGCGTGGCTTGGTGATGCCTGGTAGCAAGATTCCCTAGCGAGCCGGAGTCTGTTTGGTGACTCGGTGGAGCCTCTTGGGGAATGCTTGTGTTTTGGCTTCGGGAGGAATTTGCCCGAGTTTTGTTCGTCGGATTTTTGATACCGACTTTGTCGTTAGCGCGTTTTGCGTTCGTTAGGTTTGACCGGCCAAATTTTGGAATTTGCGTCGGGAGTGGAAAATTTCACATTAGGAAATTAGATCGGCTAATTTTAGACTTGCTCGTCAAGTTTCGTCGCGTTCCGAGCATTTTTGGAGCCTCGGCGCGCGATTGAAGTTTTGTATGTTTTCGCGTACGCCGTTAACTTTAGAAATTTTTATCTCGAAAACGGTGCGTCGGAATTCGATTTCGACTTCGCCGTTGGATTTGTAGCGTCGTCATTCGCCTACGGTGCGAATTTCGTTCGATTCGACGCGCGTTTGACCCTCCGTAACGATATAATACTATATTGTTATTATTATTATTATTATTTTAATATAAATATTATTATATATATATATATATATATATATATATATATATATATATATAAAGATTAAAAAAAAAGGCTGGCTGATACACGCCGATCGGCGTGTATCCTCCCCTTTTTCTCGCCGAACAGTTAGCCTTCCCCCTTTCATTCTAATGGTTATAATATAATACTAATTACTAAGTATTATTATTAGTATAATATAATATTATTATTAATAATATATATAATTATAAACCCTCTTTCCCCTTCCTCCGAACCAGCAGCCCCCCCCCCTCCTGTGCGAAAAAAAAAGACGAGGCGGAACCTCTCATTCGTGAATCTTCCGGCGGCCGCCACCGCCGATCCGGTGGTCGGAATTTCGATCCGATCGCGGCGTTGGAAAGCTCTCGGCGAGAGCTTCGAGATCGCGGTAAGCTTTTCCCATTTCGGTGACCGTTTCGCCATAGATTTTTCGGCCCTAACCCCGGTTGTCCGTTTTTTTTCGTAGATCTCGTCTCCGCGTGCCCTCTTTTGGACGAATCTACGTGGTGGAGTATTTTGGGTGGACGTTTTTAAGAACGATTTGAGGCAAGTGGATTTGTCCCCTCTTGCGTGCATCCATGGGTTGTATTTTTTTCGCCTTATTACCTCTCCTTGTCGTAGAATAACAGAGTAGTATATGCGATATTAGAAATATTCCTAGGTTATGGCTTGTAGTTGGCCTAAACTAGGAAGAAATCGGATTTTATTTTAAGTTGAGTTCGGCGGGTAGGGGGAAATAATTCGGCGGGTAGGGGAAAATAATTCGGCGGGTAGGGGAAAATAATTCAGCGGGTATCGCCGAATTTAAGTTAAGCCTATTTCGGCGGGTTTTTGTTGTAGAACTTGGTAGTTTCTAAGTGGTGTTGTCGGCTAGTTTTGGCGCCGAATCGTGGATCCTTAGCATGTGGTAGCTGGGTTTCTGAGGGAGTATGGTACCAGGGGAGTTCGAGCCGTGGCCACCACCATTCCCTCCTTTGGACATTTTGGGTTCCTGTAAGAGGTTGGAACTCTATGTGTGTGGACCCTGTGGCGGCCCTTTTAGTACTCTTGAGACACCTGGACCTGCTTGTTCGGTTGTGACTGTTCTTAGTCTCCGACACAGGTTTGGGATTTGTGCCAGTGCTAGCGATTTACAAGTTTAGGACTGTTAGTTCCTTTCATATTGTTCATTTGATGCATATTGGTTCCCTTTTTGCCTCTGCAGGCTTGAGCGAAGTTTGGTACGTTTCAGCACTTGTTGCATTTCTCTCACTTTTCTTATTGTTACACTTACATTTTGTTTTTTTTTTGGATTCATAGCTGAGGTTTTCAGCATTTTTCCCTTGCAGGGTTGGTAACCCTTTTCTTTCTGCTCTTTTCATTCGATTTTTATCTGATGTTTCTTTGCCACTTGTTTTATTATTTCTTGCTGAGGTATTCTTCTTTTGAATGCGTCAGGTTCAGGTCTGTAGCCGGCTGAGCGGCTAATTTCAGGAGTTTCTTTGAGGACTGCGTGGTGGCAGTGTTTTCCTCACCTGTTGAGGTAGTTCCTTAGCTTTGTAGTAGTACAAACATACATGCTCGCCAGCGAGTTCGTGTCAGGTTGTTGACGCTCGTTGGTGATTTTTCCTTGGTGATACTAAGTATTTGCTTAGCTGCTAGTTTACCTGTTTTGTGGTAGTCTCACTTGCTCTCTGGGAATGTTATATGTTAGGTTGCTAGTTACTTTACAACCTATAAGAACTACTATATGTATTGCATGATCAGCATGTTTTATAAAAGCTCAAACATTATTTTTCAAATGCGTAAAAAGATTGTTTTCTTTATAAATATTATAAATTGAAATCTAGGGTCTTGCATAGTGTAAGTTGTCCTCTTAGGACACTTATGCGTTCTTTTAGGATGTTAAACATAAATGAAGTATTTTTCCGCTACGTATAAAAAAATAATTTTCAAACCATGGACTATCTGATCCACTGAGCCGAGGGATACGACCAATTAATTTAAAATCAGTTTTCTATTCATTTTAACTTATGATTTGAAGGTTTAGAGTGTTGCCTGAGCGTAAGCAGTTATCCCTTGCTTGACGTGGCATCACAGCTCGTAGTTATCTCGTGCTCTGATTTATTTTATTAATGAGAAAAATTCGGGTTGTGACAGCCGAACCCTAGCTCCTGGGGGAGAAAAAAAATCTCTTCTTTTAAAAACCTGCGGCTCCCTCCCTCTTCACCGAACCCCCCTGCCCTTCTTATCTTCCTTCTCCTTTTTCTTTTATCTCTGCCCCCCCCCCATTATACAATATTATGTTATATATATAATATTATGATATATTATAATATATATTATTAATATATTACCTATTATGATATTAATATATATAATATTAATATATTATAATATTAACCAAATATTTATAAAAAAGCCTTTACAAACAAAACCTCCACGCGCGTGCACGAGTGCTCGCACGTCCTCGAACGGGGCCGCACCAAAACATCGCTCATAGCGCGCCCCAAGTCCGCCACTTGGGGAGGATCCCGCTCGGCCGGATACAGGGTTGTACACAATCCCCGCTCTTTTTGAGGTTGGCACAAGCTCGGAAAGAAATGTCCAATCCCAAGTATCCGGCGAGTAGGAGCCGACCCAAAGAAAAATTTTGAGAGATTGAAAATTGCACTTAGAACACTAATCTCTCTATGCCCCTTTCTGATCTTTTTGAACCACTCGATACTTGTAACGCTCCCTGCTATCGCACTGCCCTCATACCATTACTTACAATAAGTATACAATTTCTCAAAATATTGTGAAACAACAAAGTCGTATATCTTTGCATTCTCTTGCGCACGCGGAGCTAATCCTTTCCCCCCACGTGTGCCTACCGCCCTGCTCAGTTAATGAGAGCCTGAGCAACGAGTCTACCCAGGGCCGAGCAGTTCTGGGGTCTCTGAACTGAAGCATCTCCAAGAACCAACCCTTTCCCCCCAGGCGAGCCTTCGGACCTGTCAGCTAGATGGGAGCCTGCGCAGCGGGTCTACCTGGGGCCGAGCCGCGCTCGGGGTAGTGCAGAACTAAGGACCAAGAACCAGACCTCTCCCCCACAGGAGAGCCTTCGGACCTGCCAGCTAGATGAGAGCCTACGCAGCGGGTCTACCTGGGGCCGAGCCGCGCTAGGGGTAGTGTAGAACTAAGGACCAAGAACCATACCTCTCCCTCACAGGCGAGCCTTCGGACCTGCCAGCTAGATGGGAGCCTGCGCAGCGGGTCTACCTGGGGCCGAGCTGCGCTCAGGGTAGTGCAGAACCAAGGACCAAAAACCAGACCTCTCCCCCACAGGCGAGCCTTCGGACCTGCCAGCTAATGAGAGCCTGCGCAGCGGGTCTACCTGGGGCCGAGCCGCGCTCGGGGTAGTGCAGAACCAAGGACCAAGAACCAGGCCTCTCCCCCACAGGCGAGCATTCAGACCTGCCAGCTAGATGGGAGCCTGCGCAGCGGGTCTACCTGGGGCCGAGCCGCGCTCGGGGTAGTGCAGAACCAAGGACCAAGA
The DNA here is from genome assembly GCA_039513925.1 of Platanthera zijinensis. Lineage (NCBI taxonomy): Eukaryota > Viridiplantae > Streptophyta > Magnoliopsida > Asparagales > Orchidaceae > Platanthera > Platanthera zijinensis. The sequence goes on from CM077080.1 coordinate 232,323,916, forward strand.
ACCAGACCTCTCCCCCACAGGCGAGCCTTCGGACCTGCCAGCTAGATGGGAGCCTGAGCAGCGGGTCTACCTGGGGTCGAGTTGCGCTCGGGGTAGTGCAGAACCAAGGACCAAGAACCAGACCTCTCCCCCACAGGCGAGCCTTCGGACCTGCCAGCTAGATGGGAGCCTGCGCAGCGGGTCTACCTGGGGCCGAGCCGCGCTCGGGGTAGTGCAGAACCAGGGACCAAGAACCAGACCTCTCTCCCACAAGCGAGCCTTCAGACCTGCCAGCTAGATGCTAAGTTGTCAAGGCGCGCGCCTAGGCGCGCCTGAGGCGCCGGGCGCATCAGGCGCAGCCTGCCGCGCCTCAGCTGTGCTGAGGCGGGCGATGTGCCCCAGGCGCGCCTCAGGCGCGCCCAGGCGCGCCTAGGCGCGCGCCTTACAGGCTCCCAGGCGCGCCAAAGGCGCGCCCGGGCCTTTTAAGGTATTTTTTAAAAAAAAAATTTTTATGTTGGCAAAAACATGATCTTAGACGCACCCGAGGCACCCCCTAGGCGCACTTGGGCGCCCAATTCGCTGAAATTGTGCGAATTGGGCGCCCAATTCGCTGAAATTGAGCGAATTGGGCGCCCAATTCGCTGAAATTGAGCGAATTGGGCGCCCAATTCGCTGAAATTGAGCGAATTGGGCTTCCAATTCCCTGAAGTTCAGCGAATTCGCTCAATTTCAGCGAATTGGGCGCCGAATTCGCTCAATTTCAGCGAATTGGGCGCCGAATTCGCTCAATTTCAGCGAATTGGGCGCCGAATTCGCTCAATTTCAGCGAATTGGGCGCCGAATTCGCTCAATTTCAGCGAATTGGGCGCCGAATTCGCTCAATTTCAGCGAATTGGGCGCCGAATTCGCTCAATTTCAGCGAATTGGGCGCCGAATTCGCTCAATTTCAGCGAATTGGGCGCCCAATTCGCTCAATTTTCTTTTTCCCCAATTTTTGCGCCTCACGTGCCTCAGGCGCGCGCCTGCGCCTTGCGCCTAGGCTCCAGGGGCCCTTTGCGCCTCGGTGCGCCTTGCGCCTTTGATAACTTAGGCTAGATGGGAGCCTGCGCAGCGGGTCTACCTGGGGGTCTACTCTCCGAACCAACTCCAACCCCCGAGAGAGCCTAAAGCCCTGCCAGCTTGATAAGAGCCTGGTCAGCGGGTCTTCTCGGGGTCTCTTCTCCTCATCCCTTTCAACCATTTCGCTCCCATGCCGTAGGAGAAACCACCCTGAAATTCCATTAAATTAGGGGAGCACAACAACATTTATAAGTATTGAAAAAATGTAAAAAACTCCTGCATATGCTTCCTAAAAATGACAACTATTAAGGGAAGCAAAAGTGATACAAAATTTGAGAAATTACTTATAGCCCGCGAAGGTTTAGCCTTGAAGTTAAAGAGAAAACAATTTATTAATCTTACAAGCTCTTATTGAAATAGTAAGAAAAATATGCTAAATTCAACTGGATGATCCGAGCTTTCTACTCCAATTCGATATGTTTTTGTTCAAAAATTGAAACAGTAGCCCATTTATTCCAAAATTTTATCATGCGAGTAATCTGATTATCTGGAACTGCATGGCTACATAGGACAACCAATCTAGGATTACTTATAGAGAAAATATAGGATGAGATGCGCAAAGTTCGTGCAAATTCATAATTCATAAACTGCTAATCTAGATAACTTTGAGACAAAACCAAAAACATGAAAAAAACATGCAGAAATGTCCAATTAAGATAACATCCAACACTCGAGCAACATTTTAACAGTTTTATAATTAGAAATAAACATCCAAAGATGGGAGCTTGAAAATTGGTCCATCCTGCTTGAAGAATTTTATCCTTCTCCTCATAGATTCGACATGGCAAGCTCGGGATTGCAAGACATGTAGATAACTTTGGCGTAGGAAAAAAATCAATAAAATTGGAAAATATATGTTGAGATTATCATCTTACTTTTTATTATTTCTTATAGTCCGCTTAGGGTCTGAATTATTATTTTTAACCGGGTTGCTTGCAAGTTGCGAATATAGTTTTTCTTAATCATATCAGAATGTGGTCAAGCCCCAACAAGCATCATCACCGATAAACTTATGTCAATTGGGAAAATTATTTGGGGTCAATCCATTGGTACCGAAAAGCTAAATTAAGGTCGCAATGAAAAAAGAAAACTAGTTGATAAGGTGCTAATGTCGATCCCACCAATAGAGAAATTGGTGACCTCCTGAACAAAAAGGTACAAATCAGGGTGAAATCATCGAGCGGAACTGAGCAATGTAAAAAACATGATGTTGTTTGCCTCAACTTATGACATCTTAAAAAAACCAACCTAAATGATAATACATATTTTCGAAATGAAAAGGGCCTTTAAAACTATCGAGACTATTCCAAAAATTAGAATCGTACATTCAAAAACCAATGCCTGATAGGGAGAAAATATACTTCCGACATGTTTGATATTTTTGAGATCATTGACTCGTAATCTTCTCAAGCACAAAGGTAGCAACAATGAGATCCAGAAAAAACTCTTAACAATCCAAGAAAACCAAGGGTTGTACTAAGCAAACGGTGAAGTTCATATCCAAATAAGCACGGAAAACCATATAGATAAAAAGCTCATCTAAAGCAAAAAAACATATAAGCCACCTGAACATTTTACTGCATCCTCATAAGCAAGGAAAAATGTCAGCATAGTTGCAACAACCAAACTAGTAAATGTCAAAACGTAAAGTTCATTGCACAATATTGAATAACAATAGTAACTGGAAAATCTTCAGCATCATAAATCCAAAACCAACTGGAAAACTAATATTGGATTTACTATTTTAAAGTTTTTATTTTACTGTCCGCAGTAAATGATCCTTAATATTGACCACATCTGAGATACATACCACATTATATTCTATTCTTAATATTGAGTTTGAAAATCAATGAGTTGGGGAATGTCAAAAAAAATAGGGCAATATGAAAATGTTTTGAGTTGAAGTGAAAAACTAGGTCAACCCAAAAATAATAATTCCTTTGAATTTTCAAACTGTAATAGGTAGTTTATTTTACTTTCTAAATTTTAGAAAGAAAGCAAATTAGACTAATCTTTGAATCGTGGCGAACGAATACACAATCCTGGCTAGGTACTATTATTTGAGTATAGCAAGATCAGTTTGGCAATATAGATTTTATAACAAAACGACAGGTTCAGTAACTCGATAAACCGTCTCAAACACAAATCTTACCAGTCTCAAAGCATTTGTCATGATCAATGAAATAAAGAACTCAGGAGAATATGCACTTCATTTGTTAAATAAAATAGTAGCATCTTTTAATAGAGTTTGTGAATATCTAGATGATTCCAGTAAAGCTGAACCTTTTTCGAAATTCAAACCATCCGTAAACAAAGTATTACCAAAAAGATCATCCTGCAAGGCTAACATTATCGCAAATGTCATACTCTTGTTGGCTCAACGACGTTTTGCAAAGTAACAAAACACGAGCGAACAAAACAAGTATGAATATTTCTCAAGCAAAAGCTCCTGAGTTAAGGCGCGACATAATTAGATGAAAACCTCATTTCATCAAACATGTGCAAATCCCACTCCAGGAGCTATGGATTGGGGTAAAAATTAAAATCTACCATTAAAAACGCAATTTTGCCAACCAGATTCATGTGAACTTTATAAAACAAGTTCAATTTCCGGTCATAAGATGGCTTTAGGTCCTTCACGAAGGGAAACTAAAGAAATTTATACGACAAGCGAAAACAAAGCTCACATTGCCAAATGATCCTCGCCTTGTGAGATCCAAACCAGCTTCGAAAAGTTCGACAAACACTTGAAGATAAATATAAGTGCTCAAAGAGGATTATTAAACTCAAAATTTATTCCTTGCACCTAACATTTGATTATATCCTCATGAAAAAAGCTAAAACAACTCAATGACTTTTTTTTTCTTGTTGCTAAGGTCACTAGCCTAGTAAATCAAAATGAAAGCCTGGGAGATGTCTTGAAAGAACAACAAGTTGACAGACCACTCAAATCATTACCTTAAACACATAAACACATCGTCTCTGCTCTACTTGAAGCTTACGATTTTAAAATAATGATGGGACTAGAGCTCAAGGTCCCACTCAGCATTCATGAAGACCCGCTCTTTCATGATGAACCTTATATCGATAAAGCATTCCACACAAGAATGACCTTCCCAACTACGTCTCAACCTTAATTTGGAAAACAGGAAACTGAGGGGGGACTTCTTTCATCGCGTGACCCCGGTCGTCACTTGGTTCTTCTTCTATAGCCATGACGTTCGCATGAGTTCTTTTGTGTTGGTCACATTCCACGCTCACCGCACCAAAAATGTTGAAGCCAAAAATGACTTCTGTGGAGTTCGGGGTCCCAAAAGAGGGGTGACCGCGCACCTACTACACTCAAGTGAACAATCTAGGCTCTAGACTAGGAACATAAGGGACAGGCCCAAGGTCTCAGCGTGGAGGTCCCACCACACACCCGGAAAACTAACGAACTCTTCCCCTCCCAAACCAGATGCTGAGCTAATTAGGCACCTTTGGAGGGCCCTCTTGGCCGACCAGAACCTCTAGGGAGGATTCCAAAATTCACTCCATCTTAACTAAAGGTGACACCTCGGGTCTATGCGCAACACCCTTCAACTGCCCTACTAGTAGCATAACCTCGCGTGACAGTTCTATTTTTCCATAGCCTTATTTGAGCCGCCACCAACGTAACATAAACCTCCTAGGGCTAGCAAAAGCATCGCAGACATTCCACATTACAGGAATATACATTCCATACCTCGGCACGCAGGCCGACAACATAAACAAAATAGACCTTCAAGGGCCGGCACGAACTTGGGCTTAAGCCCGCTGCTTTCCGCTAAATAAAGAATGCACAACTTCCTCGGAGTCTTCTCCGGGAACCCCAGAACATAACCAATCCGGCTCATACGTCCGGATGGGTTTCACACAGTATGCTTAAACTCGTACTCACACTTCCGGATGCCAATGTAGTTAATAGTGGGGACGTACATGTCAACCCGTCGGAGAGCTCTCTTCCTCCACCCATTGGTGGAGAGGGGCCTCCATGCAAATATGTATTCGAGGGTTTCACTTGCCCCAGTAGAAACATCGTTACCCTTGACGCGTGCTTGGCGGCGGGGCCGGGAGAGGAGCTCCGAGTCGATCTTGCTAGGAGTGATGAATCCTCACTTCCTCTTTTTCTGGTGACCGAGCCCTTGCTGGAAGAGGAAGCAAATCTTCCTCTCTTGCTCCACTTCTTCATGGTGATCGAGCCCCTTGCCGGCGGTGGGAGAAATGAGACCTCCATTTCCGACTTGGTGTATGACTCGAGCTCCGGCCGGCGCCGGGAGAGAAGATCCCGGCCGACTTAGCTCCGGACGGCTGAACTTGCCTCCATGAGGCCAATCCCGGCTCAAAATGTCCAAACTCATCCCTACATAGCCGATCCATGCTCCAAATGGTCGGATCTGACCATAGGCGGCGGCGACGGGTGATGTGGAGGCCGAACCTTGCTCCTTGCTTGGCCGGCGACGGGAGAGAGGAGGAGGCCGAGCCTTGCTTCATGCTTGGCCGGCGACGGGAGAGGAGGAGGAGGCCGAGCCTTGCTCCATGCTTGGCCGGCGACGGGAGAGGAGGAGGAGGCCGAGCCTTGCTCCATGCTTGGCCGGCGACAGGAGAGAGGAGGAGGCCGAGCCTTGCTCCATGCTTGGCCGGCGACGGGAGAGGAGGAGGAGGCCGAGCCTTTCTCCATGCTTGGCCGGCGACGGGAGAAGAGGAGGAAATGGGAGAGGCAGCCATGCTTTCTCCATGCGGCAGAACCCTAGCTCCTGGGGGAGAAAAAAAAATCTCTTCTTTTAAAAACCTGCGGCTCCCCGCCCCCCCCCCCCCTCTTCACCGAACCCCCCTGCCCTTCTTATCTTCCTTCTCGTTTATCTTTTATCTCTGCCCCCCCCCCATTATACAATATTATGTTATATATATCATATTATGATATATTATAATATATATTATTAATATATTACCTATTATGATATTAATATATTATAATATTAACCAAATATTTATAAAAAAAGTCTTTACAAACAAAACCTCCACGCGCGTGCACAAGTGCTCGCACGTCCTCGAATGGGGCCGCACCAAAACATCGCTCATAGTGCGCCCCAAGTCCGTCACTTGGGTTGTAACGACCCCATCCGTTAGATGACGTATAGTAGAAGGTCCGGCCGGGGCCCCACACTATATGCCACAAACAGACGGTGAGGTCACAGGATAATACCAAACCAAATACGAATCCTAACTCAGAGCATTCTAGCGGAAGCTTTAAGTTACAACTTTGAACTCTCAACCGGAATGTCCAATATATATAAAACCACCTTTATATATAAATACCACGGAATGTACACAACCACAAGAGTTTGGCCTTAAGGCCTTACAGTTCCTCTGTACATACAACATGTTTTACAAACTTCGGCGCGCAGGCCGGCCATACATGAGTACAAGAGAAAACAAAACAACGCCATTCGCTTAGCCTTCAAGGGCTAGCCGCAGCAGCAGCAGCAACAGCAGTAGGGCTTCAGCCCATCATTTCCCACTTGGCTCTCCAGCACCTGCACGGGAACAAACCACCCAACCGGTGGCAAACAATGCAACGGTCAGCATTCAGCTGACCCAATTATAACAATCCTACCCCTTTCTCGGGGCATGAGCATTCTTTCCCTGCAAGCATGGCATCATCAAATAGCAATTATGTGCGCGCAGGCACATTCAAGCCATCACAACCATCGGCCACCCGGCCCGACAGTCCGTGCACTCAGGGCACATTTTCGGTGTACCGGAATACCAGGGTCAACACCACCGTCTACACGGTATTTGAGCATTCTAGTCTTTCCGGCGCGCGGGCCTAAGACTCTCATTAGGCGCTCCAACAAAACCTATACCAGGCTTCCAAGTCGGACGGACCTAACGCAGGTACGGATCAGCCACCCCCCGTTGCTCAAGTCGCCGAGCCACCTCGAATACGGAAGTATCCATGGCATTTTATAGGCGCGGGTCGGTTTCACCTTTCCTGTTCGGCAATCTGCCTTTTCATCGAGTTGCAGCCCAACGGCTCAACCATTCACAAAGTGGCAACACACGGCCACAAGAGTTGCCTCCAACCCTCTTCATTTCCTGGACATCGTCCAGTACTTCCTGCCGCACCAAGCAACAGGTAGGAACAAGGCATCACAAGCCATAGGCATCACAAGCCATTATCACGGAGCCTTCTCCGATATGCAAACAAGCATCACCAATCCAGATTACATCCAGATGGGCTTCACACAGCATGCCTAGAGCCGTACTCCAATTCCGGCCTCTAACAAGGGGGACTTCACATATCTACCCCAAGGGACACCACAACCCACCGCACACTCGCGGGGAAGGGTTTTCCCTATGCAATGCAGAAAAGAAGGACTTCACATGTCCAAGGAGGGAGATCGTTACCCTTGTCGATCTCTTCGGTGCCATCGAAAACTAGCCGGTGAGAAAGAACCGCAGCAGCCTTGCCTTCACAACGCCGGCTTCGGATCACGAATCGAACCACGGGAGCTCCGCCGGTGGCTTGCTCTCCTCCTCCTTCTTCTTCCACTCTCTCTTTCTCTCTTCCTTAAGGACAAATGAAGAATGACTCTTCATCCTTACTTCTCGTAATAACCCAGCCAGGAAACCACCTGGACCCTTGGATCAAAAGAGAGAAAACTGAACGGCCAAGATTTTCCCAAAAACCCATTTTTTGGCCGACACGGCCTGTGACACGCCCGTGTCACAGGCCGTGTACCCTCTAAGCGGCACACAGTTTGAACCGACTGAACAACACGGGTCATCGACACGCCCGTGTCGAACCTGACACGCCCGTGTCAAACCTGAGACACGCCCGTGTCTCCTGCTCCATCGAGCTGCAACCAGTACACGGGTCGAAACACGGCAGCTGACACGCCCGTGTCCAGCCTGACACGCCCGTGTTCCCGGCCGTGTTCAAGGCCGTGTCCGGCTCTGACTTGAATAGGCCAAATTCGCAAAATAATTCAAACACGCCCTGGGACACGCCCGTGTCCCAGGCCGTGTACACCCGACACGCCCTGGGACACGCCCGTGTCCCAGGCCGTGTAACCTGACCTGCTACTCAAACTTCATGTTGAGTCTTTTGGGGCCTTTTTGGGGTGTTACAACCCTCCCCCCCTTAACAAAATTTCGTCCCGAAATTTGCACGGTAAGGAAACAAAACCAGCAATGCTATAACTCTGTTATAACAAAAAGTACACGGTCTACAGTTTATACAAATAACTCGGGAAACTCAGCTCGCATGGTCTGCTCTCGCTCCCATGTTAGCTCTTCACGGCCACAATTGTCCCATCGGACCTTGACCATCCCGATCACTTTGTTCCGCAACTGTTTCTCGGCTCGATCCTCGATCCGAATGGGTCTAACCCTCGTCGTTTGCCCATACTCGACCGGTACCCGATCATTCTCCACTACTTGAGCTGGATCCTTTACCGCCTTACGAAGGACTGAGATGTGAAACACATCATGTAATCCACCCAAGTCCGCTGAAAGTGCTAGTCGATAAGCAGCTTCCCCAACTCGCTCCACCACCTCAAACGGACCAAGATACCTCGGACTTAGCTTTTTCAAACGCCGAATCCTGGACACGCCTTTGAAGGGTTTGATCTTCAAATATACCCAATCACCCACCGCGAACTCCACGTTCCGATGTTTGGCATTGTAGTACTTTGCTTGACGATCTTGGGCTATCAATAGCCTCTCCCGAATAGAGCGTATGAGCGAGGTCGCTTCTTCGACTTCCTTTTTCCCACTCAGCTTAGATTCGCCTGCTTCTGCCCAAGCTAACGGTGTACGGCATTTCCGACCATACAACGCCTCAAATGATGTCATACCAATACTCGCTTGGTAGCTATTATTATAGGCAAATTCGACGAGAAATATATACTCTTCCCATCTCTTACCAAAGTCTAGGGCGCACATGCGGAGCATGTCCTCCATCGTCCTGTTGGTTCGTTCAGTCTGGCCATCCGTTTGGGGATGAAAGGCCGTACTAAACGCCAATTTTGTACCCAACATTTGATGAACGAGCCGCCAATCATTCGATATGAACCGCCCATCACGGTCACTAACAATGCTCCGAGGAACACCGTGCAGTCGAACAACCTGCTCCACATACAGCTTGGCCAAGGTTTCCACTGAATCGTCTCTTCTGTTTGGAAGGAAGTGCGCCACTTTCGTCAACCGGTCCACAATCACCCAGATTGAATCATGACCGCGTTGAGATCTCGGCAACCCGTGCACGAAATCCATCGAAATATCATCGAACTTCCACTCCGGAATAGGTAACGACTTCAGAAACCCGCCAGGCTTCTGGCATTCTGCTTTCACCAACGCACAGGTAGTGCATTCAGCCACATAACGAGCCACATCTTTCTTTAGTCCGGGCCACCAGAACAGCTTTTTCATATCCCTGTACATCTTTGTGCTCCCTGGGTGAACTGAGTACTTTGCAAAGTGGGCTTCGTACATCAACTCTTCCCTCAATTTACCCACACTTGGGACGCACACTCGACCATTTCTCCGTAACAAACCGTTATCCCAAGAGAATTGATCCTCCGGCCCATCTTTAGCATAGCGCTGGAGACTTCCATCAAGCTCCGTTGCTCGCCGAACTCTGTCCGTAAGGTCATACTGCACCTCCGTCCAGTTCAAACATGCATCGGTTGACACACCCTTGTCAACACACGATATCTCCATTGCTTCCAATTCTTGGATCAAACGCTGATCATGCCTCTGCAACCAGCTTGCCCGTACCGGAGTCTTCCGACTCAAAGCATCAGCGACCACATTTCCCTTCCCGGGAGTATAGTGAATCTCGAAGGTGTAGTCCCCGAGGAACTCCATCCATCTTCGTTGTCGCATATTCAGATCCTTCTGATCCAACAAATACTTTAGGCTCTTGTGATCCGTATAGATATCCACTTTCACGCCATATAGATAGTGCCGCCACAACTTGAGCGCAAAGATTACCGCCGCCAACTCCAAATCATGGACGGGGTAATTCCGCTCATGCACTTTCAACTGACGCGAGTCATAAGCAATCACTTTCCCAAACTGTAAAAGAACGCAGCCTAAGCCGCTCCCAGATGCATCACTATAGATCTCATACCCATCGGTACCACATGGCGATGTCAACACAGGCGCCGTGGTCAACCGACTCTTCAAGTCTTCAAAAGCTCGCGCGCACTCCGGCGTCCAAATGAACTTTTGATCTTTTCTCGTCAGCGTGGTGAGAGGTAAAGCAATCCGTGAGAAGTTTTCCACAAACCGTCTATAGTAGCCCGCAAGTCCAAGGAAGCTCCTGACCTCGGCCACTGAAGACATCACTGGCCAATCTCGGATGGCACTTATCTTCAACGGATCCACCGCGATACCCTCTCCGCTTACCACATGGCCTAAAAAGGCTACTGAAGAGAGCCAGAACTCACACTTTGAGAACTTGGCAAAAAGCTTATTCCTCCGCAGGGTATGCAAGACCAACCGCAAATGGTTTGCGTGATCCTCTTCCGACTGAGAGTATACTAAGATGTCATCGATAAACACAATAACAAACAAATCCAAATACTCTCGGAACGTTCGATGCATTAGGTCCATAAATACCGAAGGCGCATTACATAGGCCAAACGGCATTACCGTGAACTCATAATGACCGTAGCGTGTTCCAAACGCCGTCTTGGGAATGTCACCTTCCCGAATCCTTAGCTGATAATATCCCGATTTCAAATCCAACTTGGAATAGACCGTTGATCCTGCCAGCTGATCAAAGAGGTCATCAATTCGTGGGATCGGATATTTGTTTTTCTCCGTCAGCTTATTCAACTCGCGGTAGTCAATACACAACCGTAAGCTACCGTCTTTCTTTTTCACAAAGAAAACAGGCGCGCTCCAAGGTGACATACTTGGGCGTATATAACCCTGCTCCAACAACTCTTGCAATTGGACTTTCAACTCAGCCATCTCTTTTGGCGCGACGCGATATGGAGAGCGGGCCACAGGTTTCGCACCTGGCACCAACTCAATAGAGAAGTCAATCTCCCGCTGGGGTGGTAACCCAGGAAGATCTTTAGGAAACACATCGGCAAACTCTGACACAACTGGCACTTCACCGACACTGGCCTTTGGCTCAACAGTCTGAATTAGCTTGAAGAATAACTCCGCGCCCTTCCGAACAGCATTGACGACTTGGAGTGCAGACAACAACGTTCCGCCAACTCCTCGCATACCAGCGAACTTCGTCACAAGCCCGGTATTCTGGCCCAGTGTAATCTCTTTGGAGTTGCAATCAATAAAGGCACGCTGCTCCGAGAGCCAGTCCATACCAAAGATCACATCAAACTCCGATAACGGTAGCACAGCTGCACTCAAACCGAAATCCCGACTTCCTATTTGCACATCCACATCGCAAGCCCTATCCGCAAGCATCATACAGCCATTCGGCAATAGCACCCTTGTACTATCCACCGTCACATGACTTGGTACCCCAATGCGAGATACGAAATCCTCAGACAGAAAAGAATGCGAAGCACCCGTATCAAACAGGGCTCTCGCTAAATTATTCCGAATCAGGACAAAGCCTGCAGCACACACACATCATGCACAAGCTAAACAAAACCAAAACCAAAAGCACAACAAGTAAACTAACTCAACTCGTACCTGTGACGACGTCACTTTGCTTAATCGCTTCCTGTTGGCCAAGTTGATAGATTCGGGGCTGCGCCTGGGAAGCAGAGGAATCCACCACCGCTTTGCCCTTCTCAGCATACGACGCACCCGTCTTCTTTTCCCCTTTGGGCTGCACAACCCGTCAGTCACGAGCAATATGCCCCACCCGGCCACAGTTATAGCACGTACGAGCATCCGGCCTTGATGTCGCTCCCGACACCACGGTCGTAGTCACTTGCCCAGATGGCTTGGACCTCTTGCCCCCTTTCTTCTGGTAAAACGATTTGCTTGGGCGAGGTGCTTGAAACTCTGGCTTAGACACAACCAAGCCCTTATTCCCTTGCACTCGCCTCATGTCCTTCTCCAACGCGCACGCAGTATCAACCAACGCCTGAAACCCTTGGCTCACAGAACTCGAAAGCAGGAATCGCAACTCATCCCGCAATCCTTCATAGAACCGATTCGTTTTCCTTTGGTCGTCCGCGAAGATTGTTCCCGCATATCGTCTCAACCTGGTAAACTCATGCAAGTAGATATCCACACTATCTTCCCCTTGCTTTAACCGTTGGAACTCATTTTCCATAGCAATACGTTGCGCCGCTGGGACATGTTTCGCCAGAAATATTCGAGAGAACTCCTCAATCGACACTTGTGTTAATTGCCTGCCCGCCAAATGGTGTAGCTCAACCTCGTCCCACCACAACCGCGCCTCCCCTTCAAGCATGAAGGTGGCCAAGGTGACCTTGAGAGTTTCCTCCGCCCTGATCGCTGTCATTATCCTCTTGACACGCGATAACCAATCTTCCGCCTGCGTTGGGGATCCCATTCCCGCAAACGTAGGAGGACTGAAGCTCATGAATTGCTTCAACTGTCGGTCAGCTGCTCGTGGATCTACAGCCTCAACCGGCTCGGGTCTTACATCAACACGAACTGGCACTACCGCCGGCTGCGCTTGCCCGGTCGGCTGAATCATGGCAAATAGCGCCTCAGCCACTAAGCGAACAGTTTCCGCAGATGGAGGAGGTGTGGGCACCTCAGCTGGTGCCGCACCCTCATCAGAACGCTGGGGCTCAGACTGCCCAGCACCACTACGTGTCACCTATAGGTGGACAAGACACACATTAGCGAACGTATGCAAGCAAAACAATACAAAAAGGAACGCGCAGATTCCTCAAACAAGATTTTGTACATTCCTTAATGGACATTCCAGAGTTCATTAGCGTTACAGCAGGTCGCACAAACACGTGCTCGCCACCCCACAAAAGAATTCGACCACGAATTCGAAAGAGGAAGACCGACGAAAGCTGATACCAAAATGTAACGACCCCATCCGTTAGATGACGTATAGTAGAAGGTCCGGCCGGGGCCCCACACTATATGCTACAAACAGACGGTGAGGTCACAGGATAATACCAAACCAAATACGAATCCTAACTCAGAGCATTCTAGCGGAAGCTTTAAGTTACAACTTTGAACTCTCAACCGGAATGTCCAATATATATAAAACCACCTTTATATATAAATACCACGGAATGTACACAACCACAAGAGTTTGGCCTTAAGGCCTTACAGTTCCTCTGTACATACAACATGTTTTACAAACTTCGGCGCGCAGGCCGGCCATACATGAGTACAAGAGAAAACAAAACAACGTCATTCGCTTAGCCTTCAAGGGCTAGCCGCAGCAGCAGCAACAGCAGTAGGGCTTCAGCCCATCATTTCCCACTTGGCTCTCCAGCACCTGCACGGGAACAAACCACCCAACCGGTGGCAAACAATGCAACGGTCAGCATTCAGCTGACCCAATTATAACAATCCTACCCCTTTCTCGGGGCATGAGCATTCTTTCCCTGCAAGCATGGCATCATCAAATAGCAATTATGTGCGCGCAGGCACATTCAAGCCATCACAACCATCGGCCACCCGGCCCGACAGTCCGTGCACTCAGGGCACATTTTCGGTGTACCGGAATACCAGGGTCAACACCACCGTCTACACGGTATTTGAGCATTCTAGTCTTTCCGGCGCGCGGGCCTAAGACTCTCATTAGGCGCTCCAACAAAACCTATACCAGGCTTCCAAGTCGGACGGACCTAACGCAGGTACGGATCAGCCACCCCCCGTTGCTCAAGTCGCCGAGCCACCTCGAATACGGAAGTATCCATGGCATTTTATAGGCGCGGGTCGGTTTCACCTTTCCTGTTCGGCAATCTGCCTTTTCATCGAGTTGCAGCCCAACGGCTCAACCATTCACAAAGTGGCAACACACGGCCACAAGAGTTGCCTCCAACCCTCTTCATTTCCTGGACATCGTCCAGTACTTCCTGCCGCACCAAGCAACAGGTAGGAACAAGGCATCACAAGCCATAGGCATCACAAGCCATTATCACGGAGCCTTCTCCGATATGCAAACAAGCATCACCAATCCAGATTACATCCAGATGGGCTTCACACAGCATGCCTAGAGCCGTACTCCAATTCCGGCCTCTAACAAGGGGGACTTCACATATCTACCCCAAGGGACACCACAACCCACCGCACACTCGCGGGGAAGGGTTTTTCCTATGCAATGCAGAAAAGAAGGACTTCACATGTCCAAGGAGGGAGATCGTTTCCCTTGTCGATCTCTTCGGTGCCATCGAAAACTAGCCGGTGAGAAAGAACCGCAGCAGCCTTGCCTTCACAACGCCGGCTTCGGATCACGAATCGAACCACGGGAGCTCCGCCGGTGGCTTGCTCTCCTCCTCCTTCTTCTTCCACTCTCTCTTTCTCTCTTCCTTAAGGACAAATGAAGAATGACTCTTCATCCTTACTTCTCGTAATAACCCAGCCAGGAAACCACCTGGACCCTTGGATCAAAAGAGAGAAAACTGAACGGCCAAGATTTTCCCAAAAACCCATTTTTTGGCCGACACGGCCTGTGACACGCCCGTGTCACAGGCCGTGTACCCTCTAAGCGGCACACAGTTTGAACCGACTGAACAACACGGGTCATCGACACGCCCGTGTCGAACCTGACACGCCCGTGTCAAACCTGAGACACGCCCGTGTCTCCTGCTCCATCGAGCTGCAACCAGTACACGGGTCGGAACACGGCAGCTGACACGCCCGTGTCCAGCCTGACACGCCCGTGTTACCGGCCGTGTTCAAGGCCGTGTCCGGCTCTGACTTGAATAGGCCAAATTCGCAAAATAATTCGAACACGCCCTGGGACACGCCCGTGTCCCAGGCCGTGTACACCCGACACGCCCTGGGACACGCCCGTGTCCCAGGCCGTGTAACCTGACCTGCTACTCAAACTTCATGTTGAGTCTTTTGGGGCCTTTTTGGGGTGTTACATGGGGAGGATCCCGCTCGGCCGGATACGGGATTGTACAGTATGAGTATCAATGAAAGAAAGTCTATTTCCTAAACCCTAAAAATATCATGTAAGCTCTCTCTCCCTTGAGCAAGCACCGCTTTGGCAGTCGCGGTTCCGACTCCATTGTATCCTACATTGTCATTCTCGTCTTTGGTCATCCTCCGGCGAAGCTACTGTTGTTACAAAAGAAATTATGTAACAACTTGGTATTAGAGCTTTCCGTCCTCCTCTTGCCCCTCTTCTTTCGCTGCAACTTATGACATTCATCCACGTTCCAACTGTCGTGCCTCTCTGCTCCTTTGCACGTCGCTTCTTCCTTGGCGAACCGCGTCTGTCTTGATTGCACTTCTGTTCGTCGGCGTCTCAACCCTTGGTTATGCCTATGTTTGTCTGTGACGTTCCCGCTCCTGTCTGCATCATTCTCGCTCCCGTCTGCATCGTTCCCGTCGGCCGCTGCTTCTCAACTCCGCACGCCCTCATCATCCAACAACCGCTCCATTATCAACGCATCACATCTTCATCGACCCCCAGCAAACCACAACGCTTATCCTTCATCGACGCCATCCTGAGGGCTCTTCTTCTTCTGCACAGAGAACATCCAACGACCCCTTTCTCTGTCTCGTAGGCACCTTCCAGACCTGCACGCGTCCATCCTCCATCATTGTCGTCTCCGCACCTTTTGATCAGACACGCCGTCCCCCCCCCCTTCTTCTGAGACTCACGTCTTCCCTCTCAATCCACTATTTTTGATTTTTCTCAAGCCCGCCAACACCGAAGCGCATATCCCTCGCGCTCGCACAGACCGCTTGCCAACGCCTCTAATTCCATTGAGCCCATACAACACATTTTATTTTATTACTCCACACTTGCGTTTCTTTTTTTAATTATTCAATCAATTCAGTTCTGATCTATTTATTCCTCACTTTATTATGGGGGACTCGGCCACTATAGTAACTACTATCAACGACGTGTTGCAGACCTTCATGACTTTCATGGGCGCACAATTTCGAGACACTGAAGCACGCCATCAAGACGATATGACCTCACTCTTTCGTAAGCTTAATGATCAAACAGTCGCCTTTTTCCTGCAGCTTGTGCCACTGCTGAGTCCACTTAAACAATCTTCGCTCCCACCAACTACTGAAGCCACTCTTGGGCTCTCTGCCGTCCTTTTTGTTCCACCGCTGTCAATTTTGTTGGGTCCTTCTTTGCCAACACCTACTTTGCCAGACCCTTCGGCCTCCTCGCTACCTCTTCTCGAGCCTCCTGCTTCGCTGATGCTTCAAAATCCATTTCTTTTGTCGACCGGCTCCAAGTTGGTTCTGCTACTTTTTATCTCCGCAGCTCTTTTTCAGCCCACGTTACCATTGCCTTTGACTGCCCGCAACTGGTGGGCACACTCATTCCGGCCACTCCTCGATCGACTCCAAGTCGGCACCGCTACTTTTGATTTCCACGACTCTTTTTCCGTCCGCGCTATCATCGTCTTCGACTATCTGCAACTGCCGGACACACTCGTTCTGCCCACTCCTCGCCATCTTTTCTGCGACCAGGGAGCACGTTGATGCCTTGTCGGTCGATGCAGACTCCACTACAGTTACGCGATACCAGGAGCTGTTCTGGCAGGAAATCAAGGAGTCAGACAATCCAGTAGTGCAAGCCTCGTTCGAGCTTGAGGACAAACCCGATTTGAAGGCCGTAAGAGATTTTATGGTCTTCAGGCCCAGTGATGATGATGCATCTTTAGATACTACCGTCTTTATGTATCTTATGTCGAGTCTGTGTTTCAGGTTCATTAGGTTTATTATAATGTCTTTATTTACGCGTATGCCATTGTAACTTCTATTTAATGGACCCTTGAGGTCTTGCATGGGTATCAATGAAAGAAAGTCTATTTCCTAAACCATAAAGAGATCTTGGAAGCTCTCTCTCTCTCTTCCTTTAACAAACCACGCTTTGGCTGCCGCGGTACATGATCCGTTATATCCTCCGCTGCCATCCTCCTCTCCAATCATCCTCCAGGGACGCTACTGTTCTTACCGAAGAAAGCCCGTAACACAGGTGCCCCATAAGCAATCTAATTCCTAGCTTGTAAACCCATATCAAGTGCTTCTACTATGGATGAATCTGGTAAAATGTGTAAATATTGAGGTAGGGTCTGACCATAGACTACTTCATAGGGTGTTTTTTGGGTGACACTATAAAATTGCTTATACTTTTGGTCCAAATCCCAAACCCACCTCCGAGTTTGGGACCCGTGAATTCCATATGTCCATGAAATTAAAAGACCATTTAATCTCCCTGAATGACAAATTTGAACTCCACGGATACCCTTACTGTAATGGAAAAAGTTCGGATCCCTTGACCTTGGGGCTATTGTGGACAATTCCCTTTATCAAAGTCCAAAATAATTATAAGTTTATAAGCATATTTTTGCTGGAGAATATTGGGGACCTAATTGATAAATTGTGGCTCGATTAAATCTAGGGATCTTTTTAGATTAATTTGGTGTTTACTGGGGCGCGACATGCGATGTCAGGGACCCGGTGGAATCCAAAGATTTCTAAGTGAATTATTTTGAAGATGATTGGGGCATGATATACCCATCGGTGCCCTGATGTATCTCATTTTGGCAGTTTATCTTTTATTTATGTTGGGGGTATTTCTGTCGAGGATCTCATGGATCAAATGGTGGGATGCATCCAAGAGATATGGGAGCCTAGATGGTTATTGATATATAAATCTCTATAGAAGCCTACTTTGGTTATTGATATATAAATCTCTATAGTATTCTATGTTAAAAAAGGGAAAGAGTTTCACTTTCCTTTCGATTGCAATGGTTCATGAGGAGCGCTTGAGTGTATTTAATTGTGCCCTAGAAGAGCCTCTGTCATCATTGTCGATCATCATACACATCATAAAGTGGCATCTCAATGTCAAATTCTCACGGTCTTCTAGCTGTTTATCACACATTCGATGAATATTTCTACACTCCACCAAGAGAACTCCAGGTTCTACACTCCATCAAGAGAGCCTCCAGATAAATCACTACTCCTTAGGTACTGTCCACTTTCTATGTGTCAATTACGAGAGAGGGAGTGTTATTGATCGCCTGGCGATAGATCCCATCATCTTTTTTGCTGAGACCTCGGGTATTATTTTAATGATTATCGCATCCGCGATGAATTTTTTGACACTCCACCCTCAGAACCCCCTGACCATGTGCCCCTCTGGAATGAAACCTGGAGGGTTGTAGAGCCTCTGTATAGAAGATTTGCTATGTTTGTCGACCATCATTCATTTTCATTGCATAGCATGCATGAATTGCAAGAGATTGCTAAACTTCAAAGAAGCAGAATAGGTGTTGATTTGTATATGTGCCCGATTTCCCCAAGGGAGCTTCTCAAAAATTAAATGACAAGTGAAATGGTCTTTACATGATTACCAAAAGAATTTGAGCAAATGCTTACAAACTAGATATTTCGCAGAGTATGAGAATTTCACATATATTCAACATTTAAAATTTGACTCCATTTTTCGATCCACACAATTATATGTACCCTTCGCCACCCACTACTTCAGCTCCTTAGCACCAGCTTTCGCCTACTACACCACAACGCCAGTCGCTAGCTACTACTTCACTATAGCCTCTGCTTTCACCTACTACTTCATTACAACCCCAAATTACACCTACTACACCACAACTCCAGCCTTTAACATCAATTGGTCATTTAGTTACAGTCCAAGCTTCTTCTACAACTGTATCATTTCCAGCATCAACACCATCTTCGTTCTCTATGTCAACAACAACAACAACAGTACCATCATTAGTCCCATCTTCAGACTCCAATATCTTGTGCATCACCTTCTATAGCAGCAACACCATCTACAATACCGTCACCAGCTTCAATAGCACTACCCTCGGTTTCATCGCCTGCATCGACTTCAGTGGCTCCACCTCTAGTCTCCACAGCAGTAGTACCCTCAACCCCGACCCACGAGTTCAAGATACTATCAGAACTAGAGATTTCACCTTGCCTTCAGACGTAAGCACACTCATCTTCATTCATGGAGATGAATGTTTTCAAGGAGGGGGGAATTGATGGGGATCGCGACCCACATTAGTCTACACGACGATCAGAGCCGTCCATGTTATGCGGATCGACGATCCGAGATTATAGTTATTTTTTATATTTATCTAATTTTCATGTTTTTTGAGGTTCATCGTGACCGGTGAATCATGATTGTCCGTGATGACCCATTAATCTATATATATGGGTAGGAGATTCATTTTAGAGGCATTGAAAGTTGACGCAAAAAGTCTTGCTTTTAATCATTCGGTGCTGAAGCTTGGACCTCCCAACACCCCCTAGCCACCGTACAACATCTCCCTCCCTTCCCCTCCAAAAACCAAGCCTTACCTTAACCTCCAGCCCCCATCTTTCCAGCCCCCCCCCCCCCCCCCCCCTCTTTCCATCCCCTACCTCCTACAACTGGTATCCCCCCTCTGAGATTTTAGTTATTTTTCTATATTTATTTAATTTTCATGTTTTTGAGGGTCGTTGTAACCGGTGAATCATGACCGTTCATGATGACCCATTAATCTATATATATGGGCAGGAGATTCATTTTAGAGCTATTGAAAGTTGAAGCAAAGAAGTCTTGCTTTTAATCATTTGGTGTTGAAGCAAGAACCCATAGGTGTGAAGCTTGGACCTCCCAACACCCCCTAGCCGCCGTTCAACATCTCCCTCCCTTCCCCTCCAAAAACCAAGCCTTACCTTAACCTCCAGTCCCCCCCCCTCCCCCCATCCTCTTTCCAGCCCTTACCTCCTACAACTGGTTTCCACCCTCCTTCTCCCACCCCCATTGGCTGGCAACCCAAAATCAACCCCTCAACCACTATCCTACCACCCTACATTCCCCTCCACTTACATCTCCAAACACAGCCCTCACCGCCTCTCCAAATCCCTTCCATTCTTAATTTTTGTCAATCACCGGAAAACATTCCCGACCACTTCCGGTAAACCTCCACCACCACCCTTCAAGTTTTTTTGTTTTCAATTTTTCGGTGATAGCCGAAAAACACCTCTGGCGATCGCCAGAAAACACCTCCAGCCACCACCACCTCCGACGACTGCCTCCGGTCAGCCACCACCCCATCACCCCATAATTACCTTATCTCCCCACTATTTATGTTGAACCCAGAATCCACGATTCAACTCCTGAGCTAGAACACTAGGATGGACTCTTGAAGCAAGGAACCTCACCCACAAACGGTGGAAAACTAGAAACAGACCTCGAGCAGCATGAAGGTCCCGCCACACACCCGGAAGATCTAAGAGAGCTTCTCCTCCCAAGCCAATGCTGAGCCTGGGCACTTTGGAGGGCCTTGAGAACTCCTGACTACCACTCGGAAACCACGATGAGCAGTAAGCTGGAGCCCGGAGCCCTTGCCAACCAAAGCTAGCCAAAGGAGAGAGAAGTAGGAAAAAAGTCATATCCAAAGGTGTGCCCTTGGGGGTTTATTGATAGTTTTTTGAGAGTGCTCTGCGAATAGTGGAATCCTGCCTTTTGGTTTTTGCTAAATGCAACCCAAATTGGTCCGCCAACAGCCGAATCCTGCTGTTTGGAACGGTTACTGGCAGACCAAAATGGTTAGCTGGAAAAATTGCTCATAGCTTATTATGGGCGAGTCGTGGTCAAGCCGCCCCGGATCGCCTAGGAGGGGAGAGTCCCTGATGCAGCTAGCACTCGCTCCCTCCCCTTAGGTCGTGGGCGAGTGTAGGACAATTCCCCCACTCGCCCTCTCTTCCTGGGCCAGGGGAGAGCGCTGGGTGGTTTACCCCACTCGCCCCTTCTTCACACCCGGGCCCAATTTCCCCCTGATTGCTTGATGGCTGGTCGGGCCTAGGCCCACTCGACAAATACGGGGTTGTACAACTCCACTATCCCATTAACTCCACATCTCCTTTAATATAGGCTTCATTCCTATATTCTCTTCGCCTCTCCCACTTCCCAACTCTCCCTACATTTCCTCTAAGCCTCACGTGTATCCACCTCCCAACCGAACCCCATTCCCACTCACTCAACTGGCCCCCTCACCTCCCACACCCCAAGCATGCATATACCCCCCACTACTCTGAACTGAACCACTCCCCCTTCAGTTCAGATGGCCTCCTAAGTCTACGGCTGCATCCCCACAGGAACCACCTCTAACCGCACCCACTCACTATCCAATGCCGGCAGCCCCTCTACCTTCCTCCCCAGGGGCCTCCATCCCCTTGCCGACCCCCCTCCTTCCTCTTCTTCAACCCCAACTCACAATCACAGCAGCAACCCCCTTTTTCCAGCTTCAGGAAACTCCATTACAGCCGCGACATCCACTATCCAGCAGCCCAAAGTTCTACAAGGAGACCGAAATTCAGTACCACTACTTTCCCCGACTCAGAGAGATCCCTCCAAGCCCTCTACTACTTTTGTCGTGTGAGTTTATTTGATTTGAAGTCAATTCTTCGTATTGAATTAAGTGGTTATTTTCTATTTAAGGAATATGTCATTTGTAATCATTGTTTTATATTTTTGAATCTTTTTTAGTTTTCATTCACTTGGTGGCCATTTGGTTTTGAGTACTCTTACATATACACGACATCCCGTGTTTCCTTGTTTGTTTGTGTTATCTATTGCGATTCATTAAACATTTTGATTTTTAAAGAAAAGATTATTACAAGCAAGATCAATTGTCAGAAGTGTGTTTGCATATTGGAAATATTCTATAAAGGACCGTCCCGCATCACAGTGGAGGCCTGCGATTAAGAGGAAGTGCAATTATGGAGTCGTCAAGCCTTTCGAGAACTCCGATTAATGTTTAGCATTGAGGTTGCGGGAACCGTTGGTCGTGAACCTGGCTAGACATGTCGCTTGTGTTGGGGACTCAATTGCAGCAGCCAACCGGCCCTTATATCGTAGGTAATAGGTTTTCAGTCATTGTCGTCTGCGGGAATTGGGGTCCAAACCTAGCCATCATTATTGGAAATGATGATCTTCAGGTTGGGGACGGACCTTTGGAGGGCATAGGATCCACCATCATGGGTCACTTAGTGAAGATGGATTTTTGTAGGAGCTGCTTACCTCTTGGAAAAGTGAGAGTTGTTACTCTCTCATGTATAGGATCTTGTTACTTTTGCATTGTAGCCATTCAGCAGGCATGCCTGGATCATTCCAATGGCCAGATCTAATGCCTTTTGGATATGACCGAGGACAGTAGGTCGCGTAAATGACGCATGCATACTTTTCGCTCGATCTAATGTCCCTGAGATTTTCATGCGGCGAATCTGACTAGGCTAGGCTAGTCTTGGTCGGAATTGATTTACAATTTATAATTACACATTCTCATGTGGAACCTGATTTTATATACAATGCAGCACTAGAAGCTATGTGTGATGCACCTGGGGATTTATATGCATTGTTTAAAGGCAAAGATTTGTGAACTTATGGATAGCTGTGACTTGTGACTAGATCCAAGCCCATGTAGCCATGTGAACTGAAATGTAATTAAGACGTTGGGTCCGAGATAGGCCATCGAGCATGGACATGGAAATTAGGTACTCGTTGGACTACTGGATTGTGCCCTTATGGAAACATATGGTCTCTCTGGTATCGCGGAGATTTGATTGATGGTTGCGAGCACATTTTTTTATGGGTGTAGAGGGCTTGTGCTTTAGATTGTGGTAATATTAGGTGTTACCTTGTATTGATAGAATGGTGTGATGAAGCCATGCCTTTGGTGACATATTATTAAAATTTGATACAAAGTCACGTTTAATTGACTTATTTTAAGGGTTTGGTTACCCTTTGGGATGGCTATACATCGATTATGGCCTATTTGCTTATTGTGATCAAATTGAGGCTCCATTTGGTGTGGCGGTGGTTGTTGTGAACGTGGTTATGAACCGTTGTTCGTGAGCGTCCTACCTCACTTAAGGAACTTCATCCACTTTTATGTTTAAAACTACTTTTCTTTTCTTGGTGGCAGTAATAACCGTTGTCAATTTGTCATGCCAAACATACATTCTTTGACGCTGATGTTTTTGCCTTTGTTTGGCGGGGCGTTTTTTGAGCAGTGTGTCGTTGGTTTTAAAAGCGCCCCGCCGAACAAAATAAAGAAGCCCACAGTGGAAAAAGTTGCCGCCATCAATTCGCTCTTTTTTAGCGATTTGGAGTCGTGATTTTTTTTCACAACTCCTGCCTGAACCATGCGGATAGCGCGATTCACGATACTCACCCTGCATTGATGTCGCCCAGTTCCGCCAGTCCCGCCTGGAGCTGTCTCCGCTAGTCCCTCCTGGAGCTATCTCCGCCTGTCCCGCATGGAGCTGTCTCCGCCGGTCCCGTCTGGATCGTTCCAAAGCTCCAAACCCAAATCGCCCTCATCCTTAAAGCTTTCTAGGGTTTCAAATTTGCCCTCACATTTATTTTTAGGGTCATTTCTTCTTCGCACACTTCCTCCCACACTTTCCTCCTTATCCATGTAATTTTTGGAGAAGCTGGGGGAGTGTTGTACTGGTTGATTTTTTTTGGAATGGAAGACCACAAAAGTTGAGGGGAGCAAAACTCATAAGAGTATAGTTGACGAGATCTGTGATAGTTGATTGTTCTCTTTCCTGTTTTCCGGCTCGATAGATCTCTGCTTCATTACAGTCTTTGTAGTTGTATTTTTTTCTATGTTTTTATAATATAAAATTATCTTAGAAATTTAAGTTTTACAATAAAAATTTGAGTTTTAATTTATTGAAGAAATTTCAATTACACTGCACAGTTGTTTTGCCAAACAACTTAAACAGTTTTTTCGTTTGAAACAGAACTGCAAACGTTATTCTTCCAAACAGTTTTATAGATTCTGTCACCACTCTATAAAACAGTTGATTATTTCACCACTACTTCTTCAGTCGCCTCCACCACCCAAACAGAGCCTTCGTCAATACTCACAGGAGCAAAAATGCCGCATCAAATGGAGCCTAATCACAAAAGCATCAAAAATTGTTGTATATAGCTCCAATTAAAATTGTTGTATATAGCTCCAATTAAAATTGTTGTATATGAAAAGCATACACGAAAGCACCAAAAAGCAAGGACTCTTTAATCACTCAACAATCTCATTGAATATTAATCACAATACAATATCATTACATATTTTTCATTTGTTCAATATATCTTGGATAAACATTTTATTTTATGATTAATCACAACAAAACAATTCTCATAATATAAGTCTTGCTTAAAAACACTTTCAAAGTTGATTTTTTTTCACAAACATGTTTTGCTTCGTTTGGTTCGGTGTTTGGAGCAGTCGGCGGGAGGAGACGCCAAACGCTCGAAACGGAGGGGGATGCCGCAGCTCGAAATGGAGTGGTTTGCTCCATTTCTTAGGGCGCGGCGGGAGGAGACGCGACAAACGCCGCCGCCGGGTGTTTTTGATTACCCGATTTGCGGCGGCTTTTGCCGCAAACGCGGCCTCCAAACTTCGGGCCAAATGAAGCCTAAGGCTCCGTTGAACACGGTGGTTATGAACCATTGTTCGTGAACGGCTGACCTCACCCAATTAAGGAACTTCATCCACTTTTATGTTCAAAATTATTTTCTTTTCTTGGCCACGGTCACTCTTTGACGGTGGTGTTTTTGTGTGAATGCTAAACAGAGCTTAAGTTGTGATGTGATTTGCATTTTTATTGTATTGCTTGTATGTTTTTTTAGCCTGTGACTGAAGTTGGTTACAGATAGGTCATTGACATTATTATATTTTGATATTAGTTGCAATTTTGATTAGGTGTATGAAAATATATCTTTTATTATTATGTCAATGCCATGAATATATTTTGACATTGGTTGCAACTAAATTTGTATAACCTGCTGAAAGGCAATTGAAAAATGAACTTTGGTATTAATCAGAGAAATCTATTTCCCAAGTACTTAGTTAGCAGGTATCCATGTCATCATGTGTGCATATTTTTATGGCTTGTATAATGCATATTTTTATTGCTTGTATCCATGTGTGCATATTTTTATTGATTGCATCCATGTGTGCATATTTTTATGGCTTATATAATGCATTGGGATACATTGTAGTTAGAGTTATTACTTAAAACTGAAAACCGTAAACCAAATCGGAATGAGAATCACAAAAAATCGGACCAAACCGTTCGTGAGTTATTTGGGTTCCTGTTTAGATTTTGGAAACGTAGATAACATTGGTTTGGGTGTGATTCCTTTATTTTATTATCCAGGTCAAAATGGATCGAGCGGGTTCAGAATTTTTAGACCCGATATGGATCGGACCAGCAAAGTAGAACAGAACTGCAATCTTTTTATTATTAGTATTATTTATAATATATATATGTTATTATTATTTATATATATTATAATATTAATAATATATTTATTATCTATACGATTATATATATGTGACTATGTCAGCCGTCTGATTACAACGTCGTCCGATTACAACAGGGTTCAAATACTCATACACAGCCAACACAGGTCGCACGCCGTTAGGTCATTTCCCCGCTCTGCTCCAAAGACTTCTCGCTCTACTTGCTTGATCGCTTAAGGCTTTCTTCTCCTCATTCCGGCGGTGTTTGTTCGAACAGTGTTTGTTCTCACATTAGATAAAAATAAGATTTGGTGTTACAATATTAATTGTTGTCCATCATGTTAATGATCATGTTTATCTTAATTAATTTTTTATATTAAGTTTATTGGAATGAAACAATATTACTCATTCTTTTTTTATTGGAATGAAACAATATTACTCATTCTTTTTTTAATAAGTGCGTCAAATCAGATATTATTGCATGCATATCTGTATTAGTTTAATTTTAACATATTTAGATTTAAAAATTATGAAATTATTGTTTCAATCATTGGAATTCCAAGTTTCTTTTCAAATATGCATTTTAAAGGGATAATATTTTTTTTGTGAATGTGTCTAATGACTTAAATTATAGAGTTATAAAATGATTAAAACTATGACACACATAATCGGTTGGGATCGGACCGAATCAATAGTTGTCGGTTTGGTTTTTGTTCTTGTTGGATCAAAATCAGAACCATTGACACAACGGATCCAAAAAAATATGCTGGAATTGAAACTGTAGTCGTAGCCGGTCAAACAAAAAAAGATTTTGGTTCTAATTCAAAAAATTGTTACCTTAAGGGTTCGGTTTACGATTTTAGTAGAATCGAAACTGAATCGGAATTGAACCGGAACCGTAAAAGCTTAATCCTCGATTAAAGGTTTTCCTCGGAAGTTTGTTTGAACAATTGATGCAATATAACTGATTGGGCGACTATTCATTGAGCCCAACATGTTCTTCATGTATATGAGGGTAGTTATGGTTAGGACTAGTGTTTAGTATTCATTGGTTGTAAGAGATCTCTATGGCCTTATGGTTTAGGGAGGGTCCTAGAGGTGAGACAATGATCGAGTAGAAGTTTCTTTTACCCTTATTGATAATTATTCGTATGTAGTAGAATAATGCTTTAATTTTGCTCTATTCATCTTGGACTTATTCATGTTCCTCAGGCTTGTTCTTGTTGTTATACATGCATATTAGTGTTGTGAATATCGTCCGACATAAAAGTTTTTGGTCAACACAACATGCTTTTTTTGCAAAATATTCTTTTGAAATATATTAGTCGATATATCAACTATCAGGTGATTATTCTGATGATATATATAAGAGCTGGCTTTTTTTAATATATTTTATTTAATGCACAAAAAAAGAGTGAAACGACACGGGTCTCTAAAAATCTGGGTACATTCACTCTTTTTTCACTTTGATAGGTATCTACTATTTCAGTGTCTGAGTCTTTTGATAAATAGACTCTTAGAACCAGTGACTGGGTGTTTTGATCAGGAGAGTCTTAGAACCAGTGACTGGGTCTTTTGATAAACAGACTCTAAGAATCACACAATTTGATCTTTTGATAAGGTGATCTAACCAAACTACTTAATCATTTCAAGAGAGATTCTAAAAACTCTTTTCACAGAAACATGAGTGGAAGAGAATGATTGAAATCGAGAGAAGAAGTTGTGAAAGCTATTTTCAAATTTGAATCCTCCTTCAACAATTCATCTCAGGATTCTTTAGCACTCCAGTGGATTGGATCTTTTGTAATAGATGAATCATTGATAGAGAAGAGGCAAGGATTATAAGTTGTGATCTACTATCTCAAAAATCTGCAGCAGAGAGGAGGAGGAAGAAGAAGAAGAAGAAGAAGAAGATCAGAATGATTTAGTCTCAAAACAATATTTTGTTCTATATTAGTTGTTCCTCCTTTTTGAATCCGAGTATTTTTTTATTCTCTGAATGGTTTTGAATCCATTCTGCTGATTAATTGTCTTCAGAAGGAATACTATAATTTCTGAGAACTTTCTAAAAGTAGTCTTCTAAAATCCCGTCCATTTCTACAATTCTCTTTCATATATTACTGTAGAAATTTATTGCTTGGAGTATTCTTCTAGTGTCTCTTCAAATTCAAATAACTTACGCAATCATAATCTTCAAATAATTTTGAAAGAAATTTTCTTAATTTCCTTTCTGGATGGATGTCGACGCTATGTCAAGTTTTAATAAAAGGAGCGTCGAATTCTACTTCAGAATAATAATCTGTCAACCTGATCGAGTAATTGACATTACGTTAATTACTTATCGACGCTTGTGTTGACTTCTGCTTTGGTGAGGTGTTGACTTCAATTCAAAGAATGCGACGAAATCTAGTTGGAGATACATCGACTTCCAGTCGATGTTGCATCGATTTCTAATCGAGGCAAATATGTCTTAGCTGGTTTTCTTCTTGATTTCAGCTTGCCTTCTTCTGACCTTGACTTGGACTGACTTACTAAGACTTCTAGTGATCAAATTACCTTCATTATACAACATAGGTAATTATCCTATGAACCAAAATGACTTATAAATAAATTGTTAAGTTAAATTTAGGGTTTTTTCCAACAAATATTTTTATATTTTTGGTTCTCGAAAAGGGTGTCGGGAGCTGAAGGAGATCTCTGTTTCTCAAAAGCGAGCATCGGGAGCTGAAGGAGATCTTCGGTTCTCAGAAGCAAGCGTTGGGAGTCGAAGGGGATCTTCGGTTCTTAGAAGCGAGCGTCTTGTGTTGAAGGAGATCTTTGGTTCTCAGAAAGGAGCATCGGGAGCTGAAGGAGATCTCCGGTTCTCGGAAGCGAACGTCAGGAGCTGAAGGAGATCTTTGATTTTTGAAAGCGAGTGTCGGGAGTTGAAGGAGATCTTCGGTTCTCGGAAGCGAGCGTCGGGAGCTGAAGGAGATTTTCGGTTCTTTGAAGGGAGCGTCAGGAGCTCAAGGAGATCTCCGGTTCTCAGAAGTGAGCGTCGGGAGCCGAAGGAGATCTTCAATTCTCGGAAACGAGCGTTTGAAGCTGAAGGGGATCTTCGAGTCTCGGATGGAAACCTTCAAGCGATCTTCGGAGGCGATGAAGATCTTCGAGGAAATCTTCAAGCGTGCAAGGAGCACTCAGGGAGATCTTCGAATAGTAAAATTCGTTCAAATGAGCGTCTTAGGGTCCTTTTATAGATTTTGGGGATGTCATTTCAGTAATTAAGGTGCTTGGGAGTCTGGCTATCCGCACACCTGTAATCATATAATTTGTTATGCACACCCCCCATGATGGGGTACTTTACTATGCACACACATATAACATTATGTTTGGCTACGTGCACACCCATGTTGTGGTATTTTACTATTCGCACCCCCATGATGGAGGATTTTACTATCTACTCTACCGAGATGAAGGATTTTACTATTCGCACTCTCATTATGAAGGATTTTACTATCTCCTCCCCCATGATGAGTGGATTTTACTATTCACACCCCAATGAATGAGGATTTTACTATTTGCACCTCATGATAAGAAGATATTACTATTTGCACCCCATGATGAGAGATTTTACTATGCATCCAATCATGATGAGGATTTATATCCGCATCCCATGATGGAAAATTTTACTATTCACATCCTCGTTATGGAGGATTTTACTATATGCACCCCATGATTGGGTATTTTACTATTCACACTCCTATGATGAACAATTTATTATTTGCACATCCATGGTGGAGGATTTTACTATTCGCACTCCCATGTTGGAGAGTTTTACAATCCACATCCCATGGTGGGGATTGTACTATTCACACCCCTATGATGGAGCATTTTACTATTCACACCTCATGATGATGGATTTTACTATTTGCATCCTCATGATGGAGGATTTTACTATTCATACCTCCATGATATGGGATTTTACTATTCACACCTCATGGTATGGATTTTACTATTTGCACCATCATGATGAATAATTTTATTATTCGCACCCCATGATGGGGGGGATTTTACTATTTGCACCCCAGTGATGAAGGATTTTGCTATCTGCATCCCATGATAGAGATTTTACTATCTGCACGCTATGATGAAGGGGTTTACTTTCCGCACCTCATGATGTGAGATTTTACTATTTGCACCCACATGGTGAAGGATTTTACTATCTGCACCCCCATGATGGAGCGTTTTACTATTCGTGCTGACATAATGACGAATTTTACTATGTGCACTCCATGATGAAGGATTTTACTATTCGCACCCACACGATGGAGGATTGTGTTATACGCACACCCATTGTGAGAATTTTTCTATACACACCCCATAGTGGGTGGTTTTGGAGATAAGGGGTGTGACAACAGTGGTGCAGAGGTAGTTGTGGGGAGGCACGATGAATTAGATCGTTCCTTTGCTCTAAATTTCCTCTGTGTGCTCTCAATTCTGCTCACGCTCAAGACCCCAGTGGACACCCTCACCATCACCAACTAAGAAACTAAAGATCGCTTCCGGTGGACGCTCTAAAACTTAATATTTTCCTCCTTTCTTTGCCTTCTAGGTTTTGTAAACGAAGAGGTGATATGTCACCCTCCGAGTATCTCAAACTCTTGTAACCTCAAAAGAAGTAGTGGATTTCGGCCCGTCACAGATCCAATAACGTGGTTTTTCACCTTTTACATATTTCTCTCGCGAAAACGCCTCGTATCATTGCTGCTTGGTTTTCATTTGATTGTTTACACTCGCCTCATTCTCGAACTAAGGCGATCCGATTCTCTAGATTACAAGCAAATCGAGTAACCCGCAACAAGGTTGATTGAACCAATTGAGTCTCCCACGTTATTCAATTGATCTTCTCAAAATATTGGGATCTTACACCCTCCCCCTATTCAAAAGATGGTGTCGGCAAGATCCATATGAAGGTAAGCAAGTCCACATTGTGAGGCGATCAGTCTCACTAAAGACACCAAATTTTCCTGTTCATATTATATATATAATAATATAATAATAATATATTAATAATAATAACAAAAATGATTTAAATTTGACCACTCGCTCTCATTAAATTTGAAGTGTTTTGACTTCCCAAGCACAACCCCCCAAACTTTTTCCAGGTCATTGAGTACACGACGGAGATCCTCTCACATGTCAAGTTCAGCAAGTTGACAGCTTGAGCATTTCATTAAATGTTCATTTTACAAAACTACCCCCAGCACTATTTTATTTTACGAAAATTATTTTATTTCGGAGTTGAATTTTCAAATAATACCCTAATATTTTTAGAATCTTATAATTAAAAAAAATTTCTACTTTCATACTCAACTTTCTTTGAGTCTGTTTAGGATACCGGTGTCATTTTAAAAGGGAGCAGTTCAAAAGGGAGATTCTAAACTGTATTTTCAAAACTGTATTTTCAAAATTTTATTTGAGTTTGGATAACCACTCTTTACAATCTGGTTCAAAATTGTAAAATAATTTTTCTGTTTGAGAAAACACCATTTCGGTGGCGGTTAGAACGTCAAACATTAAAAATAAAACACATACAACTTAAATAAAATACAACATGTTCAGACTCAATTTTTGACGGTTTCATAAAGTTGTTCGACAATAGAGTCACGCAATGCCGATATTTGACTTGATCCACTCCTTCCACCCCAACCAATTTCATTGTTCTTCCTCCTTGAGTTGCTTGCCATTTGTACCCCTTTCCTAATCAGACGCGCATGAGGGTATACAAAGCTCTCATCATTATCACATCGGTAGAAATGACTGTCTACATTAAAATGATGTCTGCGTATAAAATTATGCAGTGTCATTGTTGAGATCACAATATTCCGTTGTTTTTTGAAGGCATACTGTGACATATCACGAAGAATATGTCATTTCTTCTTCCACACTCCAAAAGTTCGTTCTATCACACTGCGCAATGACAAGTGCCTTGTTGAATATTTCCTTTCGTTACAAAATCGATACAAAATAAGCATAGACACAACAGTTGCAGCAAATTCAAGATCAACTACCCATTTTAGCAGGCCACAGTGTATTCATGCACATAATTTTAGCAGGTCAGTAAAAATGTTCAATTATCATGAACCAATTTTGACATCTGCCAAGAATTCCAAGTATCATATGTCAGCAAAGCACATGTGGCTTATCATCATGTCGCTAAAGTTCTGATATTGCATAAAAGTGCAGGAAAAGAAGTATTTTGCTAGGGTTTGTAAGATGAACTCCTCTGCAATTATAAAAAAATCGCTATGAAGGGCCTCCTACCTGAGACAGCAAAAAGACTTGCAGGATATGACTTGGCCTGAACTGAAACAATAACGAAAAAAATATTTACATATGGAATGGGAAGGAGCATTTCTGAAATGCAGAAAACAAAAATGCAGAAAAACCCTAGATCTGAACTGGGATGCAAGACCGCAAAAAAACGTAGATATGAAAAAGGAGGAAAAAAACATCTATACGAAGGGGAAGGAGCATTTCTGGAATGGAAAAAATGCAAAAAAAAACATGTGAAGAAAATCGAAAAACTAGAAGGAGACGGAGAAGGAGATGGCGGATTCATACCTTCGAGAAACAAAAATGCAGAAAAACCCTAGATCTAAACTGGAATGCAAGACCGCAAAAAAACTAGATATGAAAAAGGAGACAAAAAAAACATCTATACGAAGGGGAAGGGGCATTTCTGGAATGGAAAAAATGCAGAAAAACCCTAAACAAAAATGTGAGAAACAAAAACCCTAAACAAAAATGTGAGAAACAAAAATGCAGAAAAACCCTAGATCTAAACTGGGATGCAAGACCGCAAAAAAAACCTAGATATGAAAAAGGAGACAAAAAAACATCTATACGAAGGGGAATGAGCATTTCTGGAATGGAAAAAGCACAAAAAAACTACATGTGAAGAAAATCGAAAAACTGGAAGGAGACAGAGAAGGAGATGGCGGATTAATACCTTCAAATCTAGATCTAGAAGGAAAT
The DNA here is from genome assembly GCA_039513925.1 of Platanthera zijinensis. Lineage (NCBI taxonomy): Eukaryota > Viridiplantae > Streptophyta > Magnoliopsida > Asparagales > Orchidaceae > Platanthera > Platanthera zijinensis. The sequence goes on from CM077080.1 coordinate 232,356,474, forward strand.
CCACAAACTGGAAGATCGTCGGCGAGGTTGCGAACTCGGGAGCGCGGCGGGGTTGCGAAATCGGGAAGATCGACGTTTGATTCACCGCGAGGGAGGAAGATCGGCTCTGAAGGAGGCCAGCAACGCCGGAAAATCAGACCGACGCTGGTTGCGGACGGGCGAAGGGGGAAGACCTGCGCGAAGGAGAAAGATCGGGATTGGTTTACAGCGAAGGAGAAGAGGAAAAGTAGAACGGCGGGTTGCGGACGGGCGCGCTGGTGCTCTTTCCTCCAGCCTCAAAACGACGGGATTTTGCCTTTTTCAGCCGGCCGGTTTAAAATGGCTCCAACCAAACATGTACCAAAAATATTGTACATGTCCGGTTAAAACGAAATGGGCAAACAGACCCCTAGGGGTCTGTTTGGGATACCGGTGCCGTTTTAAAAAGGAGCAGTTCCAAAGAGAGATTCTAAACTGTATTTTCAAAACTGAGTTTGTGTTTGGGTAACCACCATTTGCTGTCAGGTTCGAAATTATATAATAATTTTTTTGTTTGGGAAAACACCGTTCCGATGGCGGTTAATAATAAAACACATACAACTTAAATAAAATGACACAAAATATTTTTACAAAAGTGGAGAGCAAAATAAAAATGCAACAAGTTTAGCTTCAATTTTCGACGGCTTCATAGAGTTGCTCGGCAATAGAGTCACGCAGTGTCGTCATTTGACTTGATCCACTCCTTCCACCCCTACCAATTTCATTGTTCTCCCTCCTTATGTCGCTTGTCATTTGAACCCCTTGTCTAATCAGACGCGTATGAGGGTATACAAAATTCTCATTATTATCACATCGGTAGAAATGACTGTCTGCATTAGAATGATGTTTGCATATAAAATTATGCAGTGTCATTGTGGAGATCACAATATTTCGCTTTTTTTTGAAACCATACTGCGGCATATCACGAAGAATACGTCATTTCTTCTTCCACACTCCAAAAGTTCGTTCTATCACACTACGCAATGACGAGTGCGCCTGATTGAAAATTTCCTTTCATCCCTGTATCGGACGTCGGTCGCGTGAAATGTCTGGCAAATGATATCTTATTTCTGGGTACAGTTTAATATATCCTAATTGTAATGGGTAACCAGCATCCACCAAGTAGTATTTTTCTGTGCGTTCAAAATTGGATTGATAAATTTTAATGAATGATTGTTGTATTAAATAAAACAAATTATTACACGTTACGTGGTGATGGATGAGGAAAATTCCAACGTCGATCGGTAATTGCACTATGAAAAATACGGCTATCATGTGCTGAACCTTCCCAACCAGCCATGACAAAGGTAAATCATATTGAAATCACACACAACCATAATGTTTTGAGACGTAGAACCATGACGTCTAATGTAGGGAACCTGTTCGTCCACTGGGATGCGGGCATCAACATGTGTCTTGTCGATTGCGCCAATGCAATCTTTGAAGTAGGGCAAGCAATCCAATCTTTTTTCAATTGGTCCTATTTATTTTTAAATTGCGCGCATACATACATTTTTTTGGTCTGTTCCTGAAACTTAACAGTTACATTTTTCCAACCCTCCTTAGACAGGTGTGTCGTCGGTCTATTACCTAACACAATCTTTGTCATACATAAATCACAGAACAACATCACTTCACTAGACTCCCAAATTGCTGCAATACCTTCTTCTTTAGTTTTAACCATCGTGTTAAAATCTGCTAACATAGGTAATATACACGTGGTAAAATATGTGAAATACTGAAAAAAATATGCTTAATCAAATTAATGTTAACAATTAATGTGAACACAATGTGAACTTTGAAAGTGTTTTCTGACACGCAAGAAAATATTCACATTCGCTCACACAAGTGGTGTTTTCCAGTTTCCACCACAACTTGCACAAATAAGTTTTATAGAATACATGAAATAGAACAAAACACTAGCAATTAGGATACTCAAACAAAACACTGGCAATTAAAAATGGTTTGCGATTTGCTGGAGGAAACACACTATAGTAGATTTTTCTAACTACATGTACACTTGAAGGTTAAAATACACTTGAAGGTTAAAATCAGTGTACACGGGTAATATACACTTGAAGGTAATATATCATTGAATGTTAAAATAGTAGAATTATTGCAAAACTTGATGGAGAAAATCAAATTCAAAGGCAAAGAGAACACAAAAGAATGGAAGCCAACAACTGACCTGCATTTAATTCTAACATGTACAAGAACTGAAAAAAGCAACGGAGTATAAAAGTATTCATCCTCCTTGACTGGAAAATGCAAAAACAAAATCGGAACAAGTGCATGGCCTAAATCTAATAGCTATTCATGATGCAATCGAAGCCCTAAATCATCAAATAAAAAAATATGATTCAGAAAATGACAATGTTTGTGCTGATCGGAATCATATATTCAACGGTATTAACTCCAGGAAAGAAGAAAAGGAAAATCGAAGGAAGAAGTACCTTCTGGATTGTTGGCGATGGATCTGCTGAGTGTTGACGATGCTCGAGTGCTCGACAAAATCAAGCCATATAATACTTGCTCTCGAACAAGAAAGAAGTTGGGGCTTGGGGGACGATGAAGAAGAAGAAGTTTGGAGTAGATCTGAAACAGAAAGAGAAGATCAGGAAAATAAAACAGAAATGGAATAGATATGAAACAGAAACAGAACTGGAGTAGATCAGAAAAATGAAAAATCAATTTGAAAGTCGGGTAGATCTGAACTGGAAATGAACCTACCTGGAGTATATCCGAACTGGAGCTTTGGAAGGATGCCAAAAAACTGTCGGAGGGAAGATCGGAACAGGTTCTCTGGACTCTGGAGGTTGCCAGAACTCACCGACAGGAAGAAGAGCAAAAGCTTCCAGCCCAGGGTTCCCGCGAAGCGATGGAGGAGAGGAAAGGCAAAACGGGGGTTGCGGACGGAGCGCGCTAGTCCTCCGAGCTCCAGCGTCAAAACGATGGGATTTTCTCCATTTCAGCCGGCCGGTTTAAAACGAGTTGAACTAAACAACTCTTGAACTTACTGTACAGGTGCGTTCAAAACGAAATGAAGTTCGACTGATTTGTCAAACAGACCCATATGTTTTTTGCATGCATGTCGGAATTATCATGTGAAGGTTTTACTAGAACATACTAATTTAGGCAAAATATTTAAGTCAGTCTTTAAATTTTATGTGAGAATTGAAATAAGTTATTCAAATTATTTTCAATTTTTTCCAAATAGTTCCTAGTTAATTTTTTTCATACATTTTGTTAACAGAATTTGTCACATTTGCGCTTATGTGGCGATGACGTGAATATTAATTATATTAATTATTTAAATAGATCATTTTAATTTATTTATTTTTATAAAGTTATTAAAATTATTTCAACTAGATTTTTAAAATTTATTTCATGCTAATTTGCAATTAGACGAATAGTGCTCTATGATTTTGAGTGTTGGGCAGTGAATTGTGAACATGAGTAAAAAGTGAGTTGCGGAGATGAAAATGCCTAGGTAGATGTGTGGACATATGAGATTGGATAAAATTAGGAATGAATGTATCTGGTATAGGACGAGTAGTACCAATTGCAGAGAAGATGCGAGAAGTTCAACTAAGATGATTTTGGCACATACAAAGGAGGTCATTAGAGGCACTTGTTAGGCGTTATGAGTAGAGCTGTCACGGTTCCGGTACGGTTCCGGTTCTACTAAAATCATGAACCGAACCATTAAGGTAACGGTTCTTCAAATTAGAACCAAAACCCTATTTGGTTTGACCGGTTCCGGTTCTGGTTCCGGTTCCAGCTTAATTTTTGGAACCGTCGTGTCAACGGTTTCGGTTACGGTTCAACAAGAACCAAAACCAAACCGGTCACTATCGGTTCGGTCCGGTTCCATGCGGTTCGGTCCGGTTCCAATCGGTTCCAACTAAAACCAAAATCAAGCTTGACGGAATGAAATAAAAGCGGGCTGCAAATAGTAAAACTCAAAACAATATCGAAATAAAAATAATTATGTTGCGCACTTCTCGACGGTCTTTTCCGCGATTGGTGGGATAATATCAATTTCTTTCCTACGCGTGTAGACGCACCACGAATTCTAGTTGACTTGCGAACGTCTCATCGACATGCTCAACCGTAACAACCGGCTACAATTAGTTGTATTACTAATAAATAGTAGTTTTATATCTTCTATATGTTTTAAATAAAATATTTCAAAAAAATATGTTAGTAAAATTAAAAATATATTATATAACTGTATAAAAATAAAAAATGCACAGCAAAAATTGACTACAAACCGCACCAATGTCAAATCATACCATACGGTTTTTATACGGATAAGTTTTGTTCGGTCCAAAATCGCCCTCTTTAGTGCGATTGCGGTTTGAGTTCAAACTGCACCAGATTCACTCGTGATAGTAAGTATAAATATTATAGATAAATTATAAAATAATAATAATATAATAATAATAAACGGGTTGCGGTTCGGTTCTACCTCGGTCCGGTTCGGATCGGGTCTAAAAATCTTGAAACCGCTTGAGACTTGTATGTTGCGGTTCCGGTTCCGGTCCGGATAATAAAATGTAAGAACCACACCCGGACCAATGTTCACGGTTCCAAAATTCAAACCAAAACCCGAATAATTTGCAAACGATTCGGTCCGGTTCTTTGTGGTTCTGGTTCGGTTCCGGTTCGGTTTGCGGTTTTCAGTTTTAAGTAACAGCTCTAGTTATGAGAGTCTAGTCACTAGACATGTTAAATGAGGGAGGGGTAGACCAATATAGACTTGGAATAAAACTATAAGGAAAGATATGATGTACTTAGGCATTAGTGAGATTATGACTAAAGATATGGCACAATGACACAAAGGATTCTTATAGCCTACCCCACAATGATGAGATAAAGGCTTGAGTGTTGTTATTGCTTAATTCCATGCTAATTTGCCACATTTTTAACAAAAAAAATTTAGCTTTCGCAAAAAATAATTGTCATATTTTGTTAACAAAATTTTTCTAAACTTTTTTCCTAAAATTATTTGACTTTAATTTTTTTTTAAAATCATGTTAATTTTTTATGGGGGTTCCCCCAAAGCCTTGTCACATCAAACCGGTGGAATTTGATCAAAACGTACAAGTAATATGACCCGACAAAACGAATCATGCACGCTTGAGTGGACCCAAAAATCACCCCGAAAGAATGGGTGGACGAAGCACGAATGCACAAGCATAACGCAACCACACGCGCACTCCCCGCGCTTGCGTGCAGCGCGCAAGTGCGCGCGCCCGGCACGCGTGTGCCCTCTGTATATGTACGTGTGTCGGTGGACACCGCCAGTAGCTCCCGCCGCCTCCGGCCGCCGTCGTTGTCGGGCACCTTGCCCGGGATGCCCGGGCCGCACGAGGGGTAATTTTGTCTTTTTTCTAAAATTAGTGATCCAGTTTGTTGAATCCGAAAATCGACTTCTGCGAAGTTCGAACCCTCAGAAGGGGTGACTGCACACTTACTTCTCCAAATGAGCTCACTCAACCGGAAATTTAGGACTAGAGAATGACCCACGGCTGAGCACCGAGGTCTCACCACATACCCGAAAAATCTTAGAGCGCTTCTCATCCTTAGTCAATGTTGAGCTAAGGGCACCTTAGAAAGCGCTACAAGACTCAAAAATCCTCCCCTTCCTGAGGTACCCCTGTGAGTCTATTTATAGATTTCTGAGTCTGGTCTTTAAATAGTGTAACTCCGCCTTTTTGTTTTACTATACGTAGCCCGAAGTGGGTCTGTCAACAACAAAACTTCGATGTTTGAAGAACCTACTGGCAGACCAAATTATATTAAATACATGCTATTAGCACTCCACATACGGGGGCGAGCTTGAGCCAGCTCGCCAGTCCCCTGGACGGGTGCGGCCCTACTCCTGCGACTCGCCTACCTCTTAATTAGGCGAGTGCGAGTCGGGTTCCTACTGCTCGCCCGCCTTCCTGGCGGATGCAGGCCGGCTGCCCCAGCTCGCCCGCCTGCTTGGCGGATGCGGACTGACTGCCCCCGGCTCGCCCGCCTGCTTTGGCGGATGCGGGCCGGCTACCGCTGGCTCGCCCGCTTGCCGAGCTGATGGGGAAGGCTTCCCCGGCTCGCCCGCCTGCTTGGCGGGTGTGGGTCGGCTGCTCTGGCTCTCCTAGAACTCATGATCCCATGGCCTATCCCGAGGGCCTCATTTCGCTCTGCCTTGTTGGGTCCACTCGGCGAACACGGGGTTGTACACAATCTCCGCTATTTATGAGTTTTTGCAAAGCTCGAAAAGAATCATCCAACCCCAAGTGTTCGGCGAGCGCTTGCTGAGCTGGAGAGAATCTTTTGATGGGCCCCACCTTTGCGCTCTATATATACTGCTGGACTCAAAGGAATTCACTGACTTCCCCCTTCTTTCTTTTCCACGCATTACTGTAGCGGTGTGAGTAATGCATATCTAGGAGGAGATGTGTGCTCGCCTGGAGGCCGCGAGTGAGGGCACTCGGTCGCAGGTCGTCGACATCGCCCCCTGGATGGCTCGGGGATATGCCCAACTCTTCCTTCAGGCCGAAGAAGGCCAAGATGATCAAGCAGCCTTCTGAGGATGGCGCCCCCCCCCCCCTTCTAATCTAGTGGCCGGTTCTGAATCCATCCACCAAGTTTGTGGGTTGTTCACTTTATTCCATGTTGCTCTGATTCTGATATAACTCATCTTTTGCAAGAGACACCTCGCGATGACAGAGGTGGGGGAGCGGACCCATGACTTCTTTTCCCGTACTTGTCCGATCGGGCCGTCAGCCCCTTGGTTGCGGGATCCACCCTTCTCGCGGTCCCGAGCATTCCTCCCCTTCGGGACGGTGAGTTGTCTACTTCTCATCTGCGCCTTTCGCCCGGTCATCCCTCATTTCTGGTTACTCTTGTTTTTGCAGCTTCCACCCCAGGGGCCGTCGAACTGCCTCTGCAGTCTCCACACTTGTCTGCCTTCCCTAGGTTAGGAAAAACCTTTACGGCTCTTGACGGCGAGCCCTTCCAAGGCCGACCAAGTACCTCCCGCCCGCATGTCAGCATGGGAGATGTGTCGACCCCGGGTTAGATCATATACTTGCTCGCCCTTCTTTGTCCTTCTGCCCCGGTAACCTTTCTTCCTCTTTTTCAGGATTTGACGGGGTCTCTTCGTCCGACATGGATCTAAGCGAGGAGTACTCGCCTCCCCCTTATCCGGACAAGATCGTAGTCTACCTGGGCGACCCTCGGGATGTTGAGGGAATGACGAAATGAGTGACCGAGCTATTCCAGAAGCACTCCCTGATGCTACGAGAGATCTGCGGTAGGGTGGACAAGGACAAGGCGGAGACGGAGGCGCGCTTTGGGGCCTTGGAGGACAGGAGGCGCCAAGAAGACGACGACGTGACGACCTCACCAGGAGTGCATCTCGCGCGGGCTGAGGAACAACTGCACCGAGCCACGGAACAGGTCGGCCTGACCCAGCAAGAGCTCATGGCGGTTCGTGAGTACTACTACCCTTGCCTACCTCCTCGTTCCGGGGTGCGAGGCCGGGGTAGTGGAAATGGATCCAGTATTGTGTCCCACCACACTCTTGTTGCCAGTCCGCGGACCTGGGCCGTGCTTGCCTCCTGGGTCTCAGCTCGCGTCACGCGGTTATGAAGATTATTGTTTGTTCTTTCTTCTTTTCTTTTTCGGGGTGTTCGCCCCCTCCTTTTAACCTTCGAGGTTATATTCGCCCGCTAATGGACCTTTATGTTTGTATGTATATAAGAGCCTCTCTCGCTCGCCTCTTAGCTCGTTGCCGCTTAGCTTTTATTATACTAGGATCGTGACGAGTATATAGAAGGAATTAGGGGGCGGGCTCGGGTATCGGAGCGTCGAACCATATTTTTCCTATCCACACACCTCCCGCCAAAAATGGAGTTTTCCCGCCTTTTTATTTTTATAAATAGCCCTATCCTCCCTTTCTCTACCTACCGCATTAACTCTCCCCTCTGTGGTCCCTTCGTTCTCAAGTGCTGGACTCGTGCGGTTTGCGCCATCTCTAGCTCGCTACTACTCGTGAGGACTCCAGTACTCGGCCCGCGCACCAACTCTCGAGATGGGAGGAGACAGTTGTGAGGCCGAGGGGCGAAGCAAATGCGCATGGACCTTCTCCGACTACGCCTTCCACTCTGCTGCAACCTCACTGAAAACGAGTACGTCTCGATGGTCACCAACTTTATCTCATCTAGGTTTTAAGCGAGACGCCCGGGAGAGCTTGAGAAGATCAACAACCTCTACGATGCCAAGCTCGCGATCCCTGTTGCCCACTTCGATGCGGGGGTGCGTCTTCCCCTGTGGCTATAGGTGCGACATGTGTTGAAGTACTTCGGGGTTGTCCCGGGCCATTTAACCTCGAACTCCGTCGTTGTGGCGGTTGCGTTCGCCTGCTTCCTACGATAGGGGTGGATTGAGTTCAGCCTCGCGGTATTCCACAAGCTGTTCTCCTTTCGGGCGAACAGGGACAACACCGCCTACTTCTCCAGCAACCACGTAAAGGTGCGGGAGACAGTGAACAAGAGCCATAATTGGCTGAGAAAGCTTGTCTTCGTGAAGGGGAACTTCGGCAACGTCCCCTTCTTACTGGTGCAGCTCAGCGAGCCGAGCTACCGTCCTCCCAGCCTGGGGGGCACAAAACCGACCACTTTGGGTTTTTTATGGGGAAGAAATTCGAGGTCACGTTCCTTCGAAGGAACATTGACACCCTTGATCTCGTTCCTCTCGAGGAAGGTAAGGCTACTCGCACTCGCACCCCTTTCTCCTCATGTCACTTTGAGTTCTGACCCTAGACTGTTGCAGGTGAGCGAGACCTCCCCTACACCCATCATACGAGAGCGCTCAGGTCGCTCCCGTCGAGCTTGCCCTCGCTAAAGCGGCTGATGTCGCGCATCGCAAGGTTCCGGCTCGCGTCCTTCCTCAAAAGTGAGTCGCTCGCGAGCAATCTCCCCTACAGCTGGCGTCAAAGAAATCGAAGACCCGGGGCAGCAAACCTCCTACATCCCGGGACAAGAGGAAAGCACCAACGGGCCCTCACCCTGAGAAGGCCGCAATTTCTGGAGCTCCTGCTAGTGGAGCCCTTGGCGAGGCGGCTGGCACCCCCAAGGCGCAAGAACAGGAGCTCGTCGACAATCCCGTGTCGAGGCGGCACCGAAACTTCGGTTACGACAAGAAGCACCTCGACGAGCTCGGCAAGCCTCTTCTGCTGTTGAACAAGGGGGCGAATAGGGCCTCGATATCAACCCTCCTGCCGACCTGGCTGGAGCAGGAAACATCTTGCGGGGAGGCCTTCATCTTCTCCTTTGGTCTCTACTCGCAAGAGGATGCCTCGATCTTCGACGAGGAGTCCACGCGAGTACTGGTGTATGAGAGTGCTCGGGCGCAGCTCCGCGCTCTGGAGTTGGCTCACATGGTAGGTCGCCGCTGCATGCAGGTGGAAAGGAACTCCGCCGAGCACCTGAAGAACGCTACTAAAAAGGATCAAACCCACTGTCTCGCGCCCGAGGAGGTGGGGTGCCATAAGAAGAGGGTTGACTCCTCCGACGCCTTGCTCGTCGAGTACCTAGGAGGGGTGGTGAGTCCCGAAATCCTTTGACACCTTTTTAAGAATATCTTCTCGCGCTAAATCATCTTTTCGCTGCCCTACGTATGATGCGGTGATGACCAAGCGCCTCAACTCCCGAATCGCCGACCTGGAAAAGGAGAATGATGAGCTGAAGGCTCGAGTTCAGGAGTTAGAATCCGCAGCTCTCCCGCAACCCTCCAGCAGCAGCAACAAGCTCGTGCGGTATTCTGAGCACAAGGTCGACGAGCTGATGCAGCTGAACTCGACTAAGGCGACGAATTTAACCCTCTAGACGATGCAGCAGGCGGGCCTGGTGACGAGCAAGGGTGCGCGGCTTACGGCAAAATACGTGGTCCCGAAGCTGTTTATCTCGGTCCCGAAGCTGGGCGACGACTCCTATCTCCCCCTGCGGGATAGTGTGTCACCCGAGGGCTCTCCCTGAAGAGTGTGGGCCGCATTGATCTCTGTTCTCTGAACATGTAATTTATTTTTTGCCATTATTTTTTTAATATTGAACACGCTGGCTGAGCCAGTATTTTGTAATTATTGTTTATCAATACATATGTTCTTTTCTTGAATGGACGTCAGTTGACCTCGCTATATTTACTGCTATTGATAATCTTTCTTTTTATTTATTTGCGACCTGTCTCGGCCTTCTCGCTCGCCGCACCTGAACCCACGCCTTGATAGTGTGCTCGCGCGACTCTTAGTGACTTAGTGTAGAGAGCGACAGGACCCTCGACAATCGGCTCGCGAGTGGCGACCCGCCCCCTCCATTCAGAGAGCTTCTACCAAGGTACCCGCAAGGTCTAGGTCTAGGCACCTTCCTTCCCGCTCCATGGGTGTTCGGCTTGCGCGAGTCACGCCTCATTAAGTCGAGATGCTGCTTGAACTTGCGAGTGACTCTCACGACTGAGCCCTCGCGACTTGGGTCACCTCGCGGGTACTGGGGGGGTGGCACTCGCCGAACGGGCGCCTGAGGGGCGAGGCCCAGCTCGCCTGGATTGCTCGCTCTCAGCATCACTCGTTCCGCTGATTCTACCTTTGGCAGGCCGTTAAGAGTTTCTATCCCCTACCCTTCTTGTTAACTAGTAGGAGTCTGACGGCAGGTGTTGAGCATCGACCGGACTTTTCACTTGGCCATCCACCGGACGCTTCCAACGACCCAGACAGCTAGTAGGAGCCTGACAGCGGATGTTGAGCATCAACCAGACTTTTCTATTGGCCAACCACAGAACGCTTCCATCGGTCCAGTTAACTAGTAGGAACCTGACGGCGGGTGTTGAGCATCAACCGGACTTTTCTCTTGGTCATCCACTAGGCGCTTCCGCCAGCCCAATTAGCTAGTAGGAGCCTGACGGAGGGTGTAGAGCATCAACCGGACTTTTCTCTTGTCCAGCCACCGGTCGCTTCCACCAGCCCACTCAGCTAGTAGGAGCCTGACGGCGGGTGTTGAGCATCAACCAGAATTTTCTCTTGGTCAGCCACTGGGCGCTTCCACCGGCTCAGTCAGCTAGTAGGAGCCTGACGGCAGGTGTTGAGCATCAACCAGACTTTTCTCTTGGTCAGCCACCGGGCTTTTCCGCCGACCCAATCAGCTAGTAGGAGTCTGACGGCGGGTGTTGAGCATCAACCAGACTTTTCTCTTGGCCAGCCACCGACGCTTTCACTAGCCCAGTCAGCTAGTAGGAGCCTAACAGCGGGCATTGGGCATCAACCAGACTTTTCTCTTGGACAGCCACCGTGCGCTTACACCGGCCCAATCGGCTAGTAGGAGCCTGACGGGGGGTGTTGAGCATCAACCAGACTTTTCTCTTGAGTAGCCATCGGGTGCTTCCACTGGCCCAGTCAACTCGTAGGAGCCTGACGGTTGGTGTTGAACATCAACTAGACTTTTCTCTTGCCCAGCCATTCTTCACATTCCTTATACCGAGCGGGTGAACCATCAAAGACAGATAAGAGTGCGGGAAAGTACTGTTTTATTATTCAATTTCATGGATAGAAACGCTTTAAGTCATCGCCGCTCAGGCATGACGAAGGGGTTCCCCCTCCACATTCTGGAGGTGGTATCCCCCTGACTTCAAAGCTTCTTTGATTACATAGGGACCCTCCTAATTAGGATTCAACTTGTCAACGGCCGCCAACCTTCTGACAGCGTCGACCTTTTTCAAGACCAAGTCCCCCTTTACGAATTGCTTGATCCTGACATGCTTGTCGAAGTACTTGGTCATCCACCGCTTGATTTCTTGCTGAATCGTTGTCAGGTTGCGTAGCTCCTCCACCAGATGTAGGGAGAATCGTAACTCATTCTCGTGCTTAACCCTCCATTCCTCATCACCTTCCCCTGCTTCCACTATTCGCGGTGTCCGAATCTCGAATTCTATTGGGAGTACAGGCTCGCAACCGTGAGAGAGCTTAAAGGGAGTCTCCCCCGTGGTCGTGTTGGGCGTGGTTCTCAGGGCCCAAAGGACCGAAGATAGTTGCTCCACCAATCTCCCCTTCAAATACTCGACCTTCTTCTTTAACAAGTTCACAATGAATTTGTTTGCTGCCTCTACCTGCCCGTTGCTCCGAGGGTGATGGACCGATGCGAACCTGAGGTCTATCCCAAGTTGGCCACAAAAGTTGATGAACTATGCACTGACGAACTGTGGCATATTATCTATGGCAATGGCTTGAGGCAACCCATGAAGACAAATGATCTCCCCCCATACAAATTTGTGAATCACCTCAGAGGTCACCTTGACCTCCAACCATTTAGAGAAATAATCAACCATAACCAATAAGAACCTTATCTGCCGTCCGGCTTGAGGGAAAGGCCTCACGATATCCATTCCCCAAACAGCAAAGGGTAAGGGCGCAGTGATGCTTCTGAGCCTCTGAGTCGGCAGCAGTTGGAGAGGTGCGAACAACTGACACTTCTGACATTTCCTTGTGAATTCGGCGGCATCACGCTGACGTCATTTTTGTTATCGCCGACGATAGTGGCTATCGCCAGCGATATCTCCTTTTCACTTTTTTCCTTCCAAACCTTTTCCAGAGTGTAGATGACTTCATTCTCATTCCGGAATGGGGTGGCATGATCCGTAACTCTTCCCGGATTGAAAGTTATGACCGTTTGAAGTTTAGCACACAACCTGCACACTATAAACACACAAAAGAGTATATCAAATACATCATGATATTTGTTATTCTCAAACCAAGAGATGCGGAACGCATGCTCCAACAATCTCCCACTTTTGATAATAGCAAATACCTATATGAGAAATTAGTGAATTTAAGAATATTTGTATTTAAAGTACAAACACATACTCTTTCTATATGAATTTAAGAATATTTAAATTTAAAGTACAAACACATACTCTTCTTATATGAAGGCCCCTCTATATAAGTATTTCCTATATATTTTACTCCCCCTAAATATCTATTCCACTACTCCCCCTAAATATCTATTCCACTAGATTTCTCAGTTTATTCTCCCCCTTTTGTTATTAGCAAAAGTTGGTAAGGATGAGTATACATCTTTTAAGATTGATTCGGGATAACTTATAGGAAGAATAGTCATCATCGAGCAAGACTACGCAACTACATGTGCACAAACTCCTTTTGTATGTAACACTTCCCCTACATGAGTACTCCCCCTAAATCTAAGTAGATTAAACCAATGTAATTTTTAAAAAAAAATTTAAGGGAAGAATCCTAACATGAATGGTTTATTTCTCAGAAAGCTCTCCCCCTTTGTAATTAGCAAAAAAGGGATATCAGAGTGGTTGCGGAAGTAAAGTATAGAACACATTCAAAATAGGAAAAAAAAACACAGTAAGAATCAAGTATAGAGCATGCGAAATAATGTATAGTAATGAAGAATGCGAGTAAACACTAACATCGTCAAATTTCAACTATTTATATCATAGGCACATACTCTAGTGAAGATTAATGTTGAATTATTTTCGGTCCAATTCTCATAAGAAGAAATTTTAGAAATGATAATGTTGTGTACGAGTGAGAATTAGATGAAAACATATATGAAAAAACCTTACAAATATATGAACATGTGGAATATGAAAAAACAACATAACATAGACCTATGCATAACTAGCTATACATGTACCCAAGAATTCAGAAGCACAAATGATACAGTATTATCCATATAAAGGTTTTCACAAGACACTTTACAATTCTTTCCAAGGTGTTCAACCTCGCAATGCTTATTAAGACTTATCAGAAGGATAAGTAGTGTTTGGTGGAGGTTCCTTATCAGCATAATTTTTATTATTATTGGGATACACATCAACAAAGATGTTGAGTGAATTCTTTTGAATTTTTTTTTGTTTCTTTTGGCTTGACGAGGGATTCTGAATTCACTTGTGTGGTAATATAGGACAATCAAATAAGAAATGTGCAAAGAAAACAAGGATAAAGTAATAGTGTCGGCATAAAATTCTAGTGGTTATGGTAGAACATTCACAATTCACATATTTAGTAGGGGTCTAGTCATATGTAGACTTTCATCAATTGTGGGTGTGAGAACATTATCATAACTAAAAAATTCCTTATACTTAGAGGCATGCAAAAACAATTGCACAAGTATAGTATACTAGATAAGTTGTATATAGACAATGATATTCTAATGTTGAATAATTTAGCAATGTTCGAGATAACTCAAGATTGAAGAATACACATTGTACGATGCCTAAAAAAATAAAGTTTTAAAAAGGTATTCATACTAAAGAATGATTGAGAAGTAACTTCTCCTACTTAATATTTATCCAGGCTTAGGAACTTTGACTTGATATCAGTTATGTGTTATGAACATTCTGAGTCCAAGATCCACACAAAATCCTTGTCCCTAGCCTGCCGTCACACATAATCAAAAGGACAAGAGTAAAGTTCTGGTTATCCAAGTGGTTCCTCCCATAGTGTAGGTGGAAGACTTCGGTACCCAGACTTGTTGAACAGAACAGTGTCCTGCCTTCCTACAAGTGTGAGTGGTGTGACCAAGCTTTTTACACTTTACACACTTGATGAAAGAAGTAGAATGGTTTTTCAAAATAAGTTTTGAATTTTTACTGGGAGCAGCAGTAATAGTAAATTTATCATTTTGGTTTTTAAAAAGCGATTTTTTTGAAATTTTTATTATCGTCGGCGATAGTGACCAGATGTGTATCCGAGTCCAAATCTTGCTGAACCATAGCACTGGTTCGCCAAAATCATATTTAGTGATTTTCGGCCCATTCCAAAGTTTTTAGTGCCCACTTCTAAATCACGAACTCAGGCTTTCAAGGCGGTATTTTCAGCAACTATTGTACCACACATGTTAGCATGCGCCTTCTTACTACCTTTTACTTGAGAGTGAGAAAGTTGTAGTGATCTTGCTAAGTCCCCTTTTTCCTTTGTAAGGGAATCAACATGAAGTCGGGATTTAGCAAGTTCCTTTTCTAGTTCTCGTATCCATGTCAAGGAGGGACAATCCTCTTGGCAAGTCACTTTCTCCTTCCCAAGTACTTCCAACTTAATGGTAAATTTCTTATTCTCTTTTGACAATATTTTGATTTCAGATTTAAGTATTTTAACTTCTTTTAGGCTTTTATCAAAATATTTGCATATTTTTTGAAAATCAGAAAATAATTCATCATAAGTTGGAGGAGTTACCTCAGTGTCGCTCTGGACACTGCTCTCATCATCATATGATGATACGCTCTTTCCCATCAAGCACATGTTGGCCTCCTCTTCAGAGTCTTAGCTTGAACTGCTTGTATCCTCAGATGTGATGTCATCCCAGGTTTCATCTTTCAAAACTTTCTTCTTACCCTTCATCTTGTGCCTCTTCTCCTTCAGCTCTCTTAGATACTTTGGGCACTTGCTTTTGATGTGGACAATTCTCCTGCAGTGATAGCACTCGTGTGGTGGTCTTTCGTCTTCATCCTCTCCATCAGCTTGGGCTTTTCCTTTCCTATACCCAGATTCTTGCTTCTTAAAAAATTTCTTGAAGGAACTTCTTCTTTCAGGGTTTCTCATGAACTTCCTGAATTTCTTTACAAACAAACTTTCTTCATCTCCATTGTCACTCTCATCAGACTCACTACTGACTTCCTTCTTGGACTTCAACGCCAAAGCCTTCTTCCTTGGCTCCAGGCTATACTCAGGTTGTTGAATCCTCAACTCTACTTCATGGGTTTTCAGATTGCCTATCAGATTCTCAATTTGGAGAGACTTTAGATCGTGTGACTCTGTGAGGGCAGTCACCTTTGGATTGAACTTTGGAGGCAGTGATCTAAGTATTTTTCTCACCAAATCTCCATTAGAGAAACTCTTTCCTAGAATCCTTGAGTCATTCGCTATCTTGTTGAACCTTGTGTACATGGAGTCTACATCCTCATCAACCTCCATTTTGAACTTCTCAAACTCTGATTCTAACTGGAAAAGCTTCAAGTCTTTTACCTGTGATGTACCTTCATGAGTAACTTCAAGGAGATTCCATATATTATATGTAGTTTCTCACGCACATACACGATTAAATTCGGTCCTATCTAACGCACAGAATAAGGCATTCATTGCCTTTGCATTATATTTACAGCGAAGCTTATCAGCTTCATCTCATTTATCCTTGGGTTTTTCCATTGTGACACTTCCTACAATAGTTATGGGGGAAGTGTAGCATGTTTCTACCATGCCCCAAACATCGATATCTAACGTTATTAGAAAGCATCACATTCGAGCTTTCCAATAGTTGTAGTCAATACCCGTGAATAAGGGAGGTCTACTTATACCTTGCCCCTCAAAAAACACGTGAGTGTTTTGCGCCATTACTCTCGGTGATAAAGCCGATTTCGGAGTAACCTCCTCTGATACCAATTGTTGGATCTTACGGCGCCCTTAGAGGGGGGGTGAATAAGGGTTAATTAATTTTTCTAATTAAATAGATTTTACTTAATCATAAACAAAAGATCACCAGACTAATTTTTCATAAACCAAAATGAACACTTGAAATCTTATAGAAATAGAAAAAAAAAAGATTTTATTTCGCAAAGCCAAATATGAATACAATAAATCTCTATAGAGCTAGAGATAAGGTTTATGAAAAAATACAATTTACTTTTGTTTTCGCCGGTCTTTCTACCAAGAACCGCCAGGCTAAAGCGTATTTATCCCTAGATCTTGCTACTAGCCTCTCCTAGATCTAACCCCGATCTAGACGCTGCACACAAGGCAGTGATTTCTCTGTAAGCCGCACAAGGGCTTGGACGCCACGCACAAGGTGGCGATTTCCTCCTAAGTCACGCAAGGACCTAGACGCCACACACAAGGCGGTGATTTTCTCCTAAGAATTACAATGAAAATAATGATAAATATAATCTTTAGAATTAAGAACTCCCTCTAAATGTAGCGCCAAAGATGATGATGAATCCTTGCCAAGATTGCTTCGAATGTCGTGTATATGTCGTCGATCTTTCGCGCTTTGATCTTCTTGAGAGTATGGAGTAATTCTAGAGGCTAGAGCTCTCTGGATCGTATGAATAGGAAGGAATACTCCAGGTAATCAGATTTTTTATGCCCACAGAAAAAATCATCGATTTAATACTTTGGCGATATCGTCAGTGACAATGGTTGTTGCCAATTGGCGACATCGCAGCCTGCTGACACGTGTCCCACGAAATCGTCATTTACGCTCTTCAGATCGAAACTCCTCCAAACGTGCACTGTCGCCTGCGACATTGATGTCGCTGGGCGACAATGACAGAAACTCGCAGTCGTGTGGAGTCGTGTGGAACATGGCCTTCGTCACGCTGACGTATTTTCGTTACCGCCAGCGACAGTGGCTATCGCTAGCAATATCTCCTTTTCACTTTTTGCTTCCAAACCTTTTCCAGAGTGTAAATGACTTCATTCTCATTCCGGAATGGGGTGGCACGTTCCGTAATTCCTCCCAGATTGAAAGTTATGACTGTTTGAAGTTTAGCACACAATCTGCACACTATAAATACACAAAAGAGTATATCAAATACATCACAGTATTTGTTATTCTCAAAGCAAGAGATGTGGAACGCATGCTCTAATAGGACTAACCCGCCACTATTTCACCGCAAGCAATTTACAATCAATCGAACAAATGGCAATCATAATACATACTGGGTCTACGTCGGTCTGCCCTACTAGGCTTAAACTTCGGGCGGCGGCGCTCAGCTCTACTTTCGTCAAGGAGCGTGAGAGCGCATTATTTGGGGCTAGACCTGGAGGACTACTTCAACTCAGGTTATCCCCAACTAAGGCTCAACTTTAACAACGACTGCTCGTCAGAGCAAGACCCGGGATTATAATAGTAAATTGTAATGAGAACAAGTGCGGTGATTATGCTGCTTATTTAAAGTGCTGGAATGAAATGTGACCCGTACGAGACTGGAGTAGTACTGAATAGAAAGTGCTGAAATAAGCTTGATCAGTGCGAGACTGGAGTAGTACTGAACCGAAAGTACTGAAATAAACTTGACCAGTGCGAGACTGGAGTAGTACTGAATTGAAAGTATTGAAATAAGCTTGATTAGTACGAGACTGAAGTAGTACTGAATAGAAAGTACTGTAATAAGCTTGACCAGTACGAGACTAGAGTAGTACTGAATTGAAAGTGTTGAAATAAGCTTGACCAGTGCGAGACTGGAGTAGTACTGAACCGAAAGTACTGAAATAAACTTGACCAGTGCGAGAGTGGAGTAGTACTGAATTGAAAGTATTAAAATAAGCTTGACCAGTACGAGATTGGAGTAGTACTGAATAGAAAGTACTGAAATAAGCTTGACTAGTACGAGACTGGAGAAAACGCAAAGAAAATGGTTAGTAATCCAATCACTCCTATTCAGGAGGCTTTAATTCCATCTCAGACTTAAAGGAGATTTCATTGGGTTACACCAATTATTAGGATCCAATTAATTTGGTTTCGCCATATTTATTACGGCTTAATCAGATCAGGGGCTTGTTAGGAGTTACATTCTTATTATTCGTTGAGAATAATTCCTAACTCATCACTCGTACTCTCACCTTCCGAGCGTATCCAATTCACCCGAGAGTCGAGGCGCTCGACGGTTTTACGAAATCTCGAAATTCCCAGAGCTTAGTCACTTGCCTCGGCCACTCTCGTCGATAAAATAGTTTGAATTACTTATTTGATCATAAAGGGTGGTCACGCGCTCCAATTTTCACCTTCGAGGGAAAATGAGCGGATTACGTTCCGAGCGCGACCCTAGGCTTCCAAATTTTAGGAAAAATATCAAAACATATCCCCATGACCCCAAATTTTGATACAGCCCTTAGGAGGGCCTAAATAAGCCTAGTAATTTTTTTATAATTTTCCAAAGTGTTTTGAGCTTTTAATTTGGCCAAACAAATTTTATTTAGGCTTTTAAAAATACCAAATCAACTCCAAAAATTCTCAAATTTTTTGTGGAGGAAGCCCTCATCATGGGAAATATTTTTCATGTTGATCACTTTTCCCCTAGGGGCCTAAGTTTTGCCCAGAAATTTCTACAAATTTCTGTTAATGAAATGGTCTGCAATTAGCAGATCAGGTAGGATCCTGCGGCTGAGATCGAGCCGCATGACGTGTTTCATCCTTCTGTCCCCACAGCGGATCGGCCGCGATTCCGTTGTGGGGGGAGCTGATGCTGAGGCGGGGCGGGGATTAAGAAAATCCCAGCCGCCCAATCTTCATCACCAGATCGGGCGGTTGCTGCTCCTCGTCGGCGGTGTAGAGGATGAGCGGCCTCCACCGCCGCCGGCAGGCCGCCGCAAGACGCCGGCGCCGGCCCCGATCTACTTGTCGGGGGCCGGCGATTCTCTAGGCGGTGGTCAGACGGCCTGGCACCGCCGGCCACCGCCGGAAAATCTAACCCGAGAGCCTGGGGTGGCGGGGGCTCTGCTCCCTGCGCCACCGCGCCACCCCTGCTCCTCGGGTGGTTGGCCGCCTACCGCACCACCCTCGGTCGGCACGCCGGGGGTCGGGCTTATCGCCGGCGATGGCTCGGCGGCCTTACGCCGCCGGCCGCCGCCGCCAGCTCTAAACAGAGCATTGCTCTGTTTTGCGGGTGCCGCCGTAGCCGCATTTTCCGGCGGCACCGCCGCTCTCCACCGCTGGGGGTCGCCGCCCCTAGTGGTCTAGCACTCCCCAAGTGCCACCACCTACGCTGGGGGAGGGGCTTTCCTCCTTGGGCACCAGCCGGCCTGGAGCATGGCTCGGGTGGCGTCGGCGGCGTTCCGGCCGCTGGGAGGCACATGCAGGTCGTCCAGAATAGGGAAGAGGGAGGGAGAAGGTCTCCACCTGAGTTTGGTGGGCTCGGGAGGGGTCGGCCTGGTCGGCCATGCCAAAGGTGGCGGTGGTGGAGGGGGAGGGTTCCCTTGGCTTGCCTTTTTCGGCCACCTGGGCTTCG
Organism: Platanthera zijinensis; assembly: GCA_039513925.1. Classification (NCBI taxonomy): domain Eukaryota; kingdom Viridiplantae; phylum Streptophyta; class Magnoliopsida; order Asparagales; family Orchidaceae; genus Platanthera; species Platanthera zijinensis. The sequence goes on from CM077080.1 coordinate 232,376,499, forward strand.
ACAGAGAGATTGAGGGAAAAGGAGGGGGGTGCCCTTTTATAGGCTTGGGGAGGAGGGGCTCTCCTCCCCTAACCAATGTGGGATTAATCCCTCCTTAGGGAGGGATTAATCCCCACCCTCCAGCTGTCCAAGGACAGCTGGAGGCTCCAACATTTCCCCCATGTGGGGAAAAAGGGCTAAGCCCTTATGGGCTTGGGCTTTGGTTCCTAAGGAGAGAAGGGGAGGGAAGGGAAACGTTGGGCTTTCCTTGCCCATGGACCATTCATCATTAAGGGGCTTGTTTTGGGTGGCCCAAGGGATGAGGGGAAGTAAGGTCATATCCATTCATGGAGAGGGATGTGCTTCTCCTTAGGAAAAATCCCAAAAATGAGTTTTTAGGGGGGTTTTACCAAGTCAACCATGGGGTGGGTCCCCCATGTGGGTCAAAGTCAAAGCGAGTCCAAATCATCAGGATCGGGTCAAAGTTTGGGTGTTGTGTCACAATTGGTGTGCGCACGCTTTTCGGTACACGACTATGTTTGATTTGACCTCGGGTTGACTGATTGTCGTCGAAATTGATTGGGACGACTTTCGTTGACTTCGTATTGACCATACAAGTCCAACGTCACTGACTGGGGTTGAATCGGAGTCCGTTTGGTGAAAGTCCGAAATTTGCGCGTCGCAGCGCGCTAAAATGGTCAAAATGTCTAAATCTGTCGTTAGATCTTGGATTGTGACGCGATGGGTTCTGATGCACCCGTCTAGGTTATATGAGGTCACGAGAATTGATAGAACTCAAATCGGAGTTCTCTTGCTCGACATCCAAAATCTTGCTCTCATTGTGTTTTACGAGGAATGGTCACATCCACTATATGACTTCGGGGTCCAACTGAACGAGTTCCGATGCGCTCGTATTGACTATACGAGGCCACAGGAACTGACAGAACTCAATTCGGAGTTCTCTAGCTCTATTTCCAATCTAGGGTTACCTCCCAGCGGGTCATGGGCAGGGTCCGAGCCACTTTTATTGGGCCCACTAGGGCTTTGGTGGCCCAATAAAAGTCGGGGTGTTACACCGTACACCTCAACCCATCTCTGTGACTGTTTCTCACCACGGAAGGTTGTTGTTGGGGCTCCAACCCGCAATCTTGATAACACTCTCTTTCAACAGAGGTTATCACCAACTGAGCTGCAGCTCAGTTGGTTACCACCTGTGGTGCCAGGTTGCCTTCCTAGGCTGGGTGGTGGGCCTGGTAGCGCTGTGCTCCTAGCGGGCCAGGTCGTTACAAAAAAAATGCACTTTTTTGTAATGACCTGGCCCGCTAGGAGCACAGCGCCGCCCAACCCACCATGCAGCCCAGGGTTTAGAGCTCAGAGGCCCACTGCGTAATAGTGCAACTTGTCTCGCCCCAAGGCGCTATAGTGGTACAGTCGGAATCTACAAGGCATGTAGGTCGTACACCCCAACCCATCTCCGTGACTGTTTCTCACCACGGAAGGTTGTTGCTGGGGCTCGAACCCTCAACCTTGATAACACTCTCTTCCAACAGAGGCTATCACCAACAGAGTGTTATCAAGGTTGCGGGTTCGAGCCCCAACAACAACCTTCTGTGGTGTGAAACAGTCACGGAGATGGGTTGGGGTGAACGGCCTGCAGGCCTTGTAGATTCCGGTTGTACCACTATAGCGCCTTGGAGCGAGACAAGCTGCACTGTTACGCAGTGGGCCTCTGAGCTCTAAACCCTGGGCTGTGTGGTGGGTCGGGCGGCGCTGTGCTCCTAGAGGGCCAGGTCGTTACAAAAAAAGTGCACTTTTTTGTAATGACCTGGCCCGCTAGGAGCACAGCGCTGCCCGACCAACTAGTAGCCCAGGGTTTAGCTCAGTTGGTGATAGCCTCTGTTGGAAGAGAGTGTTTTCAAGGTTGCGGGTTCGAGCCCCAACAGCAACCTTCCGTGGTGAGAAACAGTCACAACGAGGGGTTGGGGTGTACAGCCTACAAGCCTTGTAGATTCCGGTTGTACCACTGTAGCGCCTTGGGGCGAGACAAGCTGCACTGTTACGCAGTGGGCCTCTGAGCTCTAAACCTTGGGCTACGTGGTGGGTCGGGCGGCGCTATGCTCCTAGCGGGCCAGGTCGTTACAAAAAAAAGTGCACTTTTTTGTAATGACCTGGCCCTCTAGGAGCACAGCGCCGCACAACCCATCTCCGTGACTGTTTTTCACCACAGAAGGTTGAGTTGTAGCTTAGTTGGTGATAGTCTCTGTTGGAAGAGAGTGTTATCAAGGTTGCGGGTTCGAGCCCCAGCAACAACCTTCCGTGGTGAGAAACAGTCACGGAGATGGGTTGGGGTGTATGGCCCGCAGGCCTTGTAGATTCCGGTTGTATCACTGTAGCGCCTTGGGGCGAGACAAGCTGCACTGTTATGCAGTGAGCCTCTGTGCTCTAAACCTTGGGCTACTAGTGGGTCGGGCGGCGTTGTACTCCTAGCGGGCCAGGTCGTTACAACGGGAGGCGGAGAGTTAGTCGGATCAGCTCCTTGTCCTTCGTCTCCAGTCATTGAACTCACCGAAAATTTTTTGTGCTTGTCACACTCCACTCTCACCGCATCAAATATTGAAACCGAAAACCGGCTTCTGTGCAGTTCGGACCCACAGAAGGGGTGACCGCACATTTACTTCTCCAAATGAGCTCACTCTACCGGAAACTTAGGACTAGAGAATGACCCACGGCTACAGCATGGAGGTCTCATCACATACCCGGAAGATCTTAGAGCGCTTCCCCTCCTTAGCCAATGTTGAGCTAAGGGCACCTTAGAAAGCGCTACAAGACTAAAAAATCCTTCCCTTACTGAGGTACCCTGTGGGTCTATTTATAGATTTCTGAGTCTAGCATGTAAATATCGTAACTCCGTCTTTTTGTTTTACTATACGCAACCCGAAGTGGATTTGTCAATAGTAAAACTCTGTTGTTTGAAGAACTAATGGCAGACCAAATTATATTAAATACATGCTATTAGCACTCCACACACGGGGGCGAGCTTGAGCCAACTCGCCAGTCCCCTAGACGGGTGCGACCTTGCTCCCACGACTTGCCTGCCTCTTAGGCGAGTGCGAGTCAGGTTCCTGCAGCTCGTCCGCCTGCATGGCGGATGTGGGACGGCTGCCCCGGCTCGCCCGTCTGCTTGGCGAATGCGGACTGGCTGCCCCCGGCTCTCTCGCCTGCTTTGGCGAATGCGGGCCGGCTGCCGCTGGCTCGCCCGCCTGCCGAGCTGATGCGGGTCGGCTGCCCCAACTCTCCCGCCTGCTTGGCGGGTGCAAGCGGGCTGCTCCGGCTCGCCTAGGACTCCTGATCACATGGCCTATCCCGAGGGCCTCACTTTGCTCTGCTTTGTTGCATGGGTCCACTCGGCGAACACGGGGTTGTACACAGGTGACCGAAATAGAGCGACGTCATTCCTCAACACAAATTCCGCTCCGACGCAATTACCGACATATCCCTCCATAGAATTATAAAAGACCATCAGGCCTTCATTTGAAGACAAATAACTCCAGAGGCTAGAGAGAACTTTAAGCTTTTACGTCGAAAGTGTGAGACTTAGATCGCTTCTCCGCTCGGAATTCGCTCCGCTCTCATTCCAGTGTGAAGGCATTTCAAGACTTCCAAAGTACGGCATTCTTTTACGTTGGAGTGCTTTCATCAAGGCTCCGACTCAGCATGAGCGCTTCCATCGAGGCTCCGAGTACTTGGCGATTTTCCTAACTGGAGCGCTCTCAGTCAGGCTCCAAGGACTTAGTTTCCGTTCCACTGCTTTCATATTTTGTACATATAACAGAGAGGTGGCTTGTCACCCTCCAAAGAATTATTTTAACTCTTGTAAACTACGGCAAAATAGTGGATTTTGGTCCGGCACAAAACTAGCCACGTGAATTTTCACCCTTTCCGGGTTTTCTACGTCAAAAAAATCTTGTCCTTTGGTCCTGATTTTCATTGACTGTTCGCACGTCCGATCCGACTTAGAGCTAAGACAGCCGGATTCTCTGGACTGCGGAAACGAGGTGACCTGCAACACTTCTATATTGTTTAAAGCATTTATCAGGTTATGTTTAGGAATAAAGTTTAAAAATTAAAGACAAATAATTTTAATAAATTCAGAAATAAAATCAAATTAAAATTATTTTTTATAATAATTAATATCAACATCACCGTCACAGAAGCTCCACATAAGCGTCTCGTCATCGCCAATTTGGTGAATTTCGTTAACAAAAATGGATGGAAAAGTTAACTTGGACTTATTTTGGAAACTATTACAAACTTTAGGAACTTGTTTCAACTTTCAAGCATTTTCAATTTTAGGGACCTATTTCAACTATGGCATCAAGTTTAGGGACTCATTTATATATTTTGTCAAAAATATATTTGACGGAGTTTCCCCTATATCCGAGTCAAAGCAGGCCAAAGCACTCAAGCAAGTTAGCCCGACCAAGTGAGCCGTATAGGTATACCGCGCTCGTTTGAAGGGCTGCAAAGCCACCCAAATGGGGGCACGGATAAAGCAGCTTTGGGACTATGTCGATGCAATCAGATTGTTGAATTTGACTCGTCTAGTCAGAATCCCAGAATGTCGGTCGTAGAAACCATGGGCTCGAAACCACATATCATGGTCCCCATCAGCCGGTACAAACTACTATGTTGCATAACTCGCATTAGCATGGTACGCCCTCACATCACCGTCAGAATTGCGCCTCTCTTTGCAAAACTGCACCCATTGGAGTCCAATCTGATCAACGATATTAATTTCTTGTCAAGTTTAGGTACCAGATGTACCAACTCAAGTCTACGCACAACTCCATCATGCGTCTGGATGTCCACCATCTATGTCCCTTTGACCTCACATGATGTGTTGTCACCTAGAAAAGACTGACCCAGATGTCACCTCCAGTGAACTGAATATCACTGAATCTGAGCAAAAGTGTTGTGAAACTATGGAATCCAAAATCTAGTCAGGGGAGTCACATAGACTCTCAGTAATGGTAATATATGCATCACTATCATGTCCCGTGACTACCTCCACCTTGCCCGCACTTATGGGCATCCCCAGAACTCTATGCACGCTACAGACAATGTCTCCGGGTATGGGCGCTCTTTCTGTAGTGGTACCATGTCACTGTCTTTCTCGATGCGAATCTGGCACGTACACTGCCAAATCCCTTCTCGAGATGCATCTGTCATCCATGTACTTTCAACACATGCTCACCTCCAGGAGTGGGGTCCGATAACATCTGACTGGACAGTGACGCAGATGTAGTCTGCTTCACGTCTATTGTATCTTTCCCATACAACAGAGTGGTTTGCATATGTTTGTGCAATGTTGTGAGCGATGTAATAAGCAAGAGAGCTTCGTTTTCTTCCTCCAGCTTCACACAAACTACATGCAGTTGGTTGAGAAGTTCATTGAACACGTTGAAGTATTCCTGTAGATTACCACCCTCATGCATCTTTAGGTTGTATAGTCGTTGTTTTAGCGACAACTTCGTGGTCAGCGGCTTGCTCATATATAGTCTCTCAAGTTTCTCCCATAACTTGATAGTGGACTCTTCAACACCGATGTTCAACAACACATTATCATCGATGTGTATCCTGATAGCGTTGGTGGTGTGATCATCCAACTCTGTCCATGCACTCAGAAACCTTCACCGGAGCGGGCAAAGACTCACGCCCCCGTAACACACGCATTAAACCATGCTCAACCAACATATCATTTACCCAAATCTGTCATAGGAAAAATTCCATCTACTGTCAAATTTCTTCACCAAGTATCTAGCCAACACTATCATACTCCATGTCATGGCTGCCCACAGCATCGCCAGACAATCTGATTAATTCGTGAATCAAGCCTGGGAAGATAGTGAACTAACTTGTGTCGTCACCTACCGTTGACCCAAACTCAAACTGAAACGTACAATCAGTCACTCACTCAGAATTTGACTACGATATCACTTGTTGTAAAATCTGGTGCAAACAAGCACGACTATAAAATCACAAGTAAACAAGAACACAAGCAATAATAACGATCGACAAACAAGCCGGCATCTACATACTTTATATATATCACAAAATATAAATGCAAGCAAATACAAAATCATGAGAAAGAAATGGACATCCAATAAATACGTCGCAGATGCTTTGAACACGCGTGATCCACATCAAAATCTGAGATCTAAACAGCAATCCACCTTGCGGGCGGACAAGGTTCACTAGAAACTTCTACGTCAATGCCCGACGTTCAACCGCGCCACCATGGGAGACAAAGGCACCATCGAAGAGGGAATTCAAGCCGGATCTAACCACACTTCTTATATCTATGACACCATTTTCTTCCTCGCTCCACCTCGCGCAAAGGCTAGCGGCTATACATCTCCAAGACCGACAATGACACCCTCTACCAACGCCGACAGTTATATCCTCCGAGACCGGCGACACGCCTCCTCATCCAATGCCGGTGGCTATTCTCCAAAGCCGGAGGCAACCCCTCCGACCAAGACGGGTGATTCTCCTTGAGGCCGTCGGCCTCCCCGAGCACATGAGCATAGAGAAACTAGGGATAGAGAGAGGGAGGTGACTATTCTTGAATGTCATGCATAGGAGGGAGAAAGTATAGGTTTTTATAATAAACAAAAACTTAAAAAACTAGCGGGTCCGGATCTAGAACCGAACCACAATTGAAAATCGCCACAAACCATACCGACTATTGAATCACACGGAACATTTTATGTTTGGTTTAGTTTGGTGAAATATATAACCGACCCTTTTCGGTTTGTTTTTGGTTTGGGTCCAAATTGACCCAAATTGAATCGCTTGCACCCCTAGTAATAATTTAGACCCTCAAATATCAAAAAACATTTTCCCAGTAAAAGTGATGAAGTTGTGTTGGGAACTCCGCATTTAAGCATGCTTTAGTTGAAAATTCCGATATAAACCGAACTAAAGCGAGGAATACCTCATTTATTTAATATGATCATCAAAATAATCTTAGGGTTTGTTTCGGGCGGCGGCTGCGCTGGAACTGGCGGCTGGGAACAGAGGGCTGAGACCAGAGGTGGGGAGGCAGGATTGGAGATATTGGAGCAGTACGTGGGATAGCTTTTGCGAAGAGTCGCGGGAGCAAACATCATCGCGTGCCCTCGGGAGCCGTTTGATTTCTACCTTTTGGCGGCATCTGCTCTTGCACCAACGCTCAGACGCCACACCAAATGAAACCTTAATCACACGATTTTAATGAGATATTGTCATAATCACGTTTATTTAACCAAAAATTCATCACTATTTATTTTTAATCCTTGTTTTAATCATTAAGTTATTGCGGCGAAACTCGAAACTCTGGTAGACCGACTTGAAATTGAATCGTCTTAGATCGGGAGCAGTCAAGCGCGCAAACAGACAATGAAAAGTGAGACGGTTGGTAAAGGGATTTTTTTTTTAACGTGAAAAATCCTGGAAATGGGTAAAAAAACCACGTGGTCTGAACTGTGCCGACCGTTTCACTATCTTGGTGTTATTACAGGGCTTTGTAGAGAATGCGAGGGTGGCATGTCGTCTCTTGCTATAGTTGTAGAGTGAGAAGGAGAGAAGCCTCCGTGGGTGACAGGTCACCGCTCGCGGAGCTAAGTATTTTCTAAGTTGTTGAGGGGAGCAATGCGCTTTGGACGCTCTGAAGTCTTTTGTTGATGCTCGGAAGCTATGGTAACACATTCTGTACGGCTTAAGAGTCTATAACTTATCTCATATTGTGAACGAATGAGTTTGGAGTGGTGCGCTTGATGCTGATTTGAGGGTGCAGTGTACGTGGAGTATGTTTGACGCGTAGCAAAGTGCATGCAGGGTGAAACATATGCATGGTAGAATGTATGCTTGGTGCAACGTGCGCAGGGGCGTTTGAAGGAGATCGAAGATCTTTGAGTGATTTTTGAAGACACTCAAAGATCTTCGAAGGCTGTAATTTTAGGGATGCATATCTTCACCTAGGGGGTGAATATGTGATGTCATGTTTCGAAATAATAAAGATATTAAAAAACAATCACAGCAAGTACCACAAATACAAAAAACTATAGTGGTTTCTCATGATGGGTATGTTCATTTTCCCCCTTCACCTATCTAGTTGTGTGTTAACCTCGACCTATTTAACCAAAACTCAGATTCGCAGATCTTACAACTCAGAATCAACACTCCTACCTCAGGGATACTAATTAATTCCATACCTCAGATCCCCTAGCTCGAGATCATACACTCATATTCCATAACATGAATCCTACCTCATGTTCAAGCAAGAACCTACCTCAGATTACACAAGAACTTACACTCGAATTTAAAAGAAATCTTATAGGAAATATGGTACATAAATTTGTTATAATTTTCTTAGACTCAAAAATATAAATCTTGATTATTAATAAGTCTTCTTAAAGCTTGAGGAGAATAGCTTTAACTTGGTCTTCTCTCAAAGAATTTGAATATAATGGCTTTGGTGAAAAGTACTTGAACTTTAGGGAACCAATTGGCTTGGTGTTGTTGATTAAGCTTTTGAAGGAATCAATAGTCTCAAATCGATCTTATTAGAGAAGATTGAAGAAATTTTTTGCTTCAAAAATTATCTTCTCCAACTTGAGCAGACGGAAAAACTAGAAATTGACGGCCACAAAATGTTTTTTTTATTTGATCGATTAGAATTAGCATATATCGTATCTTCCTTTTTTTTTTATAATAAGCACACCTTTCATTGACTCTAATTGATCTTTTCTTATATGCAGGCACTTGTCGAAGACAACTGTAAAAGTCAATGAAAAGACTGGAATTGATATCATCAATCTGCGAGTTCAAATTTCAAACAACGAATCTAGGCGATATGAAAATTGTCTGCACGATATGGAGCTTGTCTACACGATTCTTGCTTTTTTCAACCTTTCAATCCGATATAGTAAGCTTCATAGGTGATATAGTAGTGATCTACCTTATATCAACTTATCTAGCCGATAAGCTCACTTTTTAGGTGATATATAACTTCAACAGCTTTTCTAGCCGATGTAGTGAGCTTCTAGACGATAAAGTACTTGAAATAGTTTCAGTCATAAAATTTTCAAGTTGATTCTCCTTCACTAGCCCTTCTAGGCGATACAGTGAACTTCTAGGCGATATGTTGACCTTCTAGGCGATATAGCCTTTTCTGGCGTATCCAACATTCTTCTAGCCTATACAACATTCTTCTAGGCGATTGTCCTGATTCTTCTGCACGATCGGCTAGATGGCTAGTCAACATTTTACTTAGTGAAATTTTTATGCTTCAGGAAACATCTAGGTGACTCATCCTGATTCTTCTGCTTGATCGGCTAGATGTCTACGGTCTACCCAATATTTTACTTAGTCAATTTTTTACCTTCCTGAATCTTGATCCTTTGCTCTAACTAATTTTGTGTGTCTTACATAATGATGATTATCGGTGAGTGATAAATCTAACACAGTCTAGATCTTATATGGTGTTTTGCACAATGATGAATTACATTGGCAAAACTATGTCTGGTGACACTAACTCTAGCCATATGTTAACTTTGTGTTGGAGTTGGGGAACACTTCCGGCTCTCTTGTTTCTCACACCGGATTAGCCCACGTGAGCTTAGAGACGTCAGAGTGTGACCCTCTGCGATGACTGAAGTACCAGTAAACGCGGGCGGTGGCCGGCGGGGAATCCAGTCGCGGCGCCTCACAGACGGAACGCATGCGGTCGTGCCTCCGCACGGTTGGCGGGCCATGCGGTGACAGTGGTTACGTGGTCGACTGCGGGGGGCGCGGCGATGCGCCCGGAGCGCGTGGTCACGCGGTCGGGGACCGCGAGGTCGAAGCGACAGACTGCAGGGACTTGAGGCCAGACGGTCGGTCGTGGGTCCTCGCGGCCACACACGGGGAGTGCGCGACCACACGCCTTTGCAGGGGCGGATGGGCAGCTGCATGGCCAACAGACCGTGCTGCGACAAGGAGCCTGCCCGGAGGCCACGTCGCGGCTGGCGTCGGCCGATTGGCGATTATGTCGCGTGTAGTACACTTGCACCGGTTCGATCTTGGAGTTAGTGGGGTTGACTTTGGTCAACCCCACTTAGCCCCCATGACCCCCACTTAAATTAGTGGGGAACAAAAAGAATTTTGACTATGTACAACTTGAAATTCCTATAAATTGAGAATGCCCATATCACGGGTCTTAATATTTTTTGAAAAAAATTACATGTATATGATGTATTGAAGCATTGTTAAATTAAGCTATTTATTTTTAATAATATTATATGAAATAAATAAACAAACAAACAAACAAAAATATGATGTGAAAAAAGAAAATAAAATTTTATATTGTTTACTATAAGATTTAATTAACCATGTACATGAAATGATTCGTACATATTTCACAAGTTGATAGTTATTGTATACAAAATTAGATACATGGCTTCCAGTGGCGTATCCAGAAAATTAATATTGGGGGTGCACAAATTGATAATGGGGGTGCACAAAAAAATTTTTTGAATGTGTCACCGGGTTCTAAAAATTATAACATGGGAGGACAGACATCAACTTCCTTAAAAAAAAAAATTTAAACGTTTCAATCTTATCGGAGTTGTTTCTCCCTCATCTGACAACCGTTTTTGACGTATAAGTAGTCAAAATTCATTGTCTCGATTCGAGAAATCCAAATAGACTAACCATTTTGAAAAATAATGGGGGTGCCAGTGTCCCTCGGGCCCCCCTCTAGATCCGCCCCTGATGGCTTCACATAAATCATGTGGATTGTGGTCCTTCAAAATTAATTGAAGTTATTAAGGATCAGTTTGTTTCGGTGATGACGGTGGTAAAAGGAGCTGTTAGAATGAAGCTTTAAGAATTGAGCTGTGGGAATGGAATTTTTTAAAATGGAGAAACAGTTTGGTAAAACAGCGTGATAGAGCTGTTCAGAATGGAGAAACAATTTGGTAAAACAGCGGTGACGTTTCTGTTAATTTGTATTATAATATTCCACATTCATTTCTTACATGATAAATATATCACTCATGTTAAGCCCTATTTTTTTAATTACTGAACTAATAAAATAACATAAATATCATAAGCAAATAATAACAATCTTAAACAGTTTTATACAATAATAATTAGTCATAAACATGTCCCGGGAATGAAAACAATGAACACTATTGTAGATCTCTGTCTTCAACTCGCAAACATTTCATCACCTGTAAATTACGACAAATTAGATATGCATGAAATCGACATTTTATATTTTGTTATTATGAGAAATAATGAAAATTTGGTTACTTATTAGTACTATGTATTAGATCAGCAATTGCATCTCGTAATGCGTACATTTCTGTTGTCCCTGCACCAACACTCCTACTCTGACGCATATCAATTGTTCCACGTCGATCTGTTCTAATTTCATTGGCCTCTGGATATACCAAATTATCATTCACATCGCATGCAATGAAATCAGGGTCCGCATTTGATGAATGTCGGCGAATAAAATTATGAACCGTCATCGTAGCGATAACAATATCTCGTTGTCTATCGAAGCTGTATTGTGGCATATCCCGAAGGATTGCCCACTTTTTTTTCCAGATACCGAATGTGCGCTCTATGACACTACGCAAGGATGAGTGTGCTTGGTTGAACCTTTCTTGACGTCCTCGAATCGGACGATTGCCACGTGCGAAGTCTGCTAGATGATAACGCGTTTCTGGATAAGGCTTTAGAATTCCTCTTTCCAAAAGATACCCTGCATTAACCAAGTAGTACTTGCCTACAAACAGTAAAACATATTTTAATTAAAAATTATAAACTTGCAAGATTTTCTTGGGGCTCTTTTAAACTACCTGAAGGCGGGTGAGGAAAATTCCAGCAAGGTTCTCTTGTGGCTTTTTTAAAAATCCGACTATCATGTGCTGAACCCTCCCATCTGGCCATGACGAATGTGAAGCACATGTTGAAATCACATACAGCCATAACATTTTGGGTTGTCACCCCATGCCGACCAATATATCTAACTTTTTTTCTGGAGAAATTCGAGCATCGACGTGTGTTTCATCTATTGCGCCAATACAATTTTTGAAAAATGACATGTAACGAGAATCGTTCAAAATCTGCGGTGGAATATTTTTGAAATCCTTGTCGATTGCATCTATCATTTTTATCGACATGTCCACTAGCGCATTAATGCCCCTGGAAACGAATCTACTAATAGTCTCTGTTGAATGTTGAAATTGTTCTGACGCCTGTCTGATTATACAATTCTGTGTCATCACGTATAAGGTTATTGCAAGCACCTCGTGTGCAGTTGTTCGGCTAGTGCCACACAACCCATATTCTTCAACAAGTGAAGTTAAGAGATCAACAAAAATTTCTTTTGACATTCTAAACATAATATGGAATCAAGCTGGAAGACCCCTCATTAACTCCACAAGCCACTTATGTCCTGTATGTGATGATGTCATGCATGGGGTTTGAGTTTGATACAACGTATTATACTCATGCGTCAAACATATAGTGTTATTCAGAAGCATCAGGTAGTAAGCATTTCCAAGAAGAATTATCGAGCGATTCGTCGTTTGTTCAGAATCATCAATAACATACTCAAGATTTTGATCCTCCATAATCAATACTGCAAAACAAAAAAGGTGTTAACATTATATACCACCGTGCACTTAAATCTAAACTAATAGAGGAAGATATCGCATTTTTCAAGCACAAATTGTTCAAAATGATGGTAAATAAATCAAAAAAAATATGTAATGATAAACTATATATCAATCATATAGCACCAACAACAGTACACTCTTGCATTTGATGAATTAAGCTATGCAGAATCCTAGCAGTTTTCAAGCCATTTCAAACAGATCTATCTAACATAAAACAGAGCTTACAAATAATTACACACAAGAATGGACTTCAAATTTTTGAGGAAAGAAAGATAAGAAAACATAGATAAACCAAGCTGAACCTACAAATGTATCAAGATGAACTTACAAATGCTTAAAATAGATGACATAGATGGTATCTAACATAAAACATAGCTTAAACATAATGTTCCATAGACAACAATGATAAACCTTAAACATAAAACAAGACTAGAAGCGCAAGTGATCATGGATCCAACTGTTGGGTCATGCATCGATAACGATTCTTCAACCACCACACCCTCTTATTTTCATCAAGACAAAGAAACATTTCCCTATTTGTTTGTTGCATCACAAAAACTGTTGCAAAGTCGTATAAGAAATGATCTCCAATGATATCTTCGTGTTTATTAAGTTCTTTTACGACTTCCGCAATGGTGTAAGATTGATTTGAGGGATTGGTGGCTTCTCTAATAGTTAATCCAACTGATCTTGTTTCCTCTACCAAAGACCCCATGTTTAGGCGTACTGCGTGCTTATCTCTCCCGATCTTTGCTTTGCCCTTATTTATACGTTTTCTCACTGTGTCACCCGACTCTTCTTCATTACTGTATGTCGGGTGGGTACATGAACCAAAGTCACCCACATTCATTGGAGTAGAGATAGGCTCCACCTCCTCCTCAGCATCATCATCACTGAGTCGATCATCTCCCGTAAAAGAGTGACGCTTCCCTAAACTCGGTGCCCAACAATGTTCTTCGGTAGCAGCCACGTCACTGAACATCATGTCCAATTTCTCTTCGAGCTCTGGGGAGATGCCAGTATAGCGAAATTTTTTAGCTGCGGGCACAATCTAAAAAATAAGAAATACACAATTCATTAGAATTTATATGATGAGAAATTGAAAGAATTAAGATGACCTAGCTTACAACCTTAAGTCGCTCATCTCACCATTCGTCAGACGCATCTATAGTCCTCCTTGAGGTGTTCCATCCCAAATCGGTCTCTTTTCCTTTAAGATCTTTCCACAATTTCCATTCCTTTTTCAACATATTCCATTTATTTTTCATTTGCCCTCGATCGTATTGTCTGCCAGTGCGTGCTTGGAAATTTGCTACTAAATTATTCCATCCAACTTTATTGAAGTGTGTGGTGGGTCTATTATCGAGTTCAATTTCTTTCGTACAAAGTTCACAATAAATAAAGACCTCATTTGCATCCCATGTAACAGACACTCCACCATCCTTAGGTTTAACCATCTAAGAAAAAAGATACATTAAATCACACATTATCAAAGTGCTGACAATATATAGAACGAGATATGAGGATTTCAAAATACAATATATAGAGTTTACAAAAAAAATTAAAAAATCAAGCAATCAGCTCTGTTTGCCAAATCCATGTTCTCTGGTCCTCATGTTTGATGAATTTTAAGTTACAAGAAAAATACCACAAATAAGAACCAGTAAACACTCAAGCTTGGCTCTGTTTGCCTGAATAAAAACTAAGCCGGTAAAAAATTATGATGCACAGAATCACAGATTTTTCAGATTATCACATTTACTGAATCACATTCAAATTAATGATGAAAAATCACATTCACCGAATCACATTCAGCTGAAAAAAATCACATTTAGTGGATACCGCAATCGGCTAGATTCACAAAATCACAATCACTGAATCAAAAAAATATGAGAAACTGAAAAAAAAAATTGAGAAACTGACCCAGAACAGGTAAAAAAATGGACAAAAACTGGGGGAAAAGGAAAAAAATGGCCAGATCCAGTTAGCAGGTATGTTACGAGTTAAAAATGGGAAAAAAAATGGACAGATCCGGTGTCGACGAGCTTCATCGGCACCGGATTTGTTGACATCAACGGATCTGTAAAAATGCGCTATGTTTAGGTTTTTTTAGGCCAATATTGGACAGATCCGGTGTCGACGAGCTTCATCGGCACCGGATTTGTTGACATCAACGGATCTGTAAAAATGCGCTATGTTTAGGTTTTTTTAGGCCAATATTGGACAGATCCGGTGCCGGCGAGCTTCACCGGCACCGGATCTGTTACCGGCATCGTCACCATGGCGGCGGCTTCTAGGATAAACGGCCAGAGATGGAAGAGAAGAAGGGAGGAGTTACCTGTCGGGAAGGGTGGCCAGGAGATTTGCCACGCGCGTCGAGACCGGAGCGTTGAAAAGGAGAGGGGCGAAGCTGTCGATAAAGCTCCGATTCAACGCTGAAAGGGGAGAGGCGTTGCTATCGGAACGCCCAAACTAACAGTTCGAAAAAAAAGACGTTGTTGTGGGAACTCAACGGAAAATAACCGTGGAAACAAACAGACCCTAAATGAGTAAACAATAATTAATAATGTTATAAACTGTTTTTGTTGGGATTCCTGGTCTAGAAAGTGTAATCATCAGAAACAACTAAATACATAGTTACATGAAAATACGTACTTCACATAATTTTATTAGCATATTAAAATTAGTAAATACTTAAATTAATAGATACAAATCCGAAAATATACTACAGAATAACTTGGACTACAAAAATCCGTAGAAATAATATAATCTTGACTGCAATCCGTAAAACGGACGTACACGATTCGTATTAGAACAAACCTTCGTCGTCATTGTTGAAACCAAAAACTTAGTCTCTCGTGGAGTTCGGGGTCCCAAAAGAGGGGTGACCTCACACCTACTACACTCAGGAGAACGTCACGGACCAAAGGCTCAGGAAACTAGGAACAAACCCTCGGCTCTAGCGTGGAGGTCCCACCTCACACCCGGAAGACCTTTGAGGTCTCCCCCTCCCTAGCCAATGTTGAGTTAGGTGTCTTGGAGAAAGAAAGCAAGGGGATTCAAGTGATGAAGAAGTCCTCCCTCTAAGGCACCCTCAAGGGTCTATTTATAGTTTTTTGGGGATGACCTGCCAATAACCAAATCCTGCTGCCCTAAAACGACCAAAATGCCCCCGGATTGGTCTGCCAACAGCCAAATCCCGGTGTTCTAAATAGCTAAAAGCAGTCCACCAGGGGCAGCCCCTCAAGCCGGGCGAGCAGGAGACAAGGCCTGACGAGCCGGGGGGCTGGCCCGACGAGCCGGGCGGGCTGCCCCGACGAGCCGGGCGGGCTGCCCCGACGAGCCGGGCGGGCTGCCCCGACGAGCCGGGAGGGCCCTACTCTGCGAATACGGGATTGTAAACAATCCCCGGTCTTTTCGAGGTTGGCACAATCTCGGAAAGAAACATCCAACCTAACGTATTCGCTGAGTGGCCTTCATGGGGCCGAAGATATTCGGTCTCTCCGAGGGGTCAGCCTGTCATACCAGCTAATGGGAGCCTAAGTGACGAGACGACCTCATGGTGAAAATAGTTAGCCTCCCGAGGGGTCAACCTGTCATGCCAGCTAATGGGAGCCTGGGTGACGAGACGGCCTCAGGGTGAAAACACTTAACCTCCCGAGGGGTCAACCTGTCATGCCAGCTAATGGGAGCCTGGGTGACGAGACAGCCTCGGGGTGAAAACACTTAGCCTCCCGAGGGATCAACCTGTCATGCCAGCTAATGGGAGCCTGGGTGACGAGACAACCTCGGGGTGAAAACACTTAGCCTCCCGAGAGGTCAACCTGTCATGCCAGCTAATGGGAGCTTGGGTGACGAGACAGTCTCAGGGTGGAAACACTTGGCTTCTACGAGAGATCAACCGGCCTTGTTTGCAAGTGAGAGCCTGACAGCGGAATCATCATCGGAGCGGAGGAACTGGGCTTCCACGAGAGATCAACTGGCCTTGTTAGCTAGTAAGAGCCTGACAGCGGAATCATCATCGGAGCAAAGGAACTGGGTTTCCACGAGAGATCAACCGGCCTTGTCAGCTAGTGAGAGCCTGATAGCGGAATCATCATCGGAGCAAAGGAACTGGGCTTCCACGAGAGATCAACCGTCCTTGTCAGCTAGTGAGAGCCTGATAGCGGAATCATCATCGGAGCAGAGGAACTGGGCTTCCACGAGAGATCAACCGGCCTTGTCAGCTAGTGAGAGTCTGACGGCAGAATCATCATCGGAGCAAAGGAACTTGGATTCCACGAGAGATCAACCGGCCTTGTCAGCTAGTGAGAGCCTGATAGCGGAATCATCATCGGAGCAGAGGAACTGGGCTTCCACGAGAGATCAACCGGCCTTGTCAGCTAGTGAGAGCCTGACAGCGGAATCATCATCGGAGCAAAGGAACTGGGCTTCCACGAGAGATCAACCGGCCTTGTCAGCTAGTGAGAGCTTGACAGCGGAATCATCATCGGAGCAAAGGAACTGGCTTCCACAAGAGATCAACCGGCCTTGTCAGCTAGTGAGAGCCTGACAGCGGAATCATCATCAGAGCAAAGAAACTGGGCTTCCACGAGAGATCAACCGGCCTTGTCAGCTAGTGAGAGCCTGACAGCGGAATCATCATCGGAGCAGAGGAACTGGGCTTCCACGAGAGATCAACCGGCCTTGTCAACTAGTGAGAGCCTGACAGCGGAATCATCATCGGAGCAAAGGAACTGGGCTTCCACGAGAGATCAACCGGCCTTATCAGCTAGTGAGAGACTGACAGCGGAATCATCATTGGAGCAAAGGAACTGGGCTTCCACGAGAGATCAACCAGTCTTGTCAGCTAGTGAGAGCCTGACAGCAGAATCATCATCGGAGCAGAGGAACTGGGCTTCCACGAGAGATCAACCGGCCTTGTCAGCTAGTGAGAGCCTGACAGCGGAATCATCATCGGAGCAAAGGGAGAAACGAGCCACCCTCCGAGTCACTCTCGACCCTGCCAGCTGGTGTGAGCCTGGTATGAGGAGATCCTCTCGGGGGTTGGGAGCTGCACATGTCACCTAAGTTTTTTCAATTCCAACATCCTCCAACGGGGGAAAAAAAAGATGGGTTTCATGACCCTCCTGACTCAACTGGTCGAGGGCTGGACTCATTACATCATAAGAAAAAGATACAAGACTCTGCCGAGACGAGGCTTCTTTAGGGGGCCTGGGCCTGATGGATGTCGTCTGATTCCTTCCCCTCGGACACTTTCATCCTTCTCAGGCTCTCTATGATCTTCTCCATCTCGTCCGCCTTGGCAAACCAAGAGATGGTGTTGACAGCCGTGACGTAGCACTGTCTCGCCATCCCTGAGTCTCCCTTGATCCTGATCTGAGTCCCCTCTGAGTTGAACTTAAGGCACTGGTGGAAGGATGAAGGCACACACCGGAAAGCACTGATGAGGGGCCTTCCGAAAATAGCGTTGTAGCTACTTGGAGCGTCAACAATGACGAACCTACAGTTTCTTGAGGTCCCCCTAACTTCACTTGGAGTCTGACTCCGTCTTCCACCTCCTTTTTTCCCCTGAAAATCCAAACAGGGGTCCGTCCGAAGCCAGCACTCTCCTTAGCTCTACCTTCATCCCGTCAAACGCTTTCTTGAAGACGACGTTGATGGAGCTTCCGTTGTCAATCAAGATCCGGGTGACAGTAAAGCCTTCGATGGCTGCCTGGATGACCAGGGCGTCGCAGAATGGATCCTCGTGCTCCAGCATGTCTTTTGATGAGAAGGTGATCTTTTCTTCCAGGGGCGGGGTCTGGGACGTCGAGGCGACACTCCGGCGGTACATGACGTGGAGGCTCGCCTTCCGAGTGGCCTCGATCCCCACCCCACCGTTGATCACTGCTATTCCTCCTCGGTGTCCTACATTGACCCGATCCTCGCATATCTCATCCCCCCCGATTCGGGGCGGGACTTCCTCAATCTGCACCGGATGCTGCTGGGAAGGGCCTCTCTCCCCCCTCACCTCCAAGAATTCGGGGCAGGTAGCTATTGCGTGCCCCTCCACCTGGTGGAAGTCGCAGTATGGTAATGCCCTCTCCCTCCTCCTCCGGCGGGCTGGACAATCTCTCATGTTACCTCTTCCTCCTTTGCCTATCGCCAAGGCTTGCTGCGGTGGGGCAAGAGCTGTCTCGGGGCTTGCCTTTGGAAGTCAAACCTCCCTTGGCCCCCGTGAAAATTCCCCCCTCCCTGGACGAGAGCTCTTCCTGGACCCTAGGCAGGTCCTCCCTGCCGCCTCCAACCTGGTTCCGGACCCTCCTGTCCATGGAACCCATAAGCTCTCTGCTATTCTCTCCGCCTTCCCTCATGATGTCTCGAGCCACCTTGCTCCTTTGACTCTGCCTCCGTCAACTTTGCCAACCTCTTGACAAATGCCGGGTTGGCCACCTCCATGGCTATCTCCTCTGCCGCCCTTTCCATCAGCTCCTCGAAGGAAAGGGGGGCCTTCCGAGTCAAGCTCATCTTGAAGAAGCCCTCTTTTAGCCCAACGGTGAAGGACATCTGGAGATCATACCCCGACATCTCCTGGATATCCAGGATCTCTTCCTGGGACCTGTCAACGCAGTGGGCCAGCGACTCCTCGGCCCTCTGACTTATCAGGAAGATGGATTCAGGACTCTTCTTCCTCTTCTTGAAGGTGGAGAAGTGGAGCTGGAAGCTTCGGCTCAAGTCCTCGAATCCATAGATCGACCTTGGAGGGAGTTGATGAAACTAGTCCCTTATCTTCTCCTTCAACGTGATCGCAAAGAGGCGACACTTGAAGGCATCTGTCATTGGACTGATGGAGACGGCATCCTCGAACCGCTGCAGGTGCTGAACAGGATCATCCTTCCCGGTATAATAAGCCATGTCTGGCTCTCTGAATCCCTCGGGAACGGGAGCTGAGATGATCAACTTGTTGAAGGGTGACCCCCTGAGGGGTGTTCTCGCCACCTCTACTCGCGCGACCTGCTCGCCTGAAGGGCTAGCACTCGCCGGGCTGGGGAACAACTCTCGGCCGAGGAGGTCTCGCTCGACCCCCTCTCCCATCTTCTCCTTGCCAGGTCGCCTACCTGGTGCACTTCCTTCTCCCCCTGCTGGGGTCACCTCGCTTGTACCCCTGGGAGGCAGCTCGCCGAGACCACTCTGGGTCAGCTCGCTGGGACCCCTGGGAGCCAGTTCCTGGGGGGTGGGGGTTAAGCTGTCAGCCCGAGGGGCAATGCTTCTAAGCATCCCCATGATGCCTTCGATGGAAGCCATGAACTCCTCCCTTCCCATGAAGGGTCCGGGGTTGGGGAGCTCGTCGAGATCATCACTACCTCCCTGATCTCCAGCCATGACACTCTCCCGAGATCTTCTGTGCTGGTCACTCTCCACGCTCACCGCACCAAAATGTTGAAATCAAAAACTTGGTCTCTCGTGGAGTTCGGGGTCCCAAAAGAGGGGTGACCTCACACCTACTAAACTCAGGAGAACGTCACGGACAAAAGGCTCAGGAAACTAGGAACAGACTCTCGGCTCTAGCGTGGAGGTCCCACCTCACACCCGGAAGACCTTTGAGGTCTCCCCCTCCCTAGCCAATGCTGAGCTAGGTGCCTTGGAGAAAGAAAGCAAGGGGATTCAAGTGATGAAGAAGTCCTCCGGCCTCCAAGGCACCCTCAAGGGTCTATTTATAGTTTTTTGGGGATGACCTACCAATAACCAAATCCTGCTGCCCTAAAACGACCAAAATGCCCCCGGATTGGTCTGCGAACAGCCAAATCCTGTTGTTCTAAATAGCTAAAAGCAGTCCACTAGGGGCAGCCCCTCAAGCCGGGCGAGCAGGCGATAAGGCGAGACGGTGACCTGGCGAGCTGGCGACCTGGCCTGACGAGCTGGGCGAGCTAGGCGAGCTGGGTGACCTGGCCTGACGAGCCGGGAGGGCTGGCCTGACGAGCCGGGGGGCTGGCCTGACGAGCCGGGAGGGTTGGCCTGACGAGCCGGGAGGGCTGGCCTGACGAGCCGGGAGGGCTGGCCTGACGAGCCGGGAGGGCTGGCCTGACGAGCCGGGAGGGCTTGCATGACGAGCCGGGAGGGCTGGCCTGACGAGCCGGGAGGGCTGGCCTGACGAGCCGGGAGGGCTGGCCTGACGAGCCGGGAGGGCCCTACTCTACGATTACGGGGTTGTATAGTCATCTGACGACCAACCGCCGCCGCCACCATCGAAGAAGAGATCCAAGTTAGGACTTGAGCTTCCCGCGAACGCGCAATCCGCCAACGTCACACTTGTGCAAAACCACCGCCGCCTACGAGCATGTAACCATTGAGCACCGCACACCTTGCCGCAGTCCGCGAATCTGACGTCTTGCCGCTACCTGTACACTTTCGCTCTTCATTATCAATGCAGCACACAATCAGATGTCGAAACCCACCGTCGCCTTTGGTTGTGCACTACCGCTCTTCTCTTCAAGACTTTACCTCTTTTTGACTTGGCTTTTGGTATGTTCTTTATAGCTTGTCATCCTTCTCTGTCATAGAGTCATTTCACATAACTTATCCTCTTTCAATGAAACTTTCTTGCAAGTACTCGTTCAAAGCACATGAGCGCCTTGGAGAAAAGTCTGCATTGACGGTCGGAAGGTGGAGATGCTGAAACATATGAGTTTGACTATTCAAAATCAATTCAACAATCACCACAATGGTTTGAATTTCAAACATCATGTTGAAAACATTTACCACAATGTCCTATATTTAAAGAAGTTCATAAGTCAATAATATACACAAATATGTATTTGACATTTTCTCTAAGTTATCATGTGTAGTAAATCAATATTTGTTTGACTAACAGCATGAGAGTAAGTCAGCACATTCCAGTAGTAAAGAAAATTTTCTAAGTACAGATGCGTCGAGTCATCTCACATCACTCGACGCTCAAGACTCATATGCGTTGACTGAATGACATTCTTTCAATGCTTCAGTAAAAGAGCAGAATTTCAGACCAAGTACAAATGCGTCGAGTGAAGGTCTTAGTGAAGGTTTTTCACTCAACGCTTCAGTAAAAAAGAAAAATTTCATACAAAGTACAAATACGTCGAGTGAAGGTCTTTCACCTAACGCTTCAGTAAAAGAACAGAATTTTAGACCAAGTACAAATGTTTGAGTGAAAGTCTTTCACTCAACGCTTCAGTAAAAGTGCAGAATTTCATATCAAGTATAAATACGTTCAGTGAAAGTCTTTCACTCAACGTCTCAGTAAAAGAGTTGAGTTTCATTCCAAGTTCAAATGCGTCGAGTGAAGGTCATTTACTTAATGTCTCAGCACTGAAACAGTAAAACCGTCTAAGTACAAATATGTCGAAACATAAGACTTAATTCAACGCCTAAATAGAATGCGTTGAGTTAACTGCAGTGACTCGACGGCTCTTCAGAAAGACTTCACTCAACGCTTCAGTAGAAAGGGAAAAGTTGTCAAAGTACAAATGTGTTGAGTTAAATGTTGTCAAGTTGTCAAAGTACAAATGTGTTTAGTTAAATGTTGTCTCTCAAAACTTCATCTGAGTTTCATAATTTGACTAAGTCATGTTGCTTCCAACACTCAACGCATGTACAACAGATAAGAAATTATTCTATGTCAAATGACGTCTTGTTTATTTAGCTGACGTCATACTAAATTCTAATCGACGCAGATTGCGCGCTAAAAGACAAAAACCATTGTATTTCTCTTGGGAAGATTCAACCATTAAAGCCGGTCATGTCGCTTACCTAAACAGGATATAACCGTTGCAATTGCTTGAATATAAAAGAAAAGTGTGTGAGACTTTTACGAGGACTTATTGAAAAACTTTTTGAAGAACTTTGTGAAAAAATTTTGGAAACCCTAAGTAGCAAAAAGTCGCCTCCAGTTGAGAGAGAAATAATTTTTAATGTCTTCAAGCTTAATAACCTACAAAACAATCTTTCAAAAAGTTTGAGGAAGAAGAAGATCTCTACAAGTGTTCAACACAACACAACCTATTTCTAATACTGAAGATCATTTGTTGTTGATGTGGTGAAGAGAAGCTGTTTGGTGATTCAACAAGAGAAGAAGACTTCAGAGTTTTTGTTCTAAAGTCATTGCAATATTCATTAAACTTCTTTTGTAAGATCTCTTTGAGATCTGAGTGTAGGCATGTGTTATAAAGGTTGAGCGTATGACTTTTTCTAAAGTCTGAGGTAGGATTCTTGTGGAGAATTTGAGGTAGACCTGTGTTATAAAGGCTGGAATAGGGCTTGCTTGTGATCCTGGGATAGGAGACTTGTTGTTGTCTCTGAGGTAGGACTGCGAGCAATCTGAGTTGTAGGAGTGGAAACACTCTGAGGTGTAGGATCCTGGGAAGGATATATATGAGGTGTAAGATCTTTTGATCTGAGTTTTGGAGGAGTTGGTTGAATCTAACTCACTACTAGATATGTGAAGGGGGAAAGCGGATGTACCCTAAATAGAGGAGCCACTATAAATTGCTTGTGTTTTTTTTTATTTTTGAAAGCTACTAATCTAATAACAACACATCATGTATATCATTAAAAAGGTTCAAAAAACTTAAAAGAAATCTATTCACCCCCTCTAGGTGTTTAGCTACCCTTAAAAGACTTTCACATCACATTCTGCAAAAAACATTATCTACACAAAATATCATCTGCGCGAAACGCTGTCTACATGAAGCAATGTCTATACAAAGCACCAATCTGCACGAAGTACCACTTTATACCTGAGGCGTCAGCTGACATGTCGCAAGTCAAACTTCATCTCTTCTCTGGTTCACTTATGGGATGTCGACACTCGACACACCCGGATCGCAAAAACTGATTCGCCAAACCCGAGCCACAAAAAGGGCTATCCACTGCACCACCTCGATCATCTACCATGTCACCCATAAAAATCATGCGCATACTACCTCGCACTATGGTTTTCATCAGCCAGTACAAACTACCGAACTGCACAACGTTCATGAGCATGATACACCTGTGTGTCACCATAAGAAATCCTTTTTCGTCGCAAAACTACAACCATTCGAGTCCAAACTACCCAACAATATCAGATTCTTTTGTAGCTTGGGCACCAGATGTAATCTCTCAAGCCTGTGCATCACCCCATCATTCATCTGTATGTCCACCACACATGTACCTATAACCTCACAACCCGAGTCGTCACCCAAATAGACTGACCTAGTCGTCACCTCCAGAGAACTAAACATCGACGCATCTGAGCATATGTGTTGCAATGCACTAGAATCTAATATCCATCTGCTTTTGGAGTCATCATGACTCTCAGTGATGGTATAAAGACCATCACTCTCCACTCCCAGATGTAGCGTCACCACACCCACATCATGAATGTCTTCAAAACTCTGCGTATGCTGCGAGTAATTTCTCTTGATGTGATCGCTCTGTCTATAGTGGTAACAAACAACTCCTTTCTTCGACGCCAACAAAGCTCTTGCACCCCTCGATCCCCTGTTGAATGCTCTCCCCTAACCGTCTACCGCTAAAATATACTCACCCCCAGAAGTGGGGTACTTCAGCATCTAACTGGACAGTAACATCAATGTGACCTCCAGTCTTACTGTATCATTCCCATACAGGAGCGTGATCACCATTTGCTTAAAGAACGGCAGGAGTGAGGTAAGAAGTAATATGGTCTTATCTTCTTCCTCCACATTCGTACCAACCACATGCAATTGGTTTAGAAGTCCGTTGAACACATTAAAGTGCTCATGCCGGTTGCCAATCTCCCGCATCTTCAACATATACAATCATTTTTTAACAACCTTGTGGTCAATGACTAAATCAGATACAATCTCTCAAGCTTCTCTCAAAGTTTGATTGCAAATTCCTCGACGCCAATGTTAAACAACTCCTTGTAGTAAACACATTTTCTGATGGCGCTAGTGGAACGTTCATCCAAGTCAATTCACTCCTCATCCTTCACTTCACCGGTCAATTTTTCTTGTCCCCACTAAACTCTCATCAGTCCTTGCTCAACTAGCACATATTTGACGTCAATTTGCCATAAACTAAAATTTACTCTACCATTGAACTTCTTCACCGAGTACCGAGCAAAAATTGCATTCTTCCTTACCATAGTTGTCCTCTAGTATGACTATGTGGCCTAATTAATTAAATGTTAGATTTGAATGGATGAGAAGAGGACCTAGTCGTTCACTACCGCAGAAAAATCTTTCCTTAAATGCCCAATCAAACGCCTACAGAATCTCGCTCTGATACCACTTGTTGAGATTTTCGATCACGGAAGCGCAATCCCCGGGAACAACTAAATACAGAGTCGCAAGAAAATACGTACTTCACACAATTTTATTAGCACAATAAAATTAATAAGTACTTAAATTAAAAGATACAAATCCGAAAATATACTTCAGAAGAACCGAGACTACGAAAATCCGCATGAATAATATAAACTTAACTGCAATCCGTAAAACAAATGCATAATATTCGTATCATAACGAACTTTCGTCATCGTCAGACGACCAACCACCGCCACTACCACTGAGAAGAGATCGAAGTAAGGACTTGACCTTACTTTGAACGCGTAGCCCGCCAACGCCATCACTTGTGCACAACCACCACCGCATACGAGCATGCAACCATTGAGCATCGTTTTACTTGTTGCAGCTCGCGAATCTGGTGTCTTGTCGCTACCCGCATGCTTTCGCTCTTCATTATCGATGCAGCCCGCAATCGGATGTCAACGTCCACCGTCGCCTACGGTTGTGCACTCCCGCTCTTCTCTTCAAAGTTTTACCTCTCTTTGGTTTGCTTTTTGGTGCGTTCTTCATTGCTGGTCATCCTCCCATTTTATAAAGTCATTTCACATGTCTTATCCTCTTTCCAAGAAGCTTCCTCGCAGGTGTCGATTCAAAACACATGGAAGGCTTGAAGAAAAGTCTGCATTGACGGTCGGTAGTTGGAGAGGTGAAACATATGAATTTGATTATTCAAAACCAACTCTACAACTCTAATATGGCTATTCACATCTCAAAAAATCTAAAATATTTAAATATAATCGTAGTCCCAATATAGCTATTCAAACCCCCCAAAACCTAACTTTAATCAATAATATGACTTTTGTCTCTGTTATTCTCATTCGCTGCGACTCTTCGTCACGGAGTTCTCACGAGGTTGGAGGTAGTATTCATTATTTCTCGGTTTCTTCCCGGCTGTGTATTCAAACACTAGAAACCATCGGAAGAGGCCGCTTGCTCGTCTGAGTGGATCCCGCGATCTTCTCGAACATATCTTCGCCAGACCGATCATCCCCGATGCACAAAATGAAGTTCAACAGTTTCCCTCGACTCAACATGGAGGTGATGAGATTCCGCGTGACTATGCCCTTACTTATTCTCTAGAAGCGCTACCACACCCAGTAATTGAGGCCACCTGCCTCTGAAAGCTGGGTTGTGATGAATTTAGACATATTTTAGCTTAATGAGATGACATGCCTATTCACAAATTATGGTTTATGGTGGCTACACCCCATAACTTACTCCCAATTATGTCGACTAGTTGTCTTCAGAAATATTTAGCTTTGCACTCACAACTTAAATACAGTGTGTTATTCCTACAATTGTTCGATTTGTGATTCTACGACAATCATTTTTTGACGAAAATAAGGTCGTATTGAAATAAGAACACATTTATTTATGGTGACTGTTATTAGCACTGCACTTTTTGATATTCGCACTTTATTTACTCTTAATTTTCCGCGTCTTTTGAAAATACTCCTTGTACATGCATTTTTAGGAAAAGTGTTCAACACGAAAGTTGTAGATCTCGACTAGACCTACAACTTTAGTGTTGAACACTTTTCCTAAAAATGCATGTATAAAGCGTATTTATAAAAATACGCTCAGATTTCGCGCCTTTTGAAAATACTCCTTGTACATGCATTTTTAGGAAAAGTGTTCAACACGAAAGTTGTAGATCTCGTCGAGATCTACAACTTTCGTGTTGAACACTTTTCCTAAAAATGCATGTACAAGGAGTATTTTCAAAAAACGCGAAAAATTAAGAGCAAATAAAGTGCGAATATCCAAAAGTGCAGTGCTAATAACAATCACCTTATTTATATACGATCATATTTTGATCAATTGTAATTTTTTGTAGGAATCGACGATCTGATAGCGCTTAACGCACGGTAACCGTAGATACAAGTAAGGTAAGAAAAAAATTTACCACTTAAAAGATTGATTAAAATAACAGACTAGAGAGCTAAAAAGCATGACATATCTGCTCAAAGCTTGAAGCTTGTTTTTTATCATTTACAGCAATTACAAACCTAGAAATTACAAATTAAACCTCAAATTTCCTGCTTAAAAGCGCAGGGAGGGAAAGGGGCAGGGAAAGAGGGCGAAGGGCTCTACGCGGAATCCCCAAATTTCTCCAGATCTACGTTCGGGTCACTCTTCCTCCTGCTTCTCCAGAGGTGACCTCGATCCCGCCACCGCATTGGCGAGACGAAGACGAAGACGAAGAGATGGAGCTCGTCTACTACCTGCTCTTCGGCGGCCTGTCGGCGGTGGTGGCGCTGCTGGAGCTGAGCAAGAACAGCAAGGATCGCGTCGCCACTTCCACCGCCTTCAACTCCTTCAAAAACAACTATCTCGTCGTTTATTCTCTAATGATGGGTTCGCTCTGATCTCTTTCTCAACATCTCAAATCAGTTTTATCGGTTTACACGCTTCGGATTCTCTTTCCACCATCCTCCTTTGAACCCTAGTGCCAAATTCATGGATACTAATGCAGAGCACGGCTTTTGTCAGCCATATTCGTAGCTGATTTGTGAATTTGTTGAGTTGGCTATAGAGCTTCTTTTGTCCTGGATCTTCTAATCTTGTAATCAATCTCTTAAAATTCTTATAAAATCGTAGATCTGACACTAATTAGGGTTCCTTTGATGCTCCGGCAGCTGGAGATTGGTTGCAGGGGCCTTATGTATACTTCCTCTACAGCCAGTACGGATTTGACAAGGGAGACATTGGCCGTCTCTTTATTGCTGGTTTTGGTTCTTCAATGTTGTTTGGAACCATTGTTGGATCTCTAGCTGACAAACAGTGAGAGCTCACAGTACTTGAATTTTTGGTTTTCTTCTTTCATAATACTCCATTGTCTGCTTCTTTTCATGATTCTTGCTTTGGGGCATGTTTGCAGAGGTCGGAAGAGGGCCTGCGTGACATACTGCATAACTTACATTCTTAGTTGTATCACAAAGCATTCTCCGCAGTATAAGGTCTTAATGCTTGGCCGTATATTGGGTGGAATTGCTACATCACTGCTGTTTTCTGCCTTCGAATCATGGCTTGTTGCCGAGCACAACAAGGTGATTTTTTTTTTTTTTTTAATGTACAAATTCATCTTTTAAACCCATGTCTCTCTTTACATGCTGTTGATTTTTGTTGATTATTTTCTTTGAATTCATGTTCATTAACATTGAATCATTGTCTTTGTTATTCCATTAATCCATTTCCAAAGTTTTTTCTCCATTACAAAACTGTCTTTACTTTACATGTTTGAGTATTTTTTTAACAAAAAGGTTAGGGTCCATTCGTTTGCAATGTTTTGGCAGCTTGGTTTTCGTTTTGAGTTTTTGAAAACGAAATATAAGTGTTTGTTTGGTTCTG
Source organism: Platanthera zijinensis (assembly GCA_039513925.1). Classification (NCBI taxonomy): domain Eukaryota; kingdom Viridiplantae; phylum Streptophyta; class Magnoliopsida; order Asparagales; family Orchidaceae; genus Platanthera; species Platanthera zijinensis. The sequence goes on from CM077080.1 coordinate 232,404,871, forward strand.
TTTGGGTTTGACCCAAAACGAAAATGAAAACCAACAAACATAAGTTTTTTTTTTGGGCCCAAAAACAAAAACACATGATTTTTTTCATTTTGGATCAAAACAAAAACCTTGAATGAAAACGGTGCAAACGAACGGACCTTTATATGTTTCTTTTCGTAGATGAGATATGGGAAACTAAATCCAGTTCTTACCGGTTTGTGCATTATTTTTTTGGTTATTGCCATTTGATCTGATAATCTTTGTGTTTCTTACAGAGGGGCTTTGAACCTCAGTGGCTATCCCTAACATTCTCAAAGGCTATATTTTTCGGCAATGGTCTAGTTGCCATCATCTCGGGGCTGTTTGCTAATGTGTTGGCTGATAATTTGGGCTTCGGCCCTGTTTCCCCTTTCGATGCGGCGGCATGCTTCCTTGCAATTGGCATGGCAATCATCTTATCCTCCTGGAGTGAAAATTATGGAGATTCTTCTGATAGCAAGAGTCTACTTGCTCAATTTAAGGGTGCTGCTGTAGCCATTGCTTCTGGTAACTATTTATTATATATATTTTCTGGGTAGAGTATTTTTGGTACGTTTGAAATTTATTGGAAAAACATGTGAGCCTCTACAATTTTCAACTTTTAGCTGGAAGATAACAAATTTATTATTTTAATAATTTAATATCAAGTCTTTTAATCTGAAAATTAATTTGTATATCTCATTAAACCTTCTAAATTTATAAAATATAATTAAACAATATATAAGGATTTTAATTTTAAGATATTTTAATCTCAAAATTTATTTTTGTCCTTTAAACTAATTTGGAACTTCATTTTTGTCACCGTGATTAGGGTTTCCTCATTAATTTGGTACTTCATTTTTATGGTGTGATGTATGCGACGGTCATGAACACAGTGATTATGAACCGTCGTTTGTGAACGCCTGACCTCACCCAAGGAACATTGTTACGCATCAGTTATCTTGCATTATTATTATTATTTATACGTTGAGTCGTGTTGTATTGAGTCGTGTTGTATCGAGTCGTGTCGTAGCGTTTAAGTGTTTTAATATTTGTTGTATGTTTGTGTTATTTACAATTATGTCATTGACGCCTATATATATGGCCTTTGAGGTCTTGTAATGGTTATGGAAGAATTAATCTAAGGTTTTCTTTATCTCTCTAACTTCCCCCTCTCTCTAGTCTTCCCTCCTCCTTTCTAGGGTTTCATCTCTCCCTCACCTCCGTCGACCCTTCCCCTCGTCGGATTCCTCCTAGAATTTGTCCGTGATCCTAACAATTGGTCCGACCTGCCTCACCTCCCTCCATCTCGCCTCCGGTGCTCGAGATCGTCTGGAAAAATATCCGCTTCAGAGCGCATTTGCCCAATCCCATGCCGATCAGCAGTTTTCGCTCCGTCTCGCCATTTCCGCTTGGCAACTGTGCGGAATCGCCAATCCCGCGCCACCCCCTCTTCTGCATTGCGCATCGCACGTTTCCGCGATCCCACACGCTTTTCCGCTGCGCACTTGTGCGGGATTGCCGATCCCGCGCCACACCTTCGTCCGCAACGCATATAGTGTGTTTGTGCCGCTTCAGCGCAGGGCCTCTTCCGATCCGCAGTTCCCCGTCCACCCTACCGACGACTCCACCGATCCCTGTCCAGCGTCGCTACCCTCCAAGCAGACGCCCGATCTGTCGCAGGAAGGCGATCAACCTTCCATTCCCGCTGCCCTAAGCCCTATTTTTCCCTGTTTTGAGTAGCGATCTGACGTGGGAAGCCCATGCTGCTTTTTTCGCCCACTTCCAGCACAGATCCGCCTATTCCGCCGCCATTTTCATCAAATCAGCCCCCCTATCGGTCGCAGTCGCGAATTTCTGCGACCCTGGTCCGTCGGAACTTAAAGTATCTAGAGTCTACCTAACTCGCCTAGAGGGGGGGTGAATAGGTGATGTCTGTGTCTTTTCGCGGAATAAAAATGCTTTAAAAATAAGAGCACACAAACACAGAGATTTATAGTGGTTCCCCGAGTTGAGTACGTCCACTATCTCGCCTTGCCTGTTTACCACAAAGGGCTAGATTCAGCTACTTCACCATTCTCAGATTTTCAACAAATCTTACACCTCGCAGCCGCAATTCCTACAACTCGAAGACAACGCTCCTACCCCTCGATCCACAACCGGATCTACAACTCGATCCACAAACGGATCTACAACTCGATCCACAAACGGATCTACAACTCGATCCACAAACATATCTACAACTCGGAGATAAATCTCCTATAAATGTAAAAGAAAATTACACAAAAGTTTGACAAATAAACTTGATAAGATCTGGAGTCTTCTATCCGTCGTTTCTCGTTTAGGTTGAACTTAAATAACTTGGAGATCACGGTAGAATCGGAAACCTCGAACTTTGAATCTTAAATCTCGAAAATACTAGATCTGAAGGAATAAAGATCTTCAGAATGCAAAGATCCAGTCCAATCGAAAGAGGATTGAATCGAGCACTGCTTGTGTCGGCGGAACGTAGGTCGCGAATCGCACAGGAGCCGACAGGTTCGTTTTTGGAATCTTTTGCGATTTTGAATTTTGAACAATTAGCCCTATTAGGGTTGATGAAAAATCCACCCTAAGTATTTATAGAGACCCTCAATAACAACGACTATAAAAGAAATTCCAAAACAGGACTTGCAAAAATTACTGTGCATGTTGATGATTATGAGATATATACTGCTGAGGTAATGGTGGCTGCTGATAATGCTGAAGATGTCTCTGTGCAAGATTCAGCAGAGCACATGATTGAGTTATTTTTCAGTCTGTTTTTCAAATTGAGGCTCGGGTTGAATGACGACCATGCACAGTAATTTTCGCAAGTCCTGTTTTGAAATTAATTTTATAGCCGTTGCTATTGAGGGTCTCTATAAATACTTAGGGTGGATTTTTCATCAACCATAATCGTGCTAATTGTTCAAAATTCAAAATCGCAAAAGATTCCAAAAACGAACTGTCAGCTCCTGTGTGATTCGCGACCTACGTTTCGCCGACGCAAGCAGTGCTCGATTCGATCCTCGTCCGATTGGACTGGATCTTTGTATTCTGAAGATGTCTATTCCTTCAGATCTAGTCTTTTCGAGATTCAAAGCATTCGAGGTTTTCGATTCTACCGTGTTCTCCAAGTTATTCAAGTTTGACCTAAACGAAGAATGACGGATAGAAGACTCGAGATCTTATCAAGTTTATTTGTCAAACTTTTGAGTAATTTTCTTTTACATTTGTAGGAGATTTATCTCCGAGTTGTAGATCCGTTTGTGGATCGAGTTGTAGATCCGTTTATGGATCGAGTTGTAAATCCGGTTGTTGATCGAGAGATAGGAGCGTTGTCTCCGAGTTGTTGGAGTTTCGGCTCCGAGGTGTAAGATTTGTTGAAAATTTGAGAAAGGTGAAGTAGCCGAATCTAGCCCTTCGTGGTAGATAGGCGAGGCGGGACAATGAACATGCCCAACTCGGAGAACCACTATAAATCTTTGTGTTTGTGTGCTCTTATTTTTAAAGTATTTTTATTCCGCGAAAAGACACAGACATCACTCATTCACCCTCCTCTAGGTGAGTTAGGTAGACTCTAGATACTTTCAATTGGTATCAGAGGGGTGTTGTTCGGTATAAGGTTAACATTTTGAACAAGATCTCATATCTAGCGTCAAAAGATTCCGCTCAATAGCCATGGACAGAAGCAAGGACATGTCTTCTATGAAGTTACCAGTGTGCACTAATGAAAACTTTCCCATGTGGAAAGAACGAGTTCGATTCTTCATGGAAGCAGCAGATCCGAGGATTTTTCAGATTGTGGAAGAAGGATCTCATATTCCGACACAAGCCTCTGCCCTGAATCCAGCAATCCTGATCCCTAAGAAGATGATGGATTTAACTAAGGATGAAATTGCTTTGGTCTCCCTGGATAAGAAGGCGAAAACATTATCGCGAGTGCAGTGAACGATTATATGCTTCAAAATTTATTCCACTGCAAATCTGCCAAGGAGATGTGAGACTGTCTAGTTGTTCTCATGGAAGGAATCGAAGAAGTCAGAGACGACAGCAGATCATTGCTGAATCAAGAGTACGAAGCGTTCAAGCAAGGATCAAGTGATACTATTGCAGACAGCTTCGAGAAATTCTTCAAGATTGTCAACGGTCTTAGAAACTACGGCCGTACCTTCACTAATGGTGAATTAAACGACAAATTCCTCAGATCCTTGACAAAAGACTGAGATACTAAAGTTGTAACCATTAGGGAGTTTGGGAAGTTGTCGTAGATTGACCTCCAGAACCTCTTCGGAAAGCTGCTCTCCTACGAGCTTCAGATGAATACCAGAAAGAAGGATGAGCAAAGCAGCCAGACTTCAAGCAAAGAGAAGTCGGTAGCTCTGAAGGCTGAAGACTCGAGAAAGTCTAAAGCCGTGTAATCAGTAAGGACACGTGCTCCAGACACCCCAGAAGACTCTGAGCCTAGCACTTCAGGCTCTGAGTTATCTGATGGAGAGTTCTCTCTCCTCTCTAAGCAGTTCAAAAGATTGTTCAGCAAGAGGAGACAAATGAAGAATCTGTCATCCTCTTCTGATTTCAAAAGATCACATCGTGACAGTGATCGCTCCAAGAAAAGCTACAACAAAGTGCACATGTATAAATCTAAACCGAAAAAACATTCTTCCTCTGACGTTGTGTGATATTGTTGTAATAAGACACAGACATCACTTATTCACCCCCTCTAGGTGAGTTAGGTAGACTCTAGATACTTTCAGAAACCCCGCTAGATCCACATTTCGCATTGTCTCGCCCTTCCACAGCTCTAGTTTCGCTGAACCTTCACCGGCCCCCTCTTCCCCCGGCCGCCATACGTCGTCTTGTTCTTTCAGGGCTCCCACCATGGCCGCCGCCTACTCAGCCGCTCCCGGGCTGCGGTTCTTGCTGTCACCGGACACCAGCCCTCGGCTGGATTTTTCTGCCCTCGCTGCACAAATCCAGGTGGCATGCGCCTCTCTCCATGCCAAAGTTGGTCGTCTCCTCGCTCTCGACGGACGGGCCTTTGCAACCTTCCACAAGGCTCCCTGCCCTAGGTTGCCTCCACCACGGCTTCCTCCTGCACCTTGCGAGGGTCTTCCTGCCATGCCGCCCCCAACATTCCTCTACGACACCAACCTTCCACTCCGCCCTGCGGTTGATCCTCTCGTCGAATGTGCACCGACCACTAATGTACCACCTCTCTCCACGGTGGTCGTCCCTCCACTGCGTCCGCCACCTCTCCGGTCACCCGCTACGCCGCCTCCGGTAAACTCGCCGCCTCCTCTACCGGCTCTTACTCCGCCGTCCCCGGTCTTGTCACCCCCTCCGACCATGTCACCGTCTCCTCTCCCGGCTCTTGCTCCACCGGCCCCTGCTTTGCCGCTTCCACCAGCCGCATCACCGCCTTTTCTGCCGCCCCGTGCTCCGCTAACCCCGGGGACCGGTTCTTGCTGCCGGCCGTCGCGTCTCCGACATCCTTATCGCTGCTGCTCACCACCGCTCTATGTTGTTAAAGGCGCGCCTAAGGCTCCAGGCTCACCAGGCTCAGAGGTTTGCGCATTTTTTGCACCTTTGGACATTAAAGGCGAGCCTGAGTGTTGTTTTTGTTGTAAACCTTTTTTTTCAAAATAATGAAAAAAAAATTCAAGAATTTAATAATTTTTATATGATTTAGTGTTTTTGATACATAATCGATCGTTGAGACTTTGATATAATGCAAACGACCATATTGATTTTATTTATTAAGATATATAAATGATAGTAATGAAAGATTAATGAGTAGAATATATGAAGATTCTGTTCAAGAAAATGAACTGATATTTAATGCTCTAATTATTTAAAATGAATGTGTTTGCGTCTTGCCTTCTTCGAGCGCGCGTCTGCGCCTTGTGCCTTGCCCCTGGGCTCCAAGACCCCTTTGCACCTTGGTGCGGCTTGCGCTTTTAATAACTAAGCCACCGCTCCTCCGACCTTGCGGAAACCATTAGTTCCGCCGCCCGTCTTTCCGAGGGTGCCGTCGCTACTTTCCAACACCGCCGTCGCTGCTTCGCGGTACCTAACCTTGTTCTGGTGGGAGGTCAAGGTACCAAATGATCCGGCCACCCGCTTGGTACACGAGTTTGTGGGCAAACTCGTTTTGAAGGACGGATGGATTGTTACGCATCAGTTATCTTGCATTATTATTATTATCTATATGTTGAGTCGTGTTGTATTGAGTCGTATTGTTTCGAGTCGTGTCGTAGCGTTTAAGTGTTTTAATATTTATCGTATGTTTGTGTTATTTACAATTATGTCATTGACACCTATATATAGGGCCTTTGGGGTCTTGTAATGGTCATGGAAGAATTAATCTAAGGTTCCATTTACCTCTCTAACTCCCCCCTCTTTAGTCTTCCTTCCTCTCTTTTAAGGTTTCATCTCTCCCTCCTCACCTCCGCCAGCCCTCCTTTTGCCGGATTCATCCTGGAATTTGTCTGTGATCCTAACAAACGTCATCCTCTTTTATGTTCAAAATTAGTTTTCTTTTGCTGATGACGGTCATAACCATTGTCTTGTCAAACATGCATTCTATAATGGTGACGTTTTTATCCTAACTCACCAAAGCCAAAATGCCGCTCCAATATGAGCCTTTGGTTGCATCCATTTAAGAAGTGAATTTATTTACGTTTTATAATGGAGGTATAAAAAGTAAAATTTTTGATTGAAATACTTTCAAATTGATTTTTTTTTAATTAAAATTATTCTGTAAGAGTAAAAATTGAATTGTCAGGGAGTTCCAGGGTTTATTTGAAAACCACAAATGTTTCACATGTCTTTCTTATAAATTTCAGGGGGTGTTAAATCTATTTCACCCTATTTTTAAAGTTTTTTATTTACCTATTTCATAAACCCTAACACGAGAAAAGTTTTATTGTGTCCAATTAGATGAAAAGATTGCTCTTTTGGGTGCAATACAATCACTGTTTGAAGGCTCTATGTATACCTTTGTGTTTTTGTGGACTCCTGCTTTAAGCCCAAACGAAGAGAACATTCCTCATGGATTTATTTTCGCCACCTTCATGCTTTCTTCAATGTTGGGGAGCTCCATTGCTTCCCGGTTACTTGCTCACTCCACGCCAAAAGTAGAAAGCTATATGCAGATCATTTTCGCAATCTCCGCACTCACCCTTCTCCTTCCTGTTCTCACCAATGTCAGGCCTCACCCTTCCCTTTTACTGTTTCACATGTTACCATTGTGTGCTAACCATGAATTGAATATCTGAACAGTTCCTGCTGCCTTCTGCTGGAGTGAAAGGCGGCAACATCTCATTTGCTGGCTGCATCCAACTCTTTGGCTTCTGTACCTTTGAGGCCTGTGTCGGTATATTTTGGCCATCCATCATGAAGATGAGATCTCAGTACATTCCCGAGGAAGCCAGAAGCACGATCATGAACTTTTTTCGCATTCCTCTCAATATATTTGTCTGCGTAGTTCTGTACAATGTAAGATTCATGTTGTTTCCTCTTAGATTTTGATTATATATATTGCTTGTACTGTGGGTACTTATCATTTCATTTGTACTCTGAAGGTGAATGCATTACCCATCACTGTCATGTTTGGCATGTGCTCTATTTTCCTCTTCATAGCTTCAGTTCTGCAGAGGCGGCTGATGGTGGCTGCCGAGAGCCACAAAACAAGTAAGTTCATGATGTTGTAAGGACTATGATTCCTGTAAAGATTAGCCCTTTTTCCAATTTACTTTGATAGTTCTTGATATGTCGAGTTGTGTGTTATGGAGCCCACGCCGTTGGTTATCTAGTATTAGGAGTTTTATTTTATTAAGTGTATTAGGTGTTTTAATATCGTATGAGTCAAGTCAAGTCATGTAGTCTTTTATGTGTTTTTATTATTTCGCTTAGTTTCATGGTATCGGGAATTTACACCTGTGCCATCTAGGTTCTATATAATAGACCCTTGGGGTCATGTAATGGGTATGAAAAGTATTAATCAAGTTCTCTTCTCTCTCAAGCTCCTCTCTTTCTCTCTCTAGTTCTTCTCATCTCCTCTCTCATTCTAGGGTTTACCCCTTGTATCCCCGCCTCCTCTCTACACATTCATCGGCCCGTAACAATTTGGTATCAGAGCCCTTTCCTCCCCTCCGGTCGCTGTTCCCGCCGCTTCTTCACCGCACCCAGCCGCCGCTCCCCCCCCTTCGGCCGTCGCACATCAACAACGCCCAGCCCCCGCGCCACTTCCGAAATATCCCTCATTCCCTTGGTTACACGATCTCCTTCCGCTGCCCTCGTCCAGAGCCCAACTCCACGCCGTGCTTCTACTAGAACAGACAACCGGATCGAATCCTCCCACAGGTTTCCGACACGGTCTTCTTCGATCCCCAGCGGCAGTTTGCCAACTACTTCAGTCCTATGCAGGTCGTCATCTCCACTCTATTTCGTTTTGAGACTCTTAGGACCACCCCCGTCATTTATGAGCGAGGTTTTAAAATGGAGACAAGGGCTTGGAATGTGAAGTATGTTAACCAAATAAAAGCCCTCCAGTGGGATTCCTTCTGCCATCTGAGATCTGAAGCAATACTTCCCTGGGTATATGAGTTTTACGCAAATGCAAGAGAGGTTGTTGGAGAGAAAGTGTTCGTGCGGGGTAAGAGTGTTGAGTTCTCCCCCCATAGGATAAACGACTTATTCGACTTGGATGACAACATCCAAGAAGACTTCTTGAACATTCTCAACACAGTCTCAAGTGAAGAAATGACTTCGGTAGTTTGCTGCACACAGGAGCCGGAGTGGGCAGGCAAAACCAAAAAGGCTATGAAAGCCACGTGTTTCAATAGAGATGCAAAAGTTTGGTTGCTCTTCATAAATGCTAGTGATGCCCACACGTCATTTAAATACAATTACAATGTATAAAGTGACTTTGATCTATAGTATTTTGAGAGGGATTAAACTGAACGCGAGATGAATTATCGCTACATGTATAAGACAAAAGATTAAGGAAGAAAAAGTACGCCAACTATGGTTCCCAACTCTAATTACAGAACTCTGCCGCCTCTCGGGTGTTGTTCAAGGTGAGGATGACATGGTGAATCAAGTCAGTCACCCCATCACGGAGACAGTAGTGGCAGTGAATATCAAGGTGGTTGCGGGAGCCTCAAGGAAGCAGGATCTGTTGCGCATTATGGGAGCTGATCTTTCAGCTAAGCCACCACCGACCAACCCCTTTCATATTGATATTCCAGTGGCAGTTCGAGGTACCGACCTAGATATTATGGAGCAGATTGAGTATATTAAGGCATATCAGCAGTGTCAACATCTCTACAAGAAGGTACAGTTTGAGAACATTCACTCGAATCTGTGCAAGATTATGGAGAAAGCAAAGATTCCAGTTTCGGAGCCGAGCTTCAGGATGATGGGACAGTTTGACGACGAGGGATATCTTCTGACCTCGGACCGATCCTGAGTTGACCCAACTACAGTTGCTGCAGAGCAGGACGACGAGGAAGAAGAAGATGAGGAGGAAGACAACGAAGAGGAGGACGAGTAGTTTTATCTTTGTTCCAGCTTTACTTTTTCCTAGCTAGGCTTACATTTTGCTCCCAACTATAATTTGTTATATTATGCTGTGGACTTTGTTTTGAGGATATATATGTTGTGATGTGATATGTTGGATGATTTATTTTATGTTTCACTTATATGATGTATGATACCTTAAGATGCTACTCATAGTCCTTTTTATGTTTGACATAACATTGGCCTGAAATTGAATATTAAAATACGTCATATTTACCCTGCCACGTCTCATTTATTCTGTGGTGAGGTGCACTCTTATGTCACTTGTTTTACACCTCTTGCTTATTTAATATTATAATAAATTATCATAAGTCAAAATGTTTCTTAGCCTCGATATTGCTTATCTTATTACAATTAGTATGTTCTGAATTTAATATTATGGAATGATATTTGGTTTGAGTCCTGACAATGGTGTCTATGATAATCATTGTGTGCATGTGCTATATTTGTGTGACTTTTAATTATACTCGTCGATTCTAACATAAATAGTTCTCATGCAATAACTATGTATACTTTGAGGATGAAAGTGCTGCAGGCTAGACTAAATGACTGGGTTGCTGAGGATTATCGTATAATTGGAGTAACATGAGTACGTCAATAAGAAGCAAAGGACAACCGCTCCGTCACATCCATTTCAGGGGAGTTATTCCGATTTCAAATTACTTTTTCCCATACAATTATATGCTTATTAGTAACAACAATTTAGAGTATCCTCATGCTAAAAAAAAGAATTCTTTGCTAGGGACTAGCAAAGGACTTAAGTGTGGAGGTGGGGGTGTTAAAACCCCTACCACTTGAGTGAAGAATAATTCATTTAAACATGAATTTATTGATCTTAATTTTTGTTTTATTTATTCATTATGCTATTCTAGATATATTCAATGATAATTAATCTGTATGGCTGAACAATCTAAAAAGTTCAATCAATGAATTTGTAGTTAGCTTTAAGATATGTTCAATGATAAATGCTTGAGCGAGATTTATCAGAAAAAATCTTACTAACTTCAAATTCATTGATTGAACTTTTTGGATTGTTCAGTCATACCAATTAATTATCATTGAATATATCTTGAATAGCCTAATGATTAATTAAAATAAAAATTAAGATCATTAAATTCATGTTTAAATGAATTATTCTTCACTCAATTGGTAGGGGTTATAACACCCTCACCTCCACACTTAAGTCATTTGCTAGTCCCTAACGAAGAATTCTTTTTTTTTTAGCATGAGGATACTATAAATTGTTGTTACTAATAAGCATATAATTGTATGGGAAAAAGTAATTTGAAATCGGAATAACTCCCCTAAAATGGATGTGACGAAGTGGTTGCCCTTTGCTTCTTGTTGACGTACTCATGTTACTCCAATCATACGATAATCCTCAGCAACCAAGTCATTTAGTCTAGCCTGCATTATTTTCATCCTGAAAGTATACATAGTTATTGACATGAGATCTATTTATGTTAGAATCAATGAGTATAATTAAAAGTCACACAAATATAACACATGCACACGATGATTATCATAGACACCATTGTCAGGACTCAAACCAAATATCATTCCATAATATTAAATTCAAAACATACTAATTGTAATAAGATAAGCAGTATCGGGGCTAAGAAACATTTTGACTTGTGATAATTTATTATAACATTAAATAAGCAAGTGGTGTAAAACAAGTGACATAAGAGTGCACCTCACCACAGAATAAATGAGACGTAGCAGGGTAAATATGACGAATTTTAATATTCAATTTCAGGCCAATGTTATGTCAAACATAAAAAGGACTATGAGTAGCATCTTAAGGTATCATAGATCATATACGTGAAACATAAAATAAACCATCCAACATATCACATCACAACATATATATCCCCAAAACAGAGTCCACAACATAATATAGCAAAATATAGTTGGGAGCAAAATGTAAGTCTAGCTAGGCAAAAGTAAAGCTGGAACAAAGATAAAATTACTCGTCCTCCTCTTCGTCGTCTTCCTTGTCGTCCTGCTCTGCACCAACCGCAGTTGGGTCAACTCTGGATCGGTCCGAGTTCAGAAGATATCCCTCGTCGTCAAACTGTCCCGTCATCCTGAAGCTCGGCTCCGAAACTGGAATCTTTGCTTTCTCCATAATATTGCGCAGATTCGAGTGAATGTTCTCAAGCTGTTCCTTCTCGTAGAGATGTTGACACCGTTGATATGCCTTAATATACTCAGGGTTTATTTTGTACGGCGGTGGCGTTTGCTCCCGGCGGGTCGAAATGGAGAGTTGGAACCGGAGGGGGGGAGGCGGGGTTGGAAAAGCGGCGTTTGAGGGGCTTTTTCTTCTTGCGGCCGGTGCAAACGGAGCAAACGCCGCCGGCGTCCCGTTTGTTTACCCGTCGTCCGGCGGCGTTTGCTCCAAATGCCCGGCGAAAACGCCGAAACAAACGGAGCCTCAATCTGCTCCATCATAAATATCTGGGTCGGTTTCTCGATCTGTCACTGGAATATCAATATGAAAGGGGTTGGTCGGTGGTGGCTTAGCCGAAAGATCAGCTCCCATAATGCGCAACAGATCCTACTTCCTTGAGGCTCCCGCAGCCACCTTGATATTCACTGCCACTACTGTCTCCGTGATGGGGTGACTGACTTGAGTCACCATGTCATCCTCACCTTGTACAACACCCGAGAGGTGGTAGAGTTCTGTGATTAGAGTTGGGAACCATAGTTGGCGTACTTTTTCTTCTTTTCTTCTTTAATCTTCTGTCTTATACATGTAGCGATAATTCCTCCCGCGTTCAGTTTAATCCCTCTCATAATACTAGTGATCAAAGCCACTCTATCCATTGCAATTGTATTGAGATGACGTATGGGCATCACACTAGCATTTATGAAGAGCAACCAAACTTTTGCATCTCTATTAAAAAACGTGGCTTTCATAGCCTTTTTGGTTTTGCCTGCCCACTCCGGCTCCTGTGTGCAGCAAACTACCGCAACCATTTCTTCACTTGAGACTGTGTTGAGAATGTTCAAGAAGTCGTCTTGGATGCTTTCATCCAAGTCGAATAAGTCGTTTATCCTATGGGGGGAGAACTCAACACTCTTATCCCGCACGAACACTTTCTCTCCAACAACCTCTCTTGCATTTGCGTAAAACTCATATACCCAGGGAAGTATTGCTTCAGATCTCAGATGGCAGAAGGAATCCCACTGGAGGGCTTTTATTTGGTTAACATACTTCACATTCCAAGCCCTTGTCTCCATTTTAAAACCTCGCTCATAAATGACGGGGGTGGTCCTAAGAGTCTCAAAACGAAATAGAGCATTCTCAGTTACAAATCTAATATTGTTTTTGGATGTCTCTTTACCTTTACCCTTCTCTTTTCTCCTTGATGCCGACATGATCTAGGTTAAGAATGATCAACTATGTAGAGATACTACTCCTCAAATCAGTTATTCAAAATCACAAATGGTGTAAATGGATACCTCAGGGTTTCGAAAACTCGGTCCTGTGGAACTCGCGCAGGAAGATTTTCACCGGGATTGTTCCCAAATTTCGCCTCTCAACTGACCACGATCCACCGCTCGCCCTTAGCCACGTTGCAGGAAAACCACTGTTGATCCTCACAATGATCTTGCGCCGCGATTCTGACCTTTGTCTGACTTTTCCGATCACGATCCGCCGCTCACCGTCTCTCCCGGTCGCTGCTATGTGGAGTCGTTGCCTGCTGCGCAACCGCCGCTGCCCCCTGCTTCGAGACCGCCGGAATGCGGAGTTGCATCCGCCGCCTGCTTCGATGTCGCCGCTCGTGGTCGATCGCTAGGTCGCCGGGATGCGGAGCCGCCGCGCTTTGCTAGGTCGCTCCTGGATCGAGGTAGTGGGGTTGTCGCTCGCTGTTGTGATGTCGCCGCTGTTGTTGCGCAGCGATTTGGAGCCGACTACTGTCGCACGGCGAGATGTGGAGTCGTCGTTGTGGTGTTGTCGGGACGCAGAGTTGCCGCTCTTTGCTTCAAACTCGCTGGGATGTTAGGCGATCACCGCCCTCCTCGAACTCGTCGAGAGATCGAGCCAAATAAATATGAGTAAATTCGTATTTATTTTATTTGTGGTTAATATGCCTAATTTTCCTTTGTTTTCTTGCTAGAAATGCCAAAGTAATCGATCCGGAGAAGCAAAACTGGAATTGTTTTTGGTCTGCGCAGGTTGTTGCAACTATCTGAAAAAGTTGTTGCAATAACTTCTGGACGGATTTTAGATTTAAAATTCGAATTTTACGCCAAAATGAAATTTGGAAAGAGACATCTCTTGGTAAAGGGTTGCACGTTTTTAAGAGGAGGATTTCATTCCGTAAAGGGCATTGAAAAATCATTAGAGAGGGGAATCTGAGAGCATCATCTTGGAGATTGCTTTGGAGAAGAAGAACTAGGGCAAACCGGATCGTGGAGAAGGACTGTTTGTGGGCGACTTGGAGAGCAATTTCCTGCACTAATTTGAATCCCTTCCATCACGTGCTGTATGATCTTTCTTATTTTGTGGTGTTCTTCCGCGGTCATGAACTAAATTCTTTTGGTCTTGTATGAAGAAAATATTATTTGTGTTTTGATGGTGTAGTTTTCTTATGCTAAGTTTGTTTGACAAAATCTTCTTGGTGGAACTTTTGAATTTATTAATGGAACTTTTGGTTTTGTTTTTATCTTCTATTTCGTATCAAGATTCGAGAGATGAGAGGCGGAATTTAGGTTGAAGGCTATCTTATTTCACCGCAAGAATCGAGAGACGAGTGGTGTAGATATTTAACTAAGAGTTCTTACCCTTCTGTTGTATTTTGAGATTCGAGAGAGGAGAAGTACAATCGCTCATGAGTCCACCATAGTAAAGAAGAGTGGAAGATATTGCCTTCTCATTACTAGCAAATCCGATTTTTACTGTTTAAAATATTTCTCATTCTTCCTAAGTTAGAGATGACTAGGGGATTAGAGGATATTAAAATTTCCGCGATTCGAGAGATGATGATTTCTTCTATCAGATCATTGCAGGATAATTTGGTCAAACATTCTTACTGAATATTAGTTTCATGCACCATTTTTACTCACATATGAAATCTGAAATACAAGACTTCTTTCTCCGCTGATAAAAAGTATCTCTTTCGATCGTATTTTTAGTTTAACTCATCGTTTGAAATTTTTATTACTGTTTCAAATCACTTCATTAGATCTACTTGAATTTGAAGAAGCGGTGTAACTAGTAGTTGTAAGCACTAAAGTAATCACATTTTCGTGGGAACGATCTCACTCACACTTTATTACTTGAGCGACGCGTGCACTTGTGCTTAAACGTTTTTACCGCGTATCAATTAGTCACAGTGATGTTCTTGGGGTAAGCAGTATCTAAATATTGAGGCGGCCGCTGTGGAGAGAGATGATGTGTAGCATCCAAGTCCACAATCCAGTGAGAGCTGTGAGAGAGGCAAGATATACCTTCATTGAAGATTAAGGCCACCGAGCCAGAAGAGGGACTAACCACTCCTTGAAGCTGTTGGAGTTGAGCACGTAACACAGCAATATCATCACTAGTTATGGAGGGAGGTGAGGGAGCGACCGTTGCAGTAATATGAGGGGGCATGTCATGTTTGCAATAGCAAGTGGCCTCCAGATTGCCATTCCTGCCGCAGTAAGAGCACTTAAAGAGAGTTCGACCACCTCGACCGCGTTCCCGAGACTGACGACCACGCGTCGGTGGACCACGATTAGATGGAGTGAGAGTGGTCACGGGCTGCTGAAGGAGTGCGGGAGAAGAAGGCGAAACATCCGGAGGTGGAGTAACTTTTAGAAGCATCGAGCACATATCTGAGAGGGAGGGAGTAACACCGGATGATTGAACATGGGCCCGGACACTATGAAGATGTGAGGGAACACAGACCATCATCATAACAATCCCCACTGCCTTCTTCTGCTGCCGTTGAGTTACCAAGTCCGTGGTTGGAGGCTGATGCCAGATCCAAGCCTCAATAAGGGTTTTAGCCCGCGCAGCAAAGGAGGTAATGTCTCCAGTAACTCCAGTGTCAAGGGACTGGAGATCAGTAATAATGTCAAACAAGTGCTGAAGACTGTCCTTTCTAGAGTAGAGAGAATGAAGATCAGTCCACATAGCGTGAGCAGTCTCATGGTACATAGCCATACGATAAGGCTCGGTGTCCAGAGAATTGAGAAGTCAAGATTGAACCCGTCTGTCGTCACGAATCCACTCATCAGTGGGTTCAATGGGAGGAGTCTTGGTAAGATGATGAAGGAGACCTTTAGTTTGTAGCACACGCCGAACGGAGTGTACCCATTCCACAAAGTTTTGTTTGCCACGAAGAGAAATAGTGGTAATACGCAGCTCATCCCGAAGCTCAAGAGGAGCAACACGAGGACAGTCGGAGAGAGGAGTAGAATCAGCAGTAGTGGTGGAATCTGAAGCCATATTTCTGGGCGGCTAGGCACAATAACCGGGCGGTTAGAAGCACGTGGCTAGCCAGACAGAATTAGCGGCTAGTGGTGCTGAGAGCGTTGAGGAGATGAAGCCGCAGAGAGAAGAAGAAGCCGTAGCGAGTTGAAGTAGCCTCCGCGGGTAGAGGAAGCAGACAACGACTAGAAGAGGTCGGCGAAAGCTAATCGCAATGGAGAGAAGCCGAAGCGGAGAGAAGAAGTCGGCAAACCAAGACGGTAAGACCGGCCACAAACCAGTAAGAACAGACCGTGCGGTTAAAACAGGTCGCATGCAGCAGCAGACCGAGCGGTTAGCAGAAGACCGCAACAAGAACAAGGGCGGAGCGGTTAATAGCAGGCCGCAACGGTAAAGAGAAGTCCGCAACAAGAGCAAGACCCAGGCAGTTAGCACCAGTCCGCACCGAGTAGAAAAAGGAAAGGCCGCAGTGGATAGCGAACACAAAAGCGGTTAGAAGAAAACTAAGCAGACGGAGGTGGGATCCACGAGCCAGAGAGAGGAAGGCTATAAAAGGTGACGAAGAAGAGGAGGGGATGCGGATCCACAAGAGAGAAGAAAGAGGCGGTTAGAGAAGAGAGAAACCGCAAAAGAACGAGCGGTAAGCCGAAAGACCTAGCCTCCCGGTCAAAGGGATAGACCGAGCGGTTAGGGAAGAGGAAAGCCGATCGGTTAGAAATAGGTCGGACCGGTTCTCTCTGATACCATGTAGAGAACAATGGACAAAACTTGTATATACTTCTTCAGTTATAAAATACAAGAGAAAATACAAATATATATGAGAAGAGGAGAAAGAATCCTATACAAAGGATGTGAGACTAAAGATGTGAGACTAAAGGAGAAAAGAGAGATGGGCCTATAAATGGGTCTTTACATCATTTTTCCCTATATCATCTAACACCCCCTTCTAGAGTTAGGGTTGAGCAACGTTCCCTCTTCTTACTTCCCACATTTTCCGTAGGTTGAGCTCGGCTTTCTTGTATCTCCGCCACCGCCATCATCTCCGACGAGATACTGAGATATTACGGATTGGCCCTTGACACACTTATAAATCAAGCATCTACCCTTTTTAGATAATGTAGGACTACCACAACAATCTCCCCTCATGCATCAATTTTTGAACTTTTAATACTAAACACCCTTCTAATTGGGAGATTTTTGTGCATTGCACAATAAATATTTAATTTTAGCACTTTGTACCTCCAAGAGCTTTAATATTGATATTTCACACCCTAAATATTCAATTAGGAAGGTGCAAATATTAAAGCATTTGTTGGCACAAAATTAAATATTTAAGGTACAATGTATTAAAACCTCTTAATTACAGGGTGCTTAGTGCTGAAGTCCCTAAAATTTTCTTAAGGACATTTTACTATTTTTCTCTTTTTATATATAATCTCGGAATTTCTCTCTATATATTTCAATCTTCTATTATTTTTTTCTACTTTTTTCCCACTTTGTACCATCGGGTGATTATTGGAGTGTTTGATTCCTAGCCATTTTCTATGTTTTTTATGGTAGCAACTATTTTATCTTGCTGCAGAGGTACAAGACTGGTCTACCGCGAAGGACCGGGACACCGAGTCGGACCCATTGAATATCTGATTCTCCTCTAGATTGGCACATGGAGCTTGCAAATCCCTAGTGGCTATATATACGGTTTTCCAATTGAACATCGTTTTGATCAATGACAAACCCAAATCCGACTCCGGCGTGGCACGAAGAATCAGCGATCTCGTGTGAATCATGCACACTTGTCTTCAGAATATCTCAGTCTTCTTTCTTTTGTGTCAAGGGGTAGGTTAATGGCAAATGTATGAATTATCTCTCTCTACCTAGCTGTGTTGGCCCATTAAAAGCATCATTTGTTCTACATTATGTAATAATCTTATTTGTTATCTTAAGCTGTTTCCAAAATTTTCCAAGTATGGGAGGTTGTGTTTTCCACTTTTCCCAATTTGTATGCATGCTTCCTTTAACTGTTTGCTTTCCGTGTTTGTTGTGTTACTGATAAAAAAAAGCAGTCCTGTGCACAAAGCATCCCTGCCTAGCGAGGGTTTAGGAAAGAGTCTCACCACAAGGGTGAAATATAGACAAATCTTACCTTGCTTTGCTGAGATTCTTGCATCTGAAGGTGTTTGCTGCCGATATTTTTGCATCGGTATTAGGTTTAAGAAGATGGAAGGCAACAAACTGCAAGCTCGATCTTCTAGACGGAAGTTCTTCGCCAACAAATGATGTGTATTAACTTTGCAAAGAAATCAAACGCGGCAAGGAATTATGGAATTCTACGTCCGTAGAGCTATATCGGTGGTTGCCATGGGGTGTTCTTATTTTTCCTGCTCCCACAATCAAGAATCCTTCACATAGCATTGCTAAGGATAGACCAAACCCCCTCAAACAAGACCGTAACATAGTCTTCAGATTTTCGGGTGGTTAAACCCGCCCGAGGGGAGCATTACTCCTGTGATGTTCTCAGTCAAGTAATAGGGGACCTGGGTAAATGTGCTAAAATATTGGGCTACAATACTACTAGTGCACACATCATCATAAATTATTACAATTTTTTTCCATCACATTTTGTTTATTTTATCAGCGCATTTTGAATTATCGTCATTGGCCTTGCACAAACTGATCGAAGATTCAATACTTAATCTCGTCATAGTAGACTCCGCATTTGATTGAACCAAAGCATCTATACGGATTGTTCTTTGCATTCTCTTGTCACAGACGACATCAATATTCCTTCAACATTGCCAACGCAATCCTGTCTTTGCTTTCTTCCATCACCAGTTTTGACTTCTACACTGCACGAATGGAGTTTATGATTCGAGAATGGGATGGAAGCCGCCAAGAATCGACGAAAATGACCGATGCGGCCTTGCAGAAGCTTAAAGATGGGACCATTGTTGTCGTTAGGAAAGAGGACGAAGAAGTCATTCCGACAATTATCGAAAGCTTTCTCATGACCATTTTCAGGGCTGCTATGTGTTCTTGAAACAGGTTTTGATGTCCTTGTAGCAATTCCAGGTCATTGCTTTCTTTTAGTACACCGTAGAAATCAAGCGCACCGAACGGGACCTTAGGGTCCGTTTGTTTCAACGTCATTAATATTGAAGTATAGTTTTTCAATTCAATATCAATACACACAGGAATTGACATTATATTTAAACCCAATTCTTTTATTTGGTGGCCTGAAAGATTTCATGTCATAGGAATTGACATTGATCACGTCGGCATGAAGAAATAAAATGATTAGTCATCTGTCATGTCTTTTGAGTCCAATTTGCGTTTAAGGCACCATTTGACACGGTGGTGGCGGTCGTAAACGCATGGGTTAAACCATCATTCGCCTAAGGATTGCCTAACAAACATCAATCGTTTGAACATAAAAGTTGATGAAATTCTTTAGGTGAGCGTTAACAAATAACAATTTAACCTCCGTGCTCATGACCGCCACCACCATGCCAAACGGAGCCTAAAGCGGCCATTTTTTCCAAATCAGTTAGCTATATGGAGATGCAGGGAAGCTTAAGCAAAATGTTTATTATACAAACACTAGCATTTGTTTTAAATTAACGAAATTATTAAGCATTGATTTTATCATATTACCTGTTAATGAGTTGTTTCTATTCTGAATATTAACCATGATAGTTATGAATAATGAAACATTTGTCAGGTAATTGCATCAATGTAAGGCTACTTGTTCATAAGGTTAAACTAAGTAATGTTGGGGTCACCTGGTTTTTCTCTGGTACGGAGAATCGGACTGCCTTAGCTCGGAGTTGGACCAAACGTGCAAACAAGCAATGAAAACCAACAGCAAAAGACAAAAGACTTTTTTTACGTAAAAAAACTCGAAAAGGGTGAAAAACCACGTGCCAGGTTCTGTATCGGGCCAAAATCCACTATTTCGCTATAGTTTACAAAAGTTAAGACAATTACTCGGAGGGTGACATGTCGCCTCTCCGTTACAAGTACAAAGTATGAAAACGGTTGAATAGAAACTAAGTTCTTGGAGCCTGGATGGGAGCGCTCCAATTGGAAAAATCGATAAGTCGATAGAGCCTCGATGGAAGCGCTCCTGCTAAATCGGAGTCTTGATGAGAGCGCTCCTACGGAGAAGAATGTCGCGCTTTGAAGTCTTGAGATGCTTTCGTACTAGAGTGGGAGCGGAGCGAATTCCGAGCGGAGAAACAGTCTAAGTCACATGCCCTTGTCGGAAAACCTTAGAACTCTTTCTAGCCTTTGGAGTCGCTTGCCTTCAAATGAGGGCATGAGAGTCTTTTTATAGTTTTCTGGAGCGATGTACTGGTAATTGTCCCGTGACGAAATTTGTGCTAGTGAACGGTGTTGCTCCATTTCGGTCACCTGGATCACCAATTTTAGTGAAATGACAAAAGTGCCCCCCCCCCCAGCGGTCCGAGCAAACCAGGTAGGGTGCCCGATGGCGGCAACAACCAGCGACGGTCGGAGGTGGTGGCGGTGGCCAGAGGCGGCGGCTGCTGGCTCGCGTGCGCCCAAGAGGTATACGCTGCGCGCGTGGGCCCAAGAGGTGTACGCTGCGCGCGTGGGCCAAAGGGGCGTGCGATGTGCACACACTCCCATGGGGCGCGCGTTGTGCTTGTCTTCGCATGACGTGCTCGTGCTTGCGGGTGTTTCTCCTTGCACGGCCACTCAGACTCCTTTGCTAATGGTTTGATGAAGGAATTGAAGGTTTATTCTCTTCTGATCCCCCAATGACCTGACATTATGATAAAAGTAGATATGAAGACTGACTGCAGATAGATTTTGAAAGAACAGTGATCACAAATCAGTTGTCATTTAACAGATTGCTCCTGGAGTGGTGCTTAATCTGATCTTAAACAAATTTGGCAGATTTCAAATACTAAGAGGGTTTTAAAAAACAATTTGGCAAATTTCAAATACAACTTTGATAGTAGAAAACATGTTTTTTGGCAGAGTACATCTTCCAATATATCAGTTTTGGCGAAGTACATCCCAAATATTCTAATATTATATTGTCCCCCCATATCATTTTCTTGGCACTTTGCAACCTAGGGATTTTTTTAACGACAGTATTTTCGTTCTAATGTCAAAATTGTGAAACCCTCATCTTGGTCTTCCGCCGTTTACCATTTACATTTACCTTTTCACGATTTACTTTTCATGCCACAGGAGCTTTCCCCCTTTTTGCGGGCTTCATTCTTGATTCCTTTCCGTCAGGTGTTGTCTCTCCCTTTCTCAGTTCCAGATCTATCTTTCAAAGCAAGCACTTTGCAACCTACAACTCTCTTTTGACTGATTTCTCCAAGCTATGACAGTTATACATTTCATTTTAGGGTTTTGATTTCAGTTTAGATTTTACCTTCTAGGTTATCGTAAAAATTTTTTTTGTTGTGCAATGTTATTTTTTAAATATTGATTGGGAAAATGTTGTTGTTATTGAAGAAATTTTTTACAAGGTAGAGTGCATTTAAATAGTAGCAATGAGTCAACGAGTTCAGGAGAAGAATCTGATGACAATGATTCTTTCTATTCTGATGGTTTGGTTGATAGAGGTTTTGAATTGAATGACCTAATGTTTGATGAAAGTATCGATTCTGAAATTGAGTTGATTGGTGCAACAAAGGCGCCCAAAACTAAATTTAGCATGAACGTTGGCATATATATTAGAGAGTTTGGTGATCATTCTTCATCAATTTTTTTGAAAGGCAAAACTTCACAAATTCAATTTTACAAAGGCAATGCAAATGAATATAATTTTCAATTTAATGTTGGGATGTGATTCAATGATGCTTTTGATTTTAGGGATGTAGTGAGAATGTACGCTACAGTGCAATGGAAGCCAGTTAAATTTTCCAAGAACTGCAGTGATAAAATTCAAGTTACTTGTGAATGTGATTGAATTTTATTTACCTCTTTTATTTCAACGAATGAAAAGACATTCCAAGTTAAGACAATTAAGGAGAGCATACTTGATGCAAGGTTCTAAATTCCAAACATTGTAGCTCTAAATTCCGTGCAACTATTATGAGCAATCGAGATAACTAGAAAATTTTATGCAAGAGATAATATAAATTGACAACAAAACTCATCATAGCATTTTAAAAATGTATAACGCTAAAAAAACATTCAACTAAAGTTATTAATGACACAAAAATAGAGTCATATGCAAAGCTTTGAGAATATTGCGAGGAAAGTTTTAGGACCAATTCATACACAACTGTTAAAATAAATGTAAGTGCGATACTTTTTGTTGTTTATGCTTATGTTATGACTGAAAATACTAAAACTTGGAAATAGATTGTTAGTATTCTTATTGATGATTTGTGTATAAAAATAGCCATACGTGTACTACCTTTTCAGATAAGCTGAAAGATTTAATAAAAGTCATTAAAGAATTATTGCCTAATGTTGAGCATAGATTTTGCTTAAAACATATGTACATTAATTTCAAACAAAAATTTAGAGGCATACAACTCAAATATTTGCTATGGAGGACTGCATCCGCAATAAAGATTATTGATTTCAACACTAAAATGGATAAATTGAAGATTTGTGATAAAAAAGCTTATGATTGAGTAAAGAAAAGACATGAAAAGTATCGAGCAAGGTCCCGTTTCAGTACTTGGCGTAAATGCAATATGTTGTTTAATAATGATTGTGAGACATTCAACAAAGTTATTTTAAGGGCTAGGGATAAACCCATAATAACAATGTTGGAAATAATTATGGTGATTCTATTGAAGAGGCTACACACTCAAAGCGACAAGGTACTCAAAAACAATGGAGAAATATGTCATTCTATTAAAAAATATTAGAAAATAATAAGAAAAATGCACATGACTATATTTTGGGATGAAATGACCAAAATAAAGTTGAAGTTCAAAGGTATGTGAGAGATAAATGGACAGTTGACTTGAATTCCAACAGTTGTAGTTGCAGACAATGAGATCTCACTGATATTCCATATGTGCATGTCACTGCATGCATCTTCTATTGAAGGAAACATGTTGAAGACTACATGCTACATTTGTACAAGAATGAGATGTTTATGCGTGTTTATGAACACTCATTAAATCTCATTAATTCTCAAAAGGAGTGGTCATTAGTCAAACTGAATCCTATTATTCTATGGTCTGCTATTTGGAGGAAGCTCGAAAAGCAGTCGCAACATGCAAGACGATTGAAGGAAGAGGAGCTGAAGGAACAAAAATATGTCATAAATAGACATGGTTTTTGTGCATAGGACAGACTGATGTTTGAATCATAAATGGTACAATTCTTGATTTTGTATGCAGGTACTAGGCTCAATTTATATAATTTGGCATAAATGTTTTTTTACTAAAATCTTCATATTAATAAAATTTATATAATTTGGCATAAATGTTTTTTTACAAGACTCGATTTCACTTTCGAAGAATAAAAATGAGCATACATAGACCAGCTAAAACTGATCTAAGAAATGCAAAATCTATCTCAAAAAAAACATAATTTGGATAATTGAAAGTAATACGACAGTATAACTGTAACAAAAAAAATATAATCTAGTTATGAACAATATTATAGTTCACTCTAGGATCAAACGGAAGTCTCCACGACACATTCTATCACCATAAGAGCATCTTCAACAAGTTTTGTGTTGTGATGGAGGCTATGACTCATATAGGGCTGAATTTTGTATATTGCTAGTGTGCAATTTTTGTTATATGATAAAGAACAGTCTCTATGCTTAGAGACAATATTTTTTTATGTTAATATGCAGGTACAATGTTAGATTTCAATTTTGAAGACAATTTATGTGTTATGATGGTAGCTATGAATCATATTTGGCCGAATTTGGTAATATTTTTAATGAGTTATTATGTAAATCTTTATGTTAATATGATGACAAACAATTTTTTTGCTCGGAGACAATGTTTTTTTAAAAATTATTCTACAAAAAGTTAACATTTTGAATGAATTATTATGTAAATTTTCATGTTAATTTGATGGAGATCAATAAATCTCATGCGGCCAAGCTCAAAAATAATCGATCAAACGATTGTCGGACATTGATAATCGGCCATACGATCATCAAAAATAACGAGCACATAAATATTTTGGGGAGGAGAGCCCAACCATATTCTTGATTAATCTATCTAATTTTGATTTTATTGTTTGTTTGAAAACAATTGCTAACTCAAAGGTCAAAAGTCTACACTTGCGCACGTACTATTATTTGTTTCAATGCAATATGCTTCGTTTGTTCCTAACTCTGCCATCGCAGGAATACTTTGAGGCCATTCCCCCAATCAAGCTTAGACCGTAGCACTGTGGGCTTGACCTCGCTACCGCAACTCGAAGGTTCGTCATGCGCCCGCGTAGTAGGTTACGACATCGTCAGGGGCCAGTCCCTCCAGTCACGTCCAGACCATGGCACGCGCGACATTGATCACATTACCTCGGCCTGAAGGGTCCGTTCTTCTCCCTCGTAGTAGGTTACAACGTCGTCAGGGATCAAATCCCCATATCGCGCACAAACCACAACACGGTGGTCTTGTATTCACTACCTCGTCTTGAAGGGCTCGTCCTTCGCCCTCGTAGTAAGTTACGACATTGTTGTGGATAAGATCCCCCAGTTGTGTGCAACCAGTACAGTGGTCTTGCCCTCATTACCCCGGCTTAAAGGCCCGCCATTTACCCGCGTAGTAGGGTACGACATCGTCATGGTCTTCAGTGACCACCTACTACCGCGGATCAAAGGTCCTCCCTTCTCCCCTACAATAGGTCACAGTGTCACCAGGGCCTGCCCTCTCACACTCACCAGCATTTCAAAGTGTCTCCCCTTCACCATCACTCCTGGGCCACGCCTTAGTGACTTCCCACTACTGCGGCTCGAAGGTCCGCCCTTCGCCCCCGCATTAGGTCACGACACTATTTGGGCCTGCTTGCCTCACAGTCGCCCAGGTTTGAAGGTTCGGCCTTCACCGACGTAGCCAGGACAACCCGCAATAGGGTGTCATCGACCTCACTACTTCGACTTGAAGCGTCTAACCTTCACCCGCATAGTAGATTGCGACATCGCCAGGGTCTTGTCCCCTGCCTAACTGTAGCGGCTTGAAGGTCCTCCCTTTGCCTCCATAGTAGGACATTTCATAGCAAAAGACAACCTGCAGCACGGTAGCCTCGACCTCACTCTACCCCGGCTCGAAGCGTCCGTTGTTCACCCGCGTAGTAGGTTGCGGCATCGTCAGGGTTTTCCCCACGTCACTGACATCTAATGACAAGCAAGGTCGCGCATAAAACAATAGTGTCGACACCAGAAGAACCAAATCATTCCACAAGCGATGCTCCAAGTCAGAGAAATCCGTAAATAGCAATACAAAGTGAAAAAATATCTAAAAGTGCTACAATAGCATACAAAACAACCACAAAGTACAAAGGTACAAAGTACAAATGCACAAAGATACAGCAAATGCGGAGCTACTCTTCACCATAAATATCAACATCAGAGTCAACACTCTTGTTCGCAAAAATATCTCTGACACCAAGTACAGATACGTCATAACTCTGCATCCGCTTAACCATGCAGAGGGTCTTCACCATTTCGTGCTAAAAGGTTATCTCCCGCACATCCTCCATCTGGGGCTCCGACCACCTCCATGGTCCAAACCTCCTCGCGGAACTCCTTGGAAAGCAGACAACGATCTCACATGTAATCAAGGGAATTCTGGTACTCAAAAACTCCAGCGGCCTTCAGCTCAACAACACGCTCCTGCGAAGGAAGGCGCTCCACCTTAGCCTCAAGGACCCCATCTCAGTATCCTACCGAGCCACATCCTTCTGCGCACTCTTTAACAGCCGCACGGTATTTTATACGAGGGCCTTCTCCGTTCGGAGCTTCGCTTGTGAGTGCTCCAGCTCCGCTCACAGCTTAGACCCGATCTCCCAGAAATGAAACAACTCAAGATTTTGTTGCCCCCTCGACTCAGACAGGGAGTTCTTCACTCGCTGGAGTTCTTCCTGAAGAGAAACACATCCATTCTTCAAGCTCACGTAATAATCATTTCATGCGAGAGCAACGTTGGTCTGAGCTTCGATCTGTAACAAAAAGAAAGAAATTAGATTCATTACAAGACAACAAGCAAGCCAAAGCAAAAATGCTACTTACAACGTTGTTCATCTCCTTAAGGGATGAATATACACACTTTGTCTTAGCTACCGGCGGCACAGGAGCCCCCTCAGGAGGTACTTGTGGGAAAAAGAGCCCAGAATCTCGAGGCTAGGATAAGCTGGCACATAATCAACCCTGGACTTGCTAGGAGCCACCTCGTCGGAGCACTCTCTTAACTGAGAGGAAGGTAGAGACTTAGAATTCAAACTACCACATTTAAACACCAGTTTTCTCTTCTGATCGCGATCTACGACACCACAGCAGAGCGCTCAGGATTGGTATAAAGCTCGCACAACAACAAGCGCTTCTCCTCCAAGAACAAAAAAAATGAAAAAGGGGTTCGCTAGCGCATGAGACTCAGTAAACCCCGCCACCGGCGTAACCTCCCACTCATGTCCCTTCACGCGACGACAACGTTTTGGAAGCGACTTTCAGAGCTCTAGCATGCCCCAGGAGTTCCTGACATATCCGAACAAGGTTTTCCCGTGGCGACGGTCCGCCCGATTCTCAAACTCGAGCCAATGTTTGTTGTTGTGAACCTCGATGTGCCCGCCTCCATCAGTGCGCACCTCACACCAATCTTTAAAAAGATCCGAGGAGAATCTCGAAACGTGCATCATGAAGAAAGCAATCAGGTCCATGATGCGTTTCATCCTGGTAGGGGTAAACTGGGATACAGGCACCCCACAATGCTTCAAAATTTCAACCACCTCTTCACACGGTGGCAGGCGGAACCCAGACCTAAGTGACGACTCACACAACATCAACCAGCGCGTTAGTGGATTTTGCACTCGCTCCTTAATACATGGAACCTTCACTTCCAGCTTTGCAGGTATCCTGTATCACTTCCTTGAGACATCAATTTGCTCGGCATTAAGCAAAGAGCCCAACCGAATTAGACGACCTTGTGCGTAGCGCCACGGTACCTGAAACACAAATATACGTAAAAATTAGTAAAAACAAAATGCCCAAAACGACATCAAAGCCCGCACGCGCAGAAATCCCAACAAACACAAGGCACCAAATCACGACCCACGCAAGATAAATGTGTGGCCCGCACATGCAAGCCAAACATATAGGCGCGCGACACCGCTTGGCGAGCAATCCCCGCGCGTGGGCACACCCTGCTCTCGGGATAGCCCTGTCAGCGCCCTGCGCATGGGTGTGTGCCGCCTGCATGTGGGTGTGTCCCGGGCACGCCCTGCGTGCACCCCACACTCTCTACCGCTGCCGGGGTGCATTACCTTCGCATTGTCACCACTTCCGCCCACCTCCTTCTACGCCCCATCGTTCACCTCAACCCTGGTCATCGCGATCCGTTCGCCTCATCCATAGTCGTCGCGATCCGTTCACACGCAAAAAGTCCCCACTCTCCTCTCGATCCAAATTTGGACTTCGATGACTTTGGGGGGAAAATGATGAGATCTCCCTTAATTTATAAGAATTATGGACTGCAATTAGCCGAAATTTCATGACCCCACTAACTTAATGACGGGGGGGGGGGGGGGGGGGTGGGTGGGTGGGTTATGGAGGAAACTACCGTGCGCACGATCCGCGCCCAATTGGCGCACCAATCTCCATCGCATCAATTGTCTGCTGCCAACCGCGCGGCGGGCCACTGCTCCTTCTGCTGCCACCCTACGATCGCGCACCCCGGGCGTAGTAGCGGAGGCGAGCGGGCGACCGACCACCGGGCCAGCCACCGCCTGCCTAGGTGCCCCTGCGTGGCTACTCTACCCTCTCGCCCCCTAGGCCGGGCGGCAGGTCGACCGTCGTGCATCTGCCACCGCGTGGCTGAAAGGAGGACGCTCTTTGCGCGCTGCCTCAAGGCCGGGCGGGCGATCGAATGCTCGACCGCCCACTGCAAGGCCGACCTATGCTCAACCGCCCAGAGTGAGGCCGACCTCCGCCCGACCGCCTGTCGCGTGGCCGGCCTCTGCTCAGCCTCCTGCCATGGGGCCAGCCTCTGCCCGACCCCTAGCCACCTTCCTTGGTCGACCACCCTCCTTGGCCAGCCGCTCGATCGGCCCTCGTCGGTCTGACGTCGTTGCCGATCGACCCCTTCGTACAACCCTCTTCCGCCGTTCAGTTATCCCAACGCGATCTCCACCGTCTGATGTACGAGTAACCACCTATGTAGCCACCGACATAGCCACCAATTATGGATGTGTGCATATAGTCGAAATTATATCAGTCTGCGCATAGTAAAGTTATTAGAAAATGCGCGTTGTAAAATATATTAATCTGGCATTCAAATAGTAATTAGGGTGGTTATGGTATGCAGATAGTCGCGTAACCACCATAACCACCACTGTGACCTATAAAATAGGACCTCAATCACTCCTTCATTCCCATCCTTTCCTCCTTCGACTTCTCCTTCTACACGCAAGAGAGTTCCACCGGGAATCTTCATCGTCTTTGAAGACGCCTTTAAAGATCTTCAAGCACTTCGAAGATCGCTCGAAGATCTCCATCCGCCTTCAAGCTTTCTTTCGCGAGCCTTCCGTGCGCATCACACTCAACGCCTCCAAGTCAACAGCGAGCTCCGCGCTTCAGACTCCACCGCAGACTGTAGGATACACTTCTCAGACATCAAGACGTGCATAACGTGCCACTTAAGATTCCATGGGCAAGCAAAAGACCGTCCATGCTCCATATCTCGGTGCTCTCCACCACAAACAGGAAACTGACTTAGCTTCGAGAGCGATGGTCTGTCACTCTCCGGACGAATCTTTCTTTCTCTAATCTACAAGTTGTAAGGAGGAGCAACCTGTCGCCCTCGCATTCTCTTAAAGCCATGTCAAGCAGCAACTGATAGTGAAAGTTTTTGGTCGGCACAGTTCCGACCATATGGTTTTCACTCATTTCTGAGATTTTCTACGTAAAAAAAAACCTTCTTGTCAGCCGTCTTCTTTTACATCGACTGTTTGAGCGCTTGAGCGCTCCGTAGCTAAGACGGTCCAATTAAGACCGATCTACCTGGAGCCGCCGAGTTGGCCGCAACAATGACATTTAAGATTGTCTCAAAGTGTTAAAACTAATTTATGCAAAAAAATATAATATAATTTAATTATTCTCAAAATCTCAAATTTAAAATATGAATCAGATGCGTGTGAGCGCGCACACTCGTATAACCCATGGATTCTCCTTATATTTATCACTGAATTGATTTTGTTTTTTTTCATTAATTGATGTGAAGTCCAAACACAAAATACCATGAAAACTCTATTAAAATTATGAAAATAATTTCTTTAATCAATATATTTTTAATAATAATAAGACTAAACAAGTATATGTTTGGAAGATCAAAAACAATTGATATTTGATATTTTTTAATGTTAAAAACTCTGTTCTGGA
Organism: Platanthera zijinensis; assembly: GCA_039513925.1. NCBI lineage: Eukaryota > Viridiplantae > Streptophyta > Magnoliopsida > Asparagales > Orchidaceae > Platanthera > Platanthera zijinensis. Next base: position 232,434,456 of record CM077080.1, read on the forward strand.
ATCCCTTCTAAATTCCCATATGACTTCTATTTCCTTGTAACAGCATCGTCGCAAGAAATAATTTATAATTACGCGCTATTTCTTCTACAGGAAAGACACCACCATGAATCTATTCAATTCCCAATTCCGGCCGCCGCCGTATCGGCACTACCGTCATCTCAACGCCGCCGTCCTCACCGTCAGCTCTCGCTCTCAATCGACGGTGGTGAACCTCGCTCACCTCACCTCTCCCATCGATGTCGCCCATCTCGCATCCGTCGGCTCCAACTCCGAGCTCCTCGCCTCCTACAATGTCACCCCTCCCATCCGCCCCTGGCCCTCCCGGCTCACCCCCGGCCGATTGGCCTCCATGATTCGCCGCGCCGCCGACGCCGACCTTGCTCTCCGCATCTTTCACCACGCCGCCCATTTCCACCGCGGCTTCTCCCCCAACTATGCTTCCTACCACGCCATCATCGATCGTCTCGCCCGCGCCCGCGCTTTTGATCTGCTCCCTCCCCTCCTCTCCTCGCTCCGCCGATCCGGAATCCGTTGCGGCGAGGATGCCTTCATCTCCCAAATCCGCGCCTTCTCACTCTCCTCACGCCCGGCTGATTCCTTCCGCGTTTTCCTCTCAATCCCCTCCTTCAGAGTCCAGCGATCTGTTCGCTCATTCAACGCTCTCCTCAACGCCATGGTTCAGAACCGCCGCCTTCGCCTCGTCCCATCTCTTTTCTACAGTTGTCACACCAAGTTCGGGATCATCCCCAACGTTTGCTCATGCAACATTCTTCTGAAAGCTCTATGCGGTGTCGGAGATCTAACTGGCGCCCGCAAGGTGCTCGATGAAATGCCTGCAATGGGGATTGTTCCCAATACTGTCTCCTACACCACCCTCATCGCCGGGCACTGCGCCCTGGGCGACCTTGATGGTGCCAAGGCATTGTTTGCCGAGATTATAGATCACGGGTTTACGCCGGACACCACCGCTTACACGGTTCTAATCGACGGGTATTGCCGCAGGGGATTGATAGTGGAGGCCGCCCGTCTCATGGATGAAATGGAGTCTTCCGGCGTCGTACCAAATGCTGTAACGTACGCTGTTCTGATCGATGCTTGCTGCAAGTTGCGAAAAACAGGGGAGGCTTTGAATTTGATGAGTAGCATGCTGGATGCAAAGCATGTGCCAAGCTCAACTCTGTGCTGTAAAGTTATTGATGCTCTCTGTGAGGATGGGAAGGTTGAAGGCGCTTGCCTGACTTGGAAAAAGCTTCTGAAGAACAATGTTACCCCTGATAATTCCATTTCGAGCACCTTGATCTATTGGCTGTGCAAGAAAGGGATGATTATGGAGGCAAAAAAGCTTTTTAATGAGTTTGAGAGAGGGTTCATCCCTAGTTTATTGACTTATAATACACTTATCTCTGGAATGTGTGAGAATGGGGAGCTACAAGAGGCGGGGAGACTGTGGGATGATATGGTGGAGAGGAGGTGTGCCCCAAACGCCTTCACTTACAATGTGCTCATCAATGGATTCTGTGGGGCAGGGAAGCCAAATGAGGGGATTAGGATTTTGGAGGAGATGTTCGAGAGCACGTGCACACCCAATAAGTTTACATATGAGGTTTTAATCGATGGCCTTCAGAAGTCAGGAGACATGGAGGAGATTGATAAGTTGATTTTGATTGCAGTTTCAAAAAGAAGATTTCTTGATGTGGAAAGTTGGAGTATTTTTGTTAGTAAGATGCTTTCTGATTCTAATGAATGGAGGGAAACTCTCAACGTGTTGTTGGAGACATAGGCATGATTCAGGAGAAAAAAAACTTTATCTTCCGCGATTGGCTAGACTTGGACCACATATATATTTGATCGTTTGTAGAGCTGCTCTGATTTTTCCTCCTTAGGTTGGTAGTTGAATTTGATATCAGGAGAGCATGATTAAGTTATGATTTCAACTTGCAAGGCGAGATAGCTTCTCTTAGGAATTTCCAGATAGACTGGTAAAAATGCTAGTGCCGGCGGCTTGCTTGACTTGTATTTTGTTGGTGCCTGCATTCGCTAGTCTTGTGCAAAAGGAAATGGTCATAATCTTTTGGGGTTTTGATTGGCCATTCATGAATGCGGAGTTTTGGAAAATACCATAATAGAATTTTTTTTAACAAGAAATAGAGAGCCTGGTTCTCAACAGAGAAGTACATTGTAACTTGGTGACATCTCTCTGTGCCATCCATCTGTACATGGTGTGATCTGTTAAGATATGAAAGAGTATTTGTTTAGGCCCATGACAGACATAAAAGGTAATATTTTGAAACATTTTTGTTGAACAAGGTGATATTTTGAAGGATTTAATCAATTTTTTTTCCGAAGATGCAACAAGGTAATTTGGTAACCTTTTTCTGTTAATAATGAAGCAAATCTTTCCTTTTCATGTATTTAGATTTCTTTAAATAGTTTCTGGCAAGAAATATGAAGTAATTGGGTCTTTTTTGGATTAACTACCATTTTGCGTGTTTTGTTCTTTCGGTACTAGATTGGTTGTGCTTTGGCAACTGGTACTTATAGTTTGTCTTAAAAATTCAGATATGGTATGAATGTCACGTGTTTTCTAACTTTTTCATCATTGGTAAGTCATCCCAAGCACCTTAGCATATGCTTATTGATTGTATCCATATTTTAGGAGTTACTGGGTTAGAACATTCCTCTAGCATTTTCATCGATTTCATCTTTCCCATCTAGGTTCATCATTATAATTTTTCTATATGTTTTATCTACTAAGTTAAATCACTTTATAGGGGCTTTAGATTTTAGTTCATCTTAGGAGCCCCAAACTTAAATGTGAAGCATATGCTCAAGTAGGCATTCCATTGTGATTGAAAAGCTTGTAGGTTGCCGATGCTAACACATTGTTACGTTGTGATAAAATGACAATTTACGCTCCAATTATTAAACACTATGAAGGCGTTAAATTTTTGAGAAACAATTACTTTTATTTCACTCTTTATCCAGGTAGAGTCTAAGGGTAAGATACATGTAGTTGACAACCTACCATTCCCACCTCTGCGCCCCTCCCCCTCCCCTCTCTCGCCACACCGATAATTGCTCCATATCCATCGTGTTTGTTTGGCAACCAATCTAAAGCTCTGTTTGGGGCAACTCTAGCGGATGAAAAAGCTATATTCCAATCACTAGAGCTGTTTCTTAACTATTTGGGACAGCTCTGTATGAACAACTTCTCTAAAACCGCGTTTCGGAAAAAGGCGTTTAAGGGGATTTTTTTGAGAGCTGTCGAGCCCCCACGTCTAGCTCCTGTAAAAGCACTTTTTTCTTTTACGCATCCCGTCATCAACTCTTCTTCCAGATCCTGATCGGGACTCATCATGCAGGTGAGTGCAGGTTTCCTTCCCGATCGCAGGCTCGCAGGAGCTCTTCTTCCTGATCCCGATTGGAACACATCACGTGAGGTTCATCTTCGCCCTGCTCGTTGGGCGCGATCGTCGTTGCCCTCGACGCCATCGGCCGCCTCCTCCCCCACTATCATCCCCGTCTTCCATCTCCTTTGCTGACACAGTTGACAAACTGACGAGTCTTCCACTTCTATTCTTCTCAATGGCCGCAGATGATAGCAGGTTTCCATGCGTCCTTTGACCACTTCGCGTTTTCGCCGCCCCTCTTCTCCGTAGCAGGCGCTGGAGCAATCGTATCCAGAACCAACTTATCCTGCACTCTTTCCCTAATCTATCTTTCCTTCTGTTACTATTGTTTTTTTCCTTCCAATTTACTCTCAATTTGCTCCTCTATACCCCCGATTTACTCCCAATTTCTTGATTAATAGTATGATTTGCACTCATTTTTAAACCGGAGGAATTGAACTCAAATGATTTGGCTTTTGTTTGAAATTTCATTGATCGTTTGGTGTGTGAACTTGAAATGCTACATGATTGATTTTTTATTTAAAGCCATGGCCGCAACTCTAATTTGGGATTTGTTTGGAATTCCATTGATCATATGAAAGAAATCGATTGTTAATATAATTATATTGTGAATCAGTTTTATGTAAAACATTTTAGTTTTATTATATGTTTAAATATTCTCTATAAATATTTTAAATATTTTTGTTTAAAACTGCTTCCAAAATGCTGTTCTTCCAAACAGCTTCAATTGAAAAAGCTCAATTCGATCAACACTTATGCACATACCATCCAAACAGTCTGCAGTTTTTTAATACTGCTTCTCAAACTGTTCTATTTAAACAGTTCTATTCGATCAATAACTTTTCCATCCTCCAGAGCTGTCCCAAACAAAGCCTAAGTGATCTATGGCTTTATTTCACCTAAGTTAAAGAGATAAGTGGAGTGTGAGGTATCATGTTCCTTACCATCCTTAATTCTCACATGTTAGGTGATTTAGATGTTAATTAGTTGTTATTATGACAAATGATTTTTGAATGTTGAAGTGCCTACCCAAGCCTACTACAATGAATGAGCATAAAGTCAAATCAAATTAGATCAAGCAATTCAAAAAACACAAAGTTTATAATGTTTAGCTATGACAAGACTATGTCAATAGGAGATGAAATTGGATTTGATCCACTGGAACACATACGCCAGGACAATGTACAAATTGTTAAGCGGTGAGAATGTTAATTGATTACTAGGAAAAGAGAGCCCCTCCATAATATATAGGAGAACATAAATACAAGCATAAAATAATAGTAAAACTAAAACTAATAAAATTAAAGCCTAACACTCTCCCTCAAGTTGGGCTTGTGATATCTGTCACATCAAACTTGGACATAATGTTATCAAAACACTTATGAGACAAGGATTTTGTGAGCACATCAACCAGCTGTTGATTCGAAGGGACAAACGGAGTGCTAATAACTCCCCTCACAATGTTTTCTTTAATGAAATGACGATCGACTTCCACATGCTTAGTGCGGTCATGCTGAACTTGATTGTGAGCAATGGTAATAGCGGTCTTGTTATCACAGTATAAACAAATCAAGCCATTGCTTCAAATCCCAAGATCAAGCAAAAAGGATCAAATCCACATTCTTTCACATATGCCCTGGGCCATCGCCCTGAATTCCGCTTCAGTACTGGATCTGACAACCACATTGTACAACCCATATTCGTCGAGGTGGACCCACTCAGAGCCAGATCAGCAAGGAGTCAAAGTCAACAGGTCAAGACAGAGATCAAAGTCAACACTCAAGCCAATTGAAGACTCGAACAAGTATGACGAGGTCCCCTCGTATACTCACCGGGTAGGCGACTAAGCTAGCTACTCGCCCAAGTGGGCGAGCTCCTCTGGAAGTCGCCTAGTCGCCGGTGGGGGTTGTGCTATAAATAAGACCCCCCACCCCTTGGTTTCCTTATAAATAGGACCCCATAGGTATAAGGATATGGACTTCGGAATCTCGCAAAGGATCTCGACCACTTTTTTTTTCTGGACTTTTAGCTGAGCTCTTGAATCCTGCTAGCAAGGACATAAGCCGCGAGATAGTGACCATCCCCTTGGTCGCCATCTAGTGCCCACCTTGTACCTCGCTCGACCATCTTTGGATGTGGAGGGGAAGCTTTTTCTAAGCATCTGAGTACGTGGTAGGACCTCCCTGCCGCAGCACCCGGGGTCCTTCTAGTTTTTCCTTCCGTTTTTATGTTCCAGTTTGCTAAGACGTTGAGCCCGACCGCTGGACCGGTAACCTTAGGCTGCATTGATCCAAATTTTGAAGTAGGAATTTTCCTGGCTTTAATACTTTTGTGCGGTGAGCGTGGATCGTAGCCGAGGAAGAAAGTTTTGCGAGTAGACGAGATGACAGACGCAATCGAGAATGGAGAGATAGTCGACAACTCGACACGAGGAGGCGGCTATGTGATCGTGACGGTTTTTGAGGAATTCGTGCGGAGGATAGAGGGGACCATCCGAGCTGGGTTCCTTCCTCGTGCGGATGTCGCGGCTACCTCGCCTCGTCGCGTGATTCTGTCGGAGGAAGAGGGCCCCCCTAAGCGACATGGGAAGGAGCATGTAGCAGAAGAGCTGAAGCGACTAGTGCAGTCGCAGTTCTGCCCGATGAGTTATCAAGGGATCAAGTTTCGAGATGTGGAGAACCCGACGAGATTCCAGGATGCTTGACAAGGTGGCGAGTATGAAAGAGATATTCGCCAGTACGAGATCCATCATCGCCGAAGAGGGAGGAGCCCTTTCTGTGATGAAGTGCTGGCAGCCCCAGTTTCTGAAGGTTTCAAAGAGCCAGTCCTGAGCTATTATTCTGGAAGAGATGACCCGGTTAAACATCTCCAGTGGTTCGAGAACTTGGTGTCCATCCGCAACATGACACACACGTTCAAGTGTAGGTTCTTTTCCATCACCTTCGAGGAGTAGGCCATAGATTGGTTTCACCAGTTGGCCGGAAGTTCCATCTACTACTTCGAGGACCTGGGTTTAGGTCTGATGGCGAGGTTCGCAACATCGAAGAAGAGGAAGAAGGTGACAACCACTCTCTTCCCCATCAAGCAAGGGCAGCAGGAGAGGCTTGATCACTACATCGATCGATTTTAGCAGGATGTGCTCGATATCGAAGAGATGGATGGTTTTACCTTACAGCTGGCTCTAACGTTCGGTCAGAAGCAAAGTCTCTTTAGCATGAAGATTGGCTCGAAGCCCCAAGTATCCTATGAGGACTTGATTGAGAGGGCCAACAAGTTCGTGCAGGGGGAGGAGACGAATGCCGATTTTTTGGTCAAGTTGGACAGGATGACCCAAGTAGCGGAGAGGGTAGGAACTTCCGAACTCCGAAGTGAGAGCCAAGGTGGTAGGGAGGCATGAAGAGAGAAGGAGAGAAGAGCCGAGGAGGAAGGAAGAGCCCAAGAGGGTTGAAGAGCCTAGGAGGCAGGAAAGGCCGCACTCGCAGGAATAGAGGAGACCCTTAGCGACTCCAGAGAGATGGGAAGAGGCGCGGAGGTTCCATTATCCCGTGAACCGACCCCAATGGAGGCCAGCAGAGAGACCCCAATATCAAAATCAGGAGATGAGAAATGGCAACCTGCAGGAGAGGAGGCAGGGAAGAGCCCAGGAGGAAGCAATGGCTATTGCCCGACAAGGGAATAGGCTCCGCAGGAGGACCCAACCCGCAAATCATCAGGCGGAGGAGATTTCCCTTTACTGCGAGCTGCATCGAGTGGTGAGGCACGGGACCTTGCCTTGCCCAGATTTTTGGGAAGCAAGGAGAAGATTGGAAGCAGGAGAGATGGAGAGGGAGCAGCAAAGGCAAGAGGCCCCCGCAGGACCGACAACATTCCAAGCTTCGAGGAGGAGGAATGAAGATCAAGTGGATGGATCACGGTTGTGGGGAGGTGGTCCAAAGAGCAAGAGGAGGACAAGTAGGGGTGATCTATGGAGGAGTCGGGCTAGAAGCTTTCCGAAAGGGAAGTCTCCATCAAATCTATCGCAAGAACGTCGCTGCGACCTCTCAAGCACCGCCGCCGCTGGAGATCACTTTTTCCGGGGAAGACATGTTGGGAAATGAGAATCCCTTTCATGATGCCCTCGTCATCTAAGTCGTCATCGAAGATTTCACCGTCGACCGGATCCTGGCAGACAACGACAGCTCGGAAAATGCCATCTTCAAAAGGACATTCGTCGTGTTGCGGTGGAGGCGTCCATGGTCCTAACTGTTGACGGACCCCTCTTTGGCTTCTCAGGAGAGAAGAAAGAGGTAGAGGGAGGAAAAGATCTTTTGGTGACACTTGGTGGCACCTCTATCAGGTGCAGGTTCGTCATCGTAGACGCACCAAGCTACTTCAACGCAATCTTCGAGTGGCCGCTCATCAACTACTTTAAGGCCGTCCCATATTCCTACCATCAGCGCCTGAAGTACTGCCGGGGCGATGTTCAAGTAAGGATCTGGGGAGATCCCAAAGCTGCAAGGGAGTGCTATCTTAGTGCCGTTAATACCATCAGTTGGATGGAGGACGTAAAGAGGCTGGAGAAGATCCTGGAAGGAGAGGATCGGCTAAGAGTTGCAAAGGGGCTGGAAGAAGTGGAGGTAATCTCCAAGGATGGAGAGCTCGGGCTGCTGAAAATAGGATGATCCATGATGCTAGAAGGGAAGGTGGAGATAGCGGGTTGTCTACAAGAAAATGTAGACATATTCGCCTGGAGTGCCGCAGAGATGTTGGGGATTGACGCGGAGGTTGCCTGTCATCGCCTCAATCTAGACCCCAGGGTCGCACCCGTCTGACAGAAGCAAAGGAAAAGCGCAGCTGCGGCGCTGCGCTGGCCGAGCCGATCAGGGAAGAAGTGGGTAAACTGCTGGATACAGGTTTTGTTTCGGAGATCCAGTATCCAGGTTGAGTCTCCAATGCTGTAATGGTGAAGAAAGCCGGAGGGGGTTGGCGGCTACGTATCGACTTTTCTGTATTAAATAAAGCTTATCCGAAAGATTGCTACCTCTTGCCTCGAATCAACCGCTTGTTGATTTAGTCGTTGGTTTTTCTGTGATGAGTTTCCTTGATGCTTTTTCAGGATATCACCAGATCCGGATGCATCCCCCTGACTGTCGTGATGTCTCCTTCATTACCAGCGATAACGACTACATCTATAAGATGATGCCCTTCGGGCTAAAGAACGCTGGCGTGACGTATAAGAGAATGATGAATCAAGTCTTCAAAGAGCAAAAGAGGCGAAACATGGAAGTATACGCGGATGATCTCCTGGTCAAAATCAGGAGCATCACGTAATACGCAAAGGATCTGGTAGAGACCTTCGCGACGCTTCGAAAGTTCAAGATGCGACTGAATCCGGCAAAGTGTGTGTTTGGAGCGGAAAGAGGAAAATTCCTAGGTCACCTCCTCACTCCAAAGGGGTGGAGCCTAACCCCGACAAAGTCAAAGCCATCTTGGAGATGACATCTACGAAGAATTCTAAGGAAGTCCAGAGGCTGACCGATCTTAGTCGCTTTCTATCCAAGGCGGGGGAGAAGTGTTCTCCATTTTTCAAAAACTCTTTGAGGCAACCAACATTTTGAATGGACCGATAAGTGCGAAGAGGATTTTGAAAAGCTCACGTAGCAGCTGACCCAAGCTCTTCTACTCCAATCCCTATGAAAGGAGAAGATCTCCTCCTTTATCTAGGAGTGTGAGCGAAGCAGTTAGCTCAATGCTTGTCAGGGAAGAGGGAAGGGGCAGCTCCCCACTATTATGTGAGTCGGGTGCTCAGGAAGGCGGAGATGAGATATCCTATCCTAGAGAAGCTAGCCTTCACCTTGATGATTTCAACACGGAAGCTTCGACCTTATTTTCAAGCTCATTCCATCAAAGTCGTCTCTGATCATCCTCTTAGAAGTATCTTGGATGAAGTGAAACATTTAGGAAGACTAGCTAAGTGGGCGATAGAACTCAGTGAGCTCGATATTTCTTTCTCACCAAGGGTGGCAATCAAGGCCCAAACAGTGGCGGATTTTCTTGCCGACTTCTCGGCCGAGGTAGGAGGAGATGAAGGTTTTTCAGGCCCAGTCTCCTGGAAGTTGTTTGTGGACGGAGCTTCAGGCAAGAATTCGATGGGAGCGGGCGTCGTGCTAGTGGTCCCGCAAGGAACAAGGATTGAGCAAACAATTGAGATCCTCTTCCCCGTCACGAACAATCAGGCGGAGTATGAGGTCATGATCGCTGGCTTACGTCTCGCCAAAGAATTGAGAATTCAAGATGTCCAGGCCTTCACTGACTCAATGGTGGTTGTGTCGCAAATCCGGGGAGAGTTCGAAGTGCGCGACCCCATCCTGCATAGTATCTGGTAAAGGTGAAAAGCCTGATTGGTAGCTTTCAATCTTTCTTCGTTGAGCACATGCTGCAAGAGGAGAACTCGAAAGTGGACTGCCTAGCCAAGTACGGCCCGAGGGCCGGTGGAATTGTGACAGAGTTGTTTCGACCGTCTATCTAAGCGGGTGAGATGATGGAGATCGAACAACGAGCTTTCTGGAAGGATCTGTTCGTCACCTTTCTCGCAACAGGACGACTTTCCGTTGGCGATGAAGATCAAAGGAAGTATCGATGCAAGGTTGCCTACTATCTGCTGCACAAAGGAGAGCTGTACCGCAAAACCATCTTGGGCCCCCTAACCAGATGCCTGTTAGAAGCTGAAATTTCCCGGGTACTGGGAGTGATTCATTCGGAAGAGTGTGACAGTCACTCTGAGACTCGTACTCTGGAGCAGAGAGTTCTCAGACATGGCTATTTCTGGCCAACCATTAGGAAGGATGCGAAAGCCTTCTCCAAGAAGTGTTCGGAGTGTCAACTCTTCGTTCCCCTCCAGTTGCAGTCAGCTCAGCAACTTCGCTCGATTACAGCTCCTTGGCCCTTTGCCATCTGGGAGATGGACTTGATAGACCCTTTCCCTCAAACTAGTGGTCAGAGGTAGTTCATCTTCATCATGATCGACTGCTTCTCCAAGTGGATCGAGACAAAAACACTTGCCAAGACTGCATCTCAGATAGCGAAGAACTTCATTTGGGGAGAGATTTCCTGCAGGTTTGGGATCCCTCTCGCCATCATCACCGGCAATGACCCGTAATTTGTCAGCTTAGAGCTGGAAGACTTCTGCAGGTAGCTAGGGACAGATTTTTGATTTGCCTCTGTCCACCATCCTCGGAGCCACGAACTGGTGGAGGCCGCCAACAAGTTGATCATCAACCTCCGAAGAAGTCACCAACCTAAAGGGGAACTGGGCAGATCAGCTTCTTTCAGTCATATGGGTTCTGAGAACCACTCCAAACTCAGCCACGGGGGAAACGCCTTTCAAGTTATCCCACGTGTTTGAGGCTCTTATCCCGGTAGAATTCGAAGTCAGGAGCCCGCATGTCGTTGCGACAAGAGAAGACAATGAAGAATGACGCTTGGAGAACGAAGATGCTCAGAAGCTTTCTCTAGATTACGTCAAAGAGCTTCGAGATCTAGCCTCTATCTGCCAGGAGGAGGTCAAGAGGCGAATGAAGAAACACTTTGACAAAAACGTTCGCATCAAGCAATTCTTGGAGGAGGTCTCGTCATGAAAAAGGTGGACGCAGCAGGAAGGGCAGCTGCCGTGGGCAAGCTGAATCCTAATTGGGAAGGATCCTTCATCGTCCAAGAAGCTCTGACCACTGGAGTATATCGCCTGCAGAACTAGGAAGGAGAGCTACTGGGAAGTACTTGGAGCGGTGATGACCTGAAAATGTTCTATCCTTAGCAGGAAAGGGTATGTCCGCCTGTATGTAAAGTGTTGCTCCCATTTTTAATAAAATCCCTCGTCCCCTGAAACATTAGATTGACCGAGTTGTCTTTCTTGTTTAAGAATTATCTCGAGATGGCTAAAAGCTGTGAAGTTGATCTCTGCGATCGGTATGGGAAACTTGCCTCCGATCTGATTCTTCTAAAAAGCCCAGAGCGGGTGATGAGACGGTGTGTTGGGTTTTAATGCGTTCTTGTAAGACCAAGCCACTACATTGACGGTCGAGATCAGCTCCCCCCTTATATGTTGACCTAACTACTTCCCGATCGCACTTCTCATCCGACTGGAGGAACTATCAGGAACATGTCTGGACACCAACCTCTCAAACTCGACGAAAGGTCGACTTAACAAAGTGACACCTTGCATAAATGCGTCGTCAATCTTTGAAAAGACTAAAGATCTGCTCTTAGCATCTTTTGGTCCTGCGAGGCAGGAGGCATCTCTGTTAGTACCTAGGTGGGATAACCCACCGTGCTTTGGAAAGTGACTAGGCAGAAAAGTTCCAGGAGGTGAGAACCCGTTATAGGATGGAGGACTTGAGAGTGTGCGTCCTAAAGGACCCCCCGACAGTCGTTCCCTATCTCCGGGTGATGGGGAACCATCAGATGCACCTGGAGGGGTTCGCCTCAAGGCGGGACCCACGTATATGTATTCGCGCAGGAGGACTTGATCGAATCGCCGATCGGACTCCACGGTTGCGTCCAGGACGTCGCCGCGTGTCAAAAAGCTATTTTAGTTTGTTTTGATGTATTTTAAGGGCCGAACCCACTGGCCAATCATAGCCGTTGATGGGGGATGCCCTAACCTTCTTTTATTATAAATAGGAGTCTTGAAGGCTGAATTGATTCATTGTTGAATTTGAAGAAGAAGCATTCCCGGATTCCAGCGATCCCTTCCCGATACTGACGCCGTGGAACCCTAGGTGACGACTCATATGCCACCAAACTTCTCCCCAAGGTACTACCTATTCATACCCCCTTTTCCCCACCACAAAGCCCTCTTCCACCGCCCAGAAACTCCCCCACATCCCGCTAAATCGGTGGTTCCAGCAACCCTTAAAACAACAGGTTTTTCTAATGCCCTGTTCAATTTTACTGTTCAAAAATACATTTCACTGTTCATTTCTATAGTTTCTGAACAATGCCCGCCTATTCCCGCCGCCTGCTTCCACTACCCCTCCCCTTTCTCCCTATACCCACCGCCGACCAACAGTCCTTATAACCAGCCCCCACCGCCACCTCCTTTCACCAAAACCAGCCACCCTAGAGGAGTCTCCACCCTAGCCGACCACTCCTCTCCCTTCTCCTTCGTGGATCCATCCCCCACTGCTCCGAAAACCCTAGATCTATCTTGATATGGTGCTACCACCCTCCGATCCATCACCTTCCTCCGTATTTCTCTTGCCGTAGCCCAGATCCGCCATCAAAACACTGGATCTATCCACCTACACCCGGATCTATTCCCTAGTGGCCGGATCTCTCCGTTTCCGGCCCGTTTTCCCTCTTTTCCACCGTGGGCAGCCACCTCACCGTCGCCGTACCACCGGGTTCACCTCCAATCGCCCGTCTACATATCCGACCCTTCAAATTCTCCAGTGCCTCGGTTCAACCCTCTACGTTGTGAGCATTTGTGGTATTGTATTCTGTGATTTGACATTTTTTATTTGGTGTTTTATTGTACAGTGCTGAGATTATTGTTGTGTGAAAATTGGTTTTATTATATTAATAATTGCAGGAGGAGTTATTCGCCGCACGCTTGCTTTGGCCCTCCGAGCGGAGGAAGATGTTGCTTAATTGCTAAAATTAATTATTAATAATCTCATTGCTTATTTTAATTGTTGTCGTCGACCGGCGGTTGCATTGCATTTAGAGTTGCATTAGTGTGTCACCCCTGCACTCGCACCTAGAGTCATAGTTTCCGAGCACCACTGGCCTACCCTACATCATTTTGGTATCAGAGGCAGGTTGCCATTTGCATGCTCTGTAGTGGTAGGAACTTTAGAGTAAACATGGTAGATCCCCAGAACACCGAAGACCGAGCGCGGCGAGCTTGAATTCGAGTGCCGCCTTTGCTGAGTTTCAACACCTCATCCTAGACCGCTTTGACACCCTAGGAGTCCAGTTCGACGATGTGCGTCATGATCTTGCAGAGGTGAACCTTCGTTTAGACCACTTAGAGAATGTCAGGGACACTCCGACACAGCGTGACGATTCACTTGAGGAAGACCCTGACGTTCCTCCACATTATGACCAGCGCCCGAGAGATGGTCAGCCTCCGGTAGATCGCCACCGTCGTGATCCTCACCACCGAGCCCCAGCCCCGCCGACCAGGCGAAATCTTGATCCGGTGCGTGAGAGGCCCCTACCTCCGCGTGATCAGTATCGTGTGCCTCGTAGACCTCAACCTGACCCCAGGGATCGAGTGCCCCCACTCGGTCACCGAGACCACCTCCGTGATGAGTATTACCCTCTGGGTCGGAGAGAGCGTGGTCTTCCACCCGTTCGACACGATTACGCTCAGGATGATTACCCCGAGGATTATCCTGATCCACGGAGAGGTGGCCACCACTTGGACATCACTCGTCGTATCCGACTCGACGCCCCTTCGTTTGATGGTCGTCTTAGATCCGAAAGCCTTCAGCGAATGGCTCTTGGACATGGACCACTACTTCGAGTGGTACGACATGAGTGACGAGCATTGTGTCCGCTTTGCGAAGATGAAGTTGATCGGGCAAGCTAAGATATTCTGGATTAGTGTTGAGAGAGCCTTAGAGCGGGATGGTTACTACCCCATCGCCAGATGTGATGAGATGAATGAGAGACTAAAAGAGAAGTACCTCCCCGCGTCATACCGAGTGTATAACCCGTATTCGACGAGGATGGATCCTACCACAGCCAGCTCAGCGAGAGTCAAAGTCAACAAGTCAAGACAGAAGTCAAGATCATGGCGCGAGCCAGCAGAAGGCCTGGGCGAGTATGACGAGCTTCCTCCGCATACTCGCCAGGTTGGCGACTAGGCGAGCTACTCGCCCAGCCCGTGCGAGCTCCCCAGGAAGTCGCCTAGTCGCCAGGGTGGGGGGTATAAGTATGACCCCCCCTCCCTTTGGATTTTCCTATAAATAGGATCCCAGGGGTACGAGGGAAAGGGACCAAGAATCTCGGATAGATACTCACGAGCCATTTGGATTCTTTTTCCTTGGAGACCAAGTCGCGACCTACGACTTAGTTGCTGGCTCGTTTCCCTCGTACCTAGCTCGACCATTCTGGTTGTTGGAGGGGCTGCTTCTTCCAAGCAGTCGGGTACGTGGTGGGACCTTCCTGCCGCAGCAACCTAGGGTCTTGTTCCTAGCTCATTTCTGTTCTTGCTTCCGTGGGCCGTCTAACTTCACTACTTGACCAGTAGCCTTAGGCAGCCTAGTCCGATTCTGAGGTAGAGAATTTTTCCCGGCTTCAACACTTGGTGCGGTGAGCGTGGATAACAGCCAAGGAGGAAAGTTTCGTGGTTGAGAAAGATGGTCAATGGCGGCGATCAGGGCGAGTTGGCGGACAACTTGGCAGGAGTTAGCACCTCAGAGCGAGGTGGCGAGTTTGTAACGGTAGCTTCTTTTGAGGAGTTCGCGAAGAGGATGGAGAGGGTGATACTCGTCGGGTTCTCCAACCCCCCTGAGGTCACGACGACTTCTCCCCGTCGCCTGACGCCACCGGGCAAGGAAGTCCAGACCCGGCGAGCTGGAAAGGAGCCCGCTTGGGCAAGAGAGGAGTGACTGATGTCGTCGCGTCAGCAACCTGCGAATAGCCAGGGCACCAGGTTCCGAGATCCTGAAATCTCGGCGAGGTGTAGGGATACTCGCCGATGGAGCGAGTGTGATTACTCAAGCAGGGAGGATACTCGCCGCCGTCACGAAAGGAGGAGCCCCTTCTGCGACGAGATCCTCGCGGCCCCCGTCCCCGACAATTTCCGAGAGCCCGCCCTCACCTACTACTTCGACAAGGATGACCCGGTAAGGCATCTTCAGTGGTTTGAGGACGTGGTCTCCATCCGCAACATGTCCGACGCCTTCAAATGTCGGTTCTTCTCCATCACCTTCAAGGGTAGTGCGAGAGACTGGTTTCACCAGCTGCCAGCAGGTTCCATCTACTGCTTCTCCGACCTTCTTCTGGGCCTCGTGGCGAGGTTCGCGACATCCAAGAAACGGAAGAAGGAAGCAACGACCCTTTTTAAAATCGTGCAACATGAAGGCCTGAGTCATTACATCGACAGGTTCCAGAAGGAGGTCTTGGAGGTGGAGGAGGTAGATGGGTTCACCTTGATGGTAGCCCTCAAGTTCGGCCTGAAGCAGGGGCTGTTCAATATAGAGTTGAGGCATAAACCGCCTAGATCGTTCGAGTAGATGGTGGAAAGGGCGAACGTCTTCATTCAGGGAGAGGAGAGGAACAAGGAGTTCTTGGCAAGGCTGGACGGGGACACGCCGTTAGGGGAAAACAGGGGAAGATTGCTGGAAAAGGAGAGGCGGCCAGAGAGGCATGACGATAGAAGGCGGGAGGAGCCGAAAAGGAAGGAAGAAAGGAAGAGAAGAGCTCAGGAGGGTGGAGGAGAGGAGGCAGGAGAGGCCTCGAAGGTAGGAAGAGAGGAGGCCCGCCAAGGCTCCAGAAGGAAGGGGGAGGAAGGAAGATTCCAGTACCCGAGAGATCGCCCCTAGTGGAGGCGACTTGTCCGACAGGAGGAAAGGAGGAATAACAACCAGAGGGTGCAAGGTGGAGGAAGAAGGGAGACGATGGCTGTCGCGCGACAGACCAATAAGCGTCGGCGAAGGGAGGAGCGTCGGGAGAGACGGCAGGAGGCGACTATCCCCCTCTACTGCGATATCCATCGGGTAGAGGGGCATGGGACCTTCGCTTGCCTAGAGTTTTGGGAAGCAAGGAGAATGCTAGAAGCAACGAAGGCGGAGAGAGAGCAGCCGAGGCAGGAGGCCCCAGTGGGGCAAGTAGCATTCCAAACTCCGCTGAGGAGGAGGAATGAGGATAAGGTCGACCAGGGAGGTCGAGAAAATGTTATTCCCGGTCCAGGAGGCGGGCACGTTGGGGTGATTAATGGAGGTGCCGGGCTTGGAGCTTCCCGCAAGGGTAGTCTCCACCAGATCTACAGGAAGAGCATCGCCTCGACGTCACAGACTCCTCCGCTTCTGAACGAGATAACCTTCTCGGAGGAGGACATGCTGTGGAATGAGAACCCTTTCCACGACGCGTTGGTGATACAAGCTGCAATCGAAGACTTCACCGTCGACCGGATCCTTGCGGATAACGGGAGTTCGGTGAATGTCATCTTCATGAGAACATTCGTCGGGCTTCAGGTGGAGGCGTCCAGGGTCCAGGCCGCGGATGGACCTCTCTTTGGCTTCTCAGGAGAGAAGAAAGAGGTGGAAGGGGGAGTGGAGCTGCTGGTCACTCTCGGAGGTACTTCAATCCGATGTCGATTCGTCATCGTCAACGCGCCCAGTGGCTACAATGCCATCTTCGGGCGGCCCCTTATCAACTATTTCAAGGCCGTCCCGTCGTCATACCACCAGTGCCCGAAGTACTGCCGAGATGACATCCAAGTCAGGATCAGGGGAGATCCGAAGGCCTCCAGGGAGTGCTACCTGAACGCGGTCAACACAATCAGCTGGATGGGTGACGCAGAAAGGCTGGAGAGGATGATGGAACAGGAGAAGGGCCTGCAAGCTGCTGAGGAGCTAGAGGAAGTGGAGGCGATCTCCCCGAGAGAAGAGCCTGAGCTGCTGAAGGTCGGAGGATCCTTGCCCCTGGAGGGGAAGGTGGAGATGGTTGCTTGCCTACAGGAGAATGCTGACATCTTCGCTTGGAGCGCTGCTGAGATGCCGGGGATTGATGTCGATATCGCCTGTCATCGCCTCAACTTGGATCCCGCGGTAGCTCCAGTTCGTCAAAAGCAGAGGAAGAGCGCCACCGCGCTGGCTGGGCCAATCCGGGAGGAAGTAGGGAAGCTGCTAGAGACGGGGTTTGTCTCGGAGATCCAGTATCCAGGCTGGGTCTCCAATGTTGTAATGGTGAAGAAATCCGGGGGGGGGGGGGGGGGGGCTGGAGGCTATATATCGATTTTTTTTATGTTGAATAAAGCTTGCCCGAAGGATTGCTACCCTTGCCTCAAATCGACGCGCTGGTTGATTCCACCGTCGGATTTCCCGTGATGAGTTTTCTTGATGCTTTTTCAGGATATCACCAGATCCGGATGCATCCCCCCGATTGCCGCGATGTTTCCTTCATCACCAACGACAACTGTTATAGCTACAAGATGATGCCCTTCAGGCTCAAAAACGTTGGCGCGACGTATCAAAGAATGATGGACCAAGTCTTCAAAGAGCAAAAGGAGCGGAATTTAGAAGTCTATGTGGACGATCTTCTTGTCAAGAGCAAGAGCGTCGCGGAGCACATAGTGGATCTGGCGAAGACTTTTGCCACCCTGAGGAAGTATAAGATGCGGCTCAACCCGGCCAAGTGTGTCTTCGGCGCGGGAAGGGGAAAGTTCTTAGGTCACCTCCTCACTCCCCGGGAGGTGGAGCCTAACCCCGACAAAGTAAAAGCCATCCTGGAGATGGCCTCTCCGAAAGATTCCAAGGAAGTCCAAAGGCTGGCAGACCTTAGCCGTTATCTCTCCAAGGCCGGAGAGAAGTGCTCCCCGTTCTTCAAGGCCCTTCGGGGTAATCAGAAATTTGAGTGGACTGCGGAGTGTGAGGAGGCTTTCGAAAAGCTTAAGCAGCAGCTGACTCAAGTTCCTCTCCTCCAAGGTCCGCAAGGCGGCGAGGACCTCTTACTCTATCTGGGAGTAGGGGCCGAGGCGGTTAGTTCGGTGTTGGTCCGAGAAGAAGGAAGGAGGCAGCTTCCCATCTATTATGTGAGCCGGGTGCTGCGGCAAACAGAGACGAGGTATCTTATTTTGGAGAAGCTAGTTTTTGCTTTGGTCGTTTCGGCTCGGCGGCTCCGTCCGTATTTTCAAGATCACTCCATCAAGGTAGTCTCCGATCATTCCCTAAGGAGTATCTTGGATGGAGTGGAGCATTCTGGCAGGTTGGCCAAATGGGCGGTGGAGCTGAGCGAGTTCGACATCTCTTACTCTCCAAGGGTAGCGATCAAGGCGTAGAAAGTGGTAGATTTCCTGGCCGACTTCTCGGCCGAGGTGGAGGTAGACGTGGGCGCTTCCAGCCCAGTCTCTTAGAAGATGTTTGTGGACGGGGCTTCTGGCAAACATTCCGTGGGAGCTGGAGTCGTGCTGGTTAGCCCCCAGGGAACCAGGATCGAGCAGGCCGTCGAGATCCTCTTCCCGATTACAAACAATCAGGCGGAGTACGAAGCCATGGTGGCTGGTTTGCGTCTCGCCAAGGAGATGGCAATCAAAGACATCCGAGCTTTTACCGACTCAATGGTGGTCGCGTCCCAGATTCGGGGAGAGTTCGAAGTCCATGATCCCACCTTGCAGCGGTACCTTGTCAAGGTTAAGGGTCTGATCGGGGGGTTCCAGTCTTTCTTCGTCGAGCATGTGTCCCGAGAGGACAATTCTGAAGCCGACTACCTTGCCAAGTACGGTCCCTTGGCCGGGGGAATTGTCACCGAGCTGTTTCGACCGTCCATCGAAGAAGGGGAAATGATGGAGATCGAACAACGAACCTCGTGGAAAGATCCGTTCGTTACGTTCTTAACAATGGGTCAGCTACCCTCAGACGGGCAAGATCAAAGAAATTTTCGGTATAAGGCCGCGTACTACCTATTACAAGATGACGAGCTTTACCACAAGACCATCTCGGGCCCCTTGGCCAGATGCTTGTCAGAGATCGAGGTCCCCTGAGTTCTCGAGGAAATTCATTCAGGGGAGTGTGACAGCCACTCCGGGACTCGTACTCTGGAGCAAAGAATTCTAAGGCATGACTACTTCTGGCCCACCATCTGCAAGGACGCGGAAGCCTTCTCCGAAAAATGTTCCCAATGTCAGTTCTTCGCGCCTCTTCAACTTCAACCAGCTTAACACCTCCGCTCGATCACCGCTCCATGGCTCTTTGCCATCTGGGGGATGGATTTGATCGGCCCTTTCCCTCAAGCCAGTGGACAGAGAAAGTTTGTACTGGTGATGATCGACTACTTCTCCAAGTGGATCGAGGCTAGGGCTTTTACCAAGACCACCTCCCAGATCGTTAAGAACTTCATTTGGGGAGAAATTGCATGCAGATTCGGGATTCCTCTGGCCATTGTCACCGACAATGGGCCGCAATTCGCCAGCTTGGAGCTGGAGGACTTCTGCAAGCAGCTAGGAACGGATCTTCGGTTCGCCTCTGTACACCATCCTCGGAGTAATGGACAAGTAGAGGCCGCTAACAAGCTTATCATCAACCTGCTGAAAAAGGTCACCAATCTCAAAGGGAACTGGGCTGAGCAGCTCCCCTCGGTCCTATGGGCTCTGAGAACAACTCCAAACTCGACCACGAGGGAAACGCCTTTCAAGTTATCCCACGGGTCTGAGGCACTCATCCCGGTGGAGTTCGAGGTGCGGAGTCCAAGAGTGGTTGCAGCGGGAGATGGCGGCGAAGAATAGCGCCTGAAGAATGAAGATGCCCAAAGGCTCTCTCTGGACTACGTCGAGGAGCTTCGTGAGTTGGCATCCGTGCGTCAGGAGGAGATCAAGAGGCGCATGACGAAGCACTTCGACAAAAATGTCCGCCTCAAGCATTTCCTTGCAGGAGATCTGGTCATGAAGAAGGTGGACGCCGCAGGGCTGGGGGCCACCGTCGGCAAGCTACATCCCAACTGGGAAGGGCCCTTTATCGTCTAAGAAGCCCTGACTACGGGAGGCTATTACCTACAAGATCAAGCGGGGGAGCAGTTGAATGGAACCTGGAGTGGGGACGACCTGAAAAGGTTCTACCCCTAGTGGTAACACATGTATCAACTTTGTAAACATATTTCTTGATATACAGTGGCGGCCAGGTTTCTCTCTTTTTATGCTAATCTACCTCGAGACTTCTGAGTGCTTCCAGGATCCGCCTCGCAGTTAACTCCGGGAACCGGTGGTCGGTTTGTTCCTCGTAAATAGCCCAGGGTGGGAGATAGGACGATGCTTCGGGACTTTAAGCGCTCTTATAAGACCGAGCCTCTGCATTGTCGGCCGAGATCAGCCCCCCCTTGCATGTCGGCCTATGTCTCCCCGAGTGCATCTCTCTTCCAACTGGAGGAACTACCAGGAACCAACTTGTGACCTAAACTCCCGGACTCGAGGAAAGGTCGACCTCGCCAAGCAATCATAAGAAGAGGAATTTAAATTATTGTCAAAGCAGGATAACCTGTCGAGGAAATGACAGGGATAAGCCCAAAGGTGTATGTTGGTTCCGAGTGCGTCCTAAAGGACCCTCGATGAAACATCACCCTCCGCCCAGACGCTGGCACTCATAGCCATTAAGCGTGGGTGAAAGCGATCTACGCTGACAGATCGGAATGCGAGTCTTCGATCCGTTCCTCCTAAATAGCCCAGTGCGAAAGATAGGACGATGCTTCGGGACTTTAAGCGCTCTTGTAAGACTGAGCCTCTGCATTGTCAGCCGAGATCAGCTCACCCATTGCATGTTGGCCTATGTCTCCCCGAGTGCATCTCTCTCCCAACTGGAGGAATTATTAGGAACAGGTTAGGATGTCGACTTCCCGATTCAACGGGTTCGAGAGCGTCCTTCTTAAAAAGAAAGATTATCTTCTCGCCGAAAACGTCGATGCAATTAATCCAATTGTCGTCTCTCATAGACAACTGGATAGCATTGCACTCCAAGAAGGCCTCAAGTGGCAGGGTAAATGTAAGTCCGTGTCCCTGCACGAGCTCCTCTCCTGCATACCGGCCATTGAACTTCCTCGAGGAGATCAAGTTCCTCGTTGGAGTGATGCCGTAGCCCGTCAACTCTGCACGAGCTCCTCTCCTGCAGACCGACTACTTGCCTCCCCGAGTCGACTCTCCACCCCCGGTTGAGCTTGACTCCCGACAAGGTGTCGACTCCAAATAGAAGGCCTCGAGTGGCAGGGTAAACGTAAGTCCGTGTCCCTGCACGAGCTCCTCTCCTGCATACCGACCATTGAACCTCCTCGAGGAGATCAAGTTCCTCGTTGGAGTGATGTCGTAGCCCGTCAACTCTGCACGAGCTCCTCTCCTGCAGTCCGACTACTTGCCTCCCCGAGTCGACTCTCCACTCCCGGTTGAGCTTGACTCCCGGCAAGGTGTCGACTCCAAATAGAAGGCCTCGAGTGTCAGGGTAAACGTAAGTCCGTGTCCCTGCACGAGCTCCTCTCCTGCATACCGGCCATTGAACCTCCTCGAGGAGATCAAGTTCCTCGTTGGAGTGATGCCGTAGCACGTCAACTCTGCACGAGCTCCTCTCCTGCAGACCGATTACTTGCCTCCCCGAGTCGACTCTCCACCCCCGGTTGATCTTGACTCCCGGCAAGGTGTCGACTCCAAATAGAAGGCCTCGAGTGGCAGGGTAAACGTAAGTCCGTGTCCCTGCACGAGCTCCTCTTCTGCATACCGGCCATTGAACCTCCTCGAGGAGATCAAGTTTCTCGTTGGAGTGATGCCGTAGCCCGTCAACTCTGCACGAGCTCCTCTCTTGCAGACCGACTACTTGCCTCCCCGAGTCGACTCTCCACCCCCGGTTGAGCTTGACTCCCGACAAGGTGTCGACTCCAAATAGAAGGCCTCGAGTGGCAGGGTAAACGTAAGTCTGTGTCCCTGCACGAGCTCCTCTCCTGCATACCGGCCATTGAACCTCCTCGAGGAGATCAAGTTCCTCGTTGGAGTGATGCCGTAGCCCGTCAACTTTGCACGAGCTCCTCTCCTGCAGACCGACTACTTGCCTCCCCGAGTCGACTCGCCACTCCTGGTTGAGCTTGACTCCCGACAGGGTGTCGACTCCAAATAAAAGGCCTCGAGTGGCAGGGTAAACGTAAGTCCGTGTCCCTGCACGAGCTCCTCTCCTGCATACCGGCCATTGAACCTCCTCGAGGAGATCAAATTCCTCGTTGGAGTGATGCCGTAGCCCGTCAAATCTGCACGAGCTCCTCTCTTGTAGACCGACTACTTGCCTCCCCGAGTCGACTCTCCACCCCCGGTTGAGCTTGACTCCCGACAAAGTGTCGACTCCAAATAGAAGGCCTCGAGTGGCAGGGTAAACGTAATTCCGTGTCCCTGCACGAGCTCCTCTCCTGCATACCGGCCATTGAACCTCCTCGAGGAGATCAAGTTCCTCGTTGGAGTGATGTCGTAGCCCGTCAACTCTGCATGAGCTCCTCTCCTGCAGACCGACTACTTGCCTCCCCGAGTCGACTCTCCACCCCCGGTTGAGCTTGACTCCCGGCAAGGTGTCGACTCCAAATAGAAGGCCTCGAGTGTCAGGGTAAACGTAAGTCCGTGTCCCTGCACGAGCTCCTCTCCTGCATACCGACCATTGAACCTCCTCGAGGAGATCAAGTTCCTCGTTGGAGTGATGTCGTAGCCTGTCAATTCTGCACGAGCTCCTCTCCTGCAGACCGACTACTTGCCTCCCCAAGTCGACTCTCCACCCCCGGTTGAGCTTGACTCCCGGCAAGGTGTCGACTCCAAATAGAAGGCCTCGAGTGGCAGGGTAAACGTAAGTCCGTGTCCCTGCACGAGCTCCTCTCCTGCATACCGGCCATTGAACCTCCTCGAGGAGATCAAGTTCCTCGTTGGAGTGATGTCGTAGCCCGTCAACTCTGCACGAGCTCCTCTCCTGCAGACCGACTACTTGCCTCCCCGAGTCGACTCTCCACCCCCGGTTTAGCTTGACTCCCGACAAGGTGTCGACTCCAAATAGAAGGCCTCGAGTGGCAGGGTAAGCGTAAGTCCGTGTCCCTGCACGAGCTCCTCTCCTGCATACCGGCCATTGAACCTCCTCGAGGAGATCAAGTTCCTCGTTCAGAACGTTACCATAGTTCGTCAACTCTATACGATTTTCACTCCTACAGACCGACTACTTGCCTCGACGAGTCGACTCACACCACTCTAGTCGGGCCTGTCTCCTGAAAGACAACTATTCATCATCTGCCGAGCTCGGATCCTAATTAGGCTGGTGCGAATATGCTTTGGGTAGGTGCAAGTATAGCTCGGGCGAGTAGGCGAGTATGCCCCAAAGGAGCAGGCGAGTATGTCCCGAGCGAGCAGGCGAGTATGTCTCGAGCGAGCAAGCGAGTATGCCTTGGGCCCGTAGGCGAGTATGTCTCGGCGAGTATGCGAATAGGTGTTCATGCATATATGCTTATGCGAGTTGGTAGAACAAGTACGCGTCACGAGCACTCCTCCCCGAACCTATGAGCCTAGCGAGCAATATCAATCAGCATGCGAGAAACAGATAGAATGAAAACTTGTATAAATATATCAAGTGTACAAGTTACAAAAGGGTCAAAAAATTATTACATCCAAGCATGACAAATATCAGCGAGCAACTAGACTCGTCGTCGCCAGTATCCGGCTGATATTCGTCATCTCCGACGTCTACATCCTCTTCTTCTTCCTCGCCATCCTCTTCGCTGTCGCTGCCGCTGCCGCTGGAACTGCTAGAGCCCGTCGACGGGGAAGGGACGCGATCGTCTCCTCAGCGAGCAGTTCGGGGATGAGCTCGTCAACAATGAGCTGCTTCTCCCCTTCGACGAGCTGCCCATTGATTCTCAGCCGCGCGAGCATTATGTTCCCCGCCGCCCGCGCTATCTCGCGACGGACGGATGACTTCTCCTCCCAAAGAAGTCGGGACCGCTTGACGGCCCACTGAGGATCGTCCTCCGGCAGCGGCGCCTCCGACAACAGAACAGAGGAGCTCGCGCGTCCCTCGGCGGCGACCAGCCGAGTCTCCATCTCGGCAGCACGAACTTGAGCCGCCTCCAGCTCAGCTTGCCAGGTGGCGAGCTTCTCCTCGCACTCGGACAGCTTCTTCGCAGCCTCGATCTCGGCGACCTGCGAGATATCAACCGTCAACGAATGACCAGTCGAGAATCATCCAATGTCACCAACGGAAAATGACTTACCTTATAGTCCTTCCAACGGACCAACTGCATGCCGAGGTCTATAGCCTTCTTGGAGACGATCTTCAAAGCCTTCGTCGTCTCCAACAGCTTATTGGCCGTGAAATGCCCTAACTCGGCAGATCGCGCGAGCGAGCATGCAGACTGATTGGCGAGCTCCGACGGGCCGAGCTCCAGCATGGACTCGGCATCGACTCGCCCATACAAGGCATGGAGGACGGCGAAGGCCTCCCCCTTGTCCTCCCAATCCGTCGACCAAGACGGGAGGTTTGTGCTCAGCGACACCAGGTGCTCATCTGCCGACCAGGTCACCAGCGGGCGACCATAGGTATCCACCACCCCTCGCCCGAGGTTGTAGTTTGGGTGGAAGCGGGGTGTCCGAGCTTCCAGCGGCGACTCCTGGTCGTCAGTCTGAGGCGACGACACTTTCGCCTTCTTACTCGCAGGCCCAGGCGACCTGACTTTCTCCTTCCCCTTGGCGATTTTCTTCCTCTCCCCAACATCCGGCGGGGGGTTGGCTTCAGTAAGAGGGGTGGCGACTTCCTTCGCCGGAGGAAGCGGCTTGTCGGGAAGCTCATTGGCCACTGCAAAGAGCGCGCGACATGATTAGTGCGAGATTCAATAAATAGGAGCGAGCAAGAGAGTATACACCATCTCGCTCAAGTCTTACCCTCGTTGGGATGGATCGCTTCGAGCGAGTTGACGTTGAGCCGCCAGTAGATAACGTCAAACCGGCGACCTCGGAAGGATTCGAACAACTGCTCGTGAATACCTTCCAAGATCGGCGGGAGAAAGACGACATCGGCGGGTTGGTGCGGCATTCCCTGAAGTCCCCCGAAGTCGTCGTGAACGACAACCAGCTGCTCGCTCCAGCGGTGGATTTTGTTCGCGGTCCCCACCAAAGTGCAGACGTGGCTGCTGAAGTAGACGACCCCCTCCGAAGTCGCGGCAAAGGCGAATATCCGGAGGAACACGGATAGGTCGAAGGCGATCCTCTCCTCCCGAAGGTAGCAAAGGAACCCCATGATGATCGCCATTCCGTTGGGATTGATTTGCGCGGGAACGATCCCGAAATACCGGAGGATCTCGCAGTATTCGGGCCAGAAGGGAAGTCACAGGCCGGCGTCAAAATGGCGCAGCGACAACACCATCGCGCCCTCAACATAAGTGTTGAGTCGCTTGCCGCGAGCAGAGAGCCTTGCCGAGTATCCCTCCGGCAGGAGGCGCTCCCTGAATGCCTCCAAGTCCTTTTCTGAGGTGATCGACTTCTTAAAGGCCGCATCAGCGAAGTTGATGGCATGAGCTCATCGGCGAGCATTGGCATCATCGCCGACCATCTTTGCGAGCTAACTAAGAGAAAAGGAGCGAGGTGAAGAAGAAGGAAAGAAGAAGCGAGCTGAGGGGTTACTCGCGAGGTGTGTTGAGAAATTCGCAGCAGCGTACTTATTTCATACCTACTCCTCCTATTTATAGACAAAGACAAGGGGGGGGGGATCCGTCTCGGCGAGTATCAGTCGAAGTCGCGGCGAGAAAATACAACCTTCATCAACCCTCCCCGCACGATACGGCAGGGGATGTCGCGACATTCACCAGAACCTGCATAATAGACTCGGCACACCACAGAATAAACCGGGAGGAACAAGCGGCGAGATGCAGATTCGCTTATTAAAAAGGTAATAAAGTTTATTACAAAATCGCCTACGGCTAGTTCAACATAAAAGAGAGAATAATTCTAAGTCCTAGGTGGTCGCTCCGGAGGGTGAGGATGTCGCCCGGCCTAGCCCATCTCGCGCGCCCGCCGGAAGTGCTCCGTCGCCAGCGCCATCGCATTGTCGCCAAGCCGCAGCTGCTCCTCAATCCTCATCAGCCGCCCCACGGAGCCCATACTCGCCCGGATATCGGCCAACTCGTCGAGGACTAGCTGCAGACGGTGGTTGTTTAGCGCCAGCTGGCGATCATTCTCCTTCACCATATGGAAGCGAGCCTCGTAGCTCTCCAAGGTGGTCTGGAGTTCTTCCATCTTCGCCATTCACACCTCCAGAGCTGAGATCCGGCGATGAGGGTCGCAGATGGCGAGCTGATCGAGCTTGCTCTCCAGCTCCATGTAGGCGCGAGCTGCAACATGGCGATATTCGCTTCCCGGTAACCCAATGACATTGATGAAGGCCGCCCCAGAAGTCGCCGGGCGATCTGTCATAGCAGGTAGACAAGTCACAAAATCAGAAATAAGCGTCTAAAGGATCAGAGGTAACATCGACGAAGCTTACCACGACGAGGAGACCGGGACCGGCGCGGCGAAGGGACGCGACCGGGAACATCTCGCTGACTAGAGGATGGACCACCCGAGTGATCGGCTGATCTGCCCTGCCCGTGACCTCCATAGTCGGAGTCCCCGACTCGCGGCGGGAAGTAACTCGGCCGCGGTCTATCTGACTTCTTCGGCGGAGGCGGATCCTGCGACGAGCTCGCTGGCTGCTGCGAAGTCTTTAACGGAGGAGGCGGGGGATGTCGCTGCAAGCCCGCTTTTTGCTGGGCGGACAAAGGCGGCGGCGGCGGTAAAACGGTGCTCACCGCCTGGATAGAAGCGGCGTCCAGAGGCGGCGGCGGCGGCGAGGGAGAACTCGCCGCTGGCAGTGTCGAATCTCGCTCGGAAGTAGGAGCGGCCTTGCTTGCCGGGAGATCCTTGCTCACCGGAAGGTTTTCTTTCACCAAAGAAGTCCCGACACTTTCTTAGCGCTGATATTAATCCGGACCGTATGCGCGGTCCGGAGCGGCTTATCAGCTGCCAGGGCGAGCATCGGAGCACAACTCAGAGGGGCGACGTCGAGAGGCGCGTCCGCGAAGTCCGGAGGAGAGTCTGCATGAAAAGTAGGTCAGCAAGAAGCACGCGGCGACCAACTATTGGGAAAGGGGCTGGGCAGAATGACGACCTATCACGGTGACGACTTCGATCTGGGACGTCGTCGGCTCCTTGGCGATTTCGGGATTCTCTGGCGGACTGAGGACGGCCGAGTCAGTAGCGTCGTCCAGCCCAAGGTCGCTGAGAAGCTTCTTGGTGCTGGCGGAAGGCGCGAGCTTGACAGTCGCCGCCGCGACTGGCTCAGATGGCGGAGGCGGGTCGATCGACGTAGAAGCGGGTTTCTTGGGCTTCTTGGTCTTCTTCCTTTCGGCGGCGGTAAGTCAGCGGCGACATCTTCCTCGCGCGGTCTTTTCGGTTTGGAGATGTTAAAGAGATCGGACAGGGTGGCGAGGCTGTCTTGGAGAAGTTTCGCATTAGCGTCCGACATGGTAAGCGAGCTTTGGAGATCCGCCTCAGAAACCAGGTCCCCCCATTTATAGATTTCGTCGAGCAGTGGGCGAGACGAGCAACCCAGATACTCGACATAGCGGCTCG
Organism: Platanthera zijinensis; assembly: GCA_039513925.1. Lineage (NCBI taxonomy): Eukaryota > Viridiplantae > Streptophyta > Magnoliopsida > Asparagales > Orchidaceae > Platanthera > Platanthera zijinensis. Next base: position 232,462,167 of record CM077080.1, read on the forward strand.
CCGAATAAGTGTTGAATGTTTCTTTCTGAGTTCCAACGTCGCTCAAAAAGAGCGGAGATTGTGTACAACCCGTATTCGATGAGGATGGATCCTACCACAGCCAGCTCAGCGAGAGTCAAAATCAACAAGTCAAGACAGAAGCCAAGATCAAGGCGCGAGCCAGCAGAAGGCCTGGGCGAGTATGGCGAGCTTCCCCCGCATACTCGTCAGGTTGGCGACTAGGCGAGCTACTCGCCCAGCCCGTACGAACTCCCCAGGAAGTCGCCTAGTCGCCAGGGTGGGGGGTATAAGTATGACCCCCCTCCCTTTGGATTTCCCTATAAATAGGACCCCAGGGGTACGAGGGAAAGGGACCAAGAATCTTGGATAGATACTCACGAGTCATTTGGATTCTTTTTCCTTGGAGACCGAGTCGCGACCTGCGTTTTAGTTGCTGGCTCGTTTCCCTCGTACCTAGCTCGACCATTCTGGTTGTGGATGAGCTGCTTCTTCCAAGCAGCCGGGTATGTGGTGGGTCTTGTTCCTAGCTCATTTCTGTTCTTGCTACCGTGGGCCGTCTAACTTCACTACTTGATCAGTAGCCTTAGGCAGTCTAGTCCGATTCTGAGGTAGAGAATTTTTCCCGGCTTCAACACCGAGATCAGCTATTTGAGCAGCTACAGAATTTACGGCAGGGGACACTTACCGTCATCGAGTACATGGCTCGCTTCGATGAGTTGATCGTCAAGAGTGACATTTCAGAGGAACCTATTGCCACTACCTCCCGTTTCAAGGCGGGCCTTCGTTCCGATATTCAGAGAGAATTAATTCCCCACCGCTTGGAGACTGTTGATCAGATATTCCAGCTCTCCCTCGAGTACGAGCAGTACCTCCAATCGTCTAGCACGAGGCAGTTCACTTCGTGGACTGATTCCTCGACTTTTAGGAAACCCGCTCTGCCCCAGACCACCCCGGCTGCGCCCTCACGTATCCCCGCGGATGCGAAGGGCAAAGCCATATCCATTGATGGCCAGCGATCTGGGGGCATTGTATGTTTTAGATGTTCTGGCAGAGGACACGTGGCGGCGCAGTGCCCCACGCGGAGCCTGCTAGTTGAGGAGGAGCAGGGTTTAGAGGACGAAGAGGAGGCCCCAGAGGAAGTTAAGGCCACAGTCGAGAAAGGTTGGGAGAGTGACGCCGAACGATCGTTAGAGGTGGGAGTGATTTGACGCCTCCTACACACCCCACGTGTGGATGAGGATTGACGACGCACCACCATCTTTTACACGTACTTTTCTAGTGCAGGCGGCCCCTGCAAGCTAGCTATCGATAGCGGGAGTTGTGTGAACATCGTAGCCCAGAAGGGGCTTGACCGTATGCAGGTGAAGGAAGAGCCTCACCCCCACCCATATCGTATCGTCTGGGTTGACAAGACGGCGATTCAGGTTACCCAGCGTTGCTTGGTCCCGATTACTATCGCGTCCTTTCAGGACAAGGTCTGGTGCGATGTCATTCCCATTAACGTCGCTCATGTGTTGCTTGGCCGCCCCTGGCTATTTGATCGTGATGTCACGTGCTTTGGCCGCTCAAACACGTGTGTCTTTTATGATTAGGGGCGGAAGATTACGTTGACGCCCACCCAGCCCCAAGATCGATCCAAGGGTGTGGTAGAGCCATCTGTGAGCACGAGCGCCTCGCTGCCACTGTATATTTTGAGGCGAGTCGAATTTCTGCGAGATAGCGCTGAGTCAGACGTCATTTATGTGGTTGCCGCCACTCAGGTTACTGAGGACACCTCTGTTGACCACCCACCCGCGGTGCGTCCCCTTTTAGGCGAGTTTGCGGATATCATGCCGGACGAGCTCCCCGATGAGCTGCCTCCCCCACTGGACATTCAGCATGCCATTGATTTAGTCCCGGGAGCCTCCTCCCAAACCTGCCCCATTACCGTATGCACCCGGATGAGCACGCTGAGCTCAAACGACAGGTTGACGAGCTTCTCCGGAAGCAGTTCATTCGTGAGAGTATGAGTCTTTGTGCGGTCCCCGCCCTTCTTACACCTAAGAAGGATGGTAGTTGGCGTATGTGCATCGATAGCCGCGCCATTAATAAGATCACAGTCAAGTATCGTTTTCCGATCCCACGACTCGATGACCTTCTGGATACTATGTCCGGCGCCCAGATATTCTCCAAGATCGACCTCCGTAGTGGGTACCATCAGATACGAGTTCGTGAGGGAGACGAGTGGAAGACCACATTCAAGACCAAGGACGGCCCGTACGAGTGGCTAGTCATGACATTTGGGCTATTCAACGCCCCGAGCACGTTTATGCGAGTTACGACGCAGGTGTTGCGGCCCTACATGAGCAAGTTTTTGGTGGTATACTTTGATGATATACTAGTCTATAGTCAGACTCAGGCTGCTCACCTTGATCATCTGAGACTTCTCTTTGGCACCCTTCACCAAGAGAAACTGTATGTGAATGTGAAGAAGTGCGCGTTCCTCTTCGAGTCTGTCCACATTCTGGGCTTTATTATATCCTCTACTGGAGTCTCCGTAGACCCTGAGAAGGTCAAGTCCATTCGGGATTGGCCTGTGCCTAAGAATATCCACGAGGCTCGTAGCTTTCATGGGCTTGCCACCTTCTATAGGAGGTTTGTCTAAGGGTTCAACACGATCATGGCCCCCTTCACGAGCTGTCTCAAGAAAGGAGAGTTTCAGTGGACCCTCGCCGCCACTAGATCCTTCGAGGAGATTAAAGAGAGGTTGACGACAACTCCAGCCCTACGATTGCCGGATTTTAGCCGCGCCTTTGAGGTCACCTGCGACGTGTCAGGTATCGGTATAGGTGGCGTATTGAGCCAAGAGGGACACCCAGTTTCTTACTTTAGTGAGAAGCTGAATGAAGCTAAGCAAAAGTACTCGAATTACGATCGAGAATTTTACGCTATAGTCCAGTTTGTGCGTTACTGGAGGCACTATCTCCTTCCCCTGGAGTTCGTGTTGTACTCCGACCACCAGGCCCTATGTTACCTTGACTCACAACGCAAGCTGGGCCACCGACATGCGAAGTGGGTCGAATATCTGCAGGATTTTCATTATGTTCTCAAGCACCGCGCTGGTGTTGAGAACAAGCCGGCTGATGCGTTGAGTCGCCGCGTATCCCTGTTGCAGACGTTGACTGCGAGTGTCGAGGGACTTGAGAGGTTGATGCTCGACTACCCGACATGTCCTGATTTTGGCGAGATTTACACCGCCCTATCCCGAGACCCACCCGACCCTGTTGAGGGATATCAGATCTATGAGGGATATCTGTACCGGAGTTCCCGTCTATGCATTCCCCAGACGTCTTACCGAGATTATCTGATTTGGGAGTTGCATGCGGGCGGAGCCACGGGCCACTTCGGGTGAGATAAATCCATAGCCATTGTCGAGGACCGTCTCTATTGGCCCGACCTTAAGAAGGATGTAGCTCGCGTTGTGCGCCACTGTCGTATCTGTCAGACGGCAAAAGGTAATAAGCAAAACACCGGTCTTTATACGCCTTTACCCGTACCACACCGCCCTTGGGAGGACATTAGCATGAATTTTGTTCTCGGACTTCCTCGCACTTTTCGGAAACACGATTCCATCCTCGTGGTGGTTGATCGGTTTTCGAAGACGGCACACTTCATTGCTTGCTGCAAGACGGCAGATGCGACTCACGTTGCATCCATATTCATGAGGGACGTCTTTCGACTACATGGCCTGCCCAAGTCGATCGTGTCGGGCCGCGATGTGAGGTTCATGAGCTACTTCTGGAAAACCCTGTGGCACAAGACAGACACTATCCTTAGGTTTTCCTCAGCATATCACCCACAGACGGACGGACAGACCGAGGTAGTGAATCGGAGTTTAGGGAATCTATTGCGGTGTCTAGTATGAGAGCATGTAGGCAGTTGGGACCTAGATTTACCGATATCAGAGTTTGCCTACAATAGCTCAATCAATAGGTCCACCGGGTTGAGTCCATTTCATGTAGTATCAGGATATGATCCTAGGAAACCTATAGACCTTGTCCCGAGCCCTTTAGAGTCCCGCCCTAGTGAGTCTGCTGAGTCATTTGCACGGCATTTGCATGATTTGCATGAGTAGGTCCGCCGATGAATAATAACAAGCAATGAAAATTACAAAGCCCATGCAGATAAGCGAAGGCGAGAGCAAATATTTAATGTAGGCGAGAAGGTAATGGTGCGAGTCCGCCCTGAGAGGCTCCCTTCGGGGCCTGCCAAGAAGTTAAGCGCGAGGCGAATGGGTCCGTACTCCATTATTAGTCGTATTGAGACCAACGCCTACTGACTTGACATCCCGACCAGTAATGGGAAGTCACCTTGTGTTTAATGTTGAAGATCTGACTCCATACTATGAACCTCATGAGTATGTGGACCCGAGCAGTGGAGATGCCCAGCCACCCGCACCCCCATTGTCGCTACCATACCACTCTCACACATTACCACCATCTGATGACCATCCTAGTTCACCCACTGTTGCCACCCACCCACCCGGGAATTCGTCCACTTTGGTTCCACCGCAGGCACCACCGATCCCACCGAGATCCACCTTCCGAGAGGCGAGAGATGAGAGTATTACGGAGATCAGATCCCACCAGTTTGTTCCCACCTCGGACGGACCGTGCTGCCGCTACCTGGTACATTGGCGGGGCCGCCCTGACACTGACGACACTTGGATACTACTGACAGAGCTTGATCGGCTCGCCCCCGGACTTCGACCTCAGTACGATTATCTCCATTCATCGGAGATGAAGGTTTTTCAGTCGGGGGGAGTTGATGGGGAACCATCAGATGCACCTGGAGGGGTTCGCCGCAAGGCGGGACCCACGTACATGTATTTGCGCTGGAGGACTTGATCGGATCGCCGATCGGACTCCGCGGTTGCGTCCGGGACGTCGTCGCGAGTCAAAAAACTATATTAGTTTATTTTTTTTTGATGTATTTTAAGGGCCGAATCCACCGGCCAATCATATCCGTTGATGGGGGATGCCCTAGCCTTCTTTTATTATAAATAGGAGTCTTGAGGGCTGAATTGATTCATTGTTGAATTTGGAGAAGAAACATTCTCGGATTTCAATGATCCCTCCCCGGTGCCGACGCCGTGGAACCATAGGTGACGACTCCTAGGCCGCCAAACTCCTCCCAAGGTACTACCTATTTATACCCTCCTTTTCCCCACCACAAAGCCCTCTTCCACCGCCCAGAAACTCCCCCACATCCCGCTGAATCGGTGGTTCCAGCAACCCTTAAAACAACAGGTTTTTCTAATGCCCTGTTCAATTTTACTGTTCAAAAATACATTTCACTGTTCATTTCTGTAGTTTCTGAACAGTGCCCGCCTATTCCCGCCGCCTGCTTCCACCACCCCTCCCCTTTCTCCCTATACCCACTGCCGGCCAGCAGTCCTCATAACCAACCCCCACCGCCACCTCCTTTCACCAAAACCAGCCACCCTAGAGGAGTCTCCACCCTAGCCGGCCACTCCTCTCCCTTCCCCTTCGTGGATCCACCCCCCACCGCACCGAAAACCCTAGATCTATCTTGATCTGGTGCTACCACCCTCCGATCCATCACCTTCCTCCATGTTCCTCTTGTCGTAGCCCGGACCCGCCATCAAAACACCGGATCTATCCACCTACACCCGGATCTATCCACCTACACCCGGATCTATTCCCTAGTGGCCGGATCTCTCCGTTTTCGGCCCGTTTTTCCTCTTTTCCACCGTGGGCAGCCACCTCACCGTCGCCGTACCACCTGGTTCACCTCCGATCGCCCGTCTACATATCCGGCCCTTCAAATTCTCCAGTGCCTCGGTTCAGTCCTCTACGTTGTGAGCATTTGTGGTATTGTATACTGTGATTTGATATTTTTCATTTGGTGTTTTATTGTACTGTGCTGAGATTATTGTTGCGTGGAAATTGATTTATTATACTAATAATTGCAGGAGGAGTTATTCGCCGCATGCTTGCTTTGGCCCTCCGAGCGGAGGAAACCGTTGCTTAATTGCTAAAATTAATTGTTAATAATCTCATTGTTTATTTTAATTATCGTCGTCGACCGACGGTTGCATTGCATTTAGAGTTGCATTAGTGTGTCACCCCCGCACCTAACATCATTTTTCAAGTTGGTGATGAGAGCGTTGGTGAAGCCTCTTATCTAGGAGGTCTGATGATCGATCTCCGGCCTCAACAACCTGCCACATGGTGGTGATTTCATGGCGGAGAGCTGGTTGGGGTGTGCGGGCCGCGACCCTGATGAAAGCCGCCTGGTGATGACTCCAGGTGGGCCCCCTAGTGGGACTCCAGGGTGGCGGGCAGGTGTGACGCCTGTGCTGCATCACCGGGTCTCCTCAATTCTCTGCCAGCTGAAGTAGAGTGTAGGTCTCGAGAGTGCGCTTGGTGAGACCCCTCGAGTACCACTCCCTTATCCAGAGGGTTGTAGTTAACAGATGAAGAAAAGATTTTTGTTTTTTTCAACAAATGCATTTCCTTAGGCGAATTTATTTGATCGGCAAAAGAGCGGATATGATGAATTTCTTGTACGAGTGTGCATGTACGAGTATGCAGGTACGAGTATATCGATGCGAGTATGCAGGTGAGAGCATGCAGGTGCGAGTATGCTGGTGCGAGTAACGACGTGTGAGCCTACGATTACGATTATGTGAGTAAGGAGAACGCGCAACGACCGCTCAACTCTCTTGCGCCTATGAGCCTAGCGAGTATTGAAGACCAACGAGAATAAAAGCAAGCGAGCCGAGCAAAAAGATTCTTCTTTGATATATAACAAGCTTTACATATACAAAAAACAACGATACCTTGAATAAAGGTCCGTCCAAAAGAATCCCTATCTACTTTACATGATTAACATGATGACATGCAGGAGGTCGCCGACCGACTAGGTCTCATCATCGTCAGTATCAGCTTTATTCTCCTCGCCTTCTTCGATCACGATGTCCTCCTTGTCGCCGCCGTCTTTCTCTTCCTCGCTCTCGTCCTCATCGCCAGCATCGTCGCCCTCCTTGTCATCCCCATCTTCATCGTCGTCGGAGTCGGAGGTGGAAGATAGGACGCGGTCGGACGAGTTGGACTCCTCGGCAAGCATGGCCGGGATAAGGTCCATCATCGTCAGATAGGCGGCCTCCGGACCAAGGAAGCCGTCAATCTTCAGCTTGGCGAGCACGACGTCCCCCGTTGCTTGCGCGATGCCGCGACGAATCGTGGGCATCTCATCTCCAAGGAAGCGGATCTTCTTCCCCATCCCGGAGGTGCTCGCCACTGGGCGAGTTTCCAGCTCGGCAATCTGCACTTGGGCGGTCTCTAGCGCAGCCTCGGTGTCTGCGAGCTCCTGCTCCAACCCGGAGACCTTCTTCGCCGTCTCGATCTCGGTTTCCTGCGAGTAGCAACAACGATCGTCAGCAAAACAAGAGACCAGTGGCGAGTATTCCAAATCGCGTGTCCAAGTTGAGTATACCTCATAATCCTTGCACCGAGCGACCTGAAGCCCCAGATCCAGCACCTTCTTCGTCACCACCTGGAGCTGATACTGGGCCTCGAGCAGCCTCTTCGCCATGTAGTACCTATCTCGGTAGCTCGCAGGAACGAGCGAGCAGTTTGGGTGGCGAGCTCTTCAACGTCAATGTCCTGCAGCCACAGTTGTCAAGGCGCGTGCTTAGGCGCTCCTGAGGCGACGGGCGCAGCCTGTCGCGCCTCAGCATGGCTGAGGTGGGCGATGTGCCCCAGGCGCGCGCCTTACAGGCTCCCAGGCGCGCCTTACAAGCTTCAAGGTGTTTTTAAAAAAAAAATTGAGATGGACAAAAACATGATCTCAGACACACCCGAGACATCCATATGCATACTTGGGCGCCCAATTCACTGAAATTGAGCGAATTGGGCACTCAATTCGCTGAAATTGAGCGAATTCGCTTAATTTCAGTATATTAGGCGCCCAATTCGCTCAATTTCAGCGAATTGGGCGTCCAATTCGCTCAATTTCCCTTTCCTCTCATTTGTGCGCTTCATGTGCTTCAGGCGCGCGCGCGCCCGCGCCTAGGCTCCTGGGGCCCTTTGCGCCTCGGTGCGCCTTGCGCCTTTGATAACTTAGCCTGCAACAATTCGTCGTGCATGACCATAGATCGCGAGGCGACATCATAAGCCTTGCCCTTGTCCTCACAGTCTTCCGACCAAGCGGGCAGGTTTGTGTTCAGGGTCACCTTATGCTCGCCCTCGACCTAAGTCACCAGCGGGTAGCCGAAGGCATCCTTGCCGCCGCGCCCTTGGTTGTAGTTCGGATGGAAATAGGGTGTGCCGACTTCAACCAGATCTTCTTTCTCGCCGAAGATCTTGCGGGAGACCTTCGCCCTCTTCTTCGCATGCTCAGGAGACTTAGCCTTTCCCTTCCCCTCTTCGTCCTCGTTTGCGAGGGACCTTCTTTCTCGCCAGATCGTCGTCGACCAATGGTACTCGCAAGCTGATTGGACGGTGGAGCCGATATCTCCTCGACGTCGCCAGATGGGTTGATCGTGCTTTGGCACGACCTCCTTCGCTGACTTGAGGGGTTCTCGCGGGAGAGTGCAAGTAGTTGCAAAAAAGACATAAGGTATTTAATCACAACAACTAAGTTTGATCAGCGCCAACAACAACGAGTGTGGAAGGTTCTCGCCCAGACATGTACCTTCGCCAGAGAAAACTTCCCCCAGCTCGTTGACGTTCAATCGCCTGTAGATGACGTCGAATTTCGGCCTCGGAAGGCCTCGATTAGGGCTGATATCGAGTCGAGTTCGAGCGATTTTGGCTCGGGTCGAAATCAAAATTTTCGACTCGAACTCGGCTCGAAATCGACTCAAAATCGAAATTGATTTCGAGTCGAGTCGGCTTGACTCGAAATGACTTGATTCCGAGTCGGCTCGAAATCGAATCGGGTCGGCTCGGAATCGAATCGGGTCGGCTCAAAATCGAATCAGTTCAGCTCTAAATCGATCAATTTGGCCCGAAATTGAGCAATTTTTAATTTTATTCCTAATTTGCTCAAAATTAAATTGGGCAACCTATAAATTTAGCAAATGAAACACTTAAAACCTTCATTCTTTTTATTTAGGTTTAAATTTTGTTATTTTTAATCTTAAAATAAGAATATATTAATAAATACATAATTTTTTAAATTAATTCGAATCGTATTTTGAGCGATTCATGGCTGGCTCGAAATCGAGTCGAAATCAGATTCGAGTCAAATTGAATCGAGTCAAATTAAATCGACTCAAATTGAGTCGAATCAATTTTAACCGATTCCGATTCGGCTCAATTTTTGAACGATTTTCGAGCGACTTTCGAGCGACTTTCGAGCTTCGAATAATATGCTCAGCCCTAGCCTCGACCAATTCCTCGCGCGGCCCCTCCAGGAGAGGCGGGAGGAAGACGACCTCCGCCGGCTGATGTGGTCTGCGTGGGACCCCCTCAAAGTCGCCAGTAACAACGACGAGATACTCGCCCCAGCGATGAACCTTATTCGCCGTGCCGACAAGTGTACAGACATGGCTACTGAAGAAGATTATGTCGTCGCTAGTCGCCGCAAAGGCGAAGATCTTTCTGAAGACGGAGAGATCGAAGGCGATCTTCTTTGATCGCAAGAAACAGAGGAAGCCCATGATCATCATCGCTCTGTTCGGGTTGATCTGGGCCAGGACTATGCCGAAGTACCTTAGTATTTTGCAGTACTCCGACCATAGGGGAAGTCGCAGGCCGACTTTGAAGTGGCGGAGTTGGAGGATGAGCTCGTCGTCCAAAACAATGTTCAGTCGCTCAGTCCTGGTAGGAAGTCTAGCCGAGTATCCCACAGGCAAAAGGCTCCTCTTGTATTCCGCTCGTCGGCAACTGATTTCTTGAAAACAACGTCGGCAAAGTTTCTCGAATGGGTCTGGCGGCGAGCATTAGCGTCATCACCGACCATCTCGAAAGGTGAGCAAGGAATGAAGCGAGTAAGAAGAAATGCGAGTACAGGGAGCGAGAACGGGAAGAACTAGAGATACTCGCGAGCAAGGATGAGAATTCACAACAACGTAATAAAGACGCACCTACCCCCTCTATTTATAGGCAAAGGTCGGTGGGGGGGGGGGGGTATCGGGTGCCTCGAGCGAGTATCGATCTAAGTCGCTACCTACCCGTCAAATCAGGAAAGCCGCCAAAACCCTATCTCACGAAGGTTCAAAAAAGAAAGCCTCTAACTTGGCAGCACCTGCACAATTAACCCACGGGGTCGCAAAAAAGAATGAAGTAAAAGCAGACATCAACACAGGGTAAGGAAGGTCACAAACTCAACGCGAGATCGAAGCTCGCCACTAGTATTTAAAGAATATTCACAGAATTGTTCAGTATAATGTCGCTAAGGACGAGGAAAAAGAAAAAAATACTTGAAAGAAAAATCCTAGTTCCTAGGAAGCTGCTGCTCTTGAAGAGGAGGATGTCGCCCGACCTAGCCCATGCCGCGAGCTCGCCGGTAGTGCTTGCTCGCCATCGCATCATCGCCGCGACGCAGCTGGTTCTCCATCCTCGCCAGTCGTCCCGCAGTGCCTATGCTCGGCCGCATCTCGGACAGCTCCTCGTGATGAAGTTGCTGGCGATACTCGGTCATGGTTTTTCGCTGCTCCAGCTCTTTGATCATCAGGAAGCGGGACTCGTAGCCAACGAACCTCTCCGAGAGCTCTTCCATCCTCTTCTCCATTCGTACCTCCATGGCAGAGATTCGACGTTGAGGGTCGTAGATAGTGAGCTGATCGAACTTCGCCTCCACCTCCATGTATGCATGTGCAACAATCTGGCGGTACTCGTAGGCTGAGAGGCGTAGGGTGTCGTTGAAAGACGCTCCCGGGGTTGCAGGGCGACCTGTCAAAGCAGAAAGGAAGTCGCCGCATCAGATAAAGCCGCAACAAATCAACAACCAACCGATCCAGCTACAAGCGAGTTACTAGACCGAGTAGATCGAGATCGGCGGGGGGAAGGGCTGCGACGAGTTGAATCTCGCTGGCCTGACGAGGAGCCTCCCGGGCGATCGGCGGCGTGCCCCTGGCCGCAACCACCAAAGTCTCGCCCTCCGGTCCTCGACGGGAAGTAGTGCAAGTGCCTTCCTCCCCGATCTTGCAACGAGCTCGCAGGAGCATTCGGGGGAGCCAGAGCCTTTTAAGGGCGGACATCAGGAGGGGCAGTGGAAGTCGGCGACAAAGGCGAAGGCGGCGATAGAGAAGTACTCGCCAAAGGTTGCGGCGAGCTTGTCGCAGGGGGAGGAGCCTTACTCGCCCCTGGCTGCGAGGTCTTCTCCGCAGGAAGGTCCTTGTTCCTCGCCACAGGAACTTGTTTTTTCCGGCCTTGTCTTGGGGCCGAGGTTGATTCTGATAGAGTGACCCGGTCTCGGCCTCTGATGGGCTTCAAGAGCGACCAGAGGGATTGATCGCAAGGGAGGGATAGATATGTGCTCACAGGAGGTAGTCAACAATTGAGCTACGAGCAGCAGGAGAGTGTTAGCACGACGACAATCAAGAAAGGGGCGACATCAAGAAGTAGACAGTAGGCGAGGTTCTAACCTTGCGAGACAACGAGGTCTGACTGCATCTGAGCCTGGGACCCGGCGAGGTCCTGGGCAGGAGGAAAAGTCGGCTGGAGGGGGTGAGAAGATTCGGGCGCGAGATGTTCAACATAGTCTCCCAGACCTAGTTCATCACATAACTGTTGAGCGTCAGCAAGGATCTCGGGATTATCACCAGGAGTGACGACATCCTCGATACCATGAGGTGGATTGTTTTTTTAAAAGCGAGCGACTTCTTCGGTTTCTTCTTCTTTGGTGGAGGGAGCTAAGCGGCGTCATCGCCATCTCGTGGCCTCTTCGACTTCTTAGGGACCAGGAATCTCGACAAAGCAGCAATGCTAGCATTGTAAATTTCCTTGACAGATTGCGACATCGTGTGCGAGTTCAAAAGATGTGCCTCAAAGATGAGCCACCCCCTATTTATAGAGGTCAGCAGACATTCATAGATCACGAGTAGTCCAGATACTCGCCAGAAACAGCTCGCCGAATAGGCGTTGGATGATTCTTTCCGAGCTCCTACGTCGCTCGCAAAGAGCGGAGATTGTGTACAACACATATTCGTCGAGGGTGGACCCAATGAGAGCCAGATCAATAGGAGTCAAACTCAACAGGTCAAGACAAAGATCAAAGTCAGCACTCAAGACAATTGAAGGCTCGGATGAGTATGAAAAGCTCCCTCGCATACTCGCCGGGTAGACGACTTGGCCAGCTACTCGCCCAAGTGGGCGAGCTCCCATGGAAGTCGCCTAGTCGCCGGTGGGGGTTGGACTATAAATAAGACCCCCCTTGATTTCCCTATAAACAGGACCCCAAAGGTACAAGGATATGGACTTCGGAATCTCGCAAAGGATCTCGACCACCTCTTTTTCTGGACTTTTAGCCGGGCTCTTGAATCCTGCTAGCAAGGACATAAGCCGCGAGATAGTGACCATCCCCTTGGTCGCCGGCTAGTGTCACCTTGTACCTCGCTCAACCATCTTTGGTTGTGGAGGGGAAACTTCTTCTAAGCATCCGGGTACGTGATGGGACCTCCCTACCGCAGCACCTGAGGTCCTTCTAGTTTTTCCTTTCATTTCTGTGTTCCAGTCTGCTAAGCCGTCGAGCCCGACCGCTGGACCGGTAACCTTAGGCTGCATTGATTCGAATTTTGAAGTAGGGATTTTCCCGGCTTCAATACATATGTTGTTTTTTGCTCCTCCAAGGCACCAGATTTCCCCCTACCAAGGTATAATACCCTATCGCGGATCTACGATCATCAATAGACCCTGCCCAATCATCATCTGTGAAAACTTCAATGGATAATTCTTTAGTAGGAGAGAACAAGATCTCACGTTCCGGTTGTACAACCCAGTGTTCGCCGAGTGGGTCCGCCAAGCAGGCGAGACCGGCAGGCGAGCGAGCCAGGACAGATTTTCTTCCTACCTCTTCTAAGGCGTTGAGTGAAGCTTGACCTGTCAACACCTTCTGAGCTTGGCGTTGAGTGAAGCTCGCCCTGTCGACGCCTTCTGAGTTTGGCGTTGAGTGAAGCTTGACCTGTCAACGCCTTCTGAGCTTGGCGTTGAGTGAACTGACTTCACTCAACGCTTGGCGTTTTCGCGGTTTTTTTAGTTTCTCTGGGCCCGCCAGGAGAAGCGAGCGAGCTGCGCGAGCCAGCTTGACCAGCCCGCGCTCGCCTCAGTAGCCATTCGGCCGAGATTGCCAGTCCGCCTCCGCACGAGAGAGGCGAACCGCGGGAGTCCGGCTCGCGCTCGCCTAAAAATAGAGGCGTCAACGCCTTCTGAGCTTGGCGTTGAGTGAACTGACTTCACTCAACGCTTGGCGTTTTCGCGGTTTTTTTAGTTTCTCTGGGCCCGCCAGGAGAAGCGAGCGAGCTGCGCGAGCCAGCTTGACCAGCCCGCGCTCGCCTCAGTAGCCATTCGGCCGAGATTGCCAGTCCGCCTCCGCACGAGAGAGGCGAACCGCGGGAGTCCGGCTCGCGCTCGCCTAAAAAGAGCTGCGCGAGCCAGGCCGCGTCCGCCCAGTTGAGTAGCGAGCTGGTCCCGATTTCCCCCTATGAGTGGGGTGCAGGTATCATGTGGTTAACACATTTTGGTCTGACAAATGTGATTAGGTCTGCATTTAGTTCCTCAAAACAACAGAGTTTGGCTGTTGGCAGACCGCTTTTGGCTGCAAATAGCCATCCAGAACAGCGGAGTTACGCTATTTGCAGGTCAGGTTTTAAAGACTATAAATAGGCCCAAAAGGGTACCTCAGAGGGGAAGCTTTCCAGTCCTCTTACTCTCTTGTCTTTTAGTGCTTTCTGAGGTGCCCTTAGCTCAGCACAGGCTAAGGAGGGGAAGCGCTCTAAGATCTTCCGGGTATGTGGTGGGACCTCCGTGCTGGAGCCTTGGGTCAGTTTCAAGTTTTGAGTCTTCAGTCAGCCAAGCTTGCTAGGCAAAGTAAGTGTGCGATCACCCCTTTCCCACGGGTTCAGACTCCACGAGAAGCCGGTTTCCGGTTTCAACACCGGTGAAGTTTTGAGGTATCTAAGAATCTGATGAGCAGCATCCAAGTGGTGTAACTTGGGAGCATGCATGAACTGGCTGATAACTCCAAAAACATAGGAGATATCTGAACGACTATGTGATAGGTAGACGAGTCTCCCCACCAGCCATTGAAAGCTATTGATGTTAGTGACAGGTTCTCCGCTATCCTTTCTCAATCTGTGATTTGTTTCAATGGGGGTGTCAACAGGTCTGCACCCACTCATCCTTGTAGTCTCCAACAAGTCAAGGACGTACTTCCTCTGGGAGATAAAGATACCGTGCTTGAATATGACAACCTCTGTGCCAAGGAAGTACTTGAGGTTCTCAAGATCCTTTACCTCAAATTCACTAGCCAGTCTTGTCTTTAGGTGTTTGATTTCTTCTATGTCATCCCCAGTTATTACAATGTCATTCGCATAGACTATCAACATTGTCAATTTTCTTTGTCTGTGCTTAACAAATAGAATATGATCAGCATTACTCTGAGTGTACCCAAATTTCACCATTGTTCGTTGGAACCTCCCAAACCAAGTCCTCAGGGACTGTTTTAGACCATATACAACCTTCTTCAATCTGCATACCTTTCTCGCAGATCCCTCAGAGGTGAAGCCAGGGGTAGGGCCATATAAACTTCCTCTGCCAAATCTCCATGGAGGAAGGCGTTCTTCACGTCTAACTGGCTGAGACTCCACCCTTTGCATGCAACACACGAGAGTAGAATCCGGATAGAGTTCATCTTTGTAACAGGAGCACAAGTTTCCTGATAATCAATCCCAACCGTTTGGGTTTATCCTCTAGCCACCAACCTAGCCTTGTAACGGTCTACAAGACCTTGGGGGTTTTGTTTCACCGAAAAAATCCATTTGCATCCCACCATAGCCTTGCCTTGAGGGAGATCAACAAGGTCCCATGTGTAGTTCTTCTCAAGGGCAATCATCTCTTCGTGCATAACATCCTTCCATTTTTGATGTCCCAGAGCTTCCTTCCATGAGGAGGGAATAAAAATGGAGGACAGAGAAGTGATAAAGGCTCTATGTCGGGAGGACAATGAGTCATAAGACATATAATCAGATAGGGGATGTAGGGTGAAAGCACGGTTACCTTGAAGACCTGTAGACGGATCAGATGTGGCTTCAAGTATAGTGTGCAGGAGCTGACTGCTTGTGCCCCTTCGCCGACAAGTATAAACCTGCAAAGGAGGAGTAAGACGAGGAGGTAAAGGAGACGACGGATTCACAGGTGGCTGCAGAGCTACTTGGCTGATAGTAGGAGCAGAGACGAGAGGCTGATATGGAGGAGATATAAATAGAGGGATAGTTGGGGAGCTCACTTCCATGATGTCAGTCTCCCCTGAAGGAAGCTCCCATAATAGTACTCGAATTCATAGAGAGTGACATCCATGGTGACAAAGATCTTCCGGGTCCCAGGATAAAAACACTTATATCCTTTTTGAGTGTTTGAGTATCCAATGAAAACACACTGAAGCGCCCGGGTATCAAGCTCGGAAGTATTGTGCACATGGACAGAACACACACATGCAAAGATACAATGTGTGAACTCACTAGAAGGGATATTGAGAGTTTCTAACGGTGTCTTGTGGTTTAGGAGTCGAGTAGACAACCGATTAATAAGATGCGTAGCCGTGAGGACCGCATCACCCCAGGAGTATTTGGGTAGGTGCGTCTGAAGTAATAAACAACAAGCATCCTCTAGGAGGTGTCGATTCTTACGTTCGGCGACCCCATTCTGGGCAGGAATGTACGCACACGAAGTTTGGTGGATGATACCCAAGTCACACAGGTAGCGTTCAAAGTGAGAATCAGTGTATTCACGGTCATTATCACTTTGCAAAATTTTCACAGTGACATTGAATTGGGTGGTAACCATCGTATGAAAACGTTGAAATAATGGAAAACATCAGATTTATTTTTCATGAGATAAACCCATTTGCACAAAAAAAAAACAGTCAATAAAGGTGACAAACCATTTATGCCAAGAAATAGAAGCAATCGGGCTAAGGCCCCAAACATCAGAATGAATAACTTCAAAAGGAGTAGCACAAGGAGGGGACATCCGAGGAAGAGGGCCCGCTTGTGCTTACCCAGTTCACATACAACACAAAAAAAAACATTAAAAACAGAAGACGGCATAGCTGAAAACAACAATTTCATAACAGAGACAAATGGATGTCCAAGGCGACAGTGCTAGGATTTCAAAGTAGTAGAGGGAGCCACGTGAAGAGCCTGCGAAGGAGCAGGAGCCAAGCTGGAGGGGTCAAAGAGATATAGTCCATAACACAGTTTACCGGAGCCAATCACCTTCCCGTCGTCAGATCCTGAAAGACACAAGAAGAAGGGGAAAATGTCACTGAGCAATGCACAGAGTTAGTTAATTGACTGATAGAAAGAGGATTTCGAGTAAATTTAGGGACATGAAGTACAGACGAGAGAGTGAGGGAAGAATAGGGAATGGTTCCTTTTCCAGCAATAGGGGAAAAAGAACTATCAACAACACTTTGTCACGACCTGCCAGAGGAGAGTAGGATACAAGGCCTGAAGCAGTGCCAATTATATGATCGGTCGCCCCGCTGTCATGATCCGTTGGGTGGGGGTGCAGCTGGTAGCCGAATGAGCACCCGGTGGCCCCTGGTGGGCATAGGAGGAGGACGAAGCAGAAGCCTCAGAGGGATGGTCGTGCATCAGACGACGAAAGGCAAAAATCTCATCGGAGGAGAGAGCGGGAGGAGCAGCCTGAGTAGACGCATCATCAGAAGCATCAGAGAGATGAGCAGAGAGCGACAGAGAATGACGGCCCGGAGAGCGACCATAACCACGACCATCACGAGTAGTTGAACCCCCTTTGGGCGACGAAAAACCGCAGAGCTTGAAACAAGTGTCTCATGTGTGACGAGTCTTCCCGCAAAATCACAGAGAAGATGATCCTTCTCCACAGACTTAGGTAGTAGGTCACGCGGAGGACGCCCACTGGGACAAACATGAGCAGCAAGAGCAGAACTATCAGAAGTAGTGTCGGTATGTAGAGTCTGGCGCCGATCGAATTCTTGCTGAACGAGACTGAAAACCTCCGATAAGGAGGGAAGAGGAGCACGACCAAGGATCTGAACACTAATTTAATCAAAGTTCCGATGCAGGCCATATAGGAATTTAATGATCCGATTACGTTCTTCACGAGCCCGAACAAGAATCTCATCTTCAGGGGAGACAAGGTTGAGAGCATCAAAATGGTCATACTCCTGGTAGAGCTGAGTAGATTCCAGGTAATAGGAGGAAGGGGAACGATCGCCTTGCCGCGAGAGAAAAATCCGCCGGCGAAGTTGAAAGATCTGAGCGGCATTTCCCCGACAGGAATAGGTAACCTCAGCTCTTTTCCAAATATCTGCCGAGTATCAAGGAATAGTTAATTCCTAGCAATGCTCTCTTGCATAGAATTGAGAAGCCATGACATGACCATGGAATTTTTGGAATCCCATTGAGACCATTCAGTGGAGGTAGGATGGGGGAGGGGCATCGGTAGTGCCGAAAACATTGCCAAACATACGGCGGCTCTTTAGAGCAAGAGTGATAGACCGAGCCTACGAGAGGTAATTGGTGCCATCAAGCCTCATGGTGGTAATTTTAGGGGTCCCGTGGTCATGGAGGACACGGTTGGAGCCCAATGCCGACATCGGTGATGATTCAAAACGCATCCCGGAGAACAAAAGATTCAACGCTCCCTTCCATAGCCACTCGAGGATAGAAACCTCGAGAAGGAGACCAAATGAGAATCAAAAGGCAAAGCCCACAAAACTTCTCATAAAAGAGAAGTGCTCAGTTGAGCCCGACAAGGAAGCCGAGGGAGGGAGAGAAGGGAACAGTGACAGTCATCCCTCACACAGAAAAAAAAATGGACGCTAGAAATCCAGGGAATTGCCTCACAAGTACATCACCCATGAGATCTGGCGTCCAGAAAAGAAATCTGGGACGGAGCGGAGGCGCTTGAGGCGGAGAGGAGACTCTGGAGGCGGGCAACGCGGAAGAGGGGAGACGTTGGGTTCGCGGAGGCGGGCGGAGCGGGTGATGCGCGGGAAGAAGACGCGAGGAGCGCCGCGGGAATATGGTGCCGACGCTGCAGACACGCGGGCGGCTGGACGAGGAGCGGATCGAGCGGGACTCCGAGCGGTGGAATGACTTAGGGCATCACAAGCTCTGATACCATGTTAAGTGGTGAGAATGTTAATTGATTACTAGGAAAAAGAGAGCCCCTCCATAATATATAGGAGGTCACAAATATAAGCATTAAATAATAATAAAACTAAAGCTAATAAAACTAAAGCCTAACACAAATAAAGATTACTCAGTAGCTGTGCTCAAACTTCACACTCAACTCTTAATGAAGTGAGTTTAAAAACACAACCTTGATATTGACTGTGATTACCAAAATACCAAATATTGAAGTGGACTCGCAAACTGAGCAACTCACCAACCAAGTTGCTATGTATTAATTGAAGCCGACTCGCAAACTGATAATTCCGGGAGTGCTTAAAGGTAAAATCTTGTGGTGATCATAACCATATTTTTTATATCTCTAATGGTACTTGTTAAGATGTGTTACCGAGCTTAAGATGACTTTAAATGCTAAGACAATTATTAAGATCAAATGATTATAATAATTTGTAATTCTCTTGGTTAATTTGTTATGTTAAAAAGCCTTTAATTTGTTAGCATATAAATTAAGACCACAGCTCTTGCACACACACACACACACACAGACCTTTAGTCAAAATTAATATGAAAGTTTCATTTTAAAATGACAATAAATGTTCCTATTTTTGGCGTGGTTGCAGATGTCGGATGTCGGAGACACGTCAGTTTGGGTTTTCATGTCGTTTTTTTATATATCGGGGATATTTCATATATCGGGTTTTAATATTTAATTAATTATATATGTAATTAAATGTTATTTTTGTATACATGTCACAACACTAACTATTTTACAACCTATTGTACTTCTAAATATTAAAATCTATATGTAACATTTAACACAATACTTTAATGATAGACCAATAAGGCAGCAACTAATAAGGTAGCATGGAGCAATCAATAATGCAACAACCCACAAGGCAGCAGACCAATAAAGCAGCAACCAGCAAGACAACCACCATGCTACAGAACTAGCAAGGCAGCTGACAAATAAGGCACCAGGGAGCAGGGCAGTAAGGCAGTTGCCCAATAAGGCAGCATGGAGCAAGACAACAAGGTAGCATGGCAACAACTAGCAGGGTAGTAGGGCAACAACAACCAGCACGACAACAACAATCAGCACCAAAAAATAAAAATGTGGAGCAAGAGAATGAGAGGGGGAGGTAGGGAGAAGAATGCACCAACTGAGAGAGTGTTGAGATCGAAAGCACCAGCAGCAGGAGACGAGAGCCCGCGAGATTGAGAGCACTATAGAGAAGAGAGAACAACCAGAGTGGAAGCACCAACGAGCTAGAGAGCATCAGAGAACCAGAGAACCAAAGAGCTAGAGAGCACCAGCGAGCAGGGAGAAGAAAGAACCAGAGAGATAGAGTGCCGACAGCGCACGAGAGGGGGAGAGCACCAACGAGCTAGAGAGCACCAGAGAACCAGAAAACCGGAGAGCTAGAGTGCACCAGCGAGCAAGGAGAAGAAAGAACCAGAGAGATAGAGTGTCTGACGCACGAGAGAGAGAGAGTGAGCGAGAACACCAACAGAGAGCACGAGGGAGAGCTAGGGCAGGAGCGGCGTAGTGAAATGAACCGCGCGGGGGTCAGGGGGAGTTAAATCAGTGGTCCGTCGATTATAAAAAAAATAAAAAATAATTAAACAAAAAACGGGCGATATGCCCGTTTTTTGGGGCCAGTAGATCAGTTAAAATCGATATATCCGCCCGTTTTTTTTCAAAACACCACGAACAAAACTTAAAATGGTTTCATAGCGTTTTAACTCTCAAACCTTCATGTTGGCCGAAATGTCGGACGATATCCACAACAGAGATTTTAGGACTCATTGTCTAGCAGAGTTAAATTTGTCTAAATGACTATTCAAACAATCAATATATAAATTATTGTACAAGAGATCATTTTCGGAAACCAACAATTACTTGGTCAAAAAATCACATGTCTCAATATTTGTAATAACCATTTAGATATTAATTTTATACTAAAAAAAATAGTTAATCATCCGGATGACATCAATCGTCCATACAATCTATGTAATGATGGAGAATACCTGAGGATGAGAGAGCTAACATGATTGATGTGTATTCTGATTTGGAGAGAGGCCTAATATCCTGCATCACTCGTGTTCTGGTCATCAACCGGTGACCTTATCACATTAGTTCCATTAGTTTCTCCACCCCTGCAAGCTCACTCCATAAGCATCAATCACCCCCAAGCATATAAAGTTCAGATATAGAGTGCTCCCCTGAGATAACCCTTGGAAATATATTGGCCAATTGGTTGCCAGTGGGAACGAAATGAGTAGTGATGATGTTATTCTAAATATTTCCACATTAAAATGATAGTCAATTTCAATATGTTTAGTTCTTTTTATCAAAATGAGTAGTGATGATGTTATTCTAAATATTTCCACATTAAAATGATAGTCAATTTCAATATGTTTAGTTCTTTTTATCAAGCTCAGAGTTTTATGCAATATGGATATCATCTTGATTGTCATAGTAGAGAGGAATAACATCATTGATCAACACTCCTATTTCTCCTAAAAGGGATTTAAGTCAAATCAATTCACATGTAGCTAAGACCATGGTTCTATATTCTGCTTCGGCAGATGATCTATCAATAATAGTATGTTTCTTACTTTTTCAAGCAAGTAGAATCTCTCCAATAAAGATAGTTTACCCACTAATTTACCGTTTATCACCGGAGGATCGAGGCCAATCAACATCACAATAACCAAACATGTTCTAGTAACCATGATCTAAACACTACCCTCTTCTTGAATCCTTCTTGAGCTATTTAAGAACAGTGTTGTAGATATCGTCTAATATGTCTGACACGTCGACCGACAGAAAGGTTTTGGCAGAAAACATCGACATTTAAACCAAAATGTCAATTTTGAAAATATCCCCGATATATCGGTCTTCAGGTCCCGATATATTGGTCTTAACCCGATATATCGGGCGATATCTCGCGGTCGATATATGGCGAGTACTAAAAACATATATTTTTAATTTCTTTTAAGCATCCAAGCGATAATATTTTGTTCTGTGCTACATTCCGTGCATCTCTCTGAGCCAAGATTTGACTTCTTTTCCATCTCACTCTCATTTGGTGCTCTTTATATCATTTACTGTCGTCAACGTTTCTTTTTGTGTAATTTATAAATATGCATTATGTGTATATATGTTTATTGTATAATTTATAAACATACATTATGTGTATATATGCTTATTGTGTAGTTTATGAAAATAAATTATGTATGTAACTGCACATATTTACGAAAAATGTTTATATATGAATAAATTTATTTAAATATTAAAATTCGACGTTGTAAAATATCTCTGATATATCCCCCGCAATCCGACATATGACATTTCAAACTCAAACCGACATGAACCTGATATCCGACATCTGCAACCTTGTTTACGAATGTGGAGGACTGTTTCATAATGGTAGACTGTGGTGTCATGCATAAACTGTTTGACAATAAATGTGTTGTCGGTCCCAGTGATCGTTAGATAAATTAATTGCCCACAAAGTTTTGAAACAGTAATTTCTGATCTAATATAAGTGAGTCATCATGATGTATATTGTCGTTAGATCAATATGCTTATCCACATGTTTAACCTGTGTTTGGATACGGACACCTCAATCCCAAGGAAGTAGTGTGATAAACCATGATCCTTGATCTTTAAAGTTGCAGTCATATCTCTTTTAACAGTCACACTATGATCTTCATCGCTTTTTTGATAATGATATCATCAACATAAACTACAAGAAGTGCAAGATATTCATGGTCTTGTGGTTAAAAACATAATGATTTCATGTGCTATATGTGATGCACTTGTAGTCCTACTCAATGAGATGAATGCAATGCAAAATTTTTTTTTGCAATTTTAAAATAAGAAAGCGACGATAGGATTAGCAAGCAATTTGGAGAGCAATCTGCACAAAATTAGCAATTTAATTTATTTAACGGCCCAAAACATCCAATTAACGACAACCCCGCAGTAGTCAATATAATTCAAAATTACAAAATATTTGTCGAGAAAGAACCAACTTAGAGGGAAAAAATAAAGAAAAAAGACAAAACTAAAAAAAGGACTTCCCTCAGAAACTAGGTTAAATACTATAAATTAGGTAGAGGCAATGTTATCGATCAAAAAAAGAGATTATTGCGGGGGAGATGAGAGGAAGAGAAGGGAGGAGGAGAAAAAAATTAACCATATAGGGTTACCCTTTTTCGTTAGACTTTTACGATAATGATAATACATACCTCCTGGGCTTATATAGTGCCCAACCCCAAATCAACATAGCAAAATAAAGATACAAGTCATTGCCTGACCCTTCGCGCCACTAAGAACCTTTCGCCGCTGTACCTCACAACGTCAATAAACCCGTCATACCGGTGGACGTCCTTCTCCCTCCTCTGCATCTATAACAGGCGAACCCAAAGATTAGGACAGATCTCACCGTGAGTGAATAGGTATGGTGGTGTTGGTCGGTGGAAGACGAGAGACTCCTCATGCAAACAGAGTAAAGACGGCGATAACTTGCAAGGAAGATAGAGCGGTGACGGTGTAGAAGAAATATGGTGGCATCGAAATCCGTGGAAAGACAAAGGAGAAAGAAGTCACAAAGAAGAGCAATTTTTTTTGTATGTTTAACGTACCTATTATTATATGCAAAAAAACCCTCTTCTAATTTGTTGGGCCCACTTATTTCATTTTGAAATGTTTTCTCCGCAGCTCTTCCCCTTCCCGCGGCGACCTAGCTTTCTAACATAATCGACGACGAACTCAATGCAGGGACCGCCGGCGGAGATCATCCTCAACGTCAAGTAAAGGTAAACTTCCGGCTAACCATTCCTCCACCCATTTTCGGCTGGATGTTGTAGGGGAATCTTTTTTTCGTCGGGATACTGATGCAGGACTGCGCGTAGGGTTTGCGCGCCTGTCGGCTATTTCTAGGAAACTCTAAATGTATGCAAACGGTTTGAACGGTAATTGCACGAACTTTGAAAACTAAACAACTTTAGTTTTTGTAAAACAAAAAAAAACTATTTTGTTAAAAAAATGAATTTTCTTAATAAATAATTCAATTCTAAATCCGGGAAAAGAAGGTTCGCAACTTTCGTTCTTTTCCCCTTGTCGTAGCAAAATGAAAATCGTGAGCTCCAAATACGTTTCCGTTTGGAGTTTTCGACGTAGTGTTCGCTGACAAAATCCGGGCGAAACCCAACAATGAATCTAATTAACCTACGAGAATAATTTATAGACACACACAAAGGAAGAAGCAAGTTACCCATTAAATGAGGTGTCTTTCCGCAATCGAAGTCGACGGCGATCCCGCGAGGAATTCCTCATCACCTTCGATCTTCCGCTCCGAGGTCGGCCGCTATCACACACGGGTATCACGGAATTTAATCGCTCACTCACGCACAAAGTGGCTCCACGGAATCTTTATCACTCAATGGTGTAAGGAAGCTACAAAGTAAACCTAAAACTCACTCCGTCACTCTCACACAAGTGGATCCACAAAATCTCAAGCACAAGAATCAAGTTCACTCAACTGTTTGGAAGTAATTAGCAAGCAAAAATTGCTAATTTCTTTCCCTATCCACTAACTATCACAGAAGCAAATTTTGGCACTATTAATTAAGCCAACAATTCCTTAGCAATTTTCAACTCAACCGGTCAATGGGAATAACCAGCAGCAAGAGACATTCAAGTATTCAACCACTATTAAACTCCTACAGCTACAAAAAAATTTCATCATTCATCATCTTCACCCACAAAGACTCTCACAGGAATCATACATTCAACAACCTACTACAGGACTCATAAAAAAAACTGGAAGCAAGCACGCAACATTCATTTTTCAACATCAACCATCTCTCGAACAGGAATTCAAAACGCAAGCAGCAATCTCACAATTTCATTCAACATTAACTCCTAAACAGCAAATCACAAACCAGACACGGGACTTAAAGAATCAAACAACAAACTCCAGTTGCAAATCAATGTTCAACCTTAATCGACTACTACATATAGGAAATCACAAACTCACAGCAATAGCAATCTCGAAAATTTTCATCCACCCTCTAACTGTTCATCTTCTCTGCTATTTATAGAGCATCAACTGCAGGCGGACGTGGGGCGGAAGGTTTGTTGGAGCTTCGGAAGATGCGGCGCGACATCGTGGTAGACGTTCCTGTGTGCGGCGGCAAAATCGGAAGAGGTGCGCCTGGGAGTTGTTGACGCCGAGCCCTTGCGGCGTGCTTTACTGAAATCGGGAAGGCGAAAGACCGGGCCGCTCCTAGCTGCTGAACCAAAAATAAATCAAGGGCTTATAACAATTCACGGGGTAGGCTAGACCTTTTCTACATGGGCTGGCTCTCCACCCAAACACAATGCAATAACAAAAAATGCAAACATAAATTGGCCCATCATTACTATGGCCAATAACAAGAATACCAAAATCACAAAAATACAAAATAAATAAAATTTAAAATACAATAATTAGGGTCGGTAGAGATCCGGTCGAGTGCGGCGTCGGACACTTTTGCGTCGAGCTGATCTGAGCCGGTCTCCACCATCTCTCCCCCTCTCGAAATCACTCATCTTTATTGAGTGCTCCGATCGGTAGCGTTGTAGAAGATCAGCATTCATATGCTCTAACTCCTCGATCAAGACCCAGCTGGTCTCAGTTTCTGGTCTGCCATGCCAACGAACCAAGTATCTCTGAAAACCACCATCAGCAGTGGTCATTGTCTCATCATCCAATATCTGCTCGGGAACTAAGATCTGTCGCGGAAGTCTGTCAGTGGCTCTGGGAACTGGAATGGAAGAATCTCCTGGTGCCTCATTCTCAACCTGAAAACTGTCAGTAGAAAACGAAAGAACTGCAGATGGTGTGTCTGTAATTGAATGAGTGTAGGTGTGTACTGAATATGGCTCCTCACTCTCACTCACCAACCCAGAAGATTCAAATGGAGAAAGCAAGGGAAAATCTAAAGACTCATGCGGGTAATCGTGGAATAAAGTCAGATCGGTCACGTTAAAAATGTGGTTTGCTCCCCAAACGGAAGACATCTCAAGTTCATACGCTTTCTGCAAAATCCACTTTACTATTCGAAAGGGTTCAGTTCTACGGTCAGCTAGCTTCTTTACGGTACCCAAAGGTGACCGTTCCAGATTTAGCCGAACAATCACCAAGTCATCCACTTTGAAACTAGTAGCTTTTTTGTGTTTGTTAGCTTGTGTTGCATAAGTCATAAGTGTTATGCAATTTTCGCTTAATTTCTTTATGCAAATCATGTAAATACAATGCATAATCATATGCAAACTGGCTAGTCCTAAAAGTGGGTAGCAGTGATGTTAAGTCTAGCGACACTTGTGCAGTGTGATCATGAACAACCTCATTGGGAGATAAATCTGTGGATCTATTCTTCGAATTATTATAGGACAATTTGGCGTGCGGAAGAATTAGATCCCGATTTCCCCGGTGATCTCCTACCAAATAACGCAATAAATTTCCTAAACTCCTATTAACAACCTCAGTTTGACCGTCGGTCTGTGGATGATAAGCGGTCAAAAATAGAAGTTTAGTACCAAGCTGTCTCCAGAGTGACTTCCTAAAGTAGTTGGTGAACTTAACGTCTCGATCAGTAATGATAGTTTTCGGTATTTTTCGATGTGCGACAACCTCTTTATAATAAATGCGGGCTATATGAGAGACGTCATCAGTTTTGTTGCAGGGGATGAAATACGTCATTTTAGAGAACCGATCAACCACTATAAGAATAAAATCGTGTTTCCTAAAAGTGCGTGACAACCTGTTAGTATTACCATTGTGATCTAGAAGTGGTCAAACAGGTAGCATCACTGCCAACGCAATATGAGCCCATGAGGTCGCATATAAGACTTGTTGGAACCTGAGACCGGGAGGTTAGCCTTTCTAGTAGCAGCGGTCTGGCGGTTTGGGCTAGCGACTTATCTGGTTGCTATCCTAGCGGTTTGGTAAGAGGCCGCAGTTGCGGCTTGGTGGCTATCCGCACTGCAGTCTGATCGATACAATATAACCAAGGAATATCAAATTGTCAGTCATCAGTGAGCACTTCTTAAGATTGATCTATAAGTGGTGATCTTTTAGGATCCGTAGCACTTGTTTTAAATGAGATATGTGAGCGTCAGAACTAGTGCTATAAATCAAGGTGTCATCAAAATATGCAACCAAAAATTTTCCATAGAAAAATCGAAGCACTTGATTCATCGTACTCATAATATATTGGGTGCGTTCAACATTGTTGTAGATATTACCCGACATGTCCGACATATCAGCTGATATAAAAGTTTTGCGCAGAAAACTACACAACATCGATATTTCCAGCAAAAATGTCATTTTTGAAAATATTGCCTGATATTTCAGTTTTACCCGATATCTCGAGCGATAGCTCATGACCGATATATCGGTGTGAGTATTAAAAATATTTTTTTTTCATTCTTTTAAATGACCGAGTGGTAATATTTTATTTCGTGCTTCATTTAGTGCGTCTCGCTGAGCCTCTCTTTGACGACAAAGCGGAGTAAAATTTAGTTTCATGTTCATTACTTAATTATAATCGTGTTATTACATGTTTATTGTGCAATTTATAAATATAAATTTTGAGCACAACTGTATATATTTACTAAAAATGTGTGTGTGTATATATATATATATATTTAAAATTTGACATTGTAAAATATCCACTATATATCCCCCCAATTCGACATCCAATATTTCAAACTCAAACCAACATGATTCTGGCATCCGTCATCTACAACCTTGACGTTTGATAATCCAAAGGGCATGACAAGCTACCCATAGAGTCTCTCTCAAGTCTTGAGGTTCGTCTACCACTCGTACCCGAGTAGAATCCTAATTTGATGATATCCACTGCTAAGGTCAATCTTTGAAAAGATAGTGGAACCGTGTAACTTGTTCAACATATCATCAAGTGTATGCATGAGAAATCGATACTTGATGGTTATCTTATTAATGTTTCCACTATTGATGCATATTCTCCAAGTTCCATCTTTCTTTGGAGTGAGGAGAGCAATGATCGTACATGAACCCATACTCTCTCTAACCATTCTCTTCCTTAGTAATTCTTTCACTTGCTTATTCTTCTCCTCTCTCAGTTGGGCTCATACGATAGTGATGTAAGTGTGGTAGACTAGCGTCTTGTACTAAATCTATATGATGTTGCATATCTCGCCTTGGCAGTAGTTTATCGAGTAGCTCATTAGGCTTCAAGCCATAATACTCTCGAAGCATGGGTTAGACCTCCTGTGGAATCTCAATTTTTGCTCCCACCTCTTTTCCTAGTAAGTTATATAACAAATCAGGCTTCTTAATCTCTGTCTCAAGTTTAGTGGCAGAGAACTAAAGCAGTGGTATCTGTAGCAAGCACTTCTTTCTTATTTGGCTTAGGTGGGTCCTTCTAAGAGTGAAGGACAAATCTCTTGCCATATTAAAAAAAATGTATATGTATTTAACTCTCTATCATGACCATCGTCTTATCATATTGCCTTGGTCTTCCATGATTGTCCTCTATCTGCATAACGTCACACCAAATATCATCCTATCTTATATGGCTTTATAAGAGATTCAGTCTTCAATTTTAGTTTTTTTACCATCTCCTGGGGCAAAAAATTTCTAGCACTACCACTGGCGATCATGAGAGTGCATAACTTCCCGCCCGATATGCATGTGGTGCAAAAAATGTTACGCCTCAGCCACCTATCTCCAGTGTCTACCTTAGGCGTGGTTAAGACGCGATTGATAGCTAAGAAGTCACCATCTGTGTCTTCCTTAAGCGAAGCTCTGTCATCTTCCTCTTCTGCTACCTCTTCTCGAAACTCTTCCTCGATGTACAACCCGTATTCGACGAGGAAGGATCCTACCACAGCCAGCTCAGCGAGAGTCAAAGTCAACAAGTCAAGACAGAAGTTAATATCAAGGCGCGAGCCAGCAGAAGGCCTGGGCGAGTATGACGAGCTTCCCCCGCATACTCGCCAGGTCTGCGACTAGGCGAGCTACTCGCCCAGCCCGTACGAGCTCCCCAGGAAGTCGTCTAGTCGCCAGGGTGGGGGGTATAAGTATGACCCCCCTCCCTTTGGATTTCCATATAAATAGGACCCCAGAGGTACGAGGTAAAGGGACCAAGAATCTCGGATAGATACTCGCGAGCCCTTTGGATTCTTTTTCCTTGGAGACCAAGTCGCGACCTGCGACTTAGTTGCTGGCTCGTTTCCCTCGTACCTAGCTCGACCATTCTGGTTGTGGAGGGGCTGCTTCTTCCAAGCAGCCGGGTACGTGGTGGGACCTTCCTGCCGCAGCAACCTGGGGTCTTGTTCCTAGCTCATTTCTGTTCTTGCTTCCGTGGGCCGTCTAACTTCACTATTTGACCAGTAGCCTTAGGCAGCCTAGTCCGATTCTGAGGTAGGGAATTTTTCCTGGCTTCAACACTCGATCTCTTCTAAATTATCTATATCATCTCCTTGTTATATTATATTTGCTCTAGGTGAGTTATTTCTTCTACAAGTAGCAGAAATGTGTTCATATTGACCACTTTTATAGCAAGTACTAATTAGTCTTGCTCCAATTACACCTTTACCCATTTTGTTCCCCCTTTGTATGAGAAGATGACTATTAGTCTGTTCAGTAGGCCTAGAAGTGTTGTCAGGGTGTGGGACATTATTTTGAAGTGCATGGTTATGTGTTCCTTTAAGGGCATGGGTTCATACTGTACTCATACCAGACTTAGCTGTCCCAGATCTTTGATTAACATATCGTTGTAATTATGTTTCTACTAATTTTGCTTTATGATATGTCTGATCAATTTTTCCAACATTATGTAGGGCAATTCGGTCCTGGATAGACAACTTCAATTCATTCAAGTACCATTATGCAGTCTTCTCTTTGGACTTGTCTAACTCATTCCTAACTTGCAGGGTATAAATCTTCTCAGTATACTTGTCAACAGATCGTACCCCTTATCTCAAATTATTAAATTCTTGAAATAATGTACGCTTATAATCAGTGGGTAAGAATTTTCCAAAAAGTTTTTTTTCCATTTGATCTCATTCTACAATCTTCTCTTTCACTTGTTCTACCGTATTGGTTTGTAAAGCCTTCCATCAAGTATGGGCATGACCAGTAAGTTTCAAACTCACAAATTTGACATTTTTATCATCAGGTATCTCCTTCCATTCAAAAAATGCTCATTTTTTCTACCCATTTCAAATATTCTGCATGATTCTCTTAGCCTATTTAGTTACAGGTTGCCATTCACGTTTTGAAATAGACCTTGGAATGCAAGCTTTGGCAGAGATCACAGATCCCAGGATTTCACCGGAAATCAACAAGAATGTCGAGATACCTGAAGCAGAGTCATCGCGACCAATTCTGAAGCAAATCTAGAACTTCCCACCTTTAGATCCATTCTTGAGGCTGGCGCTATAGTCTAGATGTTCCTTTAGATCAGTCATCATGAAGCAGAGCTGTTCTTGATTACATACTCCATTGGCTCACCGATTCCATGATTGCTTCTTGTTCTACAACATCAGAAAATTTTCATTACTTGACCGGTCATATGAAAATCAAGAACACATCTCCCTCAACGCCGGCGATCCTGTCAGCCATCCGGTTGATTTTGTTGAAGGCGGATCTAAGGAGAAACATCCACCGGCTTTTCGGCGTTCGCGACAGAGTCAGCCCAGAAATTGATTCTTGACCGTCTGAAGCACGGGTCATCATTCTTGTCTGAAGAACATCATCTCGGAGAAGCTCATGAGCTGAGGTGAAAATCTTCTCCATGAGTTTATCTCAGTCCCATAACTACGCCCTCAAGGAGGAATGGGGCGCCATGTAGTCTACCTTCGACGAATACATCCAAACCTCTTACCAGCAATATGAAACGCTTTCCCAAAAGTTAGATCGACTACTGCTACATTTATCCAATATTTCTCCTCATTCCCAACAGGGTGTTCTCAGGTTAATTCCCCAAACTCGTGTTCGTCATCTGACAGCTCTTTATCTGCTTTTTCCCAAAGGCAAACAACTGACAAACCCACATCAAGACTGTGTTTCTTACTTCCAGCAATAGGGACACTCCCAGCCACCCTTTTTGCCGCCACCCACCATAGCACAACCTCCTCTTTACCAAGAACTATGTCAAGATTTCGCTTCTGCGTTCATTTCCCATGTGTCATCCTTCCAATCAATGGCAGGCGACCCCATCACATCAATATTTCAAAGATTCGACGACGGGTAAGAGGCAACCATTCAACGTGTGGAAGATGAACGCCGGAATAATCTACATGAGTTTATTCCTTTATCGAACCTCAATCTTGAAGATGCAACTTCAAGGGGATCAAAAACGACATCGACATCTTCCTTGAAGGATCCATTGTTGATCTTGGTCTTCTCGACATGCCAAGTAAGTACAACAATTCCGATGTCCACCAGATAAAAAAATATCTTGGATAAATTTTGTACTCGATCTCGGCGGACTTGATAAAGTTGCTTCTTTTTGGATTGACGGAATTGTTCAACAAAAGCTTCATGCAAATACTCGCCTCACCGATCAGGACACATATTCTACAATAATTTTTGTTTTTGATCCAGGAGGATGTATCATTTCGATAGAGTCTGCACAATTGTAGCCAACAAGAACCAAATGTTGTTACGATAACTCTGTTAACATGAACATCAGACCTATTATTTGGATCTTTGCCCCTGGTGGAATCAAACGGCGTGGTCGTCGTTTTGTCGAGCGGGGATGGAATGTAACTATAGGTGGTCTAGCTACCCTTGTAATAAGACTATAAATTGGCATGTACTTAGACCAGTTAAGGAAATACTAATGTTTGGTTTTCCATTTGCTTTATCTTAGTTTAATTAAGAATAGGCCTCGGGTTTAGAAAATAGACAGCGAAGACTGCACCCTTCTTCCCTTCCGGTGTCAGCGGTCTCTCCGACGAATCTGTAACGGTTTTGACCATTACACCTTCCTAATAATTGTAAGCAAAAGATCGATAGTTACGGGTCCAATCATGCACCGACTCATCTTCCATCACCTGCTAGCAAAGAATCAACACATCTTTCAATTTGAAATGTGTTCGATCATGTTGGCCTGACCAGGAGTGATGTTTTCCACTCCATCAAGTGTTTACCTTTCTTCTCCAATCACTGTAAGGAGGTTTCCTATGTCTTCAGTTGATTATTAATTTACCTTAGTAACCGGCTTCTTATCGAGAGCTGAGTATCAAAGTTTTCTTTTTAATTAATTTCAGATGTTTTACTGTGGACAAATGGTTGATCTCGCTCCTTTCCACGTTGATCTTTATTGTTGCTAGATGAGCATAAATTTATGTTTCCTCCATCAGCAATGCCCCTATACTTATAGCTAAGGTATGTTTTTCTTTAATTTAACTAGATACGTGGTATATATACTTAATAGTAGAAAGTAACGCTAAATTTGTGATTAACCCTAACAATAAAATCATTTTCTAATTTAGAATAGTCGGGCAATCTTTGCCAGAATTTTAGTATCGGAGAGTATTATGCCGTCTTGACACATTTATGTTATGACTAGATCCAATCTCCTGACCCCTACTAAAAGGAAAAAAGATTTCACGTTCTCCCTTTCGGGAAGAGAGGATTCAAGAAATTATATTGATTGCTGCTTTCTTCGGAAAAGCATGAAAAAAAGCTCAAATGCTACGATCTCTCCCTCACCCCAAAATGAAAGGACGATCTCGTGCTTCTTGGTCTGTGAAGATGCCTTTTTAGGTGCTCCATTTTCCCATTGAGGTCGAGCCTCAATATGTGCTCGAGATATAGCTGTCCATACACTGATAAGGGGTGTATTGATTCTCAAGAAGAGAGGAGGCGCGCCCCCCGGATCTCATGAGTGAATAGAAAGTCCGATCTCCATTGGCTCTCACCTGAATCGCCCCATCTATCTGTTATGGGCCGCTCATTCACGGGCCTAATCCCGCCGGTCGAGCCACACAACATGGGTCGCTGCCCACACATCCCAACCCTTTTCTGCACGTGTTCTCGATGTGGCAGATTGTTGAGACCGGGGCTCGATTCCCAGACCTCCTTGATTTAAGCTCTTAACGCTAGCTCAAATCACCAACTGATTTGTGGCTCAGTTGGTGATGAGGGCAAGCATTAAGTGCCTCTCATCAAGGAAGTGAAGGGTTTGAGTCCCGGCCTCAACAACCCGCTGCACCGAGAACACGTGCGGAAAGGGGTTGGGGTGTGCGGGCCACGACCCATGTTGTGCGGCTCGACCGGCGGGATTTGGCTCGTAAATGAGCGGCCCATAACATCAAAAGTGCATTTTTAATGTTCTCGGTGCGACGGGTTGTTGAGGCCGGGGATCGATCCCCAGACCCTTTGATGTAATCTCTTAACGTTTGCTCACATCACCAACTGAGCCACGTGAATGAGCAGCCCACAACATCAAAAGTGCACTTTTGATGTTGTGGGCCGCTCATTTACGGGCATAATCCCGCCGGTTGAGCCGCACAACATGTGTCGTGGCCCGCACACCCCAACCTCTTTCCGCATATGTTCTCGGTGCAGCGGGTTGTTGAGGCCGGGTCTCGAACCCTTCACCTCCTTGATGTGAGGCCTAACACTTGCCCTCATCACCAAATGATCCACGACTCACTTGGTGATGTGAGCTAGCGCTAAAAGCTTACATCAAGGAGGTCTGGGAATCAAACCCCGGCCTCAACAATCCGCCACACCGAGAACACGTGCGGAAAGGGGTTGGGGTGTGCGGGTCGCGGCCCATGTTGTGTGGCTCGACCGACGGGATTAGGCCCGTGAATGAGCGACCCATAACACTATCCTCCTGAGAAGAAGTTTGGTTTCAAACTCCAATTTGAATAGGAGTACATCACGTTAATGTGCTTCGGATGATCCGCATCTCCGGTTCAGGGGCCGATGAGCACATTTAACTATCTATGTAGCCGAGAGCCATCACAGCCCAAACACAACGACACATTTATATGGGGCACGCTCTACTACTTGTCAAGAGACTCTAATGAAAGAATCTTTATTCTTTTAAAATCAGAAATTAATCTTTTAATAGTAAAAATACATGAAATTCGTTTTAGAGTCAAGTGTTAGTATACATATTTGACTTGAATATAAACAAAGTGGGCATACTTATACACACATTATTAAAATATAGATCTCTTCTTGATTTTCCTTGTAGTAGTTCTATGTAAGCTATTTACATATGAAATTGTTCAAGTAACATGAGCAGTTAAGAAATTATTAGTTTAACATCCCAAATATATTGTGGAATCTGACTGGTTGCCCCACTAACAATTCACTGTGCCACTTAATCCCTGCTTGAGTAGATGCAATGTACGGTGTCTTTTCACAAAACAATGGGAGGTACTTTAATACGAATGTTGTCGTAGCTACTAAATTGCAATAATGAAAATAATGACGATGTTTATTCTATGATTATGTTAATGTTAGTTCTTTATAATTAGTAATATAATTTGCTTTTGCCATTACAAGATCATAACAAAACTGAAAGAAGTAAAGCAAATAAGATAAAGAATAGATCGCAATGACAATGCACACACAATGTCCATGTGTTGTCAACAAAATAAAAATACCAAACACAAGTTTTATAAGAGATAGAAAAAAACACATCAAATTAGACTACTCATGTGATGATTCTATAACCAATAAACCATTTTTACCAATTGGTTCTTTTAAAAAGTGCGCTATGTTAACGTAATTGTTAGAAAAGCCCATGTAATTAGCCCATTATTGGGCCCATTATTTATTATTTTCTTTCTTCTCTTCTTTTAGTCCCACATCATGTATAGGATATCTTCTCTCCTTCTCTCTCCTATATATATGTATTCTCTCTTTTGGACACACAAGCAATACATACAAGTTTTGAGCTCCTTCAACATGGTATCAGAGGAAGTTGTTCGGGCCATGCGGTCTCCCCTTTTCTAACCGCCCGGCCCGTCTTCCCCCCCTATCCGCTTCCCCCCCCCCTGCGGCTTCTCCCTCTACTCGCTCCGGGTAGCGAGTTCGTTTTTCCCTTGCGGTTACTGTGTTTGCTAACCGCGGCTTGCCCTCCCGTCTCCTCCTCTCGTGGATCCACCCTTCCTCCTATATTTATAGCCTGTCTCTTCTCCTCACCCGTGCCCCCCCCTGCGCGGTCTACATCTCTCTACCCGCTGCCCGCTGTCCTCTCGCCGCGCGGTCTGCATCTCCTTGCCGCTCGAGTATTCCTACTCGCGGCCTCTTTGTTTTCGCGCGGCTTTCCTCTTCTCGCAGCAGCCCGCGTGCCTCTCCGCTTGCAGACTCTCTTCTTTAATCGCTGCGATTTCCTGCTCGCCACTTCTTTCCGCGTCTGTCCGCCAAGGCTTTTCTCTCTTTCCTGTCGCGGTCTCCTCCTGCTATCCGCTCGAGCTCTCCTCGCGGACTGCTCTTCTTCTCGCCCGGCTTGGCTTATCTCTCGCCCGGCTCCTCTTCTCGCCCGGCTCCTCTTCTCGCCCGGCTTGGCTTATCTCTTCTCGCCGCGCGATCTGCTTCCCTCTTCTTGCAGCGGTCTGCGTGCCCCCCCTCTTGCAGCGGCCTATTTCCCTCTCACCGCGGTCTGCCCTTCCTCTCGCCGCGGTCTGCCTCTCCGCTGCGGTCTCCTCCTCTACCCGTGCGGGTTGTGTGCCTGGTTCCCCTTCTCTCTTGTTCTCCTCTCCGGCGGTCTCCTTATCTACCCGCGCGGTTATCATGGACTCTTCTGTCGATTCAACCGGACAGCCGGCTACTGCCTCTGATGACCGCCCGCCGTCTCTTCCAGAACTTCGAGATGAACTTCGGATCACCACTATTTCCCTCTCCGGCAAACGGAACTTCCTTCCGTGGGTGCACTCTGTCCGCCGCGTTCTTCAGGCCAAAGGCCTTGTTCATCATTTGACTCAGGGCCCGCCATCTCCTCTTACCGACGAGTGGTGTCGTAATGATGGTAGAGTTCAGACTTGGCTCTTCAATTCCCTGGAGGGTAGCCTTACCAAATGGTCATGTACTAGGAGACGACCCAGGCTATGTGGACGGAACTGCACTCCTTATACTCCGACAAGGATAGCCTTCAGCACCTTTATGATATTGTTACAGAACTTCAAACTCTCGATGCTAGCGGGGCTACAGACATGACATCGTTTGTTGCTCGGGTTAAGACTCTTGCGGAGTCCTGGATCCAGCATCAGCCCTCTACTTCTGATCTTGCAGTCCAACAGGCACAAAAGGAAGCCGTTTGCATAGCTATGATGCTGGCTCGAGTCCCACCGCATCTTCAGGGTATCCAGACTCATGTCCTTGCTTTAGCGACCACTCCTTCCCTCTCAGATGTGTGTTCTATGGTCCTTCGTGTGCCACCCTGCCTGGAGTCTCTTGTTCCCTCCTCTCCGGCCCTTCTCCAGCAGGCCCTTCCTCCCTTACTGTCCACACCGCCCTCTACTCGTGGCGGCCGTTCTGGCTTCCGTGGAAGGGGTCGTGGGGGTCGGGGCCGTGGCAGGTGTTCATACTGCGGCCGGGACGGCCACACTGATGCGGTCTGCTACAAGAAACACGGTTACCCTCCTCGTCCAGCTGCTGCTGCTGCCACTGATGGCTCCTCCTCCATTGGTACCGACCTTGAGGCCGTTCGCCTCCAGCTACAGCACCTCCAGGGGCTTCTTAGCCCACCGTCGGCGTCTGTTGCCTCCATCTCTCCTGCAGGTATTACTTGTTTTTCCTCTGGTCCGCGTTGGATCTTGGACTCAGGTGCAACTCATCACATCACCTCGCTGCGGCCACAACAGTACTCAGATGCTCCTCATCTGAAGTCTATCACCATGGCTAATGATGCGATCGTTCCTGTCTCCGGCTGCGCCGACATCACGCTTTATCCTTCCATCTCTCTTCGCTCGGCTCTTTATGTTCCGGGCTCTCCGTTTAATTTGCTATCTATTGGCCGCCTCACTCATGATATGGATTGCTCAGTCACATTTACTCCCTCTACTTTTGTAATACAGGATCGACGGACGCGGAGTACCATTGGTAAGGGTCGCCTGCAGAACGGGCTCTACCTCCTCGACGCCTCTTCAACAATCCTATCCTCGGTCTTCTCTGCTGACTGGCATCGCCGTCTTGGGCATGCTCCCCTACCCATCCTTCAAAAGGTTCTGCCTGATGTATCTTTTCATGCTTTTCAGTGTGAGTCATGTATTTACGGCAAACAGCCGCGTACTTCTTTTCCTGCCCATTGTACTAGGAGCTCTGCTCCGTTTGATTTGATACACTCAGATGTTTGGGATCCTTTTAAAATTACTAGCATCTCTGGCTATCGATATTTTATGACTTTCATTGATGATTTTTCCCGCACGACATGACTGTACTTACTTCATGATCGCTCTGAGATTCCGCGCCTATTTCGTGCTTTTATACAAGAAACTCAAACACAATTCTCCACAACCATCAAAACCTTACGTACCGACAACGCTCGTGAATACACCGGCCGCGACTTTGCAAATATCTACGCCGACTTTGGCATCATTCATCAAACCTCATGTGCCTACACTCCACAACAAAATGGAGTTGCCGAGCGAAAGAACCGTCACCTTCTTGACGTTGCCCGCTCCCTCATGCTTCAGATGCATGTTCCAAAGACTTTCTGGAATTTTGCGGTCTCCACGGCTTGTTTTCTAATTAACCGTCTTCCTTCCTCGGTCCTCAACTATGCCACTCCTTTTAGCCTCCTATTCCCCTCCACTCTGGCCTACCCTCTCACCCCAAGGGTCTTTGGGTGCACTTGCTTCGTTCACCTCCTGGGTCCATCCGTGGACAAGTTGGATCCCAGGGCGGCTAAAACTATCTTCGTCGGTTATTCACGTACTCAGAAGGGCTATCTTTGCTACTCTCCGGTAACCCGGAAGGTCACCATCTCCGCCGTTGTTACTTTTTGGGAGGATAAACCGTTCTTCTGCTCCACTTTACCTACTGCGTCACCAACACCCTCTCCACCACTGCCTCGACCCATCATACCCACTACTCTGCCGATTCTCCTACCTCCCTCTACCTCACCTCCTGCTCCCTCTACCTCAGCCCCTGCTCCCTCTACCTCAGCCCCTGCTCCCTCCAAATCTCCAGTTATCCAAGTTTATACCCGCCGACATCCTCCTCGCTCTGCTACCCCTCTGCAGTCGGCCTCATCCTTGGATACACCACGCTTGGCTGATCAGGTATCTCCCTCCACCGCTCATCCTCTGGCGAACTATGTCTCTCTGCATCGTCTCTCTCCCCAATTGCATACTTTTGCAACTTCTATTTCCTCCATTTCGGTTCCTAACTCTGTGCAGGAGGTGCTTCAACATCCTGGCTGGAAGGCTGCCATGGAGGAGGAAATGACGTCTCTCTGGGCCAACCAGACCTGGACTCTTATTCCCCTTCCTCTCGGACAAACTCTGGTTGGGTGCAAATGGGTTTTCATCGTCAAACATGCAGCTGATGGGACAATTGACCGTATGAAAGCTAGATTGGTCGCCAGGGGCTTCACCCAACAACAAGGGCTGGACTATGAGGAAACCTTCTCTCCCGTTGCCAAACTCAACACCGTTCGGGTTCTAATCTCCGCCGCTGTCCATCGCCGATGGCCCCTTCTACAACTCGATATTAAAAATGCCTTCTTAAATGGCGACCTGCAGGAAACGATTTATATGCAGCAACCTCCCGGGTTTGAGACCACGGGGGAGTCTCGGGTGTGTCGCCTTAAGAAAGCTCTATATTGCCTCAAACAGTCACCACGAGCATGGTTTGACCGATTCAGTAAGGCTCTTTGGGAGGTTGGTTTTACTCGCAGTACAGCAGACTTCTCTATGTTCAGTCGCCACCGCACTGCTGGGACGGTACTGCTGTTAGTGTATGTTGATGACATCATAATCACGGGAGATGATTCGAAAGGAATACAGGAGGTCAAACAACATCTTGGTACAGTATTTCAAACAAAGGATCTGGGGCCCCTCCGGTATTTTTTGGGTCTAGAGGTTGCTAGACGGCCAGATGGTCTCGTCCTCTCATAGCGGAAGTATTGTCTCGATCTCCTTCATGACGCAGGTTACTCTGGGTGTAAGCCGATCAATACTCCAATGGATGTGAATCACAAATTATGCACTCAGGCCTCTGATTCAGATCTCTTACTCGAGAATCCTGAGTACTATCGCCGGCTAGTTGGCAAATTGATCTACCTCACGGTAACAAGACCGGACATCTCTTTCGCGGTTGGTATTGTTAGCCGGTATATGCATTCCCCGAGAAAATCTCATCTTTACGCCGTGGAACGCATTCTAAGATATCTCAAAACGGCTCCTGGTCAAGGTTTAGTTTACAAACCATCACCTACAGCTCCTACTTTGGTTGTCTACTCAGATGCTGATTACGCTGGGTCTCTTGATGATCGTCGGTCAACAAGTGGTTTCTGCACATATTTTGGAGGACATTTGATTACCTGGCGGAGCAAGAAACAAGCAGTGGTTGCTAGATCATCTGCAGAGGCCGAATATCGGGCAATGGCTTCAGTTGTGTCTGAACTAACTTGGCTGGAAAGTCTTCTTACCGATCTTGGTGTAAGACTCCATTCTCCCGCTCTCCTCTTCTGTGATAGTCAAGCGGCTATACATATTGCCAAGAACCCGGTATTCCATGAGAGGACTAAACATATTGAAGTTGTCTGTCATTTCATCAGAGAAAAAGTCCAAATGAAGAAGATCGACCTAAAGCATGTTCCCGGGACAGAACAAGTTGCGGATGTGCTCACTAAGGCTCTTCCCAGTTCACTCTTCTATCAGTGCTTGTCCAAGCTTGGTGCGTACGATTTGTACGCTCCAGCTTACGGGGGAGTGTTAGAAAAGCCCATGTAATTAGCCCATTATTGGGCCCATTATTTATTGTTTTCTTTCTTCTCTTCTTTTAGTCCCACATCATGTATAGGATATCTTCTCTCCTTCTCTCTCCTATATATATGTATTCTCTCTTTGTATTTGAACACACAAGCAATACATACAAGTTTTGAGCTCCTTCAACAGTAATCAACAACAAAAAATAGTTTCAAAGTCAAACACGGCATCCAGTTTTCATCTATGCTGATCGAGGTGACACCTACCTCTATGAGGACAAGAAGAAACCCTTAAGCGATGAGCTCAGTGTAATTCATCCTGAATGAGATTCTGAGAGATGCAACTCTCCCAATACTTTGGAAGAGGCAATCTAGTCACCTACCTCCAATGATTCAAATCAGATTTCTCTCTTTGTAATTTTACCAACACATTGATGTGCAGATTATTCTTGAAAACACTCGCCAACTTGACGATTTTTGTTGGGAGCTATTGGTAAGGTTCGGGACGTATAAGAAAAGGAGTGCCTCTCGAGCCCCCTTTTACATCAAGGAAGGAACTGACAAAACTTTGAGCAACATTGTGGATTTCTTCAGGGAGTTGTAGACCCACAACATTGACTCTGGCATGTACCAAGTGGCGCTAGTCTGCGGCCTCCAAGTTGGATTATCAAAATCATGGTAAACCTTAACCCCAAACTCTTAAGACTAGCTTATCGACATGACTAATTTGTACATCATGGGGGGAAGGGAAAACAGAGCGTTTATAATCTTGATGGAATTATTATGGAAGGTTGCACGAGGAGTCAAGATTAGTCCTCACCGACCCTGATGGAGATTTTACGAGTTAAAAATATTTCTCGCAACTAATATCCCGATGTAGACAAGTATACCTATCGAAATATAGTATATGAAATATGTTGTATTTGTCCGGGGACTGTCGAGTAATCTTACTCACACAAAATTCCTATTAATTTATCGACTGAAAATTGGTTTTGTTTTTGGAAAACTTAAATGTTGAAATTTGAAAAGTAGCAAGAGAAAAATTCAAGATTAAAAAGCCTTAGCACTTGATTGGGTGTTCTTGGGAAACCAATTATAAAAAATGCGATCTAATTCTTAAAAATTACGTTTCGATTGGAGGATTGAAAAATACGATAGGAACTCGCTAGAGTCGACTACCATCTAATTTTAATAATACTTCAAATATAATCTTTTAAAATTTGAAATAAATTAAAATTGCAATAAAATTAATCCGCAAACCAAAAGACTTGATATTTCTAATTCTCAAAAAAAAAAATTCAAAATCTCTTTATTTCCGAGCAATCTATGGTATCCACGAGCCTCTCGGCCACTAAGACGTCAATCAGATAACGAAATTTATATACTAGCAATATAAACTCGCCACCAAATATAAATCAGAAATAAATCGAAATGAAAACTTCTAAAAATTAGAGATGATAGATTATGATTTAATCTTCATCTCAATACTAACCAATCAGGTGCTAAGAAAGAGATTAGTTACTCATAATAATAAAAGAAACAAAAATCAGAGGAGAAGAAAGATTCATTTTCATTTATATAAAAAAAGAGTACAAATTAAAATAAGACAAACTACAACTTTAGAGAAAGAAAAAAACATTCATGAAATAACTTCTAAAATAAAATGCTCAACATGTAGCACTCATACAAGAAAATAGAACTCTCTAACTCTCTCTTGAAAACTTGAACTTGATGTCTTCCTTCTAACCTACCAAAGCCTTGAATCCTTGCTCCTTTTATAGCCATCATGGAAGAATCTAGAAGAGAAAAGAAAATGAAGAAACCAAGGGGGGCATATAAAGAGGGATTTAAAGAGTGGAAGTGGAAGAAAGCGGGGAGGAGATGAAGGGTGGCCAAGTGCAATGAATATAAGGGGAATAGGAAGGGTCGGCCTCATAAATTAAATGATGAAATATTTTCGTGCATGTGGAGGAATTAATTGAGGGATATGAGGAGGTGGAGGAGGAGAGATTGGCTAAATGCTATGAATTAAAATGGAGGGATAGAAAATGAAGGGTGGCCGGCCACTTTAAATGAAATGAAAAAAAAATGAAGAGGGGGGAGAGGGTCGGCCACATGAAATGGATGGGAATATAGTTCATGGTCGGCCATGTATGGATTAAATTGAGAAAATGAAGAAGGGAAGAGGGAAGGTAGGCAGTGGCGGACGCAGAGAATATTCTTAGTGTGGGCGGTGTATATTTTTTTAAAATAAAATAAAATAATAAATATAAATAAATATGTCTATATTATATTAAAATATCAAACAATACTTGATAATTGTTAAACACTCATAATTCTTTTTGAAATAGTAAATAAATATGTCATACATAGAAAATAAAATGATAAATACAGCTTGTAAAACATATATAATTGTAAGTAATTAAAATAATAAATTTTAAGATGTTACAAATTTGAATTATATTTATAAATTTAAAATAATAAATAGATGTGTCATACCGAAATAAAATGATAAATAAATGTGTCATACTTAAAAAATAAAATGATAGATACATGTGAAATAAATATGAAATAAATATTGAATGAATATGAAATAAAAAGGAAAAAAATGAGTAATGAATAAAAAATAAAAAGATAAATAAATGTGTTTTGCATAGGAATTGAACTCATGACCACATAATAGAATACTACAAACTTTACCAACTTAACAAAGAGACAAAACATGCATATTTTGTTAATAATATTATATATATTTTTGAATTCAAACAAATAAAAAACATATTTTCTACTATTCAAAAGCAATATTTTTTCAAATCAGTGTGGGCGGCCGCCCACACTGGGCCCTATGTGGGTCCGCCCCTGAAGGTTGGCCACCATGGTTTAATTTGAAGAAATAAAGTGGAGAGAGAAAATGAGGGGTCGGTCACATGAAAATGCATTCATGAAATAAATGAGAAACCATGGATTTAAATATGCAATATTTCATGCATGAGAATAATATTTGGAAGCATGGTGAGGTGACATGTATTAAAATGATGAAATATTTCATGCATGAGAAAGGTGGCCATGCATGAAGATATTTCCATGGAAATATTTTTACGTATAAAGGTTGGCAGCAGACTTACGTCGAGTCGTGCCGAAATCCCCCCAGGTCTGTCATAAAATAAAATAAAATAATATTAGTGCAAATTATATAAAAAAAATAACAAACCATATAATATCAAATTTAGAGAAAAAATATATAATTTATATTAAAATATAATAATTATGATACGCATATTTTAGTCAAAATATAACATCATCAGACCCTCTACTCTCCCGATCAAGAATGTCCCTTCGTGCTTGCCACCGCCTTAGGAAGGTCAACGCCCAACAAGGTAACCCCCCCTCCCCAACACCTCATTTTGTTGTTTTGATATTTTCTCCTCAACGCTAAATCTTACATAATTGTCCATTGTGGCCCCAACAACTGCTACACTACGCACTGGCCACCACAGCTAATGTGCCAACTCTAATGTTCTCAAAAATGCTCTAACAAGAGTTCGTGGAACTCAACTTGTTGATGGAAGAAATCCTGCACATCATTCGAAACAATCCCAAATACCAAAAACCTCCCTCGCTTAGGGCTGGCTTCGATGCTTGCAACCATGGCCTTTTTTGCAAGTACCATCACGATGTACGGCCCACCACTGAAGACTATCATTCCATGCCACTTCTGTTTGATAAATTGGTAAAAGAGGGAAGTTGTGAGATTTTATACTAGCAAAATTTGGATGGCGGGAGAGACTGAGAACCACCACAACATCCATATCCCCATCTTGAAGTGGTGACTATGAGGAACAAGACAACTTGGACATGCGGGCCGAATAAGTTCTATATATGGAGGTACTGGCCTTGAATCCTCGTGAAAGGCGATTATCTGTTGGGTCCTCATGAGAGTAAGTTGTGATGACTACACTTGTGAACTTGTTGCTGGAAGAATTTTTTTCTCGGCGCAGGGCATGCCTCAAAACAACAACCCTTTCAATGATACGATAGTGATAGAGGTTGTTATCAAGAACTTCACCGTATAGAGGATCCTCATCGACACAAGGATATAAATATGTTACGGGTCGTCACACATAGTTATCATTTTATGTACTTTTCGTTAAAATTTCAGTTGTTAGTTGATGTGAGTCATTAATATGTTGATTGAGTCCTTAATGTGATAATTGTTAGTTGGGCCATTTATTGTGAATCATTAATGTGTTGGTTGTTAAGCTCAGTTTTGTATGTCTATTTATGGCCCCCTTGGGGGATGAATGAAGCAAGCAATATTTGAGTTCTAATCATAGGTGAGATTGGTAGCTCTCTTCTTTCAAGCATATCCCGCTTCAGTAGTTCTGATAGTTCTCTGTAATATCCTCATTGTCATCATCTCCACCTCGAGTGAAGCCTCTGACGAGTTATAGACCCAACCCGTAATAAGTTGGTATCAAAGTCTTCGACATTGTCTCCTCGCTTATTCACTCTTGTTGATACCACTGAAACTTATGCTCCATCAATTGGATAGCAGACACGATATCGGCTGTGCAAGCAACTTCAGCATGCCTTCTGCAGTCAATCGCCCATCGATCAACCTATGTTGTTAAAGGCGCGCCTAAGACTCAAGACTCACCAAGCTCAGATTCTTGCTCCTTCATGCGCCTTATCTGCGCTTTCAGATCATAAAAGACTCGCTTGGGTGAGATTTATGTTTTAAACAAAAAATTTTAAATAAAGAAAGAAATAATGTGAGAACTCAATAATTTTTGCATGATTTAGTGTTTGTGAAACATAATCAAATCTTGAGACTCATAGATATAATACAAGTAACCACATTGATTATATTTTTAATAGATATAAA
This sequence comes from Platanthera zijinensis, assembly GCA_039513925.1. Taxonomy (NCBI): domain Eukaryota; kingdom Viridiplantae; phylum Streptophyta; class Magnoliopsida; order Asparagales; family Orchidaceae; genus Platanthera; species Platanthera zijinensis. Next base: position 232,506,350 of record CM077080.1, read on the forward strand.
TGTAATGCATGATTAATGAGTATAATAGATGAAGAATCTAATCAAGAAGATGAACTAATAGTTAATGTTGATTAATTAAAATGGATGTGTTTGGTTATTGTCCTTGTCTGGCGCGCACCTGTGCCTTGAGCCTTGGCTCCAATACCTCTTTACACCTCGATGCGCCTTGGTTCTTTAATAACTAAGCGATCAACCAAGCAAATGCAGACGTTGAGTCCTTCCCATTTTTGTCCAGTGTGTCAATTTCTTCAAGATCAAAGAAATAACGTTTCAGTCTTCTCCACATTACATATCCATCTCAGTCCCACAATAAATTACTGCCGAAGAATTTCATCCGAGATATTTGTTATGGGCCTATTCGAAGGTTGCCAGAGGAGTGGACGTAGGTGGAGATGACGGTGGCGTAGATACTACGTAGGTTTGAGCGCGGCTGCCTAAACGGGGCGTGCTCGAGAGAGAGACTTGGACATAAACAATGAAATAGGAATGTGGCATGAAAGCAATTATTAAGAAATAAATAATATAATAAATCCCATAATATCGACCCTTAACATCTCTCCCGTCTTGCAAAACGAGCTTGTCCTTAAGCTCGAGAGAGATCAATGGTGTCCAGTGTTATCCGACACCCTCATCGTCAAAGTCTTCGACGTGCAAATAAAAAAGCCATTTGTAAATGTAGATGAGAGTGTACTGCTCATCGCAATTGAAACATGAGCCCTGTGCGCGCCATTCCATCATCTTGTCCCGAGATAGTTTACGAATTGGTTGGGCTGGATGGCCCTCAAAACGGCCTTGTTGAATTCCCATGTCGGTGGGCACATAGACCTCCTGTTTTAGTTGGATGCGGCGATCATATAGCTTTGCCAGACTCATAACAGTCACTAAGTCCGGAGGAGACTCAAATTCGACATCAAGTCATAGGCGTTTGCGAAGTCCAGCGATGAAGATAACGACCTGCATCTCTGGGAAAAGTGTGACGTGTGCCAGAAGAAGTTGAAACTGGTTCAGATAATCGTCCATTGAGCCCGTCTTGAGGAGTGTCTTGAGGGCACTGAGGGAGTTGCCGCAGATTGGAGGGCTGAAATGCAGGTTGTCAAATCACTTGAAGTCATCCCACATCAGACCCGACTGATCAGTGAGGAGACGAGTAGCCTAGAGCAAGGTGGAGTCAAGAAGGTGGAAGGAGGCCAGAGGAAGTCGTCCAGCTGCTGGAGTTTGTTGATGACCAAAGAATTGTTCGCATCTTGTGAGCCAGCCCAATGGATCTATTTTCCCATCGTTGGTGGGGAATTCCAACCGGGTATAGCGTGGTGGAATAGCAGCTTCAGGGCGTAAGAGAGTCTGCAGTGGCGGCGCATGGAGGATGAGCGGCGGTAGTGGAACTTGACTACTGTTGACGTGATCCGTGGATGACGTCGTAACAATGGGAAGGGAGGAGGTCAGCTCATTAAGCCTGACAGTGATAGTGGTCATGTCATACTGATGCTGGGTTTCGGCGTCCCGAAAGCGTTCTTCCACGGCGGTCATGACAATATGCAGCACATCATGGAAAGCAGCCGTAAAATCTTGTGTGTCCCCAATCAGTTGACTTGCTTTCCTAGAGGAGCAGGTGACTGGACGTCTGGGGTCGTCAGAGGCGGTTGAATTTGTGTTGTCGCGGCTTGCAAGTACCACGTCGTCTCCCAATGATGGAAGAAAATACTCCCCGCAGAATAATTCCCTGAATTTAATTGGTCCAATCGGTTGTTGATTTTGAAACTTTCTGATTATGCTAAGAATAATTGATTTCCTAATATGGACCTATGTTGGAATTAATTCCTACGCGCAAAAAAGGAATTACATTCATGCGCAGAAAAGGAAAAATGATTTAATTGTCAGGGCCCGGTCAGAATAGGAAAAAATTAATTCCTAATTTCCTATGCTTCCTGCAGAAGAGAAGCGTGCGCGGCTCGATGCGGGCAGCTGAAAGCACGGATGAGAAGCACGTCCTCGAGAGACGCACGATTGTCGTTGAAGCAGAAGAGGCCACCGGCGGTAGGAGCGACTCGATGCGGACGGCTAAAAGCGGACACCTGGAAGTGTCGGCGGTGGATGTCGAATGAGGGTGTTAGCGAGCGGAAGGGAGAAGATTTGGCGACTTCGATTGCAGGCGAGGGTGGAAGGAGGCGTAGGTTCCGATCGAGAGAGCGACAAAATTATTTTAGGGCTCGTCGGCTGTCTTATGAAGGAATAGGAGAACGACAGTCAGCTCTGGAAGAACGGAGGGAGCGCTAGAAACGATCGATGATGTGCTTGCGAGTAGCGGCGGACTCGGCGCGAAAGAGATCGTTGTAATCTGGAACTGTGGGGGAGAAGAATATGTGATTGTTGTTGACGTTCAAAGACGAGATTGAGACTTGGTTTCTTGAACCCATGGGGACGGTTTGGCTTTGATACCTAGATGTTGTGGGCCTACTCGGAGGTTGTCGGAGGAGTGGCCGGAGGTGGAGATGACAGTGGCGAAGATACTACGAATCCTTGATCGCGGCTACCTAAGCGGGGCGTGCTCGAGAGAGTGAGCTTCCAAGATCTCTTTTATTGTTGGAGAAATAGACTTTCTTCATACATGCCAATACAAAACCTGTTGAGTCCTTTAAATAGGATTTACAATCGACACAAAAAGGAAAGCTACAAAGTAAATAAAATAATGCTAAAGAAAATAATGACAGACTTAGATATAAATGACTAGATAAGAATGCGACTTGAAAACATTCATTAAGAAATAAATAATATAATGAAACCCATAATATCGACCCGTAACAATATTCTAGTGTGCAGGCACACTCTACAATGGTTGAGTACTCATACTCAGTAGTGTAAGTACTTGCAGACGAATAATGAATATTAAGGGATGCCGTTTGCATGATTTTTGGTGCAAGTCAAGATTTGTGTACTCTATGTTGGTTTGGTTTCATGTATGGTTCAATTTGGACCGAATCCTTCTCGTCAAGGCTGCTCATGCCTTCTATGCCAACTTGTGGTTCTAAAGTGGTCTAAATTTAATTGACTCCATGAACGAGTTGGTGCACACAATTCATGTTGAAAATTATGAAGTGAAAGTGGCGACCTGGGCGACCTGTTCGCGCGGTCTGTGCGGACAGGACTGACGGCTAGCCAGATCGGCAAAGGTGTTGCAGTCAGCTTGTTCTCTGGCGGCTTGGGCGGTCTGTTTGAGCGGTCTGTGCAGACAGAAGTGGCGGCTAGCCAGGTTGGCTTGTGTTCAGCAGACAGTTTGTTCTCAGATTGTAACCGGGAGGATAGCTTGTCTATCCGCAGAGTTTCCCAAGACCGGCGTGGTGCAGACTCGTATGGATTTCGATGAGTCCGGGTTGCAGACTGGACTGGAGCTTGGGAGATCGGCATGGCGTGTGCCTTGGTCTTGCTCTAGTGGCGTGGTTGGTGGTAACCGTTGAGTTTGCCGGTTAGTGCGGACTGGTGCCGGAGTTCGCCGGTTGTGCGGACTGGTGCTGGAATTCGCCGGTTAGTGCAGTCTGGCCCTTGTTTCCGCTGGTGCTGTGTTCGCACTAGGGATGGCCGGTGGTGTGAACTTGGTCTGGATCTGCACCCAGTCCAGGTTTGCTCAGTTCGGTAGGTCGGGCGGTTAGTGCGGACTGGTTCTTTGTCCGCCGAGCTCGACAACAATCAGTCTTGTGCTCTGGTTGCGAGCTCGGGGTGTGCGGACTGAAGCAGTGTCCGTTGTGGCGTGCAGACTGGAGCGGTGTCCGCAGGAGTGCGGACTGGGGTCGTATCCGCAGTGTCCGCCTGTATGGCGACCAAGTGTTGCTTTGGTGACAAGGCGGATTGGCTTGGTATCCTGCTATGGTGGTGCGACTTCGGCGGACTGGCTGTCCGGCCTAGTCGCGATGTCAAGGCGGTCTGGTGGTGCTCGCCGCGAGATAGGGCGGTGATCCTATTGGCTAGGGTGGTGATCACAGTCCTCTCCGTGTCTATAAATAGGACCCCCTGTCACATCAACAACACACCAAATGAACAGTAAGTGAGCTCGGGTAGTTAGGATTTTCTATTCGCGCAGTTTTAAGAGTTTGACCGGGTTGTGCTGTGCAGGTTGTGCGGATAGCGTTGGAAAGCCAGGGACTTGATTCTGACTTCGGTCAGGGACAGTGCGGACTCTACGGTTAGCAACCAGCGGTTAGCAGCAGGTCGCGGCTTGCGACTAGGCGGTCTTCTTTTCTACAACTTGTTTCCCAGTTCAGTAAGTTGTCCGTTTCTGGCGGCTTGTTCAGTTCAGCAGCAGCAGTTCGCGTGATGGTTAGGCGACCGTGCGGTTAGGAGGCTTGCAGATCAGCGGACAGAGTTCAGCAGTGGAATAACGGGCATCCCGCGCGATTACTCTTTGAGTCCGCGCGGCTAGTTCTTGCCTTGTATTTTTTCTGCTTCCATCGGGTACATCGGCGAATCATGTCTCGTCATGTATGTCTCGTCTTGTAAAGATCTTTTGATAGTACAAGATACTTACTCTTTTGTTTGCATCTGACTTACTTGGGCTCGGATTGGTTGAGTGTTCCTGCGTCTGGTTTTCCGTTTTCCGCAAATTACAAATTTTTACAATTCATGTCGATAATGTGTAAAAGTTTTTTAATTGGTTCTTAATGTTTAAAGAAAATTTTTTTGTCCAGCCTACATCATTACTTTGACCCGAATAGTATGTCACTCCTTTCTGAATTCATACTTCAGCCTATGTCGTTACTTTGACTTGACCTTGATTTCACTGCAATTCAACTTTCACACGGACTGACTTTGACCTGAGGTTGTCTTTATCTAAGTCTCCTCTTCATGGTGATGGCCAACGGATCTATATGTAGACTTTTTTTCCTTGCTGGACACACTCAAGACTTGGTCTCACAGGTGGAATTCAGATCCTCTTTAGTTGCTACGTTATGTGCAATGACACAGTTACCTAATTCTACCTGTGCATTTCATTTTGGATGGTTGAATTTAATCATCAAAACTACCATGAATTTAAAATGAGATTGATGGATTCGATCCCAAATCATCCAAAATGGGATTATTATGCACCTCGTAGCCTCTTAGTTACCATGCTATTGAAGAAAATATGTAAAGGCTCATCTTGTTCCCTTATATCTCTTGATGTTTAGTCCCACATCTTAGAATGGGAATTCCCCTCCTCTCTCTCTCTTCTTATATAAGTGTATAGATACATGTATGTATTTACCAAGAGATTGAGAAATTAATAAAAATTTCATTTATTTTCCCTCTTTTACGTGTATTTCTACATGGTATCAGAACGACCGATTCTAAGAAAAAAATTATTTTCTAGTCGTGCTCTCGCTCTCGCTCGCACAGTCAACCTTTCTGGGCGGTTAGAATTGTTCTAACCACAACTTTGCTTATCTTGCTTTCATTCACACAGTCTCCTTATCATTCCCCACCGCCGCTTTGCTTTTATAGTTTTTCCCTCTAAAATTTTGGGCCCCACCTATATGTCGACCTCTGCGGTCTCTTTGTGTAGCCACATATTATTTGACCTCTTCTCGCAGCGCCTGCTCGCCGATCTGCTCGCAGCTCTAGTATTCTAATTGTCGACCTAGCAAGGTGTTTTGCTTGCCGATCTGCTCGCAGCTCTAGTGCCCTGCTCGCAGCTTTCGGTTGTCGCGACTTCTTGTTGTGCCGACTCGCCTATCTCCCGCGAACTTCTTCTCGCAGCCTCTGCTCGCCAAGCTCGCGCGACCTCTTTCTTGCGCTCGTCTGACTGCTTGTTTGCCTGCTCGCCAGCTCACTCAGTTCTGCTCGCCGGTACTGCTCGCTGGTTCTGATCGCCAGGTTGCTCGGTTTTGCTCGCCAAGTCATATGTTCTTACAGTTGACAATGCTCTTTCCTGCCAATGCTCATGCGACCAATAAATTATGTCTTCTGTCTTTGTGCAGTTTTCTTTTCCCTACTTACTCGCAGGGTTCTCCGCTCTAATCACTGAAGTCTGACTATGGAAGTCTGTCTGCCGGCCTCCTCTGTTCTTGTCGCGTGACTGCCCCTCAATTTTTTTCTTCTCGTCATGGATTCAATTGATGCTCCATCTCTTTCTGCACGTGCTGCGACCTTACTCCTTGAAGTCCGTGATGAGTTTCAGATTACCACTATCTGTCTTAGTGGGAAGATGAACTTTGTTGAGTAGATGCACTCCGTTCTCCATTTTCTGTATACCAAAGGTCTTCTTCATCTAACAAAGGAAACCTCTACCACGCCTACCGAGGAATGACTTTATGATGTGATAACTTCTTTTTAGTTATCTTGTGTATTAATTCTTGTCCTTTTGGTTAAAATATTTGATAAGTTTGAGATTAAAAGTATCAAATATAAGTAACTTAGTATTTTGTAAAAGTTGGAGGTGTATCTTCATTTTAATTTGTTTTTGATGTAGAAATTTTGAAGTAGCCACCTCGAGAAGTCAATGGTAGAACTTATTTGAAGTTCAGGAAAAAGTTGCAGAAGAGTTATTATAATTTAATTGTAATTTAGAGCAGTTTTTAGTAATGTAACAAATATGTTACAACATATTTTTACAGTGTAGAAATTATCTGAAAGTGAGGGGATAAGATACTTACTACTCTAGAGTATTCAAAAATTAAGGAGACTATAAACACTTCTCTTAGAGTTATTGCGGAATAGAAATATGAAAGCTTAAAACCTAAAGCCTATCAGAGTGTAGTGAATAAAATATCAAGCTAACTGAAGTTTCAGTTGAGCTTTAAACCTAGCACAGCACTTAGCAACCTAGTTAAATTTATCACAGCCACAGTGCATCAATTAAAGTAAGCAACCAGACAACACAAGAGATTTATAGTGGTTCCCCAAATGGGTACATCCACTTTTCTACCACCCTGGTAGGAATCCACTACAGGTTTTTGTTCAGGTGCCCTACCACCACAAGATCTGCTGCAGGTAGATCTAGAGACTCTTTGAGCTTTTGATCAGGAGCCCAAAATCCAATAGGTTTTTGATCAGGTGCCCTATCACCAACAATTCACTTTTGAAGGGAGTAATAACCCTTTTACAAGGAGGTTAAAAGAAAGATAAAAAGGTGTCTTCTCTGTGTTCAGAGAAGCTAGTGGATTTCTCTGAGAAAATCAAAGCTCCCCCTGGCTTAGAGAATGTCCAGGAAGAAGCTTTGCTTCAGGGTGCAGGAACTCCAGATTGCTTTGAAACTTTTTCTGATGCAGCTTTGAAGAAGACTCAAGATGTTGATGAATGTTCTTCTTCAGCAGCTTTTCCAATCTGGAAGGAAAGTTCTTCTTGAAAGCTTGAACACTGAGTGTTGATTTTCCTGAAGACAGGATGAACTCAGGAAGAAGTAGAAGAACGAATCCTTTTTCTTGAGAGCTCTTGTTCTATCACACTTGTTGCTGTGTTCTGAGTTTCTGTATCTCTTATTTGTATTCAGCCAACTGTTTTATAATATAGAAACTTTTTCTCTTTCTAACAATGCCTCGAGCCCTGCACAAAAAGATCTTTCCAAAATAATATAATAAGTCAAATAAAGAAACTGCAGATATAGTCTTTTCTGTCATTCCCAAAACGGATTTAAGGATATTAAAATATCCTATCAATTTGACTTTTCACAAATGCACAGGAGACAAATCCTAACGGCTATATTACAGTTGTACAAAATCCACTCTTTCCTTTTAATAAAACAAACGGCTTTATTCTGTCAAAATCTTTTAATCAATGCATAAGAAATATTGCAAATAAGCAACAGAGTATAAGCATTGTAATAAGCAGAATATTTGAATAGAATATGTTTTAAACAAGAGTAAATAAAACAGAGAATCAAATGAAATGAATATTGATAATAGCAGACAGAAATCGTCAAGCCAGGATCGAAGAGCGTCGATCTAACCAAGCAGATCGTCGTCCTGAAGAGAGAACATAATCTAAACAGAAATCGTCGACCTAGGCTAAACGATCGTCTATCTGAGTAAGCAGATCGTCGATCCCACTTCAGAGAACATATAACTCTGAGATCGTCGATCATCAATCGAAGATCGTCGAGCGCCAATCGACTATCGTCGAGCACAAATCTTTTAAACAGAATTTCCATTTCAATCAACTATTCTATCTGGGTCTATCCTAATTAAACCTAGGGTAGACTAACATTTAGTCTAACCATTGAGCATAGATAATTCTTGGGTCAATTAAGCCTAATTGAGATGACATGACCCAAATCAAAACTAGGGAACCAACATTATCTTACAACATATCCGCGGGAACAATTTTTAAATCCGAAAATACTTAAATTTGGGCAGTTTCAACATCAAGAAGGGGCTTCTATTCTGCGTTTAAAACATTCCTTTAGAGGAAGAAAGACAAAAAAGGAGATGAAAAGAGCGATATAAAGATACTTTTTGAATCTTTCCATCATTTCATCATTATTCAAGAGGAGAGAACTAGGATTTTCAAGAGAAAGAGGAGGAGCCGCACGAAATCTTCATCAATGAGGGATTTTGTGCAAGTTCGAGTGGAATTTCCTGCAGCGTTTAGATCTCTAAACAATCATGTCGTGTAAGATCTCTTTAATTTTGTGGTATATCTCCCAAATCATGAACTAATTCCATAGATTTTGTATTTTGAGAGTACTTTGTTCTATTTTGATGTGATCTCTATTTTTATTTCTTGAGATTTTTAGTGTGATTTCTTTATTGAGTTTTTGATCTTGATGATAAAACTTTTGAAATATATTTTCATTTTATTCTCCTCTTCGAGATTTGAGAGATGAGATGTGTGAGTATATGAACGAAAATTATTTTACTACGCGGCGAGATTCGAGAGATGAGATGTGTGAGTATATGAACGAAAATTATTTTACTACGCGGCGAGATTCGAGAGATGAGATGTGTGAGTATATGAACGAAAATTATTTTACTACGCGGCGAGATTCGAGAGATGAGTTGCGTAAATCTTTAACCAAAGTTTTCTGTCTGTTTTACTGCGCTTCGAGATTCGAGAGAGCAGAGATGTATGTGTATCATCAACTCAATATAACGTAGAAGAGAGAAAAAGATTTCACATGTACGTTAACAATTTTGATTATTATTATTATTATTATTCATTTCGCCTATTCTTCATTTCTCCTGAGTGATGCTATTCTAGTCGTCAAAAGAAGGGCTTGGTCTAGAAGCTTCACCTCCGACCTGTGCTATCCATTCTAGTGCGCCTGTGTTGACTGAATGAATCCTAGGGAGGTGAAGGGTGGTGGGTTATTCCATATTCTTTCAACTTCGCTACCGCTCGCTTCTTTCTCAAAATGATACCCAAATGAAGGGAATGAGGGATATAGTGATTTTCGATATCGAGAGATACAGATCTCTGCCTTAAAATCGTTGAAGGAAAACGTGTCAAAGTTTCTCATAAATATCTTTTATTGATCCATCATAATAGACTTAGGAAATCAAAATACAAGATCGTTTTCTCATCATTTGATAAAAGTAATTATTTTAGGAAGTTGTTATTAATTTTTCTTAGAGTTTTAATTTAATTTCAAAATATCTTTAATTGATTTGCTTGGATTTAAAGAAAATATTAGCTATAGTATTTGCGAGCGTTAAATTAATCACCTCTCTGTGAGAACGATCTTTATTCACTTTATATTGCTCGATGTGACACGTGCACTTGCGTTAATACGTAATCTATTTTGGGCGTATCATGATGACGTCTGTGTTCAATTGTGGTTCCTTAACTCGATGGACAGTGAATCATATCGAATGCCCATGTATCATGAAACGGCCAAGGCCACATGGGAGGAACTTCACTCTCTTTATTCTGGCAAGGAAAACCTTCAACACTTGTTCGACATCATCACAAATCTTCAAAATCATGACTCCGAAGTAGAAGGAGACCTCATCTCCTTTGTTGCGCTATCTAAAACTCTTGTGTAGCCATGAATGCAACATCAACCTCCAACAACGGATCTTGTCTCTTAGAATAAAAAGTAGTCAGAATCACAATGATGATGACCCAGGTTCTTCCGCATCTCCACAGCGTCTGAGCTCAAATTCTCTCTTCCTCTACAATTCTCTCATTTGGATGTGTGCTCCATGCTATTAAAGGATATATCGTTGTCTGATGCTCCTAGGACTTTACCTCCGGCTCTCCTCCAATAGTCTTTCTCACCGCCCTTTCTACTCCATCGGCTCGTGGAGGCCGCACAACTTCTCGGGGCAGGGGACGTCATAAAAGACCCCTCCCTAAGTGTTCCCATTATGGTAGGGATTGTCACCTTGAGGCAACCTGCTGTCGCAAACATGGTATGCCTCCGCAACATATATCCCTTACGGTCTATACTGTCGCCACCGCCCATAATGATATTAATGTCTTACGCACTCAGCTCCAGCAACTTCAGGGAATGATCAGTCGTCCATCTGGCTTTGTTGCGTCAGTCTCCAATGATGGTATCTCCAATCTGTCTCATAGCTCCACATGAATTGTGGACTCCGGTATCACACATCATCTCACTCCGCAAAAACCACCTCAGTACTTATAATCTGCGTATCCCAGCTTTATCACTGCAGCTAATGGTGACACCACACTGGTTTCTGGCTCTGCTGATCTGCCCCTCACTCCAACTCTCTCTCTCTCTTCGTTCGGTCCTTCATGTTTTGAGATCGCCCTTTAACCTTCTTTCTGTTAGCCTCCTTACTCATGACCTTGATTGTTGTGTAACCTTCTCTCCTCCTCTTTTGTTATGCAGGATCGACGGATGCAGAATATCATTGGTAAAGGACGATTGTCTCATGAGCTTTATATCTTGGATGTTCCACCCACGGTTCTCTCATCCGTCACTTCTGTTGATTGACATCAACGTCTTGGGCATGCTCCCCTCCAGATCCTCAAGAAAGCTCTTCCTGATATCCTCCTCAATGACTTTTCTTGTGAAGCATGTATCTTCAGAAAACAACATCGTTCGTCTTTTTTTCTAATTATTCTCGGAGCAATGCTCCTTTTGTTTTAGTGCACTCTGATATTTGGGGACCATATAAAACATCTAGTATTTATGGTTATTATTACTTTATTACGTTTATTGATAATTACTCGTGCATGACCTGGTTGTATATTTACTTCGTCATCGTGCTGATATCATTTCTATCTCAACTGAAGTACTGAGGTAGCGAGACATCCTGATGGTCTCGTCCTATCTCAACAGTAGTATTGTCTTGACCTTCTTCATGGTACTGATCATTTTGGATGCAAGCCTGCTGACACTCGTATGGATGTCAATCCCACGCTCTGCGCTCATGACTCTGACTCCGATCTACTACTTCAAAACCCAGAGTATTATCGTCTTGTAGGAAAGATGATTTATCTTACTGTTACAAGACCTGATATCTCATTTGTTGTTGAAATCATCGGGCGTTTTATGTAGTTCCCAAGACCTCCCATCTCCAGGCTGTCGAGCGCATCATCAGATATTTGAAGACTGCTCCTGGACAAGGGCTTGCATACAAACCGTCTTCTTATCTATCTACGATTGTCTACTCTGATGCTGACTATGCTGGCTCTCTGGATGATCAACGCTCCACAAGTGGTTTATGTACTTACTTCGGAAGACACATTATTACTTGGCGCAACAAGAAGGAATTGGTGGTTGATCGTTCATCTGCTGAAGCCGAGAATCATTCAATGACTGCTATTGTGTCTAAGCTTACCTGGTTAGATAGTTTCCCAGGTGATTTGGGAGTCAAACATTCCTCACCAACCACTCTATTTTGTGACAGTCAAACTGCTATACACATTACTAAGAATCTTGTATTCCATGAACGAACCAAACACTTTGAAGTTGATTGCCACTTCATTCGGGAGAAGGTTCAACTGAAGAAGTTGAAGACCTTACCACGACCATTATACTATCTGTTTTTTTCCAAGCTCGGTGCTTACGATCCATATGCTTCAGTTTGTGGGGGAAGAAAATATTTAAAGGCCCATAATAAGACTCATCTTGTTCTGTTTAGTTCCACATCTTAGAATGGGAATTCCCCTCCTCTATCTCTTCTTATATAAATGCACAAATACATGTATGTATTTACCAAAAGATTGAGAAAGTAATAAAAATTCCATTTATTTTCCATCTTTTCCGTGTATTTCTACAAAATCATCTCATCTCGGGCATGAATTTCATTTTGAGTGGTGGTGGTATATATAATCCATAAAAACCAGAATGATTTTGAAAAAAGAAAAAGAGAGTTGATGATTCAATCCTAGGGGCCCACGGTGAATTACAATTTAATATTAAAGCAACTGCAACATGTGATTTCCAAGTTAAGGAGAACCTGAACCCCTTGAATGCACCATCAAATTTTTTTTGAGGGCATTTTGGTCCTTATGCCATGCATGTAGCCCTTGAGTCTTTGCTGTGAAGCACAAATTTCTTTTAATCATGTATCATGACAAAAGAAAACAATAAGAAATCTCAGTGCATTCTCCCGTGAATAAACCTGTGTTCTTTACTTACTGCACTTTTTTGTTCTTGGTTTCTTCTCAAACTATTGTAGGCCTATTATGTGAGAAACGGAGCCCCTCGAAGTTGATGGCTGAGCAACTCCAAGTCGAGGATGAAACCCGAGGTTTGACGACGGAGTTATTTTAGATGTTCTTATGTCATTTGACTATTCACACCCCGAGAAATACGTCATTTGGCAAATCTGACTGGTCTGCAATTAGCTTTAATAAATTTTTGTCCCCACCTAATCCTCTTGATTTAAGATCCAGAGCTGCTTTTTTTTTCTTAATTACCAAAAAAGCTTCGTCCTTTAATCTTGGTTTTTGTTATTAAAAGTTGTACACAGCCAAACAACGTCCCCACCACTACTTGGTACTGTTGCTAAATGTCAAATTGGGTGAAGACATCAAGCCACAGTTATTTCCAAGTCAAATAAGACGTCGCTTACTGTTTCAAACTAGATTAATTAGGGACAGGAAATGGTGGATTTGCTGGTGGAGTTGTACTATATTGTAAATTTATGCATTACCAGTCCTTTTATTAAGAAATTATTTCCATAGGACTCTGAAAGGTAATATATTTGTACCTTCTCTTTTTTAGTTTTCTTTTATAGTTTTCTTACTGTTTAGGTCGCTGCTCTTTCGTGTATTTATAGGTCTCATGGCGTTGTGTTCTTCCGTAGAAGGATGAAGGGAAGAAGTGTACGTGTGTGGTATCGGATGGGCTCATGCGCTGTCATATTCCACGAGGATGCCGACGGTGAGCCGAACCAATATCACCCATGTATGCCTTTTCCTATTTATTTATATGAATCGATCTTCGCTTTTCCTCTTTATGTGCCGTTCTTTTCATCGAGTCCTTACTTGTTCAATGGCTTTTGGGTTTTGAAGGAACTGAATTTGGTATTTTTGGGGGGGGGGGGGGGGGGGGGGGGAATTATTTTGTTTTGTTGATGGATTTTATGTTTTTTATTTTAATTTTAATGAGAGGAGCATGAGTCCCAATGATAGCTTGGTAAAATTTTCTTCTCATTTGCATTGGGGTTGAATAGGAATTATTTATGGAAAAAATTGCATTTGTTTGCATTTCCTTATTAAATTACCTATGAACTATATTGGATTCACATAACGGTTATGAAATTATGAATTGTATTGTATTTGCATTCACTTTAATTCCTTCAAACCAAACTAAGGCTCAATAACTTATGCTATCAATTAGAGTGAAGGTTGTAAACATTTTATTTTTCTTCTTCTCTTTTCTCTTTGTTATATGTAGATTTGAACTACACACTCTAAAAGATGAGAAACCTTCATATGGCTTGGAGCTCTATTTGTGAGAAAATCATGAAGTTGTCAAATTGGCACAATTAAGCTCCCCGAGTTACTTCGTAGCGATCCAAAGAAGTTGCTTTCTTTAGATCGCTATCGCGCAATTCGAAATTCCAATATAGGCTTCAAAGTTATGCTTTCAGTTTTGTTCTCTGCAATGATTGTACGAGAAGAGAAATTATTGCTTATTCTCGGGGCTTGGAGTATTTCAAGCATCGATGCCAATCACCTTGTTACTTTTGTGATACCCCACATAAAAAAATTTGCGTAAATTATTCTCATCTTTTGCGCTGGCATTTACGCTAACATAATCTACGTTCTTAGACTATACACAACACTGCAAGCACCCGGGTGAATTACTTCATTTTTAGCCTATATAAGATCTCTAGTTTGGCTCTAATGTCGATCCAGCTTGGATCAAATATAGCCCAAATCAAGCCAAACTTGCAGATAAACGAATCAAACATTCAAAGTATTTTATTTTATGTAATAAAATGCTGTATTCTTGGCTAAATGCATCACTTTTATTGAAAGAAACAACAGTCAGGTTGCTTACCTTCCCTAGTCTTATAAAAAGTTCTGTAGTCATTTCGTCACTTTGCCACTCTCAATAGCTGCAATATTTTACTCCTTTGACATATGCCTTCTGATAGACTTATATTCCCCTCTAAATAAGCTATGTGATGCTGATTTTACATTCTGCTGTCACCTGAAAGGAAAAATGCTTGCTTTATGATAATTAGTTTAAAATTGCGCGCATAATAACTTTGTTTTTTTTTTTTGTATTTTAAACTGCATTTTCATCCCTAAGGGCCTGGTTTGCTCGTGCATTTATTCAGTCATGCTTCTGATTCTTGGTTTTTTTTTTATTTTGTCATGCACTGTGTTATGATTATGGCATTCTTTAATGTGTATGAATTTGTTTGGTTGCTGCAACTAACACTTTATCACAATCTCAGCTTGAGAGAGTATCAAGCCTTTAGATTCTTAGCCACACTCTTAAAAGAAAAGGCTTGAAATATTAAAAAGAGTAGAGCATTGTTGTTAATGCATACCATTACTAGGTCTAAGAGCGAAGATTCCTAATGGAAGTTCGAGGAGCACCTGCTGCCTTCGAGATGTCGTTGTCAAGCTGCTCATCTACTGTGCGGCTGTTTTTTCGTGGAATTTAGGGCGCGGTCCCTTTTGGATCCTCAAATGTAATAATTAGGAAAAGAGCAAATATCCATTTTGGCCGGCCTTTGAGATGTCGTCTTCAAGTTACTCATCTATTTAGGTCGCGAGCACTTTTGTATCCTCAAATATAGTAGTTAGGAAAAGAACAAATGTCCCTTTGGTTAGGAGTTGGAATTGGAGAAAGAAATTTAAACTGAACCCCAATTCCTGCAGGAGCCCCAATTCCTCAAATGTAATATTTAGGAAAAGACTGAATATCCCTTTTGATCGGCCTTCAAGATGTCTTCAAGCATGGTTATCAGGATAAATTGATCCAGATATTGTAAAGTGATTTTCGATCCAATCCTACCATCCGATCTGATCCAACCTCGAAACGATCTCATCTAGGATCTTGATCCTGACAACCTTGTCGTCAAGTTGCTCTACTACTATGCCGCTTGCTCTTGTTTCGTGATATTTAGGTCGCGAGCACTTTTGAATCCTCAAATATAGTAGTTAGGAAAGGAACAAATATCCCTTTGGTTCGTTAGACACGCAAGAATTGGAATTGGAGAAAGAAATTCAAATTGAACCTCAATTCCTGTTGGAATTGGAATTGTTCTGAATTCCGATTCTCCTATTCAGGTGGACAAGCAAATTTGTCACAGGAATTTAAAATGATAATTTTGTTGTTGAACTTCATGCAAGAGTACTTTCATAAAATTGAAATTTAAATAATATTTTTGCAAAAAATTACGCATGATATTAAGACAAAAACTTTATAGAAAGATTTTTTTTAAAAAAATAATAATATTGCAACATAATTTAATAATAATAATAATTTAAGTTGCATAAATATTTATTAAAATAATAATAATAATATTGAAATATATTTTAATATCAATATTTTTATTAATTTAAGTTCGACAAATATTTATATAATAATAATAATATTGCTTATATAATTTAATAATAATTTAAGTTGCACAATATTTATTACAATAATAATAATATGAAGTATGTGAAGGAGAGCCTAGTGTGCATGAGGAAGGAAAGATTGCCAAGAGCCTGGGTGAATTCTCGCCCAATTCCTATCAATTTAGGTCGAAATTGGGGGAAAGAAATCGAACTAAAATGAATTCCCTTGGAATTCAGACAATTCCAATTCTGCCGAGCTTAATGAACACATCGAACGGCGGAATTAGAATATAGTGGTCTAGTTCCAATTCCCACCCCACCATTTATGTGCCCCAAGCAAACCCTTATTCTTATTTCATCTAACAAGAGTAGAGACCCATGCTCATACATAGATATTTGTTCTCGGCATATTACAAAAAATGCAATACAGTAAAGCTTACCAAAATGTTTCAAAAAAAAAGTAAGCAATACGACGTACAAAGAGTTCACGCCCTTCTTTATCTCTAAATACGGGGTGCTCTAACCACCCAACAGCTATGCCAATGTAATCCCCCTTTCGCCGGATTATTACCAATGTAATCGCAAAAAGCTAATTTTTCGGGAATTTTAGACCAAGCTTCCGATAAACTCGGATTTTCGGCTAGTCCGGCGCCAACTCTTCGATATATTTATTGCTGGAAGTACCCCTGATCCCACTGATAATAGGTGGGGCCAAATAATTCGATTGGGATAATGATAACAATAATGTTTTTGATTCTCTTTTGTTGCGAGCAATTGATACTTGGTATCTGTTATGAAATTGGTCCTAGTCCGTAACACGTGTTGTCACGGACAACGCAACGGAAATGAGCGAACAATAGTAATAGCGCAATAATAAAAGAGCGAGAAACCAAGCACACAGACGACGCAGATATTTTTACGTGGTTCGGAGAGAAGCTCCTACTCCACGGGAAGAGCACTGGGGAAGATCCACTAAAATGATAGGGAGTTTGATACAGAGTTACACTGAGATCATAAAGATCGGAGACGCGCCAAAATTCTGTCCGATCACTGTCTGGAGGCTATCCCGCCGCCTGCCATCGTCGATTCCTGGAATCCTCCGCCTGAGATTTCCACCGCCGATGGGTCGACCTCCAAGGTCGTCGACTTCGCCGGAGCCACCTGCTCCCGAGCCGCCCGTCGGAATGATGGCTGGCCGCCGCCGCTTCTCCCTTCGAACGCCGCCGCCGCTGCCTTGGACAACCGCCGCCTCTGAACTCTCTCTTCCTCTCCTCTTCTCCTCTTCTCGGATCTGGTGTGTTTTAAACCCATGGGGGTCTCTCCTTTTATAGGCTAGAAGAGATGGTGGTTGTCATAACCACATGGAGGTTGTAGGTGGTCACATGGAGGTTGTAGGTGGCCACATGGAGGTTGTAGGTGGTCACATGGAGGTTGTAGGTGGTCACATGGAGGTTGTAGGTGGCGGTTGGCAATAATGGTGAGGACCGGTCAAACTTGTTGAAAAAACTGACTTTGACTGTGAGGTGGCATTTTACATTAACAATCTCCACCTTGACGCCTCACGCATGAAGTACTCCACCTTGAGTTTGGATCTTCTCCCTCCGAAATAACTACCCCCTCTCCCTGGGGTCACCCTAATCAACATGCACAAATATGAGCCAAGTCAAGGCAGTGCTTGAACTTGACTCCTGTCACTGGCTTGGTCAATATGTCTGCAACATTGTCCTCCGTGGGCACCTTCAGCAACAAAATCTCTCCACTTCCAACGAACTCCCTCAACTTTTGGTAGCGCACATCAATATGCTTTGTCCTTGCATGGTAGACCGGGTCTTTGGCAAGACAAATCGCACTCTGACTGTCACAGTGCACCTTCACCGCTTCCTGAGTGATCCTGAGTTCTTTAGTGAGACCTTTAAGCCAGATGGCTTCCTTTGCGGCTTCCACTGCAGCAATGTACTCCGCTTCTGTCGTCGATAGAGCAACGATGTCCTGAAGAGTGGCTTTCCAACTGATGGGACCTCCACCTAGAAGAAAGATGTACCCGGAGGTAGATCTTCTCCTATCGAGGTCACCGGCGTAGTCGGAATCAACGAAGCCCTCTAGAGCACCAACATCCTTGCTCCTTCTGAATAGTAGTCCGACGTCTGGAGTTCCCTTCAAGTATCGCAGAATCCACTTGACCGCTTCCCAGTGTTGTCGCCCTGGATTCCCCATGTATCTGCTGACCACGCTCACAGCCTGAGCGATATCTGGTCTGGTACAGATCATGACGTACATCAAGCATCCTACCGCACTAGCGTACGACACCCTGAGCATCTTTTGACGTTCCTCTTCTGAGTTTGGGCACTGCTGTGAAGATAATCTGAACTGCTGTCCCAGAGGAGTTGAAACTGCTTTCGACTCCGTCATACTGAACTTCTCCAGCACTTTCTTGATATAACCTGTTTGAGAAAGCCAAAGCATATCTCGTTTTCTGTCGCGCTTGATCTCCATCCCAAGGATCTTCTGTGCGTGACCAAGATCTTTCATCTCGAACTCAGCATGTAGCGTCTGCTTCAGAACTTGAATCTCCCGAGCTGACTTGCAAGCAATCAGCATGTCGTCGACGTAGAGCATCAAGATCAGTATATCTCCATTTGCCAGAAATCTGTAGTAGACGCAGCTGTCGTACTGGCTCCTGCTGTAACCATGTGAGGTCATGAAGGTGTCAAACCTCTTGTTCCACATCCTTGGAGCCTGCTTCAAGCCGTAGAGAGATCTCTTCAGCTTGCACACCTTTTTCTCGTCACCGGGTCGAACGAACCCGTCAGGTTGCAGTATATAGATCTCTTCGTCTAGGCTGCCGTGAAGAAAAGCCGTCTTCACATCCATCTGCTCCAGCTCCATGTCCCACATCGCTGCTATAGCAAGCAGCATCCGTATGGAACAATGCTTCACCACGGGTGAGAAGATTTCATCGAAATCAACACCTCTCTTCTGCGCGAACCCCTTTGCAACGAATCTGGCCTTGTACCTCCACTGGTCCTCGCCTGATGTAGACTCCTTCTTCCTGAACACCCACTTGGAGCTTATTGCCTTAGCTCCTTTGGGTAGATTGACCAAGTCCCAAGTCTGGTTCTTCTGAAGTGAGTCCATCTCTTCCACCATAGCAGCTTTCCACTGAGAACAGTCTCTGCTCTCTACAGCTTCTCGGTAGGAACTGGGATCTGAGGAGATAACCTGAAAAGCATATGCCACAGTGTCTAGTAGCCTGAGAGGTAGTCTAACCTCTCTCCTCGCCTTTCCTCTAGCAATCGTGTACGGTTCCGCATCAGTAGGTTGTGCAACATCGGTATCCTCCGAGCCGGAGGAATCATCATGGTCGTCAACTTTGTCACTTTCTTCCAGCTCCACCTGCACTGGTGATGTAACGTCCCAATTCGCGCTAGGCCCCTTGATTGCGTATTTGAGTCTAGGGGGCTGTGGTGAGCCCAATGGGGGTGTGGGGGAGCAGGTGCGAACGTACGGGAAATGAGGAAAACAAGGCAAAATGGCATTTCTGGCTGACACGGGTATGGACACGGCCGTGTCCATACCCGTGTGCCTCATAAAATTAGGCTTACCAGTCAGAGAGGTACACGGGTATTGGGACACGGGCGTGTCCCTACCCGTGTGCCGAGGACACGGGTAGAGACACGGCCGTGTCTCTACCCGTGTGCCGCAACCCCGACCCGGCAGAAAGACGTTCTGGGATGAACACGGCCCTAAACACGGCAGGCGACACGGCCGTGTCACCTGCACACGGGTAGGAACACGGCCGTGTGCCTACCCGTGTCTGCGGTGTATAAAAAGGAAAAAGTTGTGAAACCCTAGCATTCATTCCCCTTTCTTCTGCCCCGAAATTTCTGAGAGAGTTCTTGGCTGGAGGAGGAGGAAGGAGCTTGCCGGAGCCATCCTTGGAGGAATCAAAACGCCGCCGCCGTCAAGGGAAAAACAATGCCGCCGCGAAGGAGTGCGAGGCTCATGGCCGGCCATGGTGGTACCGCTGGACTTGAGGTGAGCTTCCTCCCCTCTCCCTTGGTGCTAGATCTATAGCTATTTTAGGAGAGACATCGACTCCATAGAGTCTTGATGGTGAGGAGGAGAGTTCTTAGGATAAGCCATGCCTAGGTTTTCTAGGCTTAGTCTCCCTCAACCTTCTCATCATTCAAAGTGGAGATGAGAGGGGTTTTCGTTGAGGGTTTGGCTTTGAAAGGAGAAATAAGGTTGGGTGTGATTTCTGGAGAAGTTTATGCGAGGTCGTTGCAAGGAAGAAGATGAACGGATGCCGTTCATCTCGCCTTAAGATGCGTGCAGAAATCTGATTTCTGCACGCAGCGACCTTCGTGGCCAATTTCGGAGGTGTTCTGGCCAGATCTGGGTGATCGACTCAACACGAAAGTCGTAGCCCTTGAAATTACCTTTCCAACGAGTGGTTGCTCGTTTCCATGCGATACCTGTAGCCACGGGAAAGCTGGTTCGAGTCCGCTGCGTTCGGGAGAATTCCTGTACAGGAAACTGTTTCCTGTACGTATTCGAGTTGAATTTCTGGTATGTTGCGACCAGATCTGGGCGATCGACTCAACACGAAAGTCGTAGCCCTCGCGAATACCTTTCCAACGAGGGGCTGTGCATTGTGATCGGATTCCTGTAGCTCCGGGAATCCCAGTTTTAGTATCAGGCTATCCTATATTAATGCACTTGTTATTTTATAATGCTGGCACCCTTGCAATGGTTGTGATTTGCTCATTTGTTGTCTTGCTCCCATATATCTATAATGTTGTTGTTACTATAATTTAGCATGGTTACTCATTTGGTTGTGTAATAAGGTATAATCATGTATTGGTAGAGAAATGAATTTGATGGGAAGGCTAGATATTAGGAGTTGAGATTAGTGTAGGATATATTTATACAATTTGGTGTTGAACATATCTATTATGCGTAGTGTTGAAGTGAATTTATTGAATAGGTGGGCGTGAAAATGATGAATACTATGTGAGGAGTATTTTGTAACCGTAATCCGAGCCCAAGGGGTTTATTAACAACCGATGCTTAGAGTTGAAGTCTCCCTACGGGTAGCATCGAGTGAGTTGTTTGGGGGCATGTAATGTGTGACGATTCATCGTGTCGCGATATTGAGATAATGACTGTGGCAGGTCTACGGGTTCGCCAGTCGTCACACCGATGGGAGCCAATGAGTAGACCTTGGGCGGTAGGGTTAGATACTTGGTGTCCATAAACCGAGATCTCCTCCGCGCCATGAGAACGGTTGGGCTTGCACCTCGTGCGTTTTCGAGGTTCCATCCGGTTCGAAATCAAAGGCCAGGTTGGGCTGTGTTCTTGGTGCACATTTACCCAAGACCCCTTCTGAGCCGTAGTACGCATGTGAGCTCCGCTGTTGTGTTCTTAGCGTTGAGGCGTACGGGGGCCTAGGATGGGTAGTGTGATACCACCTAGTAGTGGAGACGCCCGCTCCACTGTCGCCGTCTGGCCACGACGGACGACGCCTGAGAGGTTAGCTACCTGCTCGAAAAGTGGGAACTTCAAGTCTGTGTCGACATAGCAACTTGCATGTGCGTGCGCATGATTCGGTCATAGCATAACATTCATATCATGTCATTCATTGCATACACAAGATCCTCATCGTATAAGTTTGTATGGGCACTCATATACGATGAGTTACTTTATTGTTAAGCCGATCCTTAACTTATAAGTTTGTATGGGCACTCTTATAAGTTGAGTTACTATTCTGATTACTTATATCTGCTGTCTTATATATAGATATTTGTAGAACTGCTAGTTTTGTAGCGTAGTTTATACTCCACTATATTTACAGTCACCTGCTTGTTTACTTGCTTATATATATACATATTGTACCTTGTTTCTTTTCTCCGCCCGGTGCCGAGGAGTCGCCGGGGGAGCGGATGTGAAGCCACTTAGTCTTATGACTAACGGTTGCTACGTCTTCCTTTTTAGGAGGAAACCCCGCAGGTAGATCAGCTACGGACTATGCAGCAGGACAGCCAGGCCCGGATGATAGGACCTGAGGTGGTGGTGCCATCGGCACCATCAGTGACAGTCGTGAGTGTTTTCATGTAGCCGTTTGGCAAAACATTTCTAGGCGTCTTGTTCTTTTGTACAAGCCTGTTGTGCTTGTTATCTTCCGCTACTTTTGGACTTAAACTTAGCTGTGAACTGAACTGCTTTTGCTTTTACTTTTCTGTTATGGTTGGGTTGGCATAATTGTTGTGATATGGATTGTAGCCGGCGGAATAGGCGTCTTGTGGTAAAGGCTAACCCGTGTGTTAGTGCTACCGCAAGGCGGCTATTTCGGGCATAAGACTCCCCTCGTGTCGTGTGTTGTGTTCCGGGAGGGGGGTCTTACAAATGGTATCAGAGCCAGGTTTCGATCCTGGGACCTGTGGGTTATGGGCCCACTCCCGTTCGATTAGTCGGTTTGGGGACAAACCGACTTAGCGGAAGCAGTGATGTGCCCATATGTAATTCACACTAAGTTGTCCAACTTTGACATTAGTTTTAGCCAACCTGACCCTAGTTTGTACCTTGCGTACAGGTTCCAGCGCAGGTGGAGCCGGTTGGGGGCACTCCTACCCCTTCCGTCCCTTCACAATTCCAGCAGTCGGAACTGGGACAAACGCTGTCAGCCATATTGGATGCATTTAAATCCCAGCAAGCTCCGGTGCAACAACAAGCGCCAGGCTCCAACTGGTTGAGCACCTTCCATGCCCTGTCCCCTCCTGCCTATCTTGGGACAGAATCGCCGGTGCGCACCGAGGAATGGCTTGATACCGTGTAAGAATTGATGGCTGGCATAAGATGTCCGAACAGCATGACGGTGACATTGGTAGTGACGCTGCTAGAGCTGCACGCCAAAAGGTGGTGGAAGTCCCTCATGGGCTCCATCTTCCAAGGGCGGTTGTACACGGACATCAGTTGGAACGAGTTCACCGAGGCTTTTCTGGATCACTTCATCCCTTCTTCTGCTCGGGATGGACTTGAAGAAAAATTTCTGCAGCTGAAGCAGGGATCGAATTCGGTAACGGAGTACCAGAGGGAGTTCCAACACCTCGCTAGGTTTGCCGATTCCTATGAGTTGGACGATAGAGGCTACGCGAAGCGCTTCTACAAAGGGTTGAGGGACCCCCTGAGGCAGGCCCTTTTGTTTATAGCCGATGGAAGCCTGGCAGAAATCATCGACATGGCAAAGAGACTGGAGGCGGACCACATGGGATGTGGCAAGAGACCCGCGGAAGGAGTAATTGAAGTCGGCCCTAGTAATAGAAGGCGGAATGATCATGGCAGAGGAAGGGGAAACCACAGAGGCGGTCGGTGGGTCAACCGGAACTATCGGGTGGAGTACCCAATTCCGCAACCACTAGCTTTACCTCCACCACCGCAGCTGCAATATTATCAACAACCTGGGGGCCGACGTGAGGTGATATGTTTTGAGTGCAACCAACCGGGGCATGTCCGACGAGTTTGCCCGCGATTGATCGGGGATGCTCCTATTGCACCCCCTCCAGTAGCTCCACGGGGGCGAGGGCACATGCGTGGCCGAGGAAGAGGACCACCAGGGAGAAATCAAGGACATGCACGGGAGCATGTATTCGCATTGGATATGAATTAGGAGAGAAATCCGCAGGAAGTCATCACCGGTACGTGCAAAATTTATTAATATTATATGACTTGTTAGATTTATGATACAAATGATACGCGCTATTCTGAATAGTGATTACCCTTTTGGAACCTAGGCACTGTCGTGGTTAGCGGGAGACCCGCCTATACGTTATTTGACACGGGTGCGTCTCACTCGTTCATTTCGGAGGACTTCGTGAAGGACTTGGAGGGAGTGCAACACTTCACGGGCATTACTCAAAGGGTGCGCCTTCCGGACGGCTCTGAGATGACGTCGTCAGCAAGTTGCGACTTCGACACCCTTATTGGAGGAAAGTTCTTTGAAACTCCGGCTACAGTGTTAAGAATCCCGGAGTTCGATCTCATCCTGGGCATGAAGTGGTTGGACTGGCACCACGCCAGGATCAATTGTGGGGAGAAGCAAGTTATGTTGAGGCATGGAGACTCGGAAGTCATCTTCCAAGGTATTAAATTCGCACCCCGTAAATTATTATCTTCAATCCAAGTTATGAAATCTCATATGGAAGGGGACGAGGTCTATGTAATTTGCTTCGAGTTGAAGAAATTGACATTAGAGGTCAAGGATGTGCGGGTGGTGCGAGAATTTCCCGAGGTATTTCCCGAGAAATTGCCGGGACTACCCCCGCATAGGGAAGTGGACTTCCAAATCAAGCTAATTCCGGGTGCCAAGCCCGTCTCGCGAGCTCCATACCGAATGGCTCCGAAGGAACTTGCAGAGTTTAGAGTCCAGCTTCAGGAATTGGTGGAAGCAGGGTTCGTTCGCCCAAGCTCGTCGCCTTGGGGAGCGCCCGTTCTGTTCGTCAAAAAGAAGGATGGCACCCTGCGGTTGTGCATTGATTATCGAGAGTTGAACCGGTTAACGGTGCGGAACACCTATCCCCTACCGCGCATTGATGAGTTATTTGATCAATTGGTGGGATCGTATTGGTTCTCCAAGTTAGATCTGCGTTCGGGATATTATCAGCTGAGGATACAAGAAGATGACATTCAGAAGACGGCGTTCAGTTCGAGATATGGTTTGTATGAATTCACCGTGATGCCGTTTGGGCTCACAAACGCCCCTTCCGCCTTTATGAGCTTGATGAACAAGGTGTTCAGCCCTTATTTGGACATCTTTGTCATCGTGTTCATCGATGATATCCTAGTCTACTCCAAGACTGAAGCAGAACACGCCGAACATCTAACTTTAGTGCTGAGGAAGCTAAAGGAGCACACTTTGTTTGCCAAGTTCAGCAAATGCGAGTTTTGGCTTCGAGAGGTCGCGTTCTTGGGCCATGTGATTAGTGGGGCGGGGCTAGCAGTAGATCCGGCCAAGGTGCGGGCCGTGAAAGAGTGGTCGCCATTGAAGTCAGCGGCCGACATACGGAGCTTTCTTGGACTTGCCGGGTACTATCGCAAGTTCGTGAAAGGCTTCTCGAAGATCGCCCTTCCCCTTACTACGCTGACCAAGAAGGGTGTGTCGTTTGAATGGACACCCCAGTGTGAAGCTGCATTCCAAGAGTTGAAGGACAGATTGACGACTGCACCCATCCTAGCTCTTCCATCTGGGAAGGAGGGCTTTCAAGTTTACACGGATGCGTCGTATCAAGGGATGGGAGCTGTGTTGATGCAGAATGGGCATGTGATCGCTTATGCTTCAAGACAGTTGAAGAAGCATAAAGCCAGCTACCCGGTGCATGATCTAGAGTTGGGAGCGGTGGTGTTCGCCTTGAAGATTTGGAGGCATTATTTATATGGCGTCCACTGCGAGATCTACTCGGATCACAAAAATCTGAAGTACGTTCACACCCAAAAGGAGTTAAACTTGAGACAGCGGCGGTGGTTGGAGTTCTTGTGCGACTATGAATTCACCTTGAACTACCACCCCGGGAAGGTTAATTCCGTAGCTGATGCCTTGAGCCGAAAGGCACCGGGAACGAGCACGGAATCCCACTTGATGAGGATGGAGTTAATCCAGACACTGCAAGAGATGGAAGTCACTTTGGTCTTTAAGAATCAATCGGAAGAGTATACGGAATATTTGGCCGCGATGAGTATAGTTTGCAACATACGAGACCGGATCCGGACGGAACAAAAGAAGGATGCGGCTTTAACCCCGGCTTTCAAGTCAATGGAGGATGGAACTACGGAGGAATACTCCCTAAAAGACGGCCTCGTCCATTTTCGTGGCCGGCTTTACATCCCCGAAGGTGACAACATTCGGGAGGATATTCTAAAGGAGGCCCATTGCTCCAAGTACTCGGTGCACCCGGGGATCGCGAAGATGTACGCCGATTTGAGAAAGACAATGTGCTGGCCGGGCATGAAGAGGGATGTCAAATACTTTGTTACTCATTGTGTGGCCTGCCAAATGGTGAAGGCGGAGTGCAGAAGCCCCGGTGGAATGCTACAGTCGTTGCCCATCCCCGAATGGAAATTTGAGGACATCTCCATGGACTTCGTCCACGGGTTACCTCGCTCGGGCTCGGGGAATGATTCTGTGTGGGTGATAGTTGACCGGTTGACCAAGGTAGCCCGATTTATCCCAATGAAGAAGGAGGCGCAGGTGGGCGTCCTAGTGCGTCTCTTTGTGGAGCAATTTGTGCGGTACCATGGCGTGCCGAAGACGATCGTCTCCGATCGGGATGGTCGGTTTACTTCAAGAGAATGGAGGGCTGTACAGGCTTATTTGGGCTCGCGCCTCGCCTTTAGCACAGCCTTTCACCCTCAAACGGACGGGCAATCTGAACGAACCATCCGAACATTGGAGGACCTTCTGCGGTTGTGTGTGCTAGATAAAGGAGAACCATGGGAGAGACTCTTACCTCTCGTGGAGTTCTCTTATAATAACAGTCATCAAGCCAGTATTGGAATGGCACCTCATGAAGCTTTGTATGGAAGGAGGTGTAGAACACCCTTGTCCTGGGTGCAAGACGAAGATCCGAAGACATTGGGAAATGAGTATATTGATGACACGGACGCGGTGGTTAGGTTGATCCGGGATCGAATGCTAGAGGCTCAAAGCCGACAGGCGAAATATTACAACGCAAGGCACCGTATGGTGGAGTTTCAAGTGGGTGATAAGGTGTTCCTGAAGATTCGACCGATGCACGGAGTGTCGCGGGTACGTGGAGTCAAGAAGCTCAGCCCAAGGTATGTCGGGCCCTATGTCGTAGTGGAAAGGATTGGCCCTCTGGCCTATCGATTGGAGTTACCACCGGAGCTGGAGAACCTTCACGACGTGTTCCATGTATCGTCGCTTCGG
This sequence comes from Platanthera zijinensis, assembly GCA_039513925.1. Taxonomy (NCBI): domain Eukaryota; kingdom Viridiplantae; phylum Streptophyta; class Magnoliopsida; order Asparagales; family Orchidaceae; genus Platanthera; species Platanthera zijinensis. The sequence goes on from CM077080.1 coordinate 232,533,195, forward strand.
AATGCTTTGTTGCGGCCTGAACAATATATCCCCACGGCGGATAGTGCCGTGGCGTCTGATAGGTCTGTGCGACTGGAGCCGGTGCGGATCGTTGATAACGAGACGAGAACCTTGTGCCGCAAAAGTGTTCCCTTGGTGAAAGTGCTATGGTCTAATCATGGGAAGGAGGAGTTCACATGGGAGCCAAAGGATTTGATGCAAGGGCGCTACCCGGAATTATTTACTCCAGGTAAGAATTTTATTTGAAAGCATAGTTCCCTTTTATGTGTTTCACTCCCATAGCCTTACCCTGATTTCGGGGACGAAATCTTTTATTTTGTTTATAGGATTTGTAACGTCCCAATTCGCGCTAGGCCCCTTGATTGCGTATTTGAGTCTAGGGGGCTGTGGTGAGCCCAATGGGGGTGTGGGGGAGCAGGTGCGAACGTACGGGAAATGAGGAAAACAAGGCAAAATGGCATTTCTGGCTGACACGGGTATGGACACGGCCGTGTCCATACCCGTGTGCCTCATAAAATTAGGCTTACCAGTCAGAGAGGTACACGGGTATTGGGACACGGGCGTGTCCCTACCCGTGTGCCGAGGACACGGGTCGAGACACGGCCGTGTCTCTACCCGTGTGCCGCAACCCCGACCCGGCAGAAAGACGTTCTGGGATGAACACGGCCCTAAACACGGCAGGCGACACGGCCGTGTCACCTGCACACGGGTAGGAACACGGCCGTGTGCCTACCCGTGTCTGCGGTGTATAAAAAGGAAAAAGTTGTGAAACCCTAGCATTCATTCCCCTTTCTTCTGCCCCGAAATTTCTGAGAGAGTTCTTGGCTGGAGGAGGAGGAAGGAGCTTGCCGGAGCCATCCTTGGAGGAATCAAAACGCCGCCGCCGTCAAGGGAAAAACAATGCCGCCGCGAAGGAGTGCGAGGCTCATGGCCGGCCATGGTGGTACCGCTGGACTTGAGGTGAGCTTCCTCCCCTCTCCCTTGGTGCTAGATCTATAGCTATTTTAGGAGAGACATCGACTCCATAGAGTCTTGATGGTGAGGAGGAGAGTTCTTAGGATAAGTCATGCCTAGGTTTTCTAGGCTTAGTCTCCCTCAACCTTCTCATCATTCAAAGTGGAGATGAGAGGGGTTTTCGTTGAGGGTTTGGCTTTGAAAGGAGAAATAAGGTTGGGTGTGATTTCTGGAGAAGTTTATGCGAGGTCGTTGCAAGGAAGAAGATGAACGGATGCCGTTCATCTCGCCTTAAGATGCGTGCAGAAATCTGATTTCTGCACGCAGCGACCTTCGTGGCCAATTTCGGAGGTGTTCTGGCCAGATCTGGGTAATCGACTCAACACGAAAGTCGTAGCCCTTGAAATTACCTTTCCAACGAGTGATTGCTCGTTTCCATGCGATACCTGTAGCCACGGGAAAGCTGGTTCGAGTCCGCTGCGTTCGGGAGAATTCCTGTACAGGAAACTGTTTCCTGTACGTATTCGAGTTGAATTTCTGGTATGTTGCGACCAGATCTGGGCGATCGACTCAACACGAAAGTCGTAGCCCTCGCGAATACCTTTCCAACGAGGGGTTGTGCATTGTGATCGGATTCCTGTAGCTCCGGGAATCCCAGTTTTAGTATCAGGCTATCCTATGTTAATGCACTTGTTATTTTATAATGCTGGCACCCTTGCAATGGTTGTGATTTGCTCATTTGTTGTCTTGCTCCCATATATCTATAATGTTGTTGTTACTATAATTTAGCATGGTTACTCATTTGGTTGTGTAATAAGGTATAATCATGTATTGGTAGAGAAATGAATTTGATGGGAAGGCTAGATATTAGGAGTTGAGATTAGTGTAGGATATATTTATACAATTTGGTGTTGAACATATCTATTATGCGTAGTGTTGAGGTGAATTTATTGAATAGGTGGGCGTGAAAATGATGAATACTATGTGAGGAGTATTTTGTAACCGTAATCCGAGCCCAAGGGGTTTATTAACAACCGATGCTTAGAGTTGAAGTCTCCCTACGGGTAGCATCGAGTCAGTTGTTTGGGGGCATGTAATGTGCGACGATTCATCGTGTCGCGATATTGAGATAATGACTGTGGCAGGTCTACGGGTTCGCCAGTCGTCACACCGATGGGAGCCAATGAGTAGACCTTGGGCGGTAGGGTTAGATACTTGGTGTCCATAAACCGAGATCTCCTCCGCGCCATGAGAACGGTTGGGCTTGCACCTCGTGCGTTTCCGAGGTTCCATCCGGTTCGAAATCAAAGGCCAGGTTGGGCTGTGTTCTTGGTGCACATTTACCCAAGACCCCTTCTGAGCCGTAGTACGCATGTGAGCTCCGCTGTTGTGTTCTTAGCGTTGAGGCGTACGGGGGCCTAGGATAGGTAGTGTGATACCACCTAGTAGTGGAGACGCCCGCTCCACTGTCGCCGTCTGGCCACGACGGACGACGCCTGAGAGGTTAGCTACCTGCTCGAAAAGTGGGAACTTCAAGTCTGTGTCGACATAGCAACTTGCATGTGCGTGCGCATGATTCGGTCATAGCATAACATTCATATCATGTCATTCATTGCATACACAAGATCCTCATCGTATAAGTTTGTATGGGCACTCCTATACGATGAGTTACTTTATTGTTAAGCCGATCCTTAACTTATAAGTTTGTATGGGCACTCTTATAAGTTGAGTTACTATTCTGATTACTTATATCTGCTGTCTTATATATAGATATTTGTAGAACTGCTAGTTGTGTAGCATAGTTTATACTCCACTATATTTACAGTCACCTGCTTGTTTACTTGCTTATATATATACATATTGTACCTTGTTTCTTTTCTCCGCCCGGTGCCGAGGAGTCGTCGGGGGAGCGGATGTGAAGCCACTTAGTCTTATGACTTACGGTTGCTACGTCTTCCTTTTTAGGAGGAAACCCCGCAGGTAGAGCAGCTACGGACTATGCAGCAGGACAGCCAGGCCCGGATGATAGGACCTGAGGTGGTGGTGCCATCGGCACCGTCAGTGACAGTCGTGAGTGTTTTCATGTAGCCGTTTGGCAAAACATTTCTAGGCGTCTTGTTCTTTTGTACAAGCCTGTTGTGCTTGTTATCTTCCGCTACTTTTGGACTTAAACTTAGCTGTGAACTGAACTGCTTTTGCTTTTACTTTTCTGTTATGGTTGGGTTGGCATAATTGTTGTGATATGGATTGTAGCCGGCGGAATAGGCGTCTTGTGGTAAAGGCTAACCCGTGTGTTAGTGCTACCGCAAGGCGGCTATTTCGGGCATAAGACTCCCCTCGTGCCGTGTGTTGTGTTCCGGGAGGGGGGTCTTACAGGTGAGACTGGAGTCCTTTCTGCTTCTCTGGTATGAGACTGAGACTTCTTTAGCATAGAAGCCTCATCGAAGATGACGTCGCGCTTCACCTCCACCTTCTTGGTTTCAGGATTCCACAGCTTGAACCCTTTTGTGCCGGCCTTCTGGCCGAGATAGATGCACCTTCTGGACTTAGCATCCAGCTTTGTCCTCTCTGAATCCTGCATCAGTGTGTACACAGGACAACCAAAAATGTGAATATCGGAGTAACCAACGGAAGTACCTGACCAAACCTCCTGTGGAGACTTTAGATCTAGTGACATTGATGGAGATCGATTCACCAGATAGCAAGCCGTATTGATCGCTTCGGCCCAGAAAGACTTCAGAAGATCTGCAAATAGACGCATGCACCGAGCTCTCTCCAACAAGGTTCTGTTCATCCTTTCTGCGACGCCATTCTGCTGCGGTGTACCAGGAATGGTGAGATGACGAGTGATTCCCTCTTGATTGCAGTAGTTCTGAAACTCCGTTGAGGTGTACTCGCCGCCATTATCAGATCTGAGGTATTTCACCTCCTTCCCAGTCTGCTTCTCCACTTTGGTCTTCCAGATTTTGAATTTCTCGAACACCTCAGACTTGTGCTTGAGAAAATAGATCCATACCTTCCTTGAGAAATCATCGATGAAGGTCACGAAGTATCTGGTTTCTCCAAGTGATGGCTCTGGGGCTGGCCCCCAAACGTCTGAGCGTTTGTACTCCAGTACTTGCTTGCTACGCTTGCTTGACGTCACGAACTTTACTTTGCACTGCTTCCCGAGAACGCACGTCTCGCAGAAATCTAGCTTGCACGTCTTGATCCCTTTCAGTAGACCTTTCTTGTGCAGCTCCAACAATCCTCTCTCGCTCATGTGGCCAAGCCTGGCATGCCACAATAGAGAGGAGTCTTCGTCTGGTGTCGTAGAGACTGCTGCGTCGCCAGTAATGGTGGAGCCGATGAGCCTATAGAGGGTACCACAGCGCTCTCCTTTCATGACCACCAGAGCTCCCTTCTTGACTTTCAAATAGCCGCCATCACCGGTGTAGGAGTAGCCGGCCGCCTCCAGAGTACCTAAAGAAATCAGACTTTTTCTTAAATCTGGTACGTACCTGACATCGGTGAGCGTTCTGACTGTTCCATCGAACATCTTGATTCTGATGCTGCCAATCCCCATTGTTCTGCACTCTGAGTTGTTCCCCATCAGAACACGTCCTTCATCATGTTGCCTGAAGCTATGGAACCATTCTTTGTTCGGGCACATGTGATAGGTGCATCCAGTATCCATGATCCAGGAGTTGCAAGAGTCAATAGTGGAACGTACATGAAGTACATCTGCTTCACTCTCTGGGTCTGATGCCACGGCCGCCTGCTGTGGCTCTTGACGCTTCTCCTTAAGCTTTTTCTTTGGACAATTATTTTTCCAGTGCCCTTCTTCTTTGCAGTAGTGACATTTGTTGTTCTGGGTCTTGGACTTGGATCTGAATCGATTTACTTTCTTCCCTCTGTCCCTTGATCTGCCTCTAGCCGGCTCGCTGCTTTTCACAAACAGTCCTTCGCTGGTGCTGGGGCCAGATTTGCTCCTAGTTTCATTTGAGAGCAAAGTTGTCATCACCTCCTCCATCTTCAGAGTATCTTTGCCGTAAAGAATTGTGGTGACCAGATGATCAAATGACTTCGGTAGAGAAGACAGCAACAGAAGAGCCTGGTCTTCTTCTTCGACTTTTATCTCCATACTTCGCAACTATGAAGTGAGCTTGTTGAACACGTTCATATGCTCCAACAACTGAGTACTCTCTGACATCCTTAAACTGTACAACTGCTTCTTGACGTAGAGTTTGTTCGTGAGTGACTTGGACATGTAAAGCTCCTCCAGTTTCTTCCACAGATCTGCTGCAGTCTCAGCATCGACTACATTGTACATGACTTCATCCGCTAGGCATAACTGGATTGTGCTGATGGCCTTCAGATCCAACTCCTCCCATTCGTCATCCTTCTTCCCGGATTTCTCCTTACCGAGAAGCGCCTTATGGAGATTTTGCTGAACGAGAACTGCTTTGATCCTTTTCTGCCATAAACCAAAATCGATTTTTCCGTCGTACTTTGGAATCTCGAATTTTGCCGCCATTGCTATTGCTCACGGAGGTCCAAGGTTGGAACCTGCCTCTGATACCAATTGTTATGAAATTGGTCCTAGTCCGTAACACGTGTTGTCACGGACAACGCAACGAAAATGAGCGAACAATAGTAATAGCGCAATAATAAAAGAGCGAGAAACCGAGCACACAGACGACGCAGATATTTTTACGTGGTTCGGAGAGAAGCTCCTACTCCACGGGGAGAGCACTGGGGAAGATCCACTAAAATGATAGGGAGTTTGATACAGAGTTACACTGAGATCATAAAGATCGGAGACGCGCCAAAATTCTGTCCGATCACTGTCTGGAGGCTATCCCGCCGCCTGCCGTCGTCGATTCCTGGAATCCTCCGCCTGAGATTTCCACCGCCGATGGGTCGACCTCCAAGGTCGTCGACTTCGCCGGAGCCACCTGCTCCCGAGCCGCCCGTCGGAATGATGGCTGGCCGCCGCCGCTTCTCCCTTCGAACGCCGCCGCCGCTGCCTTGGACAACCGCCGCCTCTGAACTCTCTCTTCCTCTCCTCTTCTCCTCTTCTCGGATCTGGTGTGTTTTAAACCCATGGGGGTCTCTCCTTTTATAGGCTAGAAGAGATGGTGGTTGTCATAACCACATGGAGGTTGTAGGTGGTCACATGGAGGTTGTAGGTGGCCACATGGAGGTTGTAGGTGGTCACATGGAGGTTGTAGGTGGTCACATGGAGGTTGTAGGTGGCGGTTGGCAATAATGGTGAGGACCGGTCAAACTTGTTGAAAAAACTGACTTTGACTGTGAGGTGGCATTTTACATTAACAGGTATCAATCGGCGAGTAGTGGATATAACATCTATCTAAGCTTGGTGGAGGGTTTAACAACATCAATGCCAAACAATTGCATCTTTGCACATTGAGTGTAAAAATTACATCCTCGTGGTTTATGAACTAATAGCATTTCGAGTGGCGCCACAGAGAGAGGGTTTCGTCGAGGAGCGGAGACCCTGAAACTTGGAGTAGTTTCTCCAGCTAAGTTTTCATCTTGGAATATGAAGCCTATTCTTCTATTGACATTTGTTGCTTATTTATTGAAAATCCTTGTTGTTTGAATTTGATGTTGTTGAGAGTGGATTTTTCTCAGGTTTTCTATTGAATCCTTTTTTGATTGTCTTCTCTTTGCAATTTTATGGTGAAGATGTAGCGATAGTTCACTGAAGCTGATGTGATGATGTGAATCAAACAGTTCCTTGACTTTTGGCACAGATTTGTTTGTAGTACGGAATTTGAGCGACGGATTGTTATGAAATGTACGATATGTTTTTTTTTTGTGCGCGCGAGAAAATGAGATCAGTTTTAGGTATGTTTTTTGTTGGGTGTTGTAGGGAAGATGTTTTGGAAGAGAGATCTGGGGAGAAGATTTAAATCAATATTGTTTACAAGAGATAACATTCCGTAAGTTTTGGGTCGACATGTAGCAAAAAAAATTAAGAAAGTATGAAGCAGAAATATTATCAAAACTGCACACTGCAAGCTGCAACTGCAGTGCACAATTGCGCTTTCAGATTGACTCTTATCATTTTATGATAAAATTATTTACATTATGTAGATTCCTAAACTGAAGTTGCATAACAAAATGGGAATTTAGCTCATTGAAGAACAGAGGCATATGAAGTGGAGATCGAGCTCCTCCATCAGTTTCTCGTGTACCAAGTTTCTCGTGTACCAGATGTTCTACCTCATCCTTTTGCACATGGTCAGAACGGTACGGTCGTGCCGAGATTGTTGTGGTCCTAGGATGAAGGGAATTGCTCCGGTCGGTCGTGCAGGATGGTGGCAGTCCTGCCGGAGGCTGGATTAGGGGTGCAAACGAGTCGAGCTCGGGTCGAGCTTGGAGAAATTTCCAAGCTCGAGCTCGAGCTAATCATTTTGAGCTCGAGATCGTCGAGCTCATTTTGTTCTAGCTCGAGCTCGATCTCAATGTCTGCTTATCGAGCTCAAGCTCGAGCTTCGAGCTCGAGTTGTTCACGTGCTTTTTAGCTCATGAGCTAGATTTTTTTAAAAAAAACATAGGAAAAAAAAAAGCTCGCGAGCCAGCTCACGAGCTCATGCGGAGGGGGGCCTGTGCGGGGTCCCCCATGCGGAGGGCGTGGAGGGCGAGCCGGGGCGGGCGGTCACCAAGGTGGTTGCGGAGTGGGGGGGGGGGGCGGAGAAGCATGAGGCCTAAGGGAGAGGTTGGCCTCCACCAAACGCGCTATGTTCATGTAACTAACACCTACATTATTACGCAGACCCTATGAGAAAAATCAAGCTAGAGAAAGCAAGAGGTTGAACTAGAATAGAACTCTTTATTGGGCCTCAATGTTTATGTACAACTCCGCCCCACTCAACCCCTCGAGTCGAGTAAGAGCGGTTTATAAAGATGATTGTATCATACGAGGACGAGATTTAAGGGCTAAGACAAGGTCTAAATTGCCTTATAGAAACTTAGACTATGGAATCTCCATAAATCATAATGGAAATACCTCCTTATTTGTAGGGTGTTTGTGAATGTTGCCCTCCCTTTTTTTCCTCCCCATTCTTTGCTTGTGTAGTTCCCAAAGCAAGTTCATTTCTTGAACATCAATTCAATTTCTCTTAAGCAAGTTCATTTCTTTATATGCACGAGCTAGATAACATGTCAAATTCATGCTTGCATCACAAGTTGACTTCCCCTAAAAATTCATAAAGAATAGTAAAAGAAACTTCTAGAATCACGAAATGTAAAATTCACATAAATTCTGTTCACATTTTTTCAGCAAAACTATTTATAATATTCTGGTGATACACATAATTATAAAAAGAATCTTATCCACAAGGATGCCTGAATAATATTAGTTGTTAGAGGACAAGGCCCAAAGTGGTCATGGAGCTTAAAGAGGTCCCGACATGCATTTTATGCTCCAAAGGCACAAAGCAGTAGAGCGCTCTGAGTCTGGTGATACTTGAGCCTCTGCCACGTTTTTAACCACATAGAATTGTAGTATCATTTTAACCTGCATAGGCTTACAGTCTTCAATACAGTGTCCATGATGCTTCATCACCTACAACTGCAAGTATATTTTCAGGTAATATGTATGGAAGAAACACTTGTGGTGAGTAAACATACATTTCTCTTCTAATGTCTTCCTTGGTCCTTGAATGGCTTTTGAAGTGCAGGTAGAAGAAAACTAAGCGAAGAGAGGGCATCCATCCACCACAACTCCTTCAGCAGTTGGGCAGTGGGCCAGATGGCAGCCATCCAGCTCATTTCCCCACCATTTCAAACTAACACCCTCCAGCCCCAGGCACAGATACAGCAGCACTGCCATGAAGGCCAGCCCCGCATCAAGCGCCCCCGACAGCACGTAGTTATGCCGCTGCCACCACTCTCGCTGGTACCTATACACGACAAATCCCGAGAGAAATCCGACGAGTATCCAGGTGACAAGATTGACGGCCGTTGCAGGAGGCATGTTGCCGAGGGAACCGATCAGCACCGGCACGTTTACGAGCATTATCCACTTCGCGGAAGGCAAGGCTTTGTGAGCGAGCCACACGAGGAGCGGCGCGATAGCTCCAGCGAGAAAGAACCAGTTTACTCCGGAGTAACTTCCGAGGTCGCCGAAGATCCGGCGAGGGCCGACGAGGCCCCAAATGACCGAGGCGTCGTAGAAGACGTGATCCCCCGGACACGTCCACGGGCTGTCGGGGGGAAGGAGCTGTCTATCACAAATGTTGGGAACTGAATCCATGAGCCACCATGCTGTGGTGAGGTAGACCAAAGATGCAGTCACAGTTCCCACAACCTGGGAAGGCCAACATTAGTGACAAACTCTATGATTGATGAAGTGCTTGATTCTCAAATTTTCAACAGTGAGGACTAACTTGAGCCATGAACATCGTTCTTGGCGGTATCTTCATGTAGTGGCCGAGCTTGAAATCTTCGAGAAATGTGAGGGCCTGAGACATGCTGATATAGCCATAAACCTTGAAGCACATGTTTGCGACCGGGCGGCCTGGGTACAGGTATCCGATGATGTACTCCGTTATGATGTTTAATCCCGGTTCCTGGCCACCCGTTGAAGCAAAGTTTAAAATTTGAGGGAAGGCTCATTTTGTCGGGACCTCCCGTGTATGTTTGCAAAATTATAGGGTTGCACCCCTCTATCTTTTTGACATTACAAGAATCTCCTCGTAAGTTTACGTTTCATAGCACGCATACACAAAAATACCCCACCCCCACCCCCAAGATTTCCTTGAGGGGGGTATTTTTGTGACATAAACTTAGAGAGGAGGTTTTTATAATTTCAAAAGATAGAGGGGTGCAATCTATAGTTATGCTAACTCTCAGAGAGGTTTGGGTAATTAATAGTTTGAAAGAATTGGCAGTTAAAATTTATCCATGAGCAACAGTGCGAAGAAGCACCTGGTTGGTGGTTGCTTTGATGACTCCTATGGGCAGAGTGAAGAGCATGGCAATGGTGCATGCCAAGAGAACTCCCCACCATGGAAGCTGGAGCTGGTCGTTGCAGTACTCGCACACGAAGATCGTGACGGCGATGTTGATCACGAGCATGCAGACGAACCACCATTCAGGCACTTGCTTGTATCTTCTCATAAGTCGTGTGTGCACGTCCACCTTCTTCTCTTTGAATGCCGAATTGCTTAGTTGCCGTATTTCGCTGCATTAGTTTACAAGGAAAGTAATTGGTTATAGATTCAAGGCAACACAAAAAACTCAATGTGAGACTAAATATTTCAACACAACATATGCCTCTCTCATTTGACAGAGCGGATAACGGACATGGAATAAATGAGGAAAAGGGACGCGCTGCCTGCCTAGATCTGATACCATGTTAGAACTCAAGCATAAAACACATTGGTTATACATAGAGATGCTCAACATGCAGTAAAGTACCCAAGTGAACATGAGATTTTCAAAGTGAGACTGGATATTTCAACATGCGTACAAACACGAGGAACCGATGCCCCATCATGTGACAGAACACGTGACAGACACGAGAATGAGAGAGGTAACTCTAGCCTCCTCCTAAAACTAATTGATTTTATATTGAATGCTTGTGCTCTAAACCTCTAATTATACATTTATGAGCAGATAATTTTTTCTATTTCAGTTGTCTGATTTGCTGAACTCCAAAGATTGATGTGGGGAATAAGGCAGGAGATGCTTACCTTCCATGGAACAAGAGGACGTGTGAGAGAATGGCTGTGAGTGATGCAAACCCCATTCCGTAAGTCATTACAAAGAAAGTGCTCATATAAACCGGGCCGTTCTCCTCATATGCATTGGGGTCGAGGTGGAAATTCGAGTCTATGATGCCCGAGACGTTGTATATCCGCCCTTCGTATGTGAAGAGGTTGTCGGAGAATATGGGGAAGGTCCTGGCATTGTAGACGTCGAGCCAGTAGGTTACGGGCGTGACGACGTACATGATGATGAAGAAGCCTGCAGCGATATTGGCGGTGGCGAACCAGGGGCTAGCGAGGGGGCTGCCGAGGTAGGCGGAGGCGGTGGACCAGTCGAGGCCGACGGCCCCGATGCCAAGCCCGTTGAGCCCAGACCCAAGCTGATGCGCGAAGACCGAGTTCGGAAAGATCCAGCAGATCCAGGAGAGGGAGGTGAGCATGCTGAAGATGTAGCCAGGAAAGACGTAGTAGGCGAAGCTGCAGATGAAGGCGACCAGAAAGAATTGGTTGCGGGTCAGGCTGCCCTTCGCGCGAGCCTCCTTCTCATGAAGCGCTCTGCAAGCGAAAATTTACCATTGAGAAACTTTAAACTTGGGGTAAAACATTGTATATGCCATGAATATGTGCTGTGAAGCAGCGTACATATATTATGCTGGAGAATGCTATTCTCCATTCTTTCCAATGGTGGTGTGCAATCATGATTTCCATCTCATGCTTTTTTGTTTTTTATTTTCTTTTAGAGATTCATCTTGATTTGAGCTTTCAGGTTATAGGCTAAACCATATTTTTTCGAGGGCGTTAATGATATCTTGACCTCATAAAATACTACGCTTTTGAACTAAGTTTTGCTTCGTTGATGCGCGAAAAAATGCTTATAAGGTATGTTGGTATTTTTCTTTATATTGTATGGATGATTTAGGTCAAATAGGTTGTTTGTGATGTGTCATATATATCTATTTGTATCTAATATTTTTACAAGTGACAGTGCACGGTACCCCCATGCCCCCGTGATAGTACCTCCGCATGTGCTTGTCTGCTCTCGGATTGGGGTTTGTGATTTTTTTAAGGTTCATAATGTGGGTTTTAGTTTGAGGCATTAGGGACTGTGTTTAGGGTTTGTGATTTTTGTGTGCAATGTGTATTTCATATTGATTTTCATGGTGTTGTAGCATGTGTTTGTGTGTGTGTTTGTGTGTGTGTGTGTGTGAACGAAATTTTGTGTTAGTATTGTGTGTGTGTATGATGAACTTGGTGTATGTGTGTGTTGGTGTTTGTCCATGTGTTTGTATGTGTATGCATGGATGAAATTGCTTGTGTGTATGTATCCACATGTGTGTCCATGTGTTTATGTATGCATATGTGGATGAATTTGTGCTTGTGTGTATGTGTGTAGGTGTGTGTGTGTTTCCATGTGTTTGTTTGTGTGCGGATGAAATTGCATGTGTGCTTTGTGCTTTTGTGTTTGTGTAGGTGTGTTTGTGTAGGTGTGTTTGTGTAGGTGTGTTTGTCAATGTGTTTGTGTGTTTTGAGGTATTAGTCAAATAGTGGCTAAGCAAAGCATGGTAGATTCTGTGATGACTGTTTATAGGGATGCTCTGTAGTATTGGCCAATAGAGAGTCAAACGGAGCAAATATATCTTTTATTATATATCATAGATGTACTCATGTACTTACATTCATTTTTTTTTGGCTTTTTTAATTTAAGTAAATTCAGTTGGTCGGTGGAGGTCCATTAATGTTAATTCCTTTTAATTGCGATTAATTTCTAGATCTACCCCGGTCAAATATAGCGGCCCCTGTTGAATGTTGTCGCCCCCGCAGAATGTCATTGTCCTCGACGAATGTTGTGTCAATCGCAGAATGTCGCCATCCCCACAAAATGTCGCCATCCCCACAGAATGTCATTGTCCCTACAAAATATCCCCCCCCCCCCGAATGTCGCTATATATATAGGAAAATTATAAAGAGAGAATCGTATTAAAGAATGACAGTACAGTCATGATGTGTGGTCATGATGCGGTTCTCTATGCTTAGGGAGAGAATTGGTTCTCTCCCTATAATTCTCCTATATATATATGGTAAATTACTGAGACCTCCCCTACGACTTTGCATAATTACAGGTACCTCCCTTCTATGTTTTTAAATAACAAAGACCGCTACAAGTTTGCCCAGTTTACAATCTCCCCCTTACGTTAAAAATTTTAGTTCAATTTTATCAATAGTCCAAAATACCCTTTGTATTAGCATCAATTAGCGAGTTTTTTTTTTGATTCCCCGCCTCCCCCATTCATGATACCGCGCCGCTTGCCGTAATTCGTTTCCTTCTTTGGTCTGCATCCCCTTGCAACTTCTGTGTGAGAATCTCTCCGAGGCCCGCAAGGGCCACAACTTTTACAGGGATCTCCTCTGCGAGACTCATGCCGAAAAAGTCTTCAAGCTTGGATTTTGTTCCAAACACCGGCGGCTTTCCGACGCAGACAATAGGTTCGCAGATTGTGTAGCTTCCTTGCCCGATGAGACTGATTAGAACCCTGCTTTTCTCTCGTGGATGAATCGAACCGAGCCAGGAAGAAATTTTTTGTTTTAGAGGCCGGCCCGGTGCGAAGATTGACAGGCACAGGGCTGCACACGTACGACCAACCGCAACAGTACCTCAATTATGACAGTGCACTGGGGGGGCTTGTGCCCCACGTGATATTATCTTGGCCACGACATTGTCCTGGCGCGACGGTGCTCCCGCCGGTCGCAAACCCCTAAATGTTATACTCCGCTCGTCTCATTTTTGCGGTGTGCACGGGGGTTTGTGAGCGGTCGGAAGAACTCATTTTTTTAGGATGCTTATATTGACAACCCTCCTATGGCTATTGGCAGCCCGCCTATCTCTATTCTCTCTATTGCATTTGGGCTGCCAATAACCGTAAGAGGTCTATCAATATAAATGCTTTTTTTATTGTTGGTAGAGGAATTTAGCACATATTTTAAAATAAAAAAAACAAAGATTTTAAAAATTGAATTTTTTTAACAAAGTGTGGTAAAATGTAAAAGTGAAAGTTTAAGGTATTTTTCTCCTTTAATATATATATATATATATATATATATATATATATATATATATATATATATATATATATTAGCAATTTTCGAATGATTTTACGCTTTCATTTATATTTAAATTAATAGTGACTGTCGCTTTAACGTGTAATCTAAAGTTGTTAACAGCTAGACAAGACTTTTTTGTCCAAACTTTGTGGAGCAATCAAACCAACTCGTCTGTGTTTTTTTTCCCTTTGTTGATGCTTGCACGGCTTGGATCGTGTGACTTCTAAGAATAATTTTTGGGTTTGGTACAGTGCCGTGCGAGTACCGCATCCAATTGTTCGATTGCACATCAATGCACTCGCACAATTTTACACGGCTGAATGGGCACTCGGATGGCACTGTAGCCGTGCGGGCACTATAGCCGTGCGGGCACTGTAGCCGTGCGGGCACCGTACCCAAAATTTATTCGACTTCTAAAGGGTATTATTATATTAAGACTTCATTAGTTTCATAGAAATTAGAAGAAAGGAATTAGAATTGACATTCTGTGCCTCCAAAACTCCCGGAACCACCAATAATAAGAAAAATTTATTCCACAGCAAAAAACTTATTATTAGTGAATTTTAATTTAATTTTCATTAATATTTTTTTTTTTGGAAAAATATAGTGTGAATGACTGACTAAGGCTCCGTTTGGGGGGACTTATTTTCACCGGTCAAGCGGTTACGACCGCATGAATCGGACCTTAATTATGGTCTGATTCATGCGGTCGTAACCGCTTGACCGATGAAAATAAGTCCCCCAAAACGGAGCCTAAGATACCATTTGAGGGGACTTATTTTCACCGGTCAAGAGGTTACAACCGCATGAACCGGACCTTAATCAACCGTTTGACCGGTAAAAATAAGTCCCACAAAACGGAACCTATATTGGGACCTACATAAGTAGGGCCTTAAGGCAATGAATATTAGAAACTTCCTATAAATGAATATCCAAATGAGTAGAAATCGAACTGCTTCTGGGCACCTACCCAGTAGTCAGTACCCACTACGCTATTTCATAAATTCTCCAACAAACTATCTCCGTCCAATGAACACCCAACATGAGCAGCTAAGCGCGTCTGTATTTCTGCTTTTTTATTGTGTTTTAAAAAAACAATTACTTAAAATTTATAGACTTTTTTCAATTAAATTAAAACTAATACCATAACTTCCACATGATATATACACATAAGTGTTAGTGCACGGGAGTTCTGGGGTTGTGCTGCTCGCGTTAAGAACGTGGCTTAACGCGAGCCAGGCCAAGACAATACCATGACCATGGAACTATCACTGGCCCTACCGTATATATTAAAAAAAAGGTAGAAAATGTAATTAAAAGTTCATCTATATGTAGCCTTATGGAAATCAAATAAATATATATATACATAATAAATTAATCCAATATTTATATTCAGATAGCTTAAATGTGAGTACAAGAAATATAGCCACGGCATTGAACGTGAGTCAATTTTTTAATTTTGTTTCGGACGGCATTGATCGTGAGCGCGGTGGCTATGAACCGTCGTTCGTAAATGTATGACCTCGCTTAAAAAATTCCAAGCACTTTTGGGTTCAAAACTAGTTTTATTTTCTTGGTGGCCACGACCGCATGTACCGGACCTTAATTAAATCCTGATTCATTCGGTCGTGACCCCTTGACCGGTGAAAACAAGTCCCCCCAAACGGAGCCGAAATTTGGAGTGTATACTCTTTATTTGTAGCATATACATTCTTTTTAGGCTCCTTTTGGTCTGATTTTTTTTGGGTGATTATACGAGCAAATCTATTTATACTACTTGCAAATTAAAAATAGTAAAAATAAATCTTGTTTTGTCCTCCTCAAACTCACTAGTGGCACCTTTTTTTTACTCTGAATTTGGACAAAAACACCACCGTTATATGTTCCGCATGCCAACATTTATGACTGCCGCAAAAAAAAACTAGTTTTGAACATAGTAGTGAATAAAAAATTTTAAGTGAGATGTGGCACGGTAGTGGCGGCCGTAAATGCTCGGGTTAAACCGTCGTTCGTTAAATATTACCTAACAAACATCATGTTAGATATTTAATTATATGTCCGCACGCGTGTTAGCCCGACTCGGAATAGGTTTCGGGTTCGTGTCGTTCTAGGGTTAGGCTCTACGCTGGAAGTACTATAAATACCCATTCCAAACTTGATGGTGTATTCGTAGAATACTTTGAGCGGAGCCTCAACATTCTCAAAGTAACGAATTGCTCCGCTAGGTTTTCGTTCGTTCGGCGATTTCCTGATCCCGCCGCTCTTGTTTGCGATCTGCCGCCGCTCTCGTCGTTTCGTCGTCCGCTGGAGTGGAGATCGGGAACAGCAGATTTTTCTGCCACAGATCTGGAAGAGGGTTGGTCCCCTTGTTCGTCTTCCCCGAGATTTTCCCGACCGGCATCGCACAGATCGAAGCCCGCCGCACGCCGCACCCGTTCGGGATTTTTGCGAAGTTGTTCCGCGACTTTCCCGATCCTCTGTCGGCTCTCCGCCGTACAAGATTTGGACGCCGGCTCTCCGCGAATCAACAATCGCCGGCTCTCCGCAGATCGCGATTTTCCGACGCCGCTTCCGTCGCTCCGTTGCAAGTTGATCGCCAGATCTAGCATCGCCGCTGCTAAGATCCGCTGGACTCTCCTTGATCGCTGAGTTCAGCTGTTCTTGGATCTGTAGAAAGAAGTTGCCGATCTGTCCTTCTGGAGAGGAGTTCTCGCTGCCTCGTGTCCTTCTGTGACGCCGGGAACAAAAGCTTGCTACCTCTTGATCTGCCGTGTTTCCTCTCGGTGGAGATCGACCTCATAATAATAATAATAATAAAAAATTGGATTAAGATCGTACAGATCTCTGTAAATCTCTGGATTAAGCTTCTATTGTTTTTTAGCTCTGTTACCATTGCGGTGTCCAAGTGCAGAACCAGAGAACCAAAGCCATCTTGGAGAAGAAGCCGACCGATCCTGGATAGATCTCTGCAGATCTTGGATATTTGAAGATCGATCGCTGCCGTTGAGACTATTTTCCTTCGGCTATTTTCTGCTCACCTCTTGGTCCAAGTGGTGCAATTTCACAGAACTCTAGATCTTGGTTGGTTGTCCAAGATCAAAGGAAAATATAGATCCTTTTGTTGGTGGAGGAGGTGTGCTTCAGTTGAGGTTCCTGTTGATCGGATCTAGCCTATGACGGGTACTTTCAGTCGAAGAGGAGCACATATTTCTTGGATTGGATCTGAAGACACTGGGTCGTTTTCACACGGATCAGGTGACTTCTTACTAGTTTTTTTTTATTCAAGCTAAATTAAGATGTCGAGGTGTAGCTCACTCGACATCATGGAGCTTCAGTCGTTCGGTCCCTCTGATTTCCAAGTTTGGAAATTGCACGTCAAACTGGGGATGAAGGAACGTAATATTTTCTACACAGTTCTGAGCAACTACGCCACTACCCGAGAGGATGTGGACGTATTTCAGTGGGGAAAAGACGATGTTTTATGCAGGGACTACCTCCGCAGATCCTTATGTCCTCGTCTCGCCATGACCTACGGTGGCTGTAAGACTGCAAAGGAGCTTTGGGATCGCTTGAACGCGCGCTTCCAAGAGGAGGAGGGATCGTTGAGAATTCCTCTCAGCGAGCAATTCTTTAACCTTAAATTTGATGCAAATTTTTCAATCACCTCCCAAATTGTAGAACTGGAAAAACTGCGTCTCAAGCTGGCGGACGAACAGTCCGTAATATCCGATAGTCTTTTTGTAAGTCTGATACTGCACAAGCTGCCTCCTGGGTGGATCACATTCCGACTGGAGGAGGAGACCACTCTAGATGATCTCAAGAGACTTATCCGCCTCGAGGATCAAAATAGTGGACATCTGCCGGTCGACGACCCGGATCCCAGACCATTCGTGGCTATGATCGGGAGCAGTCACCGCAGTTCGTCCTCTGAGTGGTGGCTCGATAGCGGTGCTACCTGTCATGTGACGAATGACAGAGCTTTACTCACTGAGGTCAAGGTGGTCCAGGAGAAGGTGGAGAACTGCAATGGAGGAGAGACTCAGGTGACCCATGCAGGGACAGCCGAGCTAGTCCTCTCTTCAGGTAAAATTTTATTTTTGCTTAATGTAAAAGTAGTTCCAAATTTAACCAAGAACTTGATTTCCATTAGTCTATTAGATAAGGCTGGGATGTCCTTCACAACTCAAAACGGTAGAATGACCTTAACAGTCAATTCACATTATTTTTGGGTGTGCGTACTTGATCAACGGAATGTATAGACTTAGCTTAAACAATGATAGCATTCACCAAATTAGTTCGAACCTTATTGATCCTAAGTTGTTACATAACAGACTTGGACATGTAAACTATAGGAAAATGCTAGAGTTAGCTAAGAGTCATAACATTCCTTTAGATCTGTCGATTCGATTTAACAAGTGCGAGGTGTGTGCTCAGACCAAAATCACTAGAAAGCCTTTCAGATCGGTTTCTAGGAGCACGAAACTTCTTGAATTGATACATTCAGACCTCTGTGATTTTCGTAGTCACGTCACTAGAGGGGAAAGGAAGTATCTGATTACGTTCATAGACGATTTTTCAAGATACTGTCATGTGTATCTATTAAAATCGAAAGACGAAGCCTTTGAGACGTTTAAGACCTTCAAGTCTCGTGTGGAAAATCAGTTAAACCTGAAAATCAAGAGATTTAGAAGTGATCGAGGAGGAGAATACACTGTTACTGGGTTCAAGGAATTCTGTGCCTCTGAGGGAATAATCCTTGAAACAACAGCTCCTTACTCACCCCAGTCGAATGGTGTTGCCGAGCGTAAGAATAGAACTTTAACAGAGATGTTGAACTCTATGCTCCTAACAGCTGGCATGCCTAATTCCTTTTGGGGAGAAGCAGTTCGTGCTGCAAATCTCATTCTGAATAGAGTGCCTCACTCTCAGCTCACTTCTACCCCGTATGAGTTGTGGCACGGTCATCCTTGTAGATATGATATTCTAAAGACTTGGGGTTGTATTGCCTATGTGCGCATACAAGACCTTAAGAGGCCTAAGGTGGGACCTAGAACAACGACGTGCGTCTATCTAGGTAGTGCAGAAGATAGTGCAGCAGACAGATTTCTCGATCTATCCACGAATACCGTGATAGAGTCTAGAGATGCCATTTTCTTTGAAGATAAATTTGTCAAGGATCATGGTTTATCTATCTCTGGGTCTAATGATATGATTTCAGAATCTATCGTAGAACCTGAAGCTGGCCCCTCTGGCACTGCTCCCCAACCTATAGAGGTGGAACCTGTTCCACTTAGAGCATCTACAAGAGAGAGAATCCCTAAGAACTTTGGTGAGAATTTTGTCACCTACCACTTAGAGGATGATCCATTTTCCTACCAGGAAGCAATGAGATCTAGAGATTCGTTGATGTGGGCAGAAGCCATTGATGATGAGATGGACTCGCTGCTACATAACAATACTTGGCATCTAGTTGACTTGCCGAAAGGCGCTAAAGTCCTAGGATGCAAGTGGGTGTTGAAGAAGAAACTGCATAGTGATGGGTCTATAGCCAGGTACAAAGCGCGTCTCGTAGCTAAAGGTTATAAACAACAGGGGGGAATAGACTATTTTGATGTTTATTCACCTGTGTGTCACCTATCGACTATTAGGATTCTTCTAGCCTTAGCGTCTATCGAGAACTTTATAGTTCATCAGATGGATGTGAAGACAGCCTTCTTAAATGGAGAGCTTGATGAAGAGATCTACATGGCACAACCTGAAGGTTATGTGCAGAAAGATCAAAAAGATAAAGTGTGCAAACTGGATAAATCAATCTATGGGCTTAAACAAGCGCCTAAGATGTGGCACATGAAGTTTGACCAGGTGGTAAAGAGCCTCGGATTTCAGTCCAGTCTCTCAGATAAATGCCTTTATCACCGCTCTCTATCGAATCAGACAGTCATCATATGCTTATATGTAGATGACATGTTGATTTTAGGGTCTAATCTTGCTGCAGTTAGGGATATTAAATCCACTTTGGCAGAAGCTTTTGACATGAAGGACCTCGGTCCTGTAGATACCCTGTTAGGTATGAAGGTCAGAGTTGACAAGGGTCGAGTTACTCTTAGTCAGGCTCATTATATTGAGCAACTTCTTTCTACCTGGGGATATGATGACTGCAGACCGGCTGAGACACCATTTGATCATAATGTCAAGTTGAGTCCTAATGAAGAGACCAGCATTGATCAAGTTAAATATTCCAAAATAATTGGTAGTCTCATGTACGCCACAAGTTGTACAAGACCAGACATTGCTTTTTCGGTTAGCATGCTGAGCCGTTTTACCAGTAATCCAGGCAAAGAGCATTGGGAAGCCCTAGACAGGCTGTTAAGATACCTGAGAGGTACTAAAGATCATGCTCTGTGCTACACAGGTTACCCACCTACTGTGGAAGGACATTCTGATGCCTCGTGGTGTTCAGAAGCCGGGAACAGCAAGTCCACCAGTGGATATATATTCACCTTGGGAGGAGCTGCTATAACTTGGAAATCCAAAAGACAGACCTGTATAGCATTGTCGTCTATGGAAGCCGAGTTGTTTGTCTTAGCCTTGGCCGGTGAAGAGGCAGATTGGATCAGGAACTTGATTCTAGACATCCCCTTGTCTAAGCTACAAGTCAACTCGTTGAGCTTGTACTGTGATAATCAAGCAGCAGTTCAAGTCGTTAAGAATGCTCTCTATAATACAAAGAGGAGACATGTACGACTGAGACATGCATTGTTGAATTATCTAAAAGAATAAGGAATTATCACTTTGATCGATGTGCGTTCGAAGGATAACCTGGCTGATCCATTGACGAAAGGAATGCCCAAAGACCGACTAATCAAAACAGTGGGGGAAATGAGACTAAAGGCGATTTAGTTCAGTCTTAGTTCAGCAATAGGCGATTTAGTTCAGCCTTTTGTCCAAATGTTTTGACTAGTCTGATTTCCTTTGTCAAAGCAAGCATGTTGTGCTCCGTTGATGCTCTTGGTTGCTGAGTTCGGATCTGGTAAGTTGTTTCATTCCAAACTTGATGCTAACAACTTCACTTGGATTCGGCTTTTGCCTTGGAGGAGAGTGTTATTCCAAACTTGATAACACAATCTGACTTGGTCTTGTCTCTTCTTCTAGAGATTGGTTCCATTCCAAACTTGATGAGTTCCAATTGACTTTAGAAGGGCAGTAACCGTGACATTCCATATAGGATCACAGATATAGCTGCGGTGTCCAGAAGTCTGAGATTGTTTCGGTTGAAACAGATATCAGGTTCTGAGGTAAAACTATAATACTCTGTGAACGTGTCCTCCCAGCCAATTTAAAATGATTAATACTAAGTTCTTTGTGTAGAACTAGATATTTGCAAATTTGCAAAGGATAGAATTCATTCTGAAATGAAATTCTGCGTTGAAATTGCAGGAGCTGCTGGGATAGGAGGAGCAATGGTTGACTGGAATCCGGATCAGGATGATCTTTTGGATGATGAGTTTTAGAGTGTTTTTAGTTTCTCTCTTGCTACTTCTGTTTAGAGCACTGTTTAGCTCTTCTTTTATGCACTGTTTTGTTTGGACTTTCTAGCTCTCTGTTGATTCGTGACGCCAGGCATATAAGGCCTGTGTCTTGTTGTACCTGAGACTATTTATGTGTTGCAGCTGAGTTTTGTTTACTTATGCGTGCATACTATTTTGTGCTTAAGTCTAATTTTGTTTGAAACAGGTGTTGGACACGGTTGTGTATGATTCACGTTTGGTTGAACTTTACACAAACCACCCTCTATCCGAAGTCTGGGTACACGGCGGACATAGGAGGAGATTGTTAGATATTTAATTATATGTCCGCACGCGTGTTAGCCCGACTCGGAATAGGTTTCGGGTTCGTGTCGTTCTAGGGTTAGGCTCTACGCTGGAAGTACTATAAATACTCATTCCAAACTTGATGGTGTATTCGTAGAATACTTTGAGCGGAGCCTCAACACATCATTCATTTGAACATAAAAGTGGATGAAGTTGCTTAGATGAGCAGCATTAACGAATGACAATTTAAACCTCATGTTCATGACCGCCACCACCATACCAAACGCAACCTTAGCCTCGAGTGTCAACGAATAATGATTCATAATCACCGCGTTCACGACTCCCGCCAATCGGAGCCATAGTAGATTTATTAAATAGACAAAAATATAATTCAACGTGGAAATTAAAAATAGCAAACCTGAAGAGCGAGACTTGGACGAGATTGTATGGCCACCACATTGTCGCCGGCTCCACCAGATACCGCCGGAATATACCCGCCCAGCCGAAACCCAATATCTACCGCCCCCCAAAAAAAACCCCAAAAAGTGAAGAAGATGAACGAACTCAGCCATTATTATTTAATTTCAACAGAATAAGTAAGAAAAAAATTAGTAATTCCGCGGAGAATTATAACCTGTGTGGTGAGGATGACGAGGAGAGAAACAAAGAAGGAAATCTTCTGCCGGTAGAAAACCCTAACGGCGGAGACGATATGAATTGCGTAAACGCTTCCCGCTCCCGCGTTCGCGAAGATGGTAATCAGAACGTGCTCCTTCACGTTAAACGGCCCGGGATTGAGAGTAAACTCCCATCGATTACCGGCGAAGAATCTCCGCTCCGGCAACCACGCCGCCATCATCTTCGCAACCGGAACCACCGCGATCTGTGCGGAGATGGAGGTGATGCTCAGCGGCTCCTTGCGGTACCAGAAGAACTGGTTCACGAATGAGAGCAGCACGCAGGACGCCGTCCCCAAAATCCACATTCGGGCGGTCAGCACCGCCTCGGTGGGGTCGTCGGTGATCGGAACGGTGAGCGCCACCTGCTCGATTGGGGAGTTTTCGATCTCCGTCTCTTTCGGCGATGAGGGATCGGCGGCGGCAGAGGAGGGGAGGAGAGGGGCTGAGATCTCAGGGTGGAGATTCTGGTGGCCATCATCATCTTCCATGGATGATTGGCTCTGTTACTCTCTGAGAGAGATTCTGCGAGATTCGGTCGAGGGGGTGGGAATTTTGAGAGGGGGAAGATGATGGGGGCAAGCAAGCCCGGTCACATGGGAGAAGGTTTTTAATTTTTTTTAATATCACGTGCTTTAATATTTTAGAAGGGGGATGATTATGACATTTAGAACCTGTTTGGGAGAGCGGTAGAGTTGATAATTCACTTCCAGTATGTTACCTGTAAACTCTGATCGGTGGAGTCGGTCCCGTTTGTTTACCCGCATTCATTTCGAACGCGGGGAGGCTCGTACATTTTTACGCTTGTGTTAGCGTTGCCCTACCTCTAGCCTCTAGGCCTTGTTTGGTAAAGCAGCACAGCAGTTGCACGCCGCTGCTGTCTAGACATCAGCGTCAAACGAGAAATCGGGTACGGCAGACGAAAAAAAGCGGGCCTTCTCTCCAGCGTTTTCTCTGCCCTAGCCGCAGAGGAAACTCCTCCAACGCTTTGCGCATTCCCGTCGTCTAACCGCAGCTGCTCTTCGACCCCACATTCCTCCGTTGAAAGTATGTTTTCCGGCAATGCAGATTTCTTCTCCGACGATTGGAGATGTTTTCTTATCCCCATCCGATCTCTTCTCATGTGTCGCAGTGTAACGACCTCCCCAGCACAGCTCGAAAGGACGATCACCGACACCCCCAGCAACACGCTCGAAAGGGTTCAGGCTCAAATAGTCTGCAGACCATGTACCCCAACCCCTCCATCCATAGGCTGGTTCTTGGAAGTTGTCGCCTCCCTTCGAAGATAAATAATTCAGTTAAACACCCATACGGGGACATCCCAGGAGGTCACTCATCCCAGGACTACTCCAGCCCGGGACTTCTCGGGCATGCTTAACTATAAAGTTATTTCACTTCTCATCACCAATTGAGTTGCACTAGTTAAGCGTGCTCGGGAAGTCCCGGCTGGAGTAGTCCTAGGATGGGTGACCTCCTGAGAAGTCCCTGTATGAGCGCTTAACTTGATCATTTCTCTTTGAAGAGATGTTACAACTTCCAACAACCCGTATATGGATGGAGAGGGGTTGGGGTGCACGGTCTGCAGACTATTTGAGGTTGAACCCTTTTGACCGTGGTGTTATGGGTGCCGACGACTGTTCTTTCGAGCTGTGTGCTGCGGAGGCCATTACACGCAGTTATCGCCTCCAGCGATGCCGCCGAGCCCGATCTCATCTCTCATCCTCACCCGATCTCTTCTCCCCCTTCTTCTCTGGTTGAAAACTGATAAGTAAATTTATTTCCTCTTTCCGGTACATTGCATGTTTTTTTGTTGCGAATGATATTGGGCATGATTTTTGATAATATTTGGCAGAGAGACCTCTAGTTGTGTGACTCATATTAGTCTGATTGTTATGTTGTTTCATACTATGCAAATTTCATAGCAAATTTCGGGGGAAAAAACTTCAAAGAAATTTGCTATGATGTTTTATACTACCAAATTTGCTATGAAATTTACAATGAAATTTTTTCTGTGTTTCACACTATGCAAATTTCATAGTATGAAACTGTTGTTGTTCCAGTGAAGCAATGTTTTTTTATGTTTCATTCATTTTTTTTAGACTCGGGAGTTTGGAAGTAATTTTAGGGGAGCGATGGGTAAACCAAAGAAAGGTGTCGTTTTTGCACAATGAGAGTTTGCACATGTACACATATTATGTAACTTGTGTATACAAGAGATTGAATTTGGTAATATACCAAACACTCATTTCAGTAGAGATGGATGGCTAAATCTGATTCAAAACTTCAAAGAGCGTACAACATTTAATTACACTCGAGCACAATTGAAGAACAAATGGGATCAGTTGAAGCGTGAGTGAAAGCTTTGAAGGGATTTCAAAAGAGGGGAGACTGGTTTGGGTTGCAACCCAACCAAAAGAACTTCCAATGAATGGTGGGAAGAGCGCATTAAGGTTATGATTTGTGCATTTTTAATTGTTTTCCTTATAAACAATTATGTATATTCCTGTTAACAGTTTTCCTCATTCTAGATGTTACCAGGCGCAAAGAAATTTTGATATACAGGCATAACACCTCGAAAAAAATTGACAAGATGTTTAGCTTGGTAGTTACTACGGGAGAGAAATCATGGATCCCATCCATGAGGGAAATGCACTCTATGTTTTCTGAATTCGAGCCTATTTCTGATGATGACGATCAAATTGTAGAAAGTATTGCTAGCCCAACTGCTAACATGAATGATAGTGGGCATACACAATATGATGGTGCCACGAGTGGAAGTAAAAGAATTGATGTTAGTTCAACTTCTAAATTGACATCAGGCATAAAAAGATTATGTAAAGGTAACATAAAAAAACAGGCATAAAAGATGTCATGATGACACGAGTTGATGGGTTATTGGACTTAACACATGTTAATGTATATTTGGGTACATAACAGGTTCAAAGGTTTAATGGGTCTGGTTTGGATACCGGGATATCCGATACTCGTATTAAACCTAGGGTTTGTCTATAAAACTCAAGTCGGGGGCAACATGGAGGTAGTTCCACTTTAACCACTACCCGGGAAGCTTCGAGCGACATAACAATCTTGAATTGCTCTAGTCGCTTGAGTATTCCCAGCGCTCATGTGCTCTCGTGGTTTCTTGTTTTTCAGGATTTTTTCCCGCCGTCGGTGCTCCAATCGGTAATAGAAGGGAAAAATCGACGTGCTTTTCTCTCTAGATCGGTGAAGAAGAGACCCCCCCCCCTGTCTCCCTTCTTTCTGGAATCCCACGTCGGTGGAGAAATCAAACGGGTCGTGACTACTTTTTGGACAGGACAAAGAAAAATCCTGCATGCCGACCAAAAGATCCCGACGCTCTCCCTATTCTGCGCAGCCGCCGTTTTATTTTTATCGGCATAGGGAAAAGAACTTGTTGCTGGTGCTGTTCAGGATTCTCGTATGCGTCGCTGCTATCATGTGCTTTTGCCGTCGTTCGTGTTTTGTTGGTCGCATCTGGGAGGAAGTCGTCGCTTACCTTAGTTTTCTAGAAATTTTGCGCCTACCAGGCTTCTTTCCCAATCTCGCATTTTTCGGCGCCGCTCCAACATTCACTCACTCGCTACAACGTTGTTCTCATTCTCTTATGAATCTGCTGTCGGCTAGGTCAATCCCATCCAGAGTAGGGTTGTTTGTGGAAGCCCGACGAGCTCTCTGCTCCTCATTCTTTGATCGAAACAAGGCTTGTATCTCGCTGGTTTGCGCCATTCAGTTCTCGAAAATGCTATTTCTGTTGTGGACAGTGAAAGAAAATCTCCATATCTAAACCAAGTACATATAGGCATTTCATATCTAGAGAGCTTGCACAGGCAATTCTTCAGTCTTTGAGATTTTCTTTTTAAAGAGATATATAGCTTTGTGCCCTTGCTATTAGGAGAGAGATTCCGCTGATGTGCAATATCGCTCACGTAGCCGCTATCAAAATGATGAAGGGGAACAGTTTCTCATCTCCGGTCTCAATGATTAAACTCTGGAAAAGTTCACGGCGACAGAGTTTAATGACTAGAAGTTGAACACCCAGTTTGGGATGAAGTACCTGAATGTGCTCTACACCATTCAGTCTGATCGTGTTTACGTTATGGGGATTGACGATGAGACACAGTGGATCCCTAACGAGAACTTCTGTCGAGACTATCTGTTGAACTGTCTATCCTCTAGCCTGACAAAGACTTACATTAAGATGAAGATTGCCAAGGAGATCTGGGAGGCACTGAAGGAGCACTTCTAGCAGGAGGAGGATCTGTCCAAAGCTCACATAGTGGACAAGTTTCACTCATTCATGTTCGACGAGGAGAAAGTGATTCTCCCTCAGGTATCATATTTTGAAAATTTAGTTGACTCTTTGCATAATGAAAAAAATTCTCTGTAAATAGTTTTGTTGTTGGAACGATCATTAATAAATTGCCTTCTACGCAGTATAATTTTAAAATTGAAATGTATTGCAAGAAGATGCAGGTTAGTCTGAATGACCTAAAGTGTTTTATACGCATTGAGGATGAGAATAAGACTAGACATGTGTTAGAAGCTGTTAGCAAACAGAAAGCTACTGCTAACATGATTTATAGCTCTAAACGCGTGTCTAATCCTAAAAAGACCAAACCTTCTCAGAGTAGCTCCCAGGTCATAGGCCCTAATAATAAGATCAAAAAGTTTAAGGACAAATATTTTAACTGCAATAAGTGGGGGCACGGTGCATCTGATTGTAAGCTTCCTAAGAAGGAAAGGATCGGGGCATCATAAGATGGAAACCAGACCAATATGTTTAGTCTTGCTGAGTCATCCAACTTTGTCGCTATGATTGGAAATGCGAAGGCCAGCACTAAGTGGTACATGGATTCTGGGGCAACTTGATATGTTTGCAATAATGTTAATCTGTTGGTAGGGCTCACTACTACAAAAAGTTTGTGATAGTTGCAAATGGTGAGACAGCTGACATGCTGAAAGTGGGGAACGCAACACTACTGCTCTCCTCAAGTAAAATTTTGACTTTAAAGAATGTTAAATTTATTCCTTCACTACCTGCTAATTTAGTCTCTATTATTTTGCTATGTGATGCTAGTATGTTTTTCAATTTTTATAGCGGTAGAGTAACATTGTCAGTTAACTCATATTATTTTGGATGAACATATATCCAAAATAGATTATGCCGACTTACTCTAGCAAACGAAATAGTTCAACAAGTTCAATCAAACTTAGTCAGCTCTAAGACTCTACATAAGATACTAGGACATGTAAACTATAAGAACATATTTCAAATAGCTAGAACTCACCAGATCATATTAGATACTACAAACTAAGTTGAAAAATGTGAAGTGCGTACTCAGACTAAGATCACTAGGATACCTTTTAATGCGGTTATTAGGAGCACAACACTCATAGAGCTAATACATTCTGAGCTCTGTGACTTTAAATTTTTTGTAACCATAGGGGTCGGAAGTATATGATTATTTTTATAGATAACTGCTCTAGGTCCTGTCACATTTATCTTCTTAAAACTAAAGATGAAGCGTTTGGAAAATTCTGTCTTTTCAAATCCAGAGTAAAAAACCAACTTGACACGAAAATCAAAAGATTTAGAAGTGATAGAGGAGGAGAATACATGTCCAGTGAGTTCAAGTATTTCCTTGTCTCTTAGGGAATCATAGCTGAAACGACTACTTCATACTCACCCCAATCAGATGG
The DNA here is from genome assembly GCA_039513925.1 of Platanthera zijinensis. Taxonomy (NCBI): domain Eukaryota; kingdom Viridiplantae; phylum Streptophyta; class Magnoliopsida; order Asparagales; family Orchidaceae; genus Platanthera; species Platanthera zijinensis. Next base: position 232,561,179 of record CM077080.1, read on the forward strand.
TATAGCTGAGCGAAAGAATAGAACGTTAACAGAAATATTAAACTTCATACTCCTTGTAACTTATGATCTTGTTCGAGTTTGCGAAGTAAATCAATAAATATACGCTTTGACATTCTAAATGCATCATAAATCCTATCTAGATGTCCTTCAAGTAACTCTCTCACTCATTTCTCACATGTCTGCGCAGACGTCATGCATGATCTTGTCTCACGTAGGTTGTTATTTATTTCAGTAATAGTAGAAGAAATTATACTACAGTGCTTCACATATTGTACATGTTCTAGAGAAAGACATGTTGATTCTCCAGAATCTTCACCGGAAGAGTCATGTGAATCCATTACCTTAAATATAAAAAAATCATGAAATTTTAAAAGATTAACAAAGTAATATGTCGAATCACAACACAATAAATACTATGAATAAAACTAATATAAACATCGCATTACATATGACCAATGTTACTCAATGTGGATTAAAATAAAACATAACACATAACTCATTATGTAAGCTAAACAGAGTACAAAAAAAGCATCAAAACATAGATCATAATTTATATCACTGCGTCATATTCTCATAAGCATTTTTGACCCACCAGACTTGTAAATCATTTGGAATGCTCATAAAAATCTCTATGTTGTTCTTGTCCATGATGAAGTTCACAACAAAGTAATATAAGTTGAGGTCAGAACACATATCTAGAATGCTACTGATCAACTCCATTGCCTCCCTGATAGTGGAAACTGGAGGAGGCTTCATTACAAGAGCAGATTCCCGCAACTCCTTCATGTATAATAGAGCTACTCCTTTATTCTTTCTTATCTTTCTTTTTTTGATGGATGAGGTCGAGGCATTTTCGATAGTAGTTGATGTATTGCCACCAACCTTTTCATGTCCAAAATCTTGCGTCTCCATATTATCTGCCAAATTAAGCTCTTCTCTATCAACATTCTTCATCTGAACCGGCAAGCTACCTAGTGATGGTCCCCATGAATCCTCACCCGTCGCGACCACATCACTGAACATTCAATTCATTTTGTCTTCTAATTCAGGTGCAATTCTGACATATCAAAACTTCTTTGTAGTAAGAATTATCTACACAGAACCAATGTAAATTTTAGAAATGAGGTTGCATTATACTTAAAACAAAATAAATACTGATCTTTAGTTTTTCTTTCCACCATTCATCTGATGCTGCAATAGTTTTCTTCTCTTGATCTCAACCTAGCCCTATCTCGTCATGCTTAAGTTCTTTCCAAATTTTTCACTCTATCTTTAAGCGGTCCCACTTATTTTTCATCTGCAAACGATCATAATTTTTTCCAATCTATTGCTTAAATGTGGCAACAAAATTTTTCCACCCATCCTTACTAAAATGAGTAGTAGGCTGATTACCCAACTCGATCTCCCTAATGCATATGTCACAAAAAATAGTGGTGTTGTTTGAGTCCCACGACGCCAAAAGATTTGTTCTCCAAATCCTCCAACAAAGGACCTGGGAAGCATATAGTTCTATCATGAGACAAACATGACTATATTAAACAAGTCGTAGAAAAATCTCTACGATTTGCAATGGCTATAGAGAAGAACAAAAAAATCTCCCCAGGTTAACTATTCCAAATAAACAAAATCTAATTACTTCTTGGCTCCAAAATTCTTAACAAAAAAACAACTCATAAATGAAATCAACAAGTTCCCACGAATGTTTCTGTAGTTCTATCTCATTTGAGAAATTAATTTAGGATTAACAAAAAACTACTTCAAATCTAAAAAACCAAGTTCAAAAGAAATGAAATCATCAATATTCAAGTCACAAACTGTTAACATTAAGAAAAAGCCCATTGTAAAAAGCCCATATGCTTAGGCCCGTTTATTCCCTTTTGTTTAGTCCCACACCTTAAAATTGAGTTTCCCCCTCTCTTCTCTTCCTATATAATTGTATTCATACTATTGGTTTATACATGAAATACAAGGCTTCTTGCTTATTCTAACATGGTATCAGAGCCAGATTACGAATAACTCGTTTTCGCGCACGCACCTCTGCTCGCGCATCTGTTCTCCTGTTCGCAACCCGTCAGGTCGCTAGTCGCCCAATCTGCCAGGCCGCTGCTCGTCAACTCGCTGCTCGCCCAATCCATCAGCCCGCTGCTCGCCATCCCGCCATCTCGCACAACCCGCTGCTCGCACAACCCGCTGCTCGCTCAACCCGCTGCTTGTTGGTCGCCAAAACCTAATCGCCTTGCCCGCCCCTCGCCGATTGCAACTCGCACAGTCCGCCTCTCGCCGACCTGCTCGCCCTGCCCGTCATTCTCACCGCCAAAGCCCGTTCTGCTCGCCCGGCCTGACCCTCTGCTCTCCTTGCCGCTAGACGCCACCTGCTCGCCGATCTATTCGCCTGCTCGCCGAAGGTCGCCGCTCGCCTGCTCTCCCTTTGCCAGCTTGCCCTTATCTGCTCGCAAGCCCCCTCAGCCTTCTCGCCAGCTCGCCAAAACTCCACTCCGGCGTCATGACCACCCCATTGATCTCACCACCTCTGAAAGCTACCACCTTCCAACTGACCGTCGCTAGCGATTGGTCCGACTGGGCTCTTACCGTCGAAGCAGCCCTCTCCATTCATGATCGCTGGGATCACATCATCGGTGCTCCGCCCACCTCTGTCAGCTCTCCTGTTATCAGTTCTACGGGCTCTACTGCTATCAGCTCGGACAGCACCACCACTGCCGCCACAGACCCTGATAATGCTAATCTGTGGCGACGTCGCGATCAGGCAATTCGAGCTTACATCCTGGAGTCTGTCGCTCGTCCGCTCCTCACTTCCATTGGTCGCCTCTCCTCAGCCCGCGCAATGTGGGAGTATCTTCGGGACCGCTTTGTTCCCCGCGGTGGAGCTCGCCGTCACTGCATCATCTGTGACTCTCAGTCTACTCGACAAGACGAGCGGTCCATTTAAGATTTCTTCACAATGATGATCTCTTTCTGGCATGAATTGGATTCCATGGTCTCGTTACCCTGCGGTTGTGCCCGTTCCTTGGAGTTCCAGCGACATCTCTCCGAGGGTCATCTCCATCAGTTCCTTACTGCCCTGCGACCCGAGTTTGCTCTCCTTGCAGCTCAGCTCCTTCATCGTACTCCTCTTTCTACCTTGGATGAAGCCCTGATTGCCCTACTTGATGAAGAAATTCGTCTTCATCCTCATGTGGATCCTCTGCCTCCGCCTCAGACCGACACAGTTCTTGCCATTCGACCACGGGACAGCACTGTTACCTGCAACTATTGTAAAAAGGTGGGGCACATGAAGTTCGAGTGTCCCACTCGTCCCCCCCCCCCCCCCCGTCCTGATGACAACCGCCGTAACAATCGCGGTCGGGGGCGTGGTCGTGATCAGAGTTCAAAACCCACTGTTGTTGCTGCTACCGATCGACTACAACGCCTCGAGGAACTACTTCTACAATCACCCCTGCTTCAACACACAACCTCTGCAACTCACAGCTTGTCCGTCACGCCTGGTACTCCTATTATTCGGGTTCCACCAACTGCGTCGTGGTACTTTGACTCTGGGGACTCCTGCCACCTCACCAACGATTCCAACACCATCACCAATTGTACCTCCACACTCACTCACCCTCAGGTCACCACTGTTGATAAAGGTTCTGTCCCCATTATGCAGTCTGGTTCGATCACCCCAAGCTCCGCTCCCCATGGTCACCTTACCCTCTCCAAGATTCATCATGCCCCTCGCCTCCACATGAACCTTATTTCCGTCAGTACTCTTTGTGATCTTGGCCTAACTGTTTTATTTTCCTCCTCTGATTGTGTTGTGCAGGATTCACGGACGGCTCAGAAGACTGGATGGGGTTGTAGGACTGGTGGCCTGTATCAGCTGGAGTATCTCCACGTCCCACCATCATTACCTTCATCACCTTCTGCTCTTTCTGTTACATCTGATGCCGACTTATGACACAGACGTTTAGGTCATTTGTCTAGTGACTGACTTCGAAGTATTATCCGCTCTGGAGCTTTGGGTCGTGTCTCCTCTTCCCCCCTCTCTTTCTGTACGGGATGTCGGTTGGCAAAGCACCTTGCTCTACCTTTTTCCATCAGTGCTTCCCAAACTACAGCCTCCTTTGATTTAGTGCATTCTGACATTTGGGGCTCGACCCCTGTTGCCTCTCATTCTGGATATCTTTATTATATCAGCTTTACTGATGACTTCTCTCGTTGTGTTTGGATATATCTTCTACGATAACGCTCTGAAATACCCACAGTATATCACACCTTTACCATAATGATCCATACCTAGTTTGCGCTGTACAACCCCGTGTTCGTCGAAGGGGCTCAGGTAACCAGGCGGGCCTCCCCCGACCCGCGCATCAAATGGTGGGCCTCCCCTGACCCGCGCATCAAAGGGTTACCCTAGAGAGCCAGCCTGGCCCGCACCCTCCTAGGCGGGTCAGAGAAGGTCCCTCCCAGCGAGCCAGCCCTGCCCGCGCCTATGTTGGCGGGCCAGCCCCGCCCGCCTCTCCTAGGCTGGTCGGCCCGCGCCCTCCCGGCGAGCCGGCCCCGACCCGCGCCTCACGCCGAGTGGAGGCAGTGAAGGGCTGCTCGCTCGATTCCCAACGGGGAGGATCTCTTACTGTCTTACCCATTGGCCTGCCCCTAGCCGGTCAATACAGCGGGGTCTCGCTGTTGGCAGACCCAGATGGGTTGCATATAGCTGTTTAGAACAGCGGAGTTCGGCTGTTGGCAGGCCAGCCCGAGGGGCTTTTAGTAATTTCAAGACAGCAGAGGTTAGTTATTTACAGACTATTTTCAAAATCCTATAAATAGGACCCAGGGGGTACGTCAGAAGGTAGGCTTACTTGCTCCCCAGTCTTCTAGCGCTTTCTGAGGTACCTTAGCCCGGCATTTGGCTAAGGAGGGGAAGTGCTCAGTGATCTTCCGGGTTTGTGGTGGGACCTCCGAGCCGGGCCCTTGGTCTAGACCTTTGCTCTCTTTTCCTTTGTTGTTTTCTTGTAGGAGCGAAGTAGGTGCGCGACCACCCCTTCCCCAAGGGTGATCTCCACAAGAGACCGATTTTCCTGTTTCAACATGCGCGTTGCATTAAAATTTTTTTCTTTGATTGCGCTCAGGAGTTCCTCTCCTCCACCATGTGCTACCTCACCAAATCACACGGCACCCTCCATCAGCAGTCCTGCCCACACACCCACGAACAAAATGGTGTCGCCGAGAGGAAACATCGTCACATCATCGAAACTGCACGTGCTCTTCTCCTCTCCGCCTCGGCTCCTTCTTCCCTCTGGGCCGAAGCTGTTCTCACCGCAGTCCATCTTATCAACATAACTCCCTCCACGGTCCTCTCCAAGGTTACTCCCTATGAATGCTTATACTCTCGCAAACCAACCTATGCACCCCTCCGAACGTTTGGGTGCACCTGCTTTGTTCTCCTTCCTGGCACTGAACGCACCAAACTCTTTGCTCGCTCGGCTCGCTGCGTCCACCTGGGTCTCAGTCCCCACCACAAAGGATATCGTTGTTATGACCCCATAACTCGCCGCATCCGCATATCTTGCTATGTTTCCTTCCTTGAACATGAAATGTTCTTCTCTTCCCCGACGCCACATCCCACACCAACCCCAGTTAGCCCACCACTAACTCTTCCTCTACTTCCCACTATACCCACCCAACCCCGAACTCACCTCGCTCCTCCTGCACCATCAACAAATCACCCACCATCCGAGGATCCACCTTCACATACTGCTCCCTCTCCTGCTCCAGCTCCTGATACGACACTGTCTGATACTCCAACCATCTCTCCGCAAGTGGATCCTGCTCCTCCTCGGCGCAATCTTGCTCGCCCTCGACAACCACCTGCTTGCTACAACAACGGCCCTGCCCAGAATAACCCACCTGCTCTCCCAACGGCCACCTCTTACTTTCCTGCCTTTCAGGCCTTTCTCACCAATATCGACTCCCACCGGGAGCCCCAGTCATACCGCGAAATAGTTGCTCATCCCGAGTGGCAGGATGCCATGACGGTCGAACTCCAGGCTTTCCACAGAACTCATACATGGGACCTCGTCCCCTGTCCTCCAGGCGTCACTCCTGTCAGCTGTAAATGGATATTCAAGATTAAGACTCTACCAAACGGGTCTGTCGATCGCTGCAAAGCCCGCTTAGTTGCTCATGGGTTCTCTCAGGAGCATGACATCGACTACGATGAAACATTTGCACCAGTTGCCCGAATGACAACTGTCTGCACATTACTTGCAATTGCTGCTGCTCGGGGTTGGCTGTTACATCAGATGGATGTCATTAATGCATTTCTTCATGGTGATCTTACAGAGGTGGTCTATATGACTCTCCCACCAGGTCTCCCTGTTCCATCCGATCACGTCTGTCATCTCCGTCGGGCTCTCTATGGTCTCAAACAGGCTCCTCGTGCTTGGTTTGAGCGTTTCCGCATGGCAGTTCTCAAGGCTGGGTTCATTGAAAGACAGACTGATCATGCCATGTTCACTCGAACTTCTCCTCAGGGTTGTGTCGTCCTCCTTCTCTATGTTGATGATATGATCATCACTGGGGATGATCATGCCACCATTGCCTCTCTACAAAAGCACCTCCGCAGTTAGTTTGAAATGAAGGACATGGGACCCCTCCGATATTTCCTTGGGTTGGAAATCTCCCGATCCAAACGAGGCATCTTGGTTTCCCAACAGAAGTACATCTCAGATATCCTCTCTGTTGCAGCTCTCACTGACACTCGGACAGTTGATACTCCGATCGAGCTCAATTTAAAACTCCTCCCCAGAGACGGGGAACCTCTTCCAGATGTCCCCCGCTATCGGCGCCTTATCGGGATGCTAGTTTATCTCACTATGACTAGGCCTGACATTGCCTAGTTTTGTCAGCCAGTTTGTCCATGCTCCTCGCTCAGCCCACTATGCCGCAGTCCTCCGGATTCTTCGCTACCTGCGCAACTCCGTCACCCGCTCATTATTTCTCTCTGCCACTTCTCCACTCACCCTTCGAGCATTCTCAGATGCTGACTGGGTGGGGGATGTTACTACTCGTCGCTCCACTACTGGCTTGTGTATCTTCCTGGGTGACTCTCTCATATCCTGGCGTAGCAAGAAACAACACTCCATTGCACGCTCTAGCATTGAAGCCGAGTATCGTGTCATGGCCTCCACTACTGCTGAGATCGTTTGGCTTCGTTATCTTCTCTGCGATCTTGGTGTATCGATCTCCGGGCCCACTCCCTTATTCTGCGACAATCGAAGTGTTATACAAATTGCCTCCAACCCTGTGTTTCACGAACGGACAAATCACATTGAAATTGATTGTCACTTCACTCGCCAAGAGTTCCTCGCCAACACCATCTCTCTACCGTTCATTGCATCTGAAGAACAAATAGCGAACTTTCTCACAAAGTCGCTCACATCTGCTAGATTCCGATTTCTTATTGGCAAACTCTCGGTTCATGATCCACCGTGAGTTTTAGGGGAGATGTTAACATTAAGAAAAAACCCATTGTAAAAAGTCCATATGCTTAGGCCCGTTTATTCCCTTTTGTTTAGTCCCACACCTTAGAATTAAGTTTCCCCCTCTCTTCTCTTCCTATATATTTGTATTCGTACTATTGGTTTATACATGAAATACAAGGCTTCTTGCTTATTCTAACACAAACAGTGTGCTAGAGCTCGATCTGAAGGGTTGTCGTCGAGGGCAAACCTTGCGAAGGGTCATCGTTGAGGGCTCCGACAAACCTTATGAAGGGTCGTCGTCGAGAGCTCTGGCAAACCTTGCGAAGCGTCTTCAAATCTGGTGTTCGTCTGCGTCTTCAGATCAAGGGGCTCGGCGTCTTCAGATCAAAGTCATCGGCGTCTTCAAATCCTGCGTTCACCGGCATCTTTAGATTAAGGGGCTTGGTGTCTTCAGATCAAGGGGCGTCCACGTCTACAAAGAAGGTGTTCGCCGGCAACGAGGAGTCTTAAGAGGTGTTCACCGACGTCTTCAAGTTGTCGCCGATCGGAATCGTTGTGGAATGGTGGGTCGGGAGGGATCGAGGAGCAGTCGTTGGTTGGTAGGTCGAGTGGCAGAAATAGCTTATTTTAGGGTTGGAGCCGCGCTTATTTTGGAGCAAAAGCAGAACTTGGCTTGTGGATGAATAATCATCTTATAAGTTATTTTAAAATAAGCTCTTTTAAAAATCTACAAAAACAAATAATATTTTATAATTTGTGCGTTTAAAAAATAACGTATTCATCATCACAAGCTCTCTAAAACAAAGCCTAAATAATCCGCAGAGATTTTTCATCCCTAGTGAATGCCAAACGAGTTTTATGATTTTAAATATCATTAACTATTTGCATTTCATGTACAAAATTTAGGACTCAGCATATTATTTGAAATTCAGAAGTCACTCAAAAATTACCCAAATATTGAGCAAAATTATAATCGGTTAAAATTGATTCGATTAAATTTGAGTTTATTCAATTTACTATATTAAGTATTTATTAATATAACCTTATTTTAAAATTAAAAACATTAAAATTAAAATCTAAATAAAAAAGAGCGGAGAATTTAAGCATTTTATTTGCTAAATTAAAAGACTACCTAATTTAATTTCGAGTCAACTATTAATAAAGAGAAAAATTAGGGAGTTGTCAAGGGCATACATTTTTAGGAAAAATTGTTTCTAAAAAGCGTTAAATCTGACCGCATTTCCAAAGTAGGCGTTGTCCATGCATTTTTAGAAAAAGTGTTCAACATAAAAATTGTAGATCTCGTTGAGCTCTACAACTTTTGTGTTAAACACTTTTCCTAAAAATGCATGTACAAGACGTATTTCTAAAAGACACGAAAAATTAGGAGAAAGTACGGTACGACTAGCCAAAACTGCGGTGCCCTAAGCAACTCCCAAAAATTACTCAATTTTAAACCCGATTGATTCGATTTCAAATTGAGTTGAACTGATTTCAAAAGCCTTGTTCGAGTTCTATTCGACATGTGCTCAAACCAAATCTATAATTATCATCAAAACCCATCTGCTTCGTTATAATTCCAAATCATAATTTTGAAAACTGCCCTACATCGCCGGGCATCCATCCACTACCACCCCTTCAGCAATTGGGCAATGGGCCAGAGGGCAGCCGTCCAGCTCATTCCCCCGCCATTTCAAACTAATCTTCTCCAGCCCTACGCACATATACAACAGCACCGCCATGAAGGCCAGCCCCGCATCCAGCGCCCCCGACAGCACATAGTTATACCGCTGCCACCACTCTCGCCGGAATTTGTACACAATATAGCCGGAGAGGAACCCTACAAGTATCCAGGTGGTGAAGTTAACGGCGGTTGCGGGCGGCATCTGCCCCAACGGGCCGATCAGCACCGGCACGTTGATAAGCCCTATCCACTTCGCCGAAGGGAAAGCTCTGTGAGCGAGCCAGACGAGGAATGGGGCGATTGCTCCGGCGAGGAAGAACCAGTTTACGGCGGAGTAGCGGCCGAGATCGCCGAAGATACGGCGAGGGCCGACCAGGCCCCAAATGACGGAGGCGTCGTAGAAGACGTGGTCGCCGGGACATGTCCAGGGGCTGTCGGGAGGAAGGAGGCGAGTGTCGCATATGTTGGGAATTGAATCCATTAGCCACCACGCGGTGCCAAGGTGGATCGTGGATGCGATCGTCGTCCCCGCAACCTGGCATGGGAAGGGGGCGTGAATGCGAGATTGTGATCGCCGAACAAGTTTGATGGAGCTAATGAACCATATATATAAACCTGAGCCATGAACATTGCTCTCGGGGGTATTTTCATGTAGTGGCCGAGCTTGAAGTCTTGCAGAAATGTCAATGCCTGCGACATGCTGATGAAGCCGTAGACCTTGAAGCACATGTTTGCGACGGGGCGGCCGGGGTACAAGTATCCGATGATGTACTCCGTTATGACGTTCAGCGCCGGCCTCTGCTCCGCTCCATTGAAGGAGAAATTTTAAAATTTGAAGAAGAAAGTGTTAGAACAAGCATTTGCCCCGACAATTGACTTTTAGGCTCCGTTTGGCATGGTGGTGAATATGGGGGTTAAATTGTCATTTGTTAACGCCCACCTAAAAAACTTCATCCACTTTCATGTTCAAAAGGATGATGTTTGTTAGGTGATCCTTAACGAATGACGTTTTAACCCATGCGTTTACGACCGCTACCACCGTGCCATGTTTGGGGGGACTTATTTTCACCGGTCAAGCGGTTACGACCGCATGAATCGGAAAAAAACGGAGCCTTAATGTAGTGTTATATGGATTGTGTTCCTTTGAGCTGTTTTAGTAGGTCTGTTTATGTTTTGGGATTTCAAAAATCAAATTTCAGCATTTTCATTCGTTTTTGTTTTGTTTCCTTCTAAAAGTGATGTGTCGTGCTTCAAAACAGACTCAACGAGATCTGTTTTTGCGGTTTTGAGAAGAGGTTAAGTCAAGGGGAAACGCGGCATGCGGCCAATGCCGCGAGATGCTTCCGCGAGGAGAACAACCTCCTTCTGCTTCATCCTGCTTACAATGGCAATAGGCAAGCCAAAGAAGATCTGAAATTTCTGATGCTTCACAGGGGCCAAGCACGCCTCGCCCCTGAGCTCAAGCAGCGTGGTGAAGGGTCTGTTTGGCGCACCTCTGACGGCTGGAAAATCTCTATTCCATCCGCCAGAGCTGCTTTATATGTGTTTGTGACAGCTCCTTATGAAGAGCTTTTCAAAAATCTGGAGTTGTTTTGTAGCTTTTCAGAAATCTCTCCCCCCCCCCCCCCCCCCCAACATCAGCTTCAGCAAAATAGCTTTCTCTCTCACAGGTTTTGGAAATCTAATGGTTTCTTCAGTTGGAACATGCTCAGAGGCCGAACGGCCTTCCTCCGGCTATTCCGAGCCCCAGACGACCTTCCTCCGGCGATTCCGAGCCCCCAACGTCCTTCCTCTGGCGATTCCGAGCGCACTTATGCACAGAACACTCAAACACTCTGCAGCTTTTCAAAACTGCTCCCCAGAGATCTATTTTAAAACAGCTCTCAATCCGGACAACAACTTTTCAATCCGCCAGAGCTGTACCAAACAGAGCCGAAGTCTGTAGCGAAAGAAACATACTCAAATGCTCAACTGGCGTTATTCTGAATTTTTATGCTTCATCCAAAGCACAACTTTATTCTGATCTATTTCTTACAACTTGGTTGATGCTGCTGTGTTACCATTTGCTCTTTATTTCAGTAAAATGTATTGTAGTGTTGCATTGCACCTTGTTTTTATATTATCTTTTCTGAAAGTAAACAATAAATTGTATTCCATGCTTACGGAATTATTAAGTGCACTATTATTTTGATTATGTGCATTTTTTTTATTAAATACATCACACTATGATAAATGCACACATAATTGTTAGGGGCATCACAAAACTAACGCGTTCTTAAAATGCACAAACTTCAAGATTCCGTAAGAAGAACAAGCAGTAGATCGATCGCACAAACATTCGGATCCGCAAGAAATAATAACACGGAAGACCAGATACCAGAGAGAATGGGGCTTACCAAGTTCTGCAAAGGGCAAGGCATTGGTGGCGATGTAAAAGACAGAACAAGGGCCAAGAGAGGCGGCGGAAGCGGCGATGGGAGAGGCGACACAGGGTTCAAATGCCTATCTGGGTCGCTCACGAGAAGGGTGGGTCTTCGTGGGCGGGAGAGGCGGCGGGAGAGTCCACGAAGGGCGAATCGTCACCGGCACGAGAGGGGGCAACCAATCACAGAGGAGAGAACCATAGGAAACAAATGTGTGCATCTAGCTTTTTTTAAAAGGAAAAAAAAAAGAGATCTCAATTTACTTAGGCAATTGTTAAACGCAATCCGGTTTTGACTATTCGCATCCCATTGTTAACCGTAATCCGAAAATATAACCGCACCCCATTTTTTTCCTTGCCGCACCCCGATATTTTTTTTGACGCACCCGAAAATATCCTCTTGTGCTGTGCGTGAGACAACTAATAGAGTAAGATGACGCAAGGAAAATGCCGGAGACGGGAGCAGCTTAGCGAAGAGGAAGACGGAGTGCGGCTTCTGCGAAATTGGGGAGATGAGGTGCGAGTAAAGTTTTAGAAAAAAAAAATTTTAAACAAAAATTGGATGTGGATAGCCATATAAAGGGTGCGGTTAACAATCGCCTTTACTTTTACTTAAAATTGAAGCGTGCTTAGTCAAAATAACAGTGCACTTAACAATTCCCTAAATTTAAGCAGTATTGATTTCAAAACAAACAAAAAATGTGTGATTTTTTAAGGTGATTGTTAACCGCAACCCGTTATTGGCTAGTCTCACCCCAAAATCTGCTAACTTTTCGCGTCTTTTCGAAATATGCCTTGTACATGCAATTTCAGGAAAAGTGTTCAACACGAAAGTTGTAGATCTACAACTTTCGTGTTGGGCACTTTTCCTGAAATTGCATGTACAAGGCGTATTTCTGAAAGGCGTAAAATCTGAACATATTTCTAAAGTACGCCTTGTACATGCAATTTTAGGAAAAATGCTCAACACGAAAGTTGTAGATCTCGTCGAGAGATCTACAACTTTCGTGTTGAGCACTTTTCCTAAAATTACATGTACAAGAAGTATTTCGAAAAGACGCGAAAAGTAATGAGATTTTGGAGTGCCACTAACAAATAGTGGGTTTACAGTTACCAATCACCTTTTTTTAATAGAAATAGCCAAAACGAACTCAGAAAATACACCCAGCACTTCCGACTATAGTCATCCGTGAAGGTGATGTAGTACTTGCTTCCGCCTATTGAGGTGGTCTCAAACGGACCCGCGATGTCCGAGTGAACCAGTTCAAGTTGCCGTCTTTCTCTCCAGGACTTCCCTCCTTCGAATGTCTGCCTCTTCAGCTTCCCCTTCGTGCATGCCTCACACACCTTCTGCGGAAGGGAGATCATAGGCAGATCTGCCACCATCTTGGAGTGGGATAGCAGCTTCAACCCTGTGAAGCCCAAATGCCCCATCCTATGGTGTCATAGCCATGCTTCTTCCTCTTCTTCTGTTCTCGCGAGACAAGCCGTCTCTTGAGCATCCATCTTCAGCGTGAAGAGACGGTTTGCTGTAATCTTCACCTTCACTACCGCCTTCCCTTGATCATTCTTCATTGCCAGAGATCCATCCTTCATCTGCACGCAGTAGCCTCTCTCCATTAATTGCCCAATGCTCAAGATGTTGATCTTCAACCCTGGTACGTAGTACACATCATTCAGGTGTACTCTCTCCCCGTTCAGTTTCACGACAACCAGGCCCTTTCCTTCCAAGGAAATCTTCGAAGCATCCCCGAAGCTAACCTCACCCCAACTGGGTTCCAGGTTAGTGAACATCTCCCTATCTCCGCACATGTGGTTGCTCGCCCCGGTGTCCAGGTACCACACTTCATTTCTTCCTTCCTCCGCACCTCGGTAGGTCAGGAACATCATTGGGTCTCCACCCCCAGCATTGTTCTCATTATTCCTAGCTTCCGCGTAGTGGTTTGCTTCTTCTCTCTTCCTTGGAGCTCAGCAGTCGTAGCTCATATGTCCAAACTTGTTACAGTTGTAACATTGGACTTGTGACATATTTCCTCGGTCTCTTCCTCTACCTCTTCCTTCTTGCCACCTTCCTCCTTGAGGTTGCTCCGCCTCTCTCTGGTGGAATTGGTTTCTTCCCTGATCTCTTCCTCCTCTTCTTCCTCTTCCTTTCCCTTGTTGACCTCGGCCACGCTGGCCGCTTCCTCTTCCGGAGCTCTCTCCGAAGTTCAACTGGTTTTGGAGTGCTTTTCCCAAACCACTCGCTTCTTCATCATCCTGCTGCATTCTGTACTCATGAGCTTGCAATGAGCCGACAAGTTCGTCTACGGTCATCTGGGTGAGGTCCTTCGACTCCTCGATTGCCACCACCACGTGTCGGAACTTCCTTGACATGGCCCTCAGGAGCTTCTCCATCAGACTCACATCATCTATCGTCTCCCCATTGCGCTTCATTTCGTTTGTGAGCGTCCATAGACGGGTCACAAAGTCACCGACCTTCTCGGTGCTCTGCATCCTCAACATTTCATACTCTCCTCGAAGGGACTGCAACTTCACCTTCTTTGCTTTATCTACTCCTTGCATGGAGCGTTGCAACACCTATCATGCTTCTTTTGAGCTCACAGCTTCTGAGATCTTCTCGAACGTGGCTTCATCGACCTCTTGGTATAACGTGAACAGTGCCTTCTTATCTTTCTTCCTTGCTTCCCTCAATACCGTCTTCTGGGCATTGGTCAACGCCGCTTCTGCTTCGGCAGTAAGTTCTTCATACCCGTCCTCAACTATCTCTCATAGTTCCTTTGAAGCGAGTAGCACCTTCATCTGAATACTCCAGTTTCCATAATTCGTCTTCGTCAACTTGGGGACTTGCCCCGGCATGGCACCTCCAAACTCCATCTCTCATTTACTTCAAACCTTCCGAGTCACCGTAAAGGTTTGCAACCTGCCTCTGATACCACTTGTTGAAAACGTGAATGGATCCCCGCTTCAGACTAACTCCACGAAACAAGCCGGCGAGACCAACTCGGCGAGACTGCCCAACCCGCGCGGTTAGCACCCGGCAAGTTCACCTCCCGCTGGCGAGATCCCCTCCCGCAGCTCAAAACTTCCTTCGGACTCCCAACACCTACCCGCTCGGCAAACTCCTTCTCGCGGTTAACACCACCCGCAGTTCGCACTCGCTCCACCAAACCGCAGCTTCTTTTCGCGCGGCTACACACTCCTATCCGCGCGACTACACCACCGGCGAGCTCGCACTCCACAACCGTCGAGGCCTAAACCGGCGAGCACGCTCCTTGCGAGACCACAACCCGCGAGCACACTCCTTGAGAGAACCGTCTCGGCAGCTAGACAAACTACCCGCGCGGCTACACTTCCTGACCGCCCGACTAGGCGAGTTCTCCCCTTCTAGCGCTGCAGCGCTCTCACACACACAAGGCCGAAAAACACACTTGAGGGAGGGTTTCTCTTCTATATTTTTCAGCAACTAAAACATACAAAAGTGGGCCTTTTATAGGCAAGCAAAACAACCTCTCAACTACCCTATTAAATACAAGCTCTCTCTCTCTTCATAAACACATATAAAACAAACTTTAAAATAAACTTGAAATAAAAGGACTTTGACAAGTTGACCCGGTCAACTTGTCAACTCCAACAAGAACAACCTCCTTCTGCTTCATCCTGCTTACAATGGCAATAGGCAAGCCGAAGAAGATCTAAAATTTCTGATGCTTCGCAGGGGCCAAGCACGCCATCGCCCCTGAGCTCAAGCAGCGTGGTGAAGTCTGCAGCTGAAGAAACATACTCAAATGCTCAACTGGCGTCATTCTGAATTTTTATGCTTCATCCAAAGCACAACTTTATTCTGATCTATTTCTTACAACGCGTTCTTAAAATGCACAAACTTCAAGATTTCGTAAGAAGAACAAGCAGTAGATCGATCGGCACAAACATTCGGATCCGCAAGAAATAATAACACGGAAGACCAGATACCAGAGAGAATGGGGCTTACCAAGTTCTGCAAAGGGCAAGGCATTGGTGGCGATGTAAAAGACAGAACAAGGGCCAAGAGAGGCGGCGGAAGCGGCGATGGGAGAGGCGACGCAGGGTTCAAATGCCTATTTGGGTCGCTCACGAGAAGGGCGGGTCTTCGTGGGCGGGAGAGGCGGCGGGAGAGTCCACGAAGGGCGAATCGTCACCGGCACGAGAGGGGGCAACCAATCACAGAGGAGAGAACCATAGGAAACAAATGTGTGCATCTACCTTTTTCTAAAAGGAAAAAAAAAAGAGATCTCAATTTACTTTGGCAATTGTTAACCGCAATCAGGTTTTGGCTATTCGCACCCCATTGTTAACCGCAACCCGAAAATATAACCGCACCCCATTTTTTTCCTTGCCGCACCCCGATATTTTTTTTGACGCACCCGAAAATATCCTCTTGTGATGTGCGTGAGACAGCTAATAGAGTAAGATGACGCAAGGAAAATGCCGGAGACAGGAGCAGCTTAGCGAAGAGGAAGACGGAGTGCGGCTTCTGCGAAATTGGGGAGATGAGGTGCGAGTAAAGTTTTAGAAAAAAAAAAATTTAAAACAAAAATTGGATGTGGATAGCCATATAAAGGGTGCGGTTAACAATCGCCTTTACTTTTACTTAAAATTGAAGCGTGCTTAGTCAAAATAACAGTGCACTTAACAATTCCCTAAGTTTAAGCAGTGTTGATTTCAAAACAAACAAAAAATGTGTGATTTTTTAAGGCGATTGTTAACCGCAATCCGTTATTGGCTAGTCGCACCCCCAAATCTGTTAATTTTCGCGCCTTTTCGAAATACGCATTGTACATGCAATTTCAGGAAAAGTGTCAACCACGAAAGTTGTAGATCTCGACGAGATCTACAACTTTCGTGTTGGGCACTTTTCCTGAAATTGCATGTACAAGGCGTATTTTTGAAAGGCGTAAAATCTGAACATATTTCTAAAGTACGCCTTGTACATGCAATTTTAGGAAAAATGCTCTATCTCTTTCGTGTTGAGCACTTTTCCTAAAATTACATGTACAAGAAGTATTTCGAAAAGACGCGAAAAATAATGAGATTTTAGAGTGCCACTAACAAATAGTGGGTTTACAGTTACCAATCACCTTTTTTTTTTTAATAGAAATAGCCAAAACGAACTCAGCTCAAGTGATTTTTGATGAGTATGAATGAAGAAGAAGAAGAATGTTTAAAAGTAATGGGGGCATTCATTAT
This sequence comes from Platanthera zijinensis, assembly GCA_039513925.1. Lineage (NCBI taxonomy): Eukaryota > Viridiplantae > Streptophyta > Magnoliopsida > Asparagales > Orchidaceae > Platanthera > Platanthera zijinensis. The sequence continues at coordinate 232,577,989 of CM077080.1, forward strand.
ACCTGATTGGTGGTGGCGGTGATGACCCCAATAGGCAGAGTATAGAACACGGCGACCGCACATGCTAAAAGAACTCCCCACCACGGCAGCTGCAGCTGGTCTTCATAGTACTCGCATACAAAAATGGCGACGGCGATGTTGATCACCAGCATGACGATGAACCACCAATCCGGCACCGGCCGGTACCTTCTCATCAGCCGCGTGTGCACATCCATCTTCTTCTCCCGGAACGCCGACATGCTCAGTTCCCATATTTCTCTTCAACACATCACAAACACTGAAGAATCCCGTATTTGAAAAAACTAAACCCTAAATAAATAAATCTATGTTTAAGCAGATCGAAGATGCTCACCTTCCATGGAAGAACACCACATGCGAGAGAATGGCCGTAAACGACGCGAATCCGACGCCGTAAGTCATGACGAAGAAGGTGCTCATATAAATCGGGCCATTCTTCTCGTAGGCATCCAGATCGAGGTGGAAATTCGAGTCGATGATGCCGGATACGTTGTAGATCTGGCCTCGGGAGGTGAAGAGGCTGTCGGAGAAGATCGGGAAGTTCTTGGCGTCGTAGATGTTGAGCCAGTAGGCTATGGGGGTGATGACGTACATGAGGATGAGGAAGCCTCCGGCGATATTGGCGGTGGCGAACCAGGGGCTGGCGAGGGGGCTGCCGAGATAGGAGGAGGCGGAGGACCAATCGAGGCCGACGGCGCCGGCGCCGAGGCCGTGGAGGCCGGAGCCGATCTGATGCGCGAGGACGGAGTTCGGGAAGACCCAGCAGATCCATGAGAGGGAGGTGAGGGTGCCGAAGATGTAGCCGGGGAAGACGTAGTAGGCGAAGCTGCAGAGGAAGGCGGCGAGGAAAAACTGGTTGCGGGTCAGGCCGCCCTTTCGGCGGACTTCCTTCTCGTGAAGCGCGCTGCAAGAGGGAAATTCCTCCGGTCAACACTGCCTGAACGGCGGACTTCCTTCTCGTGAGAGCAGATGCCGCCCCCAAGGCGGGAAAACAAACACTTAGCATCTGCTCCTCCGTAGACCGAGAAAACAACTGCGCCCGTCCGTCTGGTCCCGCTGAACCAAAGGAAAAGGCTCCCTTGGGGGGGGGGGGCCGCCGGGTTCCACTCCGGTTTGAGGGGGAAAAAAGGGGGGAGGGGGGAGGGAAGAGAAAGAAAAAGAGGGGGAGGAGAAGAAAAGGGGGGGGGGGGGAGAAAAGGGGGAGAGAAAAATGGTATATAGAAGGAATATGGGTTTCTCTCTTGTATGTCGGGTTCCTCTCTGGTTCCTCTCTATTTGCATCACTTTTTGTTGAAAGTTCGTTATTATATTAGACATAAGACTTCGTTCGATTTGGTTGAATTGAGGCTGACATTAAATTAAATAGAAAAGACCTTCAATTCAAATTGCTAGCTTTTATTCCGTCCAACGGAATGGACCCTTCAAGATTTCTTTTGCTCTTAATAATAGCAGAAAAATAGTATAGAGATAACATGGTTTGGATATTAGCTTTAATAATAATAACAATTAATTAAACAAAAATAGCTACTAAGAAAATTTGTGGATTTCCGCATAGCAGGCATTCTGTTGCAAGACATCGACAGCAACCTCCAACCCAAACGGGACCGAAATCAGGTATGTGGCAGGCAACATTTTTTTTTTCCAACTCAAAGCTTAATCATAAGATTTCAACATCAAAGCTTCCTATTTTGCTTCCATAACAAACAATAAATATGGTAAAAATCATTTCTAAGAAATGAAAATCATTATACAGATCGAGTAGGTGAATAGATTTTGTGCGCGAGATATACTGTGCGGCTGAACTAAACCGTTATAGAGAGACTATAAGACTTGAAGGATAAGATTGAATGGCATGCAACATTTTGAAAGGCCAACTTCATGCATTGTTTTTGTATACTTCCCTGCGCAAATTCAGTCTCACATTCAAAATAGATTCATGCCTCAACTTACAATGAACTGACATAGGCTTTATTCGCCACAAATTTTTCTCTTGATGAATTTGTACAAAAATGCGATCATCATACTGCCACCAAGAAAAGCAAACTAGTTTTGAACATAAAAGTGGATGAAGTTCCTTAGGTGAGATTAGACATTCACAAACGATAGTGTTCATAACCATCACGTTCATGACCACCACAACATTGCCAAGCTGAGCAAAAATGCTGGTGAATTCAATGAGGCCAGCTACAAAAAATTATGCCAACGTGATAATGTCTACTGAATGAAAAATGAGAGAGGTGTTACGAAAACAGATACAAACATTCACAATGAGCATGCTACAAACTATAGCAGACTGAACCGTGTTCAAGCCTCAATCCGTTCAGCCTTAGCTCGATTTCTTCGCTCTTCGCAGTAGCTAATTAAACCTCACCCTCACACTTGGTGTGGAAACACACGCACAAATAATTTACGATGGAGAGGGCAACACTCAAGATTTTCACAACACCCTCAAATATTTCTTCAAGGCTTGAAAATTATAAAAACTTGACTCCGACTCTTGCATCCGCAGGCACCTTCTTGTTTAATGTGGTTTGGTTATAACAAGATTTCTACTTTTACTATCACCACCACACTTCAGGCTGGCTCAGTAGATGAAACTCAACACTAACAATTATCCAAAACATAAATATGTACTCAATAAACTTAGTAATTCTGATGCCTCCTTATTTAGAATGAAATTAATTCATATAAATATAAAATATATATATATATATATATATATATATATATATATATATATATATATATATATATAAAATAGTCAGAAAAAAATAAATTACTATTTAATAATGCTCCAAAATTTCCCATGAGGTCATCATTTTAACTTGAACTCAAAATCCAATCAATTTACATGGTCTATAGAACTTAAAAAATAGATGTGGAGAACAAATTTGATGAGCTGACTACACTTAGTTACATTCAGATATAAGTCTTGCAAATGTTAAATACCCAGTATGCCCCCTAGTTTCACTACATGGTGTAATCATTACATCTGTTCTTTCTTCGCCCTCACATTCTATTTCGCTCGACAACTGGGGGCGTTTATTGTTCAGTTTCTGTGCCGCAGGACCTCCATTTCTTTTTGCTCCTCTCCTACCCTCTCGAATTTCGTATGTTCGGAGAAGAACTTCAAATGTCCTGACATCTGCATAACAGAACCATCCATCCATCCCACCCAAATAAATACACCGTCTCGCCAAAAAATATGCATCATTCATTAAATTGCAATTTCAAATTATGCATATTAAAAGGGTATTACAGGGAGAAGAAAAAAATATAAGACCTCATATTATAGGAATTCCAAAGTTGCCCCTTCTTCCACATATTGTAACTATATACATTATAATTATTATATATTTCATTCAATTTTAAAAAAATCATATTATAGTAATACACTATATGATTATATAGGGTCATTTTTTGGGACCTCCCCTCCAACTTTGCACAATTATATGGACCTCCTCTATCTTTCAAAATTATCAAAACTGAACTCATGCATGTTAAAAATGTAATCATGCAAAATCATAGAGGATTTTTTGGTAATTATTCATAACTGTATAAACTATAAAGCATTCATACAATAAGATGAACAATACACTATAAATTTAAATTATTATATTTCTTATTAAAACAGCTGAGAAATGCTAATAACATGGCAATTGACATTACACGGGAGATGCCGGGAACGAAGGGAAACTTAATGCACGAGATGTGATAATGATGTGCTCAATGTAGAAGATCAGACTAAAAAGGGGCAGATCAGACATTTGCAATGATCAAATATTTTTGGGAGAACAACAAATACCTGAGAAATTCTGCCGCAAAGTCTCACAAGAGCGCTGCAACTGCTCGATGCATGGAGAGAATGAGCTGATGATACCATCCTGCTTTAACATTCGTGTGGCAGAGGGCATTGCTAGCCATGGTTGTGGAAGATCGAGAAACACGGAGTCTACAGCTCCGAGGAATTCATCGTGGAATCCTTCTCCCTGAACATCCCTAACAGAGGCAGTAATGTAGCCTCCCAGTCCATTTGTATTGAAGTCATCCCTGCCATGGATGACAAGCTGAAATCAATTTCTTATCAAAAATCTGAATATACATAAAATAATGGTGGAAAATCCATTCCACAATTTTGAAGGTCAACTTAGTATATCGAAATAGAAAATGGAACAAGACGCGAGTAATTACTTCTCAAACTAAAAGACCTAACGCACAACCACCATCATGACCAGCACACATAATTGAAAGAACTCAGAAATATTGAAAGGAACACTTTGCTTACCACGAATTTAGCACGATCTGTTCACAAATCCACCAAATTAGACCAACCCTCTACCTCCAGCACGAGAGAAATCTACCTTTTTTTATACCAGCAAGCAAGTAAAACTCCTTCATTTTAGTGTACGAAACTAGCGAAGCAAAGAAGAAGAGTAAAGCCCTCCTTGCCCTAGAGTTGTGACCAAAACAAGATGTCGAGTGAGCAGAAAATAGCCCAGGAAATCGATGAGGAGAGGGAAAATTTGCCACGCCGATTGCTTCTCCCATAAGGCAACGCCTCTAATATTCTCATTTTCTTACACACACAAATTCATATAGATATTTATATAGGACGGGAATAAGAGATTATGTTGTAGGAGTACCTATAGGACGGGAATAAGAGATGAAAAGTTAATGAGATGAAAGAGCAAAAATATTTGGGTTTTGGTTATCTTCAATTTGATGACTAAATTGGGCAAATTTGATGGTTATCATAACATGAAAAGCATCGATAACTAAAAGGGTGTAGCAATCACATGGAGTTCCTTCTAATGCAGGCTTTAAGAAGGTATTATTGAACTCAACCTCTCCCCCAACATTTGAAGAGATGTTAATTCCATGATTCAAAACTAAATAGTTGATATTATAGTCCAAAACTAACAAGCTCATTATCCACCTCACACTCCAACAAATCACCATAAAAGAAAGAATCAATAGAGCTTCTTTGCTATACTTCTGTTGCCATGATTTGAAGGCAAATATGGTTTTTAATTCATATAATTTCCTCAATTTCCCCTGTATCACTTCATTCTCTTGCAGTTAATTAAAACTTAAATTTCAACATCAAAAAAATCACAGATGGAAGCATAAAAAAACTAAACCCAGAAATTTATTATTACAGATGGAAACACCGAAAATCAAAACTAAACCCGGAAATTTACAAAATCCATCAAATGACAAATCGTGATATTAAATATATGAATTTCTTTACAATGCATTGATAACCTCTAATGCGGGGAATCCATACAGATGTGGAAAATATAAAGGTGAGCAAATGAAATATTTTTGAAAATAAATGGTTTAAAGAAGCACGAAGTGTGAAAGAAGTGGAAAACATTATTAATTACGGCTTAGGAATGGGATGCCAAAGAACTTGTGCACATGAAGTGGTGGTGAACTCAAGCATATCTAATGTGACTACATAAGAATAAAGATCTAATATGTGGAATAATTGATATCAATGCCTATCAAACCTTGAAAAGAAATATTAATGTGGGAAAAAAAGGACTTTTAAATTTCTAAACCATGAAGTTAAAAGCTCATGGAAATGTATCACAAGCAACAGTAGAGCAATACCTCAAGCAAAGGATTCTTCTTTCTCGCGATCCTAACCATCTTCGCTAAAGCACGCTCCACTTCTTCGCTAACCTATATATAATAATCTAACACAATCAGCAATTGACTATCAACATTAGGGAGAAAAAAATAATTATCTCTATTTGCCAATTGGTTCTTTTTCTCATTATCATGAAATCATGACAATTTTAGCTCAAAAGTTGTGAAAATGATAGCAGTTGAAGGAAATGAACTAGTCAAATACACAAAAATGACCCTTTTTAAAAACTAAACTTAACAATCCAGCTCGTCTAAGTCCTGCCATAGGAAGGCAATGACAACTAGCTGCTTGTGAACATGGTAATCTATCCAGTTAACAAGAATGATAATTTTATAAAAACTGTAATCTAAAGAAGGATGGTAAGAAATGGGAGTGCTTCTCTCACAACTCGATGAGGCTCTAGTGATGAACAAAGCTTCTGCAGGCTATCCACCTTGAGAGCTTCCACAATCACACTGATATGAAAGGCTCATTAAGTTTCGCCACTAACATACGTGCAAGGATTGACGTGAATTTCATCACATGTGAGATTACAATGGTTGGTACCACATACTGATATGAAAGGCATGTCATCCTAGAATTCACATATTTTAAAATTTTCCATTTTGCGTCAATCAGAATTTGAAAGGTGATCAACTGTGAATTTTAGAAACTTCTATTGTCCTCTTATCATGTGTTAAAATTTCATCTAAAACAGAAAAAGAACAAAGATGTGTCATTTAATTGAGTTGGTTTGATAACGCTATAGGAAGAAGATAAACAGAGAAAGAACAAAGAGCAAAAATGGAAGCAGGGAAGTTTTTTTTTTCATTGCTGATAATTTCATACATCTCTAGTTATAAAGATGTGTCATTTAATTTATACATTGATTTGGTGGCTGGGCAGATATTATTTTCACAGCACAATATGAGCAAATGCAGACAAAAATCATAGACTGCCCTTAATAATGAAGCAAAATCATCATCACCATTAACCATTTTCCCCAACCATTTTGTACAGCAATACAACAAGAACATAGATCAGGCTATACATATTGATCACAATCACACAGAGATGGGAGAAGAGCGCACCTCGACCTCCTCCCTAGGAAGTAGCTTCTAACGCCACGATCCGTTGTCTTTATCAAAAAGGAGTTGTTCATAGGATCTTGGACGAGCTCGACAAAAAGGGGCGGCTAGGTCGACAGCTCCCCTTGCAGATTTTGGTGAAGTCCCTACCAAGAGCTCGGCATGGCGCAGGTCGGCTCCTTCCTTCTCCCACCCGACGGCAGCTGCGACTAAGAAGACTCCGACGGCCTACAATCACCGACGACGAGGAAGAGGTAGGGGAGACCGAGAGTTTGCCGCTGATTTTTCGGAGGGAGGTGGAGTGACGCCGGCGAGGATCCGTTTCGGGGTATGCATAAATAATCATATTAAGGATCCGTTTCGGGGGACTTATTTTCACCGGTCAAGCGGTTACGACTGCATGAACTGGACCTTAATTATGGTCTGGTTCATGCAGTCGTAACCGCTTGACCGGTGAAAATAAATCCCCCCAAACGGAGCCTTAATTTCCTTCAATTCTACATCATAACTTCTACTAATCATATACATATATACCATCCTATCTATTTATTTAATCTTGCAAGAAAAATGGTTAAAAAAATGGGCGATATTGATGGAATAGCGCATTGTTAACCAACCCTCTTTATTTGAATCTATTTCATAAAGAATTATAAGAGGCTAATAAATCAAATGAAAGCAGTAACAAAAAATGGAGATTTCCAAAAGAGAAGAGGGATCGTGAATACTCACTCTCACAAGTTATCAGTAACCATAACAGTTTTTAAGCCAATTCGGTGCCTAAATTTAGTTAAAAGGTACAAAAAATAGTGCTAGATTTTAGCTAAGAAATTTGAGAATTCAACAGAGTTTAGTTTGGGGATTGAAGGTGCGGATCAAACAATTAGAGGAGGTTCCATTTCAAGTGGATTTGGAGCCAGGATGCAAAACATTATTGGGCCACATAAATATTACAAATAATATCAGAAGTAGCTGCCGCTGATAGCATCTTAGAAGATGATCCTCTTGATCAAATTGACAACTAAAATGAAAACTGTACGCACAGGTGCAAGGAAGAAAAAGTTGACCATTAAATAAATTTACCAGCAAACAATTCGCAAACCCACACGAATGATTATTTTCGATTAAAACGAAACCCCCAATAGATGGAGTATAACAAGACCAGAAGAGGCCTGCGAGAGAAAACAACTGACCTTCCGTCCAGAAATACGGAGCAACGCCCGCCGCCTGTCTCCCAAACCTAACATTGGCATGTTGAGATCCTCTTTTTCGTGAAAAACGCCGGTCCATCTCTCGATACTGGCGAATTGGATGAGCCGCCGCCGGTGAAAGGTGGCTCAACGTGAGAAAGCTATGAGGCCAAAAGGAATCGCCGGTGGAAGGCCTGAAGACGTCCTCAGAACCAGGACATGGATGGAGAGATTGTGAAGCGAGGATCGCCTGACGAGAGCGAGGGTTCTGGAGCAGAGAGGGAAGAGGAGAGAATAGCGAAAGGCTCGATGTAACTGCCGGGGTAAAACGGGAATCGCGGAAATTCAGTCCGATTCAGTCGGACTGAAGTGAGGCCGCCGGGTTCCACTCCGGTTTGAGGGGGAAAAAAGGGGGGAGGGGGGAGGGAAGAGAAAGAAAAAGAGGGGGAGGAGAAGAAAAGGGGGGGGGGGGAGAAAAGGGGGAGAGAAAAATGGTATATAGAAGGAATATGGGTTTCTCTCTTGTATGTCGGGTTCCTCTCTGGTTCCTCTCTATTTGCATCACTTTTTGTTGAAAGTTCGTTATTATATTAGACATAAGACTTCGTTCGATTTGGTTGAATTGAGGCTGACATTAAATTAAATAGAAAAGACCTTCAATTCAAATTGCTAGCTTTTATTCCGTCCAACGGAATGGACCCTTCAAGATTTCTTTTGCTCTTAATAATAGCAGAAAAATAGTATAGAGATAACATGGTTTGGATATTAGCTTTAATAATAATAACAATTAATTAAACAAAAATAGCTACTAAGAAAATTTGTGGATTTCCGCATAGCAGGCATTCTGTTGCAAGACATCGACAGCAACCTCCAACCCAAACGGGACCGAAATCAGGTATGTGGCAGGCAACATTTTTTTTTCCAACTCAAAGCTTAATCATAAGATTTCAACATCAAAGCTTCCTATTTTGCTTCCATAACAAACAATAAATATGGTAAAAATCATTTCTAAGAAATGAAAATCATTATACAGATCGAGTAGGTGAATAGATTTTGTGCGCGAGATATACTGTGCGGCTGAACTAAACCGTTATAGAGAGACTATAAGACTTGAAGGATAAGATTGAATGGCATGCAACATTTTGAAAGGCCAACTTCATGCATTGTTTTTGTATACTTCCCTGTGCAAATTCAGTCTCACATTCAAAATAGATTCATGCCTCAACTTACAATGAACTGACATAGGCTTTATTCGCCACAAATTTTTCTCTTGATGAATTTGTACAAAAATGCGATCATCATACTGCCACCAAGAAAAGCAAACTAGTTTTGAACATAAAAGTGGATGAAGTTCCTTAGGTGAGATTAGACATTCACAAACGATAGTGTTCATAACCATCACGTTCATGACCACCACAACATTGCCAAGCTGAGCAAAAATGCTGGTGAATTCAATGAGGCCAGCTACAAAAAATTATGCCAACGTGATAATGTCTACTGAATGAAAAATGAGAGAGGTGTTACGAAAACAGATACAAACATTCACAATGAGCATGCTACAAACTATAGCAGACTGAACCGTGTTCAAGCCTCAATCCGTTCAGCCTTAGCTCGATTTCTTCGCTCTTCGCAGTAGCTAATTAAACCTCACCCTCACACTTGGTGTGGAAACACACGCACAAATAATTTACGATGGAGAGGGCAACACTCAAGATTTTCACAACACCCTCAAATATTTCTTCAAGGCTTGAAAATTATAAAAACTTGACTCCGACTCTTGCATCCGCAGGCACCTTCTTGTTTAATGTGGTTTGGTTATAACAAGATTTCTACTTTTACTATCACCACCACACTTCAGGCTGGCTCAGTAGATGAAACTCAACACTAACAATTATCCAAAACATAAATATGTACTCAATAAACTTAGTAATTCTGATGCCTCCTTATTTAGAATGAAATTAATTCATATAAATATATATATATATATATATATATATATATATATATATATATATATAAAATAGTCAGAAAAAAATAAATTACTATTTAATAATGCTCCAAAATTTCCCATGAGGTCATCATTTTAACTTGAACTCAAAATCCAATCAATTTACATGGTCTATAGAACTTAAAAAATAGATGTGGAGAACAAATTTGATGAGCTGACTACACTTAGTTACATTCAGATATAAGTCTTGCAAATGTTAAATACCCAGTATGCCCCCTAGTTTCACTACATGGTGTAATCATTACATCTGTTCTTTCTTCGCCCTCACATTCTATTTCGCTCGACAACTGGGGGCGTTTATTGTTCAGTTTCTGTGCCGCAGGACCTCCATTTCTTTTTGCTCCTCTCCTACCCTCTCGAATTTCGTATGTTCGGAGAAGAACTTCAAATGTCCTGACATCTGCATAACAGAACCATCCATCCATCCCACCCAAATAAATACACCGTCTCGCCAAAAAATATGCATCATTCATTAAATTGCAATTTCAAATTATGCATATTAAAAGGGTATTACAGGGAGAAGAAAAAAATATAAGACCTCATATTATAGGAATTCCAAAGTTGCCCCTTCTTCCACATATTGTAACTATATACATTATAATTATTATATATTTCATTCAATTTTAAAAAAATCATATTATAGTAATACACTATATGATTATATAGGGTCATTTTTTGGGACCTCCCCTCCAACTTTGCACAATTATATGGACCTCCTCTATCTTTCAAAATTATCAAAACTGAACTCATGCATGTTAAAAATGTAATCATGCAAAATCATAGAGGATTTTTTGGTAATTATTCATAACTGTATAAACTATAAAGCATTCATACAATAAGATGAACAATACACTATAAATTTAAATTATTATATTTCTTATTAAAACAGCTGAGAAATGCTAATAACATGGCAATTGACATTACACGGGAGATGCCGGGAACGAAGGGAAACTTAATGCACGAGATGTGATAATGATGTGCTCAATGTAGAAGATCAGACTAAAAAGGGGCAGATCAGACATTTGCAATGATCAAATATTTTTGGGAGAACAACAAATACCTGAGAAATTCTGCCGCAAAGTCTCACAAGAGCGCTGCAACTGCTCGATGCATGGAGAGAATGAGCTGATGATACCATCCTGCTTTAACATTCGTGTGGCAGAGGGCATTGCTAGCCATGGTTGTGGAAGATCGAGAAACACGGAGTCTACAGCTCCGAGGAATTCATCGTGGAATCCTTCTCCCTGAACATCCCTAACAGAGGCAGTAATGTAGCCTCCCAGTCCATTTGTATTGAAGTCATCCCTGCCATGGATGACAAGCTGAAATCAATTTCTTATCAAAAATCTGAATATACATAAAATAATGGTGGAAAATCCATTCCACAATTTTGAAGGTCAACTTAGTATATCGAAATAGAAAATGGAACAAGACGCGAGTAATTACTTCTCAAACTAAAAGACCTAACGCACAACCACCATCATGACCAGCACACATAATTGAAAGAACTCAGAAATATTGAAAGGAACACTTTGCTTACCACGAATTTAGCACGATCTGTTCACAAATCCACCAAATTAGACCAACCCTCTACCTCCAGCACGAGAGAAATCTACCTTTTTTTATACCAGCAAGCAAGTAAAACTCCTTCATTTTAGTGTACGAAACTAGCGAAGCAAAGAAGAAGAGTAAAGCCCTCCTTGCCCTAGAGTTGTGACCAAAACAAGATGTCGAGTGAGCAGAAAATAGCCCAGGAAATCGATGAGGAGAGGGAAAATTTGCCACGCCGATTGCTTCTCCCATAAGGCAACGCCTCTAATATTCTCATTTTCTTACACACACAAATTCATATAGATATTTATATAGGACGGGAATAAGAGATTATGTTGTAGGAGTACCTATAGGACGGGAATAAGAGATGAAAAGTTAATGAGATGAAAGAGCAAAAATATTTGGGCTTTGGTTATCTTCAATTTGATGACTAAATTGGGCAAATTTGATGGTTATCATAACATGAAAAGCATCGATAACTAAAAGGGTGTAGCAATCACATGGAGTTCCTTCTAATGCAGGCTTTAAGAAGGTATTATTGAACTCAACCTCTCCCCCAACATTTGAAGAGATGTTAATTCCATGATTCAAAACTAAATAGTTGATATTATAGTCCAAAACTAACAAGCTCATTATCCACCTCACACTCCAACAAATCACCATAAAAGAAAGAATCAATAGAGCTTCTTTGCTATACTTCTGTTGCCATGATTTGAAGGCAAATATGGTTTTTAATTCATATAATTTCCTCAATTTCCCCTGTATCACTTCATTCTCTTGCAGTTAATTAAAACTTAAATTTCAACATCAAAAAAATCACAGATGGAAGCATAAAAAAACTAAACCCAGAAATTTATTATTACAGATGGAAACACCGAAAATCAAAACTAAACCCGGAAATTTACAAAATCCATCAAATGACAAATCGTGATATTAAATATATGAATTTCTTTACAATGCATTGATAACCTCTAATGCGGGGAATCCATACAGATGTGGAAAATATAAAGGTGAGCAAATGAAATATTTTTGAAAATAAATGGTTTAAAGAAGCACGAAGTGTGAAAGAAGTGGAAAACATTATTAATTACGGCTTAGGAATGGGATGCCAAAGAACTTGTGCACATGAAGTGGTGGTGAACTCAAGCATATCTAATGTGACTACATAAGAATAAAGATCTAATATGTGGAATAATTGATATCAATGCCTATCAAACCTTGAAAAGAAATATTAATGTGGGAAAAAAAGGACTTTTAAATTTCTAAACCATGAAGTTAAAAGCTCATGGAAATGTATCACAAGCAACAGTAGAGCAATACCTCAAGCAAAGGATTCTTCTTTCTCGCGATCCTAACCATCTTCGCTAAAGCACGCTCCACTTCTTCGCTAACCTATATATAATAATCTAACACAATCAGCAATTGACTATCAACATTAGGGAGAAAAAAATAATTATCTCTATTTGCCAATTGGTTCTTTTTCTCATTATCATGAAATCATGACAATTTTAGCTCAAAAGTTGTGAAAATGATAGCAGTTGAAGGAAATGAACTAGTCAAATACACAAAAATGACCCTTTTTAAAAACTAAACTTAACAATCCAGCTCGTCTAAGTCCTGCCATAGGAAGGCAATGACAACTAGCTGCTTGTGAACATGGTAATCTATCCAGTTAACAAGAATGATAATTTTATAAAAACTGTAATCTAAAGAAGGATGGTAAGAAATGGGAGTGCTTCTCTCACAACTCGATGAGGCTCTAGTGATGAACAAAGCTTCTGCAGGCTATCCACCTTGAGAGCTTCCACAATCACACTGATATGAAAGGCTCATTAAGTTTCGCCACTAACATACGTGCAAGGATTGACGTGAATTTCATCACATGTGAGATTACAATGGTTGGTACCACATACTGATATGAAAGGCATGTCATCCTAGAATTCACATATTTTAAAATTTTCCATTTTGCGTCAATCAGAATTTGAAAGGTGATCAACTGTGAATTTTAGAAACTTCTATTGTCCTCTTATCATGTGTTAAAATTTCATCTAAAACAGAAAAAGAACAAAGATGTGTCATTTAATTGAGTTGGTTTGATAACGCTATAGGAAGAAGATAAACAGAGAAAGAACAAAGAGCAAAAATGGAAGCAGGGAAGTTTTTTTTTTCATTGCTGATAATTTCATACATCTCTAGTTATAAAGATGTGTCATTTAATTTATACATTGATTTGGTGGCTGGGCAGATATTATTTTCACAGCACAATATGAGCAAATGCAGACAAAAATCATAAACTGCCCTTAATAATGAAGCAAAATCATCATCACCATTAACCATTTTCCCCAACCATTTTGTACAGCAATACAACAAGAACATAGATCAGGCTATACATATTGATCACAATCACACAGAGATGGGAGAAGAGCGCACCTCGACCTCCTCCCTAGGAAGTAGCTTCTAACGCCACGATCCGTTGTCTTTATCAAAAAGGAGTTGTTCATAGGATCTTGGACGAGCTCGACAAAAAGGGGCGGCTAGGTCGACAGCTCCCCTTGCAGATTTTGGTGAAGTCCCTACCAAGAGCTCGGCATGGCGCAGGTCGGCTCCTTCCTTCTCCCACCCGACGGCAGCTGCGACTAAGAAGACTCCGACGGCCTACAATCACCGACGACGAGGAAGAGGTAGGGGAGACCGAGAGTTTGCCGCTGATTTTTCGGAGGGAGGTGGAGTGACGCCGGCGAGGATCCGTTTCGGGGTATGCATAAATAATCATATTAAGGATCCGTTTCGGGGGACTTATTTTCACCGGTCAAGCGGTTACGACTGCATGAACTGGACCTTAATTATGGTCTGGTTCATGCAGTCGTAACCGCTTGACCGGTGAAAATAAATCCCCCCAAACGGAGCCTTAATTTCCTTCAATTCTACATCATAACTTCTACTAATCATATACATATATACCATCCTATCTATTTATTTAATCTTGCAAGAAAAATGGTTAAAAAAATGGGCGATATTGATGGAATAGCGCATTGTTAACCAACCCTCTTTATTTGAATCTATTTCATAAAGAATTATAAGAGGCTAATAAATCAAATGAAAGCAGTAACAAAAAATGGAGATTTCCAAAAGAGAAGAGGGATCGTGAATACTCACTCTCACAAGTTATCAGTAACCATAACAGTTTTTAAGCCAATTCGGTGCCTAAATTTAGTTAAAAGGTACAAAAAATAGTGCTAGATTTTAGCTAAGAAATTTGAGAATTCAACAGAGTTTAGTTTGGGGATTGAAGGTGCGGATCAAACAATTAGAGGAGGTTCCATTTCAAGTGGATTTGGAGCCAGGATGCAAAACATTATTGGGCCACATAAATATTACAAATAATATCAGAAGTAGCTGCCGCTGATAGCATCTTAGAAGATGATCCTCTTGATCAAATTGACAACTAAAATGAAAACTGTACGCACAGGTGCAAGGAAGAAAAAGTTGACCATTAAATAAATTTACCAGCAAACAATTCGCAAACCCACACGAATGATTATTTTCGATTAAAACGAAACCCCCAATAGATGGAGTATAACAAGACCAGAAGAGGCCTGCGAGAGAAAACAACTGACCTTCCGTCCAGAAATACGGAGCAACGCCCGCCGCCTGTCTCCCAAACCTAACATTGGCATGTTGAGATCCTCTTTTTCGTGAAAAACGCCGGTCCATCTCTCGATACTGGCGAATTGGATGAGCCGCCGCCGGTGAAAGGTGGCTCAACGTGAGAAAGCTATGAGGCCAAAAGGAATCGCCGGTGGAAGGCCTGAAGACGTCCTCAGAACCAGGACATGGATGGAGAGATTGTGAAGCGAGGATCGCCTGACGAGAGCGAGGGTTCTGGAGCAGAGAGGGAAGAGGAGAGAATAGCGAAAGGCTCGATGTAACTGCCGGGGTAAAACGGGAATCGCGGAAATTCAGTCCGATTCAGTCGGACTGAAGTGAGGCCCGACCGGGGGGGCCGCCGGGTTCCACTCCGGTTTGAGGGGGAAAAAAGGGGGGAGGGGGGAGGGAAGAGAAAGAAAAAGAGGGGGAGGAGAAGAAAAGGGGGGGGGGGGAGAAAAGGGGGAGAGAAAAATGGTATATAGAAGGAATATGGGTTTCTCTCTTGTATGTCGGGTTCCTCTCTGGTTCCTCTCTATTTGCATCACTTTTTGTTGAAAGTTCGTTATTATATTAGACATAAGACTTCGTTCGATTTGGTTGAATTGAGGCTGACATTAAATTAAATAGAAAAGACCTTCAATTCAAATTGCTAGCTTTTATTCCGTCCAACGGAATGGACCCTTCAAGATTTCTTTTGCTCTTAATAATAGCAGAAAAATAGTATAGAGATAACATGGTTTGGATATTAGCTTTAATAATAATAACAATTAATTAAACAAAAATAGCTACTAAGAAAATTTGTGGATTTCCGCATAGCAGGCATTCTGTTGCAAGACATCGACAGCAACCTCCAACCCAAACGGGACCGAAATCAGGTATGTGGCAGGCAACATTTTTTTTTCCAACTCAAAGCTTAATCATAAGATTTCAACATCAAAGCTTCCTATTTTGCTTCCATAACAAACAATAAATATGGTAAAAATCATTTCTAAGAAATGAAAATCATTATACAGATCGAGTAGGTGAATAGATTTTGTGCGCGAGATATACTGTGCGGCTGAACTAAACCGTTATAGAGAGACTATAAGACTTGAAGGATAAGATTGAATGGCATGCAACATTTTGAAAGGCCAACTTCATGCATTGTTTTTGTATACTTCCCTGTGCAAATTCAGTCTCACATTCAAAATAGATTCATGCCTCAACTTACAATGAACTGACATAGGCTTTATTCGCCACAAATTTTTCTCTTGATGAATTTGTACAAAAATGCGATCATCATACTGCCACCAAGAAAAGCAAACTAGTTTTGAACATAAAAGTGGATGAAGTTCCTTAGGTGAGATTAGACATTCACAAACGATAGTGTTCATAACCATCACGTTCATGACCACCACAACATTGCCAAGCTGAGCAAAAATGCTGGTGAATTCAATGAGGCCAGCTACAAAAAATTATGCCAACGTGATAATGTCTACTGAATGAAAAATGAGAGAGGTGTTACGAAAACAGATACAAACATTCACAATGAGCATGCTACAAACTATAGCAGACTGAACCGTGTTCAAGCCTCAATCCGTTCAGCCTTAGCTCGATTTCTTCGCTCTTCGCAGTAGCTAATTAAACCTCACCCTCACACTTGGTGTGGAAACACACGCACAAATAATTTACGATGGAGAGGGCAACACTCAAGATTTTCACAACACCCTCAAATATTTCTTCAAGGCTTGAAAATTATAAAAACTTGACTCCGACTCTTGCATCCGCAGGCACCTTCTTGTTTAATGTGGTTTGGTTATAACAAGATTTCTACTTTTACTATCACCACCACACTTCAGGCTGGCTCAGTAGATGAAACTCAACACTAACAATTATCCAAAACATAAATATGTACTCAATAAACTTAGTAATTCTGATGCCTCCTTATTTAGAATGAAATTAATTCATATAAATATAAATATATATATATATATATATATATATATATATATATATATATATAAAATAGTCAGAAAAAAATAAATTACTATTTAATAATGCTCCAAAATTTCCCATGAGGTCATCATTTTAACTTGAACTCAAAATCCAATCAATTTACATGGTCTATAGAACTTAAAAAATAGATGTGGAGAACAAATTTGATGAGCTGACTACACTTAGTTACATTCAGATATAAGTCTTGCAAATGTTAAATACCCAGTATGCCCCCTAGTTTCACTACATGGTGTAATCATTACATCTGTTCTTTCTTCGCCCTCACATTCTATTTCGCTCGACAACTGGGGGCGTTTATTGTTCAGTTTCTGTGCCGCAGGACCTCCATTTCTTTTTGCTCCTCTCCTACCCTCTCGAATTTCGTATGTTCGGAGAAGAACTTCAAATGTCCTGACATCTGCATAACAGAACCATCCATCCATCCCACCCAAATAAATACACCGTCTCGCCAAAAAATATGCATCATTCATTAAATTGCAATTTCAAATTATGCATATTAAAAGGGTATTACAGGGAGAAGAAAAAAATATAAGACCTCATATTATAGGAATTCCAAAGTTGCCCCTTCTTCCACATATTGTAACTATATACATTATAATTATTATATATTTCATTCAATTTTAAAAAAATCATATTATAGTAATACACTATATGATTATATAGGGTCATTTTTTGGGACCTCCCCTCCAACTTTGCACAATTATATGGACCTCCTCTATCTTTCAAAATTATCAAAACTGAACTCATGCATGTTAAAAATGTAATCATGCAAAATCATAGAGGATTTTTTGGTAATTATTCATAACTGTATAAACTATAAAGCATTCATACAATAAGATGAACAATACACTATAAATTTAAATTATTATATTTCTTATTAAAACAGCTGAGAAATGCTAATAACATGGCAATTGACATTACACGGGAGATGCCGGGAACGAAGGGAAACTTAATGCACGAGATGTGATAATGATGTGCTCAATGTAGAAGATCAGACTAAAAAGGGGCAGATCAGACATTTGCAATGATCAAATATTTTTGGGAGAACAACAAATACCTGAGAAATTCTGCCGCAAAGTCTCACAAGAGCGCTGCAACTGCTCGATGCATGGAGAGAATGAGCTGATGATACCATCCTGCTTTAACATTCGTGTGGCAGAGGGCATTGCTAGCCATGGTTGTGGAAGATCGAGAAACACGGAGTCTACAGCTCCGAGGAATTCATCGTGGAATCCTTCTCCCTGAACATCCCTAACAGAGGCAGTAATGTAGCCTCCCAGTCCATTTGTATTGAAGTCATCCCTGCCATGGATGACAAGCTGAAATCAATTTCTTATCAAAAATCTGAATATACATAAAATAATGGTGGAAAATCCATTCCACAATTTTGAAGGTCAACTTAGTATATCGAAATAGAAAATGGAACAAGACGCGAGTAATTACTTCTCAAACTAAAAGACCTAACGCACAACCACCATCATGACCAGCACACATAATTGAAAGAACTCAGAAATATTGAAAGGAACACTTTGCTTACCACGAATTTAGCACGATCTGTTCACAAATCCACCAAATTAGACCAACCCTCTACCTCCAGCACGAGAGAAATCTACCTTTTTTTATACCAGCAAGCAAGTAAAACTCCTTCATTTTAGTGTACGAAACTAGCGAAGCAAAGAAGAAGAGTAAAGCCCTCCTTGCCCTAGAGTTGTGACCAAAACAAGATGTCGAGTGAGCAGAAAATAGCCCAGGAAATCGATGAGGAGAGGGAAAATTTGCCACGCCGATTGCTTCTCCCATAAGGCAACGCCTCTAATATTCTCATTTTCTTACACACACAAATTCATATAGATATTTATATAGGACGGGAATAAGAGATTATGTTGTAGGAGTACCTATAGGACGGGAATAAGAGATGAAAAGTTAATGAGATGAAAGAGCAAAAATATTTGGGTTTTGGTTATCTTCAATTTGATGACTAAATTGGGCAAATTTGATGGTTATCATAACATGAAAAGCATCGATAACTAAAAGGGTGTAGCAATCACATGGAGTTCCTTCTAATGCAGGCTTTAAGAAGGTATTATTGAACTCAACCTCTCCCCCAACATTTGAAGAGATGTTAATTCCATGATTCAAAACTAAATAGTTGATATTATAGTCCAAAACTAACAAGCTCATTATCCACCTCACACTCCAACAAATCACCATAAAAGAAAGAATCAATAGAGCTTCTTTGCTATACTTCTGTTGCCATGATTTGAAGGCAAATATGGTTTTTAATTCATATAATTTCCTCAATTTCCCCTGTATCACTTCATTCTCTTGCAGTTAATTAAAACTTAAATTTCAACATCAAAAAAATCACAGATGGAAGCATAAAAAAACTAAACCCAGAAATTTATTATTACAGATGGAAACACCGAAAATCAAAACTAAACCCGGAAATTTACAAAATCCATCAAATGACAAATCGTGATATTAAATATATGAATTTCTTTACAATGCATTGATAACCTCTAATGCGGGGAATCCATACAGATGTGGAAAATATAAAGGTGAGCAAATGAAATATTTTTGAAAATAAATGGTTTAAAGAAGCACGAAGTGTGAAAGAAGTGGAAAACATTATTAATTACGGCTTAGGAATGGGATGCCAAAGAACTTGTGCACATGAAGTGGTGGTGAACTCAAGCATATCTAATGTGACTACATAAGAATAAAGATCTAATATGTGGAATAATTGATATCAATGCCTATCAAACCTTGAAAAGAAATATTAATGTGGGAAAAAAAGGACTTTTAAATTTCTAAACCATGAAGTTAAAAGCTCATGGAAATGTATCACAAGCAACAGTAGAGCAATACCTCAAGCAAAGGATTCTTCTTTCTCGCGATCCTAACCATCTTCGCTAAAGCACGCTCCACTTCTTCGCTAACCTATATATAATAATCTAACACAATCAGCAATTGACTATCAACATTAGGGAGAAAAAAATAATTATCTCTATTTGCCAATTGGTTCTTTTTCTCATTATCATGAAATCATGACAATTTTAGCTCAAAAGTTGTGAAAATGATAGCAGTTGAAGGAAATGAACTAGTCAAATACACAAAAATGACCCTTTTTAAAAACTAAACTTAACAATCCAGCTCGTCTAAGTCCTGCCATAGGAAGGCAATGACAACTAGCTGCTTGTGAACATGGTAATCTATCCAGTTAACAAGAATGATAATTTTATAAAAACTGTAATCTAAAGAAGGATGGTAAGAAATGGGAGTGCTTCTCTCACAACTCGATGAGGCTCTAGTGATGAACAAAGCTTCTGCAGGCTATCCACCTTGAGAGCTTCCACAATCACACTGATATGAAAGGCTCATTAAGTTTCGCCACTAACATACGTGCAAGGATTGACGTGAATTTCATCACATGTGAGATTACAATGGTTGGTACCACATACTGATATGAAAGGCATGTCATCCTAGAATTCACATATTTTAAAATTTTCCATTTTGCGTCAATCAGAATTTGAAAGGTGATCAACTGTGAATTTTAGAAACTTCTATTGTCCTCTTATCATGTGTTAAAATTTCATCTAAAACAGAAAAAGAACAAAGATGTGTCATTTAATTGAGTTGGTTTGATAACGCTATAGGAAGAAGATAAACAGAGAAAGAACAAAGAGCAAAAATGGAAGCAGGGAAGTTTTTTTTTTCATTGCTGATAATTTCATACATCTCTAGTTATAAAGATGTGTCATTTAATTTATACATTGATTTGGTGGCTGGGCAGATATTATTTTCACAGCACAATATGAGCAAATGCAGACAAAAATCATAGACTGCCCTTAATAATGAAGCAAAATCATCATCACCATTAACCATTTTCCCCAACCATTTTGTACAGCAATACAACAAGAACATAGATCAGGCTATACATATTGATCACAATCACACAGAGATGGGAGAAGAGCGCACCTCGACCTCCTCCCTAGGAAGTAGCTTCTAACGCCACGATCCGTTGTCTTTATCAAAAAGGAGTTGTTCATAGGATCTTGGACGAGCTCGACAAAAAGGGGCGGCTAGGTCGACAGCTCCCCTTGCAGATTTTGGTGAAGTCCCTACCAAGAGCTCGGCATGGCGCAGGTCGGCTCCTTCCTTCTCCCACCCGACGGCAGCTGCGACTAAGAAGACTCCGACGGCCTACAATCACCGACGACGAGGAAGAGGTAGGGGAGACCGAGAGTTTGCCGCTGATTTTTCGGAGGGAGGTGGAGTGACGCCGGCGAGGATCCGTTTCGGGGTATGCATAAATAATCATATTAAGGATCCGTTTCGGGGGACTTATTTTCACCGGTCAAGCGGTTACGACTGCATGAACTGGACCTTAATTATGGTCTGGTTCATGCAGTCGTAACCGCTTGACCGGTGAAAATAAATCCCCCCAAACGGAGCCTTAATTTCCTTCAATTCTACATCATAACTTCTACTAATCATATACATATATACCATCCTATCTATTTATTTAATCTTGCAAGAAAAATGGTTAAAAAAATGGGCGATATTGATGGAATAGCGCATTGTTAACCAACCCTCTTTATTTGAATCTATTTCATAAAGAATTATAAGAGGCTAATAAATCAAATGAAAGCAGTAACAAAAAATGGAGATTTCCAAAAGAGAAGAGGGATCGTGAATACTCACTCTCACAAGTTATCAGTAACCATAACAGTTTTTAAGCCAATTCGGTGCCTAAATTTAGTTAAAAGGTACAAAAAATAGTGCTAGATTTTAGCTAAGAAATTTGAGAATTCAACAGAGTTTAGTTTGGGGATTGAAGGTGCGGATCAAACAATTAGAGGAGGTTCCATTTCAAGTGGATTTGGAGCCAGGATGCAAAACATTATTGGGCCACATAAATATTACAAATAATATCAGAAGTAGCTGCCGCTGATAGCATCTTAGAAGATGATCCTCTTGATCAAATTGACAACTAAAATGAAAACTGTACGCACAGGTGCAAGGAAGAAAAAGTTGACCATTAAATAAATTTACCAGCAAACAATTCGCAAACCCACACGAATGATTATTTTCGATTAAAACGAAACCCCCAATAGATGGAGTATAACAAGACCAGAAGAGGCCTGCGAGAGAAAACAACTGACCTTCCGTCCAGAAATACGGAGCAACGCCCGCCGCCTGTCTCCCAAACCTAACATTGGCATGTTGAGATCCTCTTTTTCGTGAAAAACGCCGGTCCATCTCTCGATACTGGCGAATTGGATGAGCCGCCGCCGGTGAAAGGTGGCTCAACGTGAGAAAGCTATGAGGCCAAAAGGAATCGCCGGTGGAAGGCCTGAAGACGTCCTCAGAACCAGGACATGGATGGAGAGATTGTGAAGCGAGGATCGCCTGACGAGAGCGAGGGTTCTGGAGCAGAGAGGGAAGAGGAGAGAATAGCGAAAGGCTCGATGTAACTGCCGGGGTAAAACGGGAATCGCGGAAATTCAGTCCGATTCAGTCGGACTGAAGTGAGGCCCGACCGGGGGGGGGGCTTATTTTCACCGGTCAAGTGGACCATATCAACCGAATCTTAATTAAGTTTTCCTTCTAATATAGTTTGCACATGACGGTCGTGAATGCTGTCGTGAATCCACGAATATCATTAAGCGGGGGTCAAACATCGTTTCCCTCTCATAAAATTTTTTAATAACACGCACATTCATCTTATCGGCGTTTTTTCACCCTCATCTTGCTACTATAATTAATACGTAAGCAATCAAAATTCACTGGCTCAGCGAGAGGAATTTAAATTCACAAATAATTTGGGGGGACTCGGCCACCGCCAGCCCCCAATTAAATCCACCTTCGGTAACATTTGTCATGCCAAATATACATTCTATGACAATGATATTTTTGCACATACTCACCAAGCAAAAAAAAAACATATTAAAGAAGCCTTATAGAACTTCTCCTCTTAAACCACTTCTCCACTTAACTCGTATTTAATATTTTTTAAAATTGATCATTTTGACTTATTGTCCAGGCAAAATATTGAGATTGGTACATTAAACATTTAGCCATCTAAATTTTAGGCCTAATTTTATTAAGAGCTAACAGAATACTAATTGACTATCACATGTTTCTATAAATTTGACATTTGTGAAGAAGCCGCTGTATCAAAAATAAATAGAATAGCATTGGAGGATGAATTGGCTTACGTACTTTCTGATGAAAAGCATAGAAACATTGTATGCCTAGTGATGTAAAATGCAAAAGTACTGATAAGGCCATTTTAGAATTTATAAAAAGGTAGGGGGCTAATAGCTCGCCCCTCATGATTCCCTCTAATTTAGTGGGATCATGGGATACCTATCGCGCACGCGATCGACACGCCCGATCTCCCGCACAGCCCACACACAGATCCTACTACGCACATCTTCCACGCAACCATCGTGACCGGACGTCGGCACCGCCGTCCCGACATCGAACGGTTTGTGCCCAGCCGGTCCCGCCAAGACCGGCACCACCCTCCCGCGGCCGCCGCCCGCAGTCGCGGAGCCGCACCCGCTAAGGGCGGCCGCACCCCGCGGCCGCGGGGCTGCTTCCGCTCAGGGCGGTTGCACCCCGCGTCCGCCCAACCGCGGTCGTGGGGCTACTCCTGCAAGGGCAGTCACGCCCTCCCGCGGCCGCCCTCCCGCGGCCGCCCTCCCGCGGCCGCCCTCCCGCGGCCGCCCTCCCGCGGTCGCGAGACCCCGCCCAAGTGGGGTGGCTGCACCCTGCGGCAGCCCTCCCGTGCCCCGAGGACAAGGCCGCAAGGGGCGGCCGCATCTCGTGCCCCCTCGCGCGACCAACCCCCGCAACCGCCGCCCGCGGCCTCCCCCCGCGACTGCCTCCCGTGATCGCAACCTTGCCCGCCACGGCCAGCCAAGGCCGATCGTCGCCGAGTTATCCGCCCGCTCGTGGCCGGCCTTCAGCACTTTCCGATCATCCCAACACGATCACCATCGTTCGTTACAGAGTAACCACCCGCATAACTTCCCACTAACCCACGTGATTAGTAGGGAATATTATTTATTTAATTAATAATTTGCATGTAGTCAAAATCATAGAAATACTATACCCTCGAAACTATACTGAATTAGTCTGAATTATTCTGAATGTGGTCTTCAATTGGTGATTTTGGGTGGTTGCAGTGTGCAGATAGCCACGTAACCACCATAACCATCTCCTGGAATCTATAAAAGGCCTCAGGATCTCTCTCATTTCTAATTTTTCCTCCTTCTAGTTTGCTTCTTTCACAGGTCGGAGATCTGCCGAAATCCTCTTGCATGTCTCCTCCACCCGCCGGGCCACCCGAAAATTTGCGTGTCCACGATGCTCTTGAGAAGAAGGCGTTCTGCTCGCCATTCCGCGAAACCTCCCACGTGAGCGACGTTCCTCAAGTCACCACCGACGCATCTCCGCGCATCCCGCCACGAGGTTCGTTAATCAAGCAGCGTCCGTAAACACTCGTCCCCATCAAAAAATACAAAGGAACAAACTTTGTGTGAGGCGGTATGTCGCCCACCAAGCGTAATACCGTCTCTCATCACAAAGCTGTAACGAGTAGTGGTTCGTCGCCCTCGATTAAAGACACTCTGTAAACCGCCTCCAATAGTGAATTTTACTTAACACCGTACCGGTCACGTGGTTTTTTACCTAGTTGAGGGATTTTCTACATTAAAATTGTTGTGTGTACTTCTACTTACTCTGTGACTGTGTGCGCACTCGACCGCTTCACGGGCTAAGGCGATCTAATTTAATCAGGTGTGACATAAACAATTCTAACATTTTTTCATCATTATTACTCACATTTCGCTTTGCCGCCACAGTTTTTCGCCATTGTTTTTGCCAGCTCAGCTTATCAAATAGGCGCTGTTAAAGGCAGTCAAAAAAACGCTATGTGCAGGCAAAGATAACCCAATATCTGCATATTTTAGGATATTATACTCGTCTTAAGCGCAAGCAAAAAACCGAACGTGAAATCCAGGGTTTCTGAAGACACCTCCTCCTTCGTTCCCGTCGCCCGCCTCCTCCTTCGTTCCCGTCGTCCGCCTCTCCTGTGGCCAACGATCAGAGAAGACCACGCCACGCCTCCTCCTTCGTTCCCGTCGCCCGCTCCAACGCCGACGCCGACAACGCCACGCCTCCTCCTTCGTTCCCGTCGCCCGCCTCCTCCTTCATTCTCATCGATAAATCTCATTCTATCCCTTGAAACTGTAAAAATTAGATTTTAATCAGTGTACATTGTTTAAATAAACTCATCAATTGATTTCAAATTTGATGAGTTTGTGAGTTGTGTGAATGAGTATGAGTCTACATTTTTTGCTTGTGTGAATGTTTATTTTCAGGGAAACATCTCCAGATTGTAGTAATACTATGCAAGTTGATGTTGGAAATGAATTTTTCACTGAAAATATTTTTCCAACTAAAGATAGTTTAGTTGATTGGGCTCGCAATGTTGCAAGGGGTGTAGGATTTGTAATAACCATTCAAAGGGCCGATAAGATTAACGTTCGTGGAAAACCCAGGATCATGCTTGGTTGTGACAGGGGTCGTGTACCCCGCGAAAACCAGCGTAATAAGGGATTTGTCAAAAAAATTTAAGGAAAAGTAGTTCAAAGCGGTGTGGTTGTCCATTTGCATTACAAGGACAGAGAGTTGATGGTTTGGAGGAATGGAAATTGCAAGTTAAATGTGGAATTCACAATCATGACTTTATACATCTTGAAGCACATGTTTATGCTGCAAGATTGGATGAAAATGAATAGAAGGTGCTGCAAGAAATGTACACTTCTGGAGTCAAACATAGGAAGATTTTATCCATTCTGAAAAAAAAGAACCCTGATAATTGTTCTATAATGAAAACAATTTATAATGAAAAAGAAAAATTGCATAAGAAAGAATTGGATGGTGCTACCCCAATTCAATTCCTCTACAAGTGCATTGTTGATACTGGTTATGTTAGTTATAATCATGTGAACGAGATTACCAATAATTTGGAGTTACTCTATTTTGCTCATCCTACCTCGGTTCAACTTACCAATATGTTTCCAGACATTTCTTTTGGACTGTACCTACAAGACTAATCGGTACAGGTTGCCTCTGCTTTCTATTGTGGGATTGACATCCACTAATCTATCATTTTTTTCTGCGTTTGTTTTCAAACGAAACAGAAAGTAGCTACACATGGGCACTTGAATCATTCAAAGGAATGTTAACAGGTACTTCTTTACCGGGAGTGTTTGTGATTGATCGAGAAATTGCTCTGTGGAATGTCATCAATGTTGTTTTTCCCGAGTCTCATATTGTTCTATGTCAGGTGCATATCAACAGAAACATTCTTGCCCATGGCAAAAAATATTTCAAAGAAGGAAAGCATTTTGAGAGTTTTCTTAGTGACTGGCAAAATATAGTGAATTCTCCTACCTTAATCGATTTCAATGATTATAGAAATTATTTGTTATGCAATTATTCTGAGAAATATCCTGAGGTCATTCATTATGTGGTTACAATATGGTTAGAGTCATACAAGGAGTCGTTTGTTTCTGTCTGGCTGAACAAATATTTGCATTTGGGAAATTGCACAACAAATCGGGTAGAAAGCGGACACAGTCAGCTTAAACGCATACTCGAAGTTTCAATTGGCAGTTTGACAAGTGTTTGGGAAACATTTGATCAAATGATTAATCTTCAACACACAAGCATCAAACATTCATTTGGTCTAAGTTCTATTAAGGTTAATAAAAGCTATAAAGGATCGTTGTAAACTGAATTGATAGGGGCAATTTATGTTGCTGCCTTAGAGTTAATTAAGAAAGAGGAGAAGTTGGTAAAAGCTAGGAAACAAGATTCTTCAACATGCACTCACATAATGAGAAACACAATGGGTTTACCATGCTGGCACGAGTTGATACCTTACATTAATAATTCAAGTATTTTTCCTTTGTGGATGATTCATAAGCATTGAAAACAATTGCAGTTGGAGGATGTAAGAGAAACTTGGAAGGTTAAGGAGGAGAATGAGCCATCACATGACCTTCAAGTAGAGTTAGATGGAATACTCTCAAAATATAATAACGCATCTGATATTCAAAAGAATGAATTAAAACGAAAACTTCGGGAACTTTGGGATCCAACAACAAGTCAGACTCTAGAGCCTTTACTTCCACGAAGCTTAAAAGGAAGGCCTAGAGGGAGTACGGCTGATATCGAGTCGAGTTCGAGCGATTTTGGCTCGGCTCGAAATCGAAATTTTCGACTCGAACTCGGCTCGAAATCGACTCGAAATCGAAATTGATTTCGAGTCGAGTCGGCTCGACTCGAAATGGCTCGATTCCGAGTTGGCTCGAAATTAAATCGAGTCGGCTCGAAATTAAATCGAGTCGGCTCGAAATCAAATCGAGTCGGCTCAAAATCGAATCGAGTCGGCTCGAAATTTAACAATTTTTTCGTTTTATTCCTAGCTTGCTCAAAATAAAATTGGACAACCTATAAATTTAGCAAATGAAACACTTAAAGCCTTCATTCTTTTTATTTAGATTTAAATTTTGTTATTTTAATCTTAAAATAAGAATATATTAATAAATACATAATTTTTTAAATTAATTCGAGTTGATTCGAAATTTCGAATCATATTTCGAGCGATTCAGGGCTGGCTCGAAATCGACTCGAAATCAGATTCGAGTCAAATTGAATCGACTCAAATTGAGTCGAATCAATTTTAACTGATTTCGATTCGGCTCAATTTTCGAACGATTTTCGAGCGATTTTCGAGTTTTGAATAATATGCTCAGCCCTAAGAGGGAGCATGAACAAAGGGAAGAATGACATGAAATCTACAAAAAGAGACCCTTCTCTATTTGAGCATGTTCTTATGGCAGAAAAACAAATTCTCCACGTTAATATTGGCAAGAAAATGTCTTCAAAGGGTATAAGATTTTTGCAAATGGTTTGTAGAGAAATGTTATCCTATCTTTCAAAATACATAATCGATGCAATCGACATGGTGGGTGATGGACATTGCGGCTATAAAGCTATAAATGATGGTTTATGTAGGGAAGGAGATTGGCTACAAGTTCGTCTTAAAGTTGCAACGGAAATAAAAAATAACAAGATTTTGTACACTAACATACTTGGAGTTGAAAGACGATCAGAATTGCTTTCATCTCTAGATTGTAAGGAAATCCCGGCACCACTAGAAAAGTGGATGTCTCAATAAAGATATAAAGGACATACGATGATTAAATGTGATGATGGTGACATTTTTGTCGAAAGAGAATACACCAGAGAATAATTAAAAGCAAATAAATACCAAGGATACGTATGATTATTGTGGTGGCAGTCATGAACATCGGGTTAAATAATCATTTGTTAACTTATCAGTTGATGTTGAGTGCGTTGCGGTCGCGCCATTATTTCGCAAGAGAAAGCTTATTTTGAGGAGTAGTTGTGATGTTGTTGCGGAGTTGCAAACTTCGTCAAGTCAAAGAGATGACCTAACTGAGGGGGTCCCTTGTGACGAGTCTGCTCCAGTTGTTTCAGATCTTGAGGTGATAGAGACGTCTGCCCCTGAGTCTCCTACACAGAGGCTACTGCCCCCGAGTGTCTTCTTCTTTGAAGGAAATGAGTGAATGAACTTCATTCATTTTTTTGTTCAAACGGATAATGTTTGTTAAGGTGATTTTTAACTCATGAGTTCATGGCCGCCACCACCATGGATAAGACCTTAAGGTCCGGTTCATACGGTCGTAACCGCTTGACCAGTGAAAATAAGTCTCACCAAACCATCCTTTAATTATATGGGAAGCTTTTATTTAATGAATGGAATCTTGAAGTTTCATATTTAATTTTATTTTTATGTAAGAAAAAAAAAGGAAAGAAGAAGCACTATTTTAATCGGAACTTGACCGATTACTTGTCCAGACATGCCAAAAAGAAATGAACCTAACTAACCGCTTCCATGAACGACGACATATTTATTCTCATTTGGCGAGAATCCGGCAACATTCATTGAACCACAATAAAAAATTCTCAAAATACCTTTTGGGCTAAATATTTAATATTTTGGTAAGTATGCGTCAAAACTCAAAAGACCTCTTAATTTGGCACGAATGCACCGGCCCTTTTGGGCTAAATATTTAGTTTAATATTTTGATACGCATGTGTATCTAAGACTTGTACGCGTGTAGATTCGATTGTATAATTCCTCAGATCAACGGTGCAAATTTGTTTGGACCATAGTACAGTCATTTTTAATACGGGAGTATTCGAGATGAGGAATGATCTGTGCCGTTGAAATCAGGGATCATACGACCGGATCTGATCGTGCATAAGAGAAAATATGTACGTATACGTACCAAGAACAACTTCAAATAAATAAAAAGTAATAATACTTATGAGACATTTTATCTCCTATAAATTTCAATAAACACGATAATTATATCACCCGGAACGGATTCATAAGCTCCGTTTGGCACGGTGGTGGCGGTCATGAACATGAAGGTTAAATTATCATTTGTTAACACTCACTTAAAAAACTTCATTCACTTTTATGTTAAAATGGATGATGTTTGTTAGGTGATCCTTAACGAACGACGGTTTAACTCATACATTTACGACCACCACCACAGTGCCAAACTGAGCCTATGATAACAAAATCAATCTACTGTTATCGCTTGGGGCAAATTCGTACCCACATAGAAAGATAATCCTTCCACCCGACTCGAGCAATACAAGGCTAACGATCATCTACGTACATTCCCACGCGTGTGTTTATTTCATATATTCGATTAAAAAAAGGTATTTTTGCACATTATATCAAAAAAGATGTGAGCAAAATACCTGAAGAGCGAGACCTGAACAATATTTTGAGGCCACCACATTGCCGCCGGCTCAACCAGATACCGCCGGAATATTCCCGCCCACCCAAATCCCAAAACCTACCAACCCCCCCCCCCCCCAAAAAAAGGAAAGCGCAGAAGAAATTAAACAACGGTTTCAACCGAACAGGAATTTCGAATCTTAAATAATCCAGCAATTCATCAGATCGAAATCTGCACCTGCGTGGTGAGGACGACGAGTAGGGCAACAAAGAAGGAAATCCTCTGCCGGTAGAAAACCCTGACGGCGGAGACTATATGGATTGCGTACACGTTTCCGGCACCGGCGTTCGCGAAGATCGTAATCAGAACATGCTCCTTCACGCTGAACGGCCCCGGATTTAGGTTAAACTCCCATCCACTCCCCTTAAAGAAGCTCCGATTCGGCAGCCGCGCCGCCATCATCCTCGCAACCGGAAGCACCGCAATCTGCGCCGAGACGGAGGTGATCGTCAGCGGCTCCTTGCGGTACGCGAAGAACTGGTTCAGAAAAGAAAGCAGGGCGCACGACGCCGTCCCCAAAACCCACATCCGCGCCGTCACCACCGTCGCCGTCGGTTCGTCGTCGATCGGAACCGTTAGGGCTACTTGCTCGATCGGGGAGTTTTCGAGCTTCTCTTTCAGCGATGAGGGGGGATCAGCGGTGGAGATGGAGGAGGGGAGGAGTGGGGTTGAGATTTGACGGCGGAGATCCTGAATACCATCGTCTTCCTCCATGGAACGCTTTGCCTGTCTGCAGCGGACTGCGCGGGATTCAGTAGCAGATGAGGTAGTGGATCTTTTTCCACGCTGGAGGGGGTACCTTTTGCCTCTCTTTATATCATCACAAAAAAACCAGTTGCTCATAACCTTCAAAAGCAAAATATCAATTGTTAATAAATGTCTATGAATTATTCCTACTTTAAAATTGGGATCTAAGTGTAGGCATAAAGTTATTGGTCCAACGGTCCGGCTTGACGGGCAAGAATAAAAAGACTAAGAAGAAACTAAAGCACTACAGACGTTGCGGCAAAGAGCTAGGTTCCACTATATACCTGGATGCTTAGAACAAATTTCTCTTATACAATCAAAAATGACATAGCAGGGTACAAGGTGGACACTAACTTGATGACTGTCACAAGATGACGATCAAGGAGATGTTCACTGTCTCACGGCTCAAGTCCTCGACAGCAAGATCCAAAAGCTCAGCCAAAAGTCCAGGGAAAGATCTCCAACCTTGTACCCCTGAAATCCTATTTATAGGCAAATCCAAGAGGCGAGAGATCTTATTTATAGCTAGAACCCCCACCTGCTGGGGAGGATCCAGGAAATTCAGTAAGGGGGGCCTAGACATAAGTCAAGTAGAAAAAATTGTGAAAAAATGATTTTCTTTTTTCATTTAAATATATTAGAATTAAGAAACAATACTTACAAACAATATGACACATAAATAACAATATAAAATATACTTCAATTGAGCACGACGGTTTTTTAATTCATAGAATTCATATATGATCAAATATTTGTCAAACTTCTCTGATATTTCACGCTCAATATATAAATTCATGCAATTCGCTAGAAATTCATCCTCCATTTTGTTGTGAAGTCTTGTTTTAATAATTTTCATAGCTGAAAATGATAGTTCTGTAGTTGTCGTTGAGACTGAAATGGTCAAAATGAGTCGAATTAATCTATCAATAAGATAGCATGTCTTTGACTTTTTTGTCTCAATCAGTTTCTGAGATAGTTCGGTAATTGTAAGCAGATTCTTCAAATCCTTATGAGCAGGAACATCAAACTCATAATGTTGCAACTGAGTATTCAATATAAAAAGCTCGTGTTCACTAAAATCCTGATAGTAGATTTTTTTTACAAAGACACATATATCATCAATATTAAAAGATTTGTAATTATTAATTGGATCTAAAGTCATGCTAAGGCGAAGTAGCTCCATAGAATTATCATTGAATCTTGAGTTTAGCTCCTGTAATCCACAATTTATAGTGAAATTAAAAATATCCACTCAAAAATGATGTTTCAGTGTAATTATATCACGTGGACTTCAAAATTGACGATCACTGTATCGAGCAGTCATGTATGGAACTTCGATCTCAATTTTCTCACAAAATAAATTCACATCTTGCAAAAACTTTTCCTATCCAGATGCCCGTGATTTTTGAATAAGAGCTTTCGTCGTTGAAACCAAATGTATAACAATTAATATGTCCTGAGATTGATATTGTAATGCTTTGCATAGAATATCACTGATTCCCAAAATTTCCTTCATTAAAAGTAAGATGAATACAAATTCAAAAACAATCATCTTTCTAAAGGATGTCTCAACATCTCCCCGTTGAGCAGACGTCCTTCCATTTTTCACTGATATCAATTAACACAGAGCAAGTGGATGTATACATATTAATAACACTACAAATTGAGTTTAGATGAGATGACCATCTGGTATCCCCATGTCATTACAATGAATCAATTTGATTTGCTCATGTGTCGGTCTCAATTTCACCAAGAGCAATCATATGATCAAAATATTCCTTTTGTGCAGCTCGTAATTGATCATTGCGCTTGGAGGAAGTACCGATAGTGTTAATAATATATATTAACTCATTAAAAAAATTATGCACTGCTTTCACCTCTCTGCTTGTTGCAATAAGAACTAACTGGAGTTTATGTGCAAATCAATGAACATAATATGCATGTGGACATTCATTGAGAAACAAAGCTTTTAATCCTCTCCATTCACCACGCATGTTACTTACACCATCATATCCTTGACCTCGCATATCTTGAATACTCAAATTATGATGAGACAAGACCGTAGAAATTTCATTTTTCAGAGTTAACTCACTTTTATCTTTAACATGAACAATATGTAAAAAAACATTTCTTGCACAAAGCCATGAACATCTACAAATCGAATCACGATAGTCATTTGTTCTCTTTTTGACTCATCTCTAGATTCATCAACTATAATGCAATATTTAGAATCACTGATTTCTTTGCGAATTTTACCTTGCACCATTTTGACCATAACAGATAGAAAATCTTTCTGAATAGTTGGAGAGATGTACATTGCATTTCCTGGAGCATTTTCTAAAACCACTTCATTCACTTCCTTGTTATAATTTCTAAGCAATTTAATCATCTAAATGAAATTGCCATGATTAATAGACTCTGAAGTTTCATCATGATAAGGGATAGCAATCCTTCGGGCAAACTTTATTAAACATAAAAAAATCAATACAAAGTCTCTATCCCCCTTCGGCTTTCTTCATCATTACAATATTAGAAACTCCTCATGGATATTGGATCTCCAAAACAAACCCTCCATCCAGCAGTTTCCCCACTTCCTCCCCGTTGGGCTTAGACAGCGCAATTGCGCTCTTCCTTTGCTTTTGGCAGACGGGTGAAACCTTGGGGTCCAGATTGAGACGATGGTAGGCTATCTCTTTATCGATACCTAGCATATCTGCGGAGCTCCAAGCAAAGATGTATATATTTTCTTGCAGACAGGCCATTATCTCCACCTTCCCTCCTAAATTTAGGGATCCTCCGATCTTTAGCATCCCGGGAGATCACCTCCACTTCCTCCAGCTCCTTCGCAGCTTCCAGCATGTCCTCTTCTTCCAAGATCTTCTTCATCCTTTAAGCATCCTCCATCCAGTTGATGGTATTGACGACACATAGATAACACTCTCGAGAAACTTTGGGATCTCCCCTGATCCTCACCTGGAAATCTCCACGAAAGTAATTTAGGCACTGATGGTAGGAGGATGGGATTGCTTTGAAGTGGTTGATGAGAGGACTTCAGAAGATAGTGTTGTAGCAGCTTATTGCATCCACGATGACGAACTTGAACCTGATCGAGGTGCCACCAAGTGTTATTAGCAGATCTGCTCCTCCATCTGCCTCCTTCTTCTCTACAGATAAGCCAAAGAGGGGACCGTCTGTGGCCAGGACCCTGGATTCCTCCACTTGCAATCCGACGAATGTCCTTTTGAAGATAACATTCATCAAGCTGCCATTGTCCGCCATGAACTGATCGACGGTGAAGGGTTCGATGGCTGCTTGGATGATGAGGGCGCCATGAAAGAGATTCTCATTCCCCAACATGTCCTTCTCTGAGAAGGTGATCTCATCCAATGGGGGCGGTGCTTAAGAGGTCAAAGAGACGCTCTTGCGATAGATCTGATGAAAACTTCCCTTTCAGGAAGCCTCTCTCCCGCTAGTTAACATTTCTCATTTCAGGGGAGAATCTCTTCCCCTGACCTTGGTACTGGGGTCATCCTACCGGCCTACACGGGGGCCGGTTCACCGAATACGGAAACCTCTGGGCCTCCTCTCTCCTTTCCGGAGTCGATATGGGCCTCCTCTCTTCCCGCCTCCTCGGCTTCTCTCTCCTTCTCGACTCTCCCCCCTCTCTTCCCTCCTCACTTGATCCCCTCCAGGCCTTTTCTCGGATATTTCTCCTTCTTCCCCATCTCCCTGGGGTCACCTTCTCCAGCTTAGCCAAAAAATCGTCATTCGTCTCCTCCCCCTGCACAAACTTATTTTCCCTCCACAGAAGAGTTCTAGCATCAGGCTGAACTTCAGGGCCAATTGTAAGTTGAAGCCATCTACCTCCTAGATGTATAGGTATTCTTCCTGGAACCGATCGATGTAGCAGTCAAGCCTCTCATGCTTCCCTTGCTTGATATGAAAGAGAGTGGTTACCTCCTTCTTCCTCTTTTTTGACGTAACAAAGCTCGTCGTCAGCCCTCAATGTAGGTCTTCAAAGCAGTAAATAGAACCTCCTAGCAGTTGGTGAAACCAATCCCCGGCCTTCCCATCGAATGTAATGCCCCAAAAATCTTGAAAACGGAAGGATTGGAAGTTAACTTGCGGCGCTAGTGTTACCGCCGGCGTTAGCCCTTAAATAAAATTTTCTGGAGTCTTGGGTATCTACCATGCGGCGGTAGAGAGGTATCGCGTGGCGATAGCACTCGACGCACTAAATGCTTTTGACGAAGCATTGAGTGACTATCGTGCGGCGGTAGTGAGTTATCGCGTAGCGATATCACTCGACACTCTCAAAACACTCGACGCTCTCAACACACTCAATGCTCTCGACGAAGCATTGAGTGACTACCGCATGGAGGTAGCGATCTAATGCGCGGCGATATCTCGAGGCAAAGCATCGCTTGGTGGTAGTAAGTTAACGCAAGGCGGTAGCTTGCCACGTGGCAGTAAGGTGGAGGCAGCTTTGGGCGTCAAAGCAATGTCCATTAGGCCAAACGACGATCGCCTCAGATACCGCGCGGCGGTAGCAGATACCGTGTCGTGGTAGCCTCCAGATATTAGCTGTACATGAGAATGCACAGGCCGTGTGGTCGATTGAGCCTGTGTCTGTGGCGAATGGTGCTTAAGTGCGCATTCCTATTGCCAAAAATTTATATATATGCTACTGTTTGCAGGGAAGGAGAACCGCCGCCCCAAGTGAGGGGTGGGATCGTTATAATTTGGTCAGTTAATGTTGATCGTTGCTTTGTTTGCCACATTTGGTGGGCTATATTATGCAGGTGCTGGAGATCCAAGTGGGAAGTAGCGGGCTGAAGTCCCTTATGCTGCGATTGGCTGACCCTCGAAGGCCTAAAGGCGAATGTTTATTGTTTTCATGTGTGGCTGGCCTGTGTGCCGATGTATGAAAATACTTTTTGTAAGAAAAACAATTGTAAGGCCTTAAAGCCGCACTATTTTTGTGTAGTTTGTAATAACATCCATACGATTTTATATAGTGACATTGTTGATACTTGAGTTCAATTTAATCCATGAAAGTTGTAGATCTCGATGAGATCTACAACTTTGATGTTGAACACTTTTCTTAAAAATGCATGTACAAGACGTATTTCCAAAAGGCGCGAAATATTAGGAAAAAAACATGTGCGAATAACCAAAATTGTAGTGCGGATAACAATCGCCTAATTTTATGTTGATTTGACATGATTGAAAATGATGTGTAAATATTATAAGACGAGGGTTTCAGGAAGCGGGCCATGAATAGGAGAGAGGGTGTGTCCCTCTCCCGCGAAGTGGTTCTCTCCTTAGGATGTTCTCCTTGGCATAAGGTCCTCCTTAGACCTATATGGGGCTTACACACACAAAAAATGAAGGTGACAAGTGAATGTTAGAGATCCCACCACGCTCAAGAGTTAGTTGACAAAGCTCATTCACCCTTCATTTTTCTCAAGTGGGGCTATTGATAGGTCATTTTTCCAAGTTACATCAGTTAGTGGTTGAATTTTCCACTAGCGAGGTATGAGTGGATTTGATGAATTCAATTCGTACATTGTCGGGGTTGAATTTGATGGTTAGCCTATTGAATGGATGGGTGAATCAAGGAAAGATCTAGTTAGTAGAGAGAAATGACAAACATGTCTAGAAGAGACGAGAGATTTGCCTCATGTAGTGCGCTTAAGCCTTGGGAAAAAGCGGAGGATAATGGAAATAGAAGATGTAGTGAACTCAGAAAGCTTCCATTAAGTTGTGAACTTCTTTGAGGCGAAACGGTGGCTTCATATTGGGATAAAGAACAGTTTTGAGTAGCAAGAAGACTTTACATCTGCATCTGTCTCTCTCAGGTAACCTATTATATCACAAAGTTTAAGTCTTAAAGAAAATAATAGTGGACATATATGAAAGAAGGAGAAATTTATAATCATCTCCTTCAATCCCACTCTCCATATATTGATAACAA
The DNA here is from genome assembly GCA_039513925.1 of Platanthera zijinensis. Lineage (NCBI taxonomy): Eukaryota > Viridiplantae > Streptophyta > Magnoliopsida > Asparagales > Orchidaceae > Platanthera > Platanthera zijinensis. The sequence goes on from CM077080.1 coordinate 232,614,769, forward strand.
AATCACTCATTTTGAAACAAAACAACTTGTTATGTGAATTTGGTTGCAATAATCGCAAATATAAGGATATGCTCCGCGGATGACAAAGAGGCCCTCTAAAACCTTCATTGGATGGCCTTATAAATTGTTCATGCTTGATTAGATGGGTCGATCAACCGGAACCAACTAAGTGAATACAATTCATTACGAATAGCAGGGCACATCAACGGACGACTTTGAGCAACCATGCTCAAAATTGTATTGTTTTTAGAGCAACTTCCACGTACGAGAGTTCTCACAACATGTGAATGTTGTGTTGGACCATCACCCAATACTACTTTGGGGGTGGGGCCAAATAGGGGTAGAAACTCGCCAACGTCATGGGACCAACTCCAACGATCAATTTGGCAATGCACTATGCGAGGGGACGCGGAGAGGGAGACAACATTCCCCAAGTAAAATCAAATATTTGTTGGTAAAGAAGATCTTTGGGTTGGATCACGCGTCGCAATCAAATTTTCATAAATTAACAATACATCTTGGCCTGAATGAATTAGAGTTGCTTCATTTCACATAGTAGACATGACACAAATCTAATTTATGCAACACAATTGAGAACACCCCTATAACAATTGGTCAGATTTCAAAACATTATGCAACATTCACTTCAGCCATCCACTACAAAGCAACTCAATGGGGGGAGTTAGTCTCCTAAAAACAAATGGGGTAGGTTGAGGGTTACTTATAGAAATTTCAGAGGCTGTTAGCTCATGTTCTTTACGACTTCTTGCTTGGATTAACATAAGCATGTTTTCACATACTGCAATACACGGGGGTCGGCTGAATAATTCTCGCGTTCAAATATTCATCTTAAAGTTGGGCATAAACCGAGAAGATCGCGCTCATCATTTCATGGTTTAGATCAAATCCTCGTATTACTCGCCCGTCCAATTTCCATTCTTGCCGAATTAAGGAAAACAAATGAGAAAAACAACTTCAAAAAAGAAATACTCGATGGAGGGATCTTAACCTATGTTGAGGTGGATGACATTTTTTATTAACATAATGACATCGAGCCCTTATTGTTGTTGATCCTACTAAATCCACTACTTTCTTTTTGGTACCAACGATTCAGAATTTTTTTCCCCCTACTCGCTGCATCAAAAACTAAATCGCAGGCTTCTGATAAAAAACTAGCAGTTATAGTAGGATATGTAATATGGATACCTTTACGCTTTTCAGAGATGTAAGGAACCATTCAAGGATTCCATTTCTTAGTACCATAACCAAAATGAACTCCTACTTCCATTATTTCTTCCAAATTAATGTTCCAATATCGTCTTTTCATTTTCCAACACTTTCTCGCGAAATAAATAATTGTTTCGACAGAATCTTATAGAGTTCCAATAATTGTACACTGTGAAATAAATAATTGTTCCAACAATTATTCCGATGGAGAACATGGAGAGCTCAATTCCATCACGGCTCCACCGCCCTTTGCCTTTGGAGATTCTAGCAACAAGGATAGAACAAGAACAATTATTTCTCTGAGTTTTGATGTTTGGCAACAATTATTATGGAAGAGTCTCAGTGGAGAGCTGAGACTCATGCAAAACATACAAAGGGTATGTTTAGTGCTATGTTTTTTATTCCAAAGAATTTAATAAAAGTTATTTTTTTTACAATTAAACATAATGTTAATTAATCTATCTTATGTTTTCTGATCAAATATCTTGTAGTAATATATATAATCACTAAAAATAGCTAATGAAAGCTATAAAAAAGTGTGTGTGTGTGTGTGTGTGTGTGTGGGGGGGGGGGGGCATGGTAGGCATAATGAATAGGGCTTCGAATAGAAAAGTTGATGTTACTCTTGTAGTCGTGAAAGAACTACACCAAAGAGTGAGATTAAGGGCTACTAGGAGAATTTTTGGTATGCTCAACATATAAAAGAATGGTGCGGAACAGTATTGCAAGTGGAAATTAAAATGACTGTAATTTTATTTTAAAAAATCATTTTTAACACATGTATTTTCATATTAAAACATATACAAATGAGATCTTAAAATGAATGTAAAAATACATATATTAATAATCTGTGATTTATTTTTCAAAAATGACTGTATTTTGGCCTACAAATACGGTAGGCGCAGGTACCTTTAAATTCGTTGCACATCTAAAATTTAGGTCTGCTTGGGAGGGTTTTTTTAGCACATTTCCGTTTTCTTGAAAACGTCATCACACCTAAGAAATCGTTTGAATTATCTGCTGGTGGGAAAAGCTATCGCCGAAAATTTCATTTTCTCCTCTTCTTGAAAACTCACTCATCTCCCACTTTTCAAAAAACGCTTCCTCATCCTAATACACTGTTGCACACATTTTTTTTCACCCGGGCGCGCAATTTTCGATCAGACGGGCATTTTTCGCTCGGGTGTGTATTTTTTTCCCGGACACGCATTTTTCGTACGAGCGCGCACTTTTCGCCCGGGCACTTTTTTTCTGCCCGGACGCGCATTTTTCGCCCGGACGCGTTTCTTTCGTCCGGACACGCCTTTTCCGCCAGGGCTAACATTTTCCGCCCTGGTGCATATTTTTTCGCCCGGTCGTGCATTTTTCGCCCAAGCATTTATCCGCCCGGGAGCGCACTTTTCGCTCGGTGCGCATTTTTGCTCGGGGGCGCATTCTCGGTCAGACGCGCATTTTCTACCCGGAAGTGCATTTTTTGCCCAAGCCCGCATTTTCCCCCGGGCACACATTTTTCTACCTGGGAGCACATTTTTAATTACAAAAATCACTGCAACAGAGATTTGTCAAATAATTTATAAAGTGTTTTTTCTTTATGAAAATCTCTGCAAAAAGAGTTTATCCAAACTGATCTTATTTCAAATATATACTTTTCAAAATTTCATTTCCTTACATTTTTTACCACCACTCTTTCTACTTTTTGAAAAGCCCTCTCAAACAAGGCCTAACAAAGTAGGTGGAATGACTTCCTTAAAAGGTCTTCATGTCACTTAAGAGTGAGCTAACTAGAGTACTTATGAATGTTACTAGATTGATATTACTACCAGGAAAAGTCATCATTCACATGTACATTATCTCAACGGGCAGGAACCATCTCGGTAGGCGGGAGTCATCTTGGTAGGCATTGAGTGATGTCGTGGGGAGAATAATAAGGGGGGAGAGAGAAAACGACCATGTGGTACCTATCGATAGTGTAGCGTGTTGGATGGCTACTTGAACGTGATGTGTGTTACAACATGTCGTCCCGAGGGCAGCCCGAAAATCTCTTCTCGTGCGTGAAGTGATTAAGGCTCTGTTTGGTTTGGTTGTTGCTGATGGAAAGCTGCTGATGAAAAGCTGCTGATAGAAAAAGTGCTGATTCTGGAAAACGAAGTTTTGTTAAAAAACTGTTTGGGTGAAATGGAATTTGCAAAAAAATATTTTTTAGAAAAGAACACCCTACACAAAAAAATGTTTCCCAAACATGAAAACTATGAAAAACTATGAAATCTCTCCATCATCATCTCAAACTATGAAAACTATTCAGCTGTTTGCCTGAAAACTATAACACCCTACACAAAAAAATACTTATCAATAATTTTCGTTTCAACCACTATTCATCTTCTTCTCAAAAAGACAGCAGAAATCTAACGAAAAACAGCCTACTAATGATCGCTAGGCTCGAAACAGAAATCAGGAGGAGAGGGGAGACTCACTGTAGAAAAGATATTGGCCATTGATTTGACAGAGCTGGGCTCGAAATCCATGAAGGCGAAGTTGCGGCCATTGCTTCGAAAATCTACTTCGAAAATCTGCTTCAAAATCCATGTAGAAAAGAGATTGGCCATGGATAACACTGCAACAGCTTAAGGCACCGGGAGCTGTGAATCGGCTGCCGGAAAATCTACTGGATCTCTCCGATTCGCTAACGTCGGCGCTTGGGTTGTAGCTCCCGCACCGATCCTCGTTCTGTTGGTCGGAGATCTCCTTCGAAATTGATGTTGAGGTGCACTGCTTGCCCATTCCGCCTTCGGCGTGGCTTCCACCTTCCGACAGAGGCACAAGAAAAGCAGTTTTTTCCTGCTAATGGAGAATAGAAGAAAACCGTGGAATTTAGGAAACAGAGTTTAGGAAAAAAGCCAATCCAAACCGTGCTTATTGCTAAAAATATGGTGCGGTCCAACCGCACCGCCGCCCAACAGCTAAACCAAACGCTACCTTACTCTTATTTGCATTATTTTGCTCGTGAATTTCTATATTTCCATATCAAATCACTAACATTTTTCATAGTCTACATAAGAACATTCAAACTTCAGGCTAATTAGTTAGGTTATTTTTCATGCATATCAAACTTGCAATGCCCCCCAGTTTACACAGAAATAGCTCATTGAATGATACCGTCCGCCGATAGTCCTAGCGTCGGTGGTAGCATTGTGGATTTAATTATCGTAGCTCTTTGTGAATTACCACCGAGCGATAGTGTTATCGTCGGCGTTAGTTTGTTGAGCTAACTGTTTGACAAGTGCTAGTTGCCGAACCGACTTTTGGGCTAGCGCCCAGCGGTAGTATGATATCGCGTGTTGATAGTGTGTCAGGTACTTGCAGCCACGTGTCAACGATTGTGTGGAGGTATTTAAGCGGTGGGCTTGCTGAACAAGCCACCGACTGAGGTACTGCGCGACGGTAGCGCGATATTGCGTGGTGGTAGCGCTCAGAACAAGAAGTTTAATTTAAATCGTGGTCACTCCTCGATTTCAAGTAGGATCCGACAGTAGGGAGTTAATCCTGCTGGCATAAGGCTGGGAGATGAGGGCTTTTACCTCAATGCTTCTAGGGTTTTCTATTTCTAAGAGTTAGAGAAAGGGGAGAGCAAAAGAAGAAGGAGAAGTATTTCCTCCATTGTCGGAGCTTCGGAGCTCTGAATCGCGAGCCGAGGCCAGATTCACGGAGAGCGTCCCGGTGCGGTTCTTTCTATCCAATTGGATTTTTGATTCATGGCGTCAAAGAGAACTTCATGGGTAACGATCTTCCTCCTCTCGTTAGGACGTGTGTGTCCTCTTTTGTTTATATATTCGCATATAAAAGTGTCTCTTTCGCTTATTAGGGTACGACTAGACTTTCTCCGACCCGATTGAGTTCGTCCCCATCACATATTGCATATAAATGTCTGTTTCAACTCCGAATATAGGCATGATGTGTGAAGCTCATCCAGACAAGTTGGTCTGGATTGATGATGTATACATTGATATTTGCGGGTCGGAGAAGACTCAATGTTGTATGCCATTTTTGGGTTTTGAGTTGTGTAGAGTGGGCAGAGAGTCTTGGAGGCTAACTCTAGGAAATACCCGGAAAAGCAAGCAAAATCGGAGTTCTGTTAGGTATCGCATGACGGTAGTGTTACCGCTGACGGTAGCTCCCTGGGTGTGAGGCCTATGTTTATTGGACAAGTTGGCTAGTTTGTGAAGCTGTGGAGCCTTCTTTGCCCAGCTTGGTGTGGTCGTGAGTGACAACCATGGGACGTAATGTGAGTTATGTCGTTTACAGGAAAGGGGAGTCTGACCCACGTCGTTGTCGTTGATTGACACGACGAGTTGAGCAATGTGAAAGAGCTGAACTGTACATGCACTATGTCATTCGACTAGAGTGCCTAACGCACTTGGCTTTCATCGTTGACATAGGAGAGGGTCCTTGGCTTTAGGTCGGACTAGAAGAATACTCTAGGTGGGATTATACATGTTTGGGACTAGGGATGGTGGTGAGACTCAAGGAGTACACCAAAAGTGTGTCATGAGTACACGATGCGTGTGGACATGCATTCCAATGTGCGTATATCGTTATTGCTTGGCTTGCTTGTTGTTGGACTTTCTTGCTTAAATATATGCATGATATTATTGTTGACTTATATACAGGGAAGGAATGCCATCGCCCCAGGAATGGGGTGGACTTGTTATACCGCGTGTTCGTGGACAGTGGTCATCAAAACTTGACTCACTACCTTCTTTTATTGCCACATCTTTGTAGTTCGTACATGTACAAGTGCTGGAGAGACAAGCGAAAATTAGCAGCGGGAGCCCAAAGCTGTGTTGGCCCTTGAAGGCCTAAGTTTTGCTTTAGCTATTCAGGCTTTGTCAGTCCGCGTGCCAATGTTTGGAAACCATGTAGTATTTAAACATTTGCTCGTGTGTAAGGCCTTAAGGCCCAAGCAAGACAATGTAATTGTTGTTTAATCATTCCATTAGTGGCGTGGACATTCCGGTTCATGATTATATAAATGCTTCTGTTAGCGTATATTTCTGTTATGCATTGTTGTTTAGTGTTATGGATTGATATTCATTGAGTAACTCTTTTATTTGTTCATTTAATATGACGGGGGGTTCCGGCCGAACCCGATGTTATATTCCTTGGAATGAGCATAGATATTATAATTTGGTATCAGACTTTAGGCATCGCTGAATTCGTGGACGAATTCTTTTTAAGGGGTGGAATGCATGTGTGTGCGTCACCTTAAAAACAAAAAATCAACTTGCGAATGTCCACTTAGGAATGAAAAACACACATGAAATATGCTAAAACATTATTTGTGGAACTTGAGCCTTCATTTGATTGTTGTCTGCTATGTTTTGGAGTCGCTAAATTATGTGTCGTGCAATTATAGGTGATTAGGAGTGGTGCAGGGCAGTCTCAACATCAGCCCTCTGTGGAGAGTAGTGCACATAGTGATGTGCCTGCAACCCCTCCTTTTGCTGAAACGATAAGGTTGATAGTTGAAGTTGTGTTTGCCATGATCAATACCCAACAAGAAGGCAAATGCAACCTTCTACCCCTGTAGTGGGCCGGATGTCGGTTGGTGTTGTTGAGCCAGCGGTGGAAGAGTAAGTGGTTGTAGAGCCCTTAGTAGCAAGACGAGCAACGAAGAAGCAACTAAAGCATGTGATGAGTTTCAACGCTCAAGTGTTTGTGGGTACCGAAACCCCAACGCAAGCTGAAGATTGGCTCTCTCAGAGTAAGAGAACCATAATGGCAACGAAGATAGAGGAGTGTTAGAAAGTCATCGTGGCTACTTTCCTGTTTGATGGAGAGGCGTGGCTTAGATGAGACGAGTTGGGGTTGCACCAATTTGCGGGAAGACAGCTTACTGATATCTCGATGGACGAGTTTCGAGGTTGTTTCTGGCTCGGTATCTCCCTTATGCGCAGAGGATTGCGATGGAGAACCGGCTCCAGAGGTTGATTCAGGGTGAGAGTCGAGTGGATGACTACATGCATGAGTTCGTCCAATTGGGGCGGTATGCAAGCTCCATATTTATAGATGAGGAGCGGAAGGCCAACCAATTTTATGAAGATTTGTGTAATACCTCCCCTGTAATGACGATATAATATGGGTTCGGCCGTAGCCCCACAACATTTAGACGTCAAGGCTTGAGTGTTATAAAATGATATAAAAGTACTACCCATCTCAAAACTCAAACAACATTACAGAGGAAACACATCAACAAGACTAAAAGTTATCGATGACTAAATAGAAGTTCGAAATGGCCTTAAGGCCTTACAATATTCAAACATCCAAACCATGCCAACACAAGACATAACAAAGTTTCATAGCACTCCTAGACTACCTTGACATGCAAGCCAGATTACAGTGAATGAAACATAACATTCAAACAAAAAGAAACTAATAGAAGGGGATACACTTCATGAGGCTTTAGGCCTTTTTAGCCGGTGAGCTTGCTCCAGCTTGCGATTTTTGCCCTGTAAGAATTTATTATAACGTGGGTCAATAAAGACTGACTTCAACTATGTAACCAACACCCCTCCTCCCGACTGTCCCTAGCAGATCCCGCGGCACTCCATCACCCTGCAGGTCAGTATTTTGTATGCATATGTAAATAAACATGAATAAACATAGAAAGCAACAGATTTTGGTGTCTCATACATCAAACACGTTTCTATGTTGAACATTTTAAATAAAGGGGCCTATAATATAACATGTACGCAAACTTGGGTTTCACGCAAGACACCCTATAATACGTATGATTCTAACACATCATCACATCATACGGGTACTTCCAATTTCCCTCATCAGCGTTCAAGCCGTAAAATGGAACTCTTGTGTAGGCCCTATCCGCTCATGGGTCTCAACACCCGGGCTTGCCTACAAGCTCTGACTCTCAGGTCAGTTCTGTCACAACAATCCAACTGATGCTAAGAACCCTTGCATTACCCTACCCGCTCATGGGCTTCATCGTCCGGGCTTGTCCAAAAACTTGGCGTTCTCGTCAATTTCCATAGAAGGGGACTTTTCTTGCCAGGACACTCTCCACACGTGACTTGCAACGTCATGAGCTAGTCAGCCGACCACAAAGACATTCATGCATTCGCATAACATTCAACAATCACAAACTTTCTCGTCCTAAACCACCATTCATTCTCACACAAAAAGGAAGGCATCACAAACAGTATCTTCGCCGCAATCAGATTTCAAGCAAAATCTCTATAGTGCATGCCATGAAACATCACTTAATCGGACCACCGTTGGTGATTATGGCTTCACTATGTCGGGTACGGACTCAATCGACCCGGTGGCTCCTCTTGAACTATGGCGACCCGAACCCCGCTCATTTGAGAGATCTGATGCCTAAATGCTTGGGAAAAAAACATAAACAAAATGGATGTCATGCATGCATTCTAAAACCAGGAGGAGAAGTGTTGTTATCTTACGATTCCTCTTCCTAGACGTGGAGATCTCGATTTGCACGGATGAAAGTGTGCACCTTCAAACCCTCTCCATGAATCCGGCCTCAGATCAATGAAAGGAGCTCTGAAATGTCGTCAATGGTGGAAGATACTTCTTCTTTTCTCCTCCAAGCTCTCACACAACCTTAACCTCCTAATCCCTCAAATGAGGAATGAAGAGGGAGGAGAACCTATTTTCCCTACTTAGGGCTCATGGATGGGCGTTTCTGGTCATTCAATCAAGTTTTAAGAAGATCGGACGGTTAGAAATCATCACTTACGGAACTGGTTCCATCCACTGTCTCCCGGGGGGTAACTACCTACCGCGGCGCGATAGCTCACAGAGTCGCTAGCCTCCGCAGACCCCCACTCTACCGTCAGTAGTAGAGCTATCGTTCGGTGTTAGCTGCTCAATGCTTTCGTCTCGATGCTCTCGATGAAAAAGGGATACTGTCATGTGGTAGCTTCCAGAATCTCCAAAATCCTTAAGCAGGAAAATGGGGTGTTACAATTCCCCTCCCCTAAAAGAATTTCATCCTCAAAATTTAATATGCACTCTAATCAACAAGCATACCTGATGCAAATAGTTTCGGGCACTCTTCCTGCATTGCTTACTCGCACTACCAGGAGAATTCATCTCGCCTGTAATTATTCCATCATACTTTCACGAGCAAAACCTCTTTATTTTGTAACTGGCAAATTTCTGAATCCTCTACGCAAACCGGACGAACTCTCGTCCTCAGTCCTCTTCCAACGGCTCCGTCGCCGACTCGACCACAACACTTACCTCCACCAAAGCTTTCATCAAAACTGAGACATGGAAAACATCATGTAATCCACTCAGCTCTACGGACAACGCCAACCTATAAGCTGCTTCTCTGATGTGCTCCGTGACTTTGAACGACCCCAAATACCTCGAACTCAACTTCTTGAGTCGCTGAATCCGCGAAACGCCTTTGAACAACTTAATATTTAAATAGATCAAGTCGTCTACTGTGAACTACACATTTTTGTGGAGCGTATTGAAATACTTCGCTTGCCGATCCTGAGCAACTTTCATGCACTCCTGAATCATCCACACCAACTAACAAGCGTCAGCCACCACTTCTTTTCCCAAAATTTTGGTGTCTCCCGCCTTTATTCAAGACATCGGCGTTCGACACCGCCTTTCATACAAAGCCCCGTATGGCACCATCTTGATACTCGCCTAGAAACTACTGTTATAAGCAAATTCCACTATGAAATTGTGGCCTTCACACTTCTTCCCAAAATCGAGGGTACATATTTTCAGTATATCCTCCAAAGTACGATTCGTCCTCTCCGTTTGACCATCGGTTTAGGTATGGAATGTCGTACTAAACTTGAGCTTTGTGCTCAGACTCTTTTGCACTAGTCTCTAGTTCTTGGACATAAACCGTCATTCACTATCATTAACAACGCTCTTTGGAATCCCGTGCAACCGTACAATGTTACGAGCATACAATTCCACAAGCTTCTCTACGTTGTCCTCCTTCTGATTTGGAATGAATTGAGCCACCTTGGTCAGGAGATCCACAACCACCTAAATTGCATCATTACTTTGCTGCGATCGAGGCAAACCATGTGTTGTTGCATGGTGTCCGGGCGGTCTAGCGGTATGCCCCTGGCGGCTTGGAGATTGGGCGGTCTGGCGGTCTGGCTCTAGCAGCTTGGAGACCGCGCGGTCTGGCTTTTTCTCTCCGGCTGTTTGCTAGGCGGTTGGTGCTGATTGGTGATCGGGCGGTCTGGCGGCTTGTCTATGGCGACTTGAGGGCAGTGTCGGGTTGTCTTCTGCACATTATAGTTGTCATGCGGTTAGTCTAACCGCGCAACTTATGCGACTTGTATAGATACTTATTCCTGTAATTATTAGTCACATATTACTTATTTGTAATCTCTCGTCTCTCTTTCATTCTGTAAAAGGGATGTCATACCATTGTAATAGATATTTTTTTTGGATAATAAAAATTCTATTACTCCAAATTTTTGGTCTAGTTTTTCTTGTTTTCACATGGTATCAGAGGACTCGATCTTTTCTTCCTGATTATGTGAGCTTCCTCTGTCCGCGCGACCTGTCCGTGCAGTTTCATCCTTCTTATCGTGACCTGTCTTCGCAACTTGTTTCTTCCGCCTATTTGCGCCATGTTCGTGTGTTTTCTTTGTCATCCTTGTCGTTGTCCTTTGTGTGTGCGACCTCTCTGATTGTCCTCTATTCTCGCCGCGACCTGTTCTTAAGTCGTCGTGACCTGTTCTTAAGTCGTCGCAGCCTGTTATTCTCGCTGCGACCTGTTCCTAGTCTCCGCGCCCTCCTTTTCTCGCCACGACCTGTGTGTCTAGTCGCGCCCTGCTCTTTGTCACTGCGACCTCTCCTTCTAGGCACGACTTGTTCTTCTCGCTCTCTCTGCTCTCTTTTATGGAACCCTCCGATATCTCTACCACCACTTCTCTTGTTGCCTCTCCTCCTACTCATACTCCTACTCCTTCGGGCAACTTTGGCACTGTTTCCAAACTCATCGGTCCTAACTACCCGGAATGGAGTTTCTCCTTCACCTTCCTTCTCCGCTCACAAAGCAAACGCCATGACCCTCCTCCTTAAGACTCCGCTCTCTTTGATGATTGGGACGCTAGCGACGCCCTTGTTCTCACTTGGCTGGCTAACAGTCTCTCTGATGAATGCCTCCCCGTTATCCGTCATGATGAAATAGTCAAGGATGCTTGGCTTCATCTTGCCGCTCTCCACTCAAAGGGGGCTCAGACGTCTCACATCTACACTCTGTATGCGGATCTCTTTGTCCGTCCCTCCATGTCTCCTGCTGCTGCTTACCAACAGGTTCAAGCTCTCGGAGCAGAAATTCTCCAAAATTGTCCCTTCTCTGCGGATCTGGCTGAGCAACACAAGCACTTTCAGGAGCTTCTAGTGGTGTGCTATCTCCTGTGACTTCTTGAGTCTTATGATATGATCTGTCAACAGATCCTTGGTGAAGCAGAGTCTCCCACCCTGGATGCCACTGCTTCCCGCATCGTCGTGGTTACCTCTCTGCTACAACGGCCGTTATTATCCTCCCCTCCTCAACCGGACCACTACGCTCACCAGACTCAGCGGAGTGGCTCTGGTGGCCGCAACCACCAATCTGGAGAACGCGTTGCTTCCCGTTTTCTCTGCTCTCACTGTAGACGCATCGGTCATACGGTTGATCGCTGCTAGAAGAAGCATCCTCATCTTCGACCAACTGAGGACGCTTCCACCTCCTCTTAGAAGCAGTCTGCCTCAGTGGTCACGTTTTCAGGTAGTGCCCACGTCACTACTCAAGGTAAATGGTTGATCGACTCTAGTGCTACCAATCATATGACCGAAAATCCTTAGTGTTTTTCTCTCCTAGAAAAACATGATCGATTTCCCCCGGTCTTTATTGTGGACGGCTCTCCCTCACCGGTCAATGGAACAGGAGTGGTTCAAGTCACTCTGTCTCTTCGCTTGACAGATACCCTCTATGTGCCCAAGTTCCCTTGCAATTTATTATCTGTTACTTCTCTGTGCAAGTAACTGCAGTGTTCTATCACATTCACTCATACTTCTTGTTCTTTTCAGGATCCGAGCTCCTAACGGATGATTGCTACTAGGACTGAGAGCGGCGGCCTCTACTTCTTGTTCTTGTTCATCAGTTTGTTTCCCACCTTCCTTCGCAGAGTCCTCCTCTCAACTGTGATGCATGTCAGCTTGGCAAGCATCACCGCTCCTCCTTCCCACCGAAGCAAGGTCGTGGATCTTCCAGACCGTTTGATCTAGTTCAATCTGATATCTGATGTCCTGCTCCTACCCTCACCATAGGTTGTGGTAATTCATATTTTGTAACTTTTATTGACGATTTCCCCCGATGTACGTGGGTGTATCTCTTAAAATATCGCTTTGAATTATTCAATGTATGGACATCTTTTTATTTTATGATTAAGAATCAATTTGATGTCTCTGTTAAAATCTTTCGCTCTGATAATGCAAAAAAATATCTTAGTCATGACTTTTCTTATTTCTGTATGGAACATGGTATTGTTCATCAAACTAGCTGTGTCTATACCTCACAGCAAAATGGCATGGCAGAACGCAAAAACCGTCACCTCCTCGATGTCGCACGCACTCTGCTGACACAAATGCAGGTTCCTCACTCCTATTGGGGCTCTGTTGTTCTCATCTCCTGCTATCTCATCAATCGCATTCCCTCCACGGTTCTCCACAGCAAAACCTCATTCTCCATTCTCTATCCGGGCAAGGATCCGTTTCCTCTCCCTCTGCGTGTCTTTGGGTGCACAGCCTTTGTGCACTCTCCCTCAACCACCCGTGACAAACTCTCATCACGGGCCACGAAATGTGTCTTTCTGAGGTACTCTACCACTCAGAAAAGTTATTGTTGTTTTGACCCGGTGTAACACCTCCCCTGTAAAGACCATATAATATGGGTCCGGCCGGGGCCCCACAACATACGGACGCCACATCTTTAGTATTAAAAGATGATATGAAAACTACCCAATCTCAAAACTCCAGACAAACACAGCGGAAACAGAAAACTAACAGACAGAAGTTATCCACTAACAGTAGAGTATCAAATGGCCTTAAGGCCTTACACAATAAAGGTCCAAAATACAAAAGTGTCAAGCACTCCTAGGCTACCTCGGCATGCAAGTCGGACATAAACATAACAAGGGTAGCAAACACGAAAGGAAAATCCAAGCACAGCAACACTTCATGAGGCTTAGGGCTTTTCGCCCGGCGCGCTAGCTCCTGCATGCGACCCTTGCCCTATAAGGATTTAAAGTAACGTGGGTCAGCAAAGGCTGACCTCTACTGTGTAACAAACACATCTCCTCCCGGCCGTCCCTAACGGACCCCGGGGTACCACTCCACCTGCAAGTTGGCACTTCGTATACCAAAAGAGTATATATAATAAAGCGGTAAAACAGGCTTGGATGTCTCATATAGCATACATGTTCTCTATGTTTTGTACAAAGTGAAAGGGGCCTACTATGCAACATGAATGCAACCCGGGTTTCACCCAAGGCACCCTAGCTCGTATGCATCTAGCACAACATCAAACACTGGGTACTTCCGTTTCCCCATTGGCTTAAAGCCGCAAACAAAAGGGAACCACCATGTCCCTAACGGCACACACACCGTCACACGGAACCTTGCAAAGGCCCCACCCGTACAAGTGTCATAACCCCAGGGCTTGCCCGCACAATCTGACTTCGCTCGTTAGGGTTCCGCCTCACACTGACCGATTCTAAGAAGCCTTGCTGGACCCCACCCGCTCATGGCTACATTGCCCGGGCTTGCCCTCCGCTTGGCATTCTCGTTAGTCTCACACAAGGGGCTAGTCTCGCCGGGACACTTTCCCCACATGACTTGCACGTCACGGAAAAGCCAGCCGACCACGGAGACATAGCCGCGCCTTAACACAGCACAAACAAAGGTTTCCCCACCCCAATTGCCACTCGCACCGTGTCTTCCCCGTGCTCCAAGGAAACCATCTACCGCACAAAGCGGAGCTAACCTCATCCGGTTCCGACTACGAGTACTCACTCAAATATAAGGGGGAAAACGCATACACACAACGGCGTATTGCCGCTACGGATTTCTACCGAATCCCCGAAGCTCGCTATGCAATATCACCGGGTCAGACTAACGGTCACGACCACGGCTTCACCCACAATGCCTAATCCGCTAACGGAGCGGATCTCTAATGCAAAGCATGCCGGGATGAACATACTCAACCCGGAGGTTTCTCTTGAACCTAGGTTACACGAATCCCTCTCATTTGAGAGATTCGGTGCTAAAAATACGAAAGGAAGGGGATGCTATTCATGCATCCTAAATCCTAAAAACCGAGATGAGAAGTGTCGTTACCTTTCGTCCCCTCTTCCTAGCCATGGAGAAGATTTGCTCGGTTGAACACCACCGCAACGCTCCCACCTTCGCGGATCTGAACTCCGCTCGCGAAATGGACCTCCGAAGCTTCGCCGGCGGCCGGATCTTGGCCTTCTTCCTCCTCCTTGCTCTCCCTTCTCTCTAGAATCAAAAGAGATAAAGCCAAATGGAAAATGAGGGTTTGAAACTCTATTCCCGGCCTTAAACCGCCAAGGGAGGCTCCCCACCGTTGGATCTTCCAAAGAAAAGAACGAACGGCCACGATCGGAACCCAAAATAGAAAATCTGGGCCGAACACGGGTTGCAACACGGCCGTGTGCATGCCCGTGTTAGCCATTCGCCGTCTCGACCGATTCGAAAACGAGCACACGGCCTTCGACACGGCCTTTGACACGGCCTCCGACACGGCCGTGTCGCCATTGACACGCCCGTGTCGAGACCCGTGTCACGCCCCCTACCGACCAATTTTCCCAGTCAGAGAAAGACGCGGCCAAAAACACGGCCATGGACACGGCCTTCGACACGCCCGTGTCATCCCCGACACGGCCGTGTCGTGACCCGTGTCACGCCTAGCAGAATAAATCCCGCTAACAGCCCGAGAAGGACATGGTCAGGGACACGCCCGTGTCCAAGGCCGTGTGCCTTCTCGCCGATCGTCGATCAACACGGTTCGATGACCCAGGCGCAACACGGCTTGACGACCCAGGCGCTACACGGCTTGTGACACGGCCGTGTCACAGGCCGTGTGCCTACCCCCAAAACCCAAATTTGGCTGAAACGACGCTGTCGTTTCCCCTTCCAAGTTTGGGGTGTTACAAATCTCCCCCCCTTCAAAGAATTTCGTCCCGAAATTTAAAACATGGAAAGTACACAAATTCTAAACGGTACCTGAGGAGAAAAGCTCGGGGTACTCCTCCAGCATGGCCTGCTCTTGCTCCCATGAGAGTTCCTCGCAGCCACAGTTGTCCCAACGGACCTTTACGAGTCTGACTTCCTTGTTCCGCAATTGCCGAACCTCTGAATCTTCTATCCCGATTGGACGAACTCTCGTCCTCAAGTCTTCCTCTACCGGCACCGCCGTCGGCTCAATCACCACGCTGGCTTCTAACAACGCTTTCCTCAGGACGGAGACGTGAAAAACGTCATGCAATCCACTTAGCTCTGTGGACAACGCCAACCGGTACGCTGCCTCTCCCACTCGCTCGATGACCTTGAATGGTCCCAAAAATCTACGACTTAGCTTCTTGAGTCGGCGAATTCGCGAAACGCCTTTGAACGGCTTGATCTTAAGATACACCCAGTCGCCCACAGCGAATTCCACATGCCTGTGGCGAGCATTGAAATACTTCGACTGCCGATCTTGAGCTACCTTCATGCGCTCTTGGATGGTCCGCACTAGCTCACTAGCGTCGGCTACCACTTCTTTCCCCAAAAGCTTGGTGTCTCCCGCCTCTGTCCAAGACATCGGTGTTCGACACCGCCTCCCATACAGAGCTTCGTATGGCGCCATCTTGATACTAGCTTGGTAACTATTGTTATACGCAAACACCACCATGAAGAGGTGATCCTCCCACTTCTTGCCGAAGTCGAGAGTACACATCCTTAGCATATCTTCCAAAGTACGGTTCGTTCTCATAGTTTGCCCATCAGTTTGAGGATGAAAAGCCGTACTGAACTTGAGTTTTGTGCCCAAGCTCTTCTGCACTAACCGCCAATCCTTAGACGTGAAACGTCCATCCCGGTCGCTGACTATACTCTTCGGAATCCCATGGAGTCGTACAATATTGCGGACGTACAACTCCACCAACTTTTCCACACCGTCCTTCTTTCGGTTTGGGATGAAATGTGCCACTTTGGTCAAGCGGTCCACAATCACCCAAATGGCATCATTACCCTGCTGCGATCTAGGCAACCCATGCACAAAATCCATGGAGATGTCATCAAATTTCCATTCGGGGATTGGAAGAGGCTTCAAGAACCCGCCCGGCTTCTGACACTCGGCCTTCACCAAGGCACAAGTTTGGCACCGACTCACACACAAAGCTACGTCTCGCTTCATCCCAGGCCACCAAAAGGACTTCTTCAAGTCCAAGTACATCTTTGTACTACCCGGGTGAATGGAGTACTTAGTGAAGTGGGACTCAAACATCAACTCCTCGCGGAGCTTGCCGAACTGCGGTACACAAATCCTTCCGCCCTTCCTCAGAATCCCATCAACCATCTCCCAGGCGCTACCCTCGCCCTTTAGAGCTTCCTCCACGAAAGGTTGGAACTCCGCATCTACACGGGTCGCTTCTCGAATACGATCGCATAAGTCACTCTGCATCTCAATCCAATTTAGTCGCGCCACGCTAGACTCGCCTCTTGCCACACATTCCAAACCAAGGGACTCCCAGTCCCGCCTTAACCGCTCATCGTGAGCTTTAATCCAATTTCCTTGCCCCGAGTATTTCCTACTCAAAGCATCTGCCACCACATTGGCTTTCCCTGGCGTGTACTGAATCGCCACCTCGTAGTCCCCAAGGAACTCGACCCACCTACGCTGCCGCATATTTAGGTCCTTCTGATCTAGGAGATACTTCAGACTCTTGTGGTCCGTGAAGATCTCCACCTTTGCACCATAAACGTAGTGCCTCCACAACTTCAAAGCAAAAATTACTGCCGCCAACTCCAAATCATGGACGGGGTAATTTCTCTCATGAGACTTCAGCTGCCTCGACCCAAAAGCTATCACACTACCATTCTGCACCAACACGCATCCTAAACCGCATCCGGATGCGTCGCTGAAAATCTGGAACCCTTTGGTAGACTTAGGATCGGCGCCGTCATTAGCCTTTCCTTCAGGGTTTCAAACGCCTCGTTGCACTCTTGAGTCCATACAAATTTCTGATCCTTGCGAGTTAGTGGAGTGAGGGGTAGAGCTATCCGCGAAAAGTTTTCCGCAAACCTTCGGTAGTACCCGGCTAGTCCAAGAAAACTTCGGACTTCCGCCACGGTCCTCAAAACTGGCCACTCCATGCAGGCCTTCAAACCTGACTTCCGCTTGCCCCACGCCCCTCAGGATTACCACCTTGGACAAACAGTCGATACTGGCACGCTGCTCCGCTAGCCAATCCATCCCCAAGATCACGTTGAACTCGGACAATGGCAAGATCGCCGCTTCCAATATGAAGTCGACTCCCTCGAGCCTCCAACAAACCCGGCCTCTAGCCCTGGTAGTCATAGATGACCCATTGGGCATGCGCACTTTCAACTCGGAGTCCGTCGAGAAAGACTCCACTCCGATCCTCCGGATAAAGCCTTCCGCAAGGAAGGAGTACGACGCTCCCGTATCAAAGAGTACCCTAGCGGGGTACCTAGATACCATTACAAAGCCTACACACATGCAACAAACATAAAGGCTTGAAAGACAGGAATCTAAGGTGCAGGTTGAACTCTCGTACCTGTCACCACATCGGGTTGACGGATTGCTTCTTATTGCCCAAGGTTGTAGGCCCTTGGCTGCACTGGTTGAAACCGAGAAGCACTCGACTCCGCCATCTTCCCTTTCTCCGCGGCACTGGGGCCGGAGCGCACAGTTTGCTCCTGCCTTGGCTCTTGCTCAGTGCCCCCTTGGGTACAAAATCTTGCTATGTGGTCTGGCTTGCCACAACTATAGCACAACTGAGGGCCCTTAGAACGTGACCCTCCGGACGTCCAATTGCTTTTCTCGCCCGACTTATATGTGGAAGGCTTCTTCTTCCATCGGCTCCCTTCCGCCTTTCCATGGGACTGAGCAGGCTTCTTCTCCTCCCCCTGCTTGGGTGTGAAGCTCTTGCGACGCTGGGATCGCTCCATGTCACTCTCCAAAATTCGGGCCGCCTCCACCAGTTCGTTGAAACCCGCACGTTTCATCGATATGAGGGGTTGTCTTAGATTCTCCCTCAATCCATGATAGAAGAGATTGTCCCTCTCTTCATCGTCTGTCATGGTCGTCCCTGCATAACGACCCAAGCGAGTAAATTCCTGAACATACTCATCCACTGACTTGTCTCGCTGCACCAGATGTAGAAACTGCCTCTGGAGGGCCAACCTTGTTGAGGCGGGAATGTACTTCTTCAGGAAGGCATTCCCAAACTCCTCGATGGACGGTGTGCGTCCTGGAAACTGCCGACCACTGTGGCTTACCCACCATAACTTGGCATCTCCCTCCAACATAAAGGCTGCGAACTCTGCCTTTTTCTCATCTGGCGCCTCTGCCGCCCTCAGAAGCTCCTGAATCCTAGCCCACCAATCCTCTGCATCTGTGGGCGTGCCGATTCCCTTGAAGGTTGAAGGGTGGAAACTCAGAAAGTACTTCATTTGCCGGTCCCCATGCCCGACAACCACTCTCTCGGCCTGCGGCTCCGCCCGCCTGGCCTCCTCAACCTGCACGGTCGTTGCCGTGACCGGGGTAGCAGGAGTTGCTACCTGAGCAACGGGAGCTGCTACCTGTGCTGTCGCTGTAGCTTGGGCCGCCATCATCGCTTCTGCAAGCATGCGGCAGAAGTCGGCCGGTGTGACCCCCATCCCTAGCGGACCTTGCGCAGTCGCACTACTTGCCGAGAGCTCTTCTCTTGGCCTCGAGGTCCCATCCTCGTTGCTTGCACTCTAAACACAAGCAAGAAAACGCAAATCAGTCTCTAATTGCAAGACTCGAACACAAGGACACTCATGGTCCCGCGATACTCCTATGTGGATAACTTCTTATACGCGACCCGACTTATACTTTCGACCGCGAAACTTCTCATTGGAACGCGAACCTCCCTCTAATACCAAATTATAACACCTCCCATGTAAAGACCATATAATATGGGTCCGGCCGGGGCCCCACAACATACGGACGTCATAGCTTTAGTATTAAAAGATGATATGAAAACTACCCAATCTCAAAACTCCAGACAAACACAGCGGAAATAGAAAACTAACAGACAGAAGTTATCCACTAACACTAGAGTATCAAATGGCATTAAGGCCATACACAATAAAAGTCCAAAATACAAAAGTGCCAAGCACTCCTAGGCTACCTCGACATGCAAGCCGGACATAAACATAACAAGGGTAGCAAACACGAAAGGAAAATCCAAGCACAGCAACACTTCATGAGGCTTAGGGCTTTTCGCCCGGCGCGCTAGCTCCTGCATGCGACTCTTGCCCTGTAAGGATTTAAAGTAACGTGGGTCAGCAAAGGCTGACCTCTACTGTGTAACAAACACATCTCCTCCCGGCCGTCCCTAACGGATCCCGGGGTACCACTCTACCTGCAAGTTGGCACTTCGTATACCAAAAGAGTATATATAATAAAGCAGTAAAACAGGCTTGGATGTCTCATACAGCATACATGTTCTCTATGTTTTGTACAAAGTGAAAGGGGCCTACTATGCAACATGAATGCAACCCGGGTTTCACCCAAGGCACCCTAGCTCATATGCATCTAGCACAACATCAAACACTGGGTACTTCCGTTTCCCCATTGGCTTAAAGCCGCAAACAAAAGGGAACCACCATGTCCCTAACGGCACACACGCCGTCACACGGAACCTTGCAAAGGCCCCACCCGCACAAGGGTCATAACCCCAGGGCTTGCCCGCACAATCTGACTTCGCTCGTCAGGGTTCCGCCTCACACTGACCGATTCTAAGAAGCCTTGCTGGACCCCACCCGCTCATGGCTACATTGCCCGGGCTTGCCCTCCGCTCGGCATTCTCGTCAGTCTCACACAAGGGGCTAGTCTCGCCGGGACACTTTCCCCACATGACTTGCGCGTCACGGAAAAGCCAGCCGACCACGGAGACATAGCCGCGCCTTAGCACAGCACAAACAAAGGTTTTCCCACCCCAATTGCCACTCGCACCGTGTCTTCCCCGTGCTCCAAGGAAACCATCTACCGCACAAAGCGGAGCTAACCTCGTCCGGTTCCGACTACGAGTACTCACTCAAATATAAGGGGGAAACACATACACACAACGGCGTATTGCCGCTACGGATTTCTACCGAATCCCCGAAGCTCGCTATGCAACATCACCGGGTCGGACTAACGGTCACGACCACGGCTTCACCCACAATGCCTAATCCGCTAACGGAGCGGATCTCTAATGCAAAGCATGCCGGGATGAACATACTCAACCCGGAGGTTTCTCTTGAACCTAGGCTACACGAATCCCTCTCATTTGAGAGATTCGGTGCTAAAAATACGAAAGGAAGGGGATGTTATTCATGCATCCTAAATCCTAAAAACCGAGAGGAGAAGTGTCATTACCTTTCGTCCCCTCTTCCTAGCCATGGAGAAGATTTGCTCGGTTGAACACCACCGCAACGCTCCCACCTTCGCGGATCTGAACTCCGCTCGCGAAACGGACCTCCGAAGCTTCGTCGGCGGCCGGATCTTGGCCTTCTTCCTCCTCCTTGCTCTCCCATCTCTCTAGAATCAAGAGAGATAAAGCCAAATGGAAAATGAGGGTTTGAAACCCTATTCCCGGCCTTAAACCGCCCAGGGAGGCTCCCCATTATTGGATCTTCCAAAGAAAAGAACGAACGGCCACGATCGGAACCCAAAATAGAAAATCTGGGCCGAACACGGGTTGCAACACGGCCGTGTGCATGCCCGTGTTAGCCATTCGCCGTCTCGACCGATTCGAAAACCAGCACACGGCCTTCGACACGGCCTTTGACACGGCCTCTGACACGGCCGTGTCGTCATTGACACGCCTGTGTCGAGACCCGTGTCACGCCCCCTACCGACCAATTTTCCCAGTTAGAGAAAGATACGGCCAAAAACACGGCCATGGACACGACCTTCGACACGCCCGTGTCATCCCCGATACGGCCGTGTCGTGACCCGTGTCACGCCTAGCAGAATAAATCCCGCTAACAGCCCGAGAAGGACACGGCCAGGGACACGCCCGTGTCCAAGGTCGTGTGTCTTCTCGCCGATCGTCGATCAACACGGTTCGATGACCCAGGCGCAACACGGCTTGACGACCCAGGCGCTACACGGCTTGTGACACGGCCGTGTCACAGGCCGTGTGCCTACCCCCAAAACCCAAATTTGGCTGAAACGACGCCGTCGTTTCCCCTTCCAAGTTTGGGGTGTTACACCCTGTTGCTCGCAAGAAGTTCGTCTCTGCGGACGTAACCTTTTTTGAAAATGCATCCTACTTCTCTCACGACTCCTCTTCTCTTCCTGATGTTCCTGATTCTCATACCATCCCCTCCGTCCCATCTACACCTGCCGAGATTTCTCCACCTCCACCATCTCAACCATCTTCTCCACCGTGTCCACCTACCGAGATATCTCCCTCCTCTTCGCAGTCATCTCTATCTACTCCCGGGCCAACTCTCTCCGCCACGGATGCCCCAAGAACTGAGGAACACGCCAACCTGGATCTTCCCATTGCTCTTCGCAAAGGGGTGTGGACATGTACCCAGCACTCTCTAGCTGCTGTTAATTCATATGCTCGCCTTACTCCTTGCAGAACTTTTGTATTGGCGATCTCTTCCACTGCCACTCCCCGCACCTACTAGGAATTCTTTGTTATTCCTCATTGGAAGGCAGTCATGGATGATGAAATTACCACCCTCACTGAGCGGGGTACATGGACCCTCGTTCCCCCACCGTTGGGCACCGATGTTGTTGGCTGCCGGTGAGTCTTTGTTGTGAAATTCCGTTCAGACGATAGTGTGGATCATTACAAGGCATGCCTTGT
Organism: Platanthera zijinensis; assembly: GCA_039513925.1. Classification (NCBI taxonomy): domain Eukaryota; kingdom Viridiplantae; phylum Streptophyta; class Magnoliopsida; order Asparagales; family Orchidaceae; genus Platanthera; species Platanthera zijinensis. The sequence goes on from CM077080.1 coordinate 232,637,142, forward strand.
CGCCAAAGGCTTCACTCAGACTTATGGTACTGATTATTTTGACACATTCTCTCCTGTTGCCCGTCTCAGCACTATTCAGGTTCTCCTCTCTGTGGCTGTCAATAGGGATTGACCAATTTCCCAGCTGGATGTCAAAAATGCCTTTCTCTGCGGTGATCTTCAGGAAGATGTTTATATGAATCAACCTCCTAGGTATGTTGCTCTGGAGGAGACTCAGGTATGCAGGCTGAAGAATGTCATTTATGGCCTAAAGCAAAGCCCTAGGGCTTAGTTTGATAAGTTTAGTAGCATTATGGCGGCTGTGGGTTTTACCAGGAGTTTGGCTGATCACTCATTGTTCGTTCGTAAAATCTCCCTGGGTCTGGTGGTTCTTGCCGTATATGTGGATGATATCCTTCTCACTGGAGATGACTAGGTTGCGATAGCCTTGACGAAGAAACATCTCCGTCAACACCTTGTCACAAAGGATATGAGTTCCCCAAGATACTTTCTGGGAATATAAATCTCTCGAAAGGCCAACTCCTCAGTTCTCTCTCAACGGAAGTATGCTCTTGATCTTCTTAAAGAGACAGGGTTGACTGGAGCTAAACTTGCCTGATGCCCCATGGCTATTGGAGAAGATAAAACTTGGACAGATGACTCGCCTCCTCTATCAGATATTGCGAGGTATAGGTGTTTGGTCGGCAAACTCATTTATCTCACAGTAACCAGACCCGACATCTCCTATATTGTAGGCAAGGTTAGCCAGTTCATGTAAGCTCCTAGGGAGTGTTATCTGCAGTCTGGCCTAAGGATATTAGAATATATTAAAATGGCGTCAGGTAAAGGACTATTGTTTCAAAAGAATGGTCACTTGAAGGTTGAAGCATACTTGAATTCTAGCTATGCTGATGACAAAGAAGATCGCAAGTCCATATCGGGCTTTTGTACATTTGTGGGGGGAAACCTTGTGAGCTAGAAGATCAAGAAACAGTCTGTTGTCACCAGGTCAAGTGCTGAAGCAGAGTATCAAAGTATGACGTCGACCACATGTGAATTAAAGTGATTGTGGGCTCTTATGCTTGACTTAGAAGAGGTCTACAACCATCATTTACCTATGTTTTATGACAACAAGACCATTATATATATTTCTAAAAATCTGGTCTTCCATGAGAGGACAAAGCACATTGAAGTTGACTGTCATTTTATTCGGGAAGGGATTTTGAAAAAACAGATCTGTACTCCCTTAGTTACCTCAGACAACAAGCTAGCAGATATTTTACCAAGCCTTTATTTGCTTCTTTTTTCCACATTTGCAATAAGCTGGGCATGATTGATATATATGCTCCAACTTGAGGGGGAGTGTTGTTGCATGGTGTCCGGGCGGTCTGGCGGTCTGCCCCTGACGGTTTGGAGACTGGGCAGTCTGGCGGTCTGCCTCTAGTAGCTTAGAGACCGCGCGGTCTGACGTTTTCTCTCTAGCGATTTGCTAGGTGGTTGGTGTTGATTGGTGACTGGGCGGTCTGGCGGCTTGTCTATGGCGACTTAAAGGCAATGTCGGGTTGTCTTCTGCATATTGTAGTTATCGTACGGTTAGTCTAATCGCGTGGCTTATGCGGCTTGTATAGATGCTTGTCCCCGTAATTATTAGTCTCACATTACTTATTTGTAATCTCTCTTCTCTCCTCCATTCTATAAAAGGGAGGTCATACCTTTGTAATAGATACTTTTTTTTGGATAATAAAAATTTTATTACTCCAAATTTTCGGTCTAGTTTTTCTTGTTCGCACACCATGCACAAAGTCTATGGAGATGTCGTCAAATTTCCACTCAAAAATAGGAAGGGGCTTCAGGAACCCGCCCGACCTCTAACACTCAGCCTTCACTAAAGCACAAGTCTAGCACCGGCTCACATACAAAGCTACATTCCGCTTCATCCCTAGTCACCAAAAGGATTTCTTCATATTCAATTACATATTCATACTGTCTGACTGAATGAAGTACTTTGTGAAGTGGGCATCAAACATCAACTCCTCACGGAGCTCGTCAATTTGCCGTATACAAACCCTTCCATCATTCTTTAAGATCTCATCAACCATCACCAAGACACTACCCTTGCCTTTCTGAGCTTCCACCACTAATGGTTGGAACTCTGCATCCACACTGGTCACCTCCCGAATACGATCAGATAAGTCGGACTACAACTCTAACCAGTTCAACCGAGCCATGATAGACTCCCCTCTCGCTACACAAACAAACAATGCCAAGGGACTCAAAGTCCCACACCAACCACTCATCATGAGCTTCAATCGAGCTCCATTACCCAGAATATTTCCTACTAAAGGAATCGGCCATCACGTTGGCCTTACCTGGTGTGTACTAAATCACTATGTCGTAGTCCCCAAGGAAATCGACCCACCTGCAATGCCGCAAGTTCAAGTCTTTTTGATCCAAAAGATACTTTTGGATTTGTGGTCCGTGAAGATTTCCACCTCCGCACCATACACGTAGTGCCGCCACAACTTTAACGCAAAGATTACCGCTGCTAGCTCCAAGTCATAGACGGGGTAATACCTTTCATGAGGTTTCACCCGTTTAGACCTGTATGATATCACGTTGTTGTGCTGCACAAGCACGTAACCTAATCTGTATCCCGACGCATTACTAAAAACCTGAAATCCCTCAGTCCCAACAGGAAGACTTAGGATTGGAGCAGTCATTAACCTTTCCTTCAAGGTTTCAAACGCTCGGTCACACTACTCCGTCCACACAAACTTCTGGTCCTTACGAGTAAGATAAGTGAGGGAAAAGCTATCCGTGAAAAGTTTTCCACAACCTTCTGTAGTACTCAGCTAGTCTAAAGAAACTCCTAACTTCCGCCATGGTTATCAAAACTGGTCAATCCCTGATGACCTCAACTTTTGCCGGATCCACCGCCACTCCATCACCACTAGTCACATGGCCCAAAAATGTCACATTCTCTAACCAGAACTCGTACTTCGAGAACTTAGCATTAAGTTGGTTCTCTCTCAGAACCTACAAGACCACTCTCAGGTGAATCTGATGCTCTGCCTCAGACTTGGAATACACTAGGATGTCATTAATGAGTACCACCACAAACAACTCCAAATACTTCAAAAACACTTAGGTCATCAAATCCATGAACACCGATGGTGCGTTCGTCAAACCAAATGACATTACCGAGAACTTGAAGTGGTCATACCTCGTACCAATTAAACGCTGTCTTGGGAATGTCCTCATCCCAAATCCGCAACCGGTAATATCCCGACTTCAAGTCCAACTTGAATTACACCACCGATCTTACCAATTAGTCGAACAAGTATCAATCCGTGGAATCAGATACTTATTTTTGATGGTTAGCTTATTCAGCTCACGATAGTCTATGCACAATCTCATACTGTCATCTTTCTTCTTTACAAACAACACCGGAGCGCATGAATGCACGTTACACAACAAAACCAAAACCATATATGTCCTAGTGCGACGTGCCTAAGTACGAGCGCCTAGAGAATCCTGTGTGTGCGCAAGCGCAAGCTGGTTTGCGTGCAACCTGGAACGTGCACGCGCAATATGGAGTGTGCGATCCGGCATGCGGGAGACATGGAGCCCGCGATTCGGCACGCTCGCCCGCACACGATCTAACACACATACGTGTGTGCGGCCTGGTGCGTGTGCGACCTGGTGCGTGCGCGTCGACGCATGCGCGACCTGGTGCACACCCACACCCGCGCGCTCACACCCACGCGCTCACGCCTGCGCGCGCGGCCTGGTGCATGTGCACGCTCGCGCGGCCTGGTGCATGCGTGCGCCAGCACCCGCGCTCACACGCTCGCGCGACCTGGTGCATGTGTGCGCACGTGTACGTGCCCGCGCATACGCCGGCATGCTAGCTGCCTTCCTCTGGCACATTCGCTGGCGCGACCCCTTTTTCCCCCGAGGTAACCGCTCCCGTCCGCGGTCATGCACGAATAAGATGGCGTCAGTCCTCACGAGCGCACCCCGCCACCTCTCCTTCTCCTCCTTTGCATATTCTAGCATTTTACCTGAGTTTGCAGGGCGTAACCGTTCACCGTCTTCGGCCTTTCTCTGCTTGTCATTGTCACCGCTATGAAGAAGAGAGAGATCCCTTCTCTTTCGCTCGTACCGATCTCTAGCAGCACGGAATTTCGGGGGGGGGGGGGCAAATGATGGGGATGAGATCTCACTTAAAAAGGATAAGAGTGCACATAACTACACCCCCATGATCTCCACCCAAAATTAGTTAGATCATGGGTTTGACCGCACACGAGATCACTGCGCCCGATCCCCCGCACGCCGATCCCATCACGTGTAACGTCAAAACCATCGCGGGCGTCGCCTCGCTAGCACCGGGGGGCCGACGTCATCCCCGGACGCCGCCTGCCCCTGTGCGGGCGACCTGGAGCCCGCGATCCGGCGCGCACGATCCGACACACATACACGTGCACGGCCTAGTGCGTGTGTGGCCTTGTGCGTGCGCGCCCATGCGTGCGCGGCCTGGTGCGCACCCACACCAGCGCGCTCATGCCCGCGCACACGGCCTGGTGCATGTGCGCGCTCGCGCGGCCTGGTGCATGCGCGCGCCCGCACCAGCGCTCGTACGCTTGCGCAGCCTAGTGCATGCGCGCGCCCGCGCACACGTCGGTATGCTGGTTGCCTTCCCTTGTCACATTCGCTGACGCGACCCCTTTTTTCCCCCGAGGTAACTGCTCTCGTCCGCGGCCATGCATGAATAAGACAGCGTCGGTTCTCACGAGCGCACCTCGCCACCTCTACTTCTCCTCCTTTGCATATTCTAACATTTTACCTGAGTTTGCAGGGCGTCGTCGTTCACCGTCTCCAACCTTTCTCTGCTTGTTATTGTCACCTCCATAAAGAAGAGAGAGATCCCTGCTCTTTCGCTCGTATCGATCTCCAGCAACACGGAATTTCGGGTGGGGGGGCAAATGATGGGGATGAGATCTCACTTAAAAGGATAAGAGTGCACATAACTACACCCTATGATCTCCACCCAAAATTAGTGAGATCATGGGTTTGACCGCACACGAGATCACCGGGCCCGATCCCCCGCGCGTCAATCTCATCACGTGTAACGTCAGAACTGCCGCGGGCGTCGCCTTGCCAGCACCGAGGGGGGGCGGTGTCATCCTCGAACGCCGCCCTCCCTCTACTTTCATCATCGCTGGCCACCCCTTCTTTGGCCGCCGGCACGCGACCAAAAAGACAGTTATGTCGGCCGCCCATCCTCGGCCGCCGGCGCGCGACCCAGAGAGCGGCCGCGCCGACCGCCAGCACGCGACCGCGGGAGCGGCAGCTCCTCCTCGGTCGTCGGCGCGCGACCAAGGGGATGACCGAGCTGGACGCCCCTCCTCGGCTGCCCTCGACGCGCGCGGTCGAGGGGGCGGTCGTGTCGGTCGCCCCTACACGGCCGCCGGCGAGCGGCCGGCGAAGCGGTCGCGCCGGTCGCCCCTCCTCGGCCGTCGCTGGCGGTCTCCCCCCTCGCCGGCGAGTTCGGCAGCAAGTTAGTCGGCCGCCCATGGGAGCCGACCCCCGCCGTCCTATCGTTTCGGGTCACTCCCTGTCGTCTAATCGTTTCGGGTCCCTCCCCGTCGTCTGATTCACGTGTAACCACCCCCTAATCCCCGAGTTAGCGGTGTAATTTTATTATTATTTTAATTGTTATGCAAATAGAGGAATTAATATGCGTCCCTAAACTATAACAAAAATATTTATTAGGGTAGTTATGGTGTGCAAATATCCGCGTAACCACCATAACCTCCACCCGGAGGCTATAAAAGGAGTCTCATGGCTCCTCATTTCTCACTTTTTTTCTCTCAGTCTTCTTCTTCCTCAGGTTGAAGCACTGCCAAATTTCTCCTACGAGCAGCATTCGAGCCGCACCCGAGCGACGCATGAGTCAGATTCGGTCCACCTGACGAAGCTCAATCTCTCAGTTTCCATGAGGCCACCGCAACCGCAAACTCAATTACTCCGCTCCCACATTTAGAGCCAGCGGGACGCCCAGTGAAGCTCATCGTCACAAAGCGCAATTTGTAATAATACGCCAGGCGCGACGGCCTGTCATCCGATGTGTGTTAAGTGTTCTCTCACCTCAAAATTATAACGAGAAGCGGCTTGTCGCTCTCGATTTAACAAACAATCAATAACAACAATGAAATATTGGACTTTGACCGACACGGATCCCTTCACGTGATTTTTTACCCGGCTGAGGAGTTTTCCACATTAAAACTTTGTGTGTACGATCAACTCATCGTATTGACTGTGTGCGCGCTCGACCGTTTCGAGAGCTAAGACGGTCCAAGTTATTCTTGTCCGACCTGGACGTCGAGTTAGACCGCAACAATAATTTCTTTTGAATCTCCAAAAGAAACACCAGCATCTTCAGCACGATATCTTCTTTACTTAACACTTATAATTTTGCTTATTTTGTTAATGTTCCCTTAATTACACCTAAAGTGTGCACGAGATCAAGATCATACCTAGCTGGATGCGAGAAAGTCTAAAAGCAAAAGTTTAAATTTTCATCTTCTCTCACTCAACTTTGATGTCCTGTTTTTCTACTACAGTGCTGATCATGGGTTTGTAACTTGAAAGTTATATTAAAAAAACAGGAAATAGTGAATGTTTAGGTTGCCCTTAGTCATTAGATGGATCTGGTTTTGTTGAGAGATTTAATTGATTTTTGGTGGGATTTTACTAATTTTTGAAGTCTGTTTAGTGAATATTTAGTCTACCTTTTAAGTATTTGAAGAAATGTTAAACCCAAATTTAAAGAGATGGATTTTATGTTGAGAGCTTTTATTGCTAAACATTAAGAAAATACAAAAATATTAAAATAATTGATCAGTTTTTTCAATTTAGGTCTAGTGGTTAAAGATAACATGAATGAGCTAGTTAATTTTGAAAGAAGGTCAATTTTTTAGATTATTTATCCTGCGAGACGACCTTTTACCTTCAATTATGATCATTTATAGTCCGTTCGGCGTGCAGACATTGACTTTCTGAAATTGATTTTGGGTTCCAGAAAGTCAATTCTGTTGTTCAGCGCATTAGAATTGCATTGAAATTGGTTTTCAAAGCAAAACCACGGTTTTCCTTTTAGGATAAAATCCAAGTCACGTAAAACTTATCCCCCGACACGGGCATTCCATGGTTTTGCTCCCGAATCGCGATCCCGAACCCTTTCCGCGACACCTCCCGCTGTTCGTGCGACCGAAAGCTTCCTCTCCGCCCCCATCGCCTCTGGCTTCTGTGCCCCATCGACACTCCCGCTTCAGTGCCCGGCTGACACTCTGGCTCCCGTCTCCCGACCCCACTCCCTCTCCCGCTCTTGTGCCCTCAATCGTCGTCGACAACTCTTCTTCTTCCTCCTCTTTTCTTCCTCTTCTTCCTCTTCTTCTTCTCTTGTTCTTCTTCCTCTTCTTCTTTTGCTTGAGGTCATGAGATTGAGGATGAATTTCTGATTTCAGATTATATGATTTACAATGTCTGATTTCAGAATTTCTGATAGACATGTTCTTCTTCATGCTCGAGATCCTGAATTTCTTGGTTTTTTTTATTTCATCACACAGATCTTATCTCTTACTACTGTTTGACCGTATTTTTTGAGCATGCATGAGTGAGGTACTTATTTAATATGTTCTCACTATATACAAAACATTAGTGCTTTATGATACCCGGTTCATATTTGTGGTGGTTACCCGCTTCATTTTATGCTTAAATTTTGGAAATCACAAATTATAAAAATTACAATTTCAAAAAACCAATTTTTTTGCGCAACCGAACAATATTTAGGTATGAATTTCAATTCTGTCCACTAAATATCATTCTGCAATCGAACAATAAAATCGGTTTTCTGCACAAAATCAATTCCTGCAAATATTGATTTTCTGCTCAAAGCCAATTCCAGAAAGTCAATTCCTGTGCGCCGAATGGATCCTTAGAGTTTTTTTGCCAATTTAGATGTTTACCAGCTAATTTAGTCATTTTATTGAAGTAAGAGTGCTGATTGTACTGCACATAGGTTAAACTTTGATGAGTAGCAACATATACAGTTTAATTAGATGATGTTCAGTTGATAGTTTATAGTATATTTTTTGATTTTTTTATTAAGTGAAGCAAGAAAAGTATTACGCTCAATATTCTTCCATGGTTTAGCTTATGATTTACCCTAAAAGTTAAAATGAACTTATTTTTACAAAAAAAATTCATCTTGTCTTATGCCTCGCCCCCTTAATGAACTTCATGGATCTGCCCGTGATTGAACTTAAACAATGAAGCTTGATTATTATTATTTGTCAATGTAATATTCGGATATTTAAATTTTTTTTAAAATTGTTAATATTTTAATTTAATGTTTAGTTTTGAACTTATTAATGCAAAATAAGGATTATATAATTTTGAAATTTCGAACAACAATTTTGATAATATTAATTAAAAAAATCATTATTTATTTTATTTGGTTGAATATATTGATTAAAAATTAGTAATACTTATTATTATTATCATTACAAGTTATGTATATTTATAGTTGTAGCGACCAACTCAACCCTCCTGCTAGATCGGATTAAATTAGGCCGCATTAGTCCGTGGAGCGGTCGAGCGCGCATACAGTTACAGAATAAGTAGAAGCACACAAGACTATTTTAATGTGAGAAAATCCCTTAAATGAGTTAAAAATCACGTGACCGAGACAGTGTCGGTCAAACTTCACTATTATCAGCTGTTTATAGAGTGCTCAGAGAACTGAGAGCGACATGTCGCTCCTCGTTATAATTTTGGGAAGAGAGATTGTGAAATGTTCAGTGGGCGACAGGTCGCCTCACTCGAAGCTGATTTCTTTTCTACGCTCGGAAGGAGATGAGCGTTTCTGGACGTTGCTTGGCTAGCATGCTTCGTTGTGGAATGCGTTGGGACGTGTTGGCAATGATTCGGGCGGCGTCGCGCATGTAGGAAACTCCCCGATGTTGCGTACAGAGTGTCTTCTTTCTCCGAATATTGTGGACATAGATGAATTTTCTGGTCGTCTGGCTAGTGGAGGAGGCTCGTAGGAGGATTCCTACAGAGCTTCGACTCGAGGAAGAAAAAGTCTAAGAGGAGAAAGTTAGAAATAAAGGGGGTCATGTGTCTCTTTATAGGCTCAAAGATGTGGTTATGGTGGTTACATGGTTATCCGCATACCATACCCACCTCTGATCATTATTTGCATAAAACATTTAACATAGTTTTGGACGAATATTTTGTATATATTTTACACTAAATGTAGTCCATATTTTAATTATTGGTAATCCTCCACTAATCATGGCACTTAGTGGATGGTTTTCCGTGAAATATATTACAGAGATCGTGGTGAAATGATCGAACGTTGGGAAGAGCCCGCTACGAAAGAGCGGCTATTTCCCCGACGAACAGTCGCCAACGAGGAGAAAGAATGAGCCACGACCAGTGTAACGCCCCCGACTTTTTGATAATTATTTGATTTGTAATGTCATATTTATGACGTCAGGGCGTTACCTTTTTACGTCATGTTGACGGCGCTGCACCGTTAGTGCGTTTTCGCGTCTGTTGGGTCTGTTTGACCAAATTTTGGGGTTTTTGATGAGATTGAATGTTTTCTTGTTGGAAGAATTAAATTTGTGACATGTATGTTTATAGTAAGCATTTGATGTTAGTGTCTCAAGAATGGTGCGTTGGATTCTAGTGTTGTCTTCGCTGTTAAATTCGTAGAGTCGACATTTTATCCCGGAATAATAGACAAAACTGACTTCCCGAAAATCCTTAAGTTGTTCCCGAGAAGTTTTGCCAGTTCTCGAGAAGTCCTGTATTGTACTCAGGAAATCTTGCCTTGTTCTCGGGAAATCATATGTTGTTCTCGAGAAATCCGAAATTCTTATCGAGAAGACCAATTTTGCTCTCGAGAAATCAGAAGCTCTTCTCGAGAAATCCATAATTTCTTCTCGAGAAATCCATCATTTATTCTCGAGAAACCCAAGTCCCTTCTCGAGAAATCCAGGTCCCTCTCGGGAAATCCAGCGTTGCTCTCGAGAAATCCATAGTCCATCTCGAGATATCTGTTTCAACCTGCTTTCAGGCGTCATTTTGAGGGTCAAAACAACAACGAAGAAAAAAATGGTTAACATGAAATTTGTTTGTCTCGACGAGATCTACAACTTCACGCACTTTTCGATTCGAAGCCATCTTAAACCTCTCTCCTTGTCCCCGCGCGCCTGCAATTAAGAAAACGACACGTGTAAATTAATTATATATATATACTCCTTCTTCTTTAAGCCGAACTCCTCTTCTTTCACCGAATCATAGAAGTGATAGCGAGAGATAGAACGTCCGTTCGTGAATCTTTCGGTGGCCGCCGACGGTGCTTCGGTGCTCGAAATCTTCAACCGAATATAGATCCGGAAAGCTCTCAACGAGGGCCGCGTCATTGTGGTAAAACATTCCCCATTTCTTGAGTTTTTCTTGTTAGGGTTTTGACCCTAACTTCTATTTCGGCAATTTTTGTTCAGATTTCGACTTCTCCCGTCTTCCTTAGTCCCGATCAACGCCGAGGTGCGATTTAGAGGTCTTCTCCGGCAAAACCAAGACAAGTGTTGATTTTTCCCCTCTTCCTTCCTTTTCTGATCTTTATGGAATCTCTAATCCCTTTTATTTAGTTCTAATATCATGATTGACTTGCTGATTAGTGGTACTGTTTTGATCTTTTATTTAAGATCCACTTGTATTATTATGTTCATGATTATGCTAATCCTACCTTGTAGAGTTGTTAGTGATTTACTGATGTGGTTGATGTTGAAACCGGAATCCGGCCTCTGTGGAGTTCGACCCTTGGGGAAGGGGTGATCTCGCACTTACTTCGCTCCTGCAAGAGAAATAACAAGGGGGAGAAGAACAAGGGACAGGACCAAGGGCCCGGCTCGGAGGTCCCACCACACACCCGGAAGATCTTAGAGCGCTTCCCCTCCTTAACCAATTATCGAGCTAAGGTACCTCAGAAAGCGCTATAAGACTTGAGAACCAGAAAGCCCCCTGCCTTCTGAGGTACCCCTTGGGTCCTATTTATAGATTACCTCGGATGGTCTGCGAATAACCTGCCTCTGGTGGTCTGAATTTACTAAAGAGCCCCTCGGATTGGCCTGCCAACAGCCGAACCCCACTGTTCTGGCTGGTTATACGCACCTCTTGCCGGGTCACCTCCTGTCATTTGGAGGGAGGTGGGCAGCAGCCGATCCGCCTGAGAGAGGCGGCTGGGGCCGGCTCGCCTAGGAGAGGCGAGCGGAGGCTGGCCCGCCTGGGAGAGGCGGCTGGGGCCCGGCCCGCCTAGGAGAGGCGAGCGGGGGTTGGCCCGCTTGAGAGGGGCGGCTGGGGCCCGGCCCGCCTAGGAGAGGCGAGCGGGGGTTGGCCCGCTTGAGGGGGGCGGCTGGGGCCCGGCCCGCCTAGGAGAGGCGAGCGGGGGTTGGCCCGCTTGAGAGGGGCGGCTGAGGCCCAGTCCGCCTGCCTGCTTGGGCCCCTTCGGCGGACACGGGGTTGTACACAATCCCCGATCTTTGCGTGCTTTGTAGAAGCTCGGAAAGAAACGTCCAACCCTCGTGTCCGGCGACGACCTTGCTGAGCTGGAGGGAATCTTCTGGTGGGACCCACCTTTTAGCTATAAATAAGCCATCGGGCCTTCGATGACTGGCCCTCTCCTCTTGCTTCCTGCGTGATTTGAGACCAGGAGATGCCTGCGTCTGAGGAGATACGCGCTCGGTTGGCAGCCGCTAGGGAGGAGAGTCGGGAGGAGGCCCTCGCGGCCGTCCCGTGGTTGGCGCCCAGATCATCCGGCCCGCAGTTTAAGCCGGTAAAAGGAAAGATTGTCCGCCGTTCCACGCCGAGTGATGACCAGGGTTCCGGCGGCTCCGAGGTTGAAACTGGGTACGTGGTTTCCCCCTTCGACCCGTGCTTTCCACTGACTTTTCCCTTTGCAGGAGACGCCCCCGAAGACGCATTGGAAGGGGGCTCCGGGAACCTCGCGGATCTCTCCGTGGAGATGATCGACCTGGGCGTCAGTCCCTTTTCCCCGGCGCGCAGCCTTCCTGCGACTCCTCCCCCGCTGAGAGTCCAGGGTCTGGGGAAGCCGCTCGTCGCCCCGGGAGGGAAATCATTCCAAGGTCGGTCGGGTTCTTCTCGGCCAGCTGACGACGCGGGAGACGTGCAGACGCCAGGTAACTCCCCTGAAACTAACCCGCTCGCCGCTCGTCTATTTCTGACCTTGCTTCTGCAGGATATCGCGTCGTTTCTTCTGATGTCGAGATGAGCGAGGGGTACTCGCCTCCCGTGGAGCCGGAAGAAATTGCGGACTTCTTGGGCGACCCGCATGATGGCGAGAAGATGAAGGCGCAGGTGGCGCGAATGTTCCAGAAGCATACGATGCTGCTCAAAGAGGCCTTCGTGGGGATGGAGAGAGACAGAGTCAAGGCGGAGGGGCGACTCGCTGCTTTGGAGGGGGCAAGGGGCTCGGCTGAGGAGGATGAGCCGACATCTCCGGGCGTGCATATTACGCGAGCAGAGGAGCGGTTGACAAGCATTACGAAACAGGCCGATCAGACCAAGCGGGAGCTGGCGGCGGTTCGGGAGTATTATGACTCTCGCGTGCCGCCTCGAACCGGCTCGCAGAGGCGGGGTAGGTGGAAATGGATCGAGTACTGAGCCACCTGCCTCCCCCGCCCGTGCCCGCCGTTGCTCGCTTGGTCTGAACCGTCTCGATGTGTGATCCGTCCCAGGTTATCGGAGGCGAATACTATTTAAGGACAATTGTTGTAATAATTCAGGGTTCTTCTCGCTCGTTCCAGGGCGCGTGCTGTTATTATTATTATTTTTTTTGCTGGATTCCTGGCTTCGACCTTGGAGAGCCCGCCTGGTAGAGGCGGGTAAGGGCCGTCCCGCCTGGGAGAGGCGAGCGAGGGCCGACCCGCCTAGGGGAGGTGGGGGAGGGTCGGCCCGCCTAGGAGAGGCGGGTGAGGGTCGACCCGCCTAGGAGAGGCGGGTGAGGGTCGTCCCGCCTGCGAGAGGCGAGCGAGGGCCGACCCGCCTAGGAGAGGCGGGTGAGGGCCGGCCCGCCTAGGAGAGGCGGGCGGGGGCCGACCCGCCTGGGAGAGGCGGGCGGTTCGCTCGTCGCCCCTCGACTGGGCATTCCTCTCAGAATCTGCTCTGTGCGGGAGGGGGGATGGCTCGCGGCCGGGAGACTCTCGCGGCCGACCGGCGATTCGACGCGGACCCGGGCGGGGCTCGGGAATCGAAGCGTCGGGGTTGGCCCTGCTGTCAGTTTGCTTTCCCGCCTTTTCTGATTTTTCCCGCTCTTTTTCCGGCTCTATAAATAGGCCCTTATTTATTACTTCACCTACCGTATTCAAGAGCCCTTCCCGCTTTACCTCGCGAGAACTCTCTCCCTTCTCTTCTCTCTCGCTCGGCTCACTTACCCATTCCGCGAAATGACGGGCGGCAGCGGCGAAGCGGACGGGAGGGGCAAGTGTGCCTGGATCTTCGCCGACCACAACTTCCCTCCCGCCGTCATCTCGGAGAAGGAATTCTTGGACGCCGTCGGCAACTTCATCCCGCCGGGTTTCGTTGCGAGGCGACCCGGGAAGGAAGAAAGGATAAACGAGCTCTCGGGTGATGAGCTGGCTCTCCCGACGGCCCACTTTGAGGCGGGACTCCGGCTACCCCTCTGGCCGGAAGTCCGCCAGGTCTTTAAGTATTATGGGGTTGTCCCGGGGCAGCTGACCCCGAACTCTATCGCTGTCGTCGTCGGGTTCGCCTGCTACCTGCGCGAGGAGAGGATTGAGTTCAGCCTTGCGGTCTTCCGCAAGCTGTTCTCCTTCCGCGCGAACAAGGACGGGACCGCGTGCTTCGCGAGCATGCATGCCAAGGTGCGGGAAACGGTCAACAAGAGCCACAACTGGCTCAAGAAGTTTGTCTTCGTCAAGGGCGACTTCGGCAACATTCCTTTCTCGCCGGTTCAGCTCGGCGAGGCGAGCTATCGGCCCCCTAGCCTGGGGGGTCATGAGGCGAAACTATATTAGTTCTTTTCCGGGAAGAACTTCGAGGTCGCATTCCTCCGTCGGAACCTGGATGACCTCGTCCCTGTCCCTCCCGGTGAAGGTAAGCGGCTCGCTCGCCTCTGCTTGAATCGTACTTCGGATTTTTCTAACTCTTGTTTCTGCAGGCGAGCGCGACGTCCCTCTCCGCCCGCCTTACGAGAGCGCGCGGTCCGCTTTGAGCGAGCTTGGCCGTGCTGAAGCGGCAGCCTTAGCTCACCGTGAGCTCTCGGCTCCCGCCGGCCAGAAGCGATCCGGAGGTGAGCTGACTCAGGGCCCTCCCCTCTCTAAGAAGCCGAATAAAGCGGGCGGTCAGGCTCCTCCGGCCGGCGACAAGGGCAAGGCCCCCGCAGATCAACCATCCTCTCCCCCCGCCCCCGCGGTTCCCTCGACCGCTGATCCCGCCGGCGGGGCGGCAGGGTCGTCGCGGCCGCCCGCGGCGACTCGGCCCGCCGAGAAGCCGATTCCCCGAGGGCACCCCAACTTCGGCTATGGCGAGGGGCCCACGGACAGATCCGGTGCCCCGTTGCTTCAGTGGGACAAGGAGGCCAACCGCGTCTCGGTGTCCTCGCTGCTGCCTAGTTGGACGGAGCAGGACACCGCCTCCAGGGATGCCTTCAACCTCTCCTTCGGCGTATACGGGCGGGAGGATGCCTCCACCTACGACGAGGAGGCCACGCGGGTGCTCATCTATGAGAGCGCGCGGGCGCAATTTCAGAGCCTCGCCTTGGCCCACATGGTCGGCCGGCGATGCCTCCGGCTGGACAGGGATGTCCCTTCGCTCAACAAGCTGATCGACGAGAAGGAGGAGGCCCGCAAGCTCGCCTAGGAGGAGGCGGTCGACCTGCGAAAGCGGCTCGAAGCAGCTGATGCCGCTCTCGCGCAATATCAGGGGGGCGCGGTAAGCCATCTGACTCGCACCCGCTTCTATTCCGCGACTCGTTCTAATAAATTTCTTTGCAGGATGCGGCGATCGCCAGCCGACTTGGTACCGAGATCGCCACCCTCCAGCTGGAGAACCAGACCCTGCAGGCGCGGGTGGGTGCGCTCGAGGCTGCTGCTGCCGTCCCGCCGGCATCTTCGAGCGGCTGCCAACTCGTTCATCACAGCGAGCACGATCTGGCAGTTCTGATGCAACAGAACGGGGCCGACGCGGTGACGTACCTCTTCCGGACGCTGCAGCGGGCTAGGCTCCTCAAGGACGAATGTTCTGGTTTGCGGGTGACCGACGTGGTACCGGAGCTGTTCCTCCCGGTACCTAGGTCGGGCGAGTATCACCGCATATGAGGGGCTCGCCGCCTTGAGGCTTCTCTCTTCCCCCCTTTTTTGGACATGTATTTTGTGTTTATTTTGTGTGATCGCGCCGCGGGCCGCAGTTATAATTTTGTAAAAGATTTTATTTGATAATATACTCACTGCATTTACTTTCTTGATTGTCAATTCTTTTCCGCCTCGCAATCGCTACTGTGCATTGTTTTGTTGATTAACTCTGATTTTCGTTGCTGCGAGCGAGTGAGGCCGCCCGCCCGTTTGAGGTTCAGGACGTAGATCTAGGTTCGAGAGACACAAAAGCTGGCCGCGACGCGAGTGGCGACTCGCGCCTTCCGCTCGGGCTCACCATTTCGACCATATCTTGGAGTGGACTGGGCCCGACTTCCGCGCGTAAAGACTTCGCGCGGGCCGGCCTCTCGGGGGGGTCTTGGCGCTTCCGAGCCTTTGCCTCTAATTCACCCTGGGACCCGCCAAACTGTAAATTGGGACCGGCGTTGCGGCCTCATAGGGTCATCCTGACCGGCCCGCTCACCTGATCTCTGGCGACGTGAGAGTCTAACCTCTCCACTCGCACGCCATGCTTAGGGATCGCCCCTTTATGCGCCGGGGCCGGCCTTCTTGGCTCGCCGACTTGCCTGGGCATCTTGGCCGGTCCGCTCGCTCAATCTCTTGCGCCGCGAGGGCCTAACCCCTTCCCTCGCGCGTTGTGCTTAAGGCTCGTCCCTCTATGCGCCGGGACCAACCTTCTTGGCTCGCCGACTCGCCCGGGCGTTCTTTGGGGATGGTATCCAATCCCTGGATGCTCGGCGAGAAGTCACCGGCCCGATCCTGCTCGGGGTCTGAGGCAGACTCCTCCGAGTGACATCCAGCCCTGCTAGCTTGGTGAGAGCCTGGCAGCGGGATCTGCTCGGGGTCTGAGGCAGACTCCTCCGAGTGACATCCAGCCCTGTCAGCTTGGTGAGAGCCTGGCAGCGGGATCTGCTCGGGGTCTGAGGCAGACTCCTCCGAGTGACATCCAGCCCTGCCAGCTTGGTGAGAGCCTGGCAGCGGGATCTGCTCGGGGTCTGAGGCAGACTCCTCCGAGTGACATCCAGCCCTGCCAGCTTGGTGAGAGCCCGGCAGCGGGATCTGCTCGGGGTCTGAGGCAGACTCCTCCGAGTGACATCCAGCCCTGCCAGCTTGGTGAGAGCCTGGCAGCGGGATCTGCTCGGGGTCTGAGGCAAACTCCTCCGAGTGACATCCAGCCCTGCTAGCTTGGTGAGAGCCTGGCAGCGGGATCTGCTCGGGGTCTGAGGCAGACCCCTCCAAGTGACATCCAGCCCTGCCAGCTTGGTGAGAGCCTGGCAGCGGGATCTGCTCGGGGTCTGAGGCAGACTCCTCCGAGTGACATCCAGCCCTGCCAGCTTGGTGAAAGCCTGGCAGCGGGATCTGCTCGGGGTCTGAGGTAGACTCCTCCGAGTGACATCCAGCCCTGCCAGCTTGGTGAGAGCCTGGCAGCGGGATCTGCTCGGGGTCTGAGGCAGACTCCTCCGAGTGACATCCAGCCCTGCCAGCTTGGTGAGAGCCTGGCAGCGGGATCTGCTCGGGGTCTGAGGCAGGCTCCTCCGAGTGACATCCAGCCCTTCCAGCTTGGTGAGAGCCTGGCAGCGGGATCTGCTCGGGGTCTGAGGCAATGACATTCATCTCTCATTGCGGGGGGGGGGGGGGGGGGGGGGAACAAGTTTATCGCAAGAAATTCTATTAGAGATTGAACACGGTTTACATGATTTTAGGGAAAAAAACATTTCAAGTCGTCTCCACTCCAAGTGAGACTTAGGGTTTCGCCCTCCACATTCCGGAGGCGATACCCCCCGACTTCAATGCCTCCTGCACAATGAATGGTCCTTCCCAATTGGGGTGGAGCTTTCCTACCGCGGCTGATCTCCCTGCCGCGTCCACCTTCCTTAAGACCAAGTCTCCTTCGGCAAACTGCTTGACTCTAACGTGCTTGTCGAAGTACTTGGCCATTCTTCTCTTTATCTCCTCCTGCCTCACGGCTGAAAGGTCCCGCAGTTCCTCGACCATGTCGAGAGAGAGCCGCAGCTCCTCTTCATTATTGGCTCTCCATTCTTCTTTGTGCTCTCCGGCCCCGACTACCCGAGGTGTCCGGACTTCAAATTCTACCGGAAGTACTGCCTCGCACCCGTGGGAGAGTTTGAAAGGCGTCTCCCCTGTTGTTGTGTTGGGTGTGGTTCGGAGGGCCCAGAGAACCGAGGGGAGTTGCTCCACCCAGCTTCCTCTCAAGTTCTCCACCTTTTTCTTGAGGAGGTTCACGATAATCTTGTTTGCCGCTTCCACCTGCCCATTGCTTCGGGGGTGATGAACTGAGGCAAACCTGAGATTGATCCCGAGCTGCTCGCAGAAGCTGGTGAACTCGGCACTGGCAAATTGAGGGCCATTGTCCGTGACGATGGCCTGGGGCAACCCATGACGACAGATGATCTCCCCCCACACAAAGTTTCTGACGACCTGGGAGGTCACCTTGGCCAGCGCCTTGACTTCCAACCACTTGGAGAAATAATCAATCATCACGAGCAGGAATCTCCTCTGGCCGCTGGCTTGGGGAAAGGGCCTGACCAAGTCCATTCCCCAGATGGCGAATGACCAGGGGGCGGTGATACTCCTGAGGCGCTGGGCCGGTTGTAGTTGGAGGGGAGCGAATAACTGGCACTTATGACATTCCTTTGTGAATTTTGCCGCGTCGAGACCCAGAGTCGGCCAGAAGTATCCCTGCCTGACGATCCGACCTTCTAAGGTTCGACTTCCGGAGTGACTCCCACACTCCCCGGAGTGGACCTCTTCTAAAATCTTCGGGACCTCCCTCTCGCCCACACAATGCGCCAGCATCCCTGAGAGGGTTTTCCGGTATAACTGGCCATCTCGCATGAGGTAGTATGCCGATTTGTACTTGAGCTTCTTTCCGTCCATCCCCTTGGGATACTCCCCGATGGTCAGGAAAGTGACGAATGGGTCCATCCAGGAGGGGTGCTGTTCCACCTCCATCAATTCCCCTTCCTCGATGGATGGGCGAAAGAGGTCTGTGATGGTGCCCCCCGCCCGGGGTCCATGTTTTGCCAGCTGATCCACCTGCTCGTTATCCTCTCGAGGCACGTGCCGGATGGAGAAAGCCTGGAAGGTGCCGATGACTCCCTTTACCTTCGCCAAGTAACGCTGCAGGGTGGGTTCCCTTGCCTCGAATTCCCCGTTGATCTGGGAGGCCACCACCAGGGAGTCAGTGAGGACCTCCACATCATGCACCCCCAGTTCCCTGGCCAGGCGTAGACCCGCAATCACGGCTTCATACTCGGACTGATTGTTGGTGATGGGAAAATGCACCACTACTGTTTGCTCGATCCTCGTCCCCTGGGGGCTTTCTAAGATGACCCCAGCCCCCAGGGAGTGTCTCCCCGACGCACCATCCACCATGACCTTCCAAGGAACCGGGCGAGTGAGTTCCTCCTCCGCCACCTCGACCACATAGTCAGCCAGGAAATCGGCCATGGCTTGGGCCTTGATCGAGAGGCGAGGTACGAAGGAGATGTCGAACTCGCTCAGCTCCACCGACCACTTGGCCAACCTGCCGGAATGCTCCACCCCCTCGAAGATGTTGCGGAGAGGGTGGTCAGTCACCACTCAGATCGAGTGTGCCTGGAAATAGGGCCGGAGCCTCCGGGCCGAGATGATGAGAGCGAAGGCCAGCTTCTCCAGGATGGGGTACCGAAGCTCGGCCTTCCTCAAGACCCGACTTACATAGTAAACCGGGAGTTGTATCTTCCCTTCTTCCCGAACTAAAACGGAGCTCAGGGCCTCGGCCCCAGCCCCTAAGTACAAGAATAAGTCCTCTCCCTCCTTTGGCCCTTGGAGCAGGGGGGCCTGAGTCAACTGCTTCTTTAGGGCCTAGAATGCCTCCTCGCACTCCGAGGTCCACTCAAATTTCTGGCCTCTTCTCAAGCTTTTAAAGAACGGAGAGCACTTCTCCCCGGCCCATGAGAGGAACCTGCTCAGTCCTGCCAGCCTCCCAGTCAATCGCTGCACTTCCTTCGCATTCCGCGGAGACTCCAACTCCATTATTGCCCTCACCTTGTCGGGGTTGGGCTCTACGCCGGCAGGGGTGAGGAGATGCCCCAGGAATTTACCTCTGCCTGACCCGAAGGTGCATTTGAGGGGGTTCAGCCTCATCTTGCACCCGCGGAGAGTGGCAAAGGTCTCTTCTAGGTCCCGGAGGTGGGAGTCGAGATCCGGACTCTTGACCATGAGATCGTCTACGTATACCTCCAGGTTCCTTCCCTTTTGCCCTTGAAAGACCCTGTCCATCATTCTCTGGTAGGTCGCCCCTGCATTTTCCAGTTCGAAGGGCATCATTTTATAACAATAGCACCCATCCCCTGTGATGAATGAGACGTCTTTGACGTCGGGAGGGTGCATCCTGATTTGGTGATAACCTGAAAAGGCATCCAGAAAACTCATCAAAGGGAAACCGACGGCTGAGTCAACCAGCGCGTCGATCCGAGGCAAGGGGTAATAATCTTTAGGACATGATTTATTAAGAAGAGAAAAATCGATACACATCCTCCACCGGCCGTCTCCTTTTTTAACCATTACAACATTAGAGACCCAGCCGGGGTATTGGATTTCGGATACAAAGCCGGCCTTGAGGAGCTTTGCTACCTCCTCCCTGATGGGCTCGGCGAGCTTGTCTGCAACGGGCCTCTTCTTTTGTCGGATGGGGGGAGCCTCCGGGTCTAGGTTGAGGCGGTGGCAGGCGATGTTGGAGTCGATCCCGGGCATCTCCGCGGCATTCCATGCGAAGATGTCCACATTCTTCTGGACGCACTCCAGCATCCTGCCTTGAGCCTCCGGGGTCAGTCCTCCACTGATGCGGATCTTCTCCACCCTGCCTCTGGTGGTTAGAACCTCCATCTCCGCCACCTCCTCTGCCGCCTCCAGACGGGACTGTGCCTCCCACTCCTCAGCCTCCCCCTCATCGAAGGCGAGGACCTCCTCCTCAGCTTCTGTCACGGCCATCGCCTCGTCCGGCTCTTGAATCTCTTCCGCGACCTTCTCCTGGGCGCGACTCTCCTCCACCTCCATCTCATCCTCGCCAGCTTCCGGCTCCACCTCCTTCAGTCTCCGCCCCATCTCCTTGGCTCCCTCCAGCCAAGAGATGGAGTTCACCGCCGTGACATAGCACTCTCTCGCTTCTTTGGGATCTCCGCGGACCCGGACCTGGACCCCCTCGACGTTAAATTTTAAGCACTGGTGGAAGGATGAGGGGACGCAGCGGAAGGCGCTGATGAGAGGCCTCCCGAAGATGGCGCTGTAGCTGCTGGGGGCGTCCACGATGACGAACTTGCAGTTGCGAGACTGCCCCCCCAGAACGACATGGAGTCCCACTCCTCCCTCAACCTCCTTCCTCTCCCCTGAGAAGCCGAACAGGGGTCCGTCCGAGGCTAACACCCTTCGGGCCTCCACCTTCATCACATCGAACGCCTTCTTGAAGATGACGTTGACCGAGCTCCCGTTGTCGACGAGGATCCGGGGGACGGTGAAGTCCTCGATGGCTGTCTGGATGACCAGCGCATCGCAGAAGGGGTCCTCGTGACCCGGCATATCCTCCCTGGAAAAAGTGATTTTCTCATCCGGGGCGGGGACTGGGACGTGGAGCCAACGCTCCTGCGGTACATAGTGTGGAGGCTCGACTTGCGGGAAGCCTCGATCCCAGCCCCCCCCCCCCCCCCCCCCCCCCGTGGATCGCTCTGATCCTTCCTCGGGAGCCCACATCCACCCGGTCTTCGCACCGACCCTCCTCCGCCCGAGGCCGGATCTCCTCAATCCGCACTTCCGGACGCTGTTGTTGTTGTTGCTGCTCCCGATTGCCTCTCATCTCGAGGAACTCTGGGCACGTGGCTGTGGCGTGCCCCTCCTCTTGATGGAAGTCGCAGTAAGGCAACTCCACCCTCACCTCCCTTCTCCTTCTCCGTACCGCTCTTCTCCTCTCCCTCAGTGCTATGGCCATAGCCTGCTCCTGGTCGGGAAGGGCCGGCCTCTGGCCCTGCATCCCGCCTGGAGGGTAAAACTGACCCTGTCCTCCTTGACGATAGTCCCCTCCGCGGAACCCTCTCCTTCCCCCGGGCTCCTGCCACTCGGGTCTCCACCCCAGCCGGAAGTTCGGCTCATGTCGCCCCTGCCTGGGCTGCTGCTGATGCTGTTGCGGCGGCGGCTATTCCCTCTGCCGGGGCTCAGCCCTTCTCTCTTCCTGCCCTCGGCCACCCCTTGGCCTCTCTTCCTCCACGGCCCACCTGGCCAACCTTCGGGCAAACTCCGGATGTGCCGCCTCCATATCGGCCTCCGTAGCTGCCCTCTCCAGGAGCGCCTCGAAAGACACTGGGGGCGACCTCTTGAGTTCCATTGCAAAGAACCCGGATTGGAGACCCAGGGTGAAGGCCACCATCATGGTGTGCCCTGGCATCTCCTGCACTTGGGACAACTCCTCTTGGAATCTATCCAGGTAACTCCCCAGGGTCTCTCCCACCCTCTGCTTGACACGGAACAAGGACTCCACCTCCTTCTTCCTCTTCTTGGAAGTGGTGAACCTCAACATGAACCCCCGACGCAGGTCCTCGAAGCAGTAGATGGACCCGGTCAGGAGCTGGTGGAACCATTCTCTCGCTTTCTCTCGGAGGGTGATGGCGAAGAGTCGGCACTTGAAGCCGTCTGACATCTGTCGAATAGAGACCATGTCCTCAAACCACT
Source organism: Platanthera zijinensis (assembly GCA_039513925.1). NCBI lineage: Eukaryota > Viridiplantae > Streptophyta > Magnoliopsida > Asparagales > Orchidaceae > Platanthera > Platanthera zijinensis. The sequence continues at coordinate 232,659,332 of CM077080.1, forward strand.
GGATGTGGTGGACGGGGTCTCCCTTCCCGGAGTAGTAGGTCATCTCCGGCTCACGAAACCCCTCTGGAACTGGGGCGGAGGAGACGAACTCGCTGAAGGGACTTCCTCCCTCAGCGGGGCGAGGGGGGAACTCTCTCCCCGCCGTCTCGCCGAAATGGTATTCTGCGGCCGAGCCGGGGAACAGAACTCGCCCCTGGAACTCGCGCTCGCCTCTCCCGGCGGGTTCCTTCCCTGGTCTCCTGAGCGGCGCGTCGTCGCCGAGTGCAGGAGCGGCGACCACTGGAACTGCCGGTGTCGCACTCTCAGCTCGCATGCCGAGGGCGGTCCTGACGAGCCCGAGGATCTCCTCCCTAAGCTCCGCCGACACGCTTGCCGCTGGGGGTGGGGGAGGGGGTGGCGAGCTGCCCCTGCCTGATCCTTGTCCTTCTTCTCTAGTCATCGAGCCTGCTGAAGGTTTTCCTTGCTGACCACGCTCCACGCTCACCGCACCAAAATGTTGAAACCGGAATCCGGCCTCTGTGGAGTTCGACCCTTGGGGAAGGGGTGATCTCGCACTTACTTCGCTCCTGCAAGAGAAATAATAAGGGAGAGAAGAACAAGGGACAGGACCAAGGGCCCGGCTCGGAGGTCCCACCACACACCCGGAAGATCTTAGAGCGCTTCCCCTCCTTAACCAATTGCCGGGCTAAGGTACCTCAGAAAGCGCTATAAGACTTGAGAACCAGAAAGCCCCCTGCCTTCTGAGGTACCCCTTGGGTCCTATTTATAGATTACCTCGGATGGTCTGCGAATGACCTGCCTCTAGTGGTCTGAATTTACTAAAGAGCCCCTCGGATTGGCCTGCTAACAGCCGAACCCCGCTGTTCTGGCTGGTTATACGCACCTCTTGTCGGGTCACCTCCTGTCATTTGGAGGGAGGTGGGCAGCAGCCGATCCGCCTGAGAGAGGCGGCTGGGGCCGGCTCGCCTAGGAGAGGCGAGAGGAGGCTGGCCCGCCTGGGAGAGGCGGCTGGGGCCCGGCCCGCCTAGGAGAGGCGAGCGGGGGTTGGCCCGCTTGAGAGGGGCGGCTGGGGCCCGGCCCGCCTAGGAGAGGCGAGCGGGGGTTGGCCCGCTTGAGGGGGGCGGCTGGGGCCCGGCCCGCCTAGGAGAGGCGAGCGGGGGTTGGCCCGCTTGAGAGGGGCGGCTGGGGCCCAGTCCGCCTGCCTGCTTGGGCCCCTTCGGCGGACACGGGGTTGTACAGTTGAATCATTATCTTTTAATCGTCTCTTAACTATCGTGCAGGACGAGATAGAATTTATTTAAGGTCATGCATCTTTCCTAGAGGTTGATCAACGGTTCCCTAAATCTAGCGATATTTTGTAGAATCTGATGTGCCAAGTCTTGAGATTTATATCATGGTTTTCTTTGTTGCAGGTGTTAGTGGACGAAACCACTGCTGCAATGTTTGTTTCTTTTATTAGTACTTTGTGGAACTCTACTGAGTGTTTGAGCGTCTGCGGTGAATGGTGGAGTGTATGAGTCTCCCCAGCAGTTAGACGGATATTATATATATGAGGGTGTGTCCGGATGAGTGACCACCTCGCCCGTGTTTTTGCGTAGAGTTGACCATATGTGACTAATAAAGTTATGCGAATTCTTTTTTATGATTTAATCATGTTTTCCACCTTTTAGCCCTATGCATCTGGTGTAGTTTGATGTACGTGATGATTCACATAAGTATTATTTTCTAATTTTGGTACTTTACTTTTGTACTCTACTTCAGTACTTTTGGTCTTGAGTTGGTACCCCTTTTTGACCTTTGTTTACTTTTGGCTTACCTTTCTATCACCGCTTGTACCCTCTTGCCGAGGTGTTCTGTCTTCGAAATGCCTCAGGTTCAGAGCTTTAGCAGGTAGTTGAGCTATTTTTGGAGTTCCTAAGCAGCAATGTTGGCTGTGGTTTTCACCGCGCCGTTGCGAGATAGTTTGTTGTTTTAGTTTACTTTATCTAGTTCAAACAAATTTTTGAATTATGTGGGTTCGTGTCAGATTGTTGACGCTCACAGGGTAGTTGATTTTGGACACTTTGCTAGCTGCTAGTTTGTCTTCTTTCTGATTGTTTGAATTACTTGCTCTCTGAGATGTTTTATGCTATGATTGCATGTTGGGTATTTTCAAGTATAAAAACAACTATTATTACTTCGTGTATTGCATGTTTTAAAATTCTAAATCATTATATTTAGCGACCATAAAAGCTATTTTTACTACTATTATAAACCTAGAGTCTTGCATACCATGAGTTGTCCTCTGAGGACATATATACTCATGTAGGATGTTTAATCTTGCAAAAGAAATATTTTCCACAACGTATAACTATTTTTTTGGTGGACTAGATGAGCCACTAAGTCGAGGGATATGACTAACTGCTTAACTTAAACTGGATTTTTCTCTAAATAACTTAAAGATTTTTCTTTGTGTTAAGTAGGAGTTTTGTCTGAGCGTCCGTAATTATCTCCTGCTGACGTGGTATCATGACACGCATTTTCCCTTACTCTGATATATCGTTAAATGCGGTGAAAATGCGGGTTGTGACAGTCAGTGGGGTGGCCGGCTGTGGCGGGAGAAATGATAGGGAGAGGTGGTCGGGCGTTGTCGACACTTGGTATCCGCAGGAGGCGGTCGTAGGGTGGGGCAGCCGGGCACTACCGCCCCTTGCAGGCGGCGTCCCGCGATAGTGGGAGGTGGCCGCAGGGAGGGGCGGCCGGGCATGGCCGCCCCCCCATGGGCGGCGCCCCGCGGCGTGGCCTTGGCACGGTCAGTCGGCTGTGGGTCTTCCGACGCCTGTGGCCGATCATGGTGGAGGATCGGGCGGCGCATGAAGATCGCGTGTGTGACGGTCAAACCAATGATCCCACTAAATTAATGAGAATCATGGGGAGGATGCTATTTGCAGCCCCAAATTCTCTACAAATTTATGAGGGTCTCTTCAATATTATATATACAAAGATATATCGAGAACCATTGTGATTGCATGATGTAACACCCACGACCCTCCAAATAATTTTCAGTTGTTGGATCGAGGAAGGGGATTGACTTCCAATAACCTCTTTAAGAAATTCCTAAACATCGAAACCCGCTACTCCCCCAATCCCCCCCCCCCCCCCACTTCTCTCTTGATTCCTCATACAGGTTCGTTGTTTAGGGTTGTCGTCGACGACTTGCCGGAAGCCTATCGGCGGGCCTGCGGGACCCCGACGAGCCCGCCGGCGGCCTTAACCGCGACCCGCACAATTTGTTTGTTTAGTTTATTTTTTTCCTAATTTGTCAAAAAATATATAAATATTTTAAAAAATATATAAAAATATATTTTAAAATTTACATAATTAAAAAAATATTGTGAAGCCCCATGTGCGGGCGAGGCCAGCCGGAAGCGGCCTAGGGCTATATTTTGTTTGGCGGTGGCGGGTGCATCCGGTGGATCGAAACGCCACTTTGGAACCTGAGGGGAAGATGTGAGGATCGAAACGGAGCGGATCAGGCTCGTTTCCTCCTTGCTACGGGTGCAAACGGAGCAAAAGCCGCCAACGACCGTTTGTTTACCCGCCATCCGACAGCGTTTGCTCCAATCGAAGACGGCAAAACGCCGTACCAAAGGAATCCTAGTTACTCTATTTCAAAAATATAATTTTGTATATTTCACATTTTCACCCAGTCAGACCCTCCGAGACCCTCTTTTGAGAGGTTGGTCTGGGACCGGTCTGGGACCGGTCTGGGCCTGGCAAAAATAATGCCCAGACCAAACTAATAAAAGCTAGGGCCTAGCAGGCCTGGCCTGCAAGGCCTTATGTACACCATTGTCAATGTAAATGTTTATTAAATTTCTACGGAGTTCGAGATCCGCCGTTCATTGGTGCCGCGTTGTGCCATGGACGGTTTGATGATTTGCGAAGGACGACTGTGAACCCAACTGTGTAATATATAAGCTCTTTTACAGGCTGCTTTGATAGTCGGTTACTTACTTTCCCGTCCCCTCGGTTCTAAAGCTCCAGCCAAGAAGTGCTTAGAAAACCCTAGAGTTTTACATTTCTATCGCCGCCGGGATTGATAATGGCGGACGCCTATTGGAGGTACGCTGATCCGCGCCAGCAGGTAGCGGTGCCTCAGGCAGCGCCGGCTGCGACCCCCACTCCATTTAAGCGCCCACGTCCCGAGTTTGGCGGTACGGTTTTTAATGGCGTCGAATTGATATCTTCTAAATATGTTATTTGTTGAGTATTCATATTTGTTTCTTTATTACTTGAATATTCTTGGTTATGCCGAAGTTGTATTGCTCTGGAGATTTAGTATTAGGGTTTTATTGTTTTCTAAACGGAATGTGGATTGCAGTTTCCATGAAAGGGTAGCCGGAATTTGACTGTTATTTCTTCTCTCCGCGCATATGATTCCATGCACAGACTACAGATCTTGGTGTTCATCTGTAATTATTTGTTCAAGTTGTCGTTTATCTGCATCAGATGGAGAGGGGGCAGGAGAGGTGGCCGGGTTTTGTGATTAAAACTTGTTTTAGAAGCCTTTCTTTGTTCTTTACTCTGTTTAACAGCTATTTATATGAGTTACTTTATTTTGGATTATGTTAAGATGGGATTAACAGTTTAAGATGATGATAATTATCAATAGCTTTTCCCTAACTAATTGGGTTGGGCTTGAGAATTGTCAAGTTTCATTTGTTTTTAGAGTGTTGGTGGTTAATCTGAAACTGCATAAGTCATTTTAAACAATTGTATCCATTTTGTGATGGGTATAGCCCTCACCTTACCTAATACTTTAACACCAACTCTATCAACTTGTCTGCTTACTGCATTTTCTAACATTTACTGTGCATCACAAAACTACCGAGTTTAATTTCAATCATCTTTCCTTGACAAATTTCACCATCATTGTTTTGATGATATAATCATTTCGTAGTTTATATTTTTCTACTTTTGTGACACATCCATCTCAACATTCTCCTCTACGCTACATTAACTTAGAAATCAGCAATTTTTTTACTGCTTAAAGCTCAAAGTTCATATATCATCTTTAGCCTAACTGCATTCTTATAAAATCTACTGTAAGTCTCGAGGATATTTTGTTATCACATAGAACTCTTAAGGCACTACATTTTGACTACCAACTTCAATTATAGAGATTATATTCTCAGCCATATATCCATTTTTCTGAATATATGATCTAAGTTACTTAACTATATTACATCTATGTATCTTTTTATCTTTTGATAAGATAGATCCATAATCTCCAATATCACCCATACAAAAATTGCTTTCAATATCTAAGACATAAATTTACTGTAAGTCTTTATTATACTAATAAGTCTAATAGTCTAATTCAAAGCCTGCTTTGATAATATATTAATTATTTTATTTTCCTTAACTTTGCATTGGTCTCATATCTTAAGATTATGTCATTTGCAAGAAGCATACATCAAGACAATTTACTTTGAATATCTCTTGCAAGCATCTTCATAACTATTAAAAGGAGTTACATACTTCTTTGTAATCATTGATGTAAACTTGTTGTCACAACTACTTTAATACTAATTACTGCTTCATCCTACATGTATTTGATATAAGTTTAAAATACTTTTTCAAACATAATTTTCATTTAATATGCACCAAATCAATTTGCGTTCTGCTCTATTATGCACCATTTAAAAATCAATAAAGATCATTTATCTATATAGTCTTGTTAAGTATCTTATGTCGATACTCACATACTCACATACTCACATACTAGATTTTTTTTGGTTTAGAACCATATGATTCTTTATACTTTCAATAATTAACTTAACACAAAATCACTTCTATAGGAGATCTTATTGGGATAACACCAAATTTGTTTTAGGAAATCGGCATAATATTGGGCATGTGCTCTAACATTTTCCATAACTTTATTATCTAACTCAGTAAATTTATGACCTCTTTAATTTGCACAATTTTGAGTATCTATGTCTAAATAATGGTTAAAATGCCTTGTCTTCTATTTAGCACTTTTTAGCTTACTAATCTCATCATAAATATTTCTCAACCAAACCACGGTAATATCCTCCATAACTCTAAATATCTATGCCTTTTGGAAATCTAAAGACCTACCTTTATTCATCTTCTTCAATGCTAATTTCACTTCATTTGCTTTAATCATTCTATAATATTACTCGATTTTTTGTTTTGCTCTTTCTTTTTTTAAACACTCATTTAATAACTTCTGAAAGTGGCATTTTCTTTTGTTATTGATGTCTTGTTTTTAATGAGGATTATATTATATTAACTGTTACTCCGTCTAGCTTGATTAAAATCTCTAGATTTGTTCTTCCTAGGTTAGCTATTCTATATCTCTTTTTCTAAGACTTTAATACCAAGTCTATTATATAAATCATAAAATAAATTTGTATATGCTCATTATTCAATTTTACACTCTTTAAAAACACATTTCTTTTTATTAGTACTCTTTTGTACCATTTTACTACCCCAACAGATCTCCTTATCAATTAATTATTAACTTTCAGATTTTCCTAAAACATTACATCAATCTTCTTAATCGACTAGTCATCCTCACACACATCAGATTGTCTCTGGTAAAAACGCCAATTTGTATTCTTTAACAATCAATCTTTAAAGGTTAATAATTTCTCACCTATGAAAGTTCAATGCTTTGTCCTATGAAAGTTATGCTATCTCCAATTATTATGAGTGACTAAATGTTTATGATGTATTTTTAAAATAACCGTTATTTATTGCAATAGCATAAGAAGCAACAAAATCAAGTATAACTTCCCACATTGAATTTCGATCTCCTATTTCATATTCACTGATCATCATAGATGTTCTGATCATCCAACCTTGTTGAACTTATATTGCCTTTTGAATCACTACTAACGATTATTTTTTCATTGGATCATATTTTGTAGCAAGGCATCTTTCTCGTTTCAACATTGAATGTTGTAACCTTGCTTAAATCTCTTCCACTTCCTGTGTATTTGGTTTATATTGTTAGAAGCTTTATAATATTATGCTAAAACATTATGATCTCTCTGTGTTTGAGCATTCTTGATATTCACAACTGTTTGCAACATCCAACTTGAAAGACATTTTAATTATTCATTATTACTCAAGCGCTATTACAATGGATTTTCTATTTATGCTTTTACTTGTTTGGTGTCCTTGATTTAATGTTTATATGAAATCATGAAATTTCAAGTTTGTACTTTGAAACAAGTGTAAATATAGTTGGAAACGAATTTCCTTTTACAGTCCTCTGCTAATAGGATTATCTAGGTTCTTATTTGATTATGTAGAGGATTCTTCCACTCATTGATTGTAGGATTGTCAAAAATTGAAATGTCTCTACAGACAACGTCAATACCAAAAACATATAGCATATTTACTAGCTCCTTTTCAAGATTATTACATAAGCTCTACTGGTAAAGCAAAACATGTACTTTGAGATGGCTATGAGGTATCTCTAATTTCCATCTTACTTTTTACTTGGTTAGCAAAGAAATTTTAAACTGAAAGTCAATGTTTCAATATTTGTTTGATTCCTTTATCATTGCTAGTCATTAAAACCCATTTTCCCTAAATATTGGCATCAAAATATTTCTTCGTTCATCATCATTATTATTAAATTATTTTAATTTTTTGATGTTTTCTTTATTGATCTTCATTCTTCATTCGTTCCTCTCAAGTGTTACCTGTAATTCTAAAAACTATGCAAATCATCTTGTAAACTATGCAAATCATCTTGTACAATTTTCATCCATGTTTCCTCTTCTGTAACCAACCTTCGACCAAGTCACTCTTATCAAATTGTCTATTTTTTGTATTTTCCAACTCTCTTTGCATATGATAAAATCATCTTGTTCTAGTTTGTATTATCTTCAATGGATACCACTCAGATTGTTTCTCTAACACAAATACTCCGTAATTAATTTTTAAGTTGTAACATCCATCTTAGTCAGTGCTTTAAATGTCCTCTGACATTTTCGACATGCCGGTCGACTCGTACATTTTGAGCACAAACTGACATTTTATTTGAAAAACTAGGTTAAGCAATTAGTAATAAATAGGGTGATATATCTTATTTTTTTCCGATATAATGTCCAACCCTTTTAAAAATATTGTCCACTATTTAATTTTATGTTATGGTTGCAGGATATATGTTTAAATTTCATTTATGTATTGCATTATATATGTTTACATCGTTTAAAGTTATTGTCTCATTCTCTTTCATGTGTTTGTCTTACACTCATTTTGTATAAACATTTCACACTACATTTATTATTTTATATTAAACCAAAAAATAGAACATTCTACATAGTATGTAATAATTTTGTTGCTTTAATATAATTTTATTAAAGACAAAAAGATATTATCAATCAGTGGCATTTAGCTTTTAAATCTTCATTACTATTATACAACTTAATGCTATTTAAATAAATTTATTGTACAATGTCAAATATTTTTTACAATTTATTCATTTGTACTTGTTTTTACTATTTGTTAATAGTAGTCATCATGTGCTGATGATATTTAATTTTTGATACACTTCAATTTTATTTTGGGATATACCTGACTTATTGTTTGTCTACTTGTTGATAATTTTTTATTTATTTTAGGACATATAAGCATACTTAATATTTATATTTTTTATTTTTATTTATGAGATATAAAATTTCGATATTTTAAAATATCCCCAACATATCTTCGGCATCTAACAATTTCAAGCTCAATCAAACATCTTGTTATACAACATCACCAATCTAATTGTTTAATAAAAATTATCCCTTATTCTCCATGGTATTTGTTTGTTGTAATGCATTTCATGTACATGGCTCAATGGAAAGAAACCACATCTAGTACATCAAACGCCCTAGAATAGCAGGGGATCATGACGCATTAGATATAATCATTGCCATGATGATTCTTCGCTCAAAACCCTCTGTCACATGTTGTCTCACATGTAGTTCTATCCCACGACAAATGATCCTCATCGTACATATTTCTCGCATGGTCCTTGCCTGCGATGAGTAATCCATGTTCTTGTAATATAACCTTCATTCTATACCCTCGACTCCCCTTCGTGTGCTGAAGGTTGTACTTATCGTGCAGTTCTCACTAGACTCTTGTTTATAAAGCCTCATCCTTGCCCCTGACACCGTCACCGCTCTACAACGCATGACTAACCCGCAAAGGGAGTTGTCGCCCAATTATCTAACTTCTCCTTAGACTTGACACCAGCCTGCGATGCAGAGATCGTTCAGTGGATCTCTCCCTGCTACAAGATAGGCTGTCTGGATCCTTTGCCACATGTCCACAACATCTTTTACATGCTTTACACCTCAAGATCATCTTTCCAACAATGTGAACTATTTATACCCTCGTGGGAGAAGAAGAAAAATTTCAAAATTTTTAGGGATGAAGAGCGATTCAGAGAGGAGGTTATGAAAAGGACCTCTTGGGTTCCTGGGTTAGTGATTTGTTCTTTATAAGCTTCTCTGCCCACGCTTTATAGTAAAGATTTTCTCGATATTCTCTACGGACAATTTAGGATTCCACAATATCATGTTATCGCACATCATTCCCAAAAGGCCAAGGCATTTTCTCATTTTAACTATCCAACGTAATACTCGAGGTTATATTCTTCTTATATATACAGTATATCCCCATTTTCTTGATCCAATGTACCTAAACTTATGACATCTAGATCTAGACATCTCTTTAATTTATTATATGATAGTTTGGTAATTGCCAATATCATCCTCATAAAAATATTGTTTTGCAATTGTTGGAAAAGCCTATGTAAAGAGGTCCATGATGGAGCCCATTTGTTTATTTTTCTTCTTCTTTCCTCTTTATCCCCACATCATGTATAGGGATCTTTTCTCTCTTTCTCCCTCCTATAAATGTGTATTCATACCTTGTATTTGATAATTGAGAAAGTATATATAAGTTTCAGGTTTTCTCCGCATGGTATCAGAGAAACAAGTCCTCCGTGCGGTTAAGCTTTCTCTAACCGCTGCTTCCCGCGCGGTCAAGCCTTCTCTAACCGCTGCTTCCCGCGCGGTTAAACCTTCTCTAACCGCTCCTCCTTCTGCTCTCTCTCGTGGCTTCCACCTCCTTTTATTCCTCTTCCTCTTGGCCCTCTTATAACTCTCTCTGTCAGGTGGGGCCATTTCACCTTTCCCCATCTAACCGCTCAGTTTCATCCTGTCTACGCGCAATTAAAACTCTCTTTTAATACTTTATCAAACATGTTCATCATTCTTTGAAGTCTTTTCTTTTATTAAGATCATGTTCTTCATTTTTAAGTCATCCAACTTTCCTTATTTCTTGCATCTACTATTCTATTTCTATGTATTTCATTTTCCCCATATATAATAGTTATTACCAATCATATTATATATGTAAAAGAATTTAGGTTGTGTTCGTTTCACGGGTTTTTTGAAGAAGTTTTGGTTTTTGTCCAAAACCAAAAATGCTTGGTTTTGGAATTGGTCCAAAACTCAATTTTGTTGTTCGTTTGCAGGATGATTTTCAGTGACATGAATTGAATCTGGTCAAATTCTTTGTTCGGCTACAGGATATAATTCAAAAAAAGGAATGGGAAGGAGATTTCATTGGCGTACGGCTCGTAGAGGAAGGTTGTGTGTTGATATCTCACTGGAGAGGTGGTCGGGGGTGAAGAGAGTTGCAGGGATACAATGTTGCTGAGCTCAACTTAAGGAGAGGAAAGGGTCCCACCTTTACTCACCCTAACCCTAATTTGAGGGAGGAGAGGAAGAGGTGGGAAATTAAGTGAGGAAACTTAATGATTATTCTTGCTTGCCTCATTCCAAACATTAAAAAATACCCAAAGGCACTAATGAATCAAAACAACACATAAAATGCGACTTAAAAAGATATGACAACATTAAGTTTCATCGACCTGAACATAATAAATTGACTTGCATTTAAATAATGTTGACTCAACATTTTCGTATGTTTCTTTGTTTTCTCAAGTTATTTTATGTGAAACTGTCTAGTAATGTTACTACTAGGATTCAATCATGTATTTGATTTTTTCCATACTAAGAATGATGATTATACTCTAATTATATGATTTTAAACTATTATAATGCAATAATTCTTCATTTTAACAGATTTATTTATTTTTTATTTTTGTTTGCAACTTGTCTCTGGGGCTATTTTTTTCAGAAAAGAAGTGCTTTTCTTTTTATGTACAAATGAATAATATTGTTGGGACTTTTATATTCATCATTTTCTTGGCATGTATTATCACTGTTATGTATACAATATTAAGTTTCTCGATTTTGTTTCTAGCAATTTTTATGTGATTAGCATTTAATTGATTTTTCCGTTTAATTTTGTATATCAATTTTTGTGGCTCTTAGATTATATTCTAATAGTTTGATAGTAAGACCTGATGTTTCTCATGTATGCGTGTTATTCCATATTAAGAATGGTCATACTTTAATCATTGATTTTATAAATGAATCAGAATAGAAATTTAGGTATTCTAGTAATTTAACCTTAAATGTTTTGCATCTTGTTTATGAGTACTTTTCAGGGACAAATGTGTTTATCTTATTTCATTCAATTATAAATTTATGATGTTGTACAGACTTTTATTTCCTCGTTTTAGCATGTGTAATACTAATTTTGTAGTCTATATATTTTTCTGCTGTAATTGACGTTTGATAGGTTGTTCCTTTTCGTTAGAGTTTTATGTGAATTATTTCTCTTGCTGTTGTTGCTTATGTAAGTTATTCTAATGGAAGATGCAATTCTTTGTTTTTTAAATTTATTTAAATGGATTTTTTTTATTACGGTATTTTTTTACGTTTTTAAATTTGTATACTTGTTCCGAGTACTTTTTTTCCTTAGGATTGGAAATATTTATCTTGTTAATTGACAAGTGATTGCTTGAGTAGGCGTATTTTTGGGTAAGCTTTTTCTGTTAGTTAGACTTTAATACTATATTTTGTTGTTTGTGTTCTGGCAAGCTTTTCATGAAGTATTTTTCCTATCCCTATCTGTATGTGTGGGTGTGTACTAGCAATTTATTATAATTATGAATTATGCTTTTAAAGGTATATATTGAATTTTGATGTGGGAGCATTTTTATATACTTCATGAATTATGTACTAGCTGTTGAGATGATGTGTAATTATAGTATGTTAATTCATTTTTATGATAATAATATTGTTATATTTGTTACGTGATTGGGGTGGAGAGATCGAATGACCCGGTGGGCTGTCGGGATTAGAGAGAATGAAGAAGAGAGGCAAGAAGTAGCTAAACACAAGGGTCCCCAAATTGAAGAATCAAGATAAAACCACGCATAATCAAAATTCTTGGCATGGAGGGTTTATATAACATCCTCGGCCCAGCTGCAATAAAAGGACAAAACATTCGGTATCCAGAGATATTCACGCGCCTTAATGACCTTTTTCCGTCGACATGTCACTAGCGTGCTTTTTGTGGTCCTGGTATACCCGCCACACTGGTGGACGTCCCTCTCCTCCGCGTCTGTGACAATGTCACCCTTTAGAAAATTTGTCTTGTCGAGGTTCGGAACCTGAGCGCGGAAAACAAGCCAGTCAACACATGTGGTCTTCGATAAGGGCCGATCAAGCTAATGTACCAAATCTTGATCGACCGTGGAACCTTTTTGATTGATAGTACGTGTATTTGTGACGAACTGAGTAAGGTACTCGAATGAGGTTTGCCCTGGAGCTGGTGGGGGCAGCATTTCCTCCACTGGATCATTGCAAACAACCCATTTTAGGTGAGAGATGCGAAACACTTGGTGGATGTGGATGTCTGGTGGTAGGCGGAGACAGTACGTTGTGGTGCCAACATGTGAAACATTCTCAAATGCACCGTAGAACCTGGCTGTCAACAAATGTGGCCTTCGATAAGAGCAGATCAAGCTAATGTACCAGGTCTTGATCGACTTTGGAATTCTTTCGTTTGATAGTACGTGTATTTGTGACGAACGGAGTAAGGTAGTCCGATGAGATTTTCCCGGGAGTTGGTGGAGGCAGCATTGCCTCCACTGGATCACTGCAAACAACCCATTTTAAGTGAGAGATGTGAAACACTGGGTGGATGTGGATGTCTGGTGGTAGGCGGAAGCAGTACGTTGTGGGGCCAACATGTGCAACAATCTCAAATGCATCGTAGAACTTGGCTGTTAGCTTTGAATGGATCCGCGGGGTCACCGTAATCTGGCGGTGTGCCTGGAGCTCTAAGTTATTATATGTGCAAGGTGCACCCAGGCGCAAAAGGGTCCCGGAGCTTAGGGCGCGAAGCGTAAAAATGAAAAGAAAAGGACAAAATAGAGTTTATTAATTGCAAAAAAAAACACAAAATAAATCTACCACCATATCAACACACGAGAATTGCAAAATTCTCATAATTGAAGGATGCTTAATGCCAAAAATCCTAAAACATAGGATAGGTTGATGATACAATTACGCCAATTCAATGTTAGGAAATTTATAGTTTAAATATAGATTACGATAGGGTGTCTGTGTCACCCTAAAGATGTCATGGCAATTTGAATAGATCTTGCATTGTTGTTATAATTTTGATGGCTAAATACATTTATGCTGGAAGAGTAAGCTCAACAGAAATTTAAATTTCACTCATCTTGTTAATGTTTAAGGCCTTGTACACATTAATTCATAGGCATAAATACTCTAATATTTATGCAGTACATTTTGTGCTCTAAATATTTCAATCTCTATCTTATTATCTTTATAATTTTTCCAGTCTGAGAAATAGCAAGCTGAGCAGGGAAGATTGAAAATCTGGAGAAGATGCATACAAATATCATTATATTTTATAACATTATATTATTTGAGTAATCTCCTCTCCTCTAATTGTCTGTTTGTGCCATAGCCCCCTATGTTTTAGCTGCGCTCACATCAATTCTATTAGCCTATCTGTAGTAATTTGTTGTTAAATCAGTTTGAACAATAGAGAAACACAAACAAAACAAAAGATGGTGACTCTTCCTGAAGGATGGTTACCTCCAAAACAAAAATCAAACCACTGCTAGCAACCAGCACGTTACTGCTTCAAAGTATATTACACTTTTATTCCTTTTTTCGTGCATATATCACTGAATTTGCTTGACAATGCACCTAGCTCTAAGCTTTATAATGCAAACAGATGCTAAGCAATGCATTTTAAATTGATGCAAATAAATATTGGATGAATTTTCATGGGAGCTGCAAATTATCTAATCCTAATCAATGCAAAACTTTTTATGAAAATATGTACAGCCCAATTTACTTAACACAAAAATCTATTTACTGTTATCATTGAAATGTGGGAACAATAACTCATCTCTGTTGAGAAATTAATGACAAAATAAGAAAATACAAGAGGTTAAGGCTTCATGCAAAAAATACAAATTTATATTTGATCTCCAGTAACAATAACAAGGTCATTAATATGAGATGAGGGAAGAAGAATAATCTTACTAATAAGGTATCATTAGATTTGGATAAAAACATAACTAAAAAGGCCTTGAAATAGCTTGGCGCAAAGGCGCGCCTGGCAGTTGAGCAAGGCGCCTAGGGTACCTCGCCTGCCTTTGCCTTGCAGAGGCGAGGCCTTGTGCGCCCGGCGCCTCAAGCGCGTTTAGGTTTTTGCCTTAATAACTTAGCTGAAGCTTGACGAGCACAACATCCACTTCAGTAAAATGGACATCTTTCCGGTGGCAATTGATAAAAGGCAATCACCTGGTCTTGCGCACCATGAAGATGATGGCGCAGTTGTAGAAGTAGGAGTAGATCATGGATTAGATTAGACAGGGACACCATGGCGCATTCGCTTGGGAAAGTGCGCGTGATGGATAGTGGGGGTCTACCATAGACTCCTCGAACGGTGTGAGTGTCGGTACTAGTGTGGAAAAAAGTGTTTAAGAGTACTCGATCCATGATAGCCAATCCAGGCATGCCCGCGGGTGGTGATATATAAAGCATCATAGATATGTCTCCAAGTAACGACTCATCACCTCAAACAACCTGTCTGTTTGAGGGTGGTAAGTTGTACTCATATGAAGCTGGCTGCCCTGCATCTTGAACGACTGTGTATAAGAGTTGAGGAATAAACATGATCGGACAAGGGTAGTATCTTACTATATGTACACCCTTTGTGAACTCTCAAGATTAGCTTGCTGACATCTTCACCCAAGGGCTAAGTTATGACAACTTTACTGACAATACTTCAAAATTGAGAATGATTGGTATATACTTCAAACTTGAGGATGGTGACAATCATTCTCAATTTCGAAGTATTGTCAGTAAAATTGTCATAACTTAGCCCTTTAGTGAAGATGTTGGCAAACTGATCTTGAGAATTCACAGTGGGTGTACAGATATTACCCTTGTCGAGGTGATATTTATTGAAATGTCTATTCACTTCAACGTGTTTTGTCCAATCATGTTGAGCACGGTAAAAGTAGAGAGAGAAGGAAATAGAGAGAGGAAGAGAGTTTGATTTAATTTCCTCCAACATAAAGGTTTAAAACATAAACCAAAAGTCATAATTGCCCCGTCACAAGGCTTAATAGTTAACATAGGTGAGGTTAGAAATACCCAAAAGCATACATAAAAATATTAGTAGGAGATAAAAGGTTCAGGCGCGACTCGTGTCGCTTGTAGGTGATCCCCCAACAAGGATCCGTAACAAAATCTTGATACTGTATATTAAATAGATTATTATTAACCTTCTCTAGATACTGAAATGCTTCTCCTAGACCCAGTACTTTCATTGTCATTACTTGTCCAACTACAAGGCAAAGTTAAATTTATGTTCAGCATATTATTGTTCATCTTCAAAAAGTCCATGGCGATCAATATTTCCCAAAACTACTTCTATACGTAATTTAGAACTATATATGTGATATATGATCAGGCTAAAAGATCCAAATCATAGTATATAACATACTGGAAGACAATGAGACAATTCGCACATTCGGTTTGATGATATATATGGTCCTAGATCTTATGTATGAATTCTTTATGAAATTTTAGATTAGGCAATACAACTTTATATGATCTTTACAATTTGTATGCATGCTTATTCTGAAATTTTATATTTTATTTCTTTAAGTCATAAACTTTAGAAAAAGATCTCATAATCATTTCTATGTTTCAAGATAGTATTTTCCTTCAAATATTTGAGTATAATAAGTAATATATGCACTCAAACAAGAGGATATAAGTAACATGAATAATACATGATGATAGCTTCTTTTTGGAGAAGGTTTCAAAGTTCCATGCTATAGAACCTCATTAAACCAAATATGGGAATACACATACTTTCTTTGAATATGGAGTTATAAAAATTTTTTTTGTAATAAAGTCACTTTTCCTATCTTTTGTGCATGCTATAGTTTAGTTGCATCTTTTTTGTTGATGTCAATTGAGCTTTAAATATTTTCCTATATTTCATTCTCATGTTTCTCTGACTAAAATTTTGCATTATTTCATATTTTTTGAAACTTACATTCTGCACAGCTTAAAAGTTAGAAAATACAAATTCTATCATTCTTCCCACACACCCCTTCTCCCACTCTTCCTCTGTTCCTCAATGCTTTTACCTAGAGGATAAAACTGTCTCTTAAAATAAAATGTGTGCCAAATGCCATTGCAAGCAAACCGTTAAAATGGGATTATGTTGATTATAATGATTTCAGATGTACATCTGGCATAAAATAGACCCTTATCATTTCAGTTTTTTTTTTCTTTTTTTTTTTTAAAAAATATATGCAAAAAGCAAGAGGGAAAAGGATATTCCACCTTCGACTGTGGTTTGTCCTATCTGTTAAATTGTCTTTAAATCTTTCTTATTTGAGACTCCTGGAACTGTCTCTTCCAATGCCTTTTGATACTTCTTTTCCCATATTTTTTTCCTTGTAGAAATGTCCTGTTTTATCCATATATTAAGAACTGTTCTTGTGGCAGGTGCTCCAGAGTTGGTTGGCTACTATCCTCGGGATGAAGACAATACAAAACATGCAGGGGCAATCTATGCATCTTATGACCCCTACTCGCAGAATGGGGTATTCCCTTAGTGTGTTTTGTTTAGTTGATATTTTCCACGTTATCTACTAAGTTTTTGTCTGAACTGTGTCAGATGCCTTATGCTGCTGCTGCTGATCCGGCAAGAACCATCAGTGGTGGCCGTCCAGTGGATGATCCGCGTATTCCGGTTCATCCCAGCATGGATAGCCGAGTAATGGGATACGGCGGTGGGAGGATGGATGCCCCTCTCCCGCCAGATGCATCAAACACTCTGTTTGTGGAAGGTCTTCCCGGTAACTGCACACGAAGAGAAGCGTCTCGTATCCTCGAATATTTCACATAACTGCTTCCTTTGTACTGCCTGTTACTATTGTTGATGATGCATTGCCTTATGAATGTAGTTCCTTTACTTCGGTGGAAGATATTTTTCGCCCTTTTGTAGGTTTCCGAGAGGTGAGACTTGTGAACAAGGACTCCAAGCATGTAAGCCCGGCATTTAACTTTTAATACTAATATTTTTTCTTTTTTTATTTGCCACCTATTTCTAAATCCTAATTTTTATATAGCCTGGAGGAGATACATTTGTGCTGTGCTTTGTCGATTTTATTGCTCCCAGCCAGGCTGCGGTCGCATTGGATGCTCTGCAAGGTGAAAATATTCGGCATAAAATTGTTATAGATGTTCTTAACTTTTGTTTTTGGTAAACATTTTATGCTCTCTTCTAGCGTGTACATTTATGACATTTTAGTCTCTTTATGTAATCATGCTGTTCTATGTTTTAGGATTTAATGGTTGAATGCTAACACAAATGTGTACTGCGGTTCATATTGGAAGACACAATAACAATAATGTCTGAATCAAATCACTTCATTCATTTATTTCCTCATTAATTATAAAATTTCTGTTTTTTTCTCATGTATTCACTTGGTTATATTTTGCATTTTACTTAGTTTTTAAAACCAATAGTTTTGAAGTCTTACTTCTTTGGATGTCATCTAGTTTTTTGTTATTTGCAATTCTCATACAAACGTCATGTGTCTGAGTTATATAGCTCTTGCCAGAATCTTCCTATGAATTTTGGCAATAAAATGACTCATTCCTTCGCTTTCCATGAATACTCGCAGCACAGTGCAATGATCCCTATTCCCCTTGTGTGTTTGCTCTGGTTTTTAATTGTCTCACTATCTGATACAAAAGAAGACAATCTGTAATATAGTTGTACTGCACATAATGCGACTAATGCATCAAAAGGCAGACTGATATGCTATAGATTTGTTTAGGATTCATGGAAGCGCGATATCACCGATTTTGTTTTTGCAGGTTATAGTATCGATGAACATGATCCAGAGGCTGGCCGTTTGAAGCTGCAATTCGCCCGCTTTCCTGGCCCGCGCTCTTCCGGCGGGCCACGCCATAGACGTTGATATTCGGGTTATATTTTGCAAGAGATGCGCGATCTTTGCTCGTCGGCGAGTTAACTACCTCCATGCTTATCTATTATCTTTTTGCTTTTGATCCGAATCTTATGAAGCTGCTATGACCTAGTTACTGTGTGCAAGACGTAGTCTTATGTAAGATTTTTTTTTAACTTTGCTCAGCTCTATTTAGACATTCAACATTTTCGTTAGTCAGGCTACATCATTTTCGTAAACTTGAGGGGAAACACATTTTGCACTTTGCAATATTCTGTCAGCCTGAGCTCTTATTGTCTTTATATACAATGTGCATGTAGACTTGGCGTTTTTCATGAGCTAGGCTTCTTTATATTTTCGTATGCTTGCTGGAAAAATGCTTTGGGTTTGTTTGTTATGTGTGTTGCTGAGCGAGTTAACGGAAGCACACTCTTCCGTTAAATCCGATTTTTGATGCATTTTTCTCCGGTTCCTTCTTAATATGTTCCTTCGATGAAATTTCTATTGTGATCGGCTCCTTTTAGATCGGAGCCCTCTTTATTTTCAGAAACTTGCTGGTTAATGCATCTAGTTTATCAGCTACACGGTCTTGGTTTTACTGGGTGAATTTTGATAGCATTGATAAGATATTCTGTGTAAACCTTGCTAGAGTGCTGTTTTACTTAATTGTGGGTGTTTGGTTTCAGTATTTCTTTATTCTAGAAAGAGAATGGAAATGTGGGGGGAAATTAACCACAGCCAGCAGATTTTTCACCAGCTGCTTTGATAGCATATAGCATTGTGAAGCGGGCCCAACCAATGGAGGCATAGTGCCATGCCGATCTGGGACTGGTCTTTTAAAAGATCGGTCTTTTGGCCTATCAATTCTGGATTTGTCCAAGTCTGGGGCCGGTTTTCCTACTCTTGAGGACCGCTCCTAACCGTTCTTAACTTGTTCCAAACCGATCTTTTTTCATCCACCTTGACATTATGCTCAAGTGTAAAAGACTGGTCTTTAACTTGAGGACCGCTTCAATGATGAGGAAAAGCAGTCCAAGGCATTGATGGTCACTTGCAATTTCAACAATGTTGCGTGTAAGTTGAAATGATCGGTCTTTTATCAAAGACCGGTCTTTTAACGGTCCCGATCCAGGACTGGTCTTTGATGAAAAAAGGGGACCTCTTGGACTGGTCCTAACCGAGACTGGTCCCTAGCCGGTCTTAACCATGTCAGTCTTAATCGAGCCGGCCCCAACTGGAGATGTTTTAGACCGAGTGTTTTATATAAATTCTAAAACACTTTTATTTTTCACTGAGATGTTTTGAGTTGATTAATTCTGTTTTTCTAATGATTTTATTTTAAATTTGTATGGCAATACATAAACATATGCCTGAAGATCATCATCAGGTTGTCTCAAGCTCGGTTTGGCATGGTGGCGGCGGTTGTAAGGGCATGTGTTAAAAAGTAGATGAAGTTTCTTAGGTGGTTGTTAATAGATGACAATTTAATCGTGTAAATGCCATCTCCGTGCCAAACAGAGCCTCAATCATTGTGTCCATAGGTAAATGTATCTGTAAATCCTAGGATTGGTACTAAAATTTTGATGTTTTTAGTATCAGTTAATTTCTTTTAATAATTATAATTTAGTTTTATTGTGTATTAAAAATAAATTTTGTTAAGTAGTTTAGGGCTGAGCATATAATTCGAAACTTGAAAGTCGCTCGAAAATTGTACGAAAATTGAGTCGAATCGGAATCGGTTAAAATTGATTCGACTCATTTGGATATTTTTAGTATAAGTTAATTTCTTTTAATAATTATAATTTAGTTTTATTGTGTATTAAAAATAAATTTTCTTAAGTAGTTTAGGGCTGTGCAGCCTGTGCTAAAATGTCTGGTCCAAAATACTTCAAAATACAGTGTGGCCAACTGTGAGTGTGGCCAACTGTGACATGATCACTGTGACAGACATTGGGCTTTGTTGCTAGCATTTAATTAATGTGAAAAGTAGTTATATACAGTTTTACTTTTTTTTGTTAAAAAAACTATCAGTTGATGAGTTGAGTTTTATGATTGTTGAAAATACTAATGACATGCTTAATGACAAATTTCATCGAAAATATCTCTGACATGTCTAATAATAATATTTTTTGAACATATTGTCAACATGCTTATTGATGACAGCCTACTAGAGTAGGATATGAGAGTTGTACTAAAAATTTCTTTGATTTTATGGATTTTAATTGTTATTTTTAATTTTGAAATAAAATGTAATTAATTGAATGAGCATTGTATTATTTTTTAAAATAAATTTTAATATATGTTAAATTATTCGGTAAACTGTTTAAAACAATGAGGTTATAAAGATTTTTGAATTTGTGTAATATTGTGGGAATAGTGATGATTTGGAAGACAAATTATGTAAGTTGATAGCGAATCTTAGAATATCAACCATGAAATGATTTTTGTATGCTAAGGTGATTAATGATGAATTTTGTAAAAGGCGGGAGAAAAATTATATTAAAATAAAGCGATTGTGTTTTTCCGTCCCGTCGTCGGTCACGCGGGCCTTCTCCACGCCGTTAAACATCGCCGCTTAACTGCCCTTCTTCAAACATCGCGACGATAACGCAGCAGGTCCGCGCTTCCCTCGACGCCACCTGCCCTCGCCGTGTCGTCGCTCACGGAGAAATCCCCGCAAAGGCCCTGCAGCGCTTCTTCCAACTTCCTCTGCAGGCGACACCGCACCATCTCTCCCGCTCCAGTCTCCCTGCTCTTAAAGCGACAGGTTAGTCCGTCTTCTTGACCGCTTCCGGTGAGTGCGGCACGACATCCCGCTGCCTCAGGTGACATCGGCACAACGGCCCTTCAGCCCTACTTTTTAAACCCCCGACCGTCGCCCTGAATCGCTGCTGCTTGCCGAATACCATCTCATCTTGGCTCTTGCTCCGTCGCTCTTCGCCTACCGCGTCGCCTCTCCCGCTGTCGACGGCGCTGTTCGCACCGTTCACCTGTAAGTCTCTGCTTTTCGATTTCTTCTTCATTTTGTATACGACTCATCTGTAATCTCCTTCGTTTTTTATAAGATTCGTCTGTAAACACATGATGCCGTTAAATTACATTCACTCTTTGCAATCGCTACTCCTCCTCCTCGCTGAATCGCTCATCACGGTAAAATCTCTTCCCTCTTCGTCCGCCTGCACCTTCGCTAATTTCCTCCGCCTCCGCCTTCGCTGATTTCCTCCGCCTCCGCCTTCGTTTATCGTCTGCCCCTCGCAATTCGTCCGCTTCGCTGAATCCCTCATCCAACGCCAATGTAGGCTGAGGGCTCTTTGATGTTCCTCCGCCTCCGCCTCCGGTAATTACTGTCCGTGCCGTTTCAAGGCCACCCTAGGGTGAGGTATCCCTCTTCGCTTCCTCCCCGCCGCCCAGCCACACCCTCCACACTCCATCATCGACCTCTGTTCGACTCCTTCGTCACTGTAACTGCTAATCTCATAGATGAGGTAGTAAAATTTCTGTTAGTTTCCAAATGCACGCATTTATCTGATACTCATAGATGCGTTAGTAAAATTTCTGTTAGTTTCCAAATGTATGCATTTATCTGATATTTACTGATGCACTAGGACATCCTGTGCTTTAAATTGCATTCACTGCTAATGATAATAGTCAGTAATTAGAGTAGCCACTGATTGGACTGGGTTTGGCTATATCCTGTAAATACGCCATCCTGTTAATGAATTTTTCTGTGCCTTTTGGCAGTACTGAGTTCATGCTGGGTTACTTCGTTTATCCTTGACTGTTTTTTTGTTTGTCTTTATCCTGTAGTTGAAACTCTTCAATGAGAATGTCTTTTGTTTTTGCTTCATCCTGTAGTTGTTATTCTTACAATTGCACCCAGTTCTAATTATAATAGTCACTACTTATAATACTCACTAATTGGAACACTCAGTAACTGTAATAGTCACTCATTATAAGAGCCACACGCATGGCACTAATGTTGCCCGCGTTATCACTCCCATAAGCAGCTCTGTTATTCCGAAATAAGGTATCTCACTAATTTACCTCACTTCATGTGAAGGACTATTAGGTACGAAATTCCTAAAATGTATCGTACTGTAATGTTGAGCTGATACTACTGTTGCTGCGTCTATCACGCTGTCGTTCCTCTCCCATTCGATGAACACAGTGTTATTCCTACAACTGCCCTCAGTGTTAATTATAATAGTCACTGTTTAAAATAGTCACTGACTATAATAGTTATTATTTATGATAGTCATTAATTTGTTCTCTGTTAGGATATGTCGTGGAGGTCTTGATTAATTTCTGTGAAATTTTCTTTTGTTGACTCAACCGACGGATCTCTCTGCTCCGCACCGCCCCGTGCTCTTTTCGAAATTTTTTGTTTCTTCTTTCTACCGTGCATCGCGTACTCCATTTATGGTTTAGATTTTCCTTTTACTTTCACCGTGTACGTTAGAATCGGGTTCAGTATTTTCGTTTTGCTGTATCGAAAGTCGCTTGAACATTGTTCTAAAAATGGGTCGCCTGTGCCTCCCTCACCTGCCCCGCTCTTCTGCAAATCGGTGTTCTAAGCTCCGGCGTGTGTTTACTCAACCGTCGCCTCTCTCTGTTCCGCATCGCCCCAATCACGTCCCAAGAAATATGTTTTGCTCCTACCGTGCCTCTCCGCTTCCAGTTATGATTGACATTTGCATTTCGTTTTCTCCAGGTACATTTGAATGAGGTTTAGTAAGCCGATACACTGATGCCACTCTTACTCCATTTATCTCAGAATAACTCAGTTATAACTCAGTTTGAATTGTCTTGAATGCCGACATTGCCTCATTGATATCTTTGATTTGAATTATATGTTCATGATGACGTCTCTATTATTCTTATTGTTATAAGCAGAATCTGATCTCCAAACCATTTTCGTTCAGTCAATTTCAGCTCGATCCGTTGACTCATCGAACCACTTTTCTTTCTGTATTTCTTATGCACGTGTTCGCATCGTCACCACTGTTCAACGTTAGCTATTTAAAATGTAGAATGTACAACGGATCGAGCTGAAATTGACTTTCTGTATTTCTTATGCACGCGTTCGCATCGTCACCACTGTTCAACGTTAGCTGTTTAAAATGTAGAATGTACAACTGATTCACACACC
The DNA here is from genome assembly GCA_039513925.1 of Platanthera zijinensis. NCBI lineage: Eukaryota > Viridiplantae > Streptophyta > Magnoliopsida > Asparagales > Orchidaceae > Platanthera > Platanthera zijinensis. Next base: position 232,682,968 of record CM077080.1, read on the forward strand.
CATGCCTACTCAATAAATTTTTTAATATACTTTTTTCTTATCTACATGATATGTGTTCCGTATGAGCTTTGCTCTACATGTTTGAAAAATGGGTCGTTACATAAATGGTGCACTGTCTGTTGCCGTTTAAACAAAAAAATAATTACAGCCACTTCCCCGACCTCCTTCCTCGCTGCTGCTGTGGCCCTCCATCTCATTGGTGTACAGTGCAGGCCACTCCAGCCGGCATAGCCGCCGGCGTCTAGATGGGCCCCCGCCGACGGGGTTGATGTGCTCATGCGACCGCGTCGGCGTTAGGCCGGAGACGGTGTGGCAGGGCCACCGCCATGTCCGTCCACCATGAGATGGCAATCTTCATTCAAATCATGCAAATTAGGTGAGGTTGAGGATGGACTCGGTGAGGGCAATGCAGGTAGGTGGTGGTGATAACAATAATTATATACAAATACGAGCATCTTCGCATGGGCTACGCCCGTGCTCGATGCTCTTCGCATCGACAGTACCCCAGCTGCGACTGTACCTCCGTCCAAACTCGCCCCCTCTACGACACTCGATGCTCTCGGGCGGCCTTCGGCCGCATCCAGGCGGGCTTCGCCCGCCAGCAAACGGGCTTTACACGTGCTTGATGCTTTGGGCGATCTTAGGCCGCATAAAAACAGGCTTCGCCCGCTTCCACGTAATTCACCAGCTCGACCCCGTACCCGTCACTCGCGGCCCACGGAGCACATATGCAAATCAAGCAACAATTATATGTACCCGTCACTCGCGGCCCCCGCATATGCAAAATCACTCGCGGACCCGTACCCATCACGCGCTGCAGACTACTTCTATGCGGCGGGGGGACACGGGTGATTTTCCATACGCGGTGGCCGCGAGTGACGGGTACATATAATTGTTGTTTGATTTGCATATGCGCTCCGTGGGCCGCGAGTGACGTGTACGGGGTCGAGCTGGTGAATTACGTGGAAGCGGGCGAAGCCTGTTTTTATGCGGCCTAAGATCGCCCAAAGCATCAAGCACGTGTAAAGCCCGTTTGTTGGCGGGCGAAGCCCGCCTGGATGCGGCCGAAGGCCGCCCGAGAGCATCGAGTGTCGTAGAGGGGGCGAGTTTGGACGGAGGTACAGTCGCAGCTGGGGTACTGTCGATGCGAAGAGCATCGAGCACGGGCGTAGCCCGTGCGAAGATACTCGTAATGAAATATGAGGCATATTTATGTCATATACATGTTAAAACATTATGAATTATTAAATTTCAACTATATTAACATCAAGTCTATTTCATTTAATAATAGTTTATCTAATATATTTTTCTAGATAATGTAATTATAGGAGGCATGCACAAAAGGCCAGGGAGGTCTAGGCTTTCAAGTGCCCAGGCCTAAGCCTCCCTTCCTAAGGGGGGTTTGGGAGGATTGATGGCTAGGCTTTTGCTAGACTCAGATTGGGCCGAGCCCAGGCTTTGGCACAGTTAAGAAACTATATTGTATTAAATTATTTAAAAATTTAAACATAAATAGTTTAAAAGTAAATTTTTATGGAGAGGGATTTGCCACTTGGTAAATTGGTAAATCCCTCTCAGGCGGGACTTAGACTCCATTTGGTTCGGCGGTGGCGGGTTGATCCGGCGAGTGGAAACGGAGTGTTTGAATCGGAGGGGGAGGTGACTGCTCCAAACGAAATTTTTTGGGGCATTTTTCAAAACGGACGGGTGGAAACGGAGCAGCGAAACGCCCAAACAAATAAAGCCTTGGTAAGCAGGCCTATTCGTAGGCGAGAGCTTTTCCAAAAATGTTGCGGGTCTTCCTTCTTCCTCTTTTGCGAGAGGCGAGAGCTTTCAATTTCCGCATGACATTGGTGATTTCAGTTTCCGCACGCATCGAAAATTTCAGAGAGCTTTCAGTTTCTGCTGCAGCAAGTCTTCTTTCTTCCTCATTCTCAACTTATCATAGCAACAAAAATTTTCTCCTTCCCTAGAAATACTTTGATAGAAGATTTTACCCTACCGTTTTTCATTCACTTTAAGGGTCCGTTCGTTTGCACGGAATTGGAATTCGATATTGAAATTGAATATTGATGAATATTGTGGAATTAAATATTAGTGACGAATTCCAATTCCAATGTTCGTTTAATAAAGAATATTGGTGAATATTGTGAAATCAGAATTCGATTTTTTTGCCCGGGTGCGCTTTTTGCCCGGACGCAATTTTTTTGTCCGGGCAAGATTTTTTCACCTAGTCGTGATTTTTTTTCACGGGTGGGATTTTTTCACGTGGCCGCAAATTTTTTTCTCTCGGGCGCGATTATGTCGCTCGGGCCCATTTTTGTCGCCCGTGCGTGATTTTTTCGACTGGGGGCAAAAAAACGCGTCCGAGCAAAAATCGCGCCGGGGCGAAAAAAAAACCTGCCCGGGTGAAAAAATCTCGCTCACACCCGGGAGAAAAAACATCGCTCACGCCCGGGCGAAAAAATCACGCCCGAGCGATAAAAGCGCGCCCAGGAGAAAAAAGCGCGCCCGGGCAAAAAAATCGCACCAGGCGAAAAAATAGCGCCCGGGCGCAAAAAGCGCGCTCGGGCGAAAAAAACGCCCCGGGCGAAAAAATCGCGCCCGGGCGAAAAAAACGCGCCCGGCGAAAAAAATGTGTCCGGGAGAAAAAATTCACGCACGGGCGAAAAAATCGCGCCCGGGGGAATAAATCGCGCTCGGGCTAAAAAATCGCGCCCGGGCTAAAAAATCGTGCCCGGGCTCAAAAATCGCGCCTGGGCGAAGAAAACGCCCCCGGAGAAAAAATCGCCTGAGGCGTTTTTTTCGCCCGGGCGCGATTTTTTCGCGCCCGGGAGAAAAAAACGTGCCCGGGCAAAAAAATCGCGCCCGGGCGAAAAAGTCGCGCCCGGGCGAAAAAAATGCGGTCGAGCAAAAAAACGCGGCCGGGCGAAAAAAACGCGCCCGGTCGAAAAAAACGCGCCCGGTCGAAAAAAACGCGACTGGGCGAAAAAAACGCGACCATGCGAAAAAATCGCGCCCGGTCGAAAAAAAACGTCCGGGCGAAAAAAAATCGCGTCCGGTCGAAAAAAATCGCGCCCGATCGAAAAAAACGCGCCCGTGTCAAAAAATCGCGCCCGGGCGAAAAAATCGCGCCCCGGCGAAAAATTCGCGCCCCGGCGAAAAATTCGCGGTCGGGCGAAAAAAAACGCGTCCGGGCGTAAAAATCGCGCCCGGGCCAAAAAATTGCGCCCGAAAAAAAAAATCGCGCCCGAGCTTAAAAATGTGTCTCGATCGGAATTGTCCAATTCTTATATAGATTGGAAGGAATTGTGTTTAGTTCAAAATGAATTCTTCGGAATTCATTAAAATTTAAATTCCAACGTCAAGCGTGCAGACGAACGATGGAATTGAAATTAGGCCTTCAATTCCAATTCGAGGGCTCAATTCCGTGCAAACAAACAGACTAATGGTTTTTCAAATAAATATTTAGGCTTTAGTTAAATTAAATATTCCTATCTAACTATATCCAATCAAATAAACCTTTTTAAGATTATTGTTGTGAATGATGTTTTCTAATTTTTAGTAATCCAATGTGCTCTTAGGACTCATTTATTTGTTTAAAATAAAAATATATTAAAATAATGTTGTGCTAACTATATTCTGTTAATCTGTTTAATTGGATCAAATTAAGAAATCAACATGAAGGGTGATACACATATTTTTGGTTGCCAAATAGAAGATAACTAAAGACTGTCAATTTTAATTGAATGATGAACATACACTTGCTTCAATACTTCCTCTATATTTCCGGGTCCACTAATTACTATGTAAGTTCTACTCTCAACTTCTATAATTTTTTTGTTATTGTTTCGTTATTTTACATGTTATAATTGTTACGATTGTTGTAATTGAGCGGTTGCAAGCACGCAATTAGGGCTGATATCGAGTCGAGTTTAAGCGATTCTAGCTCGGCTTGAAATCGAAATTTTTGACTCGAAGTCGAAATCGGTTTCGAGACGAGCCAGCTCGACTCGAAATCATTTCGATTCCGAGTCAACTCGAATCAATTTTGAGCCAATTTGAAATTAATTAATTTTTTTAAAATTAATTAATTTATTATACATAAATTATTAATACATGGGAATCATTATACTTTATATTTATAAAAAATAATTTATTACACATTAATATATTATACACTTAACAAGTATCAACGACCGTAAAGAGCATCATTCAAGACATTTTTAAAATCACAATGAATATATGATATCATAACACTGACTCATTGAATAGTTCATCATCACTCTTTATTTAGCTTGAATTTTATAAAAAAAGTGTTATTATGTATTATTTTTACATTCAAAAACAATTATTTTCAGAAGAACAATACAAGAAAATTTAGCATATCAAGTAAAGTAGTAAACACTGTTACACAAAAATGTTCATTAAATGATTAAAACAAACAATTATTCAAATCCCACGACAGAAATTTAAAAATTAAATCATTTTCCAAATAAAGTATTTACCAAAAAATATACCAAAATTCCAAATAAACAGTCAAATAAAAGTCCACACAGAGACACACAGTCCAATAAAATTTCATAAATAGTCCATATTAGAGTATTAAACAAACACTTCAAAAATAGTAAACTGTGAGTTAATGCCTATTTGTGCTGTAGAAGTCTAGAATATGAGATCCGTTTCTGGTCCTTGCTTATGTCATAAAGATGAACAAAAAGGGCTGATTAGAATCTGAAGAGAATCGTTGTGTAAATAAACTTGCAGCAACTAACATAATTCAACTTTTGTCTCAGCTATTTATAAATGAAAATGCTAGTTTGTAATCCATTAATATTAACATGTGTGACTGTGTGTGCTAATAAAGGGATTTCAAAGCATAGAACTTTCACTGGATGAAAAAAATGTTGCGGGACTACTTTTACACTTACTGGATAATCTTCATGTGACGAGATACATAATGATCACCATCGATACCCAAAAAAATCTTATTGCTATTGTTCCTGCTCATGAGGCATTAAAATAAACATTCAAGAGAACTTAAAGCATTTTAGGGAACCAAGCTCCTTAATAAAAATACTATAGAAACATAAACTTACAACACTTAATCAAAACAAATCAATAGTGTGTTCAACAAATGATTTTAAGAAACAGATCGTCTAGGATTTAATGAGAAATTAAAATAGATATCAAAGGTGCTTAGAACTTTTCAACAAAATTTTTATAGCGTACGAAATGAAAACTTTAATGGGTGCAACTTTACCTGAATCTAACAACACCAGACAAGAACACAAAATTTCAAGAAACTATAATGGGTGCATAACATTAATGATCATGATGATATTGCTAAAGGTATGATGGAAGACGCAAAAAAGCGAGCATATTCACATGATGCAAAAAATTGCTTGAAAATCTCGTATTCAAGGATCATAAACATATAATTACATGAAAAAAATATATATACATTTTTATAATCGATACGGAAATGTGTGAAATCGATGCTGATTCACAATTGATTTTCAAATTTTTCATGTAGGATTATTGCTTTTAAATAGACATAAAGTAAATCTGGGATAGTGGCGACAGACCCAATTCATGATTTTGTTATTTCATACATTCACGAGCAAGCATATCTTGACAACATTTATGTTCAAGCATGAGGGAACGTATTAGAATATCTGATTAGTTGTTTGTGGTATTACACTCCAATAAAATTGGTAAACTTAGACAACTTAAAATGACTCAAGATTATTTAAACAATCGAAAAAAGAATACCTTAATGTATATTTAATCATTAGTAGAAGTCCCGATGATCTCATCTGATAGAGAACTTGTTAAATCATTCACATCAAGCTGTGATTGCAAAATACACATCAGAATTAAACAATATAATCGAGGACTAATTAAACAATTCATGAGCAATAAATAAAAGTACTTACATTGACACGATGCTTATATTGGGAATGAATCCAATTTGAAGAACACACTAAAGCATTCATTATTTTGTGATTTAGAGCACTTTTATAATAATTTAGTACTCTCCCTCCAGCACTAAAAGTTGATTCGGAAGCCACAGTTGTAATGGGTATTGTGAGGATATCATTTGCCATCTTAGAGAGCTTCATATATTTCATTGAACATACTTTCCACCATTCCAAGACATCAAATTTATCTCTACTCTCAAGAGGAGGTTATATCGGTGCTTCCTCTAGATACATTTCAAGTTCATTTTTAAGAGGTTGCATTGAAGTGCTAGAACTCAAAAAATCATCAAAGCCAAGAAGAATAGAATTTGTTATAAGTTGTTGATGAGTTGTTGCACTTGATAGTCCCTTAACTCCCACTCTGCTTGAAGAGGATGATTCAGAACTGATAATTGTAGTGTAATGTTCGGTGCTACCGCTATCACAATAAGTGGAAAAAAGCTCAAAGAGACTATCTTTTATCACATTCACTTTTTGGACTACTTCATAATTAGTGTACAATTTATTGAAAGTATAAGTGATGAACAACAACTTTCTTTGAGTATCAAGAATAATAGCAAGAGGCATAAGTAAATTGCAATCGCTCCAATATTTGTCAAATTTGATTTTCATTGGTTTGACCATGACACGTAAAAACTCATCATTAGATGTTGAAGATTTGTCCAATACTTTTTTGATAGCAATCAATACAGGCAAAAATAAGTTGCATGTTGGATAAGAAGTTCTTGAAAATAACTTTGTTGCAGATTCAAAGACTTCTAAAATATTCTTAATTTTATCAAACTTTTGTCATGCTTCTTCAGGAAAGTCTCACACCAAACCTTTATCTTTTCTAAAGAAATCATGAATGATATATCTATAATGATATAAGCACTATCAAGCATGTAATATGTACTATTCCACCTTGTTTTCACATCCGAAGAAAGTCCTCGTGATGTAGAAATTCCTAATAATTTAGCCGACTCAATAAATGATTTAAGACGTGAAGGTGACTTCTAATGTATCCCACAGCTTCTCTAATAATGCTAATTAATGAAGAAATTTCTTTTAAACTATCTTGCACAAGACTATTGAGTATGTGAGCACAACATCTAACATGAAATACTTTGCCGCCTAAATATAAACAATTAGAACTTGCAAAACTTTGTTGTGAATACCTTGCAGCTATATCATTCGCAGATACATTGTCAAGAGTGTTGCTCATTACCTTTTTTCTGAATTCTCTACTGCAAGATTGACTCACGAATTGCATCATATATCACTTGACCGCTATGAGGTGGATCAAGGTCTAAGAAATTAATAATAGAATGTTGGAGCATCCAATAGGAATCTATATAATGAACAGTAATACATAAATGACCAATGGATTGGTTAGATGTTCAACAATCGCTAGTGAGTGCAACTTTATTCACCCTTTTAAGAACCTTTAAAAGCTTGTCCCTCTCAATTTCATATAATTTTATGCAGTTATTCTTCATCGTATATCTTAAAATTTTTACATGATTAGGATTTAGAGCTTTAGAGTAGACATTAAAAATGATTGCTTAACAATTGAGAATGGAAATTCAGCAGTAATTATGAACTTGGCTAGTAGTTGTCTAATGCTAACTGAGTCATAAGATCCAGAAACACAAATGGGAGGCATTTGAATATCATCCTCTACCATATTAACTCTCTCTTGATTGAACGTGGTTTGATTTTTCTTAACCTGTATTGTACAACCCCATATTCGCTGGGTGGGACCCAGAGACACAACGGTTGGAGTTGGACCAGCCACGAGTTTGCTCGGGCCTGAAGGCCATAAGAGCTCTCGCGCTGGAGGAGCTCCCGCTTAGGAGCAGGCGAGATCCTGCCCATGGCCAGAAGCGGGCGAGAAGGCACGGCGCTGAGTGAGCTTCACTCTCTCAGCTCCGTAATCAGCAAGGGCGCTGAGTGAGCTTCACTCACTCAGCGCCATGGTCAGCAGCATGGGCGTTGAGTGAGCTTCACTCACTCAACACTGTGGCAAGAGAAAAGGGCGTTGAGTGAGCTCCACTCACTCAACGCCGTGGTCATCAGCAAGGGCGTTGAGTGAGCTTCACTCACTCAACACCGTGGTCAGTAGCGAGGGCGTTGAGTGGGCTCCACTCACCCAACGCCGCGTCTAGCGATAGTGTCAAGGTTAGAGGAGCCCCCGCCTGGGGAGGGGCGAAAGCGTTCACCTTCGGTCAGCCAGGACCCGCTCTCGCAGGGTCGGCGAGAAGGATCGAACCAGCGAGAAGGCGGGGGCGGGCTCAGCCTAATACTTTTGACACTTCTTTCTAGCTCCCGCCAAAGGAAGGCGAGAGGGTTCTCGGCATAGAGCACTCGCCAAGTTGGGCCAAGCTCAGGGTAAAATGTCTTAATTACCCTCGGGTAAAATTACCCTTATACCCTCAGGGGCTACGTCTAGTACTTCTCAAACAACGTGATTTGGCTATTGGCAGACTAGACAGGGGTATTTCAGTAACTTCAGGTCAGCAAAAGGTTATAAATAGGCCTAGAAGGGCTCCTTAGAAAGCGGACTCTCATTTTTCTCCAAGTCTCTAGTGCTTTCTGAGGAGCTCCTAGCCCAGCTTTTGGCTTTGGAGGGGAAGCTCTCAGAGATCTTCCTGGTGTGAGGTGGGACCTCCCTGCTGAGGCTTTGGGTCAGTTCTAAGTCATCAGCTACCAGTCGAGGGGCAGGGCCTGAGAGAAGTAGGCGTTGGCTGCACCCTGGTTTTGAATATTCATTGAGGTCAATTTTGGCTTCAACAGTTCTAGTGTGGTGAGCGTGGAAGGCAGTTGGTGCAAGAAATCCTTGAGCTTGGTCCCATGACTGGAGGTGAAGGTGAAGTGTCTGGCTCAGGGGGTATCCCCACCCCGGGGGAGGAAGCGACGAGGAAGATGTTGGAAGACTTTAGACGAGAGGTCTTACAGACCATCAGCCTGGCCTTCTCGGCAAGGAGTGAGTGGGAGACGCCTCAAGTCCCGGTGGAGGTGGTCCCGCTTCTTGGCGAGAACGCCCCTGGGCAGCGCCACGGTAAGGAGGTCCCGGCGGAGGTCGGCGAGAGGGACGTGGCCACGTGGGAGCTGTTCCCAGGCTAGCGTCCCGGAAAGGAGATTCCGGCAGACTTGGGCGATAGGGAGGCGGCGGTGCGGGAGTTGTTCTCGGGGCACGGTCTCGCAGATCGTTCCAGCCAGCAGAGGTTGCGAGACGTGCCCTCTCGCCAGGTAGGAGGCGAGACCCCCTTCAGCGAGCTCATTGTATCAGCTCCGGTGCCGGAGGGGTTCCGGGAGTCGGACATGTCCTACTACTCAGGGAAGGATGATCCGGTGCAGCATGTGCAATGGTTTGAGGATGTGGTGTCGATTAGGCAGATGTCTGATGCCTTCAAGTGTCGGCTGTTTGTCATCACGTTGAAGGAGAAGGTCAGGGACTGGTTCCACCAGTTGCCGGCAAGCTCAATCTACAGCTTCGAGGATCTGCGTCGGGGCTTCTTGCTGAGGTTCTCGACATCGAAGAAGAGGAAGAAGGAGGCGGAGTGCCTATTCACGGTGAGGCAGAAGCAGGATGAGACGCTGGGTCATTACGTCGACCGGTTTCAGGAAGAGATCCTCCTGGTCCAGGAGGTCCCGGGGTACGCGCTGATGCTCTCTTTTACCCTGGGGATGAGACAAGGTTTCTTTAGCATCGAGCTGAAGAGAGTTCCCCCCTCTCGTTTGAAGAGCTTATGGAGAGGGCGGCAAAAGAGATCGACTTCAAGAGGGCAAACCCAGCGTTTGCCAGGAAGCTGGCCAGGTTGGCAGAGGATGATAAGGAACCAGCGGCAGGAAAGTAGAGGGAGCAAAGGGAAGAAAGAAGGAGAGAAGGGCCCCGAGGGCAGGGACAACAGCAGGGATGGGGGGCCCGGGAGCCGAACAACCGATTGGGTTGGAGGCCTCAGGAGGGTCGCCCCCAGAATCAAGGAGGAGGTGCTCAGGGAAGAGACAATCTTTGGGAACCGAGAAGGTTTGACCAACAGGCGTGGAGGCAGGGGCCGAGGGGTCACTTCCCACCACCGCAAGAAGCGATGGAGGTCGGTAGAGGAAGAGGAGGAGTAAGAAGAGTCCGGGGAGCTTGGAGAAGAGGAGGAGGAGAAGGAAGGAGGGGTAGGGTGGCGTTACCCTTTTGTGACTTCCATCAGGAGGAGGGTCATACGACGGCCACCTGCCCGGAGTTTTTAGAAGTAAGGGAAGCCAGAGGAGTGGTGAGACAGGATCCGCCGGTGAGGATCGTGGAAGTGCAGCAGGGAGGGGAGGAAGATAGATGCGAGGATCGGGTAGACGTGGGAACCCGAGGAGGGATCGGAGTGATCCACGGAGGGGTAGGGATCGAGGCAACCCGTAAGGGGAGCTTGCAGACCATGTTCCGCAGGGGGGTCGCCTCGACCTCCCTAACTCCCCCTTCGGAATAAAAAATCATCTTTTCATCCGCGGATATGCCGGATTACGAGGACCCTTTCTGCGATGCTCTAGTGATTCAGGCGGCGGTGGAGAACTTCACAGTTTCTAGGATACTGGTAGACAATGGGAGCTCGGTGAACGTCATCTTCAAGAAAGCCTTCGATGAAATGAATGTCGAGGGGAAGAGGGTCCTAGCCTCAGATGGACCGTTGTTCGGGTTTTCTGGAGAAAGGAAAGAGGTGGAAGGAGGAGTAGGACTGCATGTAAAGCTGGGAGGTGTGTCACGGAACTATAGGTTCGTGATAGTGGATGCTCTAAGCAGTTAAAACGTCATCTTTTGGCGTCCCCTCATCAGCGCCTTTCGCTGCGTCCCCTCCTCGTTTCACCAATGTCTCATGTTCAACAACGGAGGGGTGCAGGTCAGGATCTGGGGGGATCCGAAGGTGGCAAGACAATGCTACGTGACGGCGGTGAACACTGTGTCCTGGATGGCGGAGGCAGAAGAACTGGAAGGGGAGCTAGCGGAGCAGGAGGTGAGACCGGAGGTAGGGGAGAAAGTGGTGAGAGAGGCCGAGAAGGAGGTCCGGAGGGGGGGGGGGGAAGTTGAGCCGCGACGGGAGGAGAGCCCGGAGGAGGCAATGGAGATAGAGGAGCTGGCTGTTGGAGTTGAACAAGAGGGTCTGGAGGAAGGGATGGATGAAGGAGAGGAGGGTCAAGTTGCGGGAGTTAGGCAGGAGGCCGCAAGAGGTGTGGAGATTCATCAGCTCCAGGAAGAGAAGCCGGAGGAGGCGATGGAGGCTGAAGGAGGGGAAGAGTTGGAGGTTGAGGAAAAAGCAAGGGATGGCTGGGAGCAATCACGGTTGGATCCGGCAGAGGAAGTGGTGGAGATGGAGGTCTCCACCAAGGCGGGGCAGGTGCAGAGGATACGGTTCAGTGGGGGACTGAGCCTCGAGGACCAGGAGCAGATGAGAGCTTGCATCCAGAACAACGTCGACATCTTCGCCTGGAGCGCGACGGACATGCCGGGCATTGACGCGGATGTGGCCTGTCATCGCCTGAACCTGGACCCCGGACTCGCCCCATACGCCAAAAGATGAGGTCCATCGCCACCAAGCTGGAGGAGCCCATCCGCGAGGAGGTCAGAAAGCTCTTGGAGGCGGGCTTCATCTCGGAGGTCCAGTACCCAGGCTGGATCTCCAATGTGGTAATGGTTAAGAAAGGGGGAGGGAAGTGGCGCATGTGTATTGACTTCTCTTTATTGAATAAATCGTGCCCCAAGGATTGCTATCCTCTGCCTCAAATCGACGCGCTGGTTGATTCAGCCGTCGGTTTCTCTGTTATGAGTTTTCTTGATGCTTTTTCAGGTTATCAGCAGATTCGCATGCCCCCCCCCCCCGACGTCAAAGACGTCTCCTTCATCACTAGGGAAGGATGCTTCAGCTATAAGATGATGCCATTTGGGCTGAAAAATGCGGGAGCCACATACCAGCGCATGATGGATCGAGTCTTCCAGGGGCAGAGGGGGAGAAACTTGGAAGTCCATGTCAATGACCTTATGGTGAAAAGCAAGTGCGTGAGCTCACACCTGCGGGACCTTGAAGAGACCTTTGCCACCCTCCGGAGGTTCAAGATGAGGCTGAATCCCTTGAAGTGTGTCTTCGGGGCTAGTCGCGGGAAGTTTCTTGGACACCTCTTGACTCCGGTGGGGGTGGAGCCTAACCTAGACAAGGTAAAGGTCATCCTAGACCTGGAATCACCTCGTAATTCCAAGGAGATCCAGCGCTTGGCAGACAAGCTGGCTGGACTAAGCAGGTTCCTTTCCCGGTCTGGAGACAAATGTTCATCATTCTTCAAAGTGTTAAGGGGCAACCAGAGATTCGAGTGGATGGCCGAGTGTGAGGAAGCCTTCCAAGGACTGAAGAGACAGCTCTCCCAGGCTCCCCTACTCCAAAGCCCAAAGGAGGGGGAGGACTTGGCCCTATATCTCGGGGTGGGAGCAGAAGCCGTGAGCTCTGTTCTAGTCTGGGAAGAGGGGAAGAAGCAGCTGCCCATCTACTACGTGAGCCGGATTTTGAGGAAGGCGGAGCTCCGTTACCCCATCCTCGAAAGGCTAGCGTATGCTCTGATCATTTTGGCAAGAAAACTTCGGCCATAATTCCAAGCGCACACGATCAGGGTGGTAGCCGACCATCCTCTCCGTAAGATCTTTGAAGGGGTGGAACACTCGGGGAGGCTAGCCAAGTGGTCAATTGAACTAAGTGAGTTCAACATCTCTTTTATCCCAAGGCACTCGATTAAGGCGCAAGCAGTGGCGAACTTTCTTGCAGATTATGTTGTTGAAGTCGGGGAGGAGGAGCCGCGGAAGTAGGGGGCGTGGAAGGTGATGGTTGATGGGGCCTCGGGAAAGCATTCCCTGGGGGGAGGAGTGGTGTTGGTAAGCCCCCAGGGAATGGCTATAGAACAAGCGGTGGCCTATCACTTTCCGGTGACCAACAATCAGGCAGAGTACGAAGCCGTGATAGCCGGTCTTCGTTTGGTAAAGGAGCTTGGGATGCAGGATGTGAAGGTCTTCACGGACTCGATGGTGGTGGCATCCCACATTCGAGGAGAGTTTGAAGCTTGGGAACCTACCCTCATAAAGTACCTATCAAAGGTAAGGACAATCATCGGAGGCTTCCGATCATTCTCAATCCAGCACGTCCCTCGGGAGGAGAGTATGGATGCCGACCGATTGGCAAAGTTCGGGCCTCGAGGAGGAGGGACCTTAACCGAACTGTTCCGACCAGTGATCGAATAAGGGGAGCTGATGGAGATAGGCAGGCAACCTTCGTGGGTGGACCCACTGGTAACCTTCCTAACAACCGGCAAACTGACGGAAGAAGTGAAAGATGCAAGGAGTTTCAAGCGTAAGGCAGCTCACTACCTGATGTTGGAAGGGGGGTTATATCGTAAGATGTCGTCGGGACTCCTGGCCAGGTGTGTGATCGAGGAAGAAGTCCCAAAGATACTTGGGGAGATACATTCAGGCGAGTGCGGCAGTCACTCGGGGGGAAGGACTCTAGAGGCAAGGGTGGTCAGATAGGGGTACTTCTGGCAGACCCTGAGGAAGGATGCGACAGAGTTTGTAAGGAGATATAAAAAGTGCCAGTTGTACGCCCCCTCCAGCTCTTGCCCGCTCAAATACTAAGGAGCATAACGTCACCATGGCCTTTTGTCATTTGGGGAATGGACTTGGTCGGGCCTTTCCCTCTGGCCAGTGGACAGAGGAGGTTCCTTTTGGTTATGATCGATTACTTCTCCAAGTGGCTGGAGGTCAAAGCTCTAGCCAAGGTCACTTCCCAGGTCATCAGGAACTTTGTTTGGGGAGAAATCATATGCAGACACGGGCTACCCCGAGCGATAGTGACGGATAACGGTCCCCAGTTTGCTAGTGAGGAGTTCATCAGCTTCTGCACCCAGCAGGGGATAGACCTCAGGTTTGCCTCTGTCCATCACCCCCAGAGCAATGGTCAGGTGGAAGCGGCAAATAAGATTATTGTGAACCTGCTCAAAAAGAAGGTGGAGGACCTGAGGGGAAACTGGGTAGAGCAGTTCCCCTCCATCCTGTGGGCCTTGCGAACGACCCCGAACACGGCCACCAGTGAAACCCCCTTCAAGCTCTCTCATGGGTGCGAGGTTGTCCTCCCTATAGAGTTCGAGGTTCGGTCCCCGCGGGTCACGACCGCAGGCGAAGGAGGTGAGGCTTGGAGATTGGGAAACGAAGAAGAGTTGCGCCTCTCGCTAGACATAACGGAAGAGCTGCGGTACGTTGCAGCCATCAAGCAGGAAGAGATCAAGCGACGAATGGCCAAGTACTTCGATAAACATGTTAGAATCAAGCAGTTCGCTGAGGGGGACCTAGTGCTGAAAAAGGTCGACGCGGCAGGAAGGTCGGCTCGAGTTGGCAAGCTCAACCCCAGCTGGGAAGGACCTTACATAGTAAAGGAGGTTCTGGCAAACGGAGTTTACTATCTCCAGGATGTGGAGGGGAGGACCTTGAGCCACACCTGGAGTGGTGATGATCTAAAGCGCTTTTACCCTTGAGGGAAAAAGGGGATTGTACTGTTGTAATCAAATATTATCATTTCAAGATATTATCACACCAAAATGCTATCAGGGTATTCTTCTTGCTTTGATCTAATATTTGCTTTCTCACCTTAATGATAGAATAGGTCTGGTATGTAATCTTCGTCAACACCCCGAGCTCGGCTCGGCCCCAGGTAGACTCGCTGCGCAGGCTCTCATCTAGCTGGCAGGTCCGAAGGCTTGCCTGTGGGGGAGAGGTTGGATTTGAAATCTTCATCAACACCCCGAGCTCGGCTCGGCCCAAGGTAGACCCGCTGCGTAGGCTCTCATCTAGCTGGCAGGTCCGAAGGCTCGCCTGTGGGGGAGAGGTTGGATATGAAATCTTCATCAGCACCCCGAGCTCGGCTCGGCCACAGGTCGACCCGCTGCGCAGGCTCCCATCTAGCTAGTAGGTCCGAAGGCTCACCTGTGGGGGAGAGGTTGGATATGAAATCTTCATCAGCACCCCGAGCTCGGCTCGGCCCCAGGTAGACCCGTTGCGCAGGCTCTCATCTAGCTGGCAGGTCTGAAGGCTCGCATGTGGGGGAGAGGTTGGATTTGAAATCTTCATCAACACCCCGAGCTCGGCTCAGCCCTAAGTAGACCCGCTGTGCAGGCTCTCATCTAGCTGGCAGGTCCGAAGGCTCGCCTGTGGGGGAAAGGTTGGTTTTGAAATCTTCATCAACACCCCGAGCTCGGCTCGGCCCCAGGTAGACCCGCTGCGCAGGCTCTCATCTAGCTGGCATATCCGAAGGCTCGCCTGTGGGGGAGAGGTTGGATTTGAAATCTTCATCAACACCCCGAGCTCGGCTCGACCCTAAGTAGACCCGCTGCGCAGGATCTCATCTAGCTAGCAGGTCTGAAGGCTCGCCTGTGGGGGATAGGTTGGATATGAAATCTTCATCAGTACCCCGAGCTCGGCTCGGCCCCAGGTAGACCCGCTGCGCAGGCTCTCATCTAGCTGGCGGGTCCGAAGGCTCGCCTGTGGGGGAGAGGTTGGATTTGAAATCTTCATCAACACCCCGAGCTCGGCTCGGCCCCAGGTAGACCCGCTGCGCAGCTCTCATCTAGCTGGCAGGTCCAAAGGCTCGTCTGTGGGGGAGAGGTTGGATTTGAAATTTTCACCAACACCCGAGCTCGGCTCGGCCCCAGGTAGATCCGCTGCGCAGACTCTCTTCTTGCTGGTAGGTCCGAAGGCTCGCTTGTGGGGGATAGGTTGGATATGAAATCTTCATCAGTACCCCAAGCTCGGCTCGGCCCCAGGTAGACCCGTTGCGCGGGATCCCATCTAGCTGGCAGGTCCGAAGGCTCGCCTGTGGGGAAGATGTTGGATATGAAATCTTCATCAGCACCCCGAGCTCGGCTCGGCCCCAAGTAGACCCGCTGCGCAGGCTCTCATCTAGCTTGCAGGTCTGAAGGCTCGCCTGTGGGGGATAGGTTTGATATGAAATCTTCATCAGTACCCCGAGCTCGACTTGGCCCCAGGTAGACCCACTGCGCAGGCTCTCATCTAGCTGGCAGGTCTGAAGGCTCGCCTGTGGGGGATAGGTTGGATATGAAATCTTCATCAGTACCCCGAGCTCGGCTCGGCCCCAGGTAGACCCACTGCGCATGCTCTCATTTAGCTGGCAGGTCTGAAGGCTTGCCTATGAGGGACAGGTTGTGTCTAGAAGTGTTTCGACACGGATGTTCTAGGCTAGGCAAAAATCACCTTAAGGACAGACCCAAAAGGGTCTCGGCCAAAAGGGTCTCGGCCAAAAGGGTCTCGGCCAAAAGGGTCTCGGCCAGGAGAGGTTTCGGCCAGGGGAGGTCCCGGCCAGGGGATCCTTGCTGAGGGATCTCGCCAAACGAAGTTCCCGGCGGGCCTAGGCAAGGAGACCGATCGTTCGCGCAAGGTAAGGGGGGGGGGGGGGCGGTCTTCCCTTAGCCTATGAATGAAACTTATCGCAAATGGTTCTCGGCAGAAGGCGGGAGCGACGTGTCGGAGTCTTGGGCTCTCGGCAGATTCTCACCTATCGACCGCCAAGAGAGACTATATTAGAGGGGGGCCAGGGGCCCCAGGCGAAAACGTTCTTGAACGGCATTCGTTTTTAGCAGATTAGAAAAAGAAAAAAAAGGAGAAGCACAGTACCAACAGTTACATTTACATTATAAACTGAATACAGTATTACAAGGAGGAAGAGCCTCTCGCCCATTACAAACCAAAGAAAAGAAAAGAGAGGGAGAGGACTTCAAGAAGACGCGTTGTAGCCGCTCGAGCTCCAGCTTGAGCCGTCGCGAGAGCTCTCGCCCGAATCCTCCCCATACGTCTCGCCGACAGCCTCGCCGACAGCAGCGTGAAGTCGCAAGACCTCCGGAGGTTGAGAGTCGGGCGCCCCTGGTGGCTTCGGGATAGGCTCGAAGAGCCAGGGGACGAGCTGGGGGGCGGTCAGGGTCTCGCCACCCTCGTCCAGGCAGCCCACGTCTCGCAACGTCTCGATCATCAATTTGGCCGTCGCCTGGGCGTTGACCTGCAAGAGCTTGTCGATGTCGTACTCGGAATAATTCCGGCTCTTCAGCCTTTCATCGAGTGGAGGAGGCGGTGGGACCGCAGCTGCTGCCGTCTCCAGGTGCTTGACCTGATCCTTCACCAGGGCGTTCTCGCACTCCACCCTGGCCAGTCGCGCGCGAAGCACCATGACTTGTGGAGAGTACTGCGTAAGAACGTTTTGTCAGCAGCGAGAACAGAGGTACGGATCTCGTAGGCGAGAACGAAGGTTGGAAAGGGTCTCGCTTACCTCCTCCGCCGGGCGCATGGACAGCAGGCGTCGGGCGTCCTCTAACTCGGTCTTCAGGGCCGCCGCCTGAGCCACCGCTTCCTCTCTCGTCTTGTACATGTCGAGGAAGTTCCGGTCGATGGTGATGCTTCGGCGAGCACACATGTGCACAAGCTCGAACCCATGTATCAGGGCCCGGACGGAATCGAAGGCGAGGAGGCGAGTGGACATCTGGTCGTACAGGCCCGCGAACTCCCGGTTGTAGAGGCCGTAGCCCAGCGCGAAGGCCTCGCCGGTGACTTCGTCGCCCTCTGACCAGCTCGGGGGCAGCGTCGAGATTGAGACCCAGTTGGCCTCCGGGTCCCATTGCAGCAAGGGCTTCCCTTCGGCATCCAGGCTCTTCACGCCCATGCCAAAGTTCCTGTGCCCCTTCGAACAGGCTTGGACGGAGGCTGGGCAGAGCTTGCGGAAGCCACTATCTCGGTGCCCACCTCGCCGCCCACCTCGACCGCGGCCTGAGGATTCTCGACAGGGGCCCCAGCACTGCTCCTGGGGATGTCCCTCATCTCGCTTACCGCCGCTAGAATCTCGGCGAAAGACCTACCCGACGGAAGAGGTCGGGCGGGCGAAGGCATCTTGGACTTCCCTTTCTCGGTAGCAGAAGGTTTCAGCCTCTTCACCCGTTGAGACGAGAAGTCGTCGGGTTTCCACTTCACGGCACCAGACGGCGGAGGCGGGGCTGGCTCGTCCCGGCAACCGCAGGCCGCAGATCTCGCGAGAGCCAACGGATCTCCCGTGATCTGGCCCTCGGCAGCGTGCGTCTCGGGGAATGGCCGGCGCTGGGGGACCTCCCGCTCCCCTGCAGAGGCGCTAGTATTCAGCATAGAAACTCAGCAAGGAATCAGGTTAAAGGCGAGACCATACCTTCACCCGGGAGCACGGGAAGGAGGGAATAAATGTCTTGTCGGAGGAAGGGGACGTTAAATTCCTTTGTCCTGAAGAACTCCAAAATAGCGTTCTCGCGCGACCCCAGAGTCGGCGGCTTGTAAGCAGCATTCTCGTACTACACCGGCGAGAGGGGGACGTTGCCGAAATCGCCGGCAACGTAGACAAACTTCTCGCCCCAATGGTGGTGCTTGTTGGCGAGACCGGTGGTTTTGAGCAATTATCCGGAGAAGAAGACCACTCCTCCTTTCGCCCGGAAAGTGAACAACTTCCGGAAGATCGGGAGGCTTAACTCAATCCTCTCGGACCGCATGTAGCTGATAAACGCTACGAGAATTGTGACCGAGTTGGGATTCAGTTGCGCGTGAACAACTCCATAATAACGGAGAGCCTGGCGCATCTCCGGCCACAGGGGGAGGCGAAAGCCCACCTCGAAGTGTTCGAGGGGGATGGAAAGCTCTCCTGCTCCCGGGTTGTTCACCTTGTCGCGATTGCCGGGATTTCTCGTCGTGAAGCCGGCGGGAATAAAGCGGGAGGTGATCGTCTGATATTCCTCCAAGGTCAGGGTGCAGGAGGGGAACAGGTGTTTTCGGAAAGCTTCCGCACAATTTGCACGACCCTCGCTCTCGCCCGACATTGTGGTTAGGAAGAGGAGGGCGAGAACTGTGAGAAAGGGGAGAGAGCAAGAAGTGGGCGAAAATGAGAAGAGGCGGAAGCGAGCACGTGTTCCCGGCAAGCCGCGGAAGCAAAAAGGAAAAAGCTGAGGTTCCGGACCGGGGAAATAAATGTGGTGGGTGAATCCACCTATTTATAGGAGACCGCGGTAAATGATGATTTCCCCAGAAATGGCGGCGGAGGTACAACTGTCACGCCTTGGGTCAACGACGCCTCGGTCCCCCGCCCGAATTAACAGTGATTGATCTATAACCCTAGTTCGCGCAAGGGTCGAACGGTGCGGCAAAAGCGAAAGCAAAGAATGTTCTCGCTAAGCGAGACCTAGGATAACAGCGATAACGACAGTTAACCAATAAAACAGTTCACAATATCGCAAGCGGTCCACAATCCAAAACAATTAAGAAAAACATTATTAGAAGACATTGTACATGGAGAGAAGGGAAGACCAGAGGTAAGGAGAGACGAGATAACAAGAATCAATAAGGCTCCCAACGCTAGCGTCCTCGCTCTCGCTGTCGGGTCCTCGGAGGCGCCAACGGGTTGAAGTAGGACGAGAGCACGGTGCACCCTAGATTGATCCGGCGAGCCTGGTCTCGTATCCGTGCAAGGCACCTCCCGGGGGAAGATCCCGCTATAGGGCAGCCCGGCCGCTCCGCCTCGCTTAGAAAATAGTCTCGCTCCAAGGCCTCCAGCCTTTTATACACCGATCTGCGGAACTCTCTCGCCGCGTAGGCCAGGGCTCGCTCCCGCCGCGCAAGTTTAGAGAGGATGGTCGCGACCCTTTTCTCTCGCCTTCTCGCGCTTCCCGCGCCAACTAGCATTTCTTCCATCTCATCAGAGGAGGGGAAGGGAGAGCTATCGCCATCCTCCTCTCGATCCCCGTCGTCGTCATCATCCTCTTCAGCTCCCGATCGCAGGTCCGAGTCTCCTGAGAAGGCAATCTGGCGGTCAGTGCGAGAACAGGATAAAGACAGCAACAGTATGTGGCATACCAGTACCGTGGCGAGAGCCGTCGGCCGGGGGAAGGCGAGAGGGCTAGGGTTCTCCCTCGGCATCCCTCCCAAACAAAAGATGGAGGGGCTTTCCATGGCCCGTACGGAAGGTCTCGCGCGCCGTAATCTCGTCAGGGCCCGAAGTCTGGGGAGGGTCGCGCTCCCTCTCGGAACGGTCCACCTCCGGCGTCAGGGATGGGTCGGCAGGCGCGTCACCCACGGAGGGGTGAGGATTGATTGCCGGATCATCACGGGGGGAAATCTCTACGACAGTCTCCTGCAAGGTAAGACCCAGGCAGGCGGAAGCAGGCGCTGCGAGAGTCCCGCCCAAGGGTTAGAATGACTAAAAGAAAAGCAGACGAAAAAGTAGGGGCTACCTTGAGGTCCCGAACCATTGGGGGGAGCTCTTTTCGGAGCCTGCGGCTGGTCCTCAGGCGGGCGAGACGTCAATGGGTCCGGGGGCACCGGCGGAAGCCCAGCACCACCTTCCAGGACCACCTGCCAAGAAGAATTCAGTGGCAAATTCTTAAGAACAGTAATCCGCTAGCCGGCGAGACATACCCTCTACAGCAGAAGGGGATCGACCGCACGGCTTGGGGATGGAGTTGGAGAGGCCCGATGCTCCCGCATGGGGTCCCGGGGAGGGCCTCTTCTTCTTCTTCTTCTCTTGCGGTGGCGGCGGAGACTCCACGGTGGACGCCTCTCTCGCCAGCCAAGGGGCCACTAGGGCGCTGTTGGCAAGGGCCCGCGCTTGCGCCGCCTTTATGTGGTCCTGAAGATTCTGCGAGAGCGGCTTACTAACTTGCTTGGTGCGTATCGTGAGGTTACGCGAGCTCTCAGGGAGGCAGCAACGGTCAAGGGCAGATTTGCGGCCGCCTATCCACACATATATATAGCCGTGGTAGGGCCCACCAAAAGATTCTTCTTTTGAAATGACACGTGCCCAGCGAATATTACCGGGTTGGACGTGTCTTTTCGAGCGCAGGGCTAGCTAAAAAAGAGCGGGGATTGTGTACAACCCCATATTCGTTGGGTGGGACCCAGAGGCACAATGGTTGGAGTTGGACCAGCCACGAGTTTGCTCGGGCCTGAAGGCCATAAGATCTCTCGCGCTGGAGGAGCTCCCGCTTAGGAGCAGGCGAGATCCTGCACATGGCCAGAAGCGGGCGAGAAGGCACGGCGCTGAGTGAGCTTCACTCTCTCAGCTCCGTAATCAGCAAGGGCGCTGAGTGAGCTTCACTGACTCAGCGCCATGGTCAGCAGCAAGGGCGTTGAGTGAGCTTCACTCACTCAATGTCGTAGTCAGCGAAAAGGTCATTGAGTGAGCTCCACTCACTCAACATCGTGGTCAGCAGCAAGGGCGTTGAGTAAGCTCCACTCACTCAACGCCGTGGTCAGCAGCAAGGGCATTGAGTAAGCTCCACTCACTCAACGTCGTGGTCAGCAGCAAGGACATTGAGTGAGCTCCACTCACTCAACGCTGTAGTCAGTAGAGAGGGCGTTGAGTGGGCTCCACTCACCCAACGCCGCGTCCAGCGACAGCGTCAAGGTTAGAGGAGCTCCCGCCTGGGGAGGGGCGAAAGCGTTCACCTTCGGTCAGCCGGGACCCGCTCTCGGTAGGGTCGGCGAGAAGGATCGAACCGGCGAGAAGGCGGGGGCGGGCTTAGCCTGAGACTTTTGACACTTCTTTCTAGCTCCCGCCAAAGGAAGGCGAGAGGGTTCACGGCATAGAGCACTCGCCGAGTGGGGCCAGACTCAGGGTAAAATGTCTTAATTATCCTCGGGTAAAATTACCCTTATACCCTCAGGGGCTGCGTCTAGTACTTCTCAGACAACGGGATTTGGCTATTGGCAGACAAGCCAGAGGTATTTCAGTAACTTCAGGTCAGCAAAAGGTTATAAATAGGCCCAGAAGGGCTCCTTAGAAAGCGGACTCTCATTTTTCTCCAAGTCTCTAGTGCTTTCTGAGGAGCTCCTAGCCCAGCTTTTTAGCTTTGGAGGGGAAGCTCTCAGAGATCTTCAGGGTATGGTGGGACCTCCTTGCTGAGGCTTTGGGTCAGTTCTAAGTCGTCAGCTACTAGTCGAGGGGCAGGGCCTGAGAGAAGTAGGCGTTTGCTGCACCCCGGTTTTGAACATTCGTTGAGGTCAATTTTGGCTTCAACATGTATAAGCTTATAACAGATTTTAATATGTCTTACATAATTTGAGGTAGATCTAGATAATTGATACTTGTATGTTTTGAAGCAATGTTTATATTGCCATTTGGAGACAATATTTCCACTTATATCCTTCATTTTTTCAACTTTGAAGTGCTCCCACACTTCACTTCTTTTTCTTTTTTCCTTTGTTGTCTTTCTCAACTTCAGTAGATTGTTGGCCTAATAATGGCTCAGTGGGAGTGGGGACAGTGGAGATGGTTGCAACTTCCATATCTCTAACATTAAGATCAGTAATGATTACATTTGCGTCAGGATTTATGAATTCATCATCCTCTACTGATGAGGATGACGAGTCGCTATAATTCTCTACTAAATTCTTAATATCTGAATAAATAAAGATTTGTTAAATTATTAAAAAAAAAATCATTAATATGAAAAGTGAAAAAACAAATGCATCTACAAGACTACAAAGTTCTATGACAAATATGATTAACTATGTAAAAATACTAATTAACCATCCTTTCAATAAGTAACAATCCTTTTAATAAATAATCATTAAATTTATCTGGCAAAAAGAGAAACTCTAACCTGCGTGAGGGCTTGTGAACAAACAAAGATGTAATAACAAGAGGAAATCTAAAATTATATAGGTGAAATAAATTAAGATTAATAGACAAATAGAATATTATAATGAAGAGTTAAGTCTTCACGCATGTTTTTGCGATAAATAAATAAATGCAACAACAAAAGAACAAGTGAAAAACTTGCAGTAAATTCAAATTCAGCAATTTTCTTGTTTTTGAATATTCTTGTGATCTGTATTAAGTACAATGATGATGAGATATAGAAGAAGGTCTTGCAATTGTGATAAAAATTCAATTAGTAATAGGTAAAAAATATTGTCATGTTTAGATCACCCTCTAATAAGGAAAAGGAAGATATATTTAAATCACACACAAAATTTTTAGGTAGTAACATATTTTTGTTGTTGGTTCAGGCTACTTCTCAAGTAGCGAGGATGATGATTGAGACAAATTTTTGCTATTTGATCAATGTAGATGGGCAGGTCCACAAGTATGATTTTAACTATGAAATATCATAAACAGTTGGATAAAAAAAATTCTAAAGAAAATGAGATGAAATGCTCATTTTGTCTTGCCTACCAAACCACAAATTATAAAAAAAAACGATCAAGCTACAAACTATTATAAAATCCACTTGAATGATCACTGGTTAATAACAAATAAAAAATACATCTCAAATTTACCACATCCTAGCAAGTAACCACCATGAATAGTAGTGGAGAAAACAATAAACAACTGCATATTTTATAAATTAAAACTTGGAGTCTTGGACGGACATAATAGTATATCACCAGCCAAAAAATAGAAAAGACAAGAAAACTTGATTGTAAATAGAGAAGATTTTATCAAATCAGCAGAATCTAAACATGTCTAGAAGAATCAAAACCTGGCAGGAAGAAATGCGGTGGCATGTCACAGGCTTGTAGCTTGTAGTTGGCGGTTACGGACTCGCCGTCTAGGAAGCAAGAACGTGGTAGCCTCTGCAGGCTAATTACAACTTAAAGTTGGCGGTTGCCGACTCACCGTCCAGGAAGCAAGAACGCAATGTCCTCTTGCAGTAATGCAGTTGGTGCTCGACGGTCGCCAACTCGCCGTCCAGGAAGCAAGAACGCAACGTAGGCCGCAGGGTCTAAGAAGAAGAAACTCAAGACTCAAGAAACCCTAAGGGCCCGCTCGAATGCTTGAATGGAAAAAATGAAGACATGGGCTTCTGTGAAAACTGAAAACAACAAAAAGATCATTTCCATTGTCGAATATCGAGGCACTGCATTCATGATGTATTGATGTTTCTGCATTTTAATTATAGAGGAGTTTCAGAATATTAATATACTATGCATCGATTCTATATTATCTTATTGACAAATCTCCTCCCAAAGCTTAAAGCTCCATTACCATATATTGAGTCAGACAGCTAGTCACTCATGATTGTTGACTTATAGGCCATAGCCTAGCCGCCCTAGGGCCTAGCCTAAATTTGTTTAAAAAATTATTTAATATTTCATTTCGAGCTGGCTCGAATCATAAATCGAGC
Organism: Platanthera zijinensis; assembly: GCA_039513925.1. NCBI lineage: Eukaryota > Viridiplantae > Streptophyta > Magnoliopsida > Asparagales > Orchidaceae > Platanthera > Platanthera zijinensis. The sequence goes on from CM077080.1 coordinate 232,707,141, forward strand.
GACTCGAAATCGGCTCGAAATTAATTTCGAGTCATTTTGATTCGAGTCAAAATGATTCGAACCATTTTATTTTGATTTGACTGAAAATTCGAGCAATTATTGAGTTTTGATTATCATGCTCAACCCTACTTGCAATCATGACATCTAAAATTGTTAAAGGCAAAAAGAATGTACTATAAATTGCTGTTGTAAAAAAAGAAACACACGTTGAAAGTATAAGATAAAGAGCACTATCATGTGACGATGTTTGAAGACCCAAATTTTTGAGCTTCTCAAATGATTTCAAGGATCAAACATTATTTCAATAAAAAGAGTCGCAACATTAAAAACACAGTACAAATATCATTTTTATTATCCATTATTTATTTACATTCTTTGATAAAGAAATTATGAGTATATTTATTTATACTCAATACAAAAGCCACAGTAAAGATCTCTAAAAGAGGTTTTATGTCTTTCCTAAGCTTCACCAATGCCTAAAAATATCTTCAGTCATACATTCGTCAATTTTTTTGGTGGAATTCTCTTTGGTGCACTAAGAGAAGCTCCTGATGCCTTCAAAAATAAATCCACAAAGGATTAGTCATAATAATTATGATTAAGTGAGAAAAATATTTCGTGAATAGTCAAACATGCAAACAATGAGAGATAACAATATGCATACATTACAATAAAACAGTTATTTACCGATCCTTAAATTATCCCTTAATTTTAGCTGCATAAAATAGGAAATGCTCAGGTATGCAAACTTGAATTGGCCACACCCCCAAAGGGCGAAATTGTAGTCTCATCCCTACTAGTGAATTCATCAGTAGATGCTTCTACATCATAGGATTCGAATCCTTCACATTTCCCTGTGTAGAGTTTTAAATTAATTCTTATCTAGATCATAATTTTCGTGAAAATAGGAGTTTTTAATAAAATAATCTCCTCAGAATTATGTATCACTTTTATGTTATTTCATCGCCCACATTTATTTCATAACGATATATCATTGAGTTAAACTCATATGCACATGCAATGTTTGTTTCAAAAAGTAAGACAGAAATAAGAAATTACGTAAATTAAAACTTAATTTAAGAAATAAGAATCTCACCACGGCCTTGCCTTTATCCACATTCTTGTTCGCATTGCTGACATGGTTATCTTGTGACGTTATCCTCTTATTTTTGGGTCTCGGGAACAACTGAAATTGTACGCACTTTTTATTTGGGTTGTGTCACTTGATATTCGTAGCATTAATATTTTAAAATTCGTTAAAATCCGAAAATCAAAATAAACGACGAAAGAAATGTCTATAAGAGTTATCCAACCAAAACAGTACTCATCTGAGATTGTGAATCTCAACCTTAGCCATCCAAACGACACAAAATAGCCAAAACGGCTCGTAAGTAGCTCAAAAATAGCATCGAAATAAAGTGAAAACAACAATTAAATAACTCAAACTCAATTTCCAAAAATAGCTTAAAAACCAGCCCTCAATCAACACAAAATCGGCACAATTTGATCCTTTCTAAGGTCTGTACAAAAATATTCAACAAATAAAAATGGCTATCCAGCATTAACACCAGCTCCCATAATTTATATCCAGCAATTTAATAAACAAAATCAGCACTCCAATTAACACCCAAAGAACCCAAAAGGATAAGCAAAATAGAAAACTAGAGAAGTAATAAACAAACCAGTAAAGGGGGAAGAGAAGAAAATTCCTTATAACAAGAGGGGAGGGGAGAAGGGCACGGTATAGCAGCTACACAGGAGCAGCACAGTCAACTACGTAGGAAGCTCAGGAGCAACAACAGGGAGCAGCACCAACAAGGAGCAGCAATAGCTCGGGAGCATTGGCAGCAGGGAGTAGCAGAGGGAAGCAGCAAGCCCTAACAATGGCTCAGCACAATCGGCAACACAAAAGCAGTGACGACACAATAAACTCGTCGGCACAGAAGCAGCGATGGCATAACAGACTCGTTGGCACAGGAGCAACGACGGCTCAAAAACACAAAAGAAAACCAGGGAGAAGAGGAAGAAGTAGAAGAAGGAGAAGCAGGTAGCCGCATAAGTAGAACAACAGCAGGAAGAAATAATCGCAAGAGTAGAGCAGCAGCAGAGCTGAAAGTGCGGGAGAAGCAAAAGCTCGAGCTTACTTTTATAACAGAGGGGTAAGTGGTCAGCGGCAATAAAAGACCACGGTCTGAACCAGGTGCCACCCAAACTAACCTCAACAGCCAACATGTGGCATAGCTAAGTGGCAAATCCAGCTAACACCACACCAACCAGCACACCTCAAACCAAATCATCCCAAAATTTTCAGGCAGCAAACAAGCCAACCAGCCTAGTAAAATCAGTCAGCCCACCTCCAAAGGTAGCCCACTACTCAATATATTCTAGCCCACAAAAAAATTTATAATGTTTTGGTTATGAGCACCCACAAAAAGAAATTAAAATCAATTTAACAAATATAATGAAATGAAAAAACACGAAAATTATTCGAAAAAACTTTTGATCTGCCTTTTGTTCATTATCGGGGAAAAATTAAATTTTAATTAGCGTAATTGGGAACGTCACAATTTTTCCCCTCTTAAAAGAGTTTTCGTCCTCGAAAACATAAAGATAATTATATTCATACAATATTTACACTATGTACATCAAGGAAATTACATTTTATTTCTTGTGATACTGAGGTACAGGTGCTACCAGAGAAAGATCGGGAGGAGAGTTCATTGAATATTGTCTGGGAGTAGGATTATCAGGAGGGAGTGTTGGTCATAACGCAGCTAAGGTAGGAAACACTAACTTAAGAGCTTCTGCAATTACTAATACAAATTCAGAAGGATGTTGTTGCCGATGTCCATTATCGTTTTCTTCAGATCTTGTTCGTTGATGAACTTCATGTTCTTCTTGAATCCTTTGGCGATGTCGATTGGAGTATACTTGGACAGGTTCCTATACGTAAGTTTTAAATTAATTATGTTACATTCTTAACTTATTATGACTTTGTACTGTCTACGATATGCCATAATTTATTGAAACCGTCCTCTGATACCAAGTTGTGAAGACCTAAATTTCCAGACTTCCCAAATGATTTCAAGGATCGAACATTATTTCAATAAAAAGAGTTGTTTCATTAAAAACACGGTACACAGATTATTTTTATTTATCCATTATTTATTTACACTCTTTGATTAAGAAATTATGAGTATATTTATTTATACTCAATACAAAAGTCACAGTAAGGATCTCTACAAGAGGCTTTATGCCTTTCGTGAGCTTCACCAATGCCTGCAAATATCTTCAGTCATACCTTCGCCAATTCTTTCGGTGGAATTCTCTTTGGTGCACTGAGAGAAGCTCCTGATACCTTCAAAAATAAATCTACAAAGGATTAGTCATAAAAATTATGACTATGTGAGAAAAATATTTCGTGAATAGTCATACATACAAACAAGGAGAGATAATAATATGCATACATTACAATAAAGCAGTTATTTACTGATCCTTAAATTACCTCTTAATTTTAGTTACATAAAATAGAAAATACTCAGATATGCAAACTTCAATTGGCCACACCCCTGAAGGGCAAAATTGTTGGCTCACCCCTACTGATGAATCCATCAGTAGATGCATTTACATTATAAGATAAAAATCCTTCACATTTCTCTATACAGAGTTTTAAAAATAGGAGTTTTTAATAAAATAATCCATTCAAAAATATGTATCGTTTTTATGTTATTCCATCGCCCACATTTATTCCATAGCGATATATCATTGAGTTAAACTCATATGCACAGACAATGTTTATTTCAAAAGGTAAAATAGAAATAAGAAATTATGTGAATTAAAACTAAATTCAAGAAATAAGAATCTCACCACGGCCTTGCCTTTATCCACATTTTTGTTCGCATTACCATCGTGGTTATCTTGTGGCGTCATCATCTTATTTCTAAAGTTTCGGGAACCACTGAAATTGTACGCACTTTTTTATTTGGGTTGCGTTACTTGATATTTGTAGTATTAATGTTTTAAAATTCATTAAAATTCAAAAGTCAAAATAAACGATGAAAGAAATGTCTATAAGAGCTATCTAACCAAAACAGTCCTCAACCGAGACTGTGAATCTCATCCTTAGCCGTCCAAACAGCACAAAATAGTCAAAACGGCTTGTAAGTAGCTCAATTCTTGCTTACATATAATTTGATTGTGTTGACTGAATTTGTTTTATAAATTTTTTCACAATAATCCCAAGGCTTTGTAAATTGTTCAAATTTATTGACACTAATTAATTTATTTCCATGTTTTTTGCTCTATATATTTTCTAAATACTTGGAAAAAATTTATTCTTAATTTGCATTTTCTCTTGCATTGAATTTGTTGATCACTTTGGGTTGCTCTGAATATGCTACTTGTACTTATTTGTAAGGAACTTCGAGTTATAGTGTTGGGACTTTGCAACCCTACAACAAGAATGTTCTCTTTTAATTATCTTTACTTTAAATGTTTTACACTCATAGATATTAAGGAGGTAATAGAATTCAATCATACTCGTAAGTAACTTGAATCTTATCACTATAATTCTTAGTAAATTTATTAGTTTCCCTTGTGTCATAGCGTATAGTTTCTTTGCATCCCTAAAACCAGAAACACTATTGAAACACAATACAATGAAAACTTAGAATCAAATGCATTTGCATTGTCTTGATAAACTTGAATTTACAAAGCTTGTCTTTCTGGAAAGTTGATAAAGACTGACTACAATACTCTATAATATGTATTCAAACTTTCATACTCAGTTTAGTTTTTGGTTCTTCTCTTACGCCAACCAACTCTATTGCAACATCAATAATTTTATCAAACATAACATCAATCAATTCAAAATAACTCTCCACTAAATCATCAATAAATGATGAATTGTTGCCATCAAATTCTTGATCTCATGCTTGTTAAATCACTACTATCATTTAAATCAAATATCTCTTGCAAATCATTTTCTTCAAACTACATATTCTCTCATTCCATGTCTACCGAATATGAAATTTTATGTCATGTAACAAAAAAAATAAGAAAACATAAATATTTTGATCTCAAGCAAGTAAGAAAATATGAGCAATTTGATCTCAAACATTTTACTTCATCACACCTCTGAAAAATTTATACTTCATACAAAATATTAGCGTAAATGTAGTACAAAGATGGAGGGAATGATATACTTAAAATCTGGAAGGAGAATCAGTAATTCAGTCGATGATAATGAAACTGCTTGGATCTGGACTGCTCGGTGGCAAGGTGAACCAGTAATACAGTAGGCTTCAAGGAGAACCAATAATGTTGATCGGATCTGGACTGCTCAACAATAATGAATCTTCTTGGCGTCAGGGACAAAGGAGAGAGAAGAGGAGACACATTAGCTAATCAGGTTGGCTCTCGGCAGAAATGGAAGCGATTTCATTCCTAATAATAAAAGACCGAACTGACTGATGACCTAAGGGACTAAAATTTTTTATTAGAATGAAACACCTTCATTCTAAAATTTATAGGGTACAAACTGCCAAGATAATCATAACAAAGGGTGCAAACTGTCAAATTGAATAATTCAAGATGCAAAATAATAAATAAGAGATATTAAAGGATGTGAACTAACAAAAAACCTAACAATTTGGGGGTGTGCATAAAGAACTGAACCAAGCCAAATTTATTGGATCGAATCAGTTTTTAGGCCGAATCGATCAGTTCGGTTCAGTTTCGATTTGGCGGGGGGGGGGGGGGGACTAAAAATTGGCCCCCATTCGGTTCGGCCCGATTTCCACCATGGGAAAACTGGTGGAATATAATCGAGCTTGATTGTATAGTAATATTATTTAATAGTTGAGATCATCTGTTGGGAGATAACCCTAATACTTAGCAAGGAGTCATGGCTGTGACCCACTAGTGTTTGCGTTATTTCATTCGCGTAGGAGAGATCGCCTTCAAGTCTTACAAGTCCCATGCAGCCAAAGCCCATAGGTTGATGAGGTATGCATCTCTCTTACATCTACATCTCTTGAATCTTGATCTACTCGATCTAATCCTCTCTTAATATCAGCATGATGTTTATGTTTCCCAGTTCTCACATCTGCAACCTCTCTTTATCTCCTTTCCAAACTCCAACAGTCTAACTCCGCCAGCAAGCCTTCAAAACTATTCGATTCTTAGCTAGGTCGCAGGACTTTCAACTTCTTGATTTTGAGGATTTGACGCTTCAACTTTCTGCTCTCTTCTAGAATATTTTTCTTCATTTTTCTTCTCAATATTTTTTTTAGATTAGTAGGAGTCATTTGAGATAGTTGAGAATTGTCTTTATAGATTGTTGACCTTGAGGCAATAATTGGTTTGGACTTTACAACACATGAAATTTTATCATGTGAACATAAATATTATTATTACTAGATTTTTTAAATGTAGACATTAATTGTTTTGGACCTTGATGCTTTCTTTACGGTTTTATGAAGATTAAGAAACTATATTATGTTTGACAATATTCTTATAGACTATATAAATTATGCTTTTTGGATGATAATCTTCTATATTATTTAATTATGAAATTTATTGCACATACTGCTAGGCTATAAACTGTGATATTTTAATTTTACAGTGCATATTTTGTAGTTGTCTCTTTATTAATAGATTTATGTTTTAATTTACCGCTATATCGATGTCAAACATTGAGCCTCCGTTTGTGATGAATGAAAATAATGTGCAAATACTAGAAGGAAAAGAATACAATGCAACATTAGTAAACAAAATAATGACAATGCTTCAAATTCTAATCAAGTTTTAAAAAAAGCAAAAGTAACTATTGATGTTTCCACTAACAATCCAAAGTGAAAAACTTTTGCATGGGAGTGATTTACTGGGTTCAAGGATAGCGAAGGAAGAGAAAAGGCTAAATACAAACCCTATAATAAGACTTACGTCGCTGACAATAAAAAAATTCAATATATTAAGAACTCATATATTGGATTTGTGTGTCTTTGTAAATCAAAACAAATCAAAAAATAGTATTTTCCTGAGAAAAGAGAAGCTGAAGTTACAGTTAAGTCATTGAGAGCAAGTAAATTTGATGATGTTGAGTGTAAGAGAGTTTTTTGTCAAAATGATTGTTGTAGACGAGTTACCATTCAAGTTTGTTGAGAATGAAGACTTTAGATTTTTGGTAAATCACTTAGAGAAATGGTTCAACTTACAATCTTTCATAATAATTGTAAAATATTACATCGAACTTTTTACAAAGTGAAATGAAGAAATTAAAAAAATGGCTAACAAATGAGAGACTATGCCTAACAACTAATACATGGACATCTATTCAAATGTTTGGATATATGTGTTTGATTGCATATTCGATAGACAGTGACAGATTAATATCTTTATTTTTGTAAGAGTGATAGATCAAATGGGAGAGGGTCTACATGTGGAAATAATGAGATCTGCTTATCATCTTGGGTAATTACTTTTTTATCATAATCATAATGAATAATGCTTATGTTAATAACGTAGTAACAAGACATGTTAAAAGAAAAAGTAAGGAGTGAAAATATACCATTTTGAGGCATGAGTTCCAATAAGTTCGATGTATCACTCATATCATAAATTTATTTATTAAAGATATTATGATTAATTTTAATGAGTTAATTGAGAAAATTCATTTATCAATCAAATATGTGAAGTCATCTTCCTAAAGTTTGGATAAGTTTAAGAGATATGTAAGAAATATTATGATAGAAAACATAGCTCTTTTATGTTTAAATGTTGAGACAAGATGGAATTGTATATATTTGATGTTAGAGATATCAACAAAGTTTGAGAAACATTTATTGAGATGTAGAATGAGAGTTCATATATAAGTTATTTTAAGAACTAAGATAAAATTGATGGACTTGCTTCTCCAAAAGATTGACAAAAAACAAGAATATATGTAAAACTTTTAAAATTAATATTCTACAGTGTTACTTTAAATGTATCAGGCTTTAAATATCCAACGTCTCATTTATTTTTTAAAAATATTTCAATGATGGAGCATATGATAAAGACAATGTGTGCAAGTTAAGATGCTACTTTGAGTGTGTTGATTTGATAAATATTGGGTTAACTTAGAAAAAATAATGTATTCTTATGTGTTGCTTTTGTTTTGGACCCCCAATAATGTAAGATAAAAGGTTAATAAAATATTTTAATGTGATGTGTAAGCCTAAAAAAACAAGAAAAGTAGTAACTTTAACTAAAAGAATATTACATCAACGATATGAGCATTAGAATGTCATCATGAATCCATCTCATGCTCAAATATTTTGTACTCAAGCTTAAATAGATCAAAGAATTGTTTGGATTATAAAGATCTGGATTATAATTTTATGTCATACCAAAAAAATATGCTTGAAGAAGATGTGGAGGAGAAAAAGACATCAATCCTCACAACTAAATTGACATAATATATATGAGAGGACTTGTTGAAAATACAAATTAATTTTGACTTCTTGAATTGGTGGAAAAAAAAACTTTTCAAAGTTCTAATTTTATTTGGGATTACAAAGGTCATTATAGTAAAAAACCATATCATTAGTAGAATGGTTTCAACAAATAGTTGTGTTGTGGCCAACTTAACCCTCTTGGTAGATCGGACTAAACTAGGTCGCCTTAGCTCGTGGAGCGGTCAAGCGCACACATAGTCACAGAATACATAGAGCAAAACACAACGATTTTAACATGGAAAACCCCCTCAACTGGGTAAAAAACCATGTGCTCGGAATGATGTCGGTCAAACTTCACTATTGACTGCGGTTTACAGGTTGTTGGTGGAATCGAGGGAGATAAGCCGCTCCTCGCTACATCTTTGAGATGAAAGAGATTGTAAGTGCGTTGGGTGCGTGATAGACTGCCTCAGACGAAGCTCAGTTTCTGTCACTTTAGGGTGGAGACGGGCGTTCTCAGGCGCTGCTTGGCTTGCGAACTTCGGGGTCTGACACGTAGAAAAGCATTGGTGTGGACTTGAAGTACGTCACGTATGTGGGAGACTTCAGACATCGACGAACAAAACGTCTTCTTCTCTGGAGCGATTTGGACTTAGGCGAATTTTCAGGTGGCTCGACGGGAGGAGGAAGCTCGTAGAAGGATTTTGGCAGAGCTTCGATCTGAGGAAAAAGAAAACTGGAGGAGTATAAGTTAGAAATAAAGGGGGTCTAAGTTTCCTTTTATAGGCTCCCAGCGTGGTTACAGTAGTTATTTCGCTATTCTCACACCGTAACCACTCAAATTTCTAAATGCATGCCATATTTAGTATAGTTTTCGACAAAATATTAATTAATATATTTCATAAGTACAGACCAATATTAATTTAATAAAAATATTCTCTACTAACCATGATGGTTATGCGGGTGGTTATTCATGTAACAAACGTCGGTGATCGAGACGGGATGATCGGACGGCAGAGAAAGCTCCTCCTCATGGGCGGCCATATTGGCGGTGATTGACTGTGTGCACGCTCCACGTTAAAACTTCGTGTGTACGATCGATCTACTTCGTTGACTGTGTGCGCGCTCGACCGTTCCGAGAGCTATGACGGTCCAAGTATTCTGGCCCGACCGGGACGTCGAGTTAGACCGCAACAAGAATGATACATCTGAGAATGGTCTCGAGGATGAAATACATTTCAATAAAAATTAAGTTGAGTGAGTAAAAATTAAATATGTTGTACTTATTATTTTCATTGTAACAATATAAAAATTCAAACATTGTGAAAATTCATATTTAGCAATTTTCTGAAAGTTATTTTATAGTTCTAAACAAATTTTTTTACTAACTTACTTTGAATAGCTAATAAGGAGATAAAAATAATTGCAAAGGAAGAGAATATAATTATTGTGTCTATTAGTTTCAAATTTCTTATAAAATAGATGATAAAAGTCTGTACATAAAAAAAAACATAAAACAACTTGAGAGTAAATAAATAAAATCAAAATGATAGATAGAAAACTGAACTAAATCAAATGATTTTCATTCATTTTCAATTTTGAGGGTATAAAAATGGATACTATTCAATTTGATTTCAATTTTACATAAAATCAAACCAAACAAATCCTCTTACAAGTCGGCTAACAATGGGAAATTTTTAGGCAGGCTTAACCCACCTAGAAGAAGATAGGGGAGTCACATGGGCCATCCGATCGTATGATCAAATACGAGTACACAATTTAAAATACGATTTTTTTTATTTAACACGACCAAATTTTGTGAGTCGTCGGATTGTTGATCGAACGGCCCACGTGACTCCCCTAGCATCCCATAGGTGGTGGGTTACCAACTGCTAGTCGTGAGCAAAAGGATCGGACTCGGCCCCGGAAAAAGGCAGGCTAGGCACGGCCCGAGAGAAGCCCTAGCGGGATTAATCCCGCCTAAATAGGGATTTAGGCGGGATTAATCCCGGCTAATGTTAAATCTGGCCGGCCCGGGCCGGCCTGAAGGGCATTATCAGGCCCCCTCTTAGAGAGGATGCCCGAGCCCGGCCCGACTTAAGCCAAAGTCCGGGCCAAGCCCGATTAGCCAGAAGCCCAGATCCGATTGGAACGGGCTCAGCCCGGCCGGACCGGGCTTTATATACACGACTACTTGCTTGTAGTTTCCTTCCCATTTCGGACCCGCTAACAATTGGCTGAATCCATAAAGATCGTCAATCTTACATAAATCACCTGATAAAAGGGTTTAGGGTTCCGCTTTCCCCACCCTCCCACCTTCTTTCTCGCGCCCCAAACTTCGCCGGCCTCCGACTTCCGACATCCAACTTCGCCGGCCGGCAAATTCGAGCATCCAACTTCGTCGGACTACCCACCCCTTCGCAGATCTCTTCCCCCAGCAGTTCATTCGCGTCCTACTACACAGATTCCTTTCCTCACTTACAGAAAGTCTTAACTCTTCGTTCTTGCTACCATGAGCAGGTCTGGACAGCCTCCGGATCTCAAGAAGTGAGCCCTTTTACCAACCTAATCTTCCCCGTTTCTGCATCATTTGTTTGATCAAGTACTAATGTTTCTCTTCTCCGTGTTTTTTTTTCACTGTAAAAATGAATTTTCAGGTACATGGACAAGAAGCTTCAGAGTGAGTTTTTCTTTCTTCAGATCCCTCTATTTTCTGCTGCTGATTCTATGTTTTCCCTTTTGTGCTAAGAACTGTCTTTCCTGCTTTTTTTGGCTTGTGTGATTGGTTATATACTATTATCTGGATTAAAAAGTATTTTCCCAGCTCCGACCTTGAAATTATGGTTTTTTTTTTGGTTTCCCATCTCTTATTTTCTTGAATTGCCTCAAAACTTAGGCTCTGTTTGGCACAGTGGTGGTGGTAGTTAACTCAGTGAGCCAGTGATTATGAACCGCCCTTCGTCAACGCCCGACCTTACCTAAGGAACTTCATCCAATTTTATGTTCAAAACTAGTTTTCTTTTCTTGTTGGCGGTCAAAACTGATATCATGCAAACATACATTCTATGGCGACGGCGTTTTTGTCCAAACTCACCGGAGCAAAAACAGCAGGCCAAACGGAGCCTTACATCTAATATATAAGTGATGAATCTCTTGGAGAATTCTGCATGGTAAATATCACAAATTCTGATCCAGGGTAGATTCTAATGAGGTAAGGGAGGGCTAATTGAAGTGAGTATGAAATTGAAACTTTCTTGGATCTAAAATGCTATAATGATTTTAAACATGTGAGTGTACAAGAAAGAGTGAGAAACAACAAACATGTGAATGGACAACGCCCAACAAGCCACAAGATGCCTTTGATCCAAAGATTACAAGAGAATATCTACACAAACTGAAAATAGTCACACAATTCATGATGAACATCTTACAATCAATAAATAAACATACAATGATTATGAGATATCAGGCTTGATGGGTGTAAAATGAGTGAGCAGTGATGGGAGAAGTTGAGGCGGACTAAATCTGAACTTTCGGGGAGGAGTTAGAGGGCTGGAAGGGAATGACTAATGAGTAGCTTCGGTCCGGTGAAGGGGGGAATTCGTGGCTGTAGAGGGTTTGGTTCGTTTCAGGGTGGTGAATGGAGAGGAGATAATAAGTTGTTGAGGGGTTGGGGTTGCACTGGGAATAAATTCCAAAGGTTGTACTCAAATTACACTGCAGTTTCTAGAGGGAACAATCTGCTGGTAGGGCTGGCCAAGAGAGGAGAGGGCTGATGCAACCCTAAAGCATTGATATTGTGTTTTTATTTCCTACATTTATTTGTGTAGAGCATGTCTTCGCACACATTTATTTATTTATCACACATCTTGTTATCTATGATCCCGCATGTACTAATTTAGTTTACATCGCGCACTTTACTTGCATTCATTGTGAAGACTTATTGAGGAGTCAGAGGGATGGATGGGAATTTCCAAGTGTTGAAAGGCAGTCTCGGCTGGCTGGATAGGGGCATCAATGGTATATAGGGGCTGGTTGGGTTCATGGTGGTGGCTGGAGGAGAGAATAAGTTGTTGTGGGGTTGGAGTTGCACTGGGAATAAATTCCGAAGGATTTAATCAAATTCTAGTGCAGCTTTTGGAGGGGACAATATGCTGGTAGGGCTAAGAAGGTACTGAATTTCTTTTGATATGGAGGTAGAGGGGCTGATTTGAGTTAGGTTAAGCGGGTGGCCGGGCAGGGGTGGATGTGGTCGGCAGAGAGGGGGGCTTATGGGGTTGTCTTGAAGAACAACTGTCTAGGGGAACTAGTGGGGAAACATGTTTCGTTTTGGAAGTGATTTGAGTGGGAAGGTGTTAGTTGGTTGAGGAGGGGTGGGCCAGTTATGGTAGTGGAGGGAGGTAGTTTTAAAAAATTGCACGTGAAGTTAGTAGAGTATTTGGACAGTTATAGCCTTATAGGTGTACTCGCTGGGTAGTTGGGCTGGTAATTAGGTAGTTTTGTTAGAGTGAGGGAGGTGGTAGGGGTAGGGAGGTTGGTCGGCCAGGCGGTGGCTGGTGGTTTAATGGTGGTGGATAAAGGTGGGAGTGGGTGGGGGGGGGGGGGCAACCAAAAGAAGGATGGGTGAGGAGGGGGGGGGGGGGTTCCTAGGCTTTGCACTTGATTCCGACATTGGGCGACCAAAAAGTGGGATTTCATTCTCAATTTTTTGGTTATTACAAATGAAGCATTTTATCTCTATTTATAGAGTTAGTAGCTAAGTTGTCAAGGCGCGCGCCTAGGCGCGCCTGAGGCGCCGGGCGCACCAGGCGCAGCCCGCCGCGCCTCAGCACAGCTGAGGCGGGCGATGTGCCCCAGGCGCGCCTCAGGCGCGCCCAGGTGCGCCTAGGCGCGCGCCTTACAGGCGCTCCAAAGGCGCGCCCGGGCCTTTTAAGGTATTTTTTTTAAAAAAAAATTTTGATGTTGGCAAAAACATGATCTTAGACGCACCCGAGGCACCCCCTAAGCGCACTTGGGCGCCCAATTCGCTGAAATTGTGCGAATTGGGCGCCCAATTCGCTGAAATTGAGCGAATTGGGCGCCCAATTCGCTGAAATTGAGCGAATTGGGAGCCCAATTCCCTGAAGTTCAGCGAATTCGCTCAATTTCAGCGAATTGGGCGCCGAATTCGCTCAATTTCAGCGAATTGGGCGCCGAATTCGCTCAATTTCAGCGAATTGGGCGCCGAATTCGCTCAATTTCAGCGAATTGGGCGCCGAATTCGCTCAATTTCAGCGAATTGGGCGCCCAATTCGCTCAAATTGAGCGAATTGGGCGCCCAATTCGCTCAATTTTCTTTTTCCCCAATTTTTGCGCCTCACGTGCCTCAGGCGCGCGCCTGCGCCTTGCGCCTTGCGCCTTGCGCCTAGGCTCCAGGGGCCCTTTGCGCCTCGGTGCGCCTTGCGCCTTTGATAACTTAGGTTAGTAGTCATCATAAATGATCATGATTCTGGAGATCTTGGGTGACCAATAAGTGGGATTTCATTCTCAAACTTTTGGTCATTTCAAATTGAGCATTTTATCCCTATTTATAGAGTTAGTAGTCATCATAAATGGTTATGATTCTCCAAACTTGGCGGTCTATAAAATTCGTAAATAAAATACAAAAGACATAAAAATCACTATAATTCTTAGGTTTAGGATCCTTTTGGAATGATCTGTCTCGATCGTCACTTCCTCATCCGATGTGCTACGAAGCACGGATACTTGAAAATGCTTTATGTATCGGCTCGAACGCGTATCAGATACGGGAAATGCGCGGAAACGCGTTTCCGAAACTTTAGGAAACACATTTTTAAATAAAAAAATTATTTTTAATTCGTAATCACGTATCCCGCATGTGGGATATGCGATTCCCGTGATGTAAAAGTCCCACTGCTTATTCACTTCACGACTTAGCTTTATAATGTGCCAAAAAACCGTCTATTGTTGTAACTTCATGGTATATTTGTGTAATTGCTATTCTTGACATTGGCTTAGGTTATGTCAAACTTCCATAGAGCTTAGCTTATAGCGTATGTTTGTTTAAGCGCCCCAAGTTATATTTTGATGATATAAAATTTCAGATGAGTATTCCATCATGCCAAGACATGATACCTAAGTTTCAATCCATCAAATGCAACTTTATCATGCTATACCTGTACAAAATGTCTCCACATGGTCAATCAATTCATCTAGTATTAGTTTGATTTAAGTTGTAAATAGGTCAATTGCATTGCATAACACATTATAATTGCCTTACATACTATCTCTAAACATGGTCAAACAATGCATAACACATTATTTAGAACTTATCATATGTATGGCCTATGTTGTAGGCTTATTAAATTTTTTTATTACAATTCAATATATGTACATTTAGTTTGTTAGTCGTCTTATTTTTTACGTTAATTAATACTCATATTAAAATAATTTAAAAAACGTTTTCCGTATCCTTATTTTTTGAAAAATTACGTATCCCGTATCCATTTCGTATTGTATCTCGTATCCCGTATCCGTCCCCGTGCTACATAGCCGATGTGTGTAGACCCTTACAAATTGTGTGACATGATCCCATCACTCCTATAATTTATGAAGTCTTGCCTTGCGATGCAATGATTATTAATAGACTGGTATTTTCTAACTACTGTGTTGGGTCAATCTAGATCAAGTTTATTATTTTCCATCAAATAGAGCAAGCTTTATTCTTAACCAGGACCATCCTGTCAGTGTTTAGATGCTTACCGTGTCTGGTCACAATGTGCATTTCATATCCTGCACCCCAATAATTTTTTCCTTTACATCTGCATATTTTTTTATTTCAATGTTTTTTAATTTTTTTAATCATATCTTTCAAAACATTTCCAATTGGATCGTGGGCAGAAAACATTCTTTAATCCAAATTCACTTATTTTTGTTGAATCATTTTTCTTGGTTGTGTTCCACTGTTGATCAGTTTTTACAAAATATTAGGAAAAATTGAAGGATAATTTTTTTTGGACTTGTCAATTTATTAGGATGACACATTTTGTCCTTGAAAGCTTGAACTTCTTAGCATTCTTGGACAAATAGCGATATTTGTTTCCTGTTTTACAAATAAGATTAGCTTCTTTACAAGATTTTCTTGAATTGACATGAAATATCACATATTTAGTGGTTTATTGTTCATTGCATTATTTTTGTTGTGCAAAAAATTGTTTATTAACTTCGTCATTCCTATTAGCTTTGAGAAAAGGATAATTATTGTAACATCTACCTAGTTCAGGAACATTTTAGAAGTCCGTCCGGTAATAAAGATATATAGTAAACTAAGCAACAATAATAAAATTGATATCATAGTAGGAGTATAACTAAAGTACACAATGAAAATAAAATACTGAAGTAGGGTTAAAAAAGACCTTAAAATCAAATTCATAGAGCCAACTAAAATTTGTAGAGTACAAAAAGTCTAAAAAACTGAAAATTTAAATAAGTCTGATACATTTAAGTTTACTTGAAAGTGATACATCATACGTAAAGGAAAGACAAATTAAAATGTAGACACCGTCGTTTTCTTATCCTAAGCGAATGCCACGACCTGAATCCACTGAAAAAGAAAAATTTGAAAATGGACCAGCCAAGGTTATGATGTTGAATGTCGGGTTCATGTTGGTGTGAGTTTTAAATGTCATATGTTGGATTGCTATGGATATATTAGGGATATTTTACAATGCCGAATTTTAATACAACAACACTCAAACATTTATTCCAATGTCGGATTTTAATATTTAAATAAATTTATTCATGTATAAACACATTTAGGCTCCGTTTGGGGGGACTTATTTTCATTAGTCAAGCGGTTACGACCGCATGAACCGGACCTTAATTATGATCCAGTTCGTGCGGTCGTAACCGCTTGACCGGTGAAAATAAGTCCCCCCAAACGGAGCCTTAGTTTGTAAATAAGTAAACTTGTACACATAATACATGCTTATAAATTATGCAATAAGCATTTAATAATATAATTATAATGAACTAATAAAGTATTGAACATAATGAACATCATTTTGCATATTAATAAATGAAAAACATTGAAGAAAGCAACTTGTGTTACCCTCGCACAATACACTCCTCGCCGGGATCACTGGAGCGCGGATTTGGAAACCGCCATAATTATTTCTTGTAATTATATTATATTAATTAATTGAATTATATTAATTATTTAATTTAAATTAGATTAATTAATTAATTAAATGAATTTGTATTTTATATTTCCCCTCCCTCATCTATATAAGGGGGAGTGGTTTGTGTTTGAGGATCATCTTGGATGTATTAGGGTTTTAGGCTCTCTTTGGAGAGAAGGATCATTGGAGGACCCTGACTCTTTGGTCTTGGTCGGAGTTCGCTCAGGATTGTATCCGTGTTATTTCTAATTAATGCAATCTTGTGTTTGTTTTTTGATCATGCAATATTCTTGTTCGTAACAATGGTCCGATCTGCTGCCCCCGTTCGTTCGTTTGATACCGCCGGGGATTGTGTCACAATGGATACCCACCTCGACCCCATCGCCATCTTCGTCTGTGCGTGACTTGATCGGCAAACCGATATGCTCGCTCACCTCCGCTTCGTGCTCCACGGTCTCGAAGCCAGAGTCGACCGGCTCTTCGACTTTGACGGGCTAGCTGTTGCGCACCAAACTCCCGCTCCCTTGTCCTCAGCCGTCCTGACCTCGTCTATCTCGTACGACATGCAGGAGCCTCCCCTGGATGACATCCGCATCGCAGCTCTCGTTTAGGCTAGTCCGATCCCACTTCAGCTTTTGTAGCCGTTAGTCCGCCCGTTGATTCCTTCGCCGGGGCCAGACGCTCCACACCACTGCCCCACAACTGCTCTGCTCCACCGTCCGCGCGGCCGTCACCTCCTCCATCAACAACAATCCTCCACCACCAAGGCCTACAGTCGCTCCACCATAACAGTATTCCACAGACAGTGCTGGCATCGCCACTTCCTCCATCAGCGTTTTCTCTCGGCCTCCGCGTTCGCCAGGAGGCTTCCCCACAGCAACGGTCGCAGCCCGTGCCTCCGCCTATCGCCGACAACGCCCACTTGTCCTTCACACACCACCATCTCGTCTCCCTCTCGAGCCCCCACCTGCCTGGTGCTTCCGTCTCCCGCTCTTGTCGGGTTGTTCCGCCTGTTCTTATCTTCCTGCTTTCACCTTTTTGGTTATATCGTGCACCCCATCCGAGTCTACCCTCTCCCATACCGAAAGCTGCTCCTCTCCACTAGCTGCCAATTTCCTTTCCTACACTAAACGCCAAATCCCCCTCTTTCCTACCCTTACCCTCATTTTTTTCTTTTTTAATTTACCCCTGCAGCCAACTCTCCTCTCCTGTCTACTCACATTTAACCCAACCGACTTTCACACCCACCTCCCGCTTTTTTGTTTTTCCCTGCACTCTTCTGGTCACAATTTTCCGAAGCCGAACACCCATTTTATTTTGCTTTTCCCATTACTTTCCCTCTCTTTCACCCTGCGGTCACAAATTACGTCGCTCCCGTTCTTAAAGACCCCGTCAAAAAATTTTATGACTTGGCCTTAAGGGCTAGGCCGCTTTTCAAGACCGGCATAATGCCACCCTCACACAATACACTCCTCGCCGGGACCACCGGAGCGCGGATTTGGAAACCACCGTAATTATTTCTTGTAATTAAATTATATTAATTAAATACTTAATATTACTTAATTAATTAATTAATTGAATTTGTATTTTATATTTCCCCTAACTCATCTATATAAAGGGGAGTGGTTTGTGTTTTAGGATCATCTTGGATGTATTAGGGTTTTGGGCTCTCTTTGAAGAAAAGGATCATTGGAGGACCCTACCTCCTTGGTCTTGGTCAGAGTTCGCTCCGGATTGTATGCGTGTTATTTCCAGTTAATGCAATCTTGTCTTGTTCGTTTTCTGATCATGCAATATTCTTGTTTGTAACAACCTGCCTGTATTTGTATGATTGTTTCAGGATCATCTATCATCATCCAATAGTTTCATGGCATGAAATCTTCCAATAGGTACCCTCGTCTTTTTGGCTTCTCCTTATCATAAAAAGTAAATATAACCAAAAGGCCAAATCGATGTTAAGTTGTTAACAAGATGTTAACAAAGAACTAAGAAATTGACATTTTTGGTTACATGGTCTACCTTTGTATGATTCTAAATATTACTTTACCAACTTATGATAACTAAGTAAACTACATAAAAGTTTATATGTACATGTGTGTGTGTGTGTGAAATCAAAAACCCATATATCACAAGTTCATTATTCATAACTGAAATTCAATAAAACTTAGTCTCTATTATAATGTCTGCAAGCTCATATAAAAGTAAAAATAAAAAATGTATTGCAATTAGTATAATGTCTGTGGGTGCAATCATATCAACCTCCCAAGTCCCAACACCTTCCGCCTGCAACAAGAGAAACATCATCATTCATATAAGATTAAGTATTAATGAACAAAGTCATTTTAATTTTATTGATTTTGATTTTATTCTCTAATCTTTATTTATAATTTATTACTGCATAACTCCTCATCTGTTTCATAGTCTTTAAAATTTGTGTTTAACAATGGAGCTTGTATATTCTTCTCTGAAAACCCCTTATCATCATCTTTTTCTAATGTTTGAATTATAGCCCACTTTCGATTTAAACTTTTGTTATGTGATTGTGATGGTTGGTTACATGGTCTGGTGCTCCTACTTGGACCAAAATTATCATCCATAATGTCTTTAAGTTGTTTCCAAGTTAGTCCAACGGCGTTCTACTTTCTCTCTCGCTTGTACTCAGAGCGCAACTTTTTTTTATTTTGTGCATTCAGATATTTGGGGTCCTTACATGTTACCCAGTGTCTTTGGCTATCACAGCTTGCATACTTGAGTGTCGCGAGCACCATAATCAGGAGGTTGCTT
Organism: Platanthera zijinensis; assembly: GCA_039513925.1. Taxonomy (NCBI): domain Eukaryota; kingdom Viridiplantae; phylum Streptophyta; class Magnoliopsida; order Asparagales; family Orchidaceae; genus Platanthera; species Platanthera zijinensis. The sequence continues at coordinate 232,726,543 of CM077080.1, forward strand.
CATATAGACTAACGAATCTTATATCGACCATAGTGTCGTCATGTTAGTGATTCAACAATATCCAATAATATCACCATCAGGTGGGTTGGGAACAAGGGTCCAAGTACCTTGTGATGTTAAAGCAGAGATCTCATCCTTGGTTGCTTTTCAGCGACGAGGTATACAAAGAGCTTTACTATATGTTGAAGGGATAGTAGTTGCAGATAATGCCAAGGGGAACCAGCTGCAAGAAAGACTGAGATTTGCATAAGAAATCACATTAGTAGTAGGATGTTCAGTACACATCCATACTCCTATTCTTAGAGCAATGAAAGCATCTTGGACTAAGTCCTCTGATGTGATTGAACCTTTCTAAGAGGAGAAAGCTAGCCTAGAAGCTACCATGCAGGTAGCTGGAGTGGAAGGGGCAGTAAACTTGTGAAGAGTAAGACGTATTTCATATTGACAAGGAAAAAGGTAGGACATGAGGATGAGGCATTTTCTCAGGAAGTTGTGCAAGAGATTCCACATCACGTGGAGGAGCATGAGTGATGCAAAGAGATGACACATACGCTGATGGAGAGGAGGTGGGAGTGGGAGATATGGGAGGTAAGATGTTTAAAAAATGGAATTTGATGTACTTGGAGAAGTAAGGAGTTGTCTCAAAGAAAGCGACATCTGCAGAGACATACCGACGTTTAGTAATTGGGTCAATGCAACGTAACCCATTTGAGTAGCAGAGTACAACAACGCTCAAGCATTTATCCCACTATAATGGGCATTTGAGTAACGGAGTATCCCATGAAAATACATTTGGTGGTGCGATTGGAAAGCTTGTCAAGGCTAGATGCTGGAGTGTGAATGAAAGGAAGTGCAACCAGAACACGATTGAGGACAAAATTTGTGTCATAAGGATGAATAATAAGAAATGGTGTTTTTCCGTGAAGAGTAGAAAATGACATACGATTAATTAGAAAACGTCAAATGAGAACGATATGGCCCCGATGTCATTCATCTAACATAATAAAGTGTGAGTAACATCGAGAAGATATCGATTTTTTTTCTTGACTACCCCATTTTATTGTGATGTATGCACACAACTGGTCAGATGAATGATGACATGAGAATTATAAAAACAGAGAATTGGTGACTTATATATTCTTTGGCATTATCTGTACGTAGAATTTTTAAAGCAATAACAAAGCAGATTGTTAAAGGCAAACCAAATTTGGATATACGCAAACCATTGTTAATGACAAACCATTTATTTTGAAAAATACTCTGTGCAAACCAAATTATTAACCACAAATCAAAATTGTTAACAACAAACCAACGCTACAAATTACATAATCAAATGTTTAAGACAAAAAATCATTTCATGAGAAGTCTAACGCAACAGTTCGACAAAATAACACATTTATAACATAGAAACACCAAATTTATGACATTTAATACATGGTAACTGTCACATCAAATTCAATGAAAACCTGTAAAAATTTAAAGATTTTTATTACCAAACAACACCTACAAAATTCATAAACCTGATTAATTTAAATTTCAGAGGTCAACCGTGAAAGTATGAACAACAAGAATCAACTTCATTTATTACAGCAAACAATACACTTGTGTTTCCTCATCTTCATAAACTACAATAGGGCATAAGAGGTTAGAAATTAACCATTCAGCATCATTATCTAATTACAGCACAAAAACAAAAACGAAAATAAAGAACAAAAAAGCCAACGTGTAGAATCCATATGCATAATCTAAAACGAAAAATTAGCTTCTCAATATGCTGAAGATGAAAGAAGAAAATATATATTAAAGAATCAAGATGCAGAATCAAAACGAAAATGAAGATGAAAACCTGTAAAAATTTAAAGATTTTTATTACCAAACAACACCTACAAAATTCATAAGCCTGATTAATTTAAATTTCAGAGGTCAACCGTGAAAGTATGAACAACAAGAATCAACTTCATTTATTACAGCAAACAATACACTTGTGTTTTCTCATCTTCATAAACTACAATAGGGCATAAGAGGCTAGAAATCAACCATTCAACATCATTATCTAATTACAACACAAAAACAAAAACAAAAATAAAGAACAAAAAAACCAACGTGTAGAATCCATATGCAGAATTTAAATCGAAAAATTAGCTTCTCAATATGCTGAAGATGAAAGAAGAAAGTATATATTAAAGAATCAAGATTCAGAATCAAAACGAAAATGAAGAGAAGAGGTGGCGCACCTTCAAAATCAACGAAAAAAAACCGCTGTCCGCGATGGGAGAGGCAACGAAAACAAAGAACCAACGTGTGCACCTTCAAAATCGTCTGGCTGTTGTACGTCGAACCACTCATCAGAAGCCTTGCAACCTACCGGCAACGGGAGAGACAGTGATAGAGGGGCCAGGAAATGTGGCAAGAGAGGCGGCAAAAGGGGCGACGAGAGAGGCAACGACAGAGAGGTCAGGAGATGCAGCGGGAGCGGCGGTGAATTTGGTTTGCGTATATCCAAATTGGTTTGCGTAGAAAATAACCAACAGAAAAAAATGGACCTGATTTTAAGATTTTGGTTTGCGTATATCCAAATTGGGTTTGCCTTTAACAATTCCCATAACAAATTGGTTGCGATTTTCATTATAAATTTTTTGAAAAAATGAAAAAAAGTTTAAATTGTTCTTTTAGAAGGCCCCACCCAAGCATATGTGGAGTAGTCATTGATAGAAGTAGCAAAATGCATGCATCCTCAACCGACAGATTTAGGTTTCATTTGTTTGGGCGTTTCGTTGCTCCGTTTTAAGCAAACGCCGTCGGAAGGAGGAAAAACAAATAAACCTCCGGCAGCGTTTGCTCCGTTTCCACCCGCCCCCCTTGAGAAACGCCCCCAAAAAGCTCCGTTTGGAGCAGCCACCTCCCCCCTCCGGTTCGAACACTCCGTTTCCACCCGCCGGATCGACCCGCCACCGCCGAACCAAATGAAGCCTTAGAGGGACTTGAACCCAAACATCAAAATGAACAAGATCAAAAGGTCATACAGATCTCTTAAATAGTTTGATAGGAAAATTAGTTTGGCGGTGCTTGTCATATTGATAGGCTTCACTTCCTAGGATAGACTTAATGATACACTGCAGTTATATCGAGATCAAAGGATGAAATTTGCATTGCATTAAATAACATAAAAATACAGTCGAGAAATAAGTTCTCGCCAAGCATTTGGAGGCTGGGTCCTCCTTGACAATTCACTCTCCAAGAGAGCCAAAACCTAAAAGTCCAAAAAGATGCTCATATATGGATACTCCTACTCTTATATATATAGGCGAGTGGGGAATTACGAAGTGCAATAATGCTCGTGGGCTACATAGACTAATATTGGCATGTGGCGGATTGCATCGTATCAACATGTCCCGCCCGAAAAATGACCTTGTCCTAAAGGTCGAAGGCTCAAGGGGTCGTTAGAAAGTGTCAGCGGATTAAATTCCCCGTAGTCCGGATCAATATCTTCAGATCCCAGCAACACACAGATTTCTGGGAGAGCAAACGTGGGTTGGAGAGAAGGGTTGCTCGTAGCAAAAGCAGTAACCTTTTGCATTGCATTAAACAACATAAAGATACAATTGAGAAATAAGTTCTCGCCAAGCATCTGGAGGCTGGGTCCTCCTTGACAATCCACTCTCCATGAGAGCCAAAACCTAGAAGTCCAAAAAGATGCTCATATATGGATACTACCACTCATATATATAGGCGAGTGGGGAATTACAAAGTGCAATAATGCTCGTGGGCTACATAGATTAATATCGGCGTGTGGCAGACTGCATCGTATCAATACGCCCCACCCCAAAAATGACCTTGTCCTAAATGTCGAAGGCCGAATGGGTCGTTAGAAAGTGTCAGCGGATTAAATTTCCCGTAGTCCGGATCAGTATCTTCAGATCTCAGCAACACACATAGATTTTTGAGAGAGCAAACGTGGGTTGGAGAGAAGGGTTGCTTGCAGCGAAAGCAGTAACCTTTGTGACGAAGTTCGGCTTGTTGTTGGTAAGTCAAACAATGGGGCCGTCGAGGGGCCTGCGGAGGTGGGATCAGTAGCTGGGGCCCAGGAGGGGGTAGATGGTCCACGTGGGGAAGATGTGGCAGTAGTAGTGGCCACGGTTGTTGGGGCAGTTGGGTCGAGGAGGATGGTGGAGATGGGTAGAGTTCCTCGTCGTGATACCTAGCCTGCTCCATTGCGCGGGAAAGAGTAGACGGGTTGTGGATCCAAAGGCGCGCATGGAGGTTGGGGTGCAGGCCCGCTAGAAAATAACACAAGTAGTGGTCGGGGGCCAGGCCGGGAACTTGCGTAGCAACCACGATGAATTCGTCGATGTCGGTGGCCACAGAGTCAGACTGGCAAATAGAGTTGAGACACTCAAAGGCATTACCTGCTTGGCAGTTGTCGTAGTGTCGGAGGAGTACCGCCTTCAATGTGGCCCAGGGAATGTCAGGTACCTGCTGGCGCATCCAACACACCCAATGGAGCGCCGAGTCCTCTGTATGGATAGTAGCGAGAGGGTCCTTTGGTTGGCGGGGGTGGACTGTTGGTCGAAGCACGATGAAGTTGACCGACACTTCATTAAAGAAAATATTGTGAAAGAGATTGTATGTACCCCTTTCGTTCACTCAGAGGGACAATTTGCTGATTTCCTCATCAAGGCATCGAGTGAAAACACATTTGTATTGATTATTAGCAAGTTGGGCACGAAGAACATTACATGCCCAACTTGATGGGGAGTGTTAGAACTAATGTTTTTTTTTTATAGTTTATTTTGTTTTCTCATGTATTACCCTTTCTCTATATAGAGGACTTTTATTATTCGTGGTAATAAAATTTTTTTGGAGTCCCGTTTTGACAGTCATGAACTTTTATAGCTATGTTGATTTTTGCAGTTGTAACTTATCACTCTCTCATCTACTATGATTTTCTATTCAAATTCGATAGGGAATACAAATCATTTTGAACTATTTACAAAAAGTCAAATGCATTTCTCTTTCTTCTTTTTCCATTTTTCTCACAATTGTCTCTAACCATAGTTGGGTAACTCCCATTGTTTATTACTTTATTACCCTGCCCTTTAAGTTCTGTCAGACATTTTTTTCATCAGCATCCATTTTGGCAATCCTCTTCGTGCATATAATACAAATAAAGAGCCAGTACAGACAGAGTGCTATTTTCCTTCATTTATTTTCTTCCTTTTCATCTTATCTAGTTAAACTCTCTGTAATTTCTTGCTATCAAGCTCTGATTTTGGTGTGAGGATTGCTTAGATGGTCTGTTGGACCATTATCCTAGTTTATGTTAATCAAAGTTAGTTTATCATTTCCCCTTTACAACCCACATTGAAGCCACTGAATCTCTATGTTAATCTTGGCTAAAATGAAGTAATAAACTACTTTCAAGAAGTAACATCTGAACTATATTTCTTAGTTTCTCACATTTTCTACTCATATTCACAGTCAAGTTAAATGCCAACCGTGTCGTGATTGGAACCTTGCGCGGATTTGACCAATTCATGAACCTTGTGATCGATAACACACTGGAACTCAACGGCAACGAGAAGAATGACATAGGAATGGTGGTATGTAGCTTCGCTTTTACTTATTTTCTTTAAGGGCTATTTACTGGGACCTCCCCTCTAACTCCACATAATGACAGTGGTCTTCACCCCTAATTTTACACTGTTAACATAAATATAAAAGGGCCAGCCCGGTGCACAAAGGCATCTCCGTGCAGCGAGAGTCTGTTGAAGGGTCCCACCACAAGGGTGAAATGTGGGAAAACCTTACCATGCATTTTTGCAAGAGACTGTTTCCAGGACTCAAACCCGTGACCTCAAGGTCACAAGGCAACATCTCAACGAGTGCTAAGGCTCCCCTTCTATTGTTAACATAAATATACAAAATAAATTTTTTTACGTTTATGTTAACAGTATAATCTTAGAATGGAGGTTTTGGTACTTCTGAAAGATATAGGGGGAGGTTCTTATAATTATGCAGAGTTAGACCCTATCAAGAATTCTTACTCAGTTCATTCTCTTGACTGTCTTGAGACAAGCAGGTCATCAGGGGAAACAGTGTGGTCATGATAGAAGCCCTCGAGCCGGTCAGCCGGTCTTCATAGTATTAGTCCCCTTTCCCTCAAATTTCCCGTGGCAACTATATTTCTGTGCCTCGAATACACATCTTCCTTGTGATTGTCGGCTAGTCAAACTATACGAACGATGATTTCGTCTCGCTTGTTCTTATTGTGGCGAACTTCTCTCTTATCTTAAGAATATTTTAGCCTCAAAGGTGCTTGTTAAGATTTCATTTCCTTTTGTGGTAGAGTGTTATGTTTGCAATATAATATTAAATCTATGTTAGAATTCTTAATCTTATTGATTTAAACTATATTTTTCTTGATAAATGACTATGTAAAGTAGATCTGCAGTCCATCATCTCTTATGGGAGCTGAAATTAGACATTCAAATTTCTTACACCCTGTGTGAAGTCTGAGAAGAATCAATTTTCATCATCCTTCACCATATTTCTAGTTATTTTTTTACATTTTTTAAATATTTACGTGGTTAAGTCACGCCATTTGGTTCGCGGAAAAGCGCATTCTGTTGAGGTATTAACATATTCATGTTCTGGTTGATGATAGACCGCTGTCGTTCGAGAAACCCCCGGAACTAATGATTCGGTATTTGTGCCTCGATTTTGGTCTCCATGAACATTGTGCCCTGGATCTTATGCTTACAAATGTTAGCCCCATTACATTCAAAGTCCAGCCAAATATCATTTAAATTAATCATGTGGTTTTATTCTCATAGCTATTGCTGTTTTGCTGTTTCTCAAAGGTATTTTCAAGTCTTTTTGAAAAACAACTAGCAGTCCCTGATTTCAAAAAGCTGAAAGGAACTTTTCTTGTTTTTCTGCTTCTCTTCTTGGAGCTCCTTCGCCCATGGTTTCTCCTACCATTTTTTCGGACATCTCTTATTCTATCACTGGTTTCCCTCCACCGCCAAAGTTGTCCCAAACAAAGTCTTTTTAATCTTTATATTTTGAAAATCTTGTTCAACATAACAAGTGAGTTACTTGTTTCCTCCAATGATGATCTATCATCAATCAAACCAAACCATGAATACTATATAATATCTTAACCGAATGAGCATTTTTCTTGAATCGAATTTTAAATTATTTGCAAGATCAATAACACGTTAATTATCGTGTTTCCGTGATAACTTGTATTCTGTTGTTATTTTAAAATGGAGCATGAGGCTTTGTTTGATGTCAGATGAAATGAATTTAATTTAAACAATGCTTCATCCATGTTTAGTTTAGTAGAGTAGAAATTGAGAAGAAATTTTCAACAGTTTATGTAAACAATGCTCTGTTTTCTTCTGTTGGTTTCATTAGGGATTGTATACCAAACCAATGAAGGGAATTTGAAATTAAAAAAAAAACAATTATCTGCATTCCTAAGGCTCCTGTTGGCGTGACGTTTTTTTCCCGTGAGTTTGAACAAAAACATTACTGTCATAGAATGTATGTTTGACATGATAACGGTTATGAAAAGAAAACTAGTTTTGAACATATAAGTGAATGATGTCTTAGATGCGGTCGGGTGTTCACGAATGACTGTTCATAACCACCGAGTTTATGACTGCCATCGTCGGCGATGGAGGTCGTTGCTACATCGGTAACGGAGAAGGTAGTGTGCTTCGTCGCCGATGGAGAAGGCCGCGAAGGCGGAAAGTTGTAAAGGAGCAAAGTGATTTCTAAAAAAGGATCATGGAAGGTTACCCATGTGGGAAAATAGGAGAGAAACATGATTTCGGAGTTGTAAAGGAGGAAAGTAATTTCTAAAAAAGGATCATGGAAGGTTACCCACATCGGGAAAATTGGAGAGAAGCATGATTTGGGAGCGGTAGATTTTCCTACTGCTATCTCTAAAATCCTTATTTGGCACGACGCTTCGAAATTTGAGGACACACCACTCATATATCTCCGAGTCAAACAGAGCCTAAATCAATTTAACTAACCTATATTTTACATTGGAATCAAACATGAAGTAGAAATTATCATATATATATATATATATATACACTAGTGACAGGCACGGGCCTTCGGCCCTGTGGGCATTCGACGGGGGTGCGACATTTGCCGGTGGTGCGACATTTGTCGTGGGCGGCGACATTTGTCGTGGGCGGCGACATTTGTCGTTGACACAGGGCTCCACCCCTATGACCATGCGTGATAGTACTCGGCCGGCGACGGCGGGCTTCGCCCGCCCCCGACGGGTCGGTGCGGGTTGCGCCCGCATTAAGGCGGGTTGCACCCGCATCAAAGCGAACTGCGCCCGCAACATATACATATGAGTACTCAAAAGACCGTAAAAAATATACATAAATATTACAATTTTTATTTTGTAAAACAATATACGTTTTGACCTAAAAATATTAATTTTGATTTTAATAAAGTTGATTGTTTTAATGTCATCTCCTCGAAAATATCACTGATATGCCTAATGACAATCTTTTTTGAATAGACTGCTGACATGCCTAATGACAACCTACCATAGTAGGTGTAGGAGTTCTACTAATTTTTTTTTTGATTTTAAATGAATTTTCATCGTTACTTCTAATTTTTTGATGGTGTAATTACTTGAATGAACATTGTATTTTATTTTTTTGAAATAGATTATAATATATGTCAAGTCATTAAAATATAAAAATGAGCTCGTTCTCGATGCGTCGCTGCGGGCTTCGCCCGCAATCAAGCGGGCTTCGCCCCAACCAAGCGGGCTTCGCCGCAACCAAGCGGGCTTCGCCCGCAACCAAGCGGGCTTCGCCCGCAACCAAGCGGGCCTTCGCCCGCAACCAAGCGGGCCTTCGCCCGCAACCAAGCGGGCCTTCGCCCGCAACCAAGCGGGCCTTCGCCCGCAACCAAGCGGGCCTTCGCCGGCAACCAAGCGGGCCTTCGCCCGCAACCAAGCGGGCCTTCGCCCGCAACCAAGCGGGCCTTCGCCCGCAACCAAGCGGGCCTTCGCCCGCAACCAAGCGGGCCTTCGCCCGCAACCAAGCGGGCCTTCGCCCGCTTGACATTCCGGCGGGCTTCGCCCGCTTGACATTCCGGCGGGCTTCGCCCCGCCCCACGACAGTTAAAAATTTTTATTTTTCTGATTTTAAGAATTATTTAATTTTCAAAATTTTAAAATTAATATTCAAAAATAAATACAAAAAAAAGAAATCGGGCCGGCCAGGGCCGCCGCTTCCGCCCACAGTCGCTGACGGCCTGCCCAACGCCCACCAGCGGGTTCGTTTGCCTCCGACGAACCCGCCGGGGGTTAGCTGGCGGCGAGCGGGCAGGGCCACCGGCGGCGAGCGGGCAGGGCCACCGCCGGCGGGTTCGTCTGCCTCCGCCGGTGGCCCTGCCTGTGAAGCTCCAGAATTGGGTCTCACGGGCAGGGCCCGCCGGCGGTGGCCCTGCTCGCTCGCCGCCGGACAACTCCCGACGGGTTCGCCGGAGGCAGGAGAACCCGCCGGTGGGCGCCGGGCAGGCCGACGGCGGCAGAGGAGGCCGCGGAAGTGCGGAAGGCGGAAGCGGGGGCATCGAGATTTCTGGTGAAGTGAACAGTGCCACTGTTGGTGATTTGGTTATTGGCAGACCTAATTTAATGAATCCAATGGCCAGATTTTGATGGAGCTTGATCTGACGAACATGATTCAGCTGGTGGTGTGATTGAAGAATGATATATTGGTTTATATGATATATATATATATATATACACACACACACACACACACACAAGTGATAGACACGGGCCTTCGGCCCTGGGGGCATTCGGCGGGGGTGCGACAATCGGCGGGGTTCGACATTCGGCGTGGTGTGACATTTGTCGAGATGCGACATTTGTCGTGGGCGGCGACATTTGTCGTGGGCGGCGACATTTGTCGTGCGCGGCGACATTTGTCGTGCGCGGCGACATTTGTCGTGCGCGGCGACATTTGTCGTGCGCGGCGACATTTGTCGTGGACAGTACCCACCCCTATTGCCTCGCGTGACAGTACCCGCTTGCTCCCGGCGGGCTCCGGCCGCTCCCGGCGGGCTCCGGCCGCTCCCGGCGGGCTCCGGCCGCTCCCGGCGGGCTCCGGCCGCTCCCGGCGGGCTCCGCCCGCTCCGCAACATATACATATGGGTACTCAAAATGACCGTAAAAAATATAAATCAAGAATACAATTTTTATTTTGTAAAACAAATTATATTTTAACGTTAAAACATTAATTTTTCTCTTGCTATTCCTAGCTAGAGACAATAAGTTTAGGGTATCTAGTGTTTTTATTTTTTTTATTTTAATATTGTAAAATTATGTAATTACCTAAAAGGACATTGTCTTTATAATATACTAATATAAAGTTTGGTATAATTGTGTAATTATGAATACAACTATAAGGGTAATATAGGGACATCAGACAATGTTTCACCAAAGAATAGTTTTCGTATATTAGTATATATATATCTATATCTATATCTATATCTATATCTATATCTATATCTATCTATATTATATTAAAAAAAAGTATGGTGACAAGGTAAATAAGACATCCATGACAAAGTAAATAAGACAGTGGATCAATCTCCACCGTTGGATCAAGATAATCAGATTTGCGAATATATTAATTTTTAATATTTTATAATAATATCTATATCTATACTATATTAAAAAGAAGTATGGTGACATGGTAAATAAGACATCCATGACAAGATAAATAAGACATTTGATCAATCTCCACCGTTTGATCTCAGATCTACGAATATATTAATTTTTAATAATTTGAAATAATAATAATAATAATAATAATAATAATAAAATATGTGTTTAATTAAAAAATAATTAACAAAAATTATATATTTTATTTTAAATAAAAAATTTAAAAAATACACGAGTAAAAAACGTTAGGGACGTGCGAAGCCCGCCGCCATTGGCCGGATACTGTCGCGCGGGGCACGAGAGTCGGAGACCCGTGCCTATCACTTGTGTGTGTGTGTGTATATATATATATATTTATTACATTCGAATCACACTTGGAGATTGACTTGGAGATTGCAATTAACCATTTTTTATGCAGAGAAATTATAAAACCGAAACACACCACATAATTTTGGTGTGATGTGGTTTTGCTCGGGCCAAAATCGTACCTTTGCGGTGGGAAAATTTTTAGGTGGGTTATGCGCATATCAAAGATATACACATAGCTTATCAGCCATCGGATTACGCATCTGACGACCCACCTTATAGCCCTTTTAAAAAAAAGATCCGACCGGATTTTAACTTTTCGGTCGGATATTATTTTTTAAATCACTTTTTAATACAAAAAAATCTTAAAATATTTGTAAAAATATTTTAATTAAGATTTTATAATTTTTTTCATCCAAAAAATATAAATATCAAATTTAAAAATACATTTTTAGATAAGCTATGTTTATATCTTTGACATGCACATAATCCACCTAAAATTTTTCCCTAGTGGTGTGGTTGCGATTTTGGCCAAAACCGCACCAGACACACCCTAGCAGCACTTCACCGGGGATTTCTGGAAGGTTAAGGCTCCATTTGTTTGGGCGTTTCGTTGCTCCGTTTTGAGCAAACGCCGCCGGAAGGAGGAAAAACAAATGAACCTCCGGCGGCATTTGCTCCGTTTCCACCCGCCCCCCTTGAGAAACGCCCTCAAAAAGCTCCGTTTGGAGCAGCCACCTCCCCCCTCCGGTTCGAACTAGAGCTGTCACGGTTCCGGTTCGGTTCCGGTTCTACCAAAACCATGAACCGAACCGTTAAGGTAACGGTTCTTCAAATTAGAACCAAAACCTTATTTGATTTGACCGGTTCCGGTTCCGGTTCCGGTTCCAAAATATTTTTTAGAACCATAGAGCCTGCGGTTCCGGTTCCGGTTCACTAAGAACCAAAACCAAATTTTTTATTGGCGGTTCGGTCTGGTTCTTTGCGGTTCCGGTTCGGTTCCGGTTCAGTCATATTTGTCGATTAATGTCTGCTTGTTTTCCATGATAATTTTATATTATTATTATTAGTAGTAGGATTACTAGCTCTGATTTCTAGCTCTGATTTCTATATTTTATGTTAACAATCAACACACTTGTCAAAAAAGATGCATATTTAACTGTCAAGCTCATTTTGCATGGAAATGAACTATAATAATCTAATACTTACAAATAATATTTATGCAAATTATGATTTTCCAGTACTCACTTTTCATTTAAATATTTATGCAAAAAAGAGGCCAAACTATGCCTAGTAATTATGAAGAAAGAGCAAAATTCAAATTATAATAATCCAGATACAAATAAACAACCATTGAATGATTAGAAGTTCATGCTAATTCACATTGATTTATGTTCAAAAAGCTTAAGAGATGGAGGTATGAAAATCCAATAACTGGATATAATGTTCTTTATCAACAAGAATAGACATTGGACTTTGTTAAGTGAACTTTCTCAATAGGCCTTCCAACCAAGCATCAAAAGTATACTTAAATGATTGAAAGATTTGTACATGAAAAACATTGACTAAGATCCTATGAATAACAAGAACGAGCAATTAGATGCATCCATAATAAATCAATCACCTTATGTAAGAAAACTTCAAAAAGCTTTTCAAAACTATTGAAATATGCTGCAAGTATATCTTCCCTTCAAAGTTGATGGGAAACAGAAGTCATCTCTTGTAGTGCAGCATTTAAAGACGATGTTGGTTTATTATTATCCAGGTTCAAACCTACACCTGCATAAATTAAAATGATTACTTTGACACACCACCACTTTCATACACATATATAGGCTTTTACAGCCAAGGATTATGATTTAATTTATAAGTATTTACTTCAGAAAGTTGAGAACAACTAACAGTGAAGAGCTTATATGGACTTAAAGAACAGACCATTTACCTGCACTAATATTGAACTTCTTAGATGTGTACGTGGAGGTGCAGAGAATGCCTCCCACTTTAAGCCCATTTAGATAAAGATCATTAGGCCACTTTATTCTAACATCTATTTGAGGTAGTCCCTGCAAATTAATTGAGCCTGTTCAGATCATAGCTTGAAGTTTTACAATTCATGGAAAAAAAGAAACCGCCAATCCCTACAACGAAGAAGTCCATATCTAAAAACAGGAAAAAAAGAAACTGCCAATCCCTACAACGAAGAAGTCCATATCTAAAAAGCAGGAAAAAAAAGAAACCGCTAATACTCACTTATCTAGTAGTGTATAAAGAACCATATCTATAACAAAACGGTACAAAAAAGAAGAAAGTATCCACATTACTGGAGGAACAAGATCCAAATATAAGATAAACTAATTCTAACTTCCAAGCAAGTCCTCCACAAACTAAGAACAAAAAATTAGTCAGAAATAAATCTACCAATAAAGTTTATTATTATAGAAAAAGCTAGTGTGCAAGAAAACTAACACTAAATAATGCAATACAAAAAAAGTAACATCATTAAATTGAACTCACGGCCATATGACAAAAAACCCAACAAAAGGAGATATAGACAGTTGCGTAAAGCTATCCATGCATTTATCCAAGCAGAAGCATCAACAAAAGAAATCATCTGAAATCTGAGACAATAATGAAGCTTGTAAGAAGCAGAAGTAAAGATAATTCGATTACAAGTTAACTATGTAATTTAACTATAAAATAATATATTACCAAAAGATGTGGTTGAAGTACCTCGAATATGAATTTTATCAAACACTTTGAATGCAGTTTTTTGTTAGAAAATCATGGTGTTTCCTCCCAAAAAGTTCAACGTCTTCTCCTTTTATTTACTACACATATGAAGATTATTACTACTCACAAATTTCCAAAAGTAAAGAGATTGTTATTTATGAGTGCTCACATCTTTTCAATAATAATAAATTACCTCTAAAGTAGACTCATCAAGCTTGTCATCGCAACCTTCATCTATATTATAAGCATCAAAACGTATATCTTCACAATACAAAAAACTAGAAAGTAAGTAAATATAAAATTTTAATATAACAGTCTAGGTAAACTTAAATCACATTATGTAATTTACCATTTGACATTGATGGATTTGAAAATTTCTCCCTTAACCAATCTTGTAAGCAAATCAGTGCTTGGATGGTATAAGGTTTTAGACATGTACGTTTCTTTTGAATTACTCTAGAGCCTGTGCTAAATGCAGATTCTGAAGCCACAGTTGAAACAGGAATCGACAAAATATCGCGTGCCATTGCAGCTAATATTTGAAATTTGCTCTCATTAACTTCCCACCACTTCAGAATATCAAATATTGCATCATCCGGAGAAAACTAAAAAAATATAAATGCATTAAGTACATCAATTAAAATAAAACTCTATTAAAAGAAAACAAGAACATAAATTAACTATATACCGGTTCTTGTAAATAAATCTCCAGCTCGGTTTTTGATTCTTCTTCCTTCCTTGTTTCTGCTTTAAACTTTAAGAAATCATTCATACTTAAATCTTCATTAGAACTCACCAATGAAGATGACTCATCGCGAAAATCACTTGCAACACTATGATGTCTAGAAGAATTTACTTTTTCCTCATACCAATCAAATAATTTTGAAAGCTCGTCGAACACTGCTTTTACATACATTTGACTAGAATCATTATACACTTTAGTATAACAAAACGCCACAAAATCCAATTTTCTCCGCGGATCGAGTACAACAGCAATGGCTAACATCATAGAATAATTCTCCCAATATTGTGTAAATTTTTCCAACATAGCCACTTGCATTTTTGAGATAAGTATAGAATTCCAATTCTTTTTTAAATGCAGCTGAATCATGCAGACTTGAAAAAAATACAAATTAGCTGTTGGAGTTTTGATGACCGAGAAAATATTAGTTGAATCATCAAAAACTTTAAGAAAGTTGCATAATTCCTGAGCTATTGACCAATCATTTTCTGTAGGTGGATGCTTGAAACTCTCAATCAAATTGAACCTATAAAAAACATCTTTATGTTCTAAAGCCCTCTTTAACATATGATATGTGGAATTCCATCTCGTCACACAATCCAAAAGCAGCCCTCGATCACCCAACTTCAATTCAGTAAATACTTTTAAACGCTGTGGAGATGAAAGAACAAATTTAACCGCATCGCGAATTCGAACTATATTGTCATCTAGCTCCTTGAGGCCTTCCTTGACGATTAAATTTAAGATGTGTGCAGAACATCTAATATGAAAATATTTTCCAGCAAGCGGAAGAGATAATCGATAGCGCCCTTTCAGTGTAGATGCAACAATATTATTTGCTGACACATTATCTAATACAAGAGCACACAATTTATCTTCAATTCTCCATTCAGCTAAGCACTTCTCAATTGTCAAACTTAATATGATGCCAGTATGACGTTCATCAAGATGCAAAAAATTGATTATCTTTTTCTGGAGTTTCCAGTTTTCATCAATATAATGTGCAGTGATGCTCATATAACACATTGTTTGAATACTAGTCCATGTATCGGTAGTAAGACTAATACGTCCTTTTGATTTAAGAATTAAATCTTGAAGGATTTTCTTTTCTTTTCTATACAATTGTAAGATATCCTTCGTCTTTGCTGTTTTGTGATTTAGATTAAACTCTGGTTGAAGGTTTTGAATCATGATTCTAAAGGCCGAGTGATCCACAATAGAAAATGGAAGTTCACACATTACTATGCATCGAGTGATATCATCTCGGCTTTGCTCTTGATTAAATTTGAAAATTTTTAATTCATTTGAAGACTCATGACTACCTGATAATTGAGTTTGTGCCATCTGTTTTCTTTTGTAATGCAGACATGAGGAATTCAAATGCTTTCTAAGCGTAGAAGTTCCATTGGTTGATTTGTGAACGAAAACTTTCTGACAATGAAGACAAGTTGCCTTTGCATTTACTAAATCTTTGCTAAAATCCTTCTCCCATATTTCTGATCCTTTCCTTTTCTTACTGTTGGATGGAGTTGAACCTAGAGATGGAATTATAATATGCACACTTAAAATTCTAGAAATGAGGCTTTATTAAGTAAAAGAATATTACTCAAGATTAATACCTTGACTGGGTGCTACATCAGAGGCGGTCCCAATGTTCTCCATTTCACTCATCGCAAATCCTTTTTTAGTATCTTTACCAATAATAATACATATCCAGGACTGTCAAATAATAATACCTTATCCTCTCAAGTTGTTTTGTTGCAATAAACAATGATAACATATTTCAACCATCATCATAGTTCTTGACCAACATCTGCCAAGTAAAAAAAATGCTAAAAAAATCAATTTAAAGTAAGATAGGAACGATACAAATGAGACTTTTTGGATTACAAATGAAAGATGCGAAAAAATACATCTAAAGCATAAACAATAATTTCTCGATTAGCGGCAATAATTATTGAAAAAAATAACATTCATAATACATTAAAATGGAAACTCAAGAAGCATAAACAATAATTTCCATACAAACACAAAAGTAAGCCCAAGCTTTATATTTCCTGTCTAAATTAAATTAATGATTTATAAGCTATTATTTATCAAATAATTACTGCAATTAACATATATAATTGGCTAAATGATAGTGATTAAAAAATTAAGTATTTAGGTTAAGTTTAATCATCATCCGATCAGTTATATACACTTGGAATTCTCAGCTTTTTCTTCCTGTTCTTTTGTTTTAGTCACCGGGGCCGAAGGGGGCCAAGCAAACCAAATCAGTAAACCCTAAATTTTTTAATTTGAAAATTCTGGATAAGTGAGAGACAAAAGTCTCCTTCAAAAAGAAAAAAAAGAGGAAAGGCAGCAACGCCTGAGCTTAATCCATTTCTATTCTCCCTACTCTCTCGGCCCGCACATTAGATGTGTTGAAGATCGATTACTGACTTGTATTGATATTTTGCATTACAAACTTATCATAAATTAGCACATAATAACCACATACTTGACACAGAACTGCTGGAAGCCTGATTAGAAAAAGCAGAGGAATGAAAAAAAAGACCTTACCTTCATAGCCGAGCGGCCCGAGCTATGCTGAGAAGTTATCGGCGGTGGAGTTCAAAGAAACCAGCTGGAACTTGGAAGCCTGAAATCCCGCAATGAGATCAAAAAAAAAACAGAGCGGAAGTGCCTGCGAGCGGGAGAGGAGAGAAAAAAAAACAGTGCGGTGCTGGAAGCCTGAAAGTCTTCGGGAGAGAAGGAAGTGCTCAAGTGCAAGTATGCAACTGTGCATTACCGTGTTGTCCAAGTCCAACTCATGAGTCATGATGCTCTGCAGATGTGCTGAGTGCTATCTGATGTGAAGTATATGCAGTAGGAAAAAAGCTGATTTGATTTAACCAAAATGATGACTTTTAAATTTTTATTATAATTTTTAATATATTAATAAATAGTTAAATAATATTTTTTTATATTTTGAAGATAAATAAATTTTTTAGATTAAAATAATAATAATTAACGGGTTACGGTTCGGTTCTATGTCGGTTCGGTCCGGATCAGGTTAAGAAATTTTGAAACCGTTTGAAACTTGCCTATTGCGGTTCCGGTTCCGGTTCCGGTCCGGATAATAAAATGAAGGAACCACACCCGGACCATTGTTGTTTTCGGTTCCAAAATTCAAACCGGAACCCAAAGAATTCACGAACGGTTCGGTCCGGTTCTTTGCGGGTCCGGTTCGGTTCCGGTTCAACTTGCGGTTTTCGGTCTTAAGTGACAGCTCTAGTTCGAACACTCCGTTTCCACCCGCCGGATCGACCCGCCACCGCCGAACCAAATGAAGCCTAAGGCTCTGTTTGTTTAAGCGTTTCGCTGCTCCGTTTTGGGCAAACGCCGCCGGAAGGAGGGTAAACAAATGAACCTCCGACGGCGTTTGCTCCGTTTCCACCCGCCCGCCTTGAGAAAAGCCCCAAAAAGCTCCGTTTGGAGCAGCCACCTCCCCCCTCCGGTTCGAACACTCCGTTTTCACCCGCCGGATCGACCCGCCACCGCCGAACCAAATGAGGCCTAAGACTCTGTTTGGGATTCCGGCTAGACTGAAACAACGGAAACTTGTTTGGTAAGTTATCCGGAAGTCCAGCTGAGGAGGCCGGCGAGAAAGGGGAGCAAATCGTCCATTCCCTCTCTCCTCCCGGGCGTGCCACGGTATTCTGTTCCCAAACAGAGCCTAACTTTCAGCCGTTCGATTTGATATCGAATTGCATACTTAAGATTTCGATTACCGCACTTCGTCTCACTCCTAGGGTTTCGCAGAAAAACCGAGAGAGCAGCGCTGGCCGTTGGGTGATCGCCGTACATAGCCCTTCTTCGATCTTCCAACCATGGCAACCCAGATGAGCAAGAAGCGCAAGGTTAGATGCAACGTTTTCGTAATCTCAGCTTCTCAGCTTCTAATCGAACATCTGTTCCTATCAGTTCGTCGCTGACGGCGTTTTCTTCGCGGAGCTAAACGAGGTCTTGACGCGAGAGCTTGCTGAGGATGGATACTCCGGCGTGGAGGTTAGGGTTACTCCCATGAGGACGGAAATCATCATACGGGCCACCCGCACCCAAAATGTCCTCGGTGAGTTCCCCTTTACTCATTTCTTCATCTTCTTTTTCTCACGGTTTGTTATTTCATCAGTTAATACTGTTTTGATCTACCATTTTAGGCGAGAAAGGGAGACGGATTAGGGAGCTGACTTCCGTCGTGCAGAAACGATTCAAATTTCCGGAGAACAGCGTTGAGCTTTATGCCGAGAAGGTTAACAATAGGGGTCTCTGCGCTATTGCCCAGGCCGAGTCTCTCCGTTACAAGCTTCTTGGAGGGCTTGCTGTTCGGAGGTTTGGTTTTGTTGAGCTGATCTTGGTTTCAAATATTTTCTTGATCTCATTAAATTTGTTATGATTCTGTTTAGCCTAGTAGTTACAATTGATATTTGAATGCTGTTTTTATTCTCTGAGAATGTTAAGATGCTAATGGATCACTGGATCTTACGAACTAATATCGATCACAATTGGAAAACTCAATGACCAAATTCAATAAGATGAAGTAATTGGATTACAAACGACGAACAAGACAAGGATTACACAAGAAATAGAAAAAACACTGGCAATCCTAAGGTAGGTGTCGCTGAACAGATCACTCCACTATCACTCTCTGGAATGAGAGCACATCAGCAGAATTGAGACTCACAAGTTTTTGCATACTCATCTACAGCTTCCGCCCTTTATTTACCCAAAACAAAAGTTTCCCAAAAGACACAATTACCCCTCAGAGCATTAATATTACTCGAACTGCCCTCCCGGCAAACGATATTTCAAATTTTGCAGTAGCAGAGAATTACTTAAATAATTGAGAAGTTACAACAATGGCGAGAAACTTTTATGTGATACAGGGCTTTCGATTACTAGCATAACTAAATTGGGAAGATTAAAGAGAATTGCAAAAAATTAATGATAGAGATGAAAACAATGAATCATGGAGTTCCCGAAATTCATCGGTTTTAAAAACAGATGAATACTGACATTATAATTAATGAGTTGGAAAAGGCTTGAAAATTTGTTCGATTTAACTTGTGTCTTGATTCAGTGTTTTGGTCAAACCCATGTGAATTGGATTTTCTCTGGCTAACCAGATGGCATATCGCTTTAGTATGAAATATGATAGTAGTTGATTTGATGTTTACAATCATCAGTGTTTGTAGAAGATAAAATGATATATTGGTGTGATAAGTTTTTGAGTAGTTTTAATCACTTAGATGAAACAATGGGGGTGTGGGTGAGGGCATAAACTCTAGAGTTATGACTTCATGATTAAAATGAAAAAAAGTTTTTAATTAGTGTGAAATATAGTATTTCCATGCCATGGTAACTTTAATCTAAAATATATTGCTGCTTGCAATGTTACAGTCATGTATGGATTTTGTTTTGAGCAATAAGAGATCATTGCTAACCAAGTTAAAATGCGGGGCTAATGAGAATACATGAGTTGCTGATGACTATTTTTGAGAATCACTAGCATCACTTATTGAAAATAGAGTATAAATTCATGGGTCATAGAATGAGGGAGGAGAAGTGGTAGATCTAACATGCACATATGTTCTTAGCTTTTTACCTCATAATATTTAGTTATTTAATGCTGCATGCTAATCAACAATTGGAAAATAAGGTTCATAAAGATGCACACAAGTTGCTTGTACAAGGATGATAATGATGATGCAAGAAGTTAATTTAAATTCATTCAAGCCCTTGTACAACCTATTTATGCTATTAAACTTTTTTTCCCATACCAATTCAAATGTTATATTTTCATGCGATTAAACAATTGGAAATATGTTTCATAAAATTGCCAAAGTAGTTTGTACAAGGCTGATTGAAATGATGAAAAAAATTATTTTACACTCATTCAAGCTTGTGTACATATTTATATGTTATAAATTTCTATTTTCCGTACTAAATATGTTTGAAATTTAACATGAATGAATCTGATTAAAAACATGAGTGAATGAAAATAAGATTCATAAAGTCACCCAAGTAATTGGTATAAAGCAGATAGGTATGATGTAGTCATGTAGAAGATTATTTTAAACTCATTCAAGCTCTTGCACAAGAATATTTATGTTATAATTTTTTTTCCCACTTTGAAAAACTGATGTAGGCCAAGAGGGACAAATTGAATTTTTGCACGCAAATCACTTTCAACGTTTGAATTTCGATAAAGTTGTTAATTTTATTTGTTAATGCACTATAGAGTATGCATGAGTCGACCCATTTACCAGATCCGTACATCCACAAGTAAAAAAATCACAAACAATAACTTAAGAGTAAACAAAAAATTTAAACAACATGAATGTCCGAGGCAAGCTTGTACTTAATTAATTGGATGATTGGATTGCATAAAGCTGCACTAAATTAGATGGAGTAATCGATTTTAAGCGCAGTTTACCCGGGAATAAATAAGCTACAACTAGGAGTAAGTCGTTTCAAGCATAGCTCTACATAGATGGAAGGGTTGTTCTCACAAAGAGATTGTTGTTCGCGTGGGATGTCAGAGAGGACGACGCAAGCAATGACAACCCTATTCCGGCACGCGAAGAACAGACATGTCGCCGGAAGGGAGTTCTGAAGTTGACGGCGACCCGAGAAAGGAGATGCATAGTTGGAGCTAGACGTGTAAGGGAGGATGTCGGTCGATGTGGTTGACGTGATTTGTATCCTTCACAGAAGTCGGGTCACAGATCGTCGACCTGAGCGATGATGGATCCTTACTGGCGTCGTTGGGTAGGAAGATTGAGGGGAGTAGCCGCAGACATAGTGACCAATTTCGTTCGGGGAAGAAGGTCGAGAGCCTATTTGATGAGAATAATAACTTTTTGCCGGTTAATAGAAAAACAATTTGGAATTCATTTTTTCTATTTCTTTTTGATTTCTCTTAATAAAGAACCAAGATTTGCCTTCTTCTTTCACATGTAGTTTTTTAATAAAGAACCAAGATTTGCCTCCTTTATTATTTTATTTATTAAATAGGTATTTATTGATTTTTTTTACTGATGAATGATTTCTCTTATTGATTTCTCTTAATGAGGAATGATTTGAAAATCCTCGATTTATTGTCCAATTAACATTATGCGTTCTTTATTAAATTAGGCTTGCCTTTTTTGTCCTAACTACTTTAAATTACCAGACCTTTTATTCATGGTCTCATTAGGTGGTCAAATTGATGAGCCAAAAATTTCAAATACAAATTGGTGCACTGGAAGAGAAATGCATGCCATAAAATAAATAAATAATAAAAGATATATGACGTTTGATGGTATCATGCGTAAAATTATTAAATGCGAGATTTGCTCAGGCTCATATTAACGTATTCATTCGATGCATAAAATTATATTAAAAATTTAAAAGAATTGCATAAAATTATTGCTAATAAATTGCGAGTGAATTTTGAAAATTATAAAACAATGGTCGATCGTTATCGCCGGTAGTTATATTTTTCGGAAGGAAATTGAGTGTTTGGCTTATCGCTGAAATTGAGCGAATTGGACGCTCAATTCGCTAAAAGCACCCAAATGGCTGAAATTAAGCGAATTGGGCGCCCAATTGACTGAAATTGAGCGAATTTGGTGCCCAATTAGGTGAAATTAAGCGAATTTGACGCGCAATTCGCTGAAATTGAGCGAATTGGGCGCCTGATTCGCTGAATTTAAGCGATTTGAGCTCCCAATTCGCTGAATATCAGCGAATTGGGCGTCCGGTTTATTGAAATTGAGCGAATTAGATGCCAAGTTTTCCGAATTTCAGCGAATTGGGAGCCTTGATTTTCCATGAATTGGGCGCTCAATTCATTGGTTTTAATTTTTTTTATTTTTGCGCCTCACGTGCCCCAGACGCGCCCGCGCCTTGCGTCTAGGCTCCAGGGCCCCTTTGCGCCTCAATGTGTCTTGCACCTTTAATAACATAGCAACAAAGGAAGTTTTGTCCTTTTCAAGTTCAAAAACACATAAAATCAGATATTCCACATCACGTAGCACCGATGCCAACGCCTACCACTTAGGAGTTAAATCAGGTTCTTGTTATATGAGTGTTTCGCATTCGCCACGAGATCTGCTAGTGCTACTTGGATTCGTGGCAGGGACTAAACATTACTGATAGGCCTTATACTCGCACAACCGAGTTACAACGATGACACTTAGATCTCAACAGTGTCAGTATTTGCGAGTTCTTGCCGGGGTTGAGCTCTAGCAACTCCGAAGGAATTGATGCATCCTATGTCGCATCTAAAGACGCATAATACCATCATGCGTCATGTATTTTTATTTATTTATTTTATGCCATGCATTTCTCTTTCTGCGCACTAATTTGTATTTAGAATTTTTCGGCTTATCGGTTTGACCACCCGATGAGACCATTAATTAAAAGTTCGATAATTTTAAGTAGTTAGGAGGAAAAAAGTAAGCTTAATTTAATTAAGGATGCGTAATGTTAATTGGAGAATAAATCAAGGATATCAAAATCATTTCCCATTAAGAGAAATCATTCCTCATTAAATGACAAAAATATGGAAATACATATTTAGAATGAAATAAAATTTCGAAGGCCCAAATCTTGGTTCTCTATTAAAAGCTCCCTCTGAAAGAAGAAGACAAACAAAAAGAAATAAAGGAAATGATTTCTAAACCGTTTTCCTTTGTTAACCGACAAAAAGTTTCTGTTCTCCGCAAGTTGGCTCTCGATCGTCTTCCCCGAACAAAGGTGGTTAATGTTCCTGCGGTTACTCCCCTCAATATTCCTCCCCGATGGTGCCAGTGAGGGTCCTCCATCATCCCTCAGGTCGACGATCAATGCGCCGACTTTTGCGAATAAAACATATTTGTAGAAGAGATGAACTGATGAATACAAAGTATAATATTTTGCATTGACTTAAACAACAATTACAAGTTCATGTACACATATATAGGTGGTAGGAGTGATACCTTAACTACAAACCACAGTGCGGAACTAATCTATTTGTGAGATGAATTTCATAATGAGACAAGGCTTTCACACCGAACTACAAAACAAATATCAGCAAATTGTTTCATGAAAGTGTAGTATTTTTTTAAATAAATAAATCTAAGTTATTTTTTTTGATTTGATGCAAACTAGCTTATGCAGAGCTTTTTAAGGGCTTAATTTTCGGTATTTTTTTCAGTGTGAAATCTTGGATATTTGTAAATCAAATCCTCAACATTCTCTTTAGCTTGCAAAATTTGCATGAATGTTTTTGCGCGCGGTGTGATGTGGTGCTAAATCTTGGTTTGTTTTTGTTTTCTTTCGGATTATAAATATGCATGCTCCTAATCTTTGCCCCCCTCTCCATTATACAGGCTTTTAGCAGAGATCTATTGATGTGACCCTGTCGC
Source organism: Platanthera zijinensis (assembly GCA_039513925.1). Classification (NCBI taxonomy): domain Eukaryota; kingdom Viridiplantae; phylum Streptophyta; class Magnoliopsida; order Asparagales; family Orchidaceae; genus Platanthera; species Platanthera zijinensis. Next base: position 232,750,469 of record CM077080.1, read on the forward strand.
TAGCACTCTATTTCCATCTCGTTATTGTCATTTTTATTTGTTTACTGTCGCAACTACGTATTTTATCTTCCTGTCATTGTGCGAACTTTTGTTATTTTGGCCCGATGCGTGAAATTGACCACCTCGCGTGACCCTGAATGAATTGGTCCGGTTTGGAATTGGCGGGGAGGGTCGTCGCGTTTTGTTTGTTTGACGACATTTGCGGAAATTAAAAATTTAAAGCTATTATGTGTTATTTTATAAAATATTGATTGAGAGGGGGAGTGGGCCTATAAAAGCTATCACCCGGATGCCCTAAATTCTCGGTGGGGAGATTTTACTGAGAGCATTCTTGCCTCTCGTTGAAAAACCCGCCGTCAAGCTCACGCCGCCAGTCCGCGTCCAAATCTCGTCGTTGTGCTCCCGGGTACATTTCTCCGCCAGCTTTTCCTCCTCCCGAAGCTGCCTTCTCCCGTGAACCTCGCTTCCACCGTGAAATCTGAAGTCGCCTTCTCCTGTGAACCTTGCTTCCGTCGTGAAACCTGAAGCCTCCAACCTCCCGACAACCTTCACCACCCCCTATTGTGTTTCTTCCGTCCATCTCCTCCCCTCACAGCCACCAGCCCAAACATTCCCTCCATCCTTCCTCCAATCCCCACTGCTCTTCGCCCAAATCCACTGCACAGTCCACTGATTCCCTGTCCAATAAATACCAGCCCTATTTTCTCCTCCACCATCCTCAACCCTGTCACCGCCTGATTGCCGCTTTCCGCCTGCTGTGACTGCGCCGTGAAGGGCTCGGAAAGCTGCTGTCGGAACCCTCCCGGTGAGATCTTCCCTTTCTTCACCTCTCAATCTTCTGAATAGCAGTTTATTATGGTAATTTCAGCAAGTTTTTTTTGTCGCATCCAAGTGTAGCGCCCGCTTTCCCTAATCATTCGTAGCCGTTATTTTATTTTGTGTTAGTCTCTTGCTTCGTTTGTGATCTTGCCGCATTTATTTTAAAATCCTATAACTTTGGAAGATGAAAGCTGGTCTTTTCTGTTATTTGGTGGTGTGCCTATTCTAGCAAATTTAAAATTGTGCCAAGTGATTTTCCACTTAGATTTAAAGTTTACGAAGCCCATTTTTCATCATTTATTGAGCCAGGGTAAGGTGCTAAATGAAAAATACTAAGGCTATATGTGAATGCAAATGTTCGGCAAAATCAATCTGCAAAATAATATTTATAAACCGTACTGCTTGATTTTTCCACCATAGAATTAAAACATTTTAAACAAGACAACATAGAGAAGTGTAAATGTGCGAGAGTGCACGAGAATAAATACTACTAAAATTGAGAAATTACAAAGACAAAAACAATTGAAACAAGACTTATCAAACCGCTATCTCTACAAGTAGAGAACTAACACATGATCCACATGCAAAAAAAAGAATAACACACCTTGATTACCAACAACTATTAAGAGGGGATGGCTGGAGGCTCTTTGGGAGACTTGCCTAGGCTGGTATTAGGGCTCAATAGCAGTTTGGGGGCTGTCCAGCAATAGAAACAACAATCAGGGAGAATCTGGGTGGTGGCTTTCAACATTCGACAACTGAGGTTTGCTGTCCGAATGTCAAGACAGCAGCCGGGAAGTTGACGGGAAGTTGACGTGACAGTATGGATGGTGTGGGGGATAATGACAGTGGTCCAGAGTTTAATTTTTGTACTGTGGTGAGTGGTGACTGCACGGGACAGCAGGAATGATAATTCCTGCAGCTAGCGGGCTGACCGTAAGCGGGCTGGGTTTTTAGAGGAGTTGAGGGGGATGGAGGTATTTGTGGTTCCACGGGCAAGGGTGCAGGGGATGTGAGTTAGGACTGGGTCGGTTGGGAGTGGGCTTTAGGAGAGGTGGTCGTGAGCCTGCTGGTGAAGAAATGATGAGAGGGGAAAGGAATTATTTGTGAATCCACGTGAGGTAGGACTAAGGGGATGGGAAGGGATTAGTAGTGGAGATGAGGGAAGGGGCCAGGGGGCCGACCACCACAAATGGGGGAAAGTGGGGTTGGTTATCCTTAAAGTTAGGAATTAAATTCCTAAATTTTAGGAGAGTGGAAATATGGGATAGTGGGGAGTTATGGAGGTTATGCGGTAGTGGAGGTGGTGGCCGGAGGGGGGTGGCCGATGGTGGTCGCCGGAGACGTTTTCTGGCGATCGCTGGAAAATTCCAAATGTAGGGAAAATGTAGAGGTGTAAGTCGACCACCGGAGGTGGCCGGAGGAATACTCCGGTGTCCTCCGAAGGAGGCGATAGGGGGAAAATGGGCTGTCTTGGTGGAGATCTTTAGGGAGGAGGCTGTTTATGAGCAGGGAAGAAGGAGAGGACCCTTTGAAGGGGCCGGCTGTTGCTTGTGGGAGGAGGGAAAAATGATGGCTGCTGTACAAAAAGTGGTTGTTGCTGAAGGTGGAGGGTGGTGGGTGGCCGACTGCTATAGATGGAGGAGAGGTGGTGCTGTCTTGGGTTGTTGTAGATGGAGGGGTGGCGGAGGAATGAATTGGCCAGCCAACAACAGAGGGAAAATGGCTTGGCCGACCAAGGATAGGGAAGAAATTCCGAGCTTCACAACCGGAGTCGGCTTTGACATTGAAGTGATCAAGGGTTGGGCTTCTAGATTCTAATCTTCAATGCTCCTAATGAGAGCCCTCACCCTCTTTTTATAACTTTTCTAGGGAGCAATGAACGACTATGATTGGTCGACACTCCGACTCAAAAAATACAAAAATACAACTCAAAATAAAGTACAAGATACAAAAATACTATAAATGGTGTGCCACTCGAAATGAGCGGTCCCGATCGTCACTGCGCTCGAGGTCGCCGGGAGTAGACCCGAATGAGTCGGGCGGGCTGCTCCCCATCAACTCCCCCCATATTAGAATCATTCATCTCCATGGAATGAAGATGATCATAAAGTCGTCGTAGGGAGGGGGCGAGTCTCTCTAGCTTTGCATCTGATATCTAGGTATCATCGGTGAAGTGACAGTCCTGCCAATGGAACAAAAATGAACTCTGTCTGGCACGGGAACAGGCTCATGGGACAATCTCTGTAATGATGTCAAATGGGCTGGCGGTCGAAGAAGGAACTGTTAAGGACGACAGTCTTGCTGGTGACGGTGGGACTGCTGCGGACTGTGGAACTGCTGACGGTGACGGAATTGCTGACGATGACGGTACTGTTGCGGACGGTGGAGCTTCTTGTGACAATGGAACCGCTGCTGACGATGGAACTGCTGGTGACGATGGAACTGCTGAGGATGATGGAAATGCTAATGACTATGAAACTGTTGAAGGTGGAGCAGTACTCAACGAACGAGGTGCGGGAACGGGAGAAGCTGAATGATCTGCCAGATGGGCTTCTAGACTTCAATCTTCAATGCCCCTAATGAGAGCCCTCACCCTCTATTTATAACTTTTCTAGGGAGCAATGAACTGCTATGATTGGCCGTCGTTCCGACTAAAAAAAACAAAAATACAACTCAAAATAAAATACAATAAGAGACAAAAATACTATAAATGGACGGTCAAAATGAACAGTCCCTATCGTCTCTGCGCCCGAAGTCGCCAGGAGTAGATCCAAACGGGTCGGGCGGGCTGCTCCCCATCATCTATGTTTTCATTTGTTTCAAAAGTACACAAAACAGCTTCTATTTTGGAGTTTGTGATGACAATAGTATTCATAATCTTTTAAGCCCAAATGATATATTTTCTAATTTGATTTCTTTGAATGAATTATCAATGAGGAAAAATAGTAATTAGGCTATATATTCTTTTCAAGGAAGATTCCATTTTTATGGTATGTTAAATTAGTTAGATTTGTGTTTTCTAGTTTATGTAGGGCATTGCAGTCTGCAATCTATAGGGCTTGTAGCATAACCTTATGAAGAAAAATTATATTATGCCCCTCAATATTATTTAATATTCTCTAGGATGACCAAAGTATTCATAATCTTTTGAACGGAGTGTCACATGCTTCTCATCGAGTTATCGAGTTGTGTTTTTATCATCAATTCATCATGTTGTTTTTTTTAATTGTCGTCTTTTATTATCCTTTATTAATTGTTGGTAGTTAAGAGAATTATTAATTGTCATTTGTGTGGCTAGAAGTCGATTAAGAGTTTTGGGTTACGACTTCGGTTGATGAGGAGCGGAAGTTGGGGAAATTTAAACCCCTCGTGATGGGAATCCATCGAATCATGCACCTGGAGGGGTTCGCCGCAAGGCGGGACCCACATTCATTTATTTGCGCAGGAAGACTTGATCGGATCGCCGATCAAACTCCGCGGTTGCGTCTGGGACGTCTCCGCGAGTCAAAACACTATATTAGTTTATATTTTCTGTTTATTATTGATGTATTTTAAGGTCCGGACCCACCGACCAATCATAGCCGTTGATGGGGAAACCCTAGCTTTTCTTTTCTTATAAATAGGAGTCTAGAGGGCTGAAATGAACCATTGCAGAATTTGGAAAACACTCGTTCCCGGATTCCAGCGATCCCTCGCCGGTGCCGACGCCGTGGAACCTTAGGTGACGACTTCTAGGCCTCCGAACTCCTCCCCTAGGTAATCCCTACCCCCACCTTCATTTTCCACCCCTCCCTCCTACCCGGCCGCCGGCTGTCCCCTAAATCCCCTCACAAACCCGCTGGCCTACTGTCCCAGGTCCTCCGCCGCCGGTCCCAAACAATCCCACCGTCGGCCTCCTCCAAACCCCAACCCGCCACCACCACTCCCCCCCCCCTTCAAGTCGACCACCCCACTGCTGCCTTTCAGCCAGCCGACCACCCCACTGCTGCCTTTCAGCCATCCGACCGCCCCACTCCTCTCCCCACCGCCCGGAAAACACCTCACACCCTTGTTGGAACCGACGGTTCACATATCCTAGGTTTGATAATATCAACTCTCATCTTGTATTTGATTACATCTTGGGTTTGGTAGAGTGTGCAGGTTTACAGGTCCAAGAAATGCAAGGAGCTCCCCTCCGGAACCTACCGTCGAGCGGTAGCCTGAAATAAATTGACAAGGCGCTCGGGATACTACAGCGCCGCGCTAGACCTACCGCCCGCGCTACCTCGAAGAATTAATTGGATCAGGCGCTCAGGATCCTACCGCGCAAGCGCTAGCTTTGTATCGCGCCGCGCTAGCCCAGGAGACGCCTGACCTATCGCCAGGCGATACATTCCTACCGCTGGGCAATAACATAATACCGCGTCGCGTTAGCCACTCAACGATCGTCGATACGGATTCGTCGAGACAGCTAGCCTACCGAGTGGCGTTACCTTTCCTACCGCGCTGCGCTATCTTTGAAAAAGGGAAAGTATTTGTTTTAAATATTTTTCCATATTTGCAGGACAATTGTCACATCAAACTCGCGAACCTACCGCCGAGCGCTAGTGTTATCGTTGGCGGTAGCCTATTTTCACAAAGCCGTATAAAAGGCGTGTCATTTTCTGTACTCCTTACAAAGACAAAAATGGCCAGATCTCTGTGATTCCTAGGGTTCGGCCGCCTCTTTGTGGTCTGTTCCGCCGTCTTTGTCGAAAGAAAGGAAAGCCGCCTCCCTCCCGTTCGCACACGAAGAACTCCGGCGAGCCAAGGTCTACATCGACTACGAAAAGTCGACCAATTGCAAACACATGGAGATTTCAAGCACCGGTCGCGGATCGCTCGATGGAGGAATCGTCAAAAGGGAGATTTTAATCTTTTAAATCCTTTAAACTTTTATTGTATTCTTTCTCTTTCTCTATATTTTTGTGGTGAGGGAAATCGACCGGGGAACATCGTCGGAATCCTCCCCGGATTCCGTGAGAAATCGTCCCGGGGAGGGGACGTCTAGATTGGGTGATCTAGCGGGGCTCTAACACCCTTCCTTGCGTGAAGGGGAAGAGCCGGCTCGAAGACCTTTCTTGGAGGGAAAGAGAGAGAGCTAACCGGTCCGGGGAACAGGTCGGTATAGAAAACCAAGAGCTTTTTCATTCACCGCCTTCGATCTCCGTCGTCACGGGGATCAAAATTTTGTAATTGTTAAAATAGTTGTTGATTTAGTTTTTGCATTGAAATTCATTTCCTGCTTCTTACTTGCGTGTACTGCTGTGAATGTTAGTTTGTGTTGTCCTGAAGAGTGCATAGATCTCCAAGGGAGAATCTGCTCAGAAAAACGAGTTCTGAGACATACCACCGCGCGTTTGCTACCTAACGCTCTGCGGTAGCTTCAAGAACTAGTTTTTCCTAAAACGAAATAATTTGATTTTTGAAAAACGACGCAAACCTTATTCACCCCTCTCTAAGGTTGGCCACTAGATCCAACAACCCTAGCTGGCCATTCCTCTCAATCTCCCCGTGGATCCACTATCCTAACAACCCTAAAATTCTAGATCCGTCCAGATCTGGGGTTATAGCCTCCCGATCCGTTATTTCCACCACTCATACTTGTCTTTTTTGTCTGGATCTGCTCTTACACATCGGATCTACCCTCCCCCGGCCCGAATCTACTTATACGTGGCCGGAGGCCCCGGAACCACCGTTTTATTGTCCGTTTTCGCCACTTACCGCCGAGGACAGCCACCGCCACCGTCGCCTCGCCACCGGTTCCATCTCCGATCGCCGATCTACACCTCCGGACCCCAAATTCTTGCACATAGGCTTGGATTAGTGTGTCACCCTTGCACTCACACCTAGCGTTATAGGTTTTGTGCACCTGTAGCCTACCCCTGCGTTATTTTGGTATCAGAGGGAGGTTGAGCCATTTGCATGCTCCGTAGTGGTAGGACATTTAGAGAAAGCATGGTAGATCCTCAAGTCACCGACGACCGCACGATGAGCTCGAATTCGTGCGCCGCTTTTGCTGAATTTCAATGCCTTATCCTAGACTGTTTTGACGCATTAGGTGCCCAGTTCAACGATGTGCTTCATGATCTTGCCGAGGTGAACGTTTGCTTATACCATTTAGAGAATGCCAGGGACACTCTGACACAGCGTCACGAATCACTTGAGGACGACCCTGATGCTCCTCCATGTCAGGACCAACGTCCGAGAGATGGTCCGCCTCCAGCAGACCGCCACCGTCGTGATATTCCTCAGCGAGCCCCAATCCCTCCTGTAAGGCGAAATCCTGATTTTGCGATAGATCATAGGCAAGTTCCGGCGCGGGATAGGCTTCCCCACCAACGTGATGGGTGTCGTATGCCACGTCAGCCTTAGCCAGACCCCAGAGATCGTGTGCCCCCACGCGGTCGCCTTGACCATCACCGCGATGAATATTATCCCCCGGGTCGGAGAGAGCGTGGTCTCCCACCCGCTCGATACGACTACGCCCATGATGATTATCCCGACCCACGGAGAGGAGGCCACCACCATGACATCACTCGTCGCATCCGACTCGACGTCCCTTCGTTCGATGGTCGCCTAGATCCGAAAGCCTTCAGCGATTGGCTCTTGGACATGGACCACTACTTCGGGTGGTATGACATGAGTGACGAGCATTGTGTCCGCCTTGCAAAATGAAGCTGATTGGACAGACTAAGGTATTTTGGATTAGTGTCGAAAGAGCGTTGGAGCGAGATGGGTATTACCCCATCGCCGCATCGCCAGATAGGATGAGATGAAGCAAAGGTTGAGCGAGAAATACCTCCCCGCCTCCTATCGAGACCAGTTATTTGAGCAGTTACAGAACTTACGACAGGGGTCCCTTACTGTCGCTAAGTACGTGGCTCGCTTCGACGAGCTAGTTGTTAGGAGTGACGTCTCAGAGGAGCCTATCGCCATCGCCGCCCGATTCATGGGGGCTTTCGTTCTGAGATTCGGAGAGAGTTGATTCCACATCGCCTAGAGACTGTCGACCAGATATTTCAGCTCGCCCTTGAGCACGAGCAGTACCTTTGATCTTCTAGCACGAGGAAGTTCACTTCTCGGACTTAGTCCTCGACTTTTAGGAAACCCGCTCCGCCACAGACTACAACGGCTGCACCCTCACGTACCCCCGCGGATGCGAAGGGCAAAGCCATAGCCACTGATAGCCCGCGGTCTGGGGGTATTGTGTGCTATCGATGTTCTGATAGGGGACACGTGACAGCGCAGTGCCCCACGCGAAACCTACTAGTTGAGGGCGAGGAGCAGGATTTAAAGGAAGAAGAGGAGGGTACGAAAGAAGTCAAGGCCACAGTCGAGGAAGGCTGGAAGAGTGACTCCGAGAGATCTTTAGAGGTGGGAGTGATTAGACGCCTCCTACACACCCCTTGTGTAGATGAGGATTGGCGACGCGCCACCATCTTTCACACATACTTCCCTAGTGCAGGCGGCCCGTGCAAGTTGGCTATCGACAGTCGGAGTTGTGTGAACATCGTGGCCCAGAAGGGGCTTGACCATATGCAGGTGAAGACAGAGCCTCACCCTCACCCATATCGTGTCGTCTGGGTAGACAAGAAGGCGATTCTGGTCACCCACCGTTGCCTAGTCCCGATTACTTTTGCATCCTTTCAGGATAAAGTCTGGTGCGATGTTATTCCCATGGACGTCGCTCATGTATTGTTTGGTCGCCCCTGGCTATTTGATCGTGATGTCACGTGCTTCAGTCGCTCGAACACGTGTGTTTTTTATGTCAAGGGCGAAAGATTACGTTGACGCCCACCCAGCCTCGAGATAAGTCCAAGGGCGTGGTAGAGCCATCTATCAGTATGAGCGCCTCGAGGCCACTTCATATTCTGCGGCGAGGTGAGTTTTTGTGAGATAGTATTGAGTCAGATATTATTTACGTTGTCGCCGCTACTCAGGTCATTGAGGACACCCTTGTTGACCACCCACCCACCCACAGTGCGTCCCCTTTTAGGCGAGTTTGCGGACATCATGCCTGACGAGCTTCCCAACGAGCTGCCACCTCCACGGAACATTGAGCATGCTATTGATTTAGTCCCGGGGGCTTCCCTCCCGAACCTACTCCATTACCGCATGCATCCAGATAAGCACGCTGAGCTCAAGCGGTAGGTTGATGAGCTTCTCCGGAAGCAGTTCATTCACGAGAGTATGAGTTCGTGTGCGGTCCCCTCCTTTCTTACCCCCAAGAAAGACGACATTTGGCGTATGCGCATCGATAGCCGCACCATTAATAAAATCACGGTCAAGTACCGTTTCCCGATTCCACAACTCGATGACCTTCTGGATACTATGTCCGGTGCCCAGATCTTTTTCAAGATCGACCTCCGTAGTGAGTACCGTCAAATACGAGTTCGTGAGGAGGACGAGTGAAAGACAACATTCAAGACCAAGGATGGTCTGTACAAATGGCTAGTCATGCCATTTGGGTTGTCTAACGCTCCAAGTACGTTTATGTGAGTTATGACGCAGGTGTTGCGGCCCTACATGGGCAAGTTTCTAGTAGTATACTTCGATGACATACTGGTCTATAGCCTGACCCAGGCTGCTCACCTCGATCATCTGAGACTTTTCTTTGGCACCTTCGGCCAAGAGAAACTGTATGTGAACCTAAAGAAGTTCTCGTTTCTTTTCGAGTCTATTCACTTTCTGAGATTTATTATATCGTCTACTGGAGTATCCGTAGATCCCGAGACGGTCAAATCCATTACGGGATTGGCCGGTGCCCACGAATATTCACGAGGCTCGTAGCTTTCCCAGACTCGCCACCTTCTATAGGAGGTTTGTCCAGGGGTTTAGTACGATCATGGCCCCCTTCACGAGCTGTCTTAAAAATGGAGAGTTTCAGTGGACCCCCACAACCACTAGAGCCTTCAAAGAAATTAAGGAGAGATTGACGGCGGCTCCTGTCCTATGTTTGTCGAATTTTAGCCGCTCCTTTGAGGTCGCATGTGATGCGTTACTGAATTGTATAGGTGGCGTATTGAGTCAGGTGTGACACTCAGTTTCTTACTTTAGTGAGAAGCTGAATGAAGCTAAATACTCGAATTATGATCGAGAATTTTATGCCATAGTCCAGTCTCTGTGTTACTGGAGACACTATCTCCTTCCCCGGGAGTTTGTGTTATATTCCAACCACTAGGCGCTACGCTATCTCGACTCGCAACGCAAGCTGGGACACCGACATGCGAAGTGGGTCGACCATCTGCAAGACTTTCATTATGTTCTCAAGCACCGAGCTGATGTTGAGAACAAGCCGGCTGATGCGTTGAGTCGCCACGTATCCCTGTTGCAGGAGATGATTGCGAGTGTAGAGGGACTGGACAGATTGATACCGGACTATCTAGTGTGCCCTGATTTTGGCGAGATTTACACCGCCATGTCCCGAGACCCACCCAAACCTGTTGAGGGGTATCAGATCTATGAGGGATATCTGTACCAGGGCTTCCGCCTATGCATTCCCCAGACATCATACCGTGATTATCTGATTTGAGAGCTGCACGCGGGCGGCTGCGCGGGCGACTTCAGGCGAGATAAATCCATAGCCATTGTCGAGTACCGCCTCTACTGGCCCAGCCTTAAGAAAGACGTAGCTCGCGTTGTTCGCCACTGCCATATCTGCCAGACGACAAAGGGCACTAAGCAGAACACGGGTCTGTACACGCCTTTACCTGTCCCACACCGCCCTTGGGAGGACATTAGCATGGATTTTGTTCTCGGACTTCCCTGCACCTTACGAAAACACGATTCCAATCTTCGTGGTGGTCGATTAGTTTTCGAAGATGGCCCACTTCATTGCCTGTCGCAAAACGGCAGACGCGACTCACGTTGCATCTATATTCATGAGGGATGTCTTTCGACTACATGGCCTGCCCAAGTTAATCGTGTCCGATCGCGATGTGAGATTTATGAGCTATTTCTTGAAAACCCAGTGGCATAAGACGTGCACTATTCTTACATTCTCCTCGGCATATCACCCACAGACGGACTGACAAATCGAGGTAGTGAATCAGAGTTTAGGGAATCTTTTGCCTCTTCTGGTAGGAGAGCATGTAGGTTAGTTGATACTTAGATCTCCCTGTTGCAGAGTTTGCCTACAATAGCTCAGTCAATAGGTCTACCGGCTTGAGTCAATTTCATGTAGTATCAAGATATGACCCTAGGAACCCTATAGACCTTGTCTCGAGTCCTTTAGAGTCGCGCCCCAGTGAGTCTGTTGAGTCATTTGCATAGCGTTTGCATGAGTTGCATGAGTCGGTTCGCCGACGAATAATAACAAGCAATGAAAATTATAAAGCTCATGCAGATAAGCGAAGACGAGAATAAATATTCAATGAAGGCGAAAAGGTAATGGTATGAATCCGCCCAGAGAGGCTCCCTTCGGGGCCAACCAAGAAGTTAAGCGTCAGGCGAATGGGTCCGTACTTTGTTATTATTTGTATTGGGACAAATGCCTACCGAATCGATATCCCGGCTAATATGAGAATTCACTCGGTGTTTAATGTTGAGGATCTGACTCCATACTACGAGCCTCATGAGTATGTGGACCCGAGCAATGGAGATACCCATCCACCACCACCTAGGGCTGAGCATATTATTCGAAACTCGAAAGTCGCTCGAAAATCGTTCAAAAATTGAGACAAATCGGAATCGATTAAAATTGATTCGACTAAATTTGAGTCGATTCATTTTGACTCGAATCTGATTTCGAGTCAATTTTGAGTCAGACCTGAATCGCTCGAAATATGATTCCAATCAACTCGAATTAATTAAAAAAAATTATGTATTTATTAATATATTCTTATTTTAAGATTAAAAATAACAAAATTTAAACCTAAATAAAAATAATGAAGGCTTTAAGTGTTTCGTTTGCTAATTATAGGTTACCCATTTTAATTTCGAGCAAACTAGGAATAAAACGAAAAATTGATCAATTTCGAGCCGACTCAATTCGATTTCGAGCCAACTCGGAATCGAGCCATTTCGAGTCGAGCCGTCTCGACTCGAAATCAATTTTGATTTCGAGCCGAGTTCAAGTCGAAAATTTCGATTTCGAGCCGATCCAAAATCACTCGAACTCGACTCAATATCAGCCCTACCCCCACCCCCACCGTCGTTTCTGAACTACCCTCATGCGTCCCCACCGTCTGATGGTCACCCTAGTCCGCTCACTGGTTACATCCACCCACCTAGGAATTCGTCTTCTTTGGTTTCACCGCAGACACCACCGATCGCACCGGGATCCACCTTTCGAGAGATGAGAGATGTGTGCATCACAGAGATCAGATCCCATCAGTTTGTTCCCACCACGGATGGACCACGATGTCGCTACTTGGTACACTGGCAGGGCCGCCCCGACGCGGACGACACCTGGATACTACCGGCAGAGCTTGATCGACTCGCCCCTGGACTTCGACCTCAGTACGATCATCTCCATTCATCGGAGATGAAGGCTTTTCAGTCGGGGGGAGTTGATGGGAATCCATTGAATCATGCACCTGGAGGGGTTCGCCGCAAGGCGGGACCCGCGTTCATTTATTCGCGCAGGAAGTCTTGATCGGATTGCCGATCGGACTCCGCGGTTGCGTTCGGGACGTCGCTGCGAGTCAAAACGCTATATTAGTTTATATTTTTCTGTTTATTATTGATGTATTTTAAGGGCCGAACCCACCGGCTAATCATAGCCGTTGATGGGGAAACTCTTGCTTTTCTTTTCTTATAAATAGGAGTTTAGAGGGCTGAAATGAACCATTGCAGAATTTGGAGAACTCATTCCCGGATTCCTGCTATCCCTCCCCGGTGCCGACGCCGTGGAACCCTAGGTGACGACTCCTAGGCCTCCGAACTCCTCCCCAAGGTAATCTCCACCCCCACCTTCATTTTCCACCCGTCCCTCCTACCCGGCTGTCGGCTGCCCCCTAAATCCCCTCATAAACCCGCCGGTCTGCTGTCCTAGGTCCGCCGCCGCCGGCCTCCTCCAAACCCCAACCCGCAACCCCCCCCCCCCCCCCCCCCCCCCCTCAAGCCGACCACCCCACTGCTGCCTTTCAGCCAGCCGACCACCCCACTGCTCTCCCCACCACCCGGAAAACACCTCGTACCCTAGCCGACCATTCCTCTCAATCCCCCCTCCCCCGTGGATCCACCATCCTAACAACACTAAAATTCTAGATCCGTCCAGATATAGGGTTATAGCCTCTCGATCCATTATTTCCCCCGCTCATACTTGCCATTTTTGTCCGGATCCGCTCTTACACATCGGATCTACCCGGCCCGGATCTACTTATACGTAGCCGGGTCCACCGTTTTATTGTTCGTTTTCACCACTTATCGCCGAGGACAGCCACCGCCACCTCCGGACCCCAATTCTTCAGTGCTTCGGTTTAACCCTCTACTTTGTGAGTTTTTGTAGTATTATACTATTTGATTCAGCATTATCATTTGGTGATTTATTATATCTTGTTGCGATTCCTGTTCGTAAAACTTTATTTTTGTGCCCTAATAACTTGCAAGAGGAGACATTCGCCGCGCGCTTCGCCTTGACCCTCCGAGCGGAGGAAAGCCATTATAATTTTGCCAAAATAAATATTTGTTTTTCTATTTTAATATCTGTGTGGTGCTGAATTTTTTATTGCTTAAATTTGTTCGTCAAAATATCATTCATTGCATTGCACGTAGGTTTGGATTAGTGTCATCCTTGCACTCACACCTAGCGTTGTAGGTTATGTGCACCTGTAGGTTGTTGCCTACCCCTACATCACCTCGTCTATCTCTTCCTTTGTAGTTTGAGTGACCTAATGGTTCCTTTCCGGCTCTACAAGACCCCTAATCTAGTTTGTTGAGTGAGACTATGAAGCCAATTGATGATGGAATTTCGAAATCTTCTGAATAAGTATCGTACATCTGAACTGATATTTTTCTGTTTAAAAACCTTTTTCTTGTTGTTCTGTAGCAATTAGGAGTTTCTCAGGATTAAATACTGGGTTGTGCTTTTGGTGACAGCATGATATTGGGTGGTGCTTATGAGTCAAATCAAACTTTCTAAGATAATTATTGCTGTGCATTTTATGTTTATTATATCATATTACCGAATGAATTCATTTTAAATGTGACTAATTATTCCCAAAAAGTGAAAAGATTATGTAATTACTTATGTTTAGAACCTTTTTTAACCAATCAAAGAGCTGATACAGTTAAAAAGTTGTTTGTCAGTAGGCACTTCACAAACTTAAATATATTAAAATTAAAAAAATAAAACTTTTGTTTATTATCAAACATGTGGTTTTTTCCCCACTCACTTTGCCAACCAAATAGCCCAAAACTAATTTCAAATAAACCTTTATTTACTATTTCCCTTTCTTTTCCTTGGAAACGTAGTTTTTTTTCATTGAAAATTTTTCTTGTTTATATTATATTGAAAAATCTGATCCATATGCTCTATTGGCTTCACGTGGAAGATTAACCCGCTATAATTATGAGTATTATTATCCACTATCTTCTTTAGCTCATGGTTCTTTAAAAAATTTTAGGGCTTGCTATGGTGTCTTGAGATTTATCATGGAGAGTGGTGCCAAGGGATGCGAGGTACCTTCTTTCACCGAACAACTTTTGAGATTGTACACTGGATATTACTACCTTTTATTATCTGTGAAATGATTTTAGGTCATTGTAAGCGGAAAACTTAGAGCACAGCGTGCCAAGTCCATGAAATTCAAAGATGGATATATGATTTCTTCAGGTCAACCCGTGAATGAGTACATTGATTCAGCTGTGAGGCATGTTCTTCTTAGACAGGTGGGCCTCTTTTCTATGTGATATATATATATATAAGGTTATTTACTTAAACCTCCCCTCAAAGTTTGCGTAATTACAGCTTGCACCCCTCTAACTTTTTAAATTACAATTACCCACTTAATGTTTACATTTTATAACATCCATGAACAAAAAGACCACCCTCTTGAAAATTTACTCCAAGGGGATATATGAAATGTAAACATTGATAAGAGGTATTTGTAATTTCCAAAGTTAGAGGGGTGCCAGCTGCAATTACGCAAACTTCAAAACTCCTGTTTAACAACCCATTTGGCAGAAGTGAATTGGAATTCGAGTCTAATTTTTTTCAGACAAATCAATAAAACTCTGATGTACATTTTTATTCCTCTGACTGCCAAGTGGGTCCGGGCTATAGGCCATAAGTTTAGGAACACAAGTTCAAAAGCTTCTCTCGAGAAGCTTTAAATTTGTCTGGTTTTTATAGTGGTGCTTAGTTGATTATTTTTTATCGCTTTAAAATTTAACATAATCCCAGATTATGCTCTTGCCAATATATCATCGTATGATTTACTTATGTTATGTAGTAATCATGCTTTAAATTGAGCTAGCCTTATCAAATAGATATATTTGAGACAGCTAACTCGATTTTAAACTCTGACTGTAAATTCAAATCAAATTGGTTTCGGTCGTTTTTATGCGCCTGTTTGTCTCCCCACTGATTACACACATGCCCTAACGGCTGGCTCCACATCAATTGCGCTGTGCTTTTGGATCCAAATGCCTGGTCGTGCGCTCCCTGATTTGGCGGAGCGGGGTTTTCCTGGTAGCGCTCTAACAATGAGTCATTTGGAATGCTAGTCCTCGTCAAACTTCGGCTTTGCTCTACATTGATTTTTCTTAACTGCTTGGTATTCTTCTTATAGGGTGTCCTAGGCATCAAGGTGAAGATAATGCTTGATTGGGATCCGAAGGGAAAGCAGGGACCGCCTACTCCTCTGCCTGATTTGGTCACAATTCATCCACCCAAGGAGGAAGAAGAGTATGGAAGACCTTCCCTCACTTTGCCTGTTGAAGTTGAACCTCCAGTTCCGCTTCCTCAATAAATAAACGCGCCATTGCATTGTCCTCATGGTACTCTACACTTGTTCTTCCTCTCCCTGTGAAATTTTATAGTTAATCCCCCTTTTTCTCCCAGCCTACTGTTTAAAACAAGCTTCTGCCCTTTTCTATATTTTTTTCCCAGTATCGAATTTTGTTGTTGTAATTTTGATTTTGTTTAACTTAATTGACTCGCATTTGCTTTCTACTGTCTTTACTTCTTTTGTCAAAATACTATCATTCATTAGTGTTGACATGATTGTACTGCTTCGAAAGTACTGTTTGCGGAACTTCAATATTCACGAGCCATTTGAAATATCTCCGCATTTAGGCGTAAATGTTCACTACGATGTTCTGATATGGGATGCGAGATACAATACTGATACGGGAAACATGGTTTTCAAATATTCTAGAATACGTGATATATTTTTGAAAAATTTAAATATTTAAAAACAAGTATAAATTGATATGGAGACATCCATGTCATTCATGTTTTATTTTTATTTATTTTCATCATTATCTCTACTAATATGGGAAAACTACTCTTTGGTGAAACATTGCATGATGTCCCTATATTGCCCTCATAGTTGTAATCATAATTACACAATTATACCAAACTTTATATTAGTATATTATAAAGTCAATATCCTTTTAGGTAATTACACAACTTTACAATATTAAAATACAAAAAATAAAAACACTAGATACCCTAAACCTATTCTCTATAGGTAGGAATTACAAGAGAAAAATTAATGTTTTAACGTTAAAATATATTTTGTTTTATAAAATAAAAATTGTATTCTTGATTTATATTTTTTTACGATCATTTTGAGTACTCATATGTATATGTTGCGGGTCGGGCGGAGCCCGCTGGGAGCGGGCGGTGCCCGTCGTCGTCTGTCGGGTACTGTCGCGCGAGGCCATAGGGGCGGGTGCCGCCCACGACAAATGTTGCAGCCCACGATAAATGTCGCCGCCCACGACAAATGTCGCCGCCCACAACAAATGTCGCCGCCCACGACAAATATCGAACCCCGCCGATTGTCGCACCCCCGCCGAATGTCCCCAGGGCCGAAGGCCCGTGCCTGTCACTTGTATCTCATATATGACAATATTTATGTGTCCCAAATATATATCATATTCTAAATAGCAATCATAAATCAAAACATGTAATCAATTGAATCACATTTTTCGTTCAACACCTTCTCTTTCACGTGTCTTTCTCTATGTTATCCTAAAACACATTTTGTGCATTTTTTGATCATGCGTGGTATTTGCAAGCATAATTATCCAATTTTTCTAAATTAATAGAAATTTTTTTCAGAGTTTTGGAAATTGTTTTTTGTGAGTTTTCTAGCGTTGGAATGTGTTGCTCTTGTTAAGGTAGTATGTTGTATTTGTGCTTCATAGCCCAAAATTTTGTATTCATGAAATGATACCTAGTCTTGTTGGCAACTTGTGTTGTTTTTGACCCAGTATTTAACTTGAATTTAACTGGTGATCAAGTGAGACGCCCATTCCAACCGGTTTTGAGCCTTAAGTTTTAAGAGTTTTAAGGTTTAGGGTAACTCTCGCAAATATAGAAAACAAGTTGTAAAATTGGTGTAATGAGTGCTACACTAAAAAGAATACTCTTCCCTTGTAGGGGTTTAGGGTTTAGATACATGTTAATATATTTGTATGTTTTATTGCCGGTTTTGTTGAATCAGTCTAATTGAGATTGCTCATCTACCCGATGTGTTGGTTTAGTCAAGCGCTGTTCAAAGTATACTGAGGTGAACTTTGAATTGAGTTGGTAAGTTGGAATGCCCTCTTCCAGGCAAATGAACCGTTATTTTATATTATTTAGTCTCCGTTTTGGGGGATTTATTTTCACCGGTCAAGCGGTTACGACCGCATTAATCAGATCATAATTATGGTCCGGTTCATGCGGTTGTAACCGCTTGACCGGTGAAAATAAGTCCTCCCAAACGGAGCCTTAGGCTTCGTTTGACGGGATGGTGGAGCTTCCGCGGAAATCACCACCGCCATAGTTCCTGCGGCGCGGTTGTTTTTTATGGAAATCCCGCGGTTTTGTGTGGAGGTGCAATGTGCGCGCGACCGGCGCGTATCTGCCCCGCCAAAAGAAGCCTTAAAGCTATGCCATAGTTTTTAGACACTCTGAATTATTATATTAAAGGTTATTTTCACGGGCTGTTATCAAACTGATGGACTTTGAATTATATGGCTCATGGGAGATATCCGAATCCCCCTGCTCGAATTCTATTGGGGTCTGTACAAGTGTGGGCTCCTAGATGGGGAAATTTTTAAATTTTCTAGCCGTTGGAATTTTGTATGGGTTTCTTTCTTCCCTTCTACGCCCCCGACCTAGCCTCAACCTTCAACAATATCTATGAAAATTTCAAACAATTAACGTCAAAGTTTCTCGTTTGATTTGCGGTGCAATAAGTGTTGGGAGACTTCGTCTGCATAGACTTTAGTTTTTTGAAGGAGACCTTTCTAGAAAAAAAGGTGGTCTTCAATTGCCTTGGGGAGGTTGTTCTTTGCCCATCTCTTGAATTGGGTGACTTGTCTAAATTACAGACAGACGGCTGCTATTCTGACGGAATAATATTGACAGTATATTGGTCGAAGTAATATAAAACGAAAAATTCATTCGAGTACGAAACACGTGGAGCATGAGTGAAAAATATAAAAATGTCATAAATCTTGGGATAGCTAAGCTAATCAGAACAAAGAGATTTTACTACAGTAACAATCTAGTCATCATCAATCACAAGCAACCAATGACAAGTCACAAGTGAAATCCACTTTCAATATTAATAAAATAAGATTGTAATCAAAATCATATTATGTATGAAATTATACATAGAAAAATATGATTAACAACCAATTAACTGTTAAGAGTAAGCTCAACCATCAACAAATTGGAAAATAGAGGAAGAGTATGAGTTTGACGAAGATAGCACCGAAGCTACGATGAGATGGCTTGGGAGGAGTTTCACCTTCAATGGGGCTGGGGGACCTAAAAGAAGAAGAAAATGGCGGGATAGAACGAATTGATCCGATGAAAAAGGCCTGAATCCGTATTTATTTGTTCAAGAATAGGGCGCACGCGAGTGCACATAAGGCCGCACAGGCGTGTGCTCATGCACATAAGGCCGCACAAGCATGCGAGAAGGAAAACAGTCCAGAGCCAGGAATAACAACATTGGTCGCAAATGCACAATGAGCAGGACACGTGCGTGCGAGAGGAAAACGCACGCAGCATCCACAGATCTCTGTATTTTAGCCCATTTTTAGATACTGAACACGCACACGAACTGCAAAGTGATTGCATGCACACCACTACACAAAATATGGTTCTGAAATTGAAATACTTGAATAGCAAAACACATAAAAAATGTCCAAAATCCTTGCAGCAATTGTATGGGAGAATCATACATCTAATCACACTGAAAAAAGACAAATGACAATTCAAACCATACAAGCATCATTTGGTTCGAAAAGTGAATGAAAATTACATAGCCTTAGCCATGTACTTTAATGTTTTAGTGGGTAGGAAAAGGAAATAAATCCCTTATTGATGCATGGTTGACTTATGGTGACATTTCATTATGTAAAGCATCAAGAATATATCACAGTGGAAATAAAATATTTGGATACAACTAATAATTTATAATCACTGCACCGTGATGCAAAGGGCTCGTTTGGCTGAGCTTTTTTGCCCCAGTTTACCTGTTGGCATGGTTTTCGCATCTCCTAAATGCTCAAATTCGTGGATTTTATGCGTTTTTGGTGGAAAAATTTGGGCCCCAGTGTTGGACGCTAGCTGGCATCCGGGACCAATGAAAATGCCGTAGGTTAGACTGCGGGATCCACTGATTCTTGCATTTCCACTTGACCCGTTCGGCTTCCGGGTTGCGGACCCAAGAATTTTGACATTAATGGTCTGTGATTTGTAAGCATGGTCGAACGGACGCATTAGCTATTCTCTCCTCCCCTAAGTCGAAACTCTCTTGATAGTTATTCTCTCCCAAGTCTTCTAGTTTGTAGGGTTTTAGGGCTCGCGATTCCATCCTTTATCTTCTGGATCTCGATACAAATGGCTCTCCGTGAGTCTCTCTGTCTCTCTCCCTAAGGCTCCGTTTGGCATGGTGGTGGTCATGAACACGGCCTAATTTTTCCGTCCGGGTTCCATCCCAGATGGAACCGGGGCCAATGAGAAGTCACAGATGCGTGGGCTTCACGCAAAAGTGTATGTCAGACATCAGAAATGTGTGGGCCCCACGTGCAATTCCATGCTTCTCATTGGTCCCGGGCAGAATTTTTTGTAAATGGAACCCGGACGGAAAGATTCCTCCATGAACATGGGGGTTAAATTGTCATTCATTAATGCCCATTTAAGAAATTTCATTCACTTTTATGTTCGAACGGATGATGTTTGTTAGGTGATCCTTAACGAATGACGGTTTAACTCATGCGTTTACAACCGCCACTACCATGTCTAATGGAGCCTAAGGCTCTGTTTGGGAGGACTTATTTTCACCGGTCAAGCGGTTACGATCGCATGAACCGGGCCTTAATTATGGTCCGGTTCAAGCGATCCTAACCGCTTGACCCGTGAAAATAAATCCCCTCAAACGAAACCCAAGTCTCTCTCTCCGCCAAACTTGGTTAAAAGCATGTGCGAGATTCCATTGTGATTATTATAACGTCAATCAATTCTCACATGAAGTGTGAGAATACGTTACATATAATAATAAAGTGTCACTTTACATTACTTTAGTGTCCCCCACTTACTTTTTTTTTCAATATTGCAATTTCTTCATCCACAAATTCATTTAGGCTTCATTTGGTTTGGCGGTGGCAGGAGCATCGGCGGGTCGAAATCGGACTTGGAACCGGAGGGAGAGATCTGGGGGTCGAAATAGAGCGGTAGGAGGACGATTCCTCCTTGCTGTGGGCGCAAACGAAGTAAACGGGGATGGCGGGTCATTTGGTTACCCGCCGTCCGTCAGTATTTGCTCCAAACGGCGTCGGAAAACGCAGAACTAAACGAAAGCCTTAGAATGAAGGTATTAAAGTCAAACTGACCATGTAGCGCGTCATTCTCTCTCTCTACTAAAAAATATCTGAACGTAATATGTGCCAGGAAATAATTCTGCTTGTTGTCGCTTCAACACTACCAAAATACAAATATCATCAAATCTCAAACATAATTAAACATAATTTGATGCATAATTGTACTAATTATATACATAATCAAATGCAAGGCTATCAAAATACAATTAACATATGTTGCCGGCCACTCGTGGCTTTTGATAGACCGGTCTAAATTGGAACGTCTTAACTCCTGAGCATTCGAGCGCGCAAACAGTCATAGAAAAATGGGAGAGTAGGCAAGGAGGTTTTTTTTACGCGGAGAACCCTGGAAATGGGGACTATCTGTTGTTGTTTTTAGGGTTTTGAAGAGAATACAAGGGCGACAGGCCGCTCCTCATTACAATTTGAGGGAGGGGGGAGAGAGAGACGTGTTCGAAGAGTGAAAGACCATCACTCACGAAGATAAGTATTTTGGTCTTGCTTGCGGTGGAGAACATGCGCTTTGGAGACTTGGCGGATCTCTTCTTGCACACTGAGGCTGGAGCAGAGAATGTTGGTAGTCCCCTGGCAGGTGATAAGTGCTGGGAGTGCTACGTGCAGAAGGCTCGTGGGAGAAAACTTGACGGCGGGTGGAGATCCTTGAGTGGCCTCTGAAGGACTTGAAGATCTTCAAGCCGTCTTCGAAGATGAAGGAGGTCTCTAATGGAGCTCTCGAGCACGTAGGAGGAGAAGCAGATGAGAGAAACGATGAGAAGGAGGGTCTAGGGTCCTATTTATAAGCTTTATGAGTGGTTACGGTGGTTACGCGGCTATCCATAGATCATAACCACCATATTTACTATTTGCAGATCGGTTTAATATATTTAATGCACGTATTATTTTAATATTTTTGTTACGCGCAAACTGATATAATTTTGGATATTTGCACTTACCCATTTTAGGTGGTTACACCGGTGATTATGCAAGTGGTTACTCGTATAACGAATGATTGAGATCACACGAGGGTGATCGGATGACGACGGTTAAACGGCGGCCGAAGGGTCGGCCGGCGGCGAGGAGGCCGACTGATGGCAAGACCTGGCCGACTAGAACCGGCCGATGATGGGGCCGGGCGAGCCGCGGGAGCAGCCAACAATTTTATAATTCAAATATCATTTTTAAATAGTTTAGTAATTAAATTTTTTATGATTTTGCAACAACAAAAAACATTTCCACTTTTCTAAGTGAAGTTAAAAGTCATACATCTTATTAAATTTGTGGCTAATTCGCTACAAATTAATTAAAGAAACTATCATGTTTTTTTATTATTTTTCTCTCAAAAATGACATTTTTTGTGTGCATTTGTGATGTTTAGTCCATCCACTAGATGTTCTAATGACTAAGGCTCCGTTTGGGGGAACTTATTTTCACCGGTCAAGCGGTTACGACCGCATAAATCGGACCATAATTAAAGTCTGATTCATGCGGTCGTAACCGCTTGACCGGTGAAAATAAGTCCCCCCAAACGGAGCCTAAAGTTGCATTTGGCGTGACTTATCGCAGATTATTTGTTCTAATGGGGTTGGACAAAATCGTCATTGTATGTTTGGTACGACAAATCTTACCACCGTTGCCTAAAGAAAAAACTAGTTTGGACATAAAATTTTGATATGACAATGACATGTTTGTCAAATCTCACCGGAGCAATTAAGTTGCGATAAACCGTGCCAAACGAAGCCTAAGGCTCCGTTTGGCGTGATATTTTTGCTCCAATAAATTTGGACAAGAAAACCACTGTCATAGAATATGTGTTTGGCAGGGCAATGGTTATGATCATCACCAAGAAAATAAAATTAGTTTTGAACATAAAAATCGATGAAGTTCTTTAGGTGAGCTCGAGAATTCACGAATGACGATTCATAACCACCGCATTTACGACCGCCACCGGCCCACCGCCATGCAATATGATTGAGTTGGGATTATTCCGCCCGGGTCCCGGATGGTCCAGGTAGCCACCGAGTGTTGAGATTTTATGAGTTTGGTTAGGATCCGGATCCGATCCGGACTGGATTCCTTTTCTTTAGGTCTCACTGCGACCAATCAGGGCATTATCCTGCCTTGTCCCAATTGAGAGAGATGACCCCCATTCACAAGAGGAGAAGAACAGACACCTCCCAGTTGGCTATAGCCTATAGGAGTCGCAAGCGAGGTCGGTTCTGCCCTAGTTGCTCCTGTTCGAGGAAGGAGACGTTGATCCTCCCTTTCCCTCGTGTTCGCTAGGAGGAGATAATCGCATGTCTTCGAGGTGAGGGCTTCTGCTTGGCTTGGAGGAAGTGCGGTGTCGTAGGGTTGGATCGGCTTCATGACAGTGACCTTCGACAACAAATTTCTGAGAGTCGTCTTCTACCTAGGCTCAACTAAGTTGTGCTATTGGAGGAGTGGTGCAGGCTTGATGTCGAAGACACGCGTGATTGTAATTGGCCTAGAAAGAGTTCCACTCTAATGATGACAATAGTTGGTCGTCTTCCAATGACGAAGATTCGTGTGTGAACCTTGTGCATTCGTAGGTCTACGGATTGCAGTAAGTATTTCTACTACTGAATGTGTGGAGGTGTGCAGTCTGATTTCACACGTGGTGTCCTTTATCGAATCCTATATTTCTCTATGTATGCACTGAGATTATTTTGTGATCATATATATATTGCATGGTTGTGCCTCGATGAATTTTCTAAGTTCTCGTTTTATATATTGCATTGTCCGTGTTTCTTGTTAGCTCCATGTATTTGCAGGTGTGTCTGTGGTCGGTGTCGTATCCCTGACCTCCTTACATCGCGGAGATCACTTTTAGATTCTGTTTGGGACAGCTTATGCAGATGAATAATCTCAATTCAAAACGCAAACGTTATTTTTCAGCTGTTTGTTTGTGCAGCTTATAGAAAATCACTTATTTTAAAATTGATGATAAGCTAATTTTTCATAAGCTATCCGGGTTCAGATTATGGTTTCTCATAAGCGATTATCCCTTAAGAAAACTCAAAGTTGATTTTTTCGCCTGGACGTGATTTTTTCGCAAGGGTACGATTTTTTTGTCAGAGCGCAATTTTTTCGCCTGTGCACGTATTTTTTGCCCGTGAGGCGTATTTTTTGCCCGGGAGGCGTATTTTTCGCACGGGTGCCATTTTTTGTCGAGGCACAAATTTTTCGCCTGGGCGCGAATTTTTCGACCGGGCGCGAATTTTCCGCCCGGGAGCGATTTTTTCGCCCGGGGGCGATTTTTCCGCTCGAGCACGATTTTTTCACCCGGGTGCGGACATTTTGCCCGGGCGCAGATATTTCGTTCAGGCGCGATTTTTTTGTCGTGGCGAGAATTTTTCCGCCCAGACTCGATTTTTCCGCCTAGGGGCGATTTTTCCGCCCATGAGCGATTTTTACGTACAGGAGCTGTTTTTTCACTCTGGCGCAATTTTTTCACATGACAGTGATTTTTTAGCCTGACAACGATTTTTTTCGCACGAGCATGAATTTTTCGCCCGCGGGCGATTTTTTCAGCCTGACGCGATTTTTTTCGACAGAATGTATATTTTTTCGTTTCCGTGCAAAAATATCGCGTCCGGGCAAAAATATCGTGTCCGGGCAAAAATATCGCGCTCGGGCAAAAAATTCGCGCCCGGGCGGAACATTCACGCTCGTGCGAAATATTCGCGCTCGGGCAAAAAATTCGTGTCCGGGCGAAAAAAGCGCTTCCGTGAAAAAATTGCACGAGAGTGAAATAACCGCTCCCGAGCGAAAAACTGCTCCCGGGCGAAAATGCGCCCGCGTCCGGACGAAAAACCACGTCGGGGCAAAAAATCCGAGCCCAGGCGAAAAAACCGTGTCTTTGAGAAAAAAACCGCGTCCGAGCGAAATATTTTCGCTCGAGCGAAAAAATCGCTGTGGAAAGAAAAAATCACAGACAGAAGAAAAAAAATCACTCCCGTGTTAAAAATTCGCACCTAGGCAAAAAAACGTGTCAGAGTGAAAAAATTGCGTCTGGACGGAAAAAACGTGTCCTAATGAACGAACTTTTATAAATGAATGAAACTTTAGATAAACACTTTTGAATAACTATCCAAACAGTCTAATGCTTATTCATCATTGTTTTTATAAAATCTTTACCCAAGCATCAATTTTCAATTAACAGCTTATTCAGTATCATAAGTTGTCCCAAACAAAACCTTAGTCTCTACAGAGACCATCATTTTCTCCGCGGAGATGGTCGTGATCTTTGGGTGATCGCCTTGATCCTACACGCACCCAGTTCCAAAAAATTTGGCCATATTGGATTTCCGATAGAGCCTGACTAAAAACACCAATATCAGGAGCTTGGATTTTTTTGCAGCGCCGCCGCCGCCGGCTGCGGGCTCGCCGGGCACCGGCCGCCCGGGGTTCGTCGGCGGGCTCGCCGACGAACCCCGGGCGGCCGGTGCCCGGCGAGCCCGCAGCCGGCGGCAGCGGCGCTGAGAAGAGCTCTTCGCACGGGATCCTGTGCGAATGCATTCGCACAGGATCCCGCCCCTATATATATATATATATATATATATATATATATATATATATATATATATATATATATATATATATATATATATATATACTATCTTAAAAAGAAATATCAAGACCTGCAAATAGCGTGAGTTAAAAAATACCTCAAAAAATATTGGCCACTCATTCTTCATCAACAAGATAGTGTCCGCCCGATCTTTTACTACATTCTTATAAAATACTTATTCCGCTAACCCTATACCCGCAGACCAAAGCGAAATCCCGCAGCCGTTCTTTCCTCCCGCTCACGCCCTTCCCGCAGCCGTTCTTTCCTCCCGCTCACGCCCTTCTTTTTCCCACCTAAGCAAGACTTCTCTCTATTGCGCACTTCCTCAACCCTATCCCGCCGCCAACGACCCCCTTTCGCAAAGTTACAGAAGCCGCGAACTTCAAAACCAGAGGTTCTCTTTCCGTCAGTCGCCGCTCATTAGAAAGCCAAAAGGAAAATTGTGAGAACATCTCCTTCTCTCCCTCTCTCTTATTTTACTCAAAGATTTTCAGATCGATTTCATAGTATTTCCTGTTTTAAGTTCCACATTTCGTTAATGATTTCTTTATTGATCCAGCGACTCCCTTTCGCAACCTTTCAGCAGCCCAATAACTTAATGGTCTATTCCGATGTTAGGGTAGGAAGAGGAAGAGGAGACACGTTCAATAAGAGGAAGAGGATGCAATGCCTTGAATAGATTTTACATTTTGATTTTGTTTTGGTTTTCCCGTTTAACCGTTTAGGGTATGAATTTTTAGGTACTCCACCCATTTGTTTGGAGTTTTAAACAAGGGCCATTGATTTAGGTTTTGGTTTCAGATTACGTTTTCGTTTTAGGGTAACTAACCATTTTCATTTCCTTTTCATTTTCGTTTTACCATTTTACCGTTTATCGTACGAATTTTTTAGTTGTCCACCTATTTGTTTGGAGATTTTAACTATAAAATTACTTGATGTACATTTCCCATCTCCCATCTTCCATCATTTTTTAATTCAGTTTTTTTTTCGTTTTTATTTTAAGATTTAGATTCAGTTTCCTTTTTAATTTACAATTTAGACTTAGGTTCGGATTTAATTTCAGATTACATTTCTATTTCAAAATCAGTTTTAATTTCAGTTAATTTCAAATTAGAACCTGATCAAACTTATGGTTTGCGTTTGTAGAATTCTTCCAGGGAAGCAGGAATTTTCATGATTTTATTCTACTTCTTGCATAAAGCGCAACAACAAAAGACGACTACTTCTTCACTTCGGACAAACAATTTACAGGTTCACTCTCTACTGCTTATCAAGAATGGATATATTATGCTCTGATTTCAATCACTTTAATATCACTCAATAAGTTATTGTAATTTTTTCGGTGAACTTTTGACACCATTAGGTTTCTGCGGACAAATAATTTACAGGTTCACTGTCTACTGCTTATCAAGAATGTATATATTATTCTCTGATTTCAGTCACTTTAATATCACTCAATAAGTTAATGTAATTTTTTCGGTGAACTTTTTGACACCATTAGGTTAAGTGCTGAATAACCATGATTTTCTTCTTGCTGCTTTATTTTTAGTGTTAATTATTGGACGTGTCTCCTCTTCCTCTTATTGCATATTAAATTTCAACATCAGAATAGACCATTAGGTTATGTGCTGAATAGGTTTGCTTGTCGCAGCTACATTTAGTGGATTGCTCTTAATTGTTATGATTTTATTCGAGCTTTTGAATTTTGTGGACATATGACATTCGTTTTGAAGATTTAATTTTAAGGTCATAAGGTTTCAAGTTCTGCTTTCATTGGTGCTTTACTGTTAGTTTCACTTATTGGACGTGTATCCTCTTCCTCTTATTGAACTTTTTGCATCGTTAGATTATGTGCTGAATAACTATGTTTTTGTTCTTGCTGCTTTACTGTTAGTGTTACTACGATCGCTCCCTATCTAACACCAAAGGTCCTTCAACGTGTCAACAATGAATCAAAACAATGTCATCAACGCAAACGAACATCAACATCGATCGCTACACTACATTATAGGACATGAACCGACGGTGGAAGATGGGACAACCGAGACAACTGCCATCATCACATATCAAGGCAATCATAATTCGGATAACAATGCAACGCCAACTCCAAATGAAACAGTCGTTGCGGAACCCGCAACTCTCATTTCAACAACAATTGCATACGGTATTACATCGTTCATATTTACTCAAACATTCAAACAACAACTTATTGCAATCTAATTATAACTGTGTTGTTTCTGATATGTTTGTCAAAACCAAAAAATAAACAAAAAATGACCTTTACGTCGATAATGCAACCACCTTACTACCTAGAGCAACGCGGCAGAGAGGGAGACCACCAATTGCGCGAGAAACTGCCACCGCGGCACCACGACAAGCACGACCCAGAGGAAGGCCACCAATATACTATTCAACTCAATACCGACGAGAAGCAATTAATGCCCGACAACAGGAAAATCGTTGTGCTCGACAACGCAACCCTACCACATCCGAAATTCAAGATGACACTGCAATCACAACAGACATTGATGAAGAAATGCAACTTGAGGATGATGAAAACACAATACACGATAGAACTCTATTGACGCACAAACAAATAAACCTTACAAGTAAGAACATTAATACCAGTTAGTGTAACTAAAATCTGATTACTATCACACAGGAAATGTGCCTACTCAAGGATCAACTCGCCATTTGAGTGTAAGAAACTGTTATCCGGCAATAAATGTGCCTCCAGTACCTCTCCGTTCACCTACAACTTGCCATCATTGTCACGCTATACTTTTTCATAATGAGTCTACGACACTCTGTTGCAAAGGAGGATTGATAGATGTACCAGATATTCCAGTACCACTCGAGCTTCTAGAACTATTTACAGCACAAACTCCTGAAGGACGTACTTTCAGACAAAATATACGTTCATACAACCATGTATTTTCCTTCACCTCAATGGGAGTGACATTTGTTGAAAGTGTACAACCCCATATTCGCTGGGTGGGACCCGGAGACTTCACTGAGGGATTGGGTTAGCCTCAGGCTAGCCTTGGGTTAACCCTAAGGCATACTGGTGGAGTTCTCGTCCTTAAAGGCTCCCGCCTGGCGGTGGGCGATATCGTTCGCGCCACGACAGGCTTCGGGTCCAAAGCCAGAGGAGCTTCCGCCCTGGAAGGAGTTCCCGCCAAGGGCAGGCGAAAGCTGGGGAAACCAGGGCAGATAGTCGACCGACCAGAGCAGATAGTCGAGCTCCCCGCAGGAGAGATCGTCGACCGACCAGAGCAGGTGGCTTGACTACGGAAGCTCCCGCCTTAGGGAAAGCTCCCGCCCAGGGCAGGCGAGAAGGCCTTAGGTGAGCCTTCATTCGCAATGGCATCATGACTACCTAGCGCGAGAACCTTCCTGGCAGGAGCTCTCGCTAAGGTGGGCCTAGAAGGGACCCAGCGAGAGCCTTCTAGGCCGGGGGTCTCGCCAAGTGGGCCCACGGGGTGGGACCCGGAGTCCAGAGGAGATTATTTTATTATTATCCCGAGGTAAAATTACCCAAATGCCCTTGGGATGACAGCGGGATTTGGCTATTGACAGACCCTTCAGGGGTATTTCAGTATTTTCGGGTCAAAGGAAGACTATAAAAAGACCCATAGGGGCTCTTTGGAAGGCAGGCTTTCATTACTCTCCAACTCTAGTGCCTTCTGAGGAGCTCCCAGCCCAGCATTTGGCTTTGGAGGGGAAGCTCTCAGAGATCTTCCGGGTGTGTGGTGGGACCTCCCAGCTGAGGCTTTGGGTCTGTTTTAGGACCTTAACAGCCAGTCAGGAGTCGAGATTTGAGAGAAGTAGGCGTCGGCTGCACTTTGGTTCGTGAATATTCGTTGAGGTCATTTTTGGCTTCAACAGTTCTAGTGCGGTGAGCGTGGAAGCAGTTGGTGTAAGAAAATCTCGAGTTAAGTCCCATGACAGGAGCCGAAGGTGAAGGATCAGGCGCAGGAGGATCCTCCACCCGGGTGGACGATGCGACGAAGAAGATGTTCGAGGACTTCAGGCGAGAAGTCATGCAGACGATTAGCTTGGCCTTCTCGGCAAGGAATGAGTGGGAGACGCCGCAGGTTCCGGTGGAGGTGGTTCCGCTGTTAGGCGAGAACGCTCCAGGGCAGCGCCCCGGGAAGGAGGTCCCGGTGGAGGCAGGCGAGAGAGACGTAGTCGCACGGGAGCTTTTCCCAGGCCAGCGTCCCGAGAAGGAGCTTCTGGCGGATCTGGGCGAGAAGGAGGCGACGGTGCGGGAACTCTTCCCCGGGCATGGTCTCGCGGATCGGTCCAGCCAACCGAGGTCGAGAGACGGGCCTTCTCGCCAGGCGGGAGGCGAGACCCCCTTTAGTGAGCTCATTGTCTCGGCTCCAGTGCCGGAGGGGTTCCGGGAGCCGGACATGACCTACTACACCGGGAAGGATGACCCGGTTCAGCACGTGCAGTGGTTTGAGGACGTGGTGTCCATCAGACAAATGTCGGATGCCTTCAAGTGTAGGCTTTTTGCCATCACTCTGAAAGAGAAGGCCAGGGACTGGTTCCACCAGTTGCCGGCGAGTTCCATCTACAGCTTTGAGGATCTGCGCAGGGGTTTTCTGTTGCGGTTCTCAACTTCGAAGAAAAGGAAGAAGGAGGCTGAGTGCCTGTTCGCAGTGAGGCAGAAGCCGGAGGAGACGCTGGGTCACTATGTGGACCGTTTCCAAGAGGAGGTTCTCTTGGTCCAGGAGGTCCCAGGGTATGCGCTGATGCTTGCCTTCACCCTGGGGCTGAGACCAGGGTTTTTCAGCATGGAGTTGAAGAGGGTGCCCCCTCTCTCTTTTGAGGAGCTCATGGAGAGGGCGGCGAAGGAGATAGACTTTGAGAGGGCAAACCCTGCGTTTGCGAGGAAGCTGGCCAGGTTGGCCGAGGATGATGTGAAGGAGCCGGTAGTGGGAAGGCAGAGAGAGCAGAGGGAGCAGAGGGAGCCGAGGGAAGATAGGAGAAGAGAAGAGCCCCGAGGGCAGGGACAGCAGCATGGGGGGCCAGGGAGCCGAACAACCGACTGGGTTGGAGGCCTCAGGAGGGTCGCCCCCAAGGCCAGGGAGGACTTCAGGGAAGAGATAACTTCCGGGAGCAAAGAAGGCTGGAGCAGGGAGGATGGCGACAAGGACCGAGGGGTCATTTCCCACAGCCGCAGGAGGCCATGGAGGTGGGAAGAGGAAGAGGAGGAAGAATTCGGGGAGCCGGAAGAAGGGGAGGAGGAGAAGGAAGAGGGGGCAGGGTGGCGTTGCCCTATTGTGACTTCCACCAGGAGGAAGGTCACGCAACGGCCACCTGCCCAGAGTTTCTAGAGATAAGAGGGGCCAGAGGGGCCGGAAGGCAAGACCCGCCTGTAAGGATCGTCGAAGTACAGCGGGAAGAGGCTGAGGACAGGTGTGAAGACAGGGTAGACGTGGGGACCCGAGGAGGGATCGGAGTAATCCATGGGGGAGTGGGGATCGAGGAAACCCGCAAGGGGAGCCTTTAAACCATGTTCCGCCGAGGGGTCGCCTCAACCTCCCTGGCTCCCCCCCCCCCCCCAGAGGAGAAGATCACTTTCTCATCCGCAGATATGCCAGACTACGAGGATCCGTTCTGCGACGCGCTTGTGATCCAGACAGCGGTAGAAAACTACACCGTCTCCCGGATACTGGTGGATAACGGGAGCTCGGTGAGCGTGATCTTCAAGAAGGCCTTCGACGAGATGAGGGTGGAAGGAAAAAGGGTCCTGGCTTCTGATGGACAGCTCTTTGGTTTCTCCGGAGAAAGGAAAGAAGTGGAAGGGGGAGTGGGCCTGCATGTGAGGCTTAGGGGCATCTCATGGAACTGTCGGTTCGTGATCGTAGATGCCCCGAGTAGTTACAACGCCATCTTTGGGCGTCCCCTCATCAGCGCCTTTCGCTGCGTGCCCTCCTCATACCACCAATGCCTCAAGTTCAACAATGGAGGGGTGCAGGTTAGGATCAGGGGGGATCCGAAGATGGCAAGGCAGTGCTATGTGACGGCGGTTAACACCGTGTCGTGGATGGCGGAGGCAGAAGAGTTGGAGAAGGAGATGGTTGAGCAGGAAGGAGTTGAGGAAGGGGAGATAAGCCTGGGAGAGGCGATGGAGGTTGTTGAGGAGATGGAGGAAGTGGAGGAGATTGGCCTAGAAGAGGCGAGAGGAGTGACGGATGAAGAAGAGCAGAGGCAGGAGGAGAGCCTGGAGGAGGCGACGGAAGTTGATGAGGTTGGGGGAGAGGAGCTCGAGTTTGAGCAGGAAGAGGCAAGGGTAAGTTGGGAGCGGTCGGGGCTGGAGCCGGCCGAAGAAGTGGTGGAG
Source organism: Platanthera zijinensis (assembly GCA_039513925.1). NCBI lineage: Eukaryota > Viridiplantae > Streptophyta > Magnoliopsida > Asparagales > Orchidaceae > Platanthera > Platanthera zijinensis. The sequence continues at coordinate 232,782,247 of CM077080.1, forward strand.
ATGGAGGTGCTTACAAGAGCGGGGGAGGTGCAAAGGGTTCAGATCAGCGGAGGCTTGAGCCTCGAGGATCAGGAGCGGATGCGAGCCTGCATCCAAAGCAACGTCGACACCTTCGCTTGGAGCGCGGCAGACATGCCGGGCATCGACGCGGACGTGGCCTGTCATCGCTTGAACCTGGATCCCCGAGCCCGCCCCATACGCCAAAAGATGAGGGCCATCGCCACCAAGCTAGAAGCCCCCATCCGAGAGGAGGTCAAAAAGCTCCTGGACGCAGGCTTCATCTCAGAGATCCAGTATCCAGGCTGGATCTCCAACGTGGTAATGGTAAAGAAAGGAGGAGGAAAATGGCGCATGTGTATTGATTTTTCTTTATTAAATAAATCATGCCCCAAGGATTGTTACCCCTTGCCTCAAATCGACACGCTGGTTGACTCAACCGTCGATTTTTCTCTTATGAGTTTTTAGATGCATTTTCAGGTTACCATCAGATCCGGATGCACCCTCCTGATGTCAAGGATGTTTCCTTCATCACAAGAGAGGGATGCTTCAGCTATAAGATGATGCCCTTCGGGTTGAAGAACGCAGGGGCAACGTACCAACGCATGATGGATCGAATCTTTCGAGATCAAAGGGGAAGGAACCTGGAGGTCTACGTGGACGACCTCATGGTCAAGAGTAAGTGTGTTGATTCCCACTTGCGGGACTTGGAGGAAACGTTTGCCACCCTGCGAAGGTCCAAGATGAGGTTGAACCCCTTGAAGTGCGTCTTCGGGGCTAGTCGCGGTAAATTCCTCGGACACCTCTTGACCCCCGCGGGGGTAGAACCTAACCCCGATAAGGTTAAGGCTATTCTAGACCTGGAATCACCTCGCAGTGCCAAAGAGGTCCAGCGCTTGACCGGGAAGTTGGCCGGGCTGAGCAGATTCCTCTCTCGGTCCGGGGATAGGTGTTCCTCTTTCTTTAAAGTGCTTCGTGGTAACCAAGTATTCGAATGGACGGCCGAATGTGAAGAGGCATTTCAGGGGCTGAAAAGGCAACTCTCCCAAGCTCCGTTACTTCAAAGCCCGAAGGAAGGGGAGGACCTAGCCTTGTATCTCGGAGTGGGGGGAGAGGCAGTGAGCTCCGTCTTGGTTAGGGAGGAGGGGAAGAAACAGTTACCCGTCTATTATGTCAGCCGAATCTTAAAAAAGGCGGAGCTCCGATACCCTATTCTAGAGAAGCTAGCATACGCCTTGGTCGTCTCGGCTAGGAAGCTCCGCCCTTACTTTCAGGCGCACTCGATTAGGGTGGTAACCGGTCATCCTCTTCGCAAGGTCTTTGAGGGGGTGGAGCATTCAGGAAGGTTGGCAAAGTGTTCCATCGAGCTAAGTGAGTTTGACATCTCTTTCGTCCCGAGGCTCTCCATCAAAGCCCAGGCCATGGCGGACTTTTTGGCGGATTATGTCACCGAGGCCGAGGAAGAAGAGTCGAGGCCGTCGGAGGCATGGAAGATGATGGTCGATGGAGCCTCAGGAAGGCACTCCCTGGGAGGAGGTGTGGTGCTGGTAAGTCCACAAGGGGTTACCATAGAGCAAGCAGTGGCCTTCCACTTCCCTGTAACCAATAATCAGGCGGAGTACGAAGCCGTGATAGCCGGTCTCCGACTGGCAAAGGAGTTGGAAATTCAGGATGTGGAGGCCTTCACAGACTCAATGGTGGTGGCATCGCAGATCCGAGGGGAGTTCGAGGCCCGGGAGCCTACCCTCGCGAGATATCTATCAAAGGTAAGAACTATCATTGGAGGTTTCCGTTCTTTTTCTATTCAACATGTTCCCAGGGAGGAAAGCACGGCAGCTGACCGATTAGCAAAGTTCGGGCCTCGGGGTGGGGGTACCCTAACCGAACTATTTCGGCCAGCCATTGAAGAGGGGGAGTTGATGGAGGTATGTCAGCGGTCCTCATGGATAGATCCGTTGGTGACCTTCTTGACCACAGGAGAACTGTCGGAAGGAGTCAAGGATGCAAAGAGCTTCAGGCACAAGGCGGCTCATTACCTGATGCTGGAAGGGAGCTTGCATCGGAAGATGTTGTCAGGACTCCTCGCGAGATGCGTGACCGAGGAGGAAGTCCCAAGGATCCTGGAAGAGGTGCACTCTGGAGAATGCGGCAGTCATTCAGGGGGAAGGACATTGGAAGCAAGGGTGATAAGGCAAGGATATTTCTGGCGGACTTTGAGGAAGGATACAGCTGAGTTCGCAAGGAGGTGTCGGAAGTGCCAAGTACATGCTCCCCTCCAGCTCTTGCCCGCCCAAAGGCTTCGAAGCATCACGGCGTCATGGCCCTTCGCCATTTGGGGAATGGACCTGGTTGGACCCTTCCCTCCAGCTAGCGGGCAGAGGAGGTTCCTCCTAGTTATGATTGACTACTTCTCCAAGTGGTTGGAGATCAAGCCTTTAGCCAAGGTAACCTCCCAGGTCATCAGGAACTTCGTTTGGGGGAAAATCATTTGCAGACACGGATTGCCCCAAGCTATAGTGACAGACAACGGTCCTCAGTTTGCCAGTGAAGAATTCATCAGTTTCTGCACCCAATTGGGGATTGACCTCAGGTTCGCCTCTGTCCATTACCCTCGGAGCAATGGCCAGGTGGAGGCGGCAAACAAGATCATTGTCAGCTTGTTCAAAAAGAAGGTGGAGAACCTGAAGGGTAACTGGGTGGAACAGCTCCCTTCCATTCTGTGGGCCTTGCGAACGACTCCGAACACGGCCACAGGGGAGACCCCCTTCAAGCTCTCTCATGGGTGTGAGGCTGTCCTCCCGGTGGAGTTCGAGGTTCGGTCCCCAAGGGTCGCGGCCGCAGCCGAGGGAAGCGAAGCTGGGAGGTTAGAGAATGAGGAAGGGTTGCGCCTCTCATTAGATATGGTGGAAGAGCTGCGGGATGTTGCCGCCATCAGACAAGAAGAAGTAAAACGGCGAATGGCTCGGTACTTCAATAAGCACATCAGAGTCAAGCAATTCGCCGAGGGGGATCTAGTACTGAAAAAGGTCGACGCTGCAGGAAGGTCGGCCGCGGTTGGTAAGCTCAACCCTAGCTGGGAAGGGCCTTATATAGTAGAGAAGGCTCTGGCTAACGGAGGCTACTATCTCCAGGATGCGGAGGGAAGGACCTTGAGTCACACCTGGAATGGTGATGACCTGAAGCGCTTCTACCCGTAAGGGGAAAGAAGGATTGTAATGTTGTAAATAACTATTGCATTTTCAATAAGTCTATTTCAGAATATTGACTATCTCTGAGTATGCAATCTTTATGTTTTTTGTTTTAACCGGCTATGACTCCTCATCTCAATGATAGAATAGGCCTGGTTGAAGGAATCTTCATCAACACCCCGAGCTCGGCTCGGCCCCAGGTAGACCCGCTGCGCAGGCTCCCATCTAGCTGGCAGGTCCGAAGGCTCGCCTGTGGGGGAGAGGTTTGGTTATCTTCATCAACACCCCGAGCTCGGCACGGCCCCAGGTAGACCCGCTGCGCAGGCTCCCATCTAGCTGGCAGGTCCGAAGGCTCGCCTGTGGGGGAGAGGTTTGGTTATCTTCATCAACACCCCGAGCTCGGCTCGGCCCCAGGTAGACCCGCTGCGCAGGCTCCCATCTAGCTGGCAGGTCCGATGGCTCGCCTGTGGGGGAGAGGTTTGGTTATCTTCATCAACACCCCGAGCTCGGCTCGGCCCCAGGTAGACCCGCTGCGCAGGCTCCTATCTAGCTGGCAGGTCCGAAGGCTCGCCTGTGGGGGAGAGGTTTGGTTATCTTCATCAACACCCCGAGCTCGGCTCGGCCCCAGGTAGACCCGCTGCGCAGGCTCTCATCAAGCTGGCAGGCCCGAAGGCTCGCCTGTGGGGGAAAGGTTGGCTCTTACGATACTTTGTTCTTAGCCACTTCTACGACACCCCGAGCTCGGCTCGGCCCCAGGTAGACCCGCTGCGCAGGCTCTCATCAAGCTGGTAGGCCCGAAGGCTCGCCTGTGGGGGAAAGGTTGGCTCTTGCGATACTTTGTTCTTAGCCACTTCTACGACACCCCGAGCTCGGCTCGGCCCCAGGTAGACCCGCTGCGCAGGCTCTCATCAAGCTGGCAGGCCCGAAGGCTCGCCTGTGGGGAAAGGTTGGCTCTTGCGATACTTTGTTCTTAGCCACTTCTACGACACCCCGAGCTCGGCTCGGCCCCAGGTAGACCCGCTGCGCAGGCTCTCATCAAGCTGGCAGGCCCGAAGGCTCGCCTGTGGGGGAAAGGTTGGCTCTTGCGATACTTTGTTCTTAGCCACTTCTACGACACCCCGAGCTCGGCTCGGCCCCAGGTAGACCCGCTGCGCAGGCTCTCATCAAGCTGGCAGGCCCGAAGGCTCGCCTGTGGGGGAAAGGTTGGCTCTTGCGATACTTTGTTCTTAGCCACTTCTACGACACCCCGAGCTCGGCTCGGCCCCAGGTAGACCCGCTGCGCAGGCTCTCATCAAGCTGGCAGGCCCGAAGGCTCGCTGTGGGGGAAAGGTTGGCTCTTGCGATACTTTGTTCTTAGCCACTTCTACGACACCCCGAGCTCGGCTCGGCCCCAGGTAGACCCGCTGCGCAGGCTCTCATCAAGCTGGCAGGCCCGAAGGCTCGCCTGTGGGGGAAAGGTTGGCTCTTGCGATACTTTGTTCTTAGACACTTCTACGACACCCCGAGCTTGGCTCGGCCCCAGGTAGACCCGCTGCGCAGGCTCTCATCAAGCTGGCAGGCCCGAAGGCTCGCCTGTGGGGGAAAGGTTGGCTCTTGCGATACTTTGTTCTTAGCCACTTCTACGACACCCCGAGCTCGGCTCGGCCCCAGGTAGACCCGCTGCGCAGGCTCTCATCAAGCTGGCAGGCCCGAAGGCTCGCCTGTGGGGGAAAGGTTGGCTCTTGCGATACTTTGTTCTTAGCCACTTCTACGACACCCCGAGCTCGGCTCGGCCCCAGGTAGACCCGCTACGCAGGCTCTCATCATGCTGGCAGGCCCGAAGGCTCGCCTGTGGGGGAAAGGTTGGCTCTTGCGATACTTTATTCTTAGCCACTTCTACGACACCCCGAGCTCGGCTCGGCCCAAAGTAGACCCGCTGCGCAGGCTCTCATCAAGCTGGCAGGCCCGAAGGCTCGCCTGTGGGGAAAGGTTGGCTCTTGCGATACTTTGTTCTTAGCCACTTCTACGACACCCCGAGCTCGGCTCGGCCCCAGGTAGACCCGCTGCGCAGGCTCTCATCAAGCTGGCAGGCCCGAAGGCTCGCCTGTGGGGGAAAGGTTGGCTCTTGCGATACTTTGTTCTTAGCCACTTCTACGACACCCCGAGCTTGGCTCGGCCCCAGGTAGACCCGCTGCGCAGGCTCTCATCAAGCTGGCAGGCCCGAAGGCTCGCCTGTGGGGGAAAGGTTGGCTCTTGCGATACTTTGTTCTTAGCCACTTCTACGACACCCCGAGCTCGGCTCGGCCCCAGGTATACCCGCTGCGCAGGCTCTCATCAAGCTGGCAGGCCCGAAGGCTCGCCTGTGGGGGAAAGGTTGGCTCTTGCGATACTTTGTTCTTAGCCACTTCTATACGACACCCCGAGCTCGGCTCGGCCCCAGGTAGACCCGCTGCGCAGGCTCTCATCAAGCTGGCAGGCCCGAAGGCTCGCCTGTGGGGGAAAGGTTAGCTTTTGCGATACTTTGTTCTTAGCCACTTCTACGACACCCCGAGCTCGGCTCGGCCCCAGGTAGACCCGCTGCGCAGGCTCTCATCAAGCTGGCAGGCCCGAAGGCTCGCCTGTGGGGGAAAGGTTGGCTCTTGCGATACTTTGTTCTTAGCCACTTCTACGACACCCCGAGCTTGGCTCGGCCCCAGGTAGACCCGCTGCGCAGGCTCTCATCAAGCTGGCAGGCCCGAAGGCTCGCCTGTGGGGGAAAGGTTGGCTCTTGCGATACTTTGTTCTTAGCCACTTCTACGACACCCCGAGCTCGGCTCGGCCCCAGGTAGACCCGCTGCGCAGGCTCTCATCAAGCTGGCAGGCCCGAAGGCTCGCCTGTGGGGGAAAGGTTGGCTCTTGCGATACTTTGTTCTTAGCCACTTCTACGACACCCCGAGCTCAGCTCGGCCCCAGGTAGACCGCTGCGCAGGCTCTCATCAAGCTGACAGGCCCGAAGGCTCGCCTGTGGGGGAAAGGTTGGCTCTTGCGATACTTTGTTCTTAGCCACTTCTACGACACCCCGAGCTCGGCTCGGCCCCAGGTAGACCCGCTGCGCAGGCTCTCATCAAGCTGGCAGACCCGAAGGCTCGCCTGTGGGGGAAAGGTTGGCTCTTGCGATACTTTGTTCTTAGCCATTTCTACGACACCCCGAGCCCGGCTCGGCCCCAGGTAGACCCGCTGCGCAGGCTCCCATCAAGCTGGCAGGTCCGAAGGCTCGCCTGCGGGGGATAGGTGGAGTCCTTGACTTTTTGATCCTTGGTTCTTGGTTGGTAGTTACTACGTTACAACGAGCTCGGCTCGAACCCCGGTAGACCCGCTGCGCAGGCTCCCATATAAGCTAGCAGGTCCGACGGCTCGCCGGTGGGGTAGGGGTTTAATTGGTCGGAAAAATATGTGAGCAGGGCCCTGGCCTAGACCGGAGGCAAGGCCCTAAAGGTCTCGGCTCAGAGGTCTCAGCCAGTAAAGGCCTCGGTTTGGAGGTCTCGGCCAGTAAGGGTCTCGGCTCAAAGGTCTCGGCCAGTAAAGGTCTCGGTCAAAGGGGGCTCTCGCAAAAGGAGGCTCCCGGCGGACCTGGGCAGGACGACTTAATTGGCGACGCGAGGTTCCCGCCTAACTGATCTCTACGAAAGATTACCCTAAAGAGACTAAGGGTCTCGGCGGAAGCTCGCGTGGAAGTCATTCGGCAGAATAATATACTTTCAAGCACACACTGACAATGAAAGATGAAACATTACTTTACATAAAATTAATTACAAAAGTTGGAGCCTCTCGCTCATTACAAAAGAAACAAAAAGAAAAAAGAAGCTTAGGGGGACGCGTTGTAACTCCCGCTGGTGCTCTCGCTTGAACCATTGCCAGAGCTCGCTTCAGATGTCTCGCCAGCGACGGTAGAAGACCTCGGGATGTCTGAGGGAGGCGAGTCCGGCGCGCCCGGAGGTTTGGGAACTGGATCGTAGAGCCAAGGAAGGAGTTGGCGAGCGTCGATGGTCGCGCCATCCTCCCGAAGCAGCTTGACGTCTCGCAGCGTCTCGAGCGTCAGCTTGACGGTTGCCTGAGCGTTGGCTTGCAGCAGCTTGTCAATGTCGTACTCCGAGAGGTAACGACTCCGCAGCCTCGCATCTAGCTCCGGAGGCGGGACCTTCGCCATCTCAGCCCGAAACTGTTCCCTCAGGAGGACGCTCTCGCAGCGCGCGTTGGCCAGCTCTGCGCGAAGCTCCTTGACTTGGGCAGAATCCTGTGAAAAAAGAGTTCAGTCTGGAAACATCGCACAGTCGTAACTTTGAGAAACGAGGGCAAGGGTTCAGGAGGGTCTCGCTTACCTCGGTCGCGGGGCGTAGAGACAGCGCCAGTCGAGCATCCGCAAGCTCCTGTTGAGCTCTCGCGAGTTCTTCTCCCGCGGTGTGCGCTCGAGCCACCGCATCCTCCCTTGCCTTGAGCATATCGGTGAAATTCTTGTCGAGGGTGATGCTTCGGCGCGCACACATATGCGCAAGCTCGAACCCGCGCAATAGAGCCCGAATGGCATCGAAGGCTAGAAGGCGGGTGGACATCTGGTCAAACACGATGGCATCCTCTCGGCTATAAAGGCCATATCCAAGCGCTAAGGCCTCGCCAGTCACATCTTCCCCCTCCGCCCAGCTGGGAAGGAGCGTCGTAACCTTGATTGAGTTTGACTCGGGGTCCCATTCCATCTGAGGCTTCCCCTCCGCATCAGCGTACTTCATGCCGAAACCAAAGTTCCTGTGCCCTTTCGGCACCTCCCGGGGCGGAGCTCGGCCGGGGGTTTCGGCGGCGAGCACTTCTCCCCCAGCCTCGCTTGCGGCCGGTGGGTTCCCGGTGGAAGCCTCGGCGCGGCTCTTGGCGGCGGCATCCATCTCGCTGGCCCTTTGGAGGATCGCTTCGAAGGAGCTGCCTGCGGGAAGGGGTTGGACAGGTGAGACGGCCGGGGCTTTCCCCTTCTCGAGAGCAGATGGTTTGGGCCTCTTCAGCGTTCGGAGAGGAGGAAGGGTGACCTTCCGCTTCTTGGCTGGTGGCGGCAAAGGAGGGGCTGGATCGTTTCGGCAGGCGCTGGCGCTAGCTTCCGCAAGCGCAAGGGAGCCTCTCGCGGCCAGACCCTCGACACACCGGCCTTCAGCGAAGGGTTGGCGCAGAGGGACCTCCCGCTCTCCTGCAAAGTTAAAACACTTCAGCGCAAGAAGATCTTTGATAAAAGAGGGAATCTGAAGTGAGACCGTACCTTCGCCCGAGTGAACAAGTGGGAGGGAGTCGACATCTCGCCTGAGGTAGGGAACATCGAACTCCTTGGTTCCAAAGAATTCCAGGATTGCGCTCTCGCGCGATCCCAGAGTAGGCGGTTTGTAGGCAGCGTCCTCGTACTGAACGGGCTGAAGCGGGACGTTGCCGAAGTCCCCGCTGACATAAAAGAATTTCTCGCCCCAATGATGGTGCTTGTTGGCGAGACCGGTAACCTCGAGCAGTTGCCCGGAGAAGAAAACCACCCCTCCCTTGGCGCGGAAGTTGAATAGCTTCCGGAAGATGGGCAAACTGAACTCGATCCTCTCGGATCGCATATAGCATATGAATGCTATAAGGATCGCTACTGAGTTCGGGTTCAGTTGGGCGGGAACCACCCCATAGTACCGAAGAGCAAGCCGAACCTCCGGCCAAAGGGGAAGGCGGAAGCCCACCTCGAAATGCTCGAGGGGGATGGCGAGTTCTCCCGCCTCCGGAGTATTCACCTTATCGTGATTACCCGGGTTCCGCGCCGAGAAGCCAGCGGGAATATAGCGGTCAACGATCAGGTTATATTCGTCTAGGGTGAGCTTGCAGGAAGGGAAGAGGTGTTTTTGGAAAGCTTCCGCGCAGTGGGCGCGACCCTTGTTCTCGCCAGGCATGGTGGGTGCGCGAGTGAGAGCGAGAGCTGAAAAAAGGTCGAAGCGGAAGCAAGAACGCGAGAGCAAGGAAGGAAGGCTGAGGTTCCGGATCGAAGAAGTAAATGCGGTTGGTAGACTTCTCTATTTATAGGGAATCGTAATCATCATGGATCCATCCGACAGAGAGAGAAAGTGACAGCGGAGTACAGCTGTCAGAATCCGGGCTAACGGCGCCTCGATTTTCCCCCTCGGGACGGCAGCGGTCAACGGTCGTTCCTGTTTTCGACGCAACTATCTAGATTGGCGCAAGCCTCCTAGACTGGCGCAAGCCTCCTAGATTGGCGCGAGCCTCCTAGATTGGCGCGAGCATCCTATATTGGTGTAGGCGTCTTAATTTAAAAGCCTCGCAGAGCAATAAAAAGGAAAGAAAAGAGAGACATTGGTAACAGTGAGGTTCTCGCCAACGAAAGTTGGATAAACTTAATTAACAGTAATGTTTATTACAGATACATTGATAAAAGAGATTTAAGCGAGAAGTCTAATAGGGCTTCCAATACCATCGTCCTCGTTCTCGCCGCCTAGTTCTTGGAGGCACCAGCGGATTGAAATAAGACGATAGGGTGGTGCACCCAAGGTTGATCCGCCTGGCGTGATCACGGATCTGCGAGATGCATCTCCCTGGTGAGGACTCGGCGGAAGGCCCTCCCGGACGATCAGCCTCGCCTAAGAAGAAATCCCGCTCCAGAGTCTCCAACCTTTGCTCCACAGATTCGCGAAACGCTTTTGCCGCGGCAGAGTGAGCACGATCTCGCCGGATGAGCCTGGCCAGGATGGCCGAGATCTTCTTCCTCCTCCCCTTCGCGCTCCCGGCGCTGTTCAATATTCCTTCTATCTCGCCAGACGAAGGGAGGGGAGAATCTTCCTCCCCTTCATCGTCCTCATCTTCATCATCATCATCTTCTTCCCGGTTGGCTTCCGACCGCAAGCCGGGATCACCTGCAAAGGAAATGCACGAGAATTTGGGTCAAGGCATGACAATCAACAGTCCAGAAAAGTTTCGCATACCTGCAGTTGGACGAGAAGGCCCGACCCCTCCGTTGGTTCCATAAAGGAGGTGAAGAGGCTTGCCCAGCCCCGGGCGGAAGGGCTCGCGCACGATGGTCCCGACCTGGCCAGAAGCTCGTGGGGAGTTGTCTTCTCCCAAGAGATGATCGGCATCCTTGGGAGTAGCGGAGGGTTCAGAGGCCGTCCCTCCCGCCTGCAGGGTAGGATTGGTCACCAGGGGAGGCAATTCCACAGTTCTCGCTTCTACTTCCCTGGCGGTTAGGCCCGGGTCGGCGGGAGCGGGCACTGCGAGAAGACAGTTCAGAAAAGAAAAGGTAGGGTTGACATATCGACGGTAGCAAAACGTACCTGTCATTTCGGTCTCGGCTGAAGGAATTGCGTCCGAGACCCGTGTTTGGTCCTTGGGGGAATGAGCAGGCAGGTTCGAAGAATTTGGCGGGATCTCGGCGTCATCGTTAGGAGCGGATTCCTGCGAAAGCTTACTTTAACCATCGGATCTAGTGCACAATCGGCTTGGTAGGCACGCTTGAAAGGCTTACCTTCTGCGGGGAAGGATCCCCCGCAGGATTTGGAGTGGGGGAAGGAGGATCCCTGTTCTCGCGAGAAAGGTCCCGCCGGACCACCTTCGCCCTTTTCTTTTCCTTCTTCTTCGGCTCGGAAGGCCCGGCGGTTGAAGTCTTTCTCGCTAACCATGGAGCCACCGCCGCACAGTTAGCCAAGGCCCGCGCTTGGGCAGCGGCTAACCGGTCTTGGAGGTCTTGCGGAAGTGGTTTGGCAACACGTTTGGGATGCATGGTAAGCTCGCGCAAAAATCCCTGAGGCGAGAGCTCAGTTGGAAAACCGTATTTCAAGGGCAGGGCGTATGGACGCCTATCAGTGCATATTTATAGCCGCAGTAGGACCCACCAAAAGATTCCCTTGGTAGGCGGACACGTGTCCAGCGAATATTATGGGGGTTGGACTTGTCTTGTCGAGCGCAGGGCTAGCTCGAAAAGAGCGGGGATTGTGTACAACCCCATATTCGCTGGATGGGACCCGGAGACTTCACTGAGGGATTGGGCTAGCCTCAGGCTAGCCTTGGGTTAACCCTAAGGCATACTGGTGGAGTTCTCGTCCTTAAAGGCTCCCGCCTGGCGGTGGGCGATATCGTTCGCGCCACGACAGGCTTCGGGTCCAAAGCTAGAGGAGCTTCCGCCCTGGAAGGAGCTCCCGCCAAGGGCAGGCGAAAGGTGGGGAAACCAGGGCAGATAGTCGACCGACCAGAGCAGATAGTCGAGCTCCCGGCAGGAGAGATCGTCGACCGACCAGAGCAGGTGTCTTGACTACGGAAGCTCCCTCCTTAGGGAAAGCTCCCGCCCAGGGCAGGCGAGAAGGCCTTAGGTGAGCCTTCATTCGCAATGGCATCATGACTACCTAGCGCGAGAACCTTCCTGGCAGGAGCTCTCGCTAAGGCGGGCCTAGAAGGGACCCAGCGAGAGCCTTCTAGGCCGGGGGTCTCGCCAAGTGGGCCCATGGGGTGGGACCCGGAGTCCAGAGGAGATTATTTTATTATTATCCTGAGGTAAAATTACCCAAATGCCCTTGGGATGACAGCGGGATTTGGCTATTGGCAGACCCTTCAGGGGTATTTCAGTATTTTTGGGTCAAAGGAAGACTATAAAAAGACCCATAGGGGCTCTTTGGAAGGCAGGCTTTCATTACTCTCCAACTCTAGTGCCTTCTGAGGAGCTCCCAGCCCAGCATTTGGCTTTGGAGGGGAAGCTCTCAGAGATCTTCCGGGTGTGTGGTGGGACCTCCCAGCTGAGGCTTTGGGTCTGTTTTAGGACCTTAGCAGCCATCAGGGGTCGAGATTTGAGAGAAGTAGGCGTCGACTGCACTTTGGTTCGTGAACATTCGTTGAGGTCATTTTTGGCTTCAACAGAAAGTATGCCGACATTCAATCAGGGTATCTACACTTTTAGAGCACACGGTGCAATATATCATAGAATCAGCTCTCTATTACCAGAATACGGTAGTAGACCACGTTTTTTACAAATGTTCATTTATGATACAGAGCACGAAATGGAAAATAGGTTGAATGAGAGTCCTGGCCTCGCTCTACAGACACTCGAAAAAATCTCCAGCTTACTGGATGCAGTAAATCCATTTGTCCAGACCTTACGAAAATTAGCAAGACACTCAGATCTCCACCAATGCAGACTTCTGATTAAAGAAAGGCCTTCAACAGAGCGTCAATATTCCCTTCCAACCACGTCACAGGTTGCAGCCATATTAGTTGACGCAGATGATTTCATGGAAGCAAATGATAGAGACATAATTGTGGAGACATATTCCGGAGAACTACTGCCGATAAATGAATATTCGGGGTACTGCGACCCTCTACAATATCCTTTGTTATTTCCACATGGCTCATATGGATGGCGTAGCGACGAACTATTGCATCGTGCAGAACGAACAAGTTGTTGTGACTACTATTCCTACCAACTATAGGTATTTCGGCAATTGCACTCAGTTTATCATGACATAATATTACAGGTGAATCTATACTAAATTATACTATCTACATATAGATCAGTGCAAACCGAAATTCCGTACTTTACTGCGCAGGTCGTCTACTACAACAGTACATCGTCGATATGTACATAAAAGTTGAAACACAAAAACTACGGTGGATTAGATCGCACCAAAGTGATGTGAGAGTCGATCTATACCAAGAATTGCAGGATTGCTTGCACAGTGGTGAAATTAACGCAGGTACGTACATTCACCATCGATTTTTAAACATATATAACAGAATCAATTTTACCTACTATCCGTGAGTGTTGACCTTACCTCACTACAGGTAATATCGGTCGTAGGACAATTTTGCCGTCTTCTTTTATTGGAAGTCCAAGAGATATGTTCCAGAGATATCAAGACGCTATGGCAGTTATACGAACTTTTGGAAGGCCGGACATTTTTTTAACTATGACTTGCAATCTGTCATGGCCAGAGATAACAAATGAGCTTTATCCAAGACAAACACCGCAAGATCGACCTGATTTAATCTCAAGAATATTTCAAGCAAAGTTGCAATGTCTAAAGGGTGACATCTTCTATAAGGGCGTCCTGGGTAGAGTTGTAGCACACGTTCACGTGGTAGAATTTCAAAAAAGAGGCCTTCCACACGCTCATATGCTATTCATTTTCAATGACCACGATAAGCTAAGTAGTCCGGATGATTACGACTGCGTTGTCAGAGCTAAAGTTCCAATACAAACAGAAGAACCAGATTTACACACTGCAGTGCTTAGACATATGTTGCATTGACCGTGCAGACGCTTACGACCAAATGCGCAGTGCATGAAAAATAATGTATGCAAAAAAGGGTTTCCAAAACCTTTTATTGAGGCCACAACACACGGTTTGAATTCATACCCACTGTACCATCATCGTGATGACCACAAAGAAATTCCTCTTAGGAGAGATGGGGACTTTGTGCCTGACAATGGTTGGGTAGTACCGTACAATCCATATCTTCAACTTAAATACGACTGCCAAATCAATGTGGAAATTTGTAGCAGCATTAAGAGTATCAAATATTTGTACAAGTACGTGTACAAGGGTCCTGACTGGGTTGCATTCGAAGTGCGTCCGGGGCCGAACTACGACGAAGTAAGTAAATACGTCGACGGCCGTTGGATTTGCGCGCCTGAGGCATCGTGGAAGCTTTTCAAGTTCCATATGTACCAAACATTCCCTTCTGTAGTTCGTTTGCAAATACATCTGCAAGATTTACAATATGTCCAATTTCGAAGCAATCAATCTATTTCCGATGTACTGGCTAACGAACGGAATTCACGAACAATGCTAACAGAGTTTTTTAAGACATACAACAATGGATTAGAAACCTTTCATTACTTATATGTTGACTTTGCAAAACATTATAAATGGCTAACACCTTCGAGAAAATGAATAAGAAGAGTTCGGAATCGGACAGTAGTAGGACGTATGTACATTGTATCGCCAACCGAGGGTGAGCGTTTTTATTTACGTCTTTTACTTAATCATATTCCAGCGCCAACATCATTTGACTATCTATATACCGTTCATGGTATTCATTACACAACTTTTAAGGAAGCAGCTGAGAAACGAGGACTACATGAGGAAGACAATAACATCAGATAATGCCTAGAAGAAGCCAGAAGTTTTAGAATTCCAGCAACACTGCGAAGATTATTTGCAACAATTTTATTGTACTGCCAACCAACCGGGGTAAGAACCCTATGGGATGAAAACCATACTGCAATGAACGAAGATTATGATAGTACAATCACTGTAAATAGTGAATTCTTAATAAACAGATTATTGTGTGAGTTAAACATAACCTTTGAGCAATATAACAAAAACACAAAAGATTTCGACTTGCCAAAGTTGAGTGAGGGCATACAATACATCGTGGACCTACCGGGTTTGATTGATAGTGAATTATCAATTCCTATATCGACAAAGGACCTAAATTCAACATCGCTACTGAATCATGGACAAGAAATTGCGTACAATACTATAAGCAGTTGCATAAGAGAAGGAAATGGAGGTATTTTCTTTGTTGACGGCCCTGGTGGAACTGGTAAAACATTTCTATATCGAACAATACTAGCAACTTTCCGCAATGAAGGGCGTATTGTGATAACAACTGCAACATCCTGAATAGCAGCAAATTTACTCTCAGGCGGCTGCACACCTCACTATAGGTTCAAAATACCTATTAAACTAGAGAATGTATTAAACTGCAGCATCAGTAAGCAATCTGATCTGCGAAAATTGATTGAACTTTCATCCGCAATAATTTGGGACGAGGCACCCATGGCCAACAGGAAAACATTCAAAATTCTTGACCGTGCATTGCAAGACGTGTTAGAAATAAACAAGCCTTTTGGTAGGAAGGTTCTTATCATGGAAGGAGATTTCAGGCAAGTGACGTCCGTTGTTGTGAATGACACGAGATTGGAAATAATTCGCTCAAGCATAGGGATGATATCGAGTCGAGTTCGAGCGATTTTGGCTCGGCTCGAAATCGAAATTTTCGACTCGAACTTAACTCGAAATTGCAATTGATTTCGAGTCGAGTCGGCTCGACTCGAAATGGCTCGATTCCGAGTCGGCCCGAAATCGAATCGAGTCAACTCGAAATCGAATCGAGTAGGCTCAAAATCGAATCAAGTCGACTCGAAATTTAGCAATTTTTGTTTTATTCCTAGTTTGCTGAAAATAAAATTGGCCAACCTATAAATTTAGCAAATGAAACACTTAAAGCCTTCATTCTTTTTATTTAGGTTTAAATTTTGTTATTTTTAATCTTAAAATAAGAATATATTAATAAATACATAATTTTTTTAAATTAATTCGAGTTGATTCGAATCATATTTCGAGCGATTCAGGGCTGGCTCGAAATCAACTCGAAATCAGATTCGAGTCAAATTGAATCGACTCAAATTGAGTCGAATCAATTTTAACCGATTCCGATTCGGCTCAATTTTTGAACGATTTTCGAGCGATTTTCGAGTTTCGAATAATATGCTCAGCCCTACTCAAGCATCGTTGAGTCTTACTTATGGGCAGGTGTCAAGTTACTTACATTAAAAGAAAATATGAGGGCACGCAATGACCATGAATTTGCATATTGCTTGCTAAGGGTCGGAAATGGGGTGGAGCCAACAGTAGAAGATGACATGATTCGCCTTCTTGATTCAATTGTTATGCCTTGGGAAGGAGAACAATCAATTAATGACTTAATAAATTTTGTTTTCCCCAATATGCAAACTTACAATGTCAACAGTACTGACGCCGAGTATATTGCGACAAGAGCTCTAATCACCCCATTAAACGAAGATGTTAACAAGTTGAACGAACTATGCATGGAAATGTTTCGGGGGATAGCACAGCTTACTACTCTTTTGACTCAGTTTCAGATGATGACCACAACTTATATCTACCAGAATTTTTAAACTCTATTAGTCCAAGTAATCTACAAACACACAAGGTAGCACTGAAGCGTGACTGTCAAATTATGCTTCTCCGAAATATTTATCCCAAAATTGGATTATGCAACGGCACGCGACTAATTTGTCGCAGATTTGGAAGAAATATCATTGAAGCAACTATATTAGTAGGGCATTTCAAAGGACTCAGAGTTTTTATTTCACGAATACCGCTAAAAAGTGCAGAAGATTACAAAATGTCATTCGATCTAATAAGAAAATAATTTCTTGTCAGATTGAGTTTCGCATTAACAATTAACAAGTCTCAGGGGCAGACAATTGGAAATGTCAGATTTTATCTTCCAAATCACGTCTTCAGTCATGGCCAGCTGTATGTTACTTTATCAAGAGGGGTATCATCCCAATCAACAAGAGTTTTGGTCAAACATTGTGTTATTGAAGGTCATGAGGGTGTGTTCACGAAAAATGTGGTCTTCAAGGAAATTTTTGAACGGGTCGACCCGACGGCAACAATAAGGTATGACATCGACTACAACCACGCAACTATTTAGTTCATTCCATTACATACAGTGAAAAAAATTCTGCATTTTCTATATTATAAATAAAATATTATTTGTTTTACAGGTTTCACACACTAAATGGTGATTAAAATTGAGAACAAGAAGATTACTGACAATGGTCAGGTACTGCAGAATTCAACTGAAGCACATTGCTAAGACAACTAAGGGCAATGACATGCGAAGATAAACAACTGAATGCTGAAGAAGATAGAGAGCGAAGTGACAACTAAAATAAGTATGGGTCGATGTTTTATAATTGTTTAGTTGTTGTCGTTCGATAAAATGAGTTTACAAAAATTAAAGGAGTCTTCTGAATTTCAGACATTTATACATATTTTTAATGTTTTACACTTTTACTTATATTTTTAAACCTTTGGAATAAATGAAATTCTCCGTTCTACGTCAACTGTTACCTCTACGAAAAATTTCTCCCACACGACAAAGGTCACCCCCCCGACAAATGACGCCGCCCACGACAAACGTCGCCCCCACGACAAATGTCGCACCCAAGACATATGTCGCACCCACGACATATGTCGCACCCACGACATATGTCGCACCCACGACATATGTCGCACCCACGACATATGTCGCACCCACGACATATGTCGCACCCACGACATATGTCGCACCCACGACATATGTCGTCCTCACGACAAATGTCGAACCTACGACATGTGTCGCACCCTCGACATGTGTCGCACCCACGACATTTGTCGCACCCACGACATTTGTCGCCCCCACGACAAATGTCGCCCCCACGATAAATGTCGCACCACGACAAATGTCGCACCCACGACATATGTTGCACCCACGACATATGTCGCAACCACGACAAATGCCCCCCGGGCCGAAGGCCCGTACCTGTCACTTATATATATATATATATATATATATATATACTAATATACGAAAACTACTCTTTGGTGAAACATTGTCTGATGTCCATATATTGCCCTTATAGTTCTATTCATAATTACACAATTATACCAAACTTTATATTAGTATATTATAAAGGCAATATCTTTTTAGATAATTACACAACTTTATACTATTAAAATATAAAAAATAAAACACTAGATACCCTAAACCTATTGTCTCTAGCTAGGAATGACAAGAACAAAATTAAATTTTTAACGTTAAAATATAATTTGTCTTACAAAATAAAATTTGTATTCTTGATTTATATTTTTTTACGGTCATTTTGAGTACCCATATGTATATGTTGCGGGTCGGGCGGAGCCCGCCGGAAGCGGGCGGAGCCCGTCGGGAGCGAGCAAAGCCCGCCGTTGTCGGTCGGGTACTATCGTGCGGGGCCATAGGGGCGGGTAGTGTCCACGACAAATGTTGCCGCCCACGACAAATGTCGCTGCTCACGACAAATATCGCCGCCCACGACAAATGTTGCACCACCGACGAATGTCGTATCCCGACAAATATCGCACCCCGCCGAATGTCGCACCCCGCCGATTGTCGCACCTCCGCCGAATGCCCCCCAGGGCCGAAGGCCCGTGCCAGTCACTTGTGTGTATATATATATATATATATTGTAATTAAGAATAATTCAAATTATATTTATAAATTTTTTTGCGAGAAGATATATTTGTATGATATTTTATAACTGTAATTCTCCGGGAAAATTGTGTGTCAAAATACTGTTAAAACTGTAAATTATTTATCACGATAAGAAACCCAAGGAAAAATAAATAAATCAAATTTGAGTATCTATCTCATGGGAGTTATCTTCATCAGCAATTCAGCATTAGATCTTCGTGGAGAAAACTAATAATATTTTTGAAAATTTTTGTAGCATGTTACTATATATTTATGTAATGAAATATACAATTATTTGTTATGTTTCAACGTGAAATATTAAATGATAAGAACAGGATCAAGGATGTAGGTGCGGATTTTGGGGTTTAGGCGAGTCAGACGTTCGAGTGTTGTTGGACTCCTCCCCGACTCTCTTAGGCCAATGCGGCCAGAGGCGCAAGGGGGCGAGTTGGTCACACTGGCCCGCATTCGCCCTGGGATTGGGTTGAGGGAGAAGCGAGCGCGATCACCAGGGGCGCACTCGCACATGCCCTCCAGTCCGAAACGAGCAAGGCTCAACAGAGGCACTCGCAAGCCCGGGAGAGTGAAAGTAGTGAGTGCAATTCGTATAGTAGCATTTTTACCAAAAATGCTCTCGCTGGCTTGCTAATAGCCCCTCCAAACAACGGATTTTGGTTGTTGGCCGGCCCGTTTAGGCTGCGTATAGCATTTCTAAAAGGTGGGATTGCGGTATTTGTAGGCCAAGACAGAAAGACTATAAATAGACCCTTAAGGACACCTTTGGAGGGGATCCTTTCCTTGGCTTCTTCCTACTCAGGCTAGCTTTGGTTGGTGTCCAGATCGAGCCCTCCAAGGTGCCCAGCTCAGCCTTGGTTTGGTAGGGGAAGCTCTCTCAGATCTTCCGTGTGTGTGGCGGAACCTACTCTCTGCAGCTCAGGGTCTGCTCCTTAGTTCAATGTCTTTGACCAGGACTCCGAGCTCAGGATATGTAAGCGCATGCTATCCCGTTTACTCTTCCTGGGGCCGAGCTCCGATTTCAACAAGTTGTATTTTTATATGTAAATTAATATAAAAACTTATTTAACATATTTTGTGAACATATTCAGTTATAGTGGTCACAATTTACCCTCCACGTTAAATTAACGCCAAATAACCAGAATGATATGTGATATATATGAATTTATAAGAGTTAAAATTTTAAAATGTAGGCTAAAGTAAGATAATTTTAATTATTAAGTTGTATAGAAATACATATCTTCTTTCATTTTAAAGTACAAAGTTGGGCCACTAGTGCAGGTCCCACAAGCTTACAGACAGCTGTCCATAATCTGGGGGGAGGGGTTTAAATTTTGGGTCTGCTCACCTTGCATGTGCTCAAGGGCCCTCTCATATAAATTAAGGCAAAATACCCAAATCAGTCCCCAACGTTTGGGGGTCATTTGAAATCAGTCCCCAACGTTTGAAATGTTTGAAATCAGTCCCTAACGTTTCAAAATTGTTCTAAATTGGTCCTACTTAACTTTTCCGTTTATATATCTAACGGAATGATGACTAGGCATTGATGACTAGGCATGTATTTGGGTATTAATAAGCAAAAAAAATTTAGAAATAAATATCTCAAATCATAATATTGTTGTACTGTTGCCTTAAATTAAGGGATCAAGTAAATAAATTTTAGGTTTCCTGGTTCTATACATCTTCGCCGCCCTCCCCCTCCCCAAAATCTGCTTCGCCGGTCGCCGCCGTCCGCCTCCCCAACCTCCGTCGAGGTATTAGGGTTTCGCCATCGTCCGCCTCCTAAACCCCTGCTTCGCCAAGGTATTAGGGTTTCGACATCGTCCGCCGCCCCAACCTTTGCTTCGCCGAGGTATTTCGTGTATCCATTCTTGGTCGCATCGGCCATTGCTTTGCAACCATTTTAGTTGATAATGTTAGAATCTCAGAGTACTGATGGCTGATTTAAGTTCAACTGTTGTTGCTCTGCAATTCTCCCGTTCAGGAAGAGTACTGATGGCCGAAACATTCCTGCTACAATACTCCACTCGCTGCCTCTCACCATAGTTGCTCTGCAATTTTCTTGTATCACCACCTATCGTTTCTCATGATCACATTAAAGCAAAACACTGGATCCTCCATTTTTCTACAAGTTATTATTATATTACATATTTTCCAGCATTTTACTGTTTTTTGGGTGCTGTTTACATATTTGCTTGAACTTGCCCTTTACAGAGAACAATGAATGATACTATGAATGATACTGATTATAGTGAAGACAATGTGAGTTTTCAAAGTCTAGATAGTGCTATGGATATTATATTTGAGGATGAAGATTTATTTGAGGATGATTTAGGTTGTACAAATGTTGTGGATGAATGCTTAAACATAATTAAAGGAATTCCTGATGGAGATCTAGTTGAAAGAGTTTGTCAAGATGATGAGTGTTCATCACAGTCACTTCGATCTATTTCAAGTAACAGTGAAGATGATGCAGTTAATAGTATAAAATCTAGTCAACCTCTTTTTTCGTTGCTAAAAGATATGAAAGATATGAAATGGCAACCCGGTTTAATGTTTAAGTCAAAAGAACATTTTAAAGATGCAGTTACAACTTATGCTGTCCATTCAGGTGTAGGTCTGAAGTTGATAAAAAATGACAACCGCAGAGTTAGATATAAGTGCAAAACAGGGTGCGAGTGGGAAATATATGCCGCACCGATGAAAAACAAAGACACCTGGGAGGTCAGGACTATTACAGATAATCATTCATGTAGTAGAGAGTTCAAGAATAAGTTATTGAGTGCTAAATGGCTAAGTAAAAGAATTGAGTCCAAAGTTCGTGAAGATCCCAACATCGGAATAAAGAAAATTGTAGACAAAGTGAAAGAGAAATGGGTTGCAGGTATTACAAAAAACAAAGCCTTTAGAGCAAAATCACAAGCAAGTGTATTAGTGGAAGGAAGCATCGGAGATCAGTATAACAATCTGAATCACTATTGCACGGAGCTATTAAGATCAAATGGTGGGAGTTCGATCTTTATGAAGTTTGCATGGCCACCTGATCATTTATGTGATAACCCAACTCCTTCAAGAACCATAATTCCTCGTTTTCAAAGGTTATATGTATGCTTCAGTGGATGTCGTGATTCATTTAAATTATGTAGACCATTCGTTGGATTGGATGGATGTTTTTTAAAGGGGCCATATGGTGGTCAATTACTCACAGCAATTGGGCGGGATCCAAATGAACAGATGCTACCTATTGCATATGCCGTAGTTGAGGCTGAGAATAAAGAGTCATGGACTTGGTTTCTATCTAATCTTATCAGGGATATTGGAGACTCTGGAATCACATACATTTCAGATCAGCAAAAGGTATGTGTTGGATCTTTAATTTTTATGTTCTAATTTTAATATGTATTTAAATATTTTCATACTTATATTTTCAGGGGTTGCTACAAACATTTAAAGAGTTGTTGCCCGGAGTTGATCATCGTTTCTGTGTGCGTCATCTCTATAACAATTTTCGGAAGAAGTACCCAAGTAAGAATTTAAAACTTTTGCTATGGAAAGCGGCAAATGCAACATACGAAGTTGAATGGGTTCGCGTCATGCAGGAAATTCATTCTATTTCAAATAGTGCGTATGATCATCTAATCAATATAGATAAAAAACTATGGTCTAAGCATGCATTTAGTGGATTTTCTCGTTGTGACGTTGTAGTAAATAACATGTCGGAGGCTTTTAATCGCGTAATATTGGACATGCGTGATAAACCAATAATTACAATGTGTGAGGACATACGGATTTATTTGATGCATCGGTGGGCTATCATTAGAGAAAAGGTTGAGAATCAATCTACTGATGTAAATCCAAAAATTACCAAAAAAATAGAAGAAGAGGCAAAAAATAGTGGAATGTGGATGCCTTTATGGTCCGTCAATAAAGTATTTGAGGTCGTACATTTACCAGAAAAATTTGTAGTTGACTTGGATAAATGGTATTGTTCTTGTGGAAAGTGGAGAGTTAGCGGATTGCCATGTCGACATTCCATAAGTTGTATGCATTATTTAAACCTCGAAGTACACCTCTATGTCCCAGATTGTTTCAAAAAAACTGTTTATGGTGAATGTTACCAGCATAGTATCATGCCCGCCAATGGTCCAAATTTTTGGCCAAAGCTAAAAAAAATTGAGATTCTTCCACCCATTCGTCGTCGTGCACCGGGGCGACCAAAGAAGAAACGAAACATGGATGCAAACGAGGAGAAAAGTCAAAGCAAAATGTCTCGTAAATATGGGACAGTTCGATGCACAAGATGTGGTGTCGCCGGCCATAATAAGAGGAGTTGTCAGTAAGTTCATCAATTTTTAATTTATATATTTATTTAATTTTTAAATGATTACTAAACTATTTTTTTCTACTTGTAATAGAAACTGAATCTTATAAAAAAGCGTCGATCTCTGAAGCAAGCAAAAGATAGTGGCAAATGCTATTTTGAAGACCATATTTTGAAGAACATGGGAGATGTTTGGATGTGTTTTGTTTTAAATAATACAACATTGTGATCTGGCGTATGTTTTTTTTTTGTGCATTGAATTGCAAACTTAGATATTTTTAACGATATTTTGAGGATTGTGGACCGTTGGGTATGGGGCCAATTTTTGTTGGATAAAACATATGATAAAGGCAAAAGGTATTGCCCTAAAAGTACATGCGTGCAACATCAATGCCTAGTCAAATGCAATTTTTGTTGTTATTTAATACCCAAATACATGCCTAGTCATCAATGCCTAGTCATCATTCCGTTAGATATATAAACGGAAAAGTTAAGTAGGACCAATTTAGAACAATTTTGAAACGTTAGGGACTGATTTCAAACATTTCAAACGTTGGGGACTGATTTCAAATGACCCCCAAACGTTGGGGACTGATTTGGGTATTTTGCCTATAAATTAACAATAAAAAAATTCTACTTGTGATTTGAGTTTTGTTCAACCAATTCAACAATTGTGAAAACACTATAACTTAATTAAATAATTAAAAAAAACTAAATTTTAAATTATTTTAATATATATATATTTAAAATATCTTACTTGAATTTCATTATTCAAAATATTTATAAATAAAAATAAATAATTGCTTCTTGTCTTGTTGTGTATTTAGTATTTCTAATAGAAGAATATAAATTTGAAATGTGTGAACAAAAATTAATAAGAAAAAAATATATTCAAAAAATTAATAATTATTTTTATTAGATAATTACAACAACAAAATATTTATTGTCACATACGCAACTCAACGCCATTTTAATGGATGTTTCGTCAACCCCGAGTAATTTGACGTAATTAAATAATTAACATTGTAAGTTTAGAGACTTATTCATATTATATTAAAAAAGAAAAATAGTATTGACTAAACATTCATTTTTTCTCAATTTTACCCCTCTTATTTCAAAATTTACAATCTCATTCATTTATGTGTTTTTTTTAATTTTAAAATGTGTTCTCATATAAGTAAAATCTCTTACCTATAATAAAAATACGCTCTCATCGCCGCTCGCAAACCCTCATGCACAAGGAAAAAAGAGAGGTGCGGGAGGAGTATAGCATTCGGGGGTTTGTGAGCAGTGGGAGCGCCGTCACGCCGGGAAAATGCTGTGACCGCAGCACATTCATGCAAGGCATTGGGGGCCTGCCACGTGCGCTGTCGCGATCGATGAACTGCCGCGATTTGTCGTAGGGGTGGAGCATCCTGCCTGTCACTCATTTGAAATAAAATATAATGTCATGAGACTTGGGCTCTGTTTGGGGGGACTTATTTTCACCGGTCAAGCGGTCACAACCGCATGAACCCAGCCTTAATTAAGAGCCGGTTCATGCGATCGTAACCGCTTAACCGGTAAAAATAAGTCCTCCCAAACTTAACGGAGCCTTAGGCTCCATTTGGCGTGAGTTTTTTGCTATGATGAGTTCGGACAAAAACGCAATAGTCATAAAATACAAGTTTGGCAATACAATGATTTTTAGTGCTACCAAAAAAAACAAACTAGTTTTAAACATAAAAGTGGATGAAGATATTTAAGTGAGGGTGGACGTTCAAGAATGATGGTTCATAATCACTGCGCCAAACAAGCCTTCTTTTAGCAAATAAAAATTAAAAGATTTATTAGAAACTAGACAAAAAGTTAAGAAACCATATATATAGTTATGATCTTTTAAAATAGCTATAGATTAGATTATCATATTAAAATAGGGTTAATTAATTACCAGGACTTCTCCATGTTGCACTCCTCTCTCTTTCGAAATTACATTTGTCTTCTCTATAAGTTTTCGTAGTTTACAAAAATGCCCCTTTCTCTAAAAGCATGAGAGAAAAATGATAAAATCAGTCAAAATTATTTTATAATATTTCAATTTTATTTTTATATTTATTTTAAATTAATTATAAATGATAAAATATAACAAATCATTTTCAACGTAGAGTTATTAGAAATGACGAAATTGAAATATCATAAAATAATTTGACATATTTGATCACTTTTCATTTATATTTCTAAAGAGAGTGGTCACGCCTTTTAATATAGAGTCATTAAAAATAATTTGACTGATTTTATTATTTTTCATCCAAATTTTCAAATGAAAGAGATATTTTAATTTATAAATAGATAAAACTTAAAAGGGAGATAAAAGTGATTTCAAAAGATAAAGGAGTACAACCTGCAATTATGCAAACTCACATGGGATGTCCCTGTAATTAACCCTAATATAAATAAATATTAAAAAAAATGGTGTATCTTGATATGCTATATGAGTGTATTTCCATTATGATTTAACAACTTGCATGCTCACCTTTTAATCAAAGATTTACATAAGATCTCCCTATCCCTTCTTCCAAAGTACAAAAGAACATTTCTCAATCAATTTTGATGCCTTCGATCGGCATCGAGGAGAAATTATTAGGTTAGTCGTCTTATGAGAGATTATTTTTCGGGTATACACGCGTATACGCTCTACTTTGCCAGAGGTGAACACATGTGGATCGATCGACTGAGCCAGGGTCTGTCGAGTATTGCTTTCTCAACGTGCATGCCCGAGCGTATGTTCGTACGTGTGTGTATGTTTTGAACTACGAGAGCGCATGTGTTTTTGAAACTGTAAAATGTGTTGTAAAAGGCCAAAAAAAAAGTTCTAAGAAAAATAAAACTCTTGAAACTTATGTTTCAAGATATTGAATTTGTTGATAAATGGAATACTCTCTTAGATGATTAAAAGTCAATATTCTCTCCTAGTCAATCTTGCATTATAAGTTGTGGCTAATGCAAGGTGTTTTATTTGTGTGAGCGAAATATTAATTTATCAAAAAAAAGTTAACCAATATAAAAAATAATATGCTCATGTTATATTAATGTCGTGTAATTTTAATAATTTCGTTGATGGGTTTCACCTGAATTATCTGAGTCAAATCGGGAAGATTTCGATCAAGGACACGATCAGAGCCAACCCAATCAAACGAGTCGCGCACACCAAGTCGCGCTCATTTAAAGACCCCAAAACACCCCAGAAGAGGAGCAAGGCCAAGCGCGCAAGCGGCAAGCACGCGCTCACGCAAGAGGAACGCACACACGGGGAGTACGCCCGCGCGCGGCCCTCAGGCCCTTGCCCGCGGCGTCGCCGGATGCCCCCGACCCGCCACCCCCGCCACCTTCTGCCGTTGTCGGACACCGACGATCGCCACCATCACCGGGCACCTTGGGCGGGCTTTTCGGACCGCCAGGGGGTACTTCTGTCATTTCATGTTAATTGACGATCTAAGTGACCGGAACAGAGCGACGTCATTCGCCACCTCAAAATCCGTCTGGGCTCAATTACCAGCATATCCCTCCAAAAAACTATAAAAGTCTCACATGCTCTCATTTGAAGACACGCAACACCAGAGACTAGAGAGAACTCTGAGGTTTTCCGGCAAAACGTGAGACTTAGATCGGTTCTACACTTGGAATTCGCTTCGCTCCCTCTCTAGCGTGTACAACGCCCGACGCTCACTTGGACGCTTTTGTGAGCCCGAGAGAAGATGCTGAATTGAAATTCGCTTCCGCAGATGCTGGCGTGAAGGCATCACAAGGCTTCAGTAACTTGACATGCTTCTTCGTGGGAGTGCTCTCATCTAGGATCTGACTCTCTATAGGAGCGTTTTCATCAAGACTCCGAGAAGTTAACATTTTCCCTTCACTTGAGCGCTCTCACCAAGTCTCCGAGGACTTGGTTTTTTTTCTATCGTTCTTGTATTCAAAGCTTGTAATAGAGACGTGACATGTAACCCTCAGAGTAAACTTTCAAAACCTGTAAACTCAGTAAAATAGTGGATTTTGGCCCGGTACAGATCCTGCCACGTCGTTTTTCATCTTTTTTTTGATTTTCTACTGTAAAAAGAAACCTTTTGTCATTGCTTCTGATAAAAAAAGAGCCTCTTGTTGTCCAATTCCAAGGTAAGTCGCTCCGATTCTTCGGACCGGTGAAATACCGGGTGACCCGCAACATTCATGTAAAAATAATAATTTATGAATAAATATTGAAAAAAAATATCTATTTTGTTTCCATTAAAAAATATCTCTATTTTAATTTAATTTTTATTAGTGAAATTTTTTAATTACTTATTTTTAATTCCGTGTGAGCTGCTGTGCACATGTACTGGGCCTATATTGATTCCCCCGTAATTTTAAGCAGAATTATCAAGCAGATTTATTTATAGCCACTTGTTTATATGAATATTTCAACCTTCATTAAATTAATTAAAAAATTGAAGAATTAACGCATATAATTGAGCCAAGTTGCTTGCTGCTATTATAATTCCAAAGCATCCGAATTAAGTACCTAAGCAATTTATAGTAAATTATTATACGGAGAACAAATTTTTTTAATTAGTAAATTAAATTTCTAATTATTTATGATAGTTGTTAAGGACAAATCTATTTTAAATAGGTGCAAACTAATTTTTAAAATAAAAATTCTTAAATAATTATTTTAAATGTTACGGTAAAATTGATAGGAACAAATCATTTCTCTATCACCTTCGCCGCCGCCGCCGCCCGCCAATGCCCGCCCTCGCCGGCCAACGCCCGCCAACGCCGCCAACGCCTCCAACGCCGCCATACCCACCATACCCGCCAACGCCTCCAACGCCGCCAACTCCGCCAAAAACGCCAAAAACGCCAACGCCTCCAACGCCTCCAACGCCGCCATACCCGTCATACCCGGCGCCAACGCCGCCATACCCGTCAACCCCGCCAACGCCGTCATACCCGCCAAAACCGTCAACGCCGTCAACGTCGCCAACGCCGCCAACGCCGCCAACGCCGACATACCCTCCATACCCGCCAACGCCGCCAACGCCGCCATACCCGCCAAACCCGCCAACGCCGCCAACGCCACCATACGTGATGACATCGTCATACGTGATGACACCGCCAACGCAGCCATACGTGATGACACCGCCAACGCCGTCATACGTGATGACACCGCCAACGCCGTCATACGTGATGACACCGCCAACGCCGTCATACGTGATGACACGTACAACGTCGTTATACGTGATGACACGTACAACGCCGCTATACGTGATGACACCTACAACGCCGTCATACGTGATGACACCTACCACACATTCTCGCTTCTGACCACTGTGGGAGCTCCAGATTTATTTATTTCGAACATTCTCGTTCATCTTCAGCTTCTTATTTCTGGTTTAACATTTCTTTTTGTATTTCTCATTTTCAACATTTGGTTTCTGATGGGTTTTACCTTAATTTATAGGAAGAAAGAAACCCCCATGATCCCCACCAAAGGAGATCATGGGTGGGCCCACCTTACCCCCATGATCTCTCATGGAGATCATGGGGGTGGGCCCCCATTTCCTCCCCTCTCCCGCGGAAGGAACCGCCGCCGGCGGTTCCTTTCCGGCCGGCCCGCGGCCATGGCCGGCCCGCGGCCATGGCCGGCCCGCGGCCATGGCCGCGGCCATGGCCGGCCCGCGGCCATGGCCGGCCCGCGGCCATGGCAGGCCCGCGGCCATGGCCGGCCCGCGGCCATGGCCGGCCCCGGCCATGGCCGGCCCCGGCCATGGCCGGCGGCCATGGCCGGCCAGGCCGATGGCCGGCCATGGCCGGCCCTTGGCCATGGCCGGCCACGGTCATGGCCGGCCGCCGCCTTACCCGGCCGCCGCCTTACCCGGCCGCCTCCCCACCGTCCGATCAAGGGAGAGGCCCCGCCGGCCGTCTGATCGGGGTAAAACCACCCACTAACCCACTATGTTAGTGGGGGGACCTGTCATAACTTCCCTCTGGAGCCTATAAAAAGACCCCAGGGGCTCCTCATTTCCTAACTTTCTCCTCCGACGCTTCCCCCTTCTTCTTCTTCCTCAGGTGGGAGCTCTCCCATTTTCTCTGCCGGCGACCACCCCTCGTCGTCAACCACCAGCGGCCGCCTCTCGCCGCCAACCACCGACAGCCACCCGCGACCTCCAGCGGCCACCAACGGATACTAGCATCCGCCAACAGCTACCAGAACCTGTCATCGGCTATTGACACCCCACCAGAGCTCAGTTACAAAGGAAACACTTCAAGGACTGAGAAAGACGCACAAAGGAAGCAGTGATAACCCTTGGACACGCGTCGCCTCTGAGCGCACGCGACTGAAGTATCTCGTGCATTCCACCGCCCAAGTCCCGTTGGCGTGGCAGTCTGTTGCCCACCAACGAGTGCATGCACTCTCTCTCTCCTCAAGATTGTAACTGGAGCGGCCTGTCGCCCCGATTCCCCCCATCAAATTGTAACCTCCAACAATCTAGTGGATTTTGATCGGCACCGACCCGGTCACGTGGTTTTTCACCCGGTTGAAGGGTTTTCCACGTTAAAACTTCCCGTGTCCATCCCCCATTTTTCTATTGACTGTGTGCGCGCTCGACCGCTCTGCGAGCTAAGGCGGTCCAAGAATATCCGGCCCGACCGGAGCATCGAGTTAGTCCGCAACAGTTTGGCGCCGTCTGTGGGAAACATTCCCAGTATCCTTCGCAGAGAAAGTTCATCATCCCTACTACTGCAATGGCAAAGAGGAGTGCTCGCATAGCCGAAGGACCCGCACTTGGCGGACACACTGAGTCTGCACGATCTCACTCTCCGGTAGACGCACCGCTAACCACGGGAGCAGCCCTAGCTCCCGCGCCTGCCTTGGGAGGACGTATCCGCCAGATGGAAGAACTACAAACCGAAATGCTCACCTTACTCCGATATTTGGGGGCACCAGTCATTCTCTCACTGCTGAACCCGACGCCATAATCCCAGCAAAGAAAAAAGCAAACTAATACAGGACAAGAAGAGTGGCGTCAGCCTGCCCCGCAAAGGCAAGACCCTTCAGGGACTGGGGGCAGCATCTACCTCAAGGATACTCCCCTCCCAGCACCATCTACGTTGATACAACCCATGCAGCACAAAATGAGCCGACATTCCACCACCTAAAGACGCCTCAGCCATTTGAACAAGTTGTTTTACGGTCGTCAGAAGAACTCCCTGCCCCCACCAGGCCTGGCCTACACAGAGAATACGACATAGAAAAGGAATTCTCAAGCACAAATAGCTCCCCCGTGCCTGCAACATCACTCCAGGAGATGTATGGCCACTACCTCACACGTCCTCGTCATAAAGAAAGCGCTGGAAACACAATGGCCCCTGGCACTTCTGCCACAACGCAGGAGCCAGATGAATACCTACCTAACGATAACTCACCTAGCTCCTGCACAGCCACGGGCGCAGAAATCCGTAGTTTCAGTGGGACAGACAACCCACTCGCACACCTGAAGCATTTTGAAGCCATCATGCACGCTCGCAATGCCTCAGATCAACTCATGATCCGAGTATTTTCAACAACACTAATAGGAGAAGCTCGGACTTGGCTTCAATCCATACAAAGAGAAGATACTGACAGCTACATCAAGCTTGCCACCCTCTTCATCAAAAGGTTCATGACAATCGTAAAGCCCTCACCAGAAAATCTGGGACCAAGCAGAAGACAGAAGAGGAAGAAAGAAGGGGAACCAACCCATACAATGCGAAAAGAACGACGCCAGAAGCAGAGTCGCCTCAATGGTAGTCAGCACAGCCCTCCAAGGAATGGGGGGCAACATTCACTCCAGGAATACATCCCTCTGAATACTACCTGCACTAATGTGATGTATGCAATCCCGAATAATTCATCATTTCAACGACCAAGAGCGCCGTGGCCGAACCCCAAGGCAGACCATGCAAGATACTGCGAATATCACCGAAGTCACGGCCACAACACGAACGAATGCAATGGACTAAAAGAAGAAGTCCAACGACTGACCAACTTAGGAGCAGTTGATTAATTCATATCAAGAAGAAGACCACCTAACAACCAGAACATAAGATGCACGACGGTCAAGATTGGCGAACCACCCACCAAACTGAATCAGGTGCTAGTAGACAAGGAAGTCACCACCAATATACTATTTTTATCAACTCTGCTTCAACTCAAACTCACCGCCGGATATCTCAAACTAACATCTGCAAGCGCTCGTGTTCTCGGGGATCACCCGGTACCAATCATTGGCACCGTCACTCTGCCAGTCACTCTCAAAGATGCACACCGACAGACATCCTACGACGTGCAGTTCGTCGTCGTCCAAGCTGATTCCGACTACACAGCAATACTCCAGCAGTCACTTTGGGATGTCTTCCAATCCTGCTCAAGCCACCTCCGCCCTTAAGTCGTTTCCTTCATTTGTTTATTATGTTTATTAAAAATTATAGAAATCCGCCCGTCTGGGCTAGTAAGAACTATCTAAATGGCCTATATCTCGCCTTAAACTATTTAAACCATGGGACCGACCCCGGACATGTTACCACCATTCTTAAATTACTTCATTCATATTATTCTTCTCCTTACTTATCTTAACAGTACAAGAACCGAGAAAATGACTCGCCCGCATGGAGATCATACAATTATATGAAACATATGGCGCTGATCAGAGCAACACCGTGGGGGCCTGCCCCCCTCACGAAGAAGCCGCGAGCCTGTCTCGCGCGAAAAGTCGTGGACCTGTTCCACGCAACACCGTGGGGGCCTGCCCCCCTCACGAAGAAGCCGCGAGCCTGTCTCGCGCGAAAAGTCGTGGACCTGTTCCACGAAACACCGTGGGGGCCTGCCCCCCTCACGAAGAAGCCGCGAGCCTGTCTCGCGCGAAAAGCCGTGGACCTGTTCCACGCAACACCGTGGGGGCCTGCCCCCCTCACGAAGAAGCCGCGAGCCTGTCTCGCGCGAAAAGCCGTGGACCTATTCCACGCAACACCGTGGGGGCCTGCCCCCCTCACGAAGAAGCCGCGAGCCTGTCTCGCGCGAAAAGCCGTGGACCTGTTCCACGCAACACCGTGGGGGCCTGCCCCCCTCACGAAGAAGCCGCGAGCCTGTCTCGCGCGAAAAGCCGTGGACCTGTTCCACGCAACACCGTGGGGGCCTGCCCCCCTCACGAAGAAGCCGCGAGCCTGTCTCGCGCGGAAAGCCGTGGACCTGTTCCACGCAACACCGTGGGGGTCTGCCCCCCTCACGAAGAAGCCGCGAGCCTGTCTCGCGCGGAAAGCCGTGGACCTGTTCCACGCAACACCGTGGGGGCCTGCCCCCCTCACGAAGAAGCCGCGAGCCTGTCTCGCGCGAAAAGCCGTGGACCTGTGCCACGCAACACCATGGGGACCTGACCACAAACATCACTCATACAAATTAGGCCACGAGCCGCGCACTAAGCCATGGGTCAGTCCCATGCTAATACACCATGACAAAAATCAACTACCACCAACAATCTTCTCATAACAAAATGCATCCGTGCAAAACACACGACAATGACAATCTCAAAAGCAAATGACTACAAATAAATGACGAGGCATACAATATCAGATAAGCACTACAGCTACTCATCATCAGCATCCGAGCTAGAACGCTCATCATCTGAAACATCCATCTGAGGCTCCACTTCCTTGGACCAAATGTCATCACGAACCTCCTCCGCGATCAGGCTACGATCCCGCATATAGTCCAAGGACTCCAGGTACTCCGCAAGACCTGCGGCCTTCAGTTCTGATGTATGGTCATCCGAAGATAACATCTCTACCTGCGCCCTCGCCGCACAAAGCTGGGTCTCAAGGCCTGAAACCTCATCTCGCGCCGCATGCAACTGAGTCTCCAAGCCAGATATCTCTTCCCTCGCATACTTCAACATCTGGGCAGTCCTCTCCACCACGGCTTTCTCCACGTCCAAGGAAGCACGCACGTCTTCTAGCTCGGACTTCGGCTCTGACCTAACTCGATGATACTACGCGATGTCCCGGTCATGTTCTTCCTTGAGGGAAAAGAGTGAGCCCATCGACAGTCGAAGCTTCTCCTGCAAAGCGAGATATCCATCCTTCAGGCTCACGTAATGATCGTTCCAGGTGACCTCTATCTGTGCCTGAGTCTCGATCTGCAAAAGGAAAACGCGCAATTAGCCGCCTTCAAACAAAAAATAAAAGAAGAAGGAAGAAACAATAAGGCACCAACTTACCGCGTCACTCATCGCCTTCAAAGAGGAAGACATCCGAGGAACCGCTGCGCTAGCAAGCGCCCGTGGAGCCGGGGAAACAGGTAACTGTGTCTCTGGGACTGAGTCATCAGAGGCTACCACCACAACGTCAACATCACTATCGGGGGCCATAACCGTTTTTCTCTTGCGGCCCCCTCCCTGAGAAGACGACACCACCCGTCCTGTGCCAACAGAAATACCACATCCCAACAATCGCTTCTCTTCGACAAACGCATATATGTTGAAGAGACGATTAGCCAACTCGCGAGGCTCAGAAAATCCCAGCACAGGGGAGAAGTCTCGCTCCCTCCCTTTCACACGGCGACAGCGGTCAGGAAGCGCATTCCACACCTCGGGAAGACCCCAGGAATTCTTCACATATCCGAACAAAGTATTACCATGGCGACGATCCTTGCGAGACTCAAACTCCAGCCAAATCTTGTTGCTGCGCACCTCGATCCGCTCACCACCATCAAAGCGCACATCGCACCAATCCCGGAACTGATCCAAGGAAAGAGAGCCCCCATGCTCGCGGAAAAAGGTAACCAAGCCCATGATACGAGTAACCCCGGTTGGAGCGAACTGGGAGATAGGGACTCCACAAAACTTCAGAATCTCCACCACCTCGTCGCAGGGGGGAAGACGAAAACCAGATCTGAGCGACACTTCGCAAACAGTCAGCCAACCACGGGGAGGATTTTGGACCCGCTCCTCTGGACGCGGGATCCTCACTTCCAAGTCAGAAGGAAGTCCAAACTTTGCCCTCCAAATAGCTACACCGTCTTCGGTCAAAGAAGAACGCAGACGCATGGGTCCAGCAGAGCGCTTCGGTACCTGCACTCCGCAAAATATTCAGTCAATTCAAAGCGGAAAAATCACGCACAACATGCCCGCAAGCACGACCTGCGCACGAGCACAGCTTACACGCACACACAGCCTCACCAGGCCCAGCCCGCGCACGTGGCCAGCGTACACGCCCGCGCGCGGCCAGCGCACGCGGCCAGCGCACGCGGCCAGCGCACGCGGCCAGCGCGCGCGCGGGCAGCGCGCGCGCGGGCAGCGCGCGCGCGGGCAGCGCGCGCACGGCCGGCACGCATTCGGCCGGCGCGCGCGGCCAACGCGCGCGGCCAGCGCGCCCTGCCGGCGCGCATGCCCAGCGCGCGCGGCCTGCGCGACCAGCGCGCGCGGCCAGCGCGCGCGCAGCCTCCGCGCGCACGGCCAGTGCGCGCAGCCTCCGCGCGCACGGCCAGCGCGCGTGCGGCCTATGCGCACGCGTACGGGAGGCCAGCGCGCCCGCCACCAGCATGACCGCGCACAGGCCACCCCCACGCATGCTCGGCCTGCACGCGCGGATTATGCACGCAAGTGGGGCGCACATCCCACTCGCACGCACGGCCCTTGAGCGCACGACCGGCTGACCTCCGTACATACTCGCCTTCATACCTTGGAGCCGCACGCCGTCGCCGCCATTCCGTATTTCGCGCCAACGATAACCACCGTGACCTGAGTTAAAAATCTCTCCCCGCGCTCGCTCCCCTCGCAACTAGAAGAGATTTGGGGGGCAATTGATGGGTTTTACCTTAATTTATAGGAAGAAAGAAACCCTCATGATCCCCACCAAAGGAGATCATGGGTGGGCCCACCTTACCCCCATGATCTCTCATGGAGATCATGGGGGTGGGCCCCCATTTCCTCCCCTCTCCCGCGGAAGGAACCGCCGCCGGCGGTTCCTTTCCGGCCGGCCACGGCCATGGCTCGCGGCCATGGCCGGCCCCGGCCATGGCTGGCCTCGGCCATGGCTTGCGGCCATGGCCGGCCCGCGGCCATGGCCGGCCCGCGGCCATGCCCGGCCCGCGGCCATGGCCGGCCCGCGGCCATGGCCGGGCCGCGGCCATGGCCGGGCCGCGGCCATGGCCGGCCCGCGGCCATGGCCGGCCCGCGGCCATGGCCGGCCCGCGGCCATGGCCGGGCCGCGGCCATGGCCCGGCCGCGGCCATGGCCGGCCCGCGGCCATGGCCGGGCCGCGGCCATGGCCCGGCCGCGGCCATGGCCGGCCCGCGGCCATGGCCGGGCCGCGGCCATGGCCCGGCCGCGGCCATGGCCGGCCCTCGGCCATGGCCGGCCCTCGGCCATGGCCGGCCCTCGGCCATGGCCGGCCCTCGGCCATGGCCGGCCCTCGGCCATGGCCGGCCTCGGCCTTGGCCGGCCACGGTCATGGCCGGCCGCCGCCTTACCCGGCCGCCACCCCACCGTCCGATCAAGGGAGAGGCCCCGCCGGCCGTCCGATCGGGGTAAAACCACCCACTAACCCACTATGTTAGTGGGGGGACCCGTCATAACTTCCCCCTGGAGCCTATAAAAAGACCCCAGGGGCTCCTCATTTCCTAACTTTCTCCTCCGACGCTTCCCCCTTCTTCTTCTTCCTCAGGTGGGAGCTCTCCCGTTTTATCTGCCGGCGACCACCCCTCGTCGTCAACCACCAGCGGCCGCCTCTCGCCGCCAACCACCGACAGCCACCCGCGACCTCCAGCGGCCACCAACGGATACTAGCACCCGCCAACAGCTACCAGAACCTGTCATCCGCTATTGGCACCCCACCAGAGCTCAGTTACAAAGGAAACACTCCAAGGACTGAGAAAGACGCACAAAGGAAGCAGTGACAACCCTTGGACACGCGTCGCCTCTGAGCGCACGCGACTGAAGTATCTCGCGCATTCCACCGCCCAAGTCCCGTTGGCGTGGCAGTCTGTTGCCCACCAACGAGTGCATGCACTCTCTCTCTCCTCAAGATTGTAACGGGAGCGGCCTGTCGCCCCGATTCCCCCCATCAAATTGTAACCTCCAACAATCTAGTGGATTTTGATCGGCACCGACCCGGTCACGTGGTTTTTCACCCGGTTGAAGGGTTTTCCACGTTAAAACTTTCCGTGTCCATCCCCCATTTTTCAATTGACTGTGTGCGCGCTCGACCGCTCCGCGAGCTAAGGCGGTCCAAGAATATCCGGCCCGACCGGAGCATCGAGTTAGTCCGCAACAGTTTCGTTTTTCTCCAATGAAGAAAAAAAATTCGAAAAGATGTACTCATTAATAAAAGAATATTTTTATGATGAATTTGAAACTTTTGTAATACGTTAAATTTTATAATATTGTTGTTAAATTATTTGTTCATATTTTTTTAAAAAAAAAATTTAAAAATTATATTGATTTGCACATACAATTTGATTTGCACATATAAATTTTTGATGTGTCCGTAAAATTAATTTGCACTTATTCAAAATTGATTTGCCCATGACAATCACCTTATTTTTTTGAACTAATTATCGTCAATCTACCTACCTAATAATTTAAAGAATAAAAAGTTATGCTGAGTTTTCAATTTCTTTTTCTATTATAATTTTGCTTTATTGTAATTTTTTCACAAACTTATTAAAAGTTCTTATTGAGTTAATCAGGTTTATT
Organism: Platanthera zijinensis; assembly: GCA_039513925.1. NCBI lineage: Eukaryota > Viridiplantae > Streptophyta > Magnoliopsida > Asparagales > Orchidaceae > Platanthera > Platanthera zijinensis. The sequence continues at coordinate 232,818,561 of CM077080.1, forward strand.
TTAAGATTTTATACGTGCGTTAGTGCGTATAATAGATAATTTTTTATGTTTGAGATTTCTAAGTAATTGGATTAATAAAATTCAATAATTTATGTGCTAAGTTAGAGTACTTATAATTGCATGAATATTCTATTTTTCATTTTTTTTCCGTTGATCTGTGAAAAACAACATTATCTGCAGATAGATGATTTTGATCTGCGGATAGATAATTTTGATCTGCTTATAATAAATTTATATTTTAATTAGGAGTGTTATAAAAATTATTATTTTATCATTATTTTTAATTTCCTAACAAATTTCATTGTTTTTTTAAAATTTGTTTTGATAATATCTTTGAGGGCATGCATTCAAAATTAACTTTCAAACTAAGGCTCCGTTTGACGCAGTGTTTTTGTTCCGGTGAGTATGGACAAAAACTCCACAGCCATAAAATGCATGCTTGGCAAGACAGTAGTTATGACCGCCACTATAAAAATAAAACTAGTTTAATTTGAACATAAAAATGGATGAATTTTCTTAAGAGAGGTTGGGAATTCACGAACGATGGTTCATAACCACCATGTTCACAACCGCCACCGCCATGCCAAACGGAGCGCATCCCACACAGTAGGTAAACTATCCAAGAAATACACACGCTTGAGCAATTTTAACCGCTAAGTTTCCAACAAAATTTCACCACTTAGTTTGAAAAGAAACTTATGGTATCTAGGGTCAGTTTGGCTCGACGGTGAGAACTCGGTGGTTGTGAATCGCCGTTCGTGAATGCCCTACCTCACTAAAGGAATTCCATCCGCTATTTTGTTAAAAATTATTTTTTTTTCATGGTGACCGTCATAATCATTGTCATATGAAACGCATATTTCATGACTCCATTGTTTTTGGCCCAACTCACTGGAGCAAAAAGGGCGCGAAATTAACATACTGTTAGAATTTTGAATCATCACGAAGCCATCAATTTCTTCTTAAATTTTGACTTGAGAATCCAAATAAATTCATTAATGCACTTCCTTTCAACGAGAGATTTGCAACTTTAACTTATTTTAATTCAAATTTATTACCCTCATACACTCTAATTTTAGGTATCTATCTAGAAATCCCTGAGAATAAAACTGCATCTCATCCATTAAAGGGATGATTTAAGGCCTCGTTTGGCGCGGCTGGAGGAGACTTGGCCGGACGGGAGGACACAGGCCAACGTTGGAACTGGAGGGGGAGGTAATTGATCGAAATGGAGCGTTTTTGATGGGGGACCATCGGGCGCATCTCGGCGCAAGGCAGGCTCCACCTTCGTATATTCACGTCGACGGGCTTGATCGGACCGGCGATCCGCCACCGCGGATGTGTCCGGCTCGTCGTTTCGACTCAGTTTCATATATGACATTTTATATTTTGGATTTTATTTCATGTACTTATGGGAGCGGAACTGCCGGCCAATCATAGTTGTCAATTCCGGTTGCCCTAATTCCATTCTCTTATAAATAGAAGTGTTAGGGCTGCAGGAATTTTATTGCTGAAGTTTGGAGAAGGTCTTCTTCCTTGCTTTCGGTGATCATTCCGCGGTGCCGACGCCGTGGAGCCCCTTGGTGCCGACTCCTTGGGTAAGGTTCCTACTATCTCCTTTGTTCTTTTTCCTACCTAGCAGCCCACGCCCTTTTCCCTTCCCAAAACTGCCGCTGTCCCCTGCTGTTTCCAGTCTCCGGCCGCCCAGCACCCTCCCCTTCTACGTCAGCCACCCACCGCCCCTTTTCCCCTTGCAAACCCCCCACGCCGCCGGCCCCTCTCTTCCCAACAACCACCATCCGCCGCCCCCCTATAATCCCCCCTCCTCCAGCCCACAAAACCCTCCCTGTTTCAGCCCAGCCGCAGCCCCTTTCAGCCATCCAGCACCTACCGCCCAGATCTGGGCAGATCCGGCTGGATCCAGCCCGGCAGCCCATAAACAAGCCATCTTCCCTTCAACCCGCAGCCACCATCATTTCCCAACGTGGATCCACCCTCCCCCTTGCCCGATCTAGTCCCGCCATCTCCTGGAAGCCCCTCCTAGCCTCCGAGATTTCAGATTTTTACAGATTTCCTGCAGCCCTAATTTTCATTCAGAATTTTGCTTTTAGTTCCTTGGGTGTTGTACTTGTTATTTGGGTTTGAAATATTGTATACCTTGTGGTGTTTGTGCCGTATCAGAATTACCGTTTGTTATTATTTGCCTGTGAAAACCTCTTATCGAGCAAGTCGCTTAATTCGCCGCGCGCTAATTTTAAGCCTCCGTGCGGAGGAGTGCTTTTGCCTAACGCCTAAAGAAATTGCTCTGCCGCCTAATGAATAAATGTCATGTTTAGTTTAATATTTTGTTGCTTATCTTGATTAGCTCGCTTGATCATCTTTGTGTCGGCATATAGGCATTGCTTAGGGTGAGTCCACCCCCTCACGGCACTAGCGGGCGTCTTAGGACACCACTACACAGCCTACCCTACATCAGTTGGTATCAGAGCGCAAGGTTGGGCCATTGTGCATACTCCGTAGTGGTAGGACATTTAGAAGCATGGTAGATCCTCCAGCCACCAATGATCGGGCAGCGGGCTCGAATTCGAGCACCTCTACCAAAGACTTCCAGCGTCTTATTCTAGAACATTTTGACGCAATGGGTACCCAGTTCGAGAATGTGCGTCACGATATCGCCGCGGTGACTCGTCGTCTAGATCTGATAGAGCACGCTAGAGATACTCCCTCCCTTCATGACGATGAGATCTCGGGTGACCCGGGCGACTCTCCCCGTCGCGGGCAGCGGGTCAGAGATGATCCGCTACCGGCAGATCGCTACCACCGTGAGATCCCCGTGAGAGCCCCCACCCCGCCAGCAAGGCGGAACCCTGAGCCAGCACGTGGCCGACCCCCGCCCCCGCGGGAAGATTACCGCATGCCACGTCATCCTGGCCCGAGGGACCGTGTCCCTCCACACGGTCGCCATGACCATCGTCGAGACGAGTATTACCCGCCGGGTCGACGTGAGCGCGGGCCCCCGCCCGCTCGGCACGACCATGACCGGGACGACGATCCAGATGATTACCCTGACCCGCGAAGAGGTGATCACGTCTTTTACATCACCCGTAGGATTCGCCTCGATGCCCCGACGTTCGATGGCCGCTTGGATCCAAAGGCATTTAGCGATTGGCTCCTGGACATGGATCATTATTTTGATTGGTACGATATGAGTGATGATCGTTGTGTCGGACAGGCTAAGGTGTATTGGATTAGTGTTGAGCGAGCCCTAGAGCGTGACGGTTACTACCCCCATCACCAGATGGGATGACATGAAGGAGAGGCTTAGGGATAAATACCTCCCTGCCTCCTACCGTGACCAACTACTTGATCAGCTGCAGAGCTTACGTCAGGGGTCGCTTTCCGTAGCTGAGTATATGGCTCGATTCGACGAGCTAGTTGTTAGGAGCGATATTTTGGAGGAGCCTATTGCCACCGCCTCTCGATTCAAGGCTGGCCTCCGCTCGGATCTCCGGAGAGAGCTGATTCCCCATCGCTTGGAGACTGTAGATCAGATATTCCAGCTCGCTCTAGAGTATGAGCAGTATCTTCGTGCCTCTAGCACGAAGCAGTTTCCTTCCTGGACGGATTCGTCAACGTTTAGAAAGCCTGCTCCCGCCCAGACTGTTGCAGCCACCTCATCCCCCCGAGTCACTCCTGACTTGAAGGGGAAGGCGGTCGCTACCGAGGGCCAGAGGCCTGGGGGTATACAGTGTTTTAGGTGCGGAGGTAGAGGACACGTGGCGGCCCACTGCCCCACACGTAGTCTGTTGATTGAGGATGAGGTGCCCGCCTTAGAGGGAGATGTGGAGATTACTGAGGAGGTCACTGCCACCGTTGAGGAGGGCTGGGAGAGCGACGCTGAACGGTCGTTAGAGGTGGGAGTGGTCAGGCGCTTTCTGCATACCCCACGAGCCGATGAGGATTGGCGCCGCACTACCATTTTCTACACATATTTCCCGAGTGCAGGCGATCCCTGCAAATTAGCTATCGATAGTGGGAGCTGTGTGAATATTGTGGCCCAGAAGGGTCTAGACCGCATGCAGGTGAAGGCGGAGCCTCACCCCCACCCCTATCGTGTCGTCTGGGTCGACAAGACCGCGATCCAGGTTACCCAGCGCTGTCTCGTTCCGATCACCATAGCATCTTTTGAGGACCGAGTTTGGTGCGATGTCATCCCTATGGATGTCGCCTACGTCCTGCTGGGCCGCCCTTGGTTATTTGATCGCGATGTCACGTGCTTCGGTCGATCGAACACGTGTGTCTTCTATGATAAGGGGAGGAAGATCACTTTATCCCCCACCCAGCCCAGAGAGAAGCCTAAGGGCCGGGTCGAGCCGTCCACTAGCACGATTTCTTCGAGACCCGTACATATCCTGAGGCGTAGTGAGTTTTTGAGAGATAGCACTGATGCTGGTATCATGTATGTAGTGGCAGCCACTATGGCTTCTGATTGCCCTACACTTGAGGTTTCCCCTGCCGTGCGACCGTTACTAGATGAGTTTGCGGACATTATGCCAGAGGAGCTCCCTGATGAGTTACCCCCTCTGCGGGACATCCAGCACGCTATAGACTTAGTCCCGGGGGCCTTGCTCCCCAATCTGCCACATTATCGCATGAATCCCGTTGAGCACGCTGAGCTCAAGAAGTAGGTTGATGAGCTTCTTCGGAAGCAGTTTATCTGCGAGAGCTTGAGTCCATGTGCCATCCCCGCCCTTCTTACCCCTAAGAAGGATGGCAGTTGGCGCATGTGCATTGATAGTAGAGCTATCAACAAGATTACTGTGAGGTATCGTTTCCCGATCCCTCGTCTAGATGACCTATTAGACACGATGTCCGGAGCCCAGATCTTCTCGAAGATCGATCTCCGAAGCGGGTACCACCAGATTAGGGTCCGAGAGGGAGACAAGTGGAAGACGACGTTCAAGACGAAAGACGGTTTGTATGAGTGGTTGGTCATGCCATTTGGGCTTTCGAACGCCCCGAGCACGTTTATGCGAGTCATGACCCAGGTTCTGCGGCCCTATATGGGCAAATTCCTAGTCGTTTACTTTGACGACATTCTGATCTATAGCCACACTGAGCCTGATCACCTTGAGCACTTGAGGCTCCTATTCGATATTCTCCGAAAGGAGAAGCTGTTTATCAATCTGAAGAAGTGCTCCTTTTTATCGGAGTCCGTCCACTTCCTGGGATTTATTATCTCCTCCTCAGGCATGTCAGTTGACCCTGAGAAGGTCCAGTCCATCCGCGAGTGGCCCATACCTTCGACCATTCATGAGGCCCGTAGCTTTCATGGACTGGCGGCCTTTTATAGGAGATTTGTTAGAGGTTTTAGCTCGATCATGGCCCCATTTACTAGCTGTCTGCGTAAGGGAGATTTCCAGTGGACCGCCGCGGCCACTCGAGCATTTGAAGAGATTAAGGACAAGATGACGTCCGCCCCCGTTCTACGACTCCCCGATTTTAGTAAGGCCTTCGAGGTCGCGTGCGATGCATCGGGTGTGGGTATTGGAGGAGTGTTGAGTCAAGAGGGGCACCCAGTTTCTTACTTTAGTGAGAAACTGAACGAGGCCAAGCAAAAATACTCGACCTACGATCGAGAATTTTATGCTATCGTCCAGTCACTGAGATATTGGAGACACTACCTCCTACCCCGGGAGTTTGTGTTGTACTTGGATCACCAGGCCCTACGCTACCTCGACTCTCAGAAGAAGCTGAGTCACCGCCACGCGAAGTGGGTAGAGTATTTACAGGATTTCCACTACGTTCTCAAGCACCGCGCTAGTGTTGAGAACAAGCCCGCCGACGCACTCAGTCGTCGAGTCTCTCTACTTCACACACTGCGGGCCCAGGTGGATGGTTTCGAGAGGTTGATCATGGACTACCCTACTTGTCCTGATTTTGCTGAGGCCTACACTGCGTTGTCGAGGGACCCTCCTGATCCTGTTGAGGGGTTTCAGATCATCGACGGTTATTTATTCCGGGGCTCCCGTTTGTGCGTGCCCAACACCTCGTATCACGATTATTTAGTTTGGGAGCTGCACGCCGGGGGTGCCGCCGGTCATTTTGGGCGGGATAAGTCGATTGCTCTGGCAGAGGATCGTTTCTATTGGCCGAGTCTAAAGAAAGATGTGGCTCGTATTGTCCGACATTGTCGTGTATGCCAAACGGCCAAGGGAACGAAGCAGAACACGGGCTTATACACTCCTTTACCCGTTCCCCACCGTCCTTAGGAGGACATTAGTATGGACTTCATGCTGGGACTTCCGCGCACCCTGCGGAAACACGATTCTATCTTTGTTGTGGTCGACCGGTTCTCTAAGATGGCGCACTTTATTGCATGTAGCAAGACCGCTGATGCTCCCCGCGTCGCGGCCTTATTTATGAGCGAGGTCTTTAGATTACACGGTCTCCCAAAGTCCATCGTGTCCGATCGGGACGTGCGGTTCGTTAGTTATTTTTGGAAGATGTTGTGGCGGAAAACAGGAACTACTCTTAAGTTCTCGTCCGCATACCACCCTCAGACGGACGGTCAAACTGAGGTGTTGAATAGAAGTTTAGGTAGCCTGCTGAGATGTCTAGTTAAAGAGCATCTAGTTGGGTCTCGGTGCTCCCTATAGCGGAGTTTGCATACAATAGTTCCATCAATAGGTCGACTGGTCTGAGTCCGTTTCAGGTAGTATCAGGTTATGACCCTAGGAAGCCTATTGATCTTATACCCGTCCCGACTGAGTCACGTCCTAGTGAGTCTGCTGAGTCCTTCACACGTCATTTGCATGAGTTGCATGAGTCTATCAGGCGTAAAATCAATTTGAGCAACGAACATTATAAAGAACAGGAAGACAGACATAGGCGGGAAAAACATTTTCTTGTTGGTGAACAGGTGATGGTGCGAGTTCGTGCGGAGCGGCTCCCTCAGGGGCCTGCTAAGAAATTAAGCGCCAGGCGAATTGGGCCCTACACTCTTTTGAGGCGGATCGGGTTGAATGCCTACGAGCTGGACATTCCTACGAGCATGGGTATCCACCCTGTGTTCAATATTGAGGACCTGACACCCTACTTCCCACCTCACGAGTACCCTGATCCCTACCTTGGCGGCCCTCTCGAGCTTCCACCACCACCCCTTTCCCCCACCACCCGGCCTCCCCTTGCTTCCCACTTCCCCAGGAGTTCACCACCATTGGCTTCACCGAGTGCACCACCTCCACCACCGGACCACTTTTCCCGAGAGCTGAGGGTCGAGCAAGTTACGGAGATCATTGCGCATGAGTTCGTCCCCTCTACGGATGGACTCGTGTGCCGCTACTTGGTTTGCTGGTTTGGACGTTCTTCTTCCGACGATACTTGGATTGCTGCTGCTGAGCTTGATCAACTCGCTCCCGGACTTCGACTACAGTACGATCGTCTCCATTCATCGGAGATGAAGGCTTTTCAGTCGGGGGGAGTTGATGGGGGACCATCGGGCGCATCTCGGCGCAAGGCAGGCCCCACCTTCGTATATTCGCGTCGACGGGCTTGATCGGACCAGCGATCCGCCACCGCGGATGTGTCCGGCTCGTCGTTTCGACTAAGTTTCATATATGACATTTTATATTTTGGATTTTATTTCATGTACTTATGGGATCGGAACCGCCGACCAATCATAGCCGTCGATTCCGGTTGCCCTAATTCCATTCTCCTATAAATAGAAGTGTTAGGCTGCAGGAATTTTATTGCTGAAGTTTGGAGAAGGTCTTCTTCCTTGCTTCCGGTGATCATTCCGCGGTGACGACGCCGTGGAGCCGTTTGGTGCCGACTCCTTGGTTAAGGTTCCTACTATCTCCTTTGTTCTTTTTCCTACCTAGCAGCCCACGCCCTTTTTCCTTCCCAAAATTGCCGCTGTCCCCTGCTGTTTCCAGCCGCCGGCCGCCCAGCACCCTCCCCTTCTACGCCAGCCACCCACCGCCCCTTTTCCCCTTGCAAACCCCCCACGCCGCCGGCCCCTCTCTTCCCCACAACCACCATTCGCCGCCCCCCTATAATCCCCCCTCCTCCAGCCCACAAAACCCTCCCTGTTTCAGCCCAGCCGCAGCCCCTTTCAGCCATCCAGCACCTACCGCCGAGATCTGGGCAGATCCGGCTGGATCCAGCCCGGCAACCCATAAACCAGCCATCTTCCCTTTAACCCGCAGCCACAATCATTTCCCCACGTGGATCCACCCTCCCCCTTGCCCGATCTAGTCCCGCCATCTCCCGGAAGCCCCTCCTAGCCTCCGAGATTTCAGATTTTTACAGATTTCCTGCAGCCCTAATTTTCATTCAGAATTTTGCTTTTAGTTCCTTGGGTGTTGTACTTGTTATTTGGGTTTGAAATATTGTATACCTTGTGGTGTTTGTGCCGTATCGGAATTACCGTTTGTTATTATTTGCCTGTGAAAACCTCTTATCGTGCAGGTCGCTTAATTCGCCGCGCGCTAATTTTAAGCCTCCGTGCGGAGGAGTGCTTTTGCCTAACGCCTAAAGAAATTGCTCTGCCGCCTAATGAATAAATGTCATGTTTAGTTTAATATTTTGTTGCTTATCTTGATTAGCTCGCTTGATCATCTTTGTGTCGGCATATAGGCATTGCTTAGGGTGAGTCCACCCCCTCACGACACTAGCGGGCGTCTTAGGACACCACTACACAGCCTACCCTACATCAGTTTTGCTCCATTTCTCTTAGCGCGGTGGGAGCAAATGCGACAAACGTCACCGCCGGACGTCATTTGGTTTGCCGCCTTGTAGCGGCGTTTACCGCAAAAACCTGCTCCAAACAAAGCATATTAAGCTCTTACGCAAGATTTTTGGCTCCGTTTGGCATGACGGCGGCCGGCGGTTGATGCCAAGATTTTGATTTTAAAAAGGAAAAAAGATATAAAGCTTTCAAATATTAATTTTGGGCTGGCCAACCAAATGGATTCAAAGCCCCAGAAAGAGGCAGAAATCACAGTAGTTCTTCAATTCAGAGAGCCCATGCTCATGCATGCTGCTGCCGCTGCTTTATAAAAGGAAAAGCAAAAGGAGGGCTTTGAAAAGTGCGGCTGGGATTTGTTTAGGCAAAAGTGAAGAAAATCGGCTGGGAAATCGTGCCAAGGATATCAGCCCTGCATAACACTCTCGCCGGTGCAGATTTCGAGGCTCAAATCTTTACGTCAAAACAGCTCCAAATCAAAAAGTAATCAACATGAAAGTTGTTCGTCTCGCCGAGATCTGCAACTTTCATGTTGATCACTTTTCGATTTGAACCCTCTGTGAGCCTTGCCCGTATGCCCGTACGCCCGCACTAGAAATATCCCCTATATATATCTATATATAATTAAGCTGATCAAGCAAAGTCATATATATTCGTCCCCATTAAATCAACTTCACTTCGGATTCGGGGGTGTGCTGGACTTTACGGTGCAGTGCACAATCCAACAGTTACAAGTGCATCACATTGCGATCTGAGATGTGCACACATGCATCTTCGCGCGAGATGTGATGCACTTGCAGACATTGGATGATTGCACTGCACCGTAAAGTACAGCGTTTGCACTTTACACTGTAAAGTGCAGTTCACTTCTAATTTCTCGAGCTTGCATGCCGCCCTTTTCTGCAACGCATGCATGTTAGGATATTTAGTTTATATGTCCGCGCGTGTCTGGACCGACTCGGAACGACCCAATGGGTTTCGTGTCACTAGGGTGTAACGGCTCTACGCTGGAGATACTATATAAGGCCATTCCACTTTGATGAGCCTTAGTGGACTATCTTGAGCGGAGCCACAATAACATTCTCAAGATATTTTTTTAGGTTTTCGCTCTCCCGTCCGCCTCTCTCTCTCGTTTTTTTTTTTGCGAAGTTTCTCTCCGCCGCTGGCGTTCTGTCCGTCGCTCCCACTATTTTTCGCGTGATAGCTGCTCAGTCCAGTGGTCGGGAAGAAGCAAGGCTTCCTCCGGTTGATGTTGCCATTCTGTGGCTATCGCAGATCGCCGGAAAATATCAGAAGGAGAGCTTCCCTCCCGTCGCAGATCTTGGTCGCCGATCCAGATCGGGAAAAAAAAAGGGGGGGGGGGAAGGGAAAACTTTTCTCTGCCTTGACTAATTTCTGGATCGAGAACCGCCAAAATCGATCGGGAGCCAACCGACGCAAATCTAGGAAGAAGATCAGATCTGCTCCACAAATTTTTCTTATTATTTCTGGTGTCAAAGCAAATCTGTACCTGTTTTTGAGGAAGGAGATCCTGCTCGTTGGAGTTGTGTTATCACCACTGCTAGTGTGAGGCAGAAGTGCTGCGCCGCTCAAATCCGCCTCTTCCGTAGCAGATCACCAAAAAAAAAAAAGCGAAGAAAATCTGGGGAAACTGTGGAGAGTTTCTTCTTCCTGTAGCTTCAGTGGTTGGTTGTGGATTTATGCAGAAAATAATCCAGATCTCTTCAAGTTGTGAGTCATCGGATTTCTGAAAGCAGACCAAGCCAACTTCTCTGATTATACCTTTGGACTTGGGAGGAGAGCTTGGCAGCCTCCATCTTGTCAAGCAAAAAAAAAAAATTTACATATCAGATTGGATCCGAAGATTCTCCGACGTCTCAACACAGTTCAGGTGACTCCGTTCTAGCATTTTTATTTCTGTTTAAATCTAGTGCGATGTCGAAGAAAAGCGCGCTCGACACCGTTAAGTTGCAATCGTTCGACGCCTCCGACTTTCTTAGTTGGAAAATACAAGTCCAACTCGGAATGAAGGAACGCGAGATCTTTTACACTGTTCAGAGCGATTTCGCTTCTACCGTCGAGGACGTGGACGAGTACCAGTGGAACAAGGATGAAGATTTCTGCAGGGATTACCTGTTGAATTCCCTGAATCCTCGTCTAGCGTTGACCTACCATGCCTATAAAACTGCAAAAGAAATTTGGGACCGGCTGAACGCGCACTTTCAGAAGGAGGAGGGTCTGTCAAAGTCGCTCATTGGAGAGAAGTTCTTCAACTTCAGATTCAAGGCGAACGTGCCCATCACTACTCAACTCTTGGAGCTGGTCAATCTGCGTCAGAAGCTGGACGATGACCATTCGAAGATGGATGACAGTCTCTTTGTGTACATGATTCTGAGTAAGCTGCCTCCGGAGTGGCTCTTTTTCAAGACCGAGATGCACCGACTGAAAGAGAAGATAAGTCTTGATGAACTCAAAAGGTTCATCCACATTGAGGACCAGAACATCGCTGGGAAAAGCATGGAGCAGGTTGCGCAGCCCTCACAGGCTGTCAATTTCGTTTCACGTCCTAGTAAGCCTTCTCGGAAGCCCCCGGCACCTAAGGGTGATACCCACGCACCGTTGGCGGTCAAAAAGCCTTCTCTCAAAAGGAAGAAGGGCAAGTGCCACAACTGCGGTAAATGGGGTCATTGGGCCGCTGAATGCAAGGGCCCGAAAAGACAAAAGGAGGAAGCCTCACAAAATGCGGCGAACATGGTGGTCGACATCTCTGATCCCAAGTCCTTCGTGGCTATGATTGGGAGTAGTCACCGCAGTGCGTCGTCTGAGTGGTGGCTGGACAGTGGTGCTACCTGTCACGTCACAAATGACAGGGGTCTTCTCTCAAAGGTCACAGCGGTCAAGGAAAAAGTCGAGAACTGCAATGGAGGAGCGACAGATGTTACTCATGCTGGGACTGCAGAGCTAGTCCTCTCTTCAGGTAAAACTTTAATTTTACAGCACGTTAAAGTAGTTCCTAATTTAACTAAGAATTTGATTTCTATGAGTTTGCTTGATAAAGCTGGAATGTCCTTCACAACCATGAACGGTAGAATGACTTTATCTGTCAATTCTCATTACTTTGGTTGCGCTTACCTGATCAATGGGATGTATAGGCTTAGTCTAGATAACGATCGCATAAACCAAGTGAGTTCCACTCTGATAGATCCAAAGTTATTACATAATAGACTTGGACATATTCACTATAAGAAAATGCGAGACTTAGCCAAAAGCCAAAACATTCCTTTAGATCTGTCTATTCGATTTGATAGGTGTGAGGTTTGTGCCCAGACTAAGATCACTAGAAACCCTTTCAAGACCGTTTCTAGGAGCACACAACTTCTGGAGTTGATACATTCCGACCTCTGTGATTTCCGTAGTCACGCCACAAGAGGGGGAAGGAAATATCTAATTACATTCATCGACGATTTTTCTAGATATTGTCATGTTTACCTATTGAAGTCGAAAGATGAGACGTTCGAGACATTTAAGATCTTCAAATCTCAGGTAGAAAATCAATTAAACTTAAAGATTAAGAGATTTAGAAGTGATCGAGGAGGAGAGTACACTGCAACTGGGTTTAGGGACTTTTGTGCCTCTGAGGGCATAATCCTAGAAACCACAGCTCCTTACTCACCCCAGTCAAACGGCATCGCTGAGCGTAAGAATAGAACTTTAACAGAGATGTTGAATTCTATGCTCCTCACAGCTGGCATGCCTAATTCCTTTTGGGGGGAAGCAGTCCTAACTGCAAACCACATTCTAAATAGAGTGCCTCATTCAAAGCTCAACTCTACTCCGTATGAGTTGTGGCATGGGCATCCCTGTAGATATGGCACTCTAAAGACTTGGGGTTGTATTGCTTATGTGAGAATACAAGACCTTAAGAGACTTAAGGTGGGACCTAGAACAACGACCTGCGTTTATCTAGGTAGTGCAGAAGATAGTGCAGCTGACCGGTTTCTGGATCTATCCACTAATTCAGTGATAGAGTCTAGAGATGCTATTTTCTTTGAACATAAATTTATCAAAGATCATGGCTTGACCGTCTCTGGGTCTACTGACATGATTTCAGAATCTACGGTAGAACCTGAAGCTGGCCCCTCTGGCACTGCTCCCCAACCTCTAGAGGTGGAACCTGTTCCTCTTAGAGTATCTACAAGAGACAGAATCCCTAAGGATTTTGGTGAGGATTTCGTCACCTACCACTTAGAGGATGATCCATTCTCCTATCAGGAAGCAATGCGATCTAGAGATGCGTTAATGTGGGCAGAAGCCATCGATGATGAGATGAACTCGCTGCTACAAAACAACACTTGGCATCTAGTTGACCTGCCGAAAGGAGCTAAAGTCCTAGGATGCAAGTGGGTACTAAAGAAGAAGTTACACAGTGATGGGTCTATAGCCAGATATAAAGCACGTCTAGTAGCTAAGGGTTATAAACAACAGGGGGGAATTGACTACTTTGACGTCTATTCACCTGTTTGCCACCTATCCACTATTAGGATACTTCTTGCCTTAGCTTCTATCGAGAACTTTATAGTTCATCAGATGGATGTAAAGACAGCCTTCTTAAATGGAGAGCTTGATGAGGAGATCTACATGGCACAACCTGAAGGTTATGTACATAAGGATCTAAGAGATAAAGTGTGCAAACTCGATAAATCGATCTATGGTCTTAAACAAGCACCTAAGATGTGGCACATGAAATTTGATCAAGTGGTAAAGAGCATTGGATTTCAGTCCAGTTTTTCAGACAAGTGCCTCTACTACCGCTCGATGTCAAATCAAACAGTCATCATATGCCTATATGTGGATGACATGTTGATTCTGGGTTCAGACCTTGCCGCAGTGAGGGATACTAAATCCGCTCTCGCGAAAGCGTTTGACATGAAGGACCTTGGTCCTGTGGATACCCTATTAGGTATGAAAGTTAGAGTAGACAAAGGACGTGTCACTCTAAGTCAAGCTCATTACATTGAGCAGATCCTCACTACCTGGGGTTATAAAGATTGTAGGCCTGTTGAAACACCAATTGATCCAAATGTCAAGTTGAGTCCGAATGAAGGGACCAGCGTTGATCAAGTAAAGTACTCGAAGATCATTGGTAGTCTCATGTATGCCACAAGTTGTACAAGACCAGACATTGCCTTCTCGGTTGGCATGCTGAGTCGCTTTACCAGTAGTCCAGGCAAAGAGCATTGGGATGCCTTAGATCGGCTGATGAGGTATCTGAAAGGTACTAAAGATCACGCTCTGTGCTACACTGGTTACCCTCCTACTTTGGAAGGATACTCTGATGCCTCCTGGTGTTCAGAAGTTGGGAACAGCAAGTCCACCAGTGGATTTATTTTCACTTTGGGTGGCGCTGCAGTCACTTGGAAATCCAAAAGACAAACTTGTATAGCTTTGTCGTCTATGGAAGCCGAGTTGTTTGCCTTAGCTTCAGCTGGTGAAGAGGCAGATTGGATCAGGAATTTGATTCTAGACATTCCCTTGTCTAGACTTCAAGTCAATTTTTTGAGCCTGTACTGTGATAATCAAGCAGCAGTCTAAGTCGTGAAGAATGTCCTTTTTAATACTAAGAGGCGACATGTACGACTGAGACACGCTCTACTGAATTATCTGAAAGAACAAGGCATTATCACTTTGATCGATGTACGATCGAAGGATAATCTGGCTGATCCACTGACGAAAGGAATGCCTAAAGACCGATCAATCAAAACAGTGGGGGAAATGGGACTCAAGGCGTTGTAAGTTCAGCCTTAGTTTCAAGGTTAGGCGATTCAGTTCCGCCTTTGTCCAAATGTTTTGATTTTTCCACTTTCCTTTGTCAAAGCAAGCGTGTTGTGCTCCGCTGATGTTCGGGGTTGCTGAGTACGAACTTAGTGAGTTGTTTCATTCCACATTTGATGTTAACAACTTCATCTGATTTCGTCTTCCTTATCTAGGAGGAGAGTGTTATTCCACATTTGATAACACAATCTGACTAGGTTTGGCTCTTCTTCCGTTTATTGGTTCCATTCCACATTTGATGAGTTCCAATTAACTTTAGAAGAACAGTAACCGTGACATTCCACATAGGAACACAGATACAACTGCGGTGTCCAGAAGTCTGGAAATCGTTTTTTTTGGAAACAGATAACAGATTCTGAGGTAGAACCTAAATACTCTACTACTTGCCCTTCTAGCTTAACTTTTCAGTACTACGTTCTTATAAGTAGAACTAGATACTTTGTACATTTTCCATGGTTGAATTCATTCTGAATGAAGTTCTCTGTTAGAAATTACAGGAGCTGTTGTTGATGGAGGAGCATTTGCAGTCTGGGATCCTGAGGATGATGACCTGTTGGGCGATGACTACTAGAGTGTTTGTTTGGTTTCCTTTTCTTCTGCTTAGAGCACTGTTTAGCTCTCCTTTCTTTCACTTGTTTGTTTGGACTTTCTTGCTCTTTAGTTGGTCATGAGACACTAGGTGTTCTGGTACCTGTGCTGTGATTGTACTTTTGACTTTGTTATGATGCTGCTGAGTTTTTCTGTTTATTCTTATGCATGCATACAACTGCTTTGTTTAAACGTCCAATATGTTCTGACAAGTGTGATGGACACGGTTGTGTTTTGAGTCGAATTCAGGTTGAACATTACACACACCACCCGCTTTACCGACGTCGGTTTTCACCGCGGACATAGGAGGAGATTGTTAGGATATTTAGTCTATATGTCCGCGCGTGTCTGGACCGACTCGGAACGACCCAATGGGTTTCGTGTCACTAGGGTGTAACGGCTCTACGCTGGAGATACTATATAAGGCCATTCCACTTTGATGAGCCTTAGTGGACTATCTTGAGCGGAGCCACAATAACAATGCATTCATGCGTGCATGCGTGCATGCATGCATGCACGCTGCTTAATGAACAATTGTCCGCTAGTTAGCTAGCTCGACCATGAATGAGAATGTGTAATTAAAAAGCAGTGAGTTTTATTTTAAGAAAGATATATTTTTGTGTAGATGTGGACTCCGTACAATAGAATGATGCCACAGTACATGCATGCGAAGTTTCTATATTTGGAGTAGAGGTGCAAATTTATCCCGTGTCTTGTTGCCCGGCTTGATTCTTGCTAGATTAGGTCCGGGCCAGGCTTAAGAGGGCTCAAAAGGCCCTCTTATATAGTCAAGGTCTGGCCTAGTGCCAAGCCCGAGCCAAGGCAAGGGCCTACTCGGGCAATAGGCCCGTTTATACCAACATGTAAAAGCTGTGCATTGAGCCCATCAATAAATAAGTGTTGGGCTCAAATGCCTTACATGTAATAAATGTTGGGCAATTTTGCCCACATTTAGTTTTGGGTGTGGTCGCCCAACAGGTTTGCTGTCACGGCAACAACTAACTGCTCTTTTGGTAGCTATCTGTTGCTTTTAACTTGGGGCATGCTTGGACCCGATTTTGTGGGCTTAGCATGCCCACTGACATTATAAGAGCTCGTGCCCGGTTTAAACAAGGCTCGGCCTGGGCCCAGTATCAAAAAACCCCAGGCCCAGGGGTCTGAGCCCGGATTGGGCCCGGTAGGGGCCTTTTTAATTTGCACCCCTACTAGGGATGGAGAAGAAGACCGTCCACCGTAGTTGCGACACGCCAACGTCCAAGATCCTGATAGGGGAGAAGACACCTTGCCGGATCCCAAGCACTTGGAGCCTTGGAGGAGAGGTGGGGGGGGGGTGCGATCGGATTGGAGGGAGGAGGTAGGCGGGATTCGGCTGAGAGTTAGAGAGGGGGGGGGGGGGGAGGGAGGAGTGGCGGCTAGGGAGTGGAGAGGAGGAGGCCGAGTGCTGTACGGGGATGGGGTGGTGTTGGCGGCTAGGGATGAGATGAGGGCGGCGGCCGAAACCGAGAAGGGAGGAGGGAGAGGGGTGAGGCTGGCGGCTAGTTTAAGAGAGGGAGAGGGGGAGAATTTAGGGGATTAGGGTTTCTTAGTTCTTATTCAACTTAATCAAAATGAAAACACATCAAGCCTATATATAGGCTTAAGACCAGTCCAGGCTATTTGCAGCCCCAAATAAAATGCAAATGTTTTTAAACCAGAAATGAAAGGTGCTCCAAACAATGAGCACATCAAAAGCAAATTTAAATAAAGTCACTAAATATTAATTAAAGGCTTTGCGTCGCGGGCGGAGGTTGTAGCGCCGCAAGTCTCTTGTTGGGAACGAAGGAAGATCTTCCGCGTGCGTGTTGTCCTTCTCTTCAACAAGTTGTGGGCCATCGTCCCCATCAATTACTCTTTAATTTAGGTGATAGATGAATAATTACCACTAACTTTGTTCATGAAAGAGTTGACATTCATGATTCTTCGAATAAATGGGTTATTACTTTTTGACATTAAAATTGACATCCTTGACTTTGTGAATTCACTAACATTCAAATTGACATCCTTGACTTTGTGAATAAATGAATTATCAATCATTGATTTTAAAATTGTTATCTTTGACTTTGTAGATGAAATACTTATTACTCTTTCATTTTGTGGTTGAAAATGTTACCAAACACCATCCTTAATTTCTTCATAAGGGTTGCAAGACAGAGAGAAAGTAAGCCATACATTTTGGTCACTTTGTGGAAGACTCTACTTTAAGATAAAAGAAAACATTTGAAGTAAAAAGAAGTTCAAGAAGTAATTTTGAAGAAAATCATGTAGATTATTCTCCACCATATTCTTTGGTAAAACTGCATCTTTTTATTGTTGCAATTATATCCTTTCTCGTGGCCAAAATTAGATCCTTCCTCGTGGCCAATGTTTTTTAATAAAGGCTTTTCGAATTAGAGTCCAATCCTCCACGATTTTGATTCTATTTGTTTTTGCTTTGCAGATAAAAATTTGTGTTCTTCCTTGCTTATGTTGTACTGACTCAGCAGTGACCGTAAAAAAATAATGCCTTTCTAGGCTCAGTTTGAGGGGACATATTTTCACCGGTCAAACGGTGACGACCGCATGTACCGGACCTTAATTTAAGGTAAGTGCGGTCGTCATCGCTTGACCGGTGAAAATAAATCCCCCCAAACGGAGCAATAATAAAAAACATGCTCTTTTTCACTGCATGCACAAAAAAGGGTAGTCTTGCGCGCAAAGCGTACCGTGCAATGAGGATCCGGGGAAGGATCCCACCACAACGATGAAATGTTGGCAAACATGACCCTGCATTTTTGGCAAGCAGCAGTTTTTCAGGATTCGAACCAGTGACTTCGAGAAATAGTGCCAACATATTTTCACTTATATTTTGATTGTAAAAATTAAAATAAAAAACGGTAATATTTCAATGAATAGCTTCCAAGAGTGGTGTTATATGTAGGTGGCTACATGCAGGCCGCAAATATCGATTAAAATTTCATTTTTCTTAATATACACACAGGCGGCGCCTCCCTCCGCACCATCATTGGATTGGGCATCTTCCATATCTTTCAAGACAAGTGTCCAAGCTTGACTATCTCCCCGACTACGCCGCCATTGTCGCTGTCCGCTACTCCACCGCCAACCACCAGCCGCCTCGCTGCTCCCTACAACCACAATCTTTCGAACTACTCGTCACTCCTCGCTAGCCTCGAGGACTCCGACTCAATCTTCAAAACCTCGATCGACAAACATCGAGGCCATCCCAAAAATCAATTCAATAAATGACCACGGCCAGTCGTGCACGTTAGGACTGACGGCCCAGTCCACGATTTGGTGGTAAGTGGTATCTGTAACCCTAGCACGAAATTATAAATTTATTTCCTTCAATAACTAAAAACTAAAATTTAAGAAGTCACAGCAGGAGCAGGGCCACCATCTCCATCAGTCAATTGCCCACCATTATATATATATGTAAAAAAAAAAATGCAAAAAAAAAAAAAGAATTACAGCTAGCCATCCTTTGCCACATCAGATGCACTGAATAATATAACTCTTATATGGGAAAACTCACGGCCGCTGAGTCGGAGGCGCCTCCGGCGAGAAGATGCGCTGGCCGGGCGAGAGAATGCCGGCCGGGTCATACCGACCCTTCCGGTCCACGAACCGCTTCCAACCGGTCTCCCCGAAATGGGCCGCCCACTGGCTTTGGTTCAGGTAGTGGGGAAGGTAGAGCTTGAAGCCGTAACCCGCAGACCGGCACCGGTCCACCACAGCCCGGTTCTCCTCCATCATCTCCTCCGCCGATGGACCGCCCGTTTCCGGCAGAGCAAACCGGAGAAGCGCCACCAAGTAGAAAATTTCCCCGTCCGGCACCGCCACCGACATCCTCTTGTCCCACCTATGAATCGCCAAAAACATACTATAAATAAAGGGTAATGTTATATGCAGGTCATTTTCGACGAAATTATATGGCCTGCGTATAGCCGAAATCGGCTTTGAGAAATCAAACAAGCAAAGACTTACTTGCGGCGGAGCATGGGGTAGACCAGCATGGGCCCGCCGACCCCACGGCAGAGTATCTTGCGAAACACCTGCCGGTCAAAGTCAACGATGTCGCATGCGGAAACGAAGAGGTTGAGCCACGGGTGCGGCGCGTGCCAACTCCCGTTCGCACGTGCCTCGGCCTCGGAGTGCTTCACGCGTGTGAGGAAGTCCACGTACGCCACGTGCGCGCTGAACTCGAGGTCCTTGATGTAACACAAAGGCCGCAGCATCTGAGCCGCCCGCTGCAAAAGGGGCACGATCGTAATTAAATGAGGTGCGGACAAACAACCCGATCCCCTTCACGGGGTACCGGCGAGGACATTTACGTCACGTCGCACGCAAGAATCCACAGAGGATCCAGCAGGAGATCCTAAAGATTCGATGGACAGAAATACCCCCTATATTTTCTCACCAGTAAAAAGTAAATATTATTATGGGATAAATATTATTTGCTAAGTTACCTGGTCAACCTTGTCATCCACGTGGCGGTAGTGGAGGGCGAGCTCCAGGCAGTAGAGTAGCGGGCCGGATCCGGGCGGGACCCGGGCCGGGTCAAAAGTTTGTCTCTCTGGGTCAAGCGGGACTGACCCGTACCCGTCGACCGGATTATCGGAGTTGACAAATGCAAAGCCCTCCACGTAGTCGAATGAGTCCGGTCCTTCTCTCCTAACTAACGATTCGGCGTCGGTCTTGTATCTCGAGAAATCATTGTACACTACCCGGATCCACTTCACCTGCAGAGGAAAAGGTTAATTTTCTACAATTTAGAAAAAAACTTAAAAAGGCACACTCAATTTTGCTATGTGCCTGCCAAATAGCAAACTAAAGTCTTGTTATTTTGTTCCGGCCTAAGTTGTTTAAGCGCACACCGGTTTGTTCTCGATCGATCGATCGATGCGTGGTTCTCTCCCCCGTCTTGCGCGTCTGCGATGTGAAACCCTAATACCTTTTTCGAAAGTCCGTCTTGTGTGCTCTGTCTTCTTCCTCCCAGCCTGATGCCGACGACATTCCTCTCGACGACGTGGAAGCCGCCGAGGCCCTTCCATCTCGTTGAGCACAAGATCCCCTCATCGCACTTCTTCTCCGAGCCAACGCCGGGCCGCAGTGCAACTCTTCCGCCGACCACATTCCTCTTCTCCGACGCCGCTCCATCTCATCAATGACCTCTATTGCAATCTTCAAAGGTAAGTTTCAAAGCCCGATTGCTCTTCGATTGGAATGTTTTACAATTCTCCTTCAAACTAGTTAATAAAAAATTTTGCTCCTTCCACAAGAATCAGCCCATTTTCTTCGATCTAGTCGCTATCAACACAGGAACCGGCTGTCTTCTTCCTCCATAAACCCTAGATTTGTGGGTTCTCTCCGTCCCAAAACTATTAAGGTCTAGCCCTAAAGCTTAAAGCACCAATTACATTCTTATGGTATATCTTGGATTGAGAATTTTTTGTACTATTGGTGTGCACTTAAAAATAGATTGTAAATAAAATTTTATTGGGTGCCAATATTAAAAATGTGACACGTGGCCAAATTTGACGTGCGCATTAAATAATTACTAAATTTTATTTTTTTCCCCCAATCCAACATTTACGTGCTTGCCACGCTCTTTAAATTGTTGGTTCTAACTTCTAATAGAAGATTATCAATTATTTTAAATATATATTTGAAATCAGTGAAATTTAAGTCCCCAATTTGAAGGGGGGAGGGAGTTCATTCACCGGAGGAAATCTTACCGCATCGGGGGCAGGAAGCAGGGGAATCCAGACCCGTGTAATGACCCCGAACTGGCCGAGGCCGCCGAGAACCGCAAAGAAAAGGTCGGCGTCGCCGGAGTCCGGCGAGCATAGCCTGCGCTCGCCGTCGCCCGTGACGACCTCCAGACGAGCGACGTTCGCCACCTGCGGGCCGTGGCGAAAGGCCTGCCCGCTGACCCCGGCGTTGGATAAGGTGCCGCCGACGGTGAGCCCTAAATAATCAGTCCACGACGGAGGCGCCATCCCGTGCTCCGCCACCGCCCACTCCAACACCTCGGCCCACAGCGCCCCGGCGGGCACCTCCGCGACGGACCCGCCGGCGAGCTCGAGAGGCCCGGCGAGGGCCCGCATGTCGAGGACGAGGCCGCCCGCCGCGCCGGCCTGGCCGTGGATGGAGTGTCCATTGCCTCGCGCTGCGACGGTTAGGCCGTTCGCGCGAGCGAAGCGGATGGCGCCTGCGACCTCGTCGGCGTCGGAGGGTTGGATGACCGCCGCCGGGACGGACGTCAGCATGCCGCCGAAGTCGCGCCCGTATGCCTCCAGGTCGGCTGGCTTAGAATCGCCGAGGTTGACGCGGATGTCATCGCCGGATGAGGCGGCGGTGCCGCAGTGTGGGTTCTCGAGGTAGGCAAGCATGGCGGCGGCGGCGGCGGCGGCGGCGGCGGCGGCGGAAGAGGATTGGATGGATGGGTTGGGGCGCTGCCGGGTTAAATAGAAAGGAAGAGGGGTTTGACGTTGTGATTTTTGGCTGGGTCTGCAATTTTTGTAATACAATTTTAATTATTGGTGTTTGTTTTAATTTATGCATACTAATGTTTTATCTTTTTTTATTACAAATTTTTTAATTTAGGTTTTTTTAAATTTTTTTAAAAAGGTGTTATTATGCAAGGTTTTAAAAATAGGATCGAGTCGGTGGAGTGAAAGATTGAAAATTCAACCTGTTGAATCGGGTGGAACCATGATGACACTTTCGGAACTATATATTAAATTTAACTAATGTTATAAATTCATAATTCAATATTATCACACACAAATTCATAAAATAATAAATAGTCTTCCAAAATTTAATGTTTTAAAGTAAACTAGATCAACATTAATAAATATTAAAGAAATCAAGATTCATCATATTATATCATTGAAATCATATTATCAAATGAGTCCGCTCCAAATTCTTTAAGATCGGCATATTCATGAGTATTATCAACATATTCCTCATCCGCAAAATCAAATTTAAAAAATTTAATTATCTACACACAAGTACACAAATATAATAATAATAATTAAGAGACAACTGATCCCCTTGAATTTTTTAAAATATATATTAAATAGGGGCTCGTCAAGCTAGGCCTTTCCATACTTAAATTCCTAGTTCTCGTACCCAGTCGCCGTCTCCAACTTTACAAACGTATTCATTCAATTATAAATCATATTTCAACTTTTAAAATAATTTAATTTTGACTTATGAGATAATTAATTTTTACTTTAATTATATATCTTAATATTTGTTGCCATTTTACTGTTTATTTGTACGTTACTATTTTTTGAGCTCACTAAACAAAAATTATAGCTTCGTGCCTGGTTGATCACGAGCTTGAACTTCTCCATCAATTGGCATAATGTGTCCCTCATATATTTCACTTTGCAAATCATTATAATTAAGTTATGGAGTTTGCTTTTTTTCAACTACCCAGAAGTCCACTGTATCAACACTCATATAATCAAGATGATCATAATTTCTTTTTTAAGTATATCCTACAAATGATTACATTACATAAGACATTGAACAAACATAAAATTTCATAAAACGTAGCACGTAAAACAAATAGAAATTTTGCATACATATTACGGTTATAGCAAACATAAATAAGATCATTAAGTCTTTGATGTTAAAGATGATTTCTTCAATTTGCATGAATTTGCTTAAAAATGCTCAGATTTCTTTCACATATAGGAGAAGTTTAACTAAATATACAAATAATCAATTTTTGTTAAGTAATAAGCACTAGTTCTAAACATGCCCCAACATTTATGTAAGAAATAATGATTAAATAATTTAAATCATCAAAATGTTATTGAAGTTGTTGCGGGTCATCCGGTTTTTTCCCGGTCCAGAGAATTAGACCGCATTTGCTCGGAGTTGGACCAGACACGCAAACAGTAAATGAAATTCCAACAGCAATGATAAGAGGTATTTTTACCGTAAAAAACCTGGAAAGGGTGAAAAACCACGTGGTCGGATCTGTGTCGGGCCAAAATCCACTATTTTGCTTTAAGTTTACAAGTTTCTGGAGTTTTCTCAGAGGATGGCAAGCCACCTCTCTATTACGAGCTTTGAATATAAAGGCAGCAAAAAATAAATTAAGTACTTAGAGCCTTGATGAAAGCGCTCTCACAGAGTCGTAGCCTTGATGAGAGCGCTCTCATAGAGAAGAATCTCAAGTCCTTGAAGTCGTGTAGTGCATTCATGTGAGTACATGCAAATTCCAATGCCTTCTCTCGGGCTCACAAAACCGCCCAAGTGAGTGACGAGCGTTGTGTACACTAAAAAGGGAGCGGAGCAAATTTCGAGTGGAAAAATGATCTAAGTCTCGCATTTTTACCGGAAAATCTCGAGCTCTCTCTAATCTCTAGAGTTGCTTGTCTTCAAATGAAAGCTTGAGGTCTTTTTATAGTTTTTTTTTTTTTGGAAGGATATGCTTGTAATTACGCTCAGACAGATTTTGAAGTGGTGAATGACGTCGCTCCATTTCGATCACCTAGATAGCCAATTTTCATAAAATGACGGATGTGCACCCAAGCGGCTTGGGTGACCTGGGTAGGTTGTCCGGTGGCGGCGGCAACAGGAGGCGGCGAAGGTGGTTGGCGGCGGAGGAGGTGGTTGGAGGCGACAGAGGTAGTCGAAGACGGCGGTGGTGATGACTGTTGTCGTGCGCGTGCGTGGCGTGCTAACGTGTGCGCGCAGGCGGCGTGCTCGCACAGGCGGCGCGTGCGCGCAAGCCATGCATGCGCGCGGGTTAGCCGTCCTTGCACGGGGGGTCGGCCGCCCGTGCATGGGTGTGCTGACACGTGTGTGCGTCGTTTGCTCGGGTGCATGCTTGTTTCTTGCGCGTCTATGTGCGCTTGGCTTTACCCTCCTTCCAGGGTTCTTTTAGGTCTCTAGGCGAGCGCGACTTTGTGTGTGCGGCTTGTTTGGTCGGTTTGGCTCGTCTTTGTATCCTTTGTTGAAATCTTCCCGGTTTTACTTAGAAAATTTATGGGAAACCCCATCAAATGCCACCAAATTTTTGTGGATTGTGATACGCGAAGCGTCGAACCCGAAATTTTTTGACCTGACCTATTATCCTTGGGGTAGTAATTCTTTACTTGGTGTCAGCTTTGTGAAATGAAGATTCTACAATCGATATTAGACATGGGATTTTGATAATTGTTAAATGTTGCTGTATAGACCTGGGCGGACAGGCGGCTAGGACTGGCGGTCTGGTAGCCGGGCGGTCAGCCCGGCTAATCTGGCGGTTTGGTAGCCGGGCAGTCTGGCGGTCTGGCGGTTTGGTAGCCAGGCGGTCTGCCGGCTAGTCTCTGGGATCTTGATGGTCGGCTGAGTGTTCTCTGGTGGTGACCGGGCGGTTAGTTCCTACTAACCGCACGGTTAGGCGGTCTGTTTGGCGGTTTGGCGGTTAACTTTATAGATGTTGTCTTTTGTAATTTTAGTCCCACATTGGGTATTTGTATTCTCTCCCATCTCCTCCATTCTATATAAGGGAGGCCATACCTTTGTAATAGACACCTTTTTCTGATAATAAAATTTCAGTTATACCCGTTCCGGCTTGTTTCTAGTTCGTTTCTTACATGGTATCAGAGGACCCGATCTAGTCCTCCTGATTGTGTTTTCTTCTGTCCGTGCGACCTCTGCCTTCTCTCCGCGGCCTGTCTTTTAGCTCGCGCGAGTTCTCTTCTCCGTGGATTCTTCTATCCTCCTCTTCTGTTCGCGCGGTCTGTCTGCTAGCCGCCCGACTTCTCTCCCTCTGTTTGGTTCTGCGGCTTGGTCATGGCTTCTCTGGCCGCTGGTGTCTGACATCGTGACCGCTGCAGATCTTTTTCTTCCTATCCGCGCGATTTCTCTCTGTTCGCACGAGTTCTGCCTTGTTTAGGCGGCCTCTCTGCCCGCCGCGGTTTATTTTTTGTTCGCGCGGTCTTCTCGCTCTCTCTATCCGTGCGGCTTCTTTTTCTTCCCGCCCGGTTTACCCTTCTTAACCGCGCGACCTCTCTTCAGGATGACCAATTCTGATGGCTCCACCTCGTCTACTGTCGTTGTCCCACCGCCGCCTCCTCCTCCTCCTGCTTCAGGGAATCTTGGCACCGTCTCTAAGCTTTTGGGGCCCAATTATCCCGACTGGAGTGTCTCATTCACTTTTCTTCTCCGCTCTCAACGCAAGCGTCATCATCTTACCGATGACCCTCCGTCTGCGGACTCTGCCCAGTTTTCTGACTGGGATGCGAATGATGCGCTGGTTCGTACTTGGCTGGCGAACAGCCTGTCTGATGAATGTCTTCCTGTCATCCGTCACGATGAGACAGTAAAACAAGCTTGGAATCACTTGGCCGCTCTCTACTCCAAGGGGGGACAAACGTCTCGCATCTATACTCTCTATGCGGATCTCTTTGCTCGCCAGTCCATGTCCCCTCCTGCCGCTTACCAACAAGTCCAAGCCCTTGGAGCTGAGATTCTCCAAAATCGTCCTCTCTCGGCAGATGTGGCCACTCAGCTGAAGCACTTCCAGGAACTCCTAGTGGTCTGTTACCTTCTGCGGCTTCCGGACTCATATGATATGATCCGGCAGCAAATTCTTGGAGAGGCTGAGTCTCCTACCCTCGATGCTACTGCTGCCCGCATTGCTGCTGTTACCTCTCTTCTCCAACGCCCCTTGCTTGCCGCTCCTCCGGCTCCGGATTCCTATGCCCACCAGGCTCATCGTGGTGGATTTAGTGGTCGTGGTAACCACTCTGGCGGGCGTGGCCCCTCTCGCTACCTCTGTACTCATTGTGGCCGCCCAGGACACTTGGTTGACCGCTACTGGACAAAGCATCCGCATCTTCGTCCCGCTGGTGATACTCCTCCTTCTTCCAAGCCATCTGCCTCCGTGGCCACGACTTCAGGTAGTGCCCACGTAGTTACCCAAGGTAAATGGCTAATCGACTCTGGCGCCACTAATCATATGACGGGCAATCCTCAGTGCTTTTCTCTCCTAGAAACACATGATCGGTTGCCCCCTGTTCTCGTTGCGGATGGTTCTCCCTCTCCGGTGCATGGAACAGGCATGGTTCAAGTTGCTCCGTCCCTTCGCCTGGAGGATACTCTTTATGTGCCCAAGTTTCCGTGCAATTTATTGTCGGTTACTTCTCTTTGCAAGCAGCTTCAGTGTTCGGTAACATTTACTCCTTCTTCTTGTTCGTTTCAGGACCCGGACTCCAAGCGGACGTTTGCTACTGGGACTGAGAGGGGTGGTATCTACTTCCTTGATGATGTATCTGCTCTTACCGTCTTCTCTCCCGCTTCTACAGATCTTCTTCAGTGGCACCTTCGCCTGGGGCATCCTCCCTCACGTCTCATCCACCAGCTGTTTCCTCACCTCCCTCAGCAGGACTCTCCTCTCAACTGTGATGCTTGTCAACTGGGCAAGCATCACCGTTCCCCCTTTCCTCCTAAGCAAGGTCGTGGCTCTTCCAAGCCCTTCGACCTTATTCACTCGGATGTTTGGGGACCTTCCCCTACCCTCACCATCGGGCGTGGAAGTTCCTATTTTGTAACCTTTATTGATGATTATTCTCGCTGTACGTGGGTGTATCTATTAAAGGATCGCTCCGAACTTTTTTCTGTATGGACTTTATTTTATTATATGATTAAAAATCAATTTGATGCCTCTGTCAAACTTTTTCGCTCTGATAATGCAAAAGAATATCTGAGTAGTGATTTTGCTTCTTTCTGTACGCAACATGGCATCATTCATCAGACTAGCTGCGTCTATACCTCCCAGCAAAATGGGGTGGCGGAACGTAAAAACCGTCACCTCCACGATGTAGCTCGCACTCTCATGACGCAGATGCAGGTTCCTCGTAGCTATTGGGGCTACGCGGTCCTCATCTCCTGCTACCTCATCAATCGCATTCCCTCTACCGTCCTCAAAGGCAAAACCCCTTTTTCCATCCTCTATCCCTCCAAGGACCCCTTTCCCTTACCTCTTCGCATTTTTGGGTGCACTGCCTTCGTTCATAACCCTGCCGCAACTCGCGACAAATTGTCCCCTCGTGCTACGAAGTGTATCTTTTTGGGTTACTCCACAACTCAAAAAGGTTACTGCTGCTTTGACCCTGTTCATCGCAAGCAGTTCGTCTCGGCGGATGTGACATTCTTTGAGAATGCCGCCTACTTCTCTTCTGATCTCCCACAGGTCGATGGATCGAACCTCCCTCTTCTTCCTACCGACTCGACCTCTCCTCCCATTCTCTCCACCACATCCACTCCTCTTGAGCTTCCTCCATCCCCACCTCCACCAGCCGCTCCTTCTCTTGATCATGATCCTTCTCCCTCGTCCCCTCGGCCGTCTCTCTCTCCTCCCGGGCCAGCGATCTCCGCCACGGATGCACCGGCGACTGAGGAACTCGAGGACCTGGAGCTGCCCATTGCCCTTCGTAAAGGGGTTCGGACGTGCACCCAGCACTCGCTGGCAGCTGTTATTTCTTATGATCGGCTAACACCTTCTCGCAGGGACTTCGCCCTAGCCATCTCCGCGACTACCACCCCTCGCACCTACCAGGAAGCCCTTGATATTCCTCACTGGAAGGCTGTCATGGATGACGAGATTGCTACTCTCTCTGACCGGGGCACTTGGACCCTTGTGCCTCCTCCTTTTGGCACGGATGTGGTTGGTTGTCGCTGGGTGTTTGTCGTCAAGTTCCGTCCTGATGGCAGTGTGGACCGGTACAAAGCCCGTCTTGTTGCAAAAGGGTTTACTCAGACCTATGGTGTTGATTACTTTGACACGTTCTCGCCAGTTGCTCGCCTCAGCACCATTCGGGTCCTTTTATCAGTGGCGGTCAACAAGGATTGGCCTATTTTGCAGTTGGACGTCAAGAATGCCTTCCTCTATGGTGACCTTCACGAGGACGTCTACATGGAGCAACCTCCTGGGTATGTTGCTCAGGGGGAGACTCAAGTATGCCGGTTGAAGAAGGCCATCTATGGCCTAAAGCAAAGTCCCAGGGCGTGGTTCGATAAGTTCAGTAGCATCGTTGGGGCTATTGGTTTCACCAGGAGTTCGGCTGATCACTCCTTGTTCATTCGCAAGACATCTTCGGGTCTGGTTGTGCTAGCTGTTTATATGGACGATATTCTTCTTACTGGCGACGATCAAGCTGGTGTAGCCTTGATGAAGGTCCATCTCCGCCAACACCTAGTCACGAAGGATATGGGTTCTCCAAAATACTTCTTGGGAATTGAAATCTCTCGGAAACCGTGTTCCTTGGTTCTCTCCCAACGGAAGTATGCTCTTGATTTGTTGAAAGAGGCAGGATTGACGGGTGCTAAACCTGCCTGGTGTCCCATGGCTCCTAGAGAAGACAAGACATGGACAGACGAATCACCTCCTCTATTGGATACTACGAGGTATCGGCGTCTGGTTGGCAAACTCATCTACCTTACGGTGACCAGACCAGACATCTCCTATGCAGTGGGAAAAGTCAGCCAGTTTATGCAGTCGCCTAGGGAATGTCATCTTCAATCTGCTCTAAGGATATTGGAGTATGTGAAGTCCGCACCTGGGAAAGGTCTTCTCTTTCAGAAAAACGGTCACCTAAGAGTCGAAGCGTACTCCGACGCTAGCTATGCGGACGACAAAGGGGATCGCAAGTCGACTTCCGGATTTTGCACGTTTGTTGGAGGAAACTTGGTTAGCTGGAAGAGCAAGAAGCAGTCAGTCGTCTCCAGGTCTAGTGCGGAAGCAGAATATCGTAGCATGGCATCAACCACGTGTGAGTTAAAATGGTTGCGGGCTCTCATGCTGGATCTAGGAGAGGTCTATAACTATCCTCTTCCCATGTTCTGTGACAACAAGGCTGCGATCTACATTTCCAAAAATCCGGTATTCCATGAGCGAACAAAGCACATAGAGGTTGATTGTCACTTCATTCGGGAAGAAGTGTTGAAGAACCAGATTTGCACTCCGTTTGTTACCTCGGAGAAAGAGCTGGCAGATATATTCACAAAACCTGTGTCCGCCTCTTTCTTCCACATTTGCAGCAAGCTAGGCATGATTGACATCTATGCTCCAGCTTGAGGGGGAGTGTTGCTGTATAGACCTGGGCGGACAGGCGGCTAGGACTGGCGGTCTGGTAGCCGGGCGGTCAGCCCGGCTAATCTGGCGGTTTGGTAGCCGGGCAGTCTGGCGGTCTGGCGGTTTGGTAGCCAGGCGGTCTGTCGGCTAGTCTCTGGGATCTTGATGGTCGGCTGAGTGTTCTCTGGTGGTGACCGGGCGGTTAGTTCCTACTAACCGCACGGTTAGGCGGTCTGTTTGGCGGTTAACTTTATAGATGTTGTCTTTTGTAATTTTAGTCCCACATTGGGTATTTGTATTCTCTCCCATCTCCTCCATTCTATATAAGGGAGGCCATACCTTTGTAATAGACACCTTTTTCTGATAATAAAATTTCAGTTATACCCGTTCCGGCTTGTTTCTAGTTCGTTTCTTACATTAAACCATGGGTTGTTCTGATTCTTGTCGTGGTAAGCGCATTGTAGCGTGCTTTCATGCGTTTGATGGCCTTTATGGTATTTTAGAAGGACTTGTGGTCCGCTCGGTGAAGATGGTAAAGAACCTTTGTTTGTTGGCACTTCAGCAGGATCGGGGTCCGTCTAGGTTGAGGTGGCGAAGGATCTATGTTTGTTTGTGCCTTAGGAGGATCATGGTCCGTCCATGTGGATGTGGCAAAAAACTTTTATTTGTTCGCATCTCGGGAGGACCGATGTCCATTTAGGTGGAGTTGTCAAAGAACCTTTTCGCTTGCTACTTAGGAGGATTGGAGTCCGTCCGTGTGGATGTGACAAAGAACCTTTATTTATTCGCATTTTGGGAGGACCGGGGTCCGTCTGGGTGGAGGTGGCGAAAAACCTTTGTTCGTTCGTGCCTCAGGAGGACAGGAGTCCACCCGAGTGGAGGTGGTAAAGAATCCTTATTCGTTCGCTCCTCAGGAGAACTGAGGTCCGTCCAGGTGGAGAATAACCTTTGTTTATTCGCGCCTTAGAAAGATCTGGGTCTGTCCAAGTGAAGGTGGTGAAGAACCTTTGCTCGTTTGTGACTTAGGAGGACAGAGGTCTTTCCGGGTGAATGTGCAAAATGACCTTTGTCCATCTCACCTAAGAGGTGCATAAGGAATTTTGTCCATCTCGCTTTAGTGGTAAAAGATCACAGAGCCCAGTCGTATTTCAGAGATCCATCTGCTGTGAAAATTTGTTGCTAAAAAAATATGTGCTTGCAAATTTATTCTCGCAGCTTATTCTTACAAAAGTAGGAAAATCAATAAATATAACAGAGAGTGCTTTCCCCTCGAGTCGGGCTTAAGCTCTGGGCAGTCCTTCATGGCCCTGGTCCTGGCGGGGGTATGACTGTTGTAGGTAACAAAGTCGTACTGCATCCTTATCATCCTGCATGACGTATATTCCTCCCAGTATGACGAATTTCATGGCTAGGTGCAGAATAGAGGGGATTGCCTCGAATAACGTCTGGAGCAGGTGACCAAAGATTGTAATGTAAGCTGAGCTAGAGTCAACTACCACGAACGTCACGAGTGACCTACCTTGGGAATTCTCCTAGGGTAACAGGGAGAGTGATCATTCCTTGTGCCAGAACCTGGGAGTTGTCAAATTCATATAACGGTCTCGTTGTTGGTTTGAGGAGCACCTGGGGGATCTTCATGCTGAGTAGCGCTGATGCGAAAAGGACGTCCACCGAGCTTCCACTATCGATTAGTATCCTCCTGACCCTGAAGCAAGGATTGCCAATTACTACGGTGAGTGGATCCTAATGAGGTGTGTACATTCCCTTTAGGTCTTTGTCCACGAAGGTGATGACAGTATCTAATAGCGGCTTCGTGTCTTCTGGATCCTTTTTTGGTTGAGTGATGGCAAGGGTATGGGCGCCGAGGATGGGTGAGCTAGTGATGTTCTCAACATCCCCGACCATTTGCTTACCCCCCCTATGCATCTTGGTGAGCCGAGGGCTACTCTCGCCCGGGCTGGTGCGGCGGTGCCGATTTGGTACTTGTTTTTGCAAGTACCTTCCCAGATGTGCCTGTCAAATGAGGCGTTCAATCTCCTTTTTCAGTCGCCTGCAGTCCTCTGTGCTATGTGATGGAACTCACAGTTCTGTACTTCGTCTCCCCTGTTTGGTGGTAGCGTCTTAGGCCGATAAAGCATACCGGATTCCCGGATGGCCATGAGCACAGTGTTCGAACAGTGTTTAGAGGAGTGAAATCCCGGCGACGTCGAGGGTCCTACTCCCTGTGAGGTTTATTGTAGTGGTCGTCGCTCCTACGGTGCGCTGGAGGTGTGTACTTAGGCTACCTTTTACACTTGGAGGTCCTTTCGAACTACTGGTGATGGGAATCAATGGTCTCGTCTGCTGCAATCTGCGCCCCAACCCGGTAAACAAGGTCTGCATAGCTTGTCACTGTTTCCCGCATCAGGGCGGAGCAGAACCCGCTTTTCATGGTATAGCCCTCCAAGGAAGATGTCGCGAAGGAGCTCCGAGTCAACGCCCAAAATTTGTCGTGCCTTGGAAGTAAAGCAGTGGAAGAATTCCTTGAGTGAATCTCATTTGTTTTAATGAATGTCGGAGAGGTGAGATGGATCCCTGATTATCCGCTGGTTTGATATGAACTGGTCGACGAAGAGGCGTATGAGCTCTCCAAAGTTATTGATCTCCCCTTACAGTAGAGAGTGGAACCATGTGCGGGCTTGTCCCTTTAGAGTTGTGGGGAACACCTGACATAACAGTTGATATGGCGCGTGGACGAGCTGCATGATTGTCTTAAAGTGATTTACATGCTCCAAGAGTTCTTCTATCCCATCGAAGGACTCAAAGTGTGGCAGCTTGAACTCATGTGGTACTAGGTGTGGCAAGACTAGAGGAGCGAGCGGGGATCCATGGTGAAACGATTATAGCATGTTTGCGGGGTGGTGTCTGCCCTGGGTATAATTTTCCTTAATCATATTTCTTACTTCCTGGCGAGTGAGCCTTCAGTCATCTTGCCCAACCTAGGAGTCCATTGAGCGGGGGTTGTATGGAGAATTTCCCAGTAGCTTTGGTCGTCGTGCATTGTGCGCAAAGCTTGTTGCATCAAACATTTTTTCGGTGGGCAGATCCTTAAAGCAAGTTGCGTCTCGAGGCGGTGCGTGGTCCTGAGCGACTATCAATCGCGTCCATCAATTGGCGGGAGGATTGGAGACTCCCAGATCTCATAGAAGTGTGTGTATTTCTACTTGAAACTTCTCTATCAGTCGGACGAGCAGTTCTATCGAGTTAGCAGGTGCGGGAGCAGTGATTTCTCCATGGAGTGGAGCGTTGCTTGCGGGCGAGTTGGAAGGGGGCAGATCAGCGCGCTCTTTCGGGGTTGCGCCATTAGCAGTGCGCGTACTCCTCCTTCAGCTTGTTAGGGATGCTTGTTTGGGGCAAGCATTGTCTCTCGTACTTCTTAAGAGCTTTTGGGAACACATTCCCACAGACAACGACAAACTATTGCAGGTCACCAAGTTTTTCCCCGGTCCTGAGAATCAGAACGCCTTAGTTCGGAGTTGGATCGGGAGCACAAACTGTCAATGAAAATCCAGCAGTAATGATAAAAGACATTTTTTATCATGGAAAACCCGTAAAGGGTGAAAACAACGTGGTTGGATCTGTGTCAGACCAAAATCCACTATTTCTCTTTGAGTTTACAAGTTTCAGGAGTTTTCTCAGAGGGTGACATGTCACCGCTCCATTACAAACTTTGAATATAAAAGCAACAAAAATAAACTAAGTCCTTGGAGCCTTGATAAGAGCGCTCCCGTAGAGTACGAGCCTTGATGAGAGCGCTCCCATAGAGAAAAATGTCAAGTACTTAAAGCCTTGTAGTGCCTTCACGCGTGCACCCATGGAAGCAAATTCTGCTGCCTTTTCGTGGGCTCACAAAAGCATCCAAGTGAGCATTGGGCGTCACTCACGCTAGAAAGGGAGCGAAGCAAAATCTGAATGGAGAAACGATCTAATTCCAATGTTCTCATTGAAAAATCTCAGAGCTCTCTTTAGTCTTTGGAGTAGTTTATCTTTAAATGAAGGTCTGCATGCCTTTTATAGTTTTCTGGAAGGACATGCTAGTAATTGCGCCTGGGCGGGTTTTGAGGTGGCGAATGACGTTGCTCTATTTCGATCACCTAGAATGCCAATTTTCAAGAAATGACGGACGTGCCTCCCAGACGGCTTGGGCGGTCCGGTGGCGGGGGTGGCCGGCGACGGCGGAGATGGTTGGAGGCGACAGCGTGCTTTTCACTTACACGTTTGTGTGTGCTCGGCTTTGCCCTCCTTTTGGGGTGCTTCTGGATCTCTGGGCGAGCACAGATTTGTGCGCGTGACTCGTTTGGTCGGGTTGGCTCGCCTCTGTGTCCTTGGTTGAAATCTTCCCGGTATGACTTAGAAAATTTAGGGGGAACCCCATTAGAAGTTAAAAGCTAAATTAGAAAACTATAAATAGCAATTAATTTAACTTTTTATTTATGTTATGATTTACCTTAACCAATTATTTTAAGTTATTTTATATTCAATGTTTTTACCCATGATGTACAAAAAAGGTAATGTGGTCTTAGAAGTCCTAGAATATCAATGGAGTAAAAGACATGAGAAAAACACAGTGAATTTTAGAGGAAAATTAGGAAATGTCAACATGCGTCGATCGATACTCGACACAACTTGGACTCAATATCGACGCTACTTTAATTATAAGTCAGAGCATCAAAATAAGTTTAGGCGACATTACTTCATGATCTATATCGACGCATACTTCGAGACATAATGTCGATTACATAGTTAATTTGACAGACAGTCTGAATGAATGCAGAATTCGATGTTACTTCTATATGAACTCGACATTACGTCGAATAATATTCTGAACTAGAATTGTTCTGGGAATTAAATCAGAATTCATTCAAGAAAATTTTAAACTGAATAACCATTTCTTGGAGACATTAGCAGATGATTATATATATATATATATATATATATATATATATATATATATATATATATATATATATATATATATATATATATATTTACAGGCTTGGAGAATATCAGCGTGCGCTAATATAGGATTTCATAGCAGGAATCGTGTTTTTTTTAACCCCCAAATGTTTCTCATTTGAAAAGTGATCAACATGAAAGTTGTAGATCTCACGATGAGATCTACAACTTTCATGTTGATCACTTTTAGATTTGAAGCCGTTAAAACCCCCGATTTGGGCCCCGAAAAAAGTCACGCCCGCAATAAGTCGCATGTACAACATTTCAACGTGAATTTTTTTGGGGCCCAAATCGGAAGTCTAAATGGCTTTAAATCAAAACGTGATTAACATAAAAGTTATAGATCTCAATGAGATTTACAACTTTTATATTGATCACTTTTTTCAAATAACATATATTTGGAGCTCAAAATCCCAAAATACATGATTCATGCTATAAAAGTTCAAGTTAGCGCGTGCTAAAATCCTCCTCCCCTCTCTCTCTCTTTATATATATACACACACACAATATCAAAAATGAACATAGAGGAGGAATAAGTTACAACGATCATTACACACGGATCAAATCGTGGTTTGGAAGATTGAATTCAACATAGAAGATTAGGAAGATTATCATCTACAATTGAAGTTCTTCCTTGAATCACTCAATCATCATCTTGTTCCTGACTCTGAATAGAGAATTAGTTCTTCTTCTCAAGGGCTTATCAGTTGCTGCAACAGATTCAATGAAGATTAAAGCAAAATCTAGAATAAATGGCTAATAATCCTTGAGATCTTCTCATTCAAGGATTCATCAGAGTTTCAGAAGTCAATTTGCGTAGTACCAACAATTCCTCAGAATTCTGTTGAGTGCACTCATCAAGAAGATTACTACATTTTCATATCATTTTCTAATTTCTGTTATCTAAACTTCTTCTATTTGTGAAAAAGTTTTAAGAATATCTCTTCAAATGATTCAGATAGAGGTTCTGAGAGTCTCATTGTAAAAAAAACTCAAACTGTATTAGTTCAAGATCTTCTTATTAAAAGATCTAGTGATTGATTATAAGAGTCTCTTTATCAAAAGGCTCAAACACAGTGATAGTGAATTCCTACTAAAGGGGTAGAAGAGTGGATGTATCCAGATTTTGGGGAACCACTATATTTCTTGTGTCTTCTATGATTGTGCATTTTTTGTGACTACTTATTTTATATGTTGTGTTTATAATTAATTAACATAATTTTAGTTTATAATCTGAGTATATGCAAATTCTGTGAAAAGTATAGTTAAAATAAAAATAAATTTTAATCTCTATTCTCACCCCCTCTAGAGAAAACTCTAAGAATTTAGTCAAGTGTTCTCCCATTTCAATTGATATCAGAGGAAGATTAATCAATGAAAGATTAACCTAGAGAAAGTTAATAGAGAAAAGGTTAACATCTTGATTATAAAGATCATAACAGTTGCATCTACAAGACCTCTAGTATGTAATCTTGAAAATTTTACACTAGGGAAAACAAGAATCAGATTATATGAATTCTATTAACGAAGGTATTTTGGGTTCAATTTTGACAGGATCATCTATGACTTACAAAAAGGAAGGAAATATCACTACATAACCAGTGCCTAGATGTGAGTGAACAGATGAGGAAAAGAGAATAAAGGACTAGAATGTTAAGGCTATGAACATATTGGTCTCAATAATGTCTTATGATGTGTTTTAGAAAGTTGCAAATTGTCAATTAGCAAAAGAAACCTGGAAATCACTATCAAAAATTATTGATGTGAGTTCTGATGAGAGAAAAGGTAGAAGATCACTTGTAATCTCTCAATATGAATTCTTTTAAAAGAAAGCTGATGAATCCGTAGGAGAAATGTATGACAGATTTAACATAATTATACATGAGCTTAAAGGACTAG
Organism: Platanthera zijinensis; assembly: GCA_039513925.1. Classification (NCBI taxonomy): domain Eukaryota; kingdom Viridiplantae; phylum Streptophyta; class Magnoliopsida; order Asparagales; family Orchidaceae; genus Platanthera; species Platanthera zijinensis. The sequence goes on from CM077080.1 coordinate 232,854,743, forward strand.
ATAAAGATATATCACTTACTGAGATAAATGACAAATTACTCATGTATTTCCGAAGTACATGAGATTATAGAATATGAGTTATCAGAGAATCAAAATGTCACAAGGAGATTACAACAGATGCTCTGTTTGGAAAGCTTAAATTATATGAACAACTTCTTAAGAGTAGAGCTGAAATAGAAGCAAATGAGAATGTCACTACACCTAGAGAAAAATCTATTACTTTCAAAGTTACTGATGATGAATCATCTATTACAGAACACGAAATGTTCAATCTCATTGATAGGAGATTTAGAAAATAGATTAATACAAAAAACTCTAGAAGAAGAGATAGAAATATGAATAAGCCAAAGTTTAACAAAATTTCAAATAAGAAGATAATTTGTTATGCATGCAAAAAGTCTGGACATATAGCAATTGAATGTCCAGAATAATAAAAAGATAGATTAACCAAAAAGAATAAAAAGAAGTATCTAAAGTGAAAGGATAAGAAAAAGAGAAAAAGGTTTATACCAAAAACCTAGAGTATATTAGTTTTGAATCAAGCTCATCATCAAGTAGTGAAGAACATGTCGTTGAAAAAGCATGTTTGATGGCATTAAAAACAAACTCAGACACTGAAGAAAATCAAGTAAGTTATTTTAATGATAATGGTTTTTCTTTAGATGAATTTAAGATATGTTTTAATGAATTTTGTAAAGATCAATTAGATGCTGAAAAGAATATTAAACATTTGAGAAAATAAATAAAGTTAATTAAGAGTTATTCATGTGACAAAGAACATACTGAACAAGATAAATTGTTAGAGATTTAAGTGGAAAACTAAAGAGTAAAGTAGCTTACTTGACAAAAGAAAACACCTTACTGAAGGAAGAGCTATCAAAGGCAAAAGGCTTTGAAGACTCCTTAAATGGAAGGAGTCAACAACTTAAAAATATTACAGAAAACCTTAAGAAAATATTTAATCATCTAAGATTAGGAGTCAATCTTCATAGGATAGTAACAATCAACAATGCACCAGCTTGGAAAAATCCAGTACCATTTACTAAATCTAATGAAACTCAATCTATTATAAATCAAAACATTGATTCAGAGTAGTTAACAAAGTTCAATAAATAAAATAAATACAAAGGAAAAAGTATTATACGTAAACAACTTGTAATAAACAATAAGCAAAAAACCAATAGTTTCAGTAAATAAGAGCATGCGTCAACTTCATATTGACGCAACTCCTATAAAACATCAATTTTATATCAATGCAACTTCTATGAAACGTCGACTTCGAATCGACGCATCTAGAAAATTACGTTGAATGTTACTTGACACATATCCTTAAATAACAATATTTCATATCCTTATTATTCTGTGAATTATACTTGCACAAAAATGTTTTGTAAAGAGACATAAAATTGAAAGTTATTGGTTTAATAAACCAACACTCTCATATTTTTATCCCAAGGGGTATTATGAAATGTCATCTTATACTTTCACCACTCCTTATAATGGAAAAAAGTAATGGATCCAAGGTAACCTGGATCCTAATTGATTTTTGATTTTATGTGTAGGAAAAAGACTGTCATTATATATACAAATCAGTTATGGTATTTGGACAGTGGTTGTGTAACACCCCAGTTTTCCAGAAAGGAGCCTCTGGAAGCTATTGCCCGACGATAGTAGTTATCGCCCGACGGTAGCTAAGCACTGAGTGGCTAGGCGTTGAGAGCATTGAGTGCTAGCGTGCGGCGTTAGCTAGCTACCGCTCAGCTGTAGCTTGGCGTTGAGTGCGTTGAGAGGATGACGTTGAGTGATAGGCGCTGAGTGAGCTGCCGCGCAGTGTTATTACTCTTATTGGGGTTAGCGCGGCCTTTTTTTCTTGGCCAAGATCTCAGGAAGATACCGCCCGACGGTAGGTAGTTACCGCTCGGCGATAGTGCGCGGAAGCGGTTGCGTCGTTTGGATTTTCAGCCGTCCAATTTCACTTAGGGTTTGATCCTAAGGCCCAAGACTGTCCCTCCAGAGTGCTTATATAGGGTTGGGCGGGATTTCTCCCACATTTCTTCTATTTTTGGAGTTGACTTAGGGTTTGGAAGAGAGAGTGGGAGGATGAAGAAGAGAGCTTTCTTCCGCCATTGACGGAGCTTTGGAGCCCCGATCGTCGATCCGAGTCCAGATCCGTGGAGAGGACTTAGAGGAGCGCGTTCTCATCCGTGCAAAGCAAGGTTTCATGGTAAGGAAGAGGAGTCATAAGGTAACGACACTTCTCCTCTCGGTCTTTAGGGTGCGTGCATGACATCCATAATCTTCTTGCTTTCTTTCAAGCATTTTAGGCACCGGATCTTTCAAATGAGAGGGATTCAGGTTGCCATGGTTCAAGAGGAGCCACCGGGTCGAATGTGTCCATCCCCGGCATGATATTGCACTAGAAATGTGCTTCATTAGTGGATTAGGCATTCTGGATGAAGCCGTAGTCGCGAACGTTAGTCCGACTCGGTGATGTTGCATAGCGAGCCTTAAGGATTTTATTCGAAATCCGTTAGCGGCAAGACGTCGTTTGTGATTTTATTTCCCCTTCTTTCTTGTGAGTACGTGTAACCAGAACTAGACCGGGTGGAAATTAGAGTACACGTTAGGGCGCGGGGACGGTACGGTACGAATGGTGGATTAGGGGGGAAAGGCTTGGGATTGTGATGTGCTAAGGCGTGGTTTGTCTCTATGGTCGGCTGGCTAGCCCATGATGAGCAAGTCATGTGTGGAGAGGGTCCCGATGAGACAAGTCCCCTTCTGTGAAACTGACGAGAATGTCAAGCTTAGGACAAGCTCGGGCGATGAAGCCCATGAGCGGGTGGGGTCTAGTAAGGGTTCTTAGAATTGGTTTGTGTGTGAGACGGAATCCTGACGTAAGAAGTCAGAGCTTGCAGCCAAGCCCAGGTTTGATACCCACGAGCGGTGGGGCCTAGGCAAGAGTTCCGTGTGGCGGCTTGTATGTCGTTTGGGGAAATTGGAAGTACCATTGTGTTTGCGGCTTAAACTTCAATGGGGAAATTGGAAGTACCCTTGTGTTTGCAGCTTGAATGCCGATAGGGAAATTAGAAGTACCTGATTGATGATGTATTAGAAGCATACGCTTTAGGGTTCCTTGGATGTAACCCAGGATTGCATACATGTTGCATTGTAGGTCCCTTTATATTACATGCTCAACTTAGCAACATGTTTGTTGTATGAGACATCCAAACCTATTTTATAGCTTTACATGTTTATGTATATTGCATACGAAGTGCTGACTTGCAGGGTGGTGGTGTACCTCGGGATCCGCTAGGGACGGCCGGGAGGAGATGTGTTGGTTACACAGTTGAGGTCAGCCTTTGCTGACCACCGTGATCACAAATTTTTACACGACAAGGATCGCAAGCAGGAGCAAGCTCGCCGTCCAAAAAGGCCTAAGCCTCATTAAGTGATTCTTTTTGTTAGTAGCTCTTTTTTGTTGAATGTTATGCTTAATGCACTGTGTTTCCGGCTTGCATACCGAGATAGCCTAGGTTGCTTATGCACGTTGATATTTGATGTTATTGTTTCAGTTTTGGACTCTTAATTGTTGTAAGGCCTTAAGGTCGTGTTGATACTCGTATGTTAGTGGATAACTTCTAGTCTCATTTTATGTTTCCACTGTATTTAGTCTGAGTTTTTAGTTGTGTAGCTTATATCATTTTATAATGCTTAAGTTGTGGCATCCATATGTTGTGGGGCCCCAGCCAGACCCATATTATATGATCATTATAGGGGAGGTTTTACAATTTGGTATCAGAGGGAGGTTAGCGTCCAAGGTAAGGTTTCGTGGTCGAATGTCAAAATCGGATCACGTTAAGAAGTTATCCACATAGGAGTATCGTTGAATCGTGAATATCCTTGTGTCTAAGTTTTGCGAGAGAAGTTTATTCTTGTTTTACCTTGCTTTTGCTAAGGGTGCAATCGACAATGCGGAGACGTCGAGGCCGCAAGAGGAGCCTTCAGCGAGTAGTGCAACTGCTCCAGATCTGATGGGCATGGGTGTAACCCCAACCAACTTATGTCATATGCTAGCAAAGGCAATGGTAGCGGCCTAAGCCACAGCGATAGCGCAAGTTGTGACCCCGGTCGCGCAGGAAACGACCCTTGTTACCCTAGATGTGACACCAGCCACACAGGGTGGAGGAACCAGGCAGGCAGTGCCATTAGCGGAAAGAGTGGTTGTCGGGCAAGGAGACCGACAGATGAAGTATTTCTTGAGCTTGCATCCTCCAACGTTTAAGGGAGTCGACACACCAACCAATGCAGAGGATTGGTGGGCGAGGATTTAAGAATTGCTAAGGGCGACAGAGATACCAGTGGAGAAGCAGTCCAAGTTTACGACCTTCATGCTGGAAGGTGACGCTAAGTTGTGGTGGGTGAGACATAACGACCACCAGTTTACTGGACGCACCCCGTCCATAGAAGAGTTTGGGAATGATTTCTTGAAGAAGTATATCCCTTCGTCGACGAGGTTAGCCCATCAGAGACAGTTTCTGCACTTGGTGCAGCGTGACAAGACATGTTTAAGAGTTTACTCGATTAGGTCGTTATGCTAGGACGACCATGGCAGACGATGAGGAGAGGGACAACCTCATCTACCATGGATTGAGGGAGAATCTGAGACAACCCCCTCATAACTATGAAGAATGCGGGCTTCAACGAGTTGATCGAGGCCGCTAGGACGTTGGAGAGTGATATGGAGCGAACCCAACATCGGAAGGGTTTTGCAGCCAAGCAGAGAGAAGGAAAGTCTTCTCAATCGCAAGGGAAGTCTGAAGGAAGTAAGTGGAAGAAGAAGCCTCATCCCTACAAGACATGGGAGAAGAGTAGTACGATGTCGGGGGGGTCTCACTTCAAGGGACCACCATCGTGCTATAAGTGTGGTAAGCCGGGCCACATAGCTCGTTTTTGCACTGAAGGTGGCGCTGAGCAGGAGCAAAGGCAGGAGCAGTCTGTACGTTCCGGTCCAAGTGCTATGGAGAAAGGAAAAATGGCGGAGTCAAGCGCTTCACATTTCCAACCTGTGCAGCCAAGGGCGTACAACCTTGGGCAGCAGGGAGCGATCCGCTAACCCGATGTGGTGACAGGTATGGAAAATTTTAAGTTCATTTATTTGTTTTAGACTTTCGAGACCTTTTATGTATGTCACCGGTGTTGTAGGCTGTGTGCTAGTTTCTGGTTACCCCGCTAGGGTATTGTTCGATACGAGAGTGCCGCACTCTTTTTTTGCGAAAAGTTTTATCCGGAGAATTGGAGTTGAACCCTTTTTGATAGACGCAAAACTTAGGGTATGCATGCCCAATGGGTCTTTCATGACTACCGAGACTAAGGAGTGCATTGATTGGTGTCTAGATGGAGTTGACTTCATGTTGGTGGCAGCGGTTCTACCGTTAGCCGAGTTTAATTTGATCTTAGGGATGGATTGGCTTGCAGAGCAGCGTGCCAGTATTGACTGTCTATCTAAGGTGATGACCCTGAGAAGCGAGGGAAAGAAAGTGGTTAAATTTGAAGGCCTTAATGGAGTGGCCTGTTCCCTAATCTCAATCATGTAATTGGTGTGGGCAGTTAACTAGGGAGGAGTAGCTTTCGTAGCATTGCTAGAATTTCAACTTTCCAAATTATTAATCGGAGAAGTGTTGATAGTGTCAGAATTCGAGGATGTGTTTCCTGAGCAGTTACATGGAGCATCTCCTCGATGAGAGATCGATTTCTCGATTGAGTTAGTGCCAGAAGCTAGGCCGATGTCACGTCCTCCTTTTAGGATGACACTGAAGGAATTAGCCGAGCTCAAGGTACAGTTGTAGGAACTGTTAGAGCAGGGGTATATCAGACCCAACTCATCTCCTTGGAGCGCTCCAATGCTATTTGTTAAGAAGAAAGATGGTAGTATACGTCTGTGCATAGACTACCGGGAGTTGAATAAATTGACCGTCAAAAATAAGTATCCGATCTCACAGATAGATGACCTGTTTGACCAGTTGGTGGGGTCAGTGGTGTACTCTAAATTGGACTTGAAGTCAGGGTACTACCAGTTGCGGATTCGAGATGAGGATATACCCAAGACATAGTTTGGTACGAGGTATGGTCACTTCGAGTTCTCGGTGATGTCGTTCGGATTGACGAACACACCATCAGTATTCATGGATTTGATGAATCGAGTGTTTTAGGAGTATTTAGACTCATTTGTAGTAGTCTTCATTGACGATATTTTGGTTTACTCCAAAATAGAGACAGAACATGAGGCACATCTGAGACTGGTATTGCAGACTTTAAGAGAGAACCAGCCGTATGCAAAGTTCTCGAAATGCAAGTTCTGGTTAGAGAAGGTGGCATTTTTGGGCCATGTGATTAGTGGTGATGGGGTGGCGGTGGATCCAACAAAATTTGAGGCCATCAGAGATTGTCCAGTTCTGAGCACCGTGGCGGAAGTCAAGAGCTTTCTTGGACTAGCCGGGTACTATAGACAATTTGTGGAAAACTTTTCGCGGATAGTTCTGCCCCTCACTACTCTGACTCATAAGGACCAGAAGTTTGTGTGGACTCAGGAGTGTAATCAAGCGTTTGATACCTTGAAGAAAAGGCTGATGACAACCCTAATCCTAAGCCTTCTGAAAGGGAGTGAAGGATTTTAGATTTTTAGTGACGCATCGGGTTGTGGTTTGGGTTGCGTGTTAGTGCAACATGGCAAGGTGATAGCCTTTGGGTCTAGATAGTTGAAACCTCACGAGAGGAATTACCCTGTCCATTGCTTGGAATTGGCGGCGGTAATTTTTCTTTAAAGTTATGGCGACACTGTGTGTACGGTGCAGAGATGGAGATCTTCATGGACCACAAAAGCCTTTAGTATCTCCTAGATCAAAAAGATTTGAACATGCGGCAGTGTTTATGGGTCGAGTTCCTTGGGGACTATGACGTGACAATTTAGTATATGACAGGAAAGCCAACGTAGTGGCGGATGCCTTGAGTAGAAAATTTTCTGGACAAGGGAATTAGATTGAAGCTCATGATGAGCAGTTAGTGCGAGACTTTGAGTTTCTCGACATCATTAGTGTAGCAAGAGGCGAGTCTAGCATGGCTCGATTGAACTGGATAGAGTTGCAGAATGACTTGTACGATCATTTTCAGGAAGTGACCAGTGTGGATGCAGAGTTTCATTCATTTGTGGTGGAAGCTCAAAAAAGCGAGAGTAGTGCCTGAGAGATGATTGATGAGATCTTAAGGAAGGACAGAGGATATGCGTACCGCAGTTCAGCAAGCTCTATGAGGAGTTAATGTTTGAGGCTCATTTAACGAAGTACTCCATTCATCCGAGAAGTACAAAGATGTACTTGGATATGAATAAATCCTTTCGGTGGACTGGTTTGAAGCGGGATGTTGCTTTGTACATGAGTCAGTGTCAAACTTGTGCCTTAGTGAAGGCTGAGTGTCAAAAGCCGGGCGGATTCCTGAAGCCTCTTCCTATCCCCGAGTGGAAATTTGATGACATCTCCATGGACTTTGTGCATGGCTTACCCCGGTCACAGCAGGGAAATGATGCGATTTGGGTGATCGTGGATCGATTGACCAAAGTGGCTCATTTCATCCCAAATCAGAAAGAGGACAGCGTGGAAAAGCTGGTAGAACTTTATGTTCGCAACATTGTGTTGTTGCATGGGATTCCTAAGAGTATTGTTAGTGATCGCGATGGACGGTTCACGTCCAAAGACTGGAGGTTGGTACAGAAGAGCCTGGGTACAAGACTCAAGTTTAGTACGGCGTTCCATCCTCAAACTGTTGGACAAACAGAAAGAACGAACCGTACAATGGAGGATATGCTGAGAATGTGTACCATTGACTTTGGTAAGAAGTGGGAAGATCACCTCTTCATGGTGGAGTTTGCCTATAACAACAGTTTCCAGGCAAGTATAAAGATGGAGCCATACGAGGTTTTGTATAGAAGGTGGTGTCGAATACCGATGTCATGGATAGAGGAGGGAGACACCAAACTTTTGGTAAAAGAGATGGTGGCTGATGCTTGTGAGTTGGTGCGGACAATTTAGGAGCGCATGAAGGTTGCTCAGGATCGACAAACGAAGTATTTTAACGCTCGCCACAGGAACGTGGATTTCGCGGTAGGCGACTGGGTGTAACTAATGATTCAGTTGTTCAAAGGCGTTTCACGGATTCGACGACTCAAGAAGTTGAGTCCGAGATTTTTGGGATCGTTCGAGATCATGGAACGTATTGGAGAAGCAGCCTACCGGTTTGCGTTGTCTGCAGAGCTGAGTGGATTACACGATGTCTTCCATGTCTCAGTTTTGAGGAAAGCCTTGTTGGAGACGAGCATTGTGGTCGAGTCGGCAGCGGTGCAGGTCGAAGAGGACTTGAGGATTAAAGTCCATCCTGTTGGCATAGAGGATTCAGAAGTTTGGCAGTTGCAGAACAAAGAAGTTAAGCTCGTGAAAGTGCGTTTGGACAACTGCGGGCGAGACGAGTTCTCTTGGGAGCGTGAACAGGCAATGCGGGAGGACTTCCCATAACTTTTTTTACTTTAGGTATGATTATGGTATGACTGTATGCTTAATTTTGAGGATGAAATTCTTCTAAGGGGGAAGGAGTTGTAACACCCCAGTTTTCCAGAAAGGAGCCTCTAGAAGCTATCACCTGACGATAGTAGTTATCGCCCGACAGTAGATAAGCGCTGAGTGGCCAGGCATTGAGAGCTTTGAGTGCTAGTGCGCATCGTTAGCTAGCTACCGTTCAGCGGTAGCTTGGCATTGAGTGCGTTGAGAGGATGTCATTGAGTGGTAGGTGTTGAGTGAGCTACCGCACATCGTTAGTACTACCGCTGGCGTTAGCGCGACCTTATTTTCTTGGCCGAGCTCTCGGGAAGCTACCGCCCGGTGGTAGGTAGTTATCGCCTGGCGATAGAGCGCGGAAGCGGTTGCGTCGTTTGGCTTTTTAGCCGTCCGATTTCACTTAGGATTTGATCCTAAGGCCCAAAACTCTCCCTCCAGAGTGCTTATATAGGGCTGAGTGGGATTTCTCCTTCATTTCTTCTCTTTTTGGAGTTGACTTAGGGTTTGGAAGAGAGAGTGGGAGGAGGAAGAACAGAGCTTTCTTCCGCCATTGACGGAGCTTTGGAGCTCCGATCGCCGATCCGAGTCCAGATCCGTGGAGAGGACTTGGAGGCGCACATTCTCATCCATGCAATGCAAGGTTTCATGGGAAGGAAGAGGAGTCGTAAGGTAACGACACTTCTTCTCTTGGTCTTTAGGGTGCGTGCATGACATTCATTCTCTTCTTGTTTTCTTTCAAGCATTCTAGGTACCAGATCACTCAAATGAGAGGGATTCGGGTTGACATGGTTCAATAGGATCCACCCTGTCAATTGTTTCCATCCCCGACATGATATTGCACTAGAAATCTGCTTCGTTAGTGGATTAGGCATTGTGGTGAAGCCGTAGTCGCGACCGTTAGTCCGACTCGGTGATGTTGCATAGCGAGCCTTAAGGATTTTGTTAGAAATCCGTTAGCGGCAAGAAGCCGTTTGTGATGTTGTTTTCCCCCTCTTTCGTGTTAGTGCGTGTAACTAGAACCGGACCGGGTGAAAATTAGAGTACACCCTAGGATGCGGGGACGGTACGATACGAATGGTGGATTAGGGCAGGAAAGGCTTTGGATTGTGATGTGCTAAGGCGTGATTTGTCTCTGTGGTCGGCTGGCTAGCCCGTGACGAGCAAGTCATGTGTGGAGAGTGTCCCGACGAGACAAGTCCCCTTCTATGAAACTGACGAGAACGTCAAGCTTAGGACAAGCCTGGGCGATGAAGCCCACGAGCGGGTGGGGTCCAGCAAGGGTTCTTGGAATCAGTTTGTGTGTGAGATGGAATCCTGACGTGAGAAGTCAGAGCTTGCAGGCAAGCCCGGGTTTGATACCCACGAGCGGGTGGGCAAGAGTTCCGTTTGGTGGCTTGTATGCTGTGTGGGGAAATTGGAAGAACTCTTGTGTTTGCAGCTTGAACACCGATGGAGAAATTGGAAGTACCATTATGTTTGCGGCTTGAATGTCGATGGGGAAATTGGAAGTACTCGATTAATGATGTGTTAGAAGCATACGTTTTAGGGTGCTTTGGGTGAAACTCAGGATTGCATGCATGCTACATTGTAGGCCTCTTTATATTACATGCTCAACTTAGAAACATGTTTGTTATATGAGACATCCAAACCTGTTTTATAGTTTTACATGTTTATGTATATTGCATACGAAGTGCTGACCTGCAGGGTGGTGGTGTACCTCGGGGTCCGCTAGGGACAGCCGGAATGAGATGTGCTGGTTACACAGTTGAGGTCAGCCTTTGCTGACTCACGTTACCACAAATTTTTACACGACAAGGATCGCAAGTAGGAGCAAGCTCGCCGGCCAAAAAGGCATAAGCCTCATTAAGTGATTCTTTTTGTGTAGTAGCTCTTTTTTTGTTGAATGTTATGCTTAATGCACTATGTTTCCGGCTTGAATGCCGAGGTAGTCTAGGATTGCTTATATGTTATTGTTTCAGTTTTGGACTCTTAATTGTTGTAAGGCCTTAAGACTGTGTTGATACTCGTATGTTAGTGGATAACTTCTAGTCTCGTTCTCTGTTTTCGTTGTGTTTAGTCTGAGTTTTGAGTTAGGTAGCTTATATCATCTTATAATGCTTAAGCTGTGGCGTCCGTATGTTGTGGGGTCCCAGTCGGACCCATATTATACGGTTATTACAGGGGAGGTGTAAAAGGTTTCTCTAGGCATATGACTGGACATAAAAAATTGCTGGAAAAGTTCAAGGCCAAAAAGGTCCCAAGGTGATTTTTGGTGATTCCAATTATGGTCAAACTAAAGGTTATGGTATGATCAAAATTGGAGATATCACCATCTCCAAAGTATCTTATGTTGAGGGACTTCAACAAAACTTTATTAGATCGGCCAATTGTGTGATGGTGAATATAAAATTATATTCACACATAATCTATGTCAAATAGTCAACTCCATCACTAATATCATAGTGTTATTTGGTTTTAGAAAAGATAATATATATGTAGTTAACTTTAGCTTAACCCAAAGTGAAGTATGTTTGTTTAATGTTGAATTAGACAGGAATGAGCTTTGGCGCATGAGGCTTGGTCATGTTAATCATAAGACCATAACAAAGCTTATAAAAGATAAATTAGTAAGAAGCTTACCAAAAGGTAGGTATAAAAAACTTAATTCTTGTAAAGCATGTCAGCCGGAAAAACAAGTTAAATCATCGTTTAAGTCTGTACTCGACGTAACGTTGAATACAAGTCAATGAAATGTCAACTCTTATTCAACGCAACGTCTAGAGTCGGTGTCTATGAAGAATTTTGGATCATGTCGACATAACATCAATATAAATCAACACATATGTCGACTGTGGAACTTTCATAATATCAGATAGAAGTCGACGTCATGTTGACTAAGGAAACTTTTATGCCCTAATTTGTCGACATTTTGTCTACTTAAATAGAATTCATATTTACTTCAAACTCTTCATCTTCCCAGCTTTATTTTTCCTTAACTCGCTCTCTTGTTTTCTTTGTAATCTTTGCAGGTATTTGAATGGCAAGTAAGTTGAATTCAGGGTTTAGTGTTGATCTCGAATCCTTTGTTGTTGTAGCAATTTTTAAGGGAGTTTTACAACTTTTCACAAATGTCATGTTAAATAAGTTGATTACTACAAGATGTCTGATATATTCTATGGAGTTAACAGAGTTCATTAATACTGTTATAATTGACAGTGAAGGAATAATGATTAGGCAAATTAGTGGATCAGATGTTCATATAATTGTAGAACTTATTCAAACAATTTTAACCTGCCTTCCGGCAAAGGTGAAGCAAAACTTTCAGATGAAGAAATAAAGAAAGTATTGAAGAAGATGAATTTCTCAAAAGACAAATCAATTCATCTTAAGAAGAAAGACTTTTCTGAAGAATAAGAATTTCTATTTGATTTGGTGGGAAAAGTGCTAATGTGTAAAATATTTTCTGAAGGCCCAATTACATCTGATGGGGGTTCTTGTACTAAGAAAGAAAATAAACTGGATCAAATATATTCTGCAGTTCAGGCGGCCTGGGTAGGTTGCCTGGCGGCGGCCGAAGATGATCGTCGGCTGTGGCTACTGTAGATGCGCGCGCACCAATGTGCTTGCCCGATGTGCCCGTGCTCGGGTGTTGTGCGTGCTTGGGCAATACGCCAACGTGTGCGTGCCTTGATGGGGATTTTGGGCTCCTTCGGGCGAGTGCGGCCCTTGAGCGGTTCGCTCGATCGGGCCGGCTTTCTTACGTGTTTTGATTAAGTGTCATCGGTTTGGCTCGGAAATCTCTAGGGGGAACCCTATCAACCCTAAATCTATGTTTGGCACAGCGGTGGCGGTCATCGTGAACGCGTTGATTATGAAACTTCGTTCGTGAACGCATGACCCAGCGTAAGGAATTCCATCCACTTTTAAGCTTCAAACTAATAATATTTGTTTGGTGGCTGTCATAACCATTGTCATGCAATTTATGCATTCTATGACGTTGAAGTTTTTCTACAAACTCACGGGAGCAAAAATGTCGCGCCAAATTAAGGGTGCAAGTGGAGTTAAGCTGGCTCGAAAGTTCGATAAGCCGGCTCAAAAAAAACTCTACTCGAGCTCGAGCCTATGGAGCTCGAGCTCGAGCTCGACGAGCATGAGCTTGATTACGAGTCCAGCTCGAGCTCGGATATTATTGTTCATGAGCTCGTGAGCCAGCTCACGAGCTTTTTTTTCCTATATATTTTTTTTAAAAAATCTGGCTCATGAGCTAAAAAACTCGTGAGCAGCTCGAGCTCGCGTCCTCGAAGCTCGAACTCGATAAGCAGGCGTGGAGCTCGAGCTCGAGCCAGAACAAAATGAGCTCAACGAGCACAAGCTTGAGCTTGAAAATTTTGTCAAATTAGACTAGAGCTCGACTCGTTTGTACCCCTACACCAAACAAAGCTTAAATAAGCTTTTATTTTAAGCATTAGTTTTTATTTTACAACTCTAATCATTGGATTTGACTTATACATGTACATTTTCCCATGTTTTAAATGAATTATCTATCCAATCAGCTCGCAAATAATTGATAGTGTATGCATCAAAGGTTCTATTTTATTTATTTATCTATTTATTTATTAAAAAATTGAGAGAGATAATTAAAGGGCGCTGTTAAATTCACTGTATTTTTTATTAGGGCGCTGTTAATAGCACTGTAGTTTTGGCTAGTCGCACCGCACTTTTACCTAGGTTTTCGCGCCTTTTGGAAATACGTCTTGTACATGCATTTTTAGAAAAAGTGTTCAACACGAAAGTTGTAGATCTCGTCGAGATCTACAACTTTTGTGTTGAATACTTTTCCTAAAAATGCATGTACAATGCGTACTTTGGAAATTTCACGCCTTTTGGAAATACGCCTTGTACATGCATTTTTAGGAAAAGTGTTCAACACGAAAGTTGTAGATCTCGTCGAGATCTACAACTTTCGTGTTGAACACTTTTTCTAAAAATGCATGTACAAGGCGTATTTCCAAAAGGCGTGAAAACCTAGGTGAAAGTGCGGTGCGACTAGCCAAAAACTGCAGTGCTAATAACAGCACCCTTTTATTATGTGCATATTTTTATTAAAAGCACCGCGCTACATTAAGAACATAAATATTATAAGAGCATCTCTAATGGGTCGTCATTCTCTAAAAATGGCGCCAGGATTCCCTCCAACCGATCGTCATTGCCCCCTCTATTTTTACAGATAGTCTCTCTCCCCCTCTAAAATTAGAGATGAGAGAGAGAAAATGGAGTGGCTGTAAAACTTTTTATTATATTTTTTATATTTTTTATATTTTTTAAATTAGGTATTATAAAACTCATCAATTTCAATATATCATTCGTAATCGTCAATATATTTTTTCAAATATAACATGTAATATATCAATAAATTTGTTTTTTTTAGATCTACAAAACGAAACTAATATTAAATACTTTCTAATTAGTATTGATCATGCAAATACGAAGAGAAAACGTTTTAATGATTAAACGCACGAATACAACAAAATCATGAAAATTAATATGTATTTTGGTGGAATCAAACTCAGTTCGACGTTTCGCCGAGCTCAGCTCGTTTAACGTCGAGCTCATATATATATTATAAAAAAATACAAAAAAATTATTATTATAATAATAATTTATATATACCATACTCTCCATATTAAAATAATACGTAAAATAATTTATATATACCATATTCTCCATATTAAAATTATACATATTATAAAAATAATACATCATGTTCTCCAAATATGAAGAACATGATTTGAATTGCTCCTACCATGCTCTCTATATTTAGAGAACATTATTTGTTAACAACAAATCAATTAGAAATTTATGCCGTTTGGCACAAGAAATTTTATGGATCATTTACCTGCTTAGTTACGGGCAACATAGAAAACCACAAGTGTAGCTTTGATCGTTTACCTTGGTCGGCAAAAAAACATCAAGGATTTATCGAGTTAAAGGGCAACCAATGGATGCCGGAAAATAGATAGAGAGGAGTGGAATTCAAAAGTTTAAGAAATCAAAACAAAAAAATTCGGACTAATTGGAAGAAATTGCGGTGCGAGTTAGCGCGATGCAACTAGTATTTTTTGTGGAATAATTTTAAAACTAAACTATGAGAAATTGCGGCGCACACATCAAAACTAAACATTTAATTTCCAATTGAATTACATTTCTTTAAATTTATGTGATTTTTTTAATTATTTTAAAAAATGTGCTCTCATATAGACAAAATGTTTTAACTACAGTAAAAAGATGTATTCTCTCCGCCGCTCGCAAACCTGCGTTCACACCGTAAAAATGAGCGACGAGCATAGTATAACACTCAGAGGCTTGCAAGCTGCGGGAGCACCGTCACGTCGGGACAATATCATGATCAGGATAATGTCACGCGAAGACGCTGTTGTGGTTGGGAAAATTTTTGTAAACGGGTCTCGTTCCCAGAAGTAGGAACGGGTGTAAAAATACAACTGTATTTCAGATAGATATATATTGAAATACAGTTGTAAAATACAGTTGGATTTCAGAACTTGAAATACAGTTGGATTTGAAATACCGGATGGTGGGACCCACGATCACATTTAGTTACACTCATTCCTACTTCTGGGAACGAGATCCGTTCACAAAAATTTTCCGTTGTGGTTGGCCCCTTATCTGTCAGTTGCTATTAATAAAAGAAAATAGTAACAGAGTGAGGAACACATCCTGACAGGAAATATAGAGAAAAATCAAAAGGCTCCAAAGATATATCTTTTCATCCCTTTTCTGCCCCCCTTTTGATCATTATTTCTTTCCTTTTGCTGGTGACATGGATGCATTATTCTCTGCAGGACCACCACAAGAAGACGAATATTGAACTGCACTCAATATAATCACATGAGGCACATGATAAGACCCTTGATGTATGCATATATAACCCTCCATTTGCGGGGAAATTTTTAGGTCAGAACTCTGGATGATAACTATCACCCGGATAACCAATGAGGAGCCACAAATGATGAGGGCCCCACCTCCTTTGCAGACTCCTCATTGGTGCAGGACGATAAGCATCGTCCGGAGTCCTGACGATAGTATTTTCCCCATCTGCGTCGATTTCTCTGATGGTGGTTGGGCGTACGACGACGACGACGAAGGTTTGCTTGGTACGAAACATGTGCGTCTGTTTACGGGTTACAGTCAAGTTCATATCACTCTTCAATTGATTTTTTGTGGTCCGGGTTCTTATGCAATGTAGGTTGTGTTTGGCGCAGCTTATTTGCTCCGATGAGATTGGACAAAAACGTCATTGTATGCTTGGTATGACGATGTTACTACCGTTGTCAAATAAAAGAAACTATTTTGGGGTATAAGATTTTTGATATGACAATGAAATTTTTGTCCAATCTCACCGGAGCAAATAAGCCGTGATAAGCCGCGCAAAACGTAATCATTATATTTGTATCTATTAATTTGAGTATTAATATTGAGCTATTAAATTTATGCAACATGCCCGTTTCCTTTTTGCATTTAGCCGTGCTTGGATATTGCGCTTCCACGAGCGAAACTACTGTTCAGGACTCGAACGCAAATAGAGGTGTTCTTAGAGAAGCGGGCATGGGCACCGATATTCTTCTTGAAGTGGAAGTGGGGCGTTGGAGGTGCATTCTTTAGAACATGAATATTTGTGATTTTGTTTTGTTTAAGTATTTCATATTATAGCCAATGAGGCTTTGCCCAGTTGGATAAGTTGAGGTCTCATGACAGTGAGGTCATGTATTTGATTCTCATTGTATGTGAGCTTTGTTATTTATTTAATAGTTTATTGTTTGATTGATTGTTGTTTACTGATATGATCATTAATGTTTAATGTTCTCAATGCAATGACGTTTGTATATTCACTACTCAAAAAAGGATTTCCTATTATTTTCATTTTCATCTATCATTATTTGGTTTTTCTTTATCGTTTCGCACGAGAGCAATGTGTTGGAGCTAGGGCTATTCGTAAATCAAATAGTTGTGAAAGATTCGGGAAGATTCAATTAAAATTTGTATTGTTTCGAATTCGAATCCAAATTTGAATCTAAATTCAGATTCAAGTGGTATCTGATTTGAACCAGAATAATATTATCTCTGCTAAGAAGATTTGCGAATAGTTCTCAAACAGTAAAAAATATAATTTAATAAATTTTATATAACAAATTAAACTTTTCACAAGTATTAACATAAATTTTATATACAAATTAAATATCTCCAAGCACAAATTTGAATTTGAATTCAAATCTGAATCAAAGATTTCGGGACGAATATGAATCTGAATTTAAATATTCGAACGAATATGAATTTGAATCTGAATCTCTGCATTCTATCCCAATTTTGAATTTGATTCGATTCGGTTTGTGAACACCCTTAATTGGAGGTGTGCACTTCCGTCACCTGCAATTAATATGTGTGTTTACACGCATGCGCTCATAAACACTAGTAGAGCTGCCACGGTTCCGATTCGGTTCTGGCTCTACTAAAATCATGAACCGAAACAGTAGGGTAACAGTTCATTAAATTAGAACCAAAATCTTATTTGGTCTGACCAATTTCAGTTCTGAATCCAGAATAATTTTTAGAATCGTTATGTTGGCGGTTCCGGTTATGGTACAATAAGAATCAAAACCAAACCAGTCACTAATGGTTTGATCCGGTTCTAAGTGGTTCAGTCTGATTTCAATCGGTTTCAAGCAGAACAAAAACTAAATTTGACGAAATGAATGGGGGAGTTCAAAAATAAAAAATCGGAGGGGAAATGTAAATCCATTCGGTTTCTTTGCAAGGACTTCGAAGTCCGGGGCCTGGACGTAGAAATTTTGCATTATTCTAAGGGGATTACTTTTTTTTTGTATAATATAGTACGTAACGCTGAAAGTTAAAAACTGAAATTTTAAAACCACAAGAATAAACAGACCGCACTGATTTTAAACCGAACCGATTTTAAACCGCGCCGATTTTAAACCGCACCGAATGGTTTGGTTGTAGAGCGGCTTCATTGGTTGCAAAGCATCTTAGTTTGCAATGCTGTTTTTTGTGGTACAAAATCGACAAAAATGCGTCGCACTGCCTTCTTCAAGAGGGACGAATTTCCTATCAATGTCAATGAGTACAAATTGCTTTAATTATTTCAGAAAAATGTACAAGTAAAATTGAAAATACATTATATAATAGTATAAAAATCAAAACAACACCGTAAAAACCTACTTCAAACCGCATCAATGTCAAATCACACCGCATGATTTTTGTGTGGTGCGGTTTTGTTCAGTCCAAAGCCGACCTCTTTTAGTGTGATTGCGGTTTGAGTCAAACTGGGTCAGTTTCACCAATAATAATATGTATATATATTATCGATAGATTATAAAAAAATAACATTATGATAATATTCTTATTATAAATAAATAATAATAATATTAAACGGCTTGCGCTTCGATTCTGCTTCAGTCCGGTTCGGATCAGGTCTAAAAATCTTGAAACCGCTTAAGATTTGTATGTTGCGGTTCCGGTTTCGATTTCGGTTCCGGTCCGGATAATAAAATGAAAAAACCACACATGTACCAATGTTGTTCACGGTTCCAAAACTCAAACCGGAACCCGAATAATTCGTGAACAGTTCGGTTCGGTTCTTCGCGGTTTCAATTCGATTTACGGCTTTCAGTTTTAAGTAACAGCTCTAAACACTAGTGCTGATTATTTAAATGGAATGGTAGCCTTAAACTCATACAATTAATTGAGGAAGCATATGAGTCCCCAGGTTTATTTGGAGAGCCGTCCTATGATTAATTCTTTGTGATCTCACTAAGTAAATTTCTGAGTCAAATCGGAAGGACTCGGACCAAGAACGTGTGGGGAAAGCCAACCCGACATGACAAGTCGTGCACGACACATCGCGCTCCCCTAAGGCACTTAAACGCCCGGGCGGAGAGCAAAACCAGCGGACACGCATAAGCAGCGTCCCCGCGCGCGCACGGCCATCCCGCGCAGGCACGCGGCTCGCACGCGCCCGACCTGGGGGCGCACGTGCCCGACTTGCGCGCGCAGCCAGCCCGCGCGCAGCCAGCCCGCACGCGTCGTCGGTAGTCATCGCCACCCTCAGGCGCCCTGCCCAGGCCGCCCAGACCACCTGGGGGGGGCACTTTCGTCATTTCAATAGTTTTGGTGATCTAATGTCCGAAAAAGAGCAACATCATTCGCCAGCACAAATCACGACTTAGCGCAATTACCGATGCGTCCTTCCAGAAAACTATAAATAAGTTTTCATGCCTTCATTTGAACACAAACAATTCTAGAGGCTAGAAAGAACTCTGAGTTTTTCCCGCGAAGTCGTGGACTTAGGTCGATCCTCCGCTCAGGATTTCTCTCTGCTCTCATTCTAGCACAAAGGTTTCATCAGGCTTCTGAGGCACGGCGTACGCCTCCGCGAGAGCGCTCTCACCAAAGCTCCGCTTCAGCAGGAGCGCTACCATCGAGGCACTGTGGACATAAAGTTTTCTCCCAGTCGGAATGCTTCCACCGAGGTTCCGTGGATTTAGCCATTTTTCTGGTCAGAGCGCTTTCATTGAGGCTCCGACGACTTAGTTTCTTTTTTATCTTTTTCGCAATTTGTACTTTTAATGGAAAGGCGGTCTGTCACCCTCCGAAAAATCATCCTAAACTCTTGTAAACTCTATGAAAATAGTGGATTTAGGCCCGACACATATCTAACCACGTGATTTTTCACCCTTATTAGGTTTTCCATGTCAAAAAAGCTTTATCATTTGTTGTTATGTTTCTTTTATTGTTTGCGCGCTCGGTCAGACTCCAAGGTAAGGAGGCCTGATTCTCCGGACCGGGGAAAACCGGGCGACCCGCAACAGTTTGGTGTCGTATGTGAGAAAGTGTTCACAAACTCTACAACACCCTAGAAGTAGCGCTTGCCACACCCAAATCAGCAGTAACAATAAGAGAAGGGTCGTCGTCTGGCCTGCGCTATGGTTCCCTCCAAAAACCCAAAGGGCAAGGGGGCACGCGCTCGGTCATGAAAGTAGTGATGATTGTCAGACCCCCTGTCCTGGAAGGACAAGTTTTGTCATAGCACGACACATGGAAGAACACCCTGACAAAAGGGCGTGCAAGGACAACACCATCCGCTTCGGGGACAAAGACATGTTAGGGATGTGCAAGCCACATCAAGACCCCCTAGTCATAAATGCAGGGATAAGAGAGCTCTACCTTAAAGTCAAAAAGATTCTCATTGACAACGGAAGCTCGGTCGACATCCTGTTCATGGCCACGTTTTGGAGCATGGGGATCCGCGAAGAATCTCTTCGTCCGGTGAACAGACTCATCTACAGATTCAACAATCAGCTAGTCCTGATGCGGGAAATGATCTTTCTCTCAGTGACCATGGGAGAGTACCCGAGGCGGGCGACCGGTAACATCAAGTTCATGGTCGTGGAGTGTAACTCTGCTTATAATGTCATTTTTGCAGGCCTCTACTAACCACGTTTGGAGCAATTCACTTAATGTCGCATGTAGCAATAAAGTTCTTGATACCTGATGGCATGGGCGTTGTTCGGGAGAATTAGGTGATGCCACAGATCTTCTACCTCAACCAAGCTAAACTATCGCATGGGGTAACCCGTCACATCGAAAGCTTCGATCTACGAGATGAAGCAACTTTGCAAAGGGCAAAACCAGTGGAAGGCCTAATCGAGGTTCCACTTCGCGCAATGGACCCCGACCGCACAGTGTTGATCGGGTCACTCTGGTCCCCATAGGAGCAGGGGGAATACATGAACTTCTTACGCACCAACCAGGATATATTTGTATGGAGTCTCAAGGACATGTCGGGAGTATAATCTCAAATCATCACACACTCATTAAATATCAACCCAACGTGCAAACTTGTAGCCCAGAAAAAGTGCAACTTTGCACCTTAGAGGCTACACGCCATCAAGGAAGAAGCAGACAAACTTTTGGTCGTACAATTCATCTGGAAGGCAACGTACCCCACTTGGCTCGCCAACGTGGTCATGGTAAAAAAGACTTGTAGAAAGTGGAGGATGTTAGTCGACTACATCAATCTCAACCAAGCCTATCCAAATGATAGTTGCTTTCTTCCCCGCATCGATCAGCTTGTAGATGCAACACCCGGGCACGAACTCCTTAACTTCATGGATGCCTACTCAAGATACAATCAGATCCAGATGAATCCGGTGGACAAGGAGCATACTGCCTTTCGTATAGACAGAGGAGTGTAATGTTATAAAGTGATGTCTTTCGGACTAAAGAACACCGATGCTACCTACAAAAGACCAATGAATCAAGTGTTTAAAAGTCTCATCGGACAATCCATGGAGGTCTACTTCGACGATATGCTAGTCAAGAGCCTCCGAGGGGCCATCACCTAAAAGACATGGATAAATGTTTCCAACTCCTTCACTGTTTCTAACTACGCATAAATCCTTCCAAGTGCGCGTTTGAGGTTACCGCGAGGAAGATCCTCGGATTCATAATAACGCATTGAGGAATAGATTCCAACCTCGAAAAGATCAAAGCGTTGGAGGACATGTCTCCCCCTCGAACCATCAATGAAGTTTAGTGTCTCAACGGGAGGATAGCCTCACTCTTCTACTTTAAGGCTCAGTCGGGGGACAAATACATTCTTTTCTTCAAAGCACTCTGCGGAGCACGACATGTTGGATTCCAGTGAATGGATGAATTCCAAATTGCCTTCGAACATCTCAAGCAGTAACTTACCCTAACCCCGTTACTCTCAAAGCCCACCGAAGGGGAAGCCCTTTTTCAGTACCTGGCAGTCTCACCGCATGCACTTGGCTCGGCCCTGGTCAAAGATGAAAGATAGATCCAGTACCCAATAAGCAAGGTCTTGTCTGACACCGAGAGCAGATATCCCTTTGCGGACAAAACGGTTTTGACCTTGGTATTCTCTGCAAGAAAGCTCCGACCGTACTTCTAGTCCCACACAATCAAAGTACTCACACAACTGCCTCTCTGCACAATCCTGCAAAAGCCCGAGGTTTCGAGAAGGCTGGTCAAATGGGTAGTGGAGCTGGGAGAGTTTGACATCCAGTTCCTCCGAAGGCCCATCATCAAGTCCCAAGTCTTAATGGATTTCATAGTGGAATGCATGATCCCACCAGAAGAAGCGCCCAACTTTGACGGCATGGCTCTCACACGGTGGACTTTATACATTGACAGGGCTTTAGGCACCGAGGGTATGGCACAAGCCTGATGCAACAAGCCCTGATGGAGCCACTCTTGAGTATGGGCTCTAGCTGAAGTTCTCGGACACCAACAACATCGATGAGTACAAAGCCCTAATCATCGGCCTCCGCCTGGCCATCGACTGCGGGGTGGAAAACTTAATCGTCAATACTGACTCTCAGTTGGTAGTATTACAGGTCAAGTGGGACTACGAGGAAAAGAATGAGCAACTCACATGATACCTCCAACTGGCAAAATCCCTCATTGGGAAAATCAAGTCCCACCAAATCCTTCACATTCCTTCGGAGTAGAACACCAGAACAGACACTCTATCCAAGCTTGACAACTCCACCACAGGGTACCAAACTCGGCATCACCTTGTCAAGTACTTGCTCATTCCCTGTAACATCCCATTTTTCAATTAGACCCCCCCTTAGGAGTGACTTGAACATTCCTAGGTCATACCAAGTCCTAGGTTGAACCTAGGAGGTCAAGTGACCCAACTAGTTAGTTGAGACTCACTTGGGCTGCAAATAGTAAAATCTTAAAACCCTGATTTTGGTGGCCTAGTGGGTTCAATCTGACTCCAAGGCATTCCTAGACCTAATATGAGATCAATGGGTCACCAAGGACCCATTGGGTGCAAACCTAATGGCTAAGTTGACCCAAGTCAACTTAAGCCCTAGTTAGGCCAAAGTAACCCTGCCCTGGATCAACTCACCATCTTTACCCCAAGTCTACCCTACCTAATCATACCTAGGCCTTAGGGGAGGTCAATGGGTCCCTAGGGGTCTATTGATGTTGACTCAGAAGGTCAAATTGACCAAGTCAACCCTAAACCCAAATCAAGTCAAACCTAGCTTAATTGGGTTAACTCAGGCTCAAGCCGCCTCATGTAGACTCATAGGGTTTTATTAGGAGTTATTATGGCTGCCTATAGCCTAAACCCTAGGCTAGCCAACATGTTGACTAGGAGAGAGAAAGAAGAGAGAAATAGGCTAAATATAGGAGAGAGAAAGTGTGAATTAAGGGTATTTTCATGGTAGAATGGTGAGCCCCCCTCTCATATGGCATTTAAGGTTTTAATATTAATTTTATGGGCTGCCTTTATGCTTCTAGGGGAAGAAAATTCGTGAGGATGACTAGGAGAGAGAAAAAAATAAGTATTTGGTTATATAGAGGAGAGAGAAAAGGTGGTGGAGAGGTGAAGAGGTGTTTTGAAGAGGGAGGAGGCATGAGTTCGGCCAAAGAGGGGCCAACAGCCACCTAGAGGTTGACACCTCCTCCCCCCACCCTTTTCCCGGCCATCAAGGGGTGTTTCCACCCTCTCTCTCCTCTAACCACCCCCCCACATGAAGAGGTGTTTTGCCTCTTGGAGAAAACCGCCCCTCTCCCCCTCTCCTCTTTATATACTCACTCAGGAGGGCTCTACTACGCCCGGAGTTACAGATTACCACCACTGATGGGCCGGTAGCTACAGATCGGTCCGTACAGGTGGAGCCGATACGGATTGACGACCAGGGGATACGGGTCTTGCGCCGCAAGAAGATCCCGCTAGTCAAAGTCTTGTGGAGGAATCATGGGCAAGTGGAGCATACTTGGGAACCTGAGGACTTGATGCGAGAGAAGTACCCGGAGTTGTTTAGCCAGGTAATATCTTCTAACTTCTCAAGATGCTTGTAATTATTTTTCCCTACTTGTTTTACACCGGAGTATCACCTAAGATTAGAGGCTAATCCTTTGTTTATTGGGGCTAGCCCTTGTTTGTTAACCTTGGTTAAGCAATTCAACCCTCGTGGGGTGTTACAAGCTTAAGATAACCCGGTAGAAAAGCTCCCATAGACTTAACCTTAATTTCGGGGACGAAATTTTTGTTTTGTTTATTGGGATTTGTAACATCCCATTTTTCAATTAGACCCCCCTTAGGAGTGACTTGAACATTCCTAGGTCATACCAAGTCCTAGGTTGAACCTAGGAGGTCAAGTGACCCAACTAGTTAGTTGAGACTCACTTGGGCTGCAAATAGTAAAATCTTAAAACCCTGATTTTGGTGGCCTAGTGGGTTCAATCTGACTCCAAGGCATTCCTAGACCTAATATGAGATCAATGGGTCACCAAGGACCCATTGGGTGCAAACCTAATGGCTAAGTTGACCCAAGTCAACTTAAGCCCTAGTTAGGCCAAAGTAACCCTGCCCTGGATCAACTCACCCTCTTTACCCCAAGTCTACCCTACCTAATCATACCTAGGCCTTAGGGGAGGTCAATGGGTCCCTAGGGGTCTATTGATGTTGACTCAGAAGGTCAAATTGACCAAGTCAACCCTAAACCCAAATCAAGTCAAACCTAGCTTAATTGGGTTAACTCAGGCTCAAGCCGCCTCATGTAGACTCATAGGGTTTTATTAGGAGTTATTATGGCTGCCTATAGCCTAAACCCTAGGCTAGCCAACATGTTGACTAGGAGAGAGAAAGAAGAGAGAAATAGGCTAAATATAGGAGAGAGAAAGTGTGAATTAAGGGTATTTTCATGGTAGAATGGTGAGCCCCCCTCTCATATGGCATTTAAGGTTTTAATATTAATTTTATGGGCTGCCTTTAGGCTTCTAGGGGAAGAAAATTCGTGAGGATGACTAGGAGAGAGAAAAAAATAAGTATTTGGTTATATAGAGGAGAGAGAAAAGGTGGTGGAGAGGTGAAGAGGTGTTTTGAAGAGGGAGGAGGCATGAGTTCGGCCAAAGAGGGGCCAACAGCCACCTAGAGGTTGACACCTCCTCCCCCCACCCTTTTCCCGGCCATCAAGGGGTGTTTCCACCCTCTCTCTCCTCTAACCACCCCCCCACATGAAGAGGTGTTTTGCCTCTTGGAGAAAACCGCCCCTCTCCCCCTCTCCTCTTTATATACTCACTTAGGAGAGAGGGGAGATCATTTTCGAAATCAGAGAAGGGGGGGTGAACCCTTGCCGGAGCCATCAAGGAGAGAAACGCCGCCACCGCCGCCACCGCCGCCACCATGGCATCCCGCCGTTCAACTCGCATCCAAGCCCGAAATCAGGTCCTCCCTCACCTTTTCTCTCATGTTTAGATCCTAGGATTGTTTAGGAGTTGAGTTCATGCTCAAACGAACCGGAGCAAAAGCTTAAAATTTCAGAAATTTCCATTTTTTATGGAGTTTTGAAGCTCTCGGGTAGGGCGGCGCCGCCACCTCCGGCCGCCCTAGCCGCCGGCAAGGTTAGCCCCCACCACCGGGAACATGTAGGAGTTGTTTCCCGGTGGTGGCGCCGCCCCTAATGGCCAGGAACAGCCCCGTGATAAGCACTTCTCACGGGTTCTGGTTCAGGCCATTTGGAGAAGATGAAGTACAGCTCCCGTCGGATCCGCTTTAAGAACCGTGCAACCCTAGATTATGATTTAATGATTATTTATATTCAAATTCTGTATTTAATTTAAACAGTTTCACTGTAAATTAAATTTAGGCCCCTTATGGGCACCACATGAAAAAGAGTACAACATGAAAGTTGTAGGTCTTTTGAATACCTACAATTTGATATGTAGTGGTGAAAAATTGGATGAGGGGACTGCCCTGTAGAGCTTTTTTAGTAAGGGTATGTCCTACAACTAGGGTAGTTTTCTTCTAAAAATTATTTAGGCCCTTTAGAGGCTTGTCCATCAAATTTGATCAACATGAATGTTGTAGGATTTTTAATTATCTACAGTTTGATATGTTATGGAAAATTTTAGGACAAGTATTTTGACCTATAGGGCCATTATTCTAGGGTAGGTCCTACAAATAGGGCAGATCTTTGAAAAATTCCCCACACCTAATCCTTGGTCCAAATGCTTTGAAATTTGGACAGGGACTCAATATCACCTATACCTAACTCCTGTAAAAATTGGAGACCATTTGGGATAGTGTAACTTAGGGTCCTGCCCTAAACCTAGAAAAGCTAGGGTAAGGTAGTTGAAGGGCCAAATGACCTCCAAACCCTCCCAAATTTTGGTGAGGTGTCCCTGGTATAGGTATATAGGTCTGTTTTAAATTTCAACTCATTTGGTTGAGTTTTGATTAGGAATCCTCTAAACCCTAGTTTTGACCTAGTAGAAGGAAGGTTAGTGAGAAGGTTCCTTGCACTCTGGTATGATCATCTCACCTCAAAAGAGGTTGAGATTTTTTACCACTGGTTTATTTTGGTCATAAGATTATCCTTAGGGAATATGGGATGATTTAGGGTAATTTTACCCTAGGGCCCAGGTTAAAACCCTAAAGGTGGACTTTGGGGGTTTGTGAAGGACATAGGGGCAAATGCCCTTGTATGGCCTTGAGATTTGGTGGAAAGGTTGTTAATGAGTTTGTAACTCTCTGGTTGTAATGTCAGATAATTTTAATGTAGGTAGCTACCTCAAAACTTAAACCCTAGTTTTAGGGTAGAAGGGATTTTAGGTCAAAACAGTATCTTAAACTCTTTTAAAAGCCATGAAATTGGGGTAGTGTGTTTCTAGGGTAGTTAGGACCCTTGGATAATTTTGCTAGAATTTTTGGATAGGTATTTCTAGTACTTCATTCATGAATGTGGGTATAGCCCTTTTTGATGTTTTATTTATTAAAGATTTTTAATCCAAATAAGACCCCCTTGAAACTCTGGAATTAGATGTTTTTGGCCAGTAGGAATGCCCATGAATTTTAGTTCAATTTTATGTTGATTAAATAGAATAGTTCCTTCACAAGTATTATTAAAGGGCTCTATGTTTTAAAAATATTTTATGGCATAAATATTCTCTGGAAAATTATGAAAGTTGGTAAATAGTGTTTTTAAATCATTATGAATCAGTGGGATTTTTCTATGGATTTTTGGAGTTATGGATCTAGTACTTGATTCACAAGTATGCTAGATTAGGGTTTTTGGTAAATGATTTATTATAAATTAATTTCCAGCAAGAAAATTATGAAACCTTTATAGTACTGTTTTCATAGTATTTCTAGTACCCTGTAATTAATCTAAACTATTTGGAAGAGTATTTGATGTAGTTTATTCATTAGACATGAAGAAAATGGATTATTGCAAAATTAAGTTTAGGCCCCTTAGACCATAGGGAAAATTGTCAAACCTTGGATATGTTATTTTTAGATACACTAATATTTGTCTTAAATGTATTATGATTTATACATGACTGAAAAGTATGATCCTTGTACAAATTTGGAAGACCTTGGATTTAATAAAAATTAATTAATTATTAGGTTAATTGGAAAAATTGTTATTATCAGAAAAATCGATTCAATAATGTCATGATAGGCCCCCAGAAATTAACTTAGGCCGTATGGAAGAAAACACAAAGGACATTCTATCAAGGTCATCATATAGTGTAGGCTGGTCTGCATTTAGCATTTTCGTAAAAGATCGCATTTGGAGACGACTTAGGGCAATGTTAGAGTTTCTCAATGTGCTGATTGGGATGGATTTAGATAGGTTGTCATGGAAGGTTCTAAGGAGTGACGAGAAGTGAGTGGTTGTGGTAGAAGGAGCACGGATCCGACGAAAGATCGCCGTCCCCGTAAGAGTGAAGAGTCAAATCCACCCTAGGTTTAGTTTGATGCAATTTATGAGGGAAGGGGTGGGGGATGATAGGGCTTAGTCTTATAGACTAACGGTTTTCGAACCACATCATTTTAGGGAATCGTGGAGCCCAACCCGGAGGAGCAGCCCAGGAGGCCGGTGCGCTTGGAGACAGGGCAGTCTAGCTCAGGAGTTCAGACAGCCGGGACCGTGAGTTCCGTTCCTTAGTAGCAGTTTGTTTTTCAGCTTCCGTTTGAGTGACTATGTAGCGAGGTGTTGTTGTACCGGGCTTAAGCCCTCTTCCTTTCAGTACTCTATTTTTACTCTGATGTTATACTGTGGACACTCCCTTCGTGGAGTTTACATATATGTGGTTTATATTGTGGACTGCAATTCTCTTTACTGTTCTACTTGCTACTTGATTGTGATCGAAAAGGCCGGCAGAATTGGCGCGTTGTAGTGACGACCTTCCCGGGTGCGAAGGTGTCACCGCAAAGCGGCGGTTCTGGGCATAAGACCCCGAGTTTTGAATCGAAAAAAAAAATGGGGTCTTACATTCCCAACATCTCAGGCACATGGGAGATCACCGCCATCATAGGAGGAGAACCCTGCTTGATGGATATCATCATCGCCTATCTTGAAAATGGGCAACTGCCAGCAGACTCTATGGAGGCCCTAATGCCGACAAATCTGAGCTGTCTCGTTCTCCATCATTGATGATGAACTCTACAAGCCTCTTTATTTGAGCCGTACCTTAAGTTCTTACGCCCTCCCAAGGCAGAATACGCACTACATGAAGTGCACGAGGGTGTATACGGGGAGTATCTGGGAGGAAAGGCTTTGGCCCTGAAAATCCTACGATAAGGGCTCTATTGGCCTACACTAAAAAAGGGACACTATTGACTTCACTTAGAGATATGAAAGCTGTCAACTCCACTCCAATGTCCCATATAATCCCCCATTCGGGCTGAACCCGCTTCGTAGTACATGGCCCTTTGCTCAGTTGGGGATCGATCTACTCAGCCCATTTTACTCTAACCTCTAGGAAAAGGAAGTTCATCATCCTAGTCATTGACTACTTCTCTAAGTGGGTCAGTAGAGTCGCTGGACAAGATCACCGAGGAAAATGCCACCTGATTTGTCAGGAGAAACATCGTTTATCGCTTCGGCATTCCGACTACTATCGTCACTGTCATGACCCGTCTCAATAAAAGTCAGAGTGCGCTCTGGGGCGAGTTGTGATGCCACATGCATGGACAGAAAAAATCTATTTGTTAGACAGGAGTAGAGATACTGATAATTAGTTTAAAATAATTACTTTTGAGGGAAAATAGTTGTTTTTATGCGGAAGCTCTAAAATATAACAGTGAAAAGTTAAATTTGCATGTATTTTAATAAATCCATGATTCAAGGTCTTGATACAATTTTTCATGCAATGTTCATCCCAGATGAATGAACATATAAATAATATCAAATTCTAGTACATATAATATGTCCTAGCAGTTGTCCATGATTTACTGTCTATAATTATTACATAAAAGAAATATCTGACAGTAAAGAAAATGAAACGTAAACATAGAACCTGAAGTTTGACGCAGATTGGGCTCAGGAAGCAGGCGATGCGGGCACGAAGGCTAAGGCAAATCCAAAACATGAAGGAAAAGTCTCGGAACATTGATAACATAAGCAAGGTAAAGTACAAAACTAGTAAGGGAAATAGAAATGTATGTGTACCAGTTTTCATGAAGCAAAAATAACAAGACAAGGCAGTAAATGAGTCAAATAGAAACAAGTTAAATTATTAGACTACTCCTGAGTATAACATATAATGGTTCAAGCAATATCATAAGCTGTAATCAATGAATAGTGTAGGTGTTTTTAGTGGGTACACATGATTCACACTTAAGTTCAACTTCAAGTCTTATTAGAAAATTTTCTGTTTGTCATGACCATGCAAGCAAGGAGATGCATCAATTAAACACAACCTTTCAATAATTTCTTAAGATAATATTGAGATAAATAATTCACATTTTAGTGATTCGAACATGAAGAAATTCGCTTAAAGGGAAAGATCAAATCAAAAACAGACTTTACTCTGGTCTTGCAACTAGACAGGCATAAGAAAAGATTTGATGACATCGAAAACTAGGGAATGAGTTTGAACTTTGCGGGTTTGAGGGATTAAGTTATCATAAACAAGAAGGTATTTCAAGTAAATTGCATAGGTAAGTTGATATGCATCGATCCTGGGATAATAAATACTCATCTAGATTAAATTATTTTCAGAAACAAATATCTTCCAAGTAAAAATGTGAGTACGATACGAGCATAACACAAACCACTAATCATTTAATCGCTGATAAGGAATCTTAACAATTGTCATTCAAAATAATTAATGTTCGTGCTTAAAAACCTACCAGTAATCAAATTAATCAAAAATCTATTATTTTTCGAATCATTCATCAAATAAGACAAAATTCATTAAAGTGAGAATCTAATTAAATCACCTTCTTACAATAACTCATGAAATTTTAAATAAATTAAACCTCAAACTATTAGCTTGTCAAATTAGGCATTCAAATTCTAAATTTATTTGTCAAATCATGTATTCAAAATTGAAGTCTCAAAATCATAAGAACAGCATTTAAGTTCAATGATTGCAAGAGAGAAAGAGAGAGAGATCTCTACTTGTCTTAATGTAACACCTCCCCTATAATGATCGTATAATATGGGTCCGGGCGAGGCCCCACAACATACAGACGACACAGCTTAAGCATTATAAGATGATATAAACTACCCAACTCAAAAATCAGACCAAACACAGTGGAAACAAAAGAACAAGAGTAGAAGTAATCCACTAACATATGAGTATCAATACAGTCTTAAGGCCTTACAACAATTAAGAGTCCAAGACTCAAATAATAACATCAAGTGTCAACGTACATAAGCACTCCTAGGCTACCTCGGCATGCAAGCCGGAAACATAGTGCATAAAGCATCACATTCCACAAAACAGAGTTATCACACAACATGAAACACTTCATGAGGCTTAGGCCTTTTTGGCCGACGAGCTTGCTCCTGCTTGCGATCCTTGCCCTGTAAAAGTTGGTTTTAACGTGGGTCAGCAAAGACTGACCTCAACTGTGTAACCAACACATCTCCTCTCGGCCGTCCCTAGCGGACCCCGGGGCACTCCATCACGCTGCAGGTCAGCACTTCGTATACAAATATACATGTACATTAAAAGTAGTAAAACTGATTTGGATGTCTCATACAACAAACATATTTCTATGTTGAGCATATAATAAAGAGGGGCCTACAATGCAGCATGTATGCAAACCTGAGCTTCACCCAAGACACCCTAAAGTGTATGCTTATAACATATCATCAATCAGGTGCTTCCAATTTCCGCATTGGCGTTCAAGCCGTAATCACAAGGGTACTTCCAATTCCCCTAACGGCATACAAGCCGCCACACAGAACTCTTGTCAAGTCCCTACCCGCTCGTGGGTCTTAAAACCCGGGCTTGCCTGCAAGCTTTGACTTCTCTCATCAGGATTCTACAACAAACATAAAACAACCGATACTAAGAACCCTTGCTAGACTCCACCCGTTTGTGATAACCCAGGCCCGACTCTAAAATCGGGACCAAGTCTATAGAAGGAGACCCAGTGGGACCCAGCTGGTATCGTCCGAGCTTGTCCAAATCTTGGCGTTCTTGTCAGTTCTACAGAAGGGAACTTGTCTCACCGGGACACTCTCCACACGTGAATTTGTAACGTCACGGGCTAGCCAGCCGACCGCAGAGACAAACCACGCTTTAGCACATCACAATCCCAAGCCTTTCCCGCCCAAATCCATCGTTCGTACTGTAACATTCCCGTGCCCCAAGGAAACCATCTACCATCACAGTGGAGCTAACCTTGTCCGGTTCCGATTACGCGTACTCACACGAAATAAGGACGTACAACATCACAAATGGCGTCTTGCCGCTAACGGATTTCTAACAAAATCCTTAAGGCTCGTTATGCAACATCACCGAGTTGGACTAACGGTCACGACTACGGCTTCACCAGAAATGCCTAATCGACTAATGAAGCGGATTTCTAGTGCAAAATCATGCCGGGGACAGACACAATCGACTCGGTGGCTCCACTTGAACCAAGGCAACCCGACTCCCTCTCATTTGAGAGATCTGGTGCCTAGAATGCTTGAAAGAAAGCAAAAAAAGAATAGATGTCATACACGCATACTAAAACCGAGAGGAGAAATGTCGTTACCTTACGACCTGTCTTCCTCACCACGGAATCCTTGCCTTGCACGGATGAAAACGAGCGCCTCCAATTCCTCTCCACAGATCTGGACTCGGATCAACGATCGGGGCTCCGAAGCTCCGTCAATGGCGGAAGAAAGCTCTCTTCTTCCTCCTCCCACTCTCTCTCTCAAAAAACCTAACTCACACTTCTCAAATGAGAAAAATGAGGGAAAACAACCATTTAGCCCTATAAAAAAACTCTGGAGGGAGAGTCTTGGGCCTTAGGATCAAAACCTAAATGAAATCGGATGGCTAAAAAGCCAAACGACGGAACTACTTCCGTCCACTACCGCCGAGCTGTAACTACCTACCGCAGAGCGGTAGTTTCCCAAGTGCTCGGCCAAAAAATAATATCGCGCTAATGTCGGCAGTAGAACTAACGCTGCACGGTAGCTCACTCAATGCAACCACTCAATGCCAGCCTCTCAACGCACTCAACGCCAAGCTATCGCCACGCGGTAGATAGCTAACGCGCGCGCTAGCACTCAACGCTCTCAACGCCAACCCTAGAGTTCCGCCGAGCGATAGTCCTCTCAACACTCGACGAACGGCTTTTGTCGAGCTGTCTACACCTGACAAAACAAGGCTACCGCCGGGCGCTAGCTACTACCATCGGGCGCTAGCTACTACTGTCGCGCGGTAGCTTCTAGAGATCCAAGCTCTGGAATACCGGGGTGTTACAACTCCTCCCCCCTTAGAATAATTTCATCCTCGAAATTAAGAATGCACTCAAACCAAAAGCATACCTGAAGTAAAAAAGTTCTGGGAAGTCCTCCCTCATTTCTTGCTCACGCTCCCAAGAGAACTCGTCTCGCCTGTAGTTGTCCCAACGCACTTTCACGAGCTTAACTTCTTTATTTCGCAACTGCCGAACTTCTGCATCCTCTATGTTAACTGGACGGACTTTCGTCCCCAAGTCCTCTTCGACCGGCACTGCTGTCGACTCGACCACAACACTTGCCTCTATCAAGGCTTTCCTCAAGATGGATACATGGAAGACATCATGTAATCCACTTAGCTCTGTAGACAATGCTAACCGGTAAGCGGCTTATCTAATGCGTTCTGTAATTTCGAACGGACCCAAAAACCTCGGACTCAACTTCTTGAGTCAGCGAATCCGTGAAACGCCTTTGAACGGCTTAATCTTTAGATTGACCCAGTTGCCTACCGCGAACTCCACATTCCTGTGGAGAGCGTTGAAATACTTCTCTTGCCGATTTTGAGCAACCTTCATGCGCTCCTGAATGGTCTGCACTAACTCACAAGTATCAGTCACCGCCTCTTTTCCCAAAAGTTTGGTGTTTCCCGCCTCTGTCCAAGACATCGTTGTTCGACACCGCCTTCCATACAAAGCTTCATATGGTGCCATCTTTATACTTGCATGATAACTGTTGTTATAGGCAATCATGAAGAGGTGATCTTCCCACTTCTTTCCAAAATTGAAGGTACACATCTTCAACATATCCTCCATTGTACGATTCGTTCTTTTTATTTGTCCATCGGTTTGAGGATGGAACGTCGTACTGAATTTGAGCTTCGTGCCCAGACTCTTCTGTACCAACCTCCAGTCTTTGGACGTGAATCGTCCATTGCGATCACTAACGATACTCTTAGGGATCCCATGCAGTCGCACAATGTTGCGAACATACGACTCTACCAGCTTCTCCATGCTTGCCTCTTTCCGATTTGGGATGAAATGAGCCACTTTGGTCAAGCGATCCACGATCACCCAAATCGCGTCATTACCCTGTTGTGATCGAGGTAACCCATGCACAAAGTCCATGGAGATGTCATCAAATTTCCACTCGAGGATAGGAAGAGGCTTCAGGAATCTGCCCGGCTTCTGACACTCGGCCTTCACTAAGGCACAGGTTTGGCACCGACTCACGTACAAAGCTACATCCCGCTTCAAACTAGGGCACCAAAAGAATTTCTTCATATCCAAATACATCTTCGTACTGCCCGGGTGAATGGAGTACTTCGAAAAATGAGCCTCAAACATCAACTCCTCATAGAGCTTGCCGAACTGCGGTATACATATCCTTCTGTACTTCCTCAGGATCCCATCAATCATCTCTCAGGCGCTACCTTCGCCCTTTTGAGCTTCCACCACAAATGGCTGGAACTCTACATCCAAGTTAATCGCTTCCCGAACACGATCAGATAAGTCATTTTGCAACTCGATCCAGTTCAACTGAGCCATGCTAGACTCGTCTCTTGCTACACAAGTGATGTCGAGGGACTCAAAGTCTCACACCAACTGCTCATCATGTGCTTCGATCCAATTCCCCTGTCCAGAAAACTTTATACTCAAGGCATCTGCCACCATATTGGCTTTGCCTGGCGTATATTGAATCACCGCATCGTAGTCCCTAAGGAACTCGACCCATCTGTGCTGCCGCATGTTCAAATCCTTTTGATCCAGAAGATACTTCAGGCTTTTGTGGTTTGTGAAGATCTCCACCTTCACACCATACACATAGTGCCGCCATAATTTCTTCGCAAAAATTACCGCCGCCAACTCAAAGTCATGGATGGGGTAATTCCTCTCATGAGGTTTCAACTGCCTAGACTCAAAGGCTATTATAATGTCATGTTGCACTAACACGCAACCTAAACCGCATCCTGATGCGTCACTAAAGATCTGAAATCCTTCGATCCCTTTAGGAAGACTTAGGATCGGAGCTGTCATCAGCCTTTCCTTCAAGGTGTCCATACGAACTTCTGGTCCTTGCGAGTCAGGGAAGTGAGGGGTAGAGCTATCTGCGAAAAGTTTTCCACGAACCTTCTATAATACCCGGCTAGTCCAAGGAAACTTCGGACTTCCGTCACGTTTCTCAAAATCGGCCAATCCTTGATGGCTTTAACTTTCGTCGAATCCACCGCCAATCCATCACCACTAATCACATGCCCCCAAAATGCCACCTTTTCTAACCAGAACTCGCATTTTGAGAACTTTGCATAAAGTTGGTTCTCTCTCACACCTACAAGACTAACCTCAAGTGAGTCTCATGCTCCGCCTCCGATTTGGAGTATACCAAAATATCGTCAATGAATACCACCACAAATGAGTCTAAATACTCCCGAAAAACTCGGTTCATCAAATCCATGAATACAGATGGCGCGTTCGTCAGCCCAAATGATATCACCGAGAACTCAAAGTGACCATACCTCGTACCAAACGCTATCTTGGGTATGTCCTCGTCTCGAATTTGCAACTGATTGTATCCAAACTTCAAGTCCAACTTAGAGTACACCACTGACCCCACCAATTGGTTGAACATGTCATCTATCCATGGTATCAGATACTTATTCTTGACAGTCAATTTATTCAGCTCTCGATAGTCTATGCACAACCACATGCTACCATCTTTCTTCTTCACAAATAGCACTAACACATTCCATGACGAAGAACTGGGTCTAATATACCCCTGTTAAAACAGATTCTGCAGCATACCTTGAGTTCGGCCAACTCCTTTGGTGCCATTCTAAAAGGAGGACGTGATACCGGTCTAGCCTTTAGCACTAACTCAATCGAGAAATCAATCTCCCATCGAGGATGTGCTCCAGGAAGCTCCTCAGGAAACACATCCTCGAATTTTGTCACTATCGAAACTTCTCCAAGTGATAACTTGGAAATGCAAACTTCCAACAATGCTACAAGAGCTACTCCTCTCTGGTTGACTGCCTGCACCAACTGCATG
This sequence comes from Platanthera zijinensis, assembly GCA_039513925.1. Classification (NCBI taxonomy): domain Eukaryota; kingdom Viridiplantae; phylum Streptophyta; class Magnoliopsida; order Asparagales; family Orchidaceae; genus Platanthera; species Platanthera zijinensis. The sequence goes on from CM077080.1 coordinate 232,890,165, forward strand.
GCCGAAATTAGGGAATAGGCCACTCCATTAAGGCCCTCAAATATAACTTCTTCCTTTCCCTCGCTTCTTAGGGTCACTACCTTTGACAAACAGTCAATACTGGCACGCTGCTCTGTAAGCCAGTCCATCCCCAAGATCACATCAAATTCGGCCAACGGTAGAACCGCTGCTATCAGTCCAAAATAAACTCCGCCTAGACTCCAACCAATGTGCCCTCTCATCCTGGTGGTCATGAAGGACCCATTGGGCATGCGCACCCTAAGCTCTATGCCCGTCGAAGAGGGTTCGACTCCAATTCTCCAGATAAAGCTTTCCTCAAGAAAAAAGTGCAATGCACCCGTATCAAACAATACCCTAACGGGGTAATCGGAAACAAGAACAAAGCCTACAACACCGGCGACATACATAAAAGGTCTCGAAAGTCTAAAGTAAATAAATGAACTTAAACTTTCTCATACATGTCATCACATCGGGTTGGAGGATCGCTTCCTGTTGCCCAAGGTTGTACGCCCTTGGCTGCACGGGTTGGAAACGAGAAGCGCTCGACTCCGCCATCTTTCCCTTCTCCGCCGCGCTGGGCCCGGAGCGCACCGACTACTCTTGCCTTAGCTCCTGCTCAGCTCCACCTTCAGTGCAAAAATGAGCTATATGGCCCGACTTGCCACACTTGTAGCACGATGGTGGTCCCTTGAAGCGAGACCCCCCCCCCCCCCCGACGTTGTACTACTCTTCTCCCAAGTCTTATGGGGATGGGGTTTCTTTTTCCACCTACTTCCTTCAGATTTTCCTTGTGATTGAGAAGGCTTTCCTTCTCCCTGTTTGGCTGCAAAACCCTTCCGACGATTGGTTCGCTCCATATCGCTCTCCAACATCCTAACGAACTCGATCAACTCGTTAAAGTCTGTTTTCTTCATTGCTATGAGGGGTTGTCTCAGATTCTCCTGCAATCAATGATAAAAGAGGTTGTCCCTCTCTTCATCGTATGTTATGGTCGTTCCAGCATATCGACCAAAACGAGTGAATTCCTAGACGTACTCATTCACTGTCTTGTCCCGCTACACCAAGTGCATAAATTGTCTCTAAAGGGCCAACCTCATCGACGATGGGATATACTTCTTCAAGAAAGCATTCCCAAACTCTTCTATGGATGGGATGCGTCAAGAGAATTGACGACCGTTATGGCTCACCCACCACAGCTTAACGTCTTCTTCTAACATGAAATCGCAAACTCCGATTGCTTCTCCACTGGCGTCTCCGCCGCCCTTAGCAATTCTTGAATTCTCACCCACCATTCCTCTACATCGTCGGTGTGCCGACTCCCTTAAACATTGGAGAATTAAAGCTTAAGAAATACTTCATCTACCGGTCTCCCTATCCGACCACCACTCTTTTTGCCAAAAGCTATGCCTGCCTTGCTCCCCCGCCCTATGTGGTCGGTGTCACATTCAAGGTAACATGAGTCGTTTCCTGCGCGATAGGGGCCATAGCTTGCACCGCCGCTGTGGCTTGGGCCGCTACCATTGCTTCTGCAAGCATACGACAGAAATCAGACAGGGTACGTTACCCCCATACCCATCGGACTGGATAAGCAACAATGCTTATCGAAGGTTCCTCTTGTGGCCTCGAAGTCCCTGCCTCGTCGCTTGCACCCTTAGTAAAAGCAAAGTAAAACAAGAATCAACCTCTATTCGCAAAACTTAGACACTAGGACACTCACGGTCCCGCGATACTCCTATATGGATAACTTCTTAACGTGATCTGATTATGACATTCGACCACAAATCCTTTCCTTGGACACTAACCTGCCTCTGATACCAAATTGTAACACCTCTCATGTAATGACCATATAATTTTGGTCCGGCCGAGGCCCCACAACATACAGACGTCATAACTTAAGCATTATAAGATTATATAAACTACCCAACTCAAAACTCATACCAAACACAACAGAAACAAAAGAACAAGACTAGAAGTTATCCACTAACATATGAGTATCAATACAGCCTTAAGGCCTTATAACAATTAAGAGTCCAAGACTCAAACAATAAAATCAAGTGTCAACGTGTATAAACACTCCTAGGCTACCTCAGCATGCAAGCCGGAAACATAGTGCATAAAGCATCACATTCCATAAAATAGAGTTATCATACAACATGAAACACTTCAGGAGGCTTAGGCATTTTTTGCTAGCGAGCTTGCTCCTGCTTGCGATCCTTGCCCTGTAAAAGTTGGTTGTAATGTGGGTCAGCAAAGGCTGACCTCAACTGTGTAACAAACACATCTCCTCCCGGCCATCCCTAGCAGACCCCGGGGCACTCCGTCACCCTGCAGGTCAGCACTTCGTATGCAAATATACATGTACATTGAAAGTAGTAAAACAGGTTTGGATGTCTCATACAACAAACATGTTTCTATGTTGAGCATATAATAAAAAGGGACATACAATGCAGCATGTATGCAAACCTGGGCTTCACCCAAGGCACCCTAAAGTGTATGCTTCTAACACATCATCAATCAGGTACTTCCAATTTCCTTATCGGCATTCAAGCCGCAATCACAAGGGTACTTCTGTAACACCCCAAAATGTGGTAGGAGCGACGGGGATCGAATTTGGCCAAGATAAGATTTTTGGTACAAGTGACACGGGCCCCGACACGGGCGTGTCGGAGGCCGTGTCAGGCGTGTCGAGCTCGGACCGTCGAGCTGGCCGTGTAGTCGACCAGTGCAGGTCGACGATGGTCGTGTGGTGGAACACGGCCTAGGACACGGGCATGTCCCAGGCCGTGTCACACCTGGGCTGTGCGGTTGGGTACACGGGTAATGATACGGGAACAAACACGGGTGTGTCTAGTTTGACACGGGCGTGTCTGATGCCGTGTCACCAAGCCGTGTACCTCTCTAACTGCGAAGTATTGATAAATGGCACACGGGGGCGTGACACGGGTCCCGACACGGGCGTGTCGCAGGCGACACGGGCGTGTCGGAGGCCATGTCACATGCCGTGTTGCTGGTTTTCAATTTTGGTCGAGACGGCGAATGAGCTACACGGCCAGGCATACGGCCGTGTGTGAACCCGTGTTCGGCCCAGTTTTTGGGATTTCAGATCTAATCCTGGCCGTTCGTTTCCTTGGATTTGGATCCGACGGTGGGGGGCTGCTCCTGGGTGGTTTTAGCCGGGAATAGGGTTTTGAAACCCTTATTTCACTTGGGTACTCTCTCTCTAAAACCTAGAGAGAAGGGAGAGCTTGGAGGAGGAAGAAGGAGGTCAACTCCGGCGGCCGGTGGAGATTCGGGGCTCCAAATCGCGAGCCGTCTTCGGATCCGCGGAGGCAAGGAGATTGCGGTGCTTTTCATTTGCAGAGATTTTCATGGCGCCGCGGAAGAACGCAAGGGTAACGATTTCTCATCCTTGGGCATGTGAAGCCCTCTTTTCCTTTGCATAGGAAGCCCTCTCTCGCGAGTGAGCGAAGAGTTGGAGCGTTCCTTGGGGTAGATATGTGAAGTCCCCCTTGTGTAGAGTCCGTATGCGAAAACAGACATAGGCATTGTGTGTGAAGCCTATCCGGACAAGTAGAGCCGGATCGGTGATGTTGCATTGCAAATGAACCGGGGAAGACTCCGGGTGTTTGGGCATTTTTCGGGTTTTCTACGTGGTAGATTGCATCAGGGAGCCTTGGAGACTAACTCCAAGGTGCACCCGGAAAACTGGGCAAAAGCGTGTTTTGCCAATACGGTGGCCGGGGAGCCAACGTGAACATAACCGGGTTATGTGATTTATTGTGGTGGAAGCGGGACTCGGTGAGTATTGACCCGCGCATATGGCTTAAATTGCCGTTGCGGTGTGAGCACGGGTCAGGCGGAACCGTACCCGGTCTATGTCGTTCGGTAGGACCGTTGGCATGGATGAGGGGCTTCAGCGGTCTATGGATTAAATTGCCGTGACCAAGGCCAGGAAGCCAAAATGCTCATATGGATGACCGTCCAAGAGGCGGTGGTGGATTGGGAACGTCTATGGCTTGAATTGACGTGACGTTGGCTGGTTCGCCGAGAATGCGCCCTGAGTGCACGGGGTGTGTGGCCGTGCGAGCCTACGCCTGTGGTGAAGTGCAAATACTTTATATAAGTGTCTATGCTAATAAAGTGCAGGGAAAGAGCATCGCCGCCCCGAATGTGGGGGCGGGATCGTTATAATTTGGTCAGCATTGCTGACCGTTGCTATTGTTTGCCACCGGGCGGTGGTTTGTGGCTTGCAGGTGCTGCGGAGCAGAGCGGGAAATAGCGGGCTAAAGCCCTTATTGCTGTGCTGGCCCTCGAAGGCCTAATTGCTTATGTTTATTTCCCGTTTTTCATGTATGGCCGGCCTGCGTGCCGAAGTTGGGAAAACACTTCTTTTGTTAAGTGAACCGTGTAAGGCCTTAAGGTCATTTCTCTTTTGGTTTATGTGTACATTCCTGAGTTTGTAGTGGACATTCATACTGTTGTGGCTGGGTTCTTATTTCTTTTGCAACCTAATAAATTGCTTCCGCTAGGTGTTGTGTAGGACGACATGATTGGTTGAATGGTTTCAACGCGTAACCAACCGGTCTGTCCGTAGTATATGGCATCGGGCCCCGGCCGGACCTACTGCTATATGCTATGCGATGGATAGGGGTGTTACAAATTGGTATCAGACTTCTGGTTTCGGTCAAACTTAAATGAATTCGTGGACGAATTCACTTTAAGGGGTGGTGAGCACATATGTGCGTCATCGTTATAACATAAAAAGAACCCATGAATGTCCACTTAGGAATGAAAATATACATGTTTGAGGAACCTGCGTGTTCCTATAATTGTTGTTTGCAGTAATTTTTGGGTCGCTTATCGGTGTTTTGCACGATTATAGGTGACCAGAAGTGGTGCTGGGCCGTCCGAACGGCCAGGTTCTGAGGCGAGCAGTGCGCCAAGCGATGCGCCTGCAACACCTCCGTCTGCCGAGACCATTAGGTTGGTGGCAGAAGCGGTCATGACAATGATCAATGCGCAGCCTGCAAGGCAAGTGCAGCAGCCTGCTCCTGCTGTGGAGCAAGTACCGCTTCAGACGGCAGAGCAAAGGAGGGTTGAGCAAGTAGTTTTGGAGCCAGAGTTGCCTCGGAGAGCAACTGAAAGACAACTGAAGCACGTGATGGGCTTTCATCCACCGGTATTCACGGGGGCAGAAACCCCGACCCAAGTAGAGGATTGGCTCTCAAGGGTCAACAGGGTGATGACTGCGACGGAAATGGAAGAGTGGCAGAAGACCACACTAGCGACGTTCCTTTTGGATGGGGACGCAAGGTTATGGTGGGAAGGCCTAGAGCTACATCAGTTGCGGGGAAGTCCGTTGGTCGAAGTTTCGATGGAGGAGTTTGCGAGACTATTCATGACTTGATACCTCCCCTCGGCGCAGAGAATTGCGCTAGAAAGCGAATTTCAGAAGTTGGTGCAAGGGGATTGCACCGTTGATGAGTACCTCCACGAGTTTACTCGGTTGGGGAGATATGCCGGCGCTACCTTCGCAGACGAGGAGCGCAAGACGAGCCGCTTCTATGAAGGGCTAAGAGATGATTTAAGGTTGCTACTATAGGGGCCCAAGGCGCAGGGTTTCATGACCCTGGTCAATTCGGCCCGGTCCTTGGAGAAGGACATGAAGAATGTCCAAGCGAATAAGGAATCCGGTAGTAAGAAAGCGGAGTTCAAGGCACCGACTACGTCGAAGTCAGGCTACCGCAGATTCTATAAGAAAGCTAAGACGTCGGGTCCAGCTGCTTCAGGTGCCTCGGGGGCAACTACCAATCGAACCCCGGGCGCTTGTTTCACGTGTGGAAAGACGGGGCACTTTGCCCGTGATTGCTGGAGTGGACGCTCAAAGTCCGAAAGGAAACAAGGAGCTACCTACGAGGAGAAGGGCAAAGCGGTGGAGTCGACCGCGTCCCACTATGCTCCGACTCAGCCTAGAGTCTATAACTTGGGCCAGCAGGAGGCCATCAAGCAAGCGGATGTGGTGACATGTATGAGTTAATTTATAGCAAGTTAGCTTTAATATCGTTGTCTATTGCTTGTTAGCCTAATATTGTTTGTATAGGCTTTGTTGTGATTAGTGATAGTCCGGCACGGGCACTGTTCGACACGGGAGCTTCACATTCCTTCTTGTCCGAAAGTTTCATATCGCGCATCGGAGTCCCTTCTTCGATGGCGAAGGACAAGTTGGATGTGCTGCTACCGAATGGGTGCTCGATGCGTGCAGACAGGGTGTGCGCCGTAAAGGTTCACATTGGGAGCCAAGAGTTCGACTTGCTAGCGTCATTGCTGCCGCTGGTAGAGTTCAACGTGATCTTTGGAATGGATTGGCTGTCAGAGTAGAAAGCTTGGATTGACTGTGACCGGAAGGAGGTCAAGATGGGTGTAGGGCGGGAGACTACATTCGAGGGGATAAAGGGGTCGAGCAAGACACTGATGTCTGCTCTTCAGGTGGTGAAGGCGGTTCGTGCTGGTGCAGAGCTGTTCTTCGCAATAGTGGGGGCTGTAGAGCCAAAGTCCACGTTGGATAGCATTTCCATAGTTTGCGAATACCCCGATGTGTTCCCGGATAGTCTTCCCGGAGCCCCACCGCAGCGGGAGATTGATTTCACCATTGAGCTCGTGCTGGGGGCCAAACCGGTGTCACGTGCTCCGTATAGGTTGGCGCCTAAGGAGATGGCAGAGTTGAAAGTTCAGCTAGAGGAGCTGATGGAGCAAGGGTATGTGCGTCCAAGCTCGTCGCCTTGGAGCGCACCGGTCCTCTTCGTTAAGAAGAAGGATGGTAGTATGCGGTTGTGTATCGACTACAGAGAATTGAACAAGCTGACGGAGAAGAATAAGTACCCGATCCCGAGAATTGATGATCTCTTTGATCAGTTAGTCGGATCATCAGTATACTCCAAGTTGGACTTGAAGTCGGGGTACTATCAGCTGAGGATCAGGGAGTGTGATATCCCGAAGACGGCGTTCAGTACGAGGTATGGGCATTTCGAGTTCACGGTCATGCCGTTTGGACTGACGAATGCGCCATCGGTATCTATGGACTTGATGAATAGGACGTTCAGAGATTACCTGGACCGCTTTGCGATCGTCTTTATTGATGATATTATAGTGTACTCGCAGTGCGAGGAAGACCACTTCAAGCATTTGCACCTGGTGTTGGAGACTCTGAGAAGGAATGAGTTATACGCAAAGTTCTCCAAGTGCGAGTTCTGGCTACCCTCGGTAGCGTTCCTTGGACATATAGTGAGTGGGGAAGGTATAGCGGTGGATCCGGCGAAGATTGTTGCGATACGGGAGTGGCATGCGTTGTCTTCTGTCGCGGAAGTCCGTAGTTTTCTCGGGCTTGCCGGATATTACAGGCGCTTCGTAGAGAACTTCTCGCGGTTAGCATTACCTCTCACGAAGTTGACAAGGAAGGATCAGAAATTCTTGTGGACGCAAGAGTGCGTGCAAGCTTTTGAGTAGCTGAAGAGACGGTTGACCACGGCGCCAGTGCTTAGTTCGCCGAGTGGGACCAAGGGCTTCGAGGTGTATAGCGACGCTTCGGGTAGTGGCTTGGGCTGCGTGTTGTTGCAGCATGGGAGCGTGATAGCGTATGGATCGCGTCAGTTGAAGGTGCATGAAAGAAATTATCCGGTGCACGACTTGGAGTTGGCGGCCGTGATATTTGCACTCAAGTTGTGGAGGCACTACCTTTACGGCGTAAGGGTCGATATATACACCGATCACAAGAGCCTAAAATACTTGTTGGATCAAAAGGACCTTAATATGAGGCAGAGGAGGTGGATGGAGTTCCTAGGGGACTACACCTTCAAAATACATTATGTACCCGGGAAGGGCAACGCAGTTGCGGATGCGCTGAGCCGCAGGGCTCCCGCCCAAGCCAACTGGTTGTCGGTGCATGATGAGCGGCTAGTACGGGAGTTGGAGGAGCTTGAGATCTGTTGCGTTGACAAGCAGACGAGCGCCAAAGCAATGTTAAACTGGACAGAGGTGCAGTATGACCTGGCTGACCGGGTTCGGCAGGCATTGGAGTTAGATGACTCCATGAAGGAGCTTATGGAGGCCGCTCTGGATGGGTCAAATTCCCAGTTCTCGGTGGAAGATGGTTTATTAAGGAAGGATCATCGGTTGTGCGTCCCGAGTGGGGGTAACCTCCGGGCGGAGTTGATGTACGAGGCTCATCATACCAAGTACTCAATCCACCCAGGGAGCACGAAGATGTATCGTGATCTCAAAAAGTTGTTTTGGTGGTCGGGGCTCAAGAAAGATGTGGCGTTGTTTGTGGCTAAGTGCCAAACATGCGCCTTGGTGAAGGCGGAGTGCCAAAAGCCGGGAGGATTTCTGAAGTCCTTACCCATACCGGAGTGGAAATTCGACGATATATCTATGGACTTTGTGCACGGGTTGCCAAGGTCGCAGAAGGGGAACGACGCCATCTGGGTGATCGTAGATCGGCTAACCAAGGTGTCGCATTTCATTCCGCATAGGAAGGATGATCCAGTGGAGAAATTGACAAAGTTGTATGTTGACAATATTGTTAGGCTGCATGGTGTGCCCCGTAGCATTGTGAGTGATCGCGATGGGCGGTTCACGTCAAATGATTGGAGGTTGGTGCAGCAGATGCTGAGAACAAAGTTAAAGTTCAGTACAGCTTTCCATCCGCAGACGGATGAGCAGACCGAGAGGGTCAATAGAACGATGGAGGACATGCTACGCATGTGTGTTCTGGTTTTCGGTAAGCATTTGGAAGACCACCTGTATTTGGTGGAGTTCGCGTACAACAATAGCTACCAAGCAAGTATACAAATGGCGCCCTTCGAGGCCCTGTATGGTAGGAAGTGTCGCACGCCGTTATCGTGGCTTGAAACGGGTGAGGCAAGGTTGTACAAGAAGCAGGAGGTGGAGAGTGCTACCTCATTAGTGCGGATCATTCGGGAGCGCTTGTTGATCGCTCAGGACCGGCAGGCGAAGTATTACAATGCCAAGCACCGGAACGTGGAGTTCGCGGTAGGCGATTGGGTATACCTGAAAGTGAAGCCGTTCAAGGGGGTTTCGCGGGTGAGACGCTTGAAGAAGCTGAGCCCAAGATACCTTGGACCTTTTGAGGTTCTGGAGCGAGTCGGCGAAGCTGCTTACCGTTTGAAGCTATCGGTGGAGTTGAGTGGATTACATGATGTGTTCCACATTTCTGTGTTGCGGAAGGCGGTGCAAGAGCCTTCGCAGGTGATCGCGGTTGACCAAGTGCTGGTGGATGAAGGGTTGACGACTAGGGTCAAGCCCATTCGTATCGAAGATGTTGAGGTAAAGAGACTCCGTAACAAGGAGATCCGGATGGTTAAGGTCCGGTGGGATAATTGCGGGCGAGAGGAGCTCTCTTGGGAAAGGGAGCAGACTATGCTCGAGGAGTACCCGGAATTGTTCCGCTCAGGTGCTGTTTTATGTTAAGTCCTGTTTTCCTTTATTAATTTCGTGAACGAAATTCTTTAAGGGGGGTAGAATTGTAACACCCCAAAATGTGGTAGGAGCGACGGGGATTGAATTTGGCCAAGACAAGATTTTTGGTACAGGTGACACGGGCCCCGACACGGGCGTGTCGGAGGCTGTGTCGGGCGTGTCGAGCTCGGACCGTCGAGCTGGTCGTGTAGTCGACCAGTGCAGGTCGACGATGGTCGTGTGGTGGAACACGGCCTAGGACACGGGCGTGTCCCATGCCGTGTCACACCTGGGCTGTGCGGTTGGGTACACGGGTAATGACACGGGAACAAACACGGGCGTGTCTAGTTTGACACGGGCGTGTCTGATGCCATGTCACCAAGCCGTGTACCTCTCTGACTGCGAAGTGTTGATAAATGTCACACGGGGGCATAACACGGGTCCCGACACAGGCGTGTCGCAGGCGACACGGGCGTGTCGGAGGCCGTGTCACATGCCGTGTTGCTGGTTTTCAATTTTGGTCGAGACGGCGAATGAGCTACACGGCCAGGCACACGGCCGTGTGTGAACCCGTGTTCGGCCCAGTTTTTGGGATTTCAGATCTAATCCTGGTCGTTCGTTTCCTTGGCTTTGGATCCAACGGTGGGGGGCTGCTCCTGGGTGGTTTTAGCCGGGAATAGGGTTTTGAAACCCTTATTTCACTTGGGTACTCTCTCTCTAAAACCTAGAGAGAAGGGAGAGCTTGGAGGAGGAAGAAGGAGGTCAACTCCAGCGGCCGGTGGAGATTTGGGGCTCCAAATCGCGAGCCGTCTTCGGATCCGCGGAGGCAAGGAGATTGCGGTGCTTTTCATCCGCATAGATTTTCATGGCGCCGCGGAAGAACGCAAGGGTAACGATTTCTCATCCTTGGGCATGTGAAGCCCTCTTTTCCTTTGCATAGGAAGCCCTCTCTCGCGAGTGAGCGAAGAGTTGGAGCGTTCCTTGGGGTAGATATGTGAAGTCCCCCTTGTGTAGAGTCCGTATGCGAAAACGGACATAGGCATTGTGTGTGAAGCCTATCCGGACAAGTAGAGTCGGATCGGTGATGTTGCATTGCATATGAACCGGGGAAGACTCCGGGTGTTTGGGCGTTTTTCGGGTTTTCTACGTGGTAGATTGCATCAGGGAGCCTTGGAGACTAACTCCAAGGTGCACCCGGAAAACTGGGCAAAAGCGTGTTTTGCCAACACGGTGGCCGGGGAGCCAACGTGAACATAACCGGGTTATGTGATTTATTGTGGTGGAAGCGGGACTCGGTGAGTCTTGACCCGCGCATATGGCTTAAATTGCCGTTGCGGTGTGAGCACGGGTCAGGCGGAACCGTACCCGGTCTATGTCGTTCGGTAGGACCGTTGGCATGGATGAGGGGCTTTGGCGGTCTATGGCTTAAATTGCCGTGACCAAGGCCAGGAAGCCAAAATGCTCATATGGATGACCGTCCAAGAGGCGGTGGTGGATTGGGAACGTCTATGGCTTGAATTGACGTGACGTTGGCCGGTTCGCCGAGAATGTGCCCTAAGTGCACGGGGTGTGTGGCCGTGCGAGCCTACGCCTGTGGTGAAGTGCAAATACTTTATATAAGTGTCTATGCTAATAAAGTGCAGGGAAAGAGCATCGCCGCCCCGAATGTGGGGGCGGGATCGTTATAATTTGGTCAGCATTGCTGACCGTTGCTATTGTTTGCCACCGGGCGGTGGTTTGTGGCTTGCAGGTGCTGCGGAGCAGAGCGAGAAATAGCGGGCTAAAGCCCTTGTTGCTGTGCTGGCCCTCGAAGGCCTAATTGCTTATGTTTCTTTCCCGTTTTTCATGTATGGCCGGCCTGCGTGCCGAAGTTGGGAAAACACTTCTTTTGTTAAGTGAACCGTGTAAGGCCTTAAGGCCATTTCTCTTTTGGTTTATGTGTACATTCCTGAGTTTGCAGTGGACATTCATGCGGTTGTGGCTGGGTTCTTATTTCTTTTGCAACCTAATAAATTGCTTCCGCTAGGTGTTGTGTAGGACGACATGATTGGTTGAATGGTTTCAACGCGTAACCAACCGGTCTGTCCGTATTATATGGCGTCGGGCCCCGGCCGGACCTACTGCTATATGCTATGCGACGGATAGGGGTGTTACAACTTCCAATTTCCCCTAATGGCATACAAGCCTCCACACGGAACTCTAGCCAAGGCCCCACCCGCTCGTGGGTCTTAAAACCCGGGCTTGCCTGCAAGCTCTGACTTCTCTCATCAGGATTCCGCCACAAACACAAAACAACCGATAATAAGAACCCTTGCTAGACTCCACCCGTTCGTGACGACCCAGGCCCAGCTCCAAAATCGAGACCAAGTCCACCGAAGGAGACCCAGCGGGACCCTGTTGGTATCATCCGATCTTGTCCAAAGCTTGACATTCTTGTCAGTTCCACAGAAGGGGACTTGTCTCGTCGGGATACTCTCCACATCTGACTTTGCAACGTCACGGGCTAGCCAGCCGACCACAGAGACAAACCATGCCTTAGCACATCATAATCCCAAGCCTTTCCCACCCAAATCTACCGTTCGTACCGTAACGTTCCCATGCCCTAAGGAAACCATCTACCGTCACAACAGAGCTAACCTTGTCCGGTTCCGATTACACATACTCGAGCGGAATAAGGAGGACATACAATATCACAAACAACGTCTTGTAGCTAACGCATTTCTAACAAAATCCTTAAGGCTCGCTATGCAACATCACCGAGTCGGACTAACGGTCGCGACTATGGCTTCACCCAAAATGCCTAATCCATTAACGAAGCGAATTTTTAGTGCAAAATCATGTCGGGGATGGACACAATCGACCCAGTGGCTCCTCTTGAACCAAGGAAACCCGAATCCCTCTCATTTGAGAGATTCAGTGCCTAGAATGCTTGAAAGAAAGCAAGAAAAGAATAGATGTCATGCACGCATCCTAAAACCGAGAGGAGAAATCTCGTTACCTTACGACCTGTCTTCCTCGCCATGGAATCCTTGTCTTGCATGGATGAAAACGAGCGCCTCCAAGTTCTCTCCACGGATCTGGACTCGAATCAATGATCGGGGCTCTGAAGCTCCGTCAATGGCGGAAGAAAGCTCTCTTCTTCCTCCTCCCACTCTCTCTCTAAAAAACCCTAACTCCCACTTCTCAAATGAGGAAAATGTGGGGAAACAACTGTTCAGCCCTATAAAAGCACTCTGGAGGGAGAATCTTGGGTCTTAGGATCAATACCTAAATGAAATCGGACGGCTAAAAAGCCAAACGACGGAACTGCTTCCGTCTGCTACCGCCGGGCGGTAACTACCTACCGCCGAGCGGTAGTTTCCCGAGCGCTCGGCCAAAAAATAATATCACGCTAACGCCGGCGGTAGAACTAACGCTGCGCGGTAGCTCACTCAACGCCACCACTCAACGCCAGCCTCTCAACGCACTCAACGCCAAGCTATCATCGCGCGATAGATAACTAACGTGCGCGCTAGCACTCAACGCTCTCAACGCCAACCCTAGAGTTACCGCCACGCGGTAGTTACCTTCTGCCGAGCGATAGCCCTCTCAGTACTCGACGAGCGGCTTTCACCGAGCTGTCTACACCCAACAAAATAAGGCTACCGTCGGGCGCTAGCTACTAGCGCCGCGTGGAAGCTTCCAGAGATCCAAGCTCTGGAATACTGTGGTGTTACACTTAAGCCTGAAGCTTAATCTGACGAAGACGGCTGAGCGGTGCAAGCAAGATTTATAAATTCTCACTAGACCTATTCAGGAACAATCATAGACGATATTTGATAATTTGACATGATAGAATTTCATATGCTAGCACAAACAATTTATTTATCACAAGACTTAAATAAGAGAAGGGTTTAGAGAATTACCTCCCTCAAAAGTGAGGGGAGAGTAGAAACCACGAAAAAATTGGAGTCTTGGCGGCACTTAGGTTACAGAAATCCTAAACCGGAGTGGGATTTGGAAAGATTTCGCTGGAAGCTTCGACGAACGGTACTGGAAATCACAAACAAACCACGGTTAGATAATCACCCCAAAGCGCACTCTGACTTTTGTTGAGACAGATCGTGACAGTCACCGACAATAGGACATAGTTCACAGGAAAGGAATTCACCAAGATGTGCGAGGACCTAAAAATAAAACTCTGCCACATGGTTGTGCGCATCCTCAAGCTAACAGGCAGACCGAAGTCAGCAACCGCACCATCCTTAGAGGCCTGAAGACTCACCTTCAAGAGGTCAGGGGGCAGTGGGCGGGCGCTCTTCCCAATATCTTATGGGCATACCAGACAACGACAAGAACTCCAACCAGGTAGACACCCTTCAATATTTGCTATGGATCAGAAGCGGTCATACCCGTGGATATTGGAATCTCAATCCCCCGCGCTCAAGATTTCGACTCAACAAAAAATGACGCCCTCCCGCGAGGAAACTTGAACTTGGTACAGGAGGTCAGGGACAAAATAACTCAAAGGATCGTCGTATATCAGGGTCGCATGGCTTGCTTCTACGACAAGAGGGTGAAGCCAAGACTCATTAGTATCGTGGACCTTGTCCTCTGAAACCTCGAGGCAACGGGCCCTTAGAAGGACAAGCTCTCTCTAACTTGGGAAGGGCCTTTCTGCACCTTCCAAATGAGATCAGTGAAAGCTTTTCTATACCTCTCAGCCGAAATTGGTGAAAGAACTTCTGCACCTCCCAGGCGAGATCGGCAAAAGAGTTTCTACACCTCCCAAGCAAGATCGATGAAAGCCTTTTTGCACCTCTAAGGCAAGATCATCGAAAGCCCTTCTACACCTCACATGCAAGATCAGTGAAAGCCCTTTTGCACCTTCCAGGAAAATGGATGAAAGTCTTTCTACACCTCCCAAGCGAGATGGACAAAGCTCTGTCTGCACCTTTATCTGGATAAACATTGGTCCTCCTGAGGCGCGAACAAACAAAGATTCTTTTCCACCTCCATCCAGATGGAACTCGGTCCTACTGAGGCTCGAAAGAACGAATTTTCTTCGCCATGTCCACCTGGACAAACTCCAATTCTCCTGAGACGCGAACAAACAAAGGTTCTTCGTCATCTCCATCCAGATGGACCCTGGTCCTCCTGAGGCGCGAACGAATAAAAATTCTTTGTCACCTCCACCTAGACAAACCCTGGTTTTCTTGATGCGTGAACGAACAAAGGTTCTTTGCCACCTCTACCCGGACGGATCCCGCTCCTCCAAAGGCACGAACGAACAAAGGTTTTTTGCCACCTCCACCCGGAAGGACCCCGGTCCTCCTGAGGCATGAACAAATAAAGTTTTTTGCAACCTCCACCTAGACGGACCCCTGTTGTAACGCCCCTGGTTTTTTCGATAATTATTTTAATCTATTTAGTGGCATATTAATGTTGTAAGGGCGTTACGTTGGCGCGTAATTTACTGTGCGACGTGGTTAGTGCGTGGTTGTGTCCGTTGGGCCGAGTTGACTAGATTTTAGACTCATCGGAATTGGGGTTTTAAGCTTTATAAAATTAAAGTATTTGATCCTAGTCGTGCATGTAAAGTTTCGTGACGATCCGAGCCAATTTGAAGTCTCAGTGAATTTTATAAGAATTATTGTTGTTTTTAAAATCGGGGAATTTTAACCCGAGTTTGGTTTGTTGGATCTTGATTTCAATTTCGTTGTTAGATTCATAGCACCGACATTTAGGTTTGGTGTGAATTTCATCGAAAACCGAGGTGATTTGATCACTCTCGTTGTTTGAGTTTTTTTAGTTATTATATTAATAATATAATATTATATATACACACTTATAAAAAGAAAACCATATTCATCCTTCTTCTCCAAAAGGGTCTGATCGAGAGGGTCGTGAAAGAGGCGACGAGTATTTCATCGTGAACCTTCCGATAGTCGTTTCGGGAGCTCCGGTGGGCGAAATCTTCAACGGAGCATAGATCCGAAAAGCTCTCGTCGAGATCTACGCGTTGGTGGTAGGTATTTTTGTTTTCGTGGATTTTTGGCGTTGGGGTGTGTGGCCCTAAACTTTCGTTTTGTCCAAATCTCTCCAGGTTTGGTTGTCACACTTTCTTTTTCAACCAATTTGTGTTGTGGAGTGTTCAGAAGGTTGAGATAAGGAGGTTTAAGGCAAGTGATGATTTTCCCCTTTGAGTAGTTTTCATTCCGTTCTTTCTCCTCCTAAATTTTGAGGAATATTTTTATACAGTAGTTATTTATTGATGATTGTCAAGCCCGGGTTGTATTATGAGAATTTTGTTAGGTTAATCCTTGCCCAGGTTAGTCGGGAACCAGGTCCTTTCCTCTCTACCCATTGAATTCCTGATCGTACTTTTTTGTCGAGTGATGTTTTGGCGTCGAGTGTTGCCTTGGAGTCAAGTGATTTCAGAGTTGGCGCCAAGTGCGTCGAGTGATTTCAGTGTTGGAGTTGAGTGATGCCTTGGCGTCGAGTGCGTCGAGTGATTTCAGTGTTGGCTTCGAGTGATGTCTACGCGTCGAGTGATGCCTGGGCATTGAGTGCGTCGAGTGATTTCAGTGTTGGCGTCGATTGATGCCTTGGCGTCGAGTGCGTCGAGTGATTTCATTGTTGGCATCGAGTGCGTTGAGGGGATACAGTGTTGGCGTCGAGTGAAGTTGAAAGACGTTGAGTGAGGCCTTGGCGTCGAGTGAATCCAGTCTTGACGTTGAGTGAAGCAGAAAGGCGTCGAGTGAATCCTTTCTTGGCGTCGAGTGAATCCAGTCTTGGCATCGAGTGAAGCAGAAAGGCGTCGAGTGAGGGCTTGACGTCGAGTGAATCCAGTCTTGGCGTCAAGTGAAGAAGAAAGGCGTCGAGTGAGGCCTTGGCGTCGAGTGAATCCAGTCTTGGCATCGAGTGAAGCAGAAAGGCGTCGAGTGAGGCCTTGGCGTCGATTCAATCCATTCTTGGCGTTGAGTGAAGCAAAAAGGCATCGAGTGAAGCCTTGGCATCAAGTGAATCCATTCTTGACGTCGAGTGAAGCAGAAAGGCGTCGAGTGATTTAAAAGTTGGTGTCGAGTGAATTTAGTAATTCGTCGAGTGTCTCCGAATCCGTTAAGTTAAATTCATCTAGTATTGATGTGAGGTCAAGTAAATTCGTCGAGTATCAATAGGTTTTAGTTAAATTCACTGAGTAAAATTCGTCGAGTAACCTTCCAATTCATTGAGTATTGTCGACGAATCTGTGTGGATTTGGAACTTTTTCATCTAGTGACCTTCCAATTCGTCGAGTGAACAGTAATTCGTTGAGTATACCTTAGGAAATTCTTTTGGTTTTCTTCCTTTTGCGTCGTTGTGTAAATCTGATGTTATGTTTGGAGTTCTTTTCATTTATTTCTATATTGTATGATTATTTATAGCCTTTGGTTGGCAGTGGATAAAGGACCACCACCTCAGTGTCGGTTTGTGAATCATTATACCTGGTGGGTTTTCTTCTCTTCTTATGGGATGCTGGGTTGTGTTGGACAATGTGGCCACCACCACAGTGCCTTTTCGAGATGTTTGGTCTGATGGTTTGTGTTGGGCAATGTGATCACCAACTCAGTACCATTTTTATCGGTATTAATGATTCACGTGTTTGAGTTGATCAATTTTTTTTAATATATACATATGTTCATATGCATAATCTTGCAGATGTTAATGAAGCATAGCTCTAAAACGCACTTGGTGCAACTTTACATATTTAAAATTCTTTGAAATTTTCAATGCTTACCATTTTATGGTTTAAATACTGTGGTTTGATAGCTATTCTGTCTTGGGTTTGTAACCCTTTGACTTTTTTGTTTATTTAGCTTTGATCTTTTACTACCACTTGTTCTTTCTTGCTGAAACATTCTTTCTTTTGAATGTCTCAGGCCCGAAGCAGTAGCGATCTGAGCAGCTAGAGATGGTGGTCTCAGGCATTCTGCAGTAGTAGCAGTGGTTCTTCCCTCACCTCCATGAGGTAGTTTTGTTGTTCTTATTTCAGTTCAGGCATGCACTTGTTTTGTGGGTTCGTGTCAGGTTGTTGACGCTCACAATGAATTATTGTATATGTTAGACTATTTGCTAGCTGCTATGCTATTTTCTAGTTGGTTTGTCTTACCTACTTGCTCTCTGAGAAGGATTTATGCTAGATTGCATGTTTGTTATTTTCAAAAGTATAAAAAAATCAATGTTCTTAGCTCATACTCATATCATCTCTTTAAATCAAATGACACTCTACTTTAACAAACGTAAAAAGTCTTTTGGTACTTATATTAAACTTAGAGTTGTGCATAACATGAATTGTTTCAATGAAATTTCATGCTCATATAGGATAATAAATGAATTAAATAAAGTATTTTTCGCTGCCTATATGTATATTTTTACTCATGAACTAGTTGATCCACTGAGTCGGGGGACGCGACCATCAAAACTTAAACTCAAACTATATTTTTATCATAACAAACTTGAGGATTTCATGAAAAGTATTAGGAGTAGGTTCTTGCCTGAGCATCTGCAGTTGTCACCTGCACGGCATGACATCACGACGTGTATTTTCTCCCACTCTGATATATATTATTTAATGCTGAGAAAATGCGGGTTGTGAAATCGGTCCTCCTGAGGAGAAAACGAACAAAGGTTCTTCGCCACCTCCACCTGGATGAACCTCAGTTCTTCTAAAACACGATCAAATAAATGTTCTTTGTCACCTCCACTCGGACGGACCCCAGTCCTCCTGAGGCGCGAACGAACAAAGGTTCTTCGCCACCTCAAACTGGACGAATCTCAAATCTACTGAAGCGCTATCAAATAAAGATTTTTCGTCACCTCCACCCGAACGGACCCAGGTCCTCCTGAAGAACGATCAAATAAAGGCTCGTCATTACTGCTATACGGACAAACCCTGGTCCTCCTCGGACAAAAGCAAGTATAGTCTCTTCGCCAGATCCCGGGTCCTATCAAAGTGCGCACGAACCAGGGTCTGTCACTGCCTCCCGAAACAAGCAGGCCTCCAAGTCCATCCGCACCGCCAAGGCAAGGGGGCAAGTGTCCTCCCCCCACATGCTTAAGCAACAAGCTCCTGCCACTAACCCTCAGCGAAAATTGCTAGTGATAGCATAGCATGAACGAGGAACATAAAAGTGCCAGATACTCTCAAGCTGCCGCAACACGTGTCACGGCACTATGTCGCCATCGTGTGGGCAACAACAAGGAATGGTACGACAACTATTGAGATCCCCGCCTAATAACGACGACAGAATCTTCACCGCACAAGGCTAATACTCGAAAGGAGTCGCGAGCACAATATGTCATGCAAAAACTTGTGCGGCTAAGCAAAGGAAGTGACGAAGGCAATACACAAGTCGACAATACCAGGCGTGCGTTCGGCATGGATGCAATCAAGTGTCCCCCCATCGGCAGCACGACAGATATTATTCGGCACGCTAGCTATGACAAGAAATATTTAGCTTTTTGCTCTCCTTAATTTCTGGCAAACGATTACTCGCGGTCGAGTCTAATGATCGCAAGGTTCTTAAGCACCCCGAGTGAAGACAGAAAATTTCCGCACTCATCGCTTAACAAGTCATGACTCGTGAAAATTTGGGGGGCATTTGATGGGGTTCCTGTAACGCCCTTGAATTTCCGATAATTAATTTTAACCTTCTAATTTGTGTAATTTTGAAGGAAGGGTGTTACGTTAGCGTAGAATTAACGGAGCGTCGTCATTGGTGCATTTTTGTGTCAGTTTGGTCAAGATGATTGAATTTTGAGCTTGTCGAAATTTAGATCTTAAACTATAAAAAATTAAATTAATTAAATTTAAGATTTAATTTAAGATCAGAATTTTCTAAGTTTTAATTAAAACAAACTTAAATAATTAATTAGTATTCCTTTTTACTAATCTCAGACAAAATTAGTCAAAGCTGGCATTGGAAATGACCAAAATAATTAAAAACTTTCATTAAAAATTGATCCTTTCCTTAATAAGAATGAGGAAACCAGATGTCATGTCAAAGCCTTTCTTATTTTCTTTTTCTCCTTCTAGCCAACCCGATAACCAGAGAGATAAAGCGGGAGACGAATAAAGCTTTTTCTCCTGAACCTTTCCGGTCGCGAATTTGAGAGCTCTGGTGCTCGAAATTCTCGACGGAGCATAGATTTGGAAAGTTCTCGTCAAGCTCTTCGCGTGCGTGGTAAGTACTTTTCGTTTCGTGGAGTTTTAGCGTTAGGGTAAACGGCCTTAACCGTTGTTTCTTGCCAAAACTTCCCAGATTTCTTGCCAAGCCCGAGTGTGAGCTGATACTTGGTGTGGAGGACATGGGAGACCGATGAAGTTCAGGCAAGTAGTGGTATGTTTTCCCCCTTGCATGCCCTTCTTTGGATCTATGATTTCCCTATAAATCTACTTGTAGAAATTTTGTTTAGACTTAATTATGTGAAGGAAAATCCATAGGCAGTGATTTTGGTTAATTCTCATTCTTAATTGCTTTCATTATTAATTTTATTCTTTCCTGTAGCATCAAATTTCTGCTTCTCCTTCCTAACAGTTAACAATATATAGTATTGTTCTATATTTATTTACCCTAAAAGTCCTCTGAGTTTACTACATTTTGGTCAAATTCGACTGCATGACTAAAATTCGACTACAAATGTCAAAATCTACTTAAGTTCAAATTCGACTGCATGACTAAAATTCGACTCTATAGGTCAAAATCTGTCTAAGTTCAAATTCGACTACATGACTAAAATTCAACTACATAAATCAAAGTCTAGCTAAATCCAAAATCTACTGCATGACTAAAATTTGACTGCATAGGTAAAAATCTGGCTAAGTCTAAATTCGACTGTATGACTAAAATTCAACTACATATGTCAAAATCTATTAAAGTCTAAATTCGTCTGCATGATTAAAATTCGACTACATAGGTCAAAATCTGCATAAGTCCAAATTTGACAACATGACTAAAATTTGACTGTATAGGTCAAAATCTATCTAAGTCTAAATTCTACTGCATGACTAAAATTCGACTATATACGTCAAAATCTTCTTAAGTCCAAATTGGACTGCATGATTAAAATTCGACTGCATAGGTTAAAATCTATCCAAGTCCAAATTCAACTGTATGACTAAAATTCAACTACATAGGTCAAAATTTGTCTAAGTCTAAATTCGACTGCATGACAAAAATGCAACTGCATAGTTCAAAATCTACCTAAGTCCAAATTCGATTACATGACTAAAATTCGAATGCATAGGTCAAAATTTGTCTAAGTCTAAATTCAGTTGCATAGATCAATTCAATTGCATAGTTAAATTTAGCTGCATAGTTCAATTAGACTGCATAGTTCAATTTAATGATAATATGTGAGTATATTTCTACTTAAGAACACCTACTTTATTCATTTTCAAATTCTTATAATTTGGTGATCAGTTGATGTGAATGAGAAAGATGTCACCATCACGATACATATTTTCATGTTTGATAATTGGTTGGACTGTGGGTGTCAGCGGACTATACAACTGTCACAGTGTCTGTTTGTGAATCATTACACTGAGTGACTTGGTTATGGACTGTTGGGTTGTGTTGAAAAGATAAGCACCACCACAATGCCTTTTTGTGGCATGATTTGGTTTGATAGTTTGTGTTGGAATATGAGTCACCTCCTCAGTGTCAAATTATGGTCGGTATTTGATCAGTCTCAAATATATTTATTTATTTATTTTTTAGACTGATCAGCTCGAGAAAGTTCATTTTTAATATCGATATATATATATATATATATATATATATATATATATATATATATATATATATATATATATATATGAGACTGATCAGTTCGAAAAAATTCATTTTTAATATCGATCGTATATATATATATAAATATAATTATAAGATAGATCTTGTTGCACTTAGTGTCAGCTTTTCTTTTGACTAATCTTTTTTGTACTACTATACTCACTGTTCATGTGGCTTTTGTTAAATAACTTATAGTTTATGATTTTTGCTACCACTTGTTTATTCTTTGCTAATGTGTTCTTTTCTTTTGAATGCCTCAGGCTCTCAGCGGTAGCAGTCCAAGTAGTTAGAGTTGGTGACTCCAGGCTTGGTGTTGCAGTGCTTGTACTTCCCCTCGTCGTGTGAGGTAGTTTTTGGTGCCGTTTTAGATCAGACTTTTTTTTTAGTTTTTTGGGTACGTGATAGGTTGTTGACGCTCATAGCTTTTGTTTTTTGATGGTAGACTTTTTTCTAGCTCTTTTGTTGTTACTTACGGGTTAATTGTCTACTTGCTCTCTGAAAATGCTTTATGTTAGAATGCATGTTATGTATTTTTAAATATAAAAGATACATTCTAGTTTAAACTCATAACATCTCTTTCAACTATAAGTCACCATATTTTACGAACTATAAAACTTTTTTTTACTTAAACTAAATTTAGAAATTTGCACGTTATTAGTATGTTCGTTGGGTGTTCATGCTCATGAAGGATAAAATAAAGTAAGTTATGTATTTCTTTCTGATGCGATTATATTTTCTTACTTGTGGACTAGTTGATTCACTAAATCGAGGGACACGGTTCCTTAAACTCTAAATTTAAAACTATTTTTTTAAAACTTAAACCACATATTTTTATACAAAATAGATTATAGTGTGTTTTTTGCCTGAACGTCTACAGTCGTTCTTGTTGAAACCGAAAATCAGTCTCTTGTGAAGTTCACCCTTGGGGAAGGGGTGATCGCACACCTACTTCTCTCCCGCGAGCTGGAAGACTGGAAAAGAGAACTGCGAAAGGACCCAAGGGCTCGGCGCGGAGGACCCACCACACACCCGGAAGATCACTGAGCGCTTTCCCTCCTTATCCAAGTGTCGGGCTAAGGTACCTCAGGAAACGTTAGGGGGACTTTGGAGACAAGTAAGCGTGCCTTCTGAGGTACCCATTGAGTCCTATTTATAGGTTTCTGAAAACGTCCTGCAAATAGCCAACTTCCGTTGTTCTGAACAGCTATGTGCAGCCCACTCGGGTCTGCCAACAGCGAGACTCCGCTGTTTTAACTGGCTATGGGCAGGCCAGCGGGGGGAAAATGGTAAAAAATACATCACAGTTGAAGGGGCAAGTTGCCCAATGAATGCCTCTACTTGGCAAGGGCGGCGAGTACCGGATGGAGCTGGTACTCGCCGTCTTGGCTCGGCACTAGGCGAGCTGGACAGGACAGGGGGCGTCGAGTGAGCTCGGCGCCAGGGGATGGGCACCGACTGAACTCGGCACCAAGGGCTGGGCGCCGACTGAACTCGCCGCCCCTGGCTGGGGGGCACCGAATGGACTCGGTGCCCAGGGCTGGGGGGCACCGAATAGACTCGACACCGAGGGCCCAACTCGCCCAGGATTTGGGCTAGGATCGGCTGATCTGGCCCCTGCTGACCCCACTCGCCGTATACGGGGTTGTACAGTCCCATGTACGGTGTGGCATCACGTCGCGTATTTTCTCTTACTCTAATAACATACAAATATTGAGAAAATGTGAGTCGTGACTGTTGGTATCAGAGGGAGGTTATGTTAGAATTTATATGTTGGAATTTTCTTGAAACAACCTTTTTGTTTTAAAACAAATTACATTTTAATCTTATCTCATTTTATTTGCATAACACATCATTGTGTCATTAGTATGTCTTGGCGGAAGCATGAACACTACACTCATAAGCATGACAAAAATATACGGGGCATATTATGTAGCATGAGATGTATAATGTGTTTGTATATGGATCCTTATAGGGATAACAACATGTGACTGTTAAGTTGAAATGAGATATTTAACATTATCACATGGATGCTCATTAGATTTTATTTTTTTCATGTTACATGTGATATTATGTAGTATGAGATGCATAATATTTCATGAGTGTGACTGTACATGGCATGTATTAAGGCTTTTTTAAAATACAAAGCACAACATACATAGCATAACATAACATTAGCACACATGTCAAGTTAAGATCTACATGATGACACTCGTACACACATGATTTAAAATGAAGATTAAAGTATTCAAGCATTCATATGGTATGCACAAGAGTCAAGGGGATGATGATGCATCATCCTAAGTTTAGGTATAACATCATTTTATGAAATTCTCAAAGCAAGGTAGCAGCAAGAGCAAGTACCTATACATTTCTGATCTAGTTTGAGTTGAGTAATTCTAGTGTTCTAGCTGAGCTATATTAATCTAGGTATCTATGAGATGCTTGTTCGTATTCGAGATGGCCCCAAAGCATTATCCGTTGAGGGCGACTCGATCCCTAGTCAGAAAGTGAGTCTTCAGGAGCTCACAATGAGCCGATGATCAAGGAACTGCATCAAAGTAATGAGACATTGTCGAGGTAGATGGTCGTGATGTAGGCGCAGATCCAGACCATGTTTAGAGCTACCTTAGCGCTAGGGGTGCAACTCGGATCGGTTCGGTTCGGTTCCACCCAAAACAAAGAACTGACCCATATAGGTTCAGTTCTAAACTTTTGGAACCTGAACCGACCCACGGTCCTATTGTATAGAACCAGATCTGAACCATTTGCTTCGGTTCCGGTTCGGTTCTCGGTTCTACCTATGTCTAACAAAATTTAAAAATGGTTTTTCCAACTCATGATTCATTGTAATATAAATTTCAATATCTCAAAATAGTTGAATCATCATGACTTTATATCATATTGAAATCATACAACTACACAAGTATAATAAATATTTTTTTAGTCATAAAACTATATTATCAATTATTTTCGCGTATTTGGTCATACGACTATAATCGGTGTCTCAAAATATTTTCTTTAACATTGATATTCGGTTCTCGGGTCAGTTTTGGGTACCCGACCCTTAGAACCAGGAACCGAACCGAATTGTCGGTTCTGATATTATGGGAATCGAACCCGAACCAAAGCTATTTGGAACCGACCCAAACCATTCGGTTTGGTTCGGTTCCGGTTCAATTTTTGATTCTTCGGTTATTTTTGCACACCCCTACTTAGCGCAGTAACCTAGGGTGCGGTACCCTATGGTGGGTCAGACTGTACCTGACCCTCCCGCTCTTTTTGTGCCTCCTGCTCAATTGCCATCAGAGATGAATTTCATATCGCATTTCTAGCGTCTAGGACCCCCCACCTATGATGGGAAGGCCGCTTTTATGGCATTAGATGATTGGATTATAGCGATAGAGAAGATGTTCTCTTATTCGTGGATTTCTGCGGATAAAAAAGTTATGATAGTTGCGTACCATTTGAAGGGCCTTGCTAAAGGCTGGTGGATCAGGGAGAAGGAGACCTTTATCGGTGGATGTTCGTGGGAAATATTTAAGGTGTTGCTGCCAAAGAAATTCCTGCCTTCAGTCGAGCAAGACAAGTTGATGAATATTTTTTTACATTTGAAGCAGCGGCAATTCACAATTGGTGAGTATGAGGTAGAGTTTAGCAAGTTGAGCAGGTTTGCTCCGGAGTTGGTCGCAACTGAGGCAGGTAGATTTAAGCGCTTCCTAGGAGGTATTATAAGTGACATCTAGCAGTTAGCCAGTGCATACAAGTCTGAAAGTTATGCAGAAGTTGTTGAAGCTGCCTTGAAGGTAGAGGCAATTGATAATGTAAAGAATCGTGAGTTGAAGATGAGAAAGGATAAGAGAAAGGCTGATGATAGTGGAAGCTATAGGGCATCTGACCCTGCTTTAAAGAACGGGAGCAAAGAGGTGTGTAGCTTTAATTTTGTGGTCGTCCAGGCCATCCTGTTGAAAAGGGTTTTAAGAGATTGGGTGCTCAGAATCAGCTTCAGGTGCATGCGATTCAGAACGCGTCGGTGGGAGATCTTACTTTTGCTTTTTGCAAGAAGAAAGAGCATGATGTTGTCAGATGCTGGAAGAAGAATAAGGTTTATTTTTGGTGCGATCAGAAGGGGCATATAAAGTTTAAGTGTCAGCAGACCCAGCCCGCGTTGCAGTCGCTTCCACTACAAGCTCTACCACCAACGCAGTCGCAACACTTGGAGAAAGGAAAGGGAAAGCTGAATTTGCTGACCAAGGAAGAGGCTCAGTCATAAGTGTGTTCAAAAAGACTGGGCTCGGCATCTCGGCCCGAGCCCAGCCTAAGAAAGTCTGGCTAGGCCCGGCCCGGGAAAAGCCCGACCGTTTTGACTCGGTGCCCGGCCCGAGCCAGGCCTAGGTAAGCCCGGGCACCGGGCCTAGCCTGGCGTGGCACCTAGGCCGACGGGATTTTTATTGAAATTCCACCAGTGGCAGGATTACAATTTAGGCGGGAAAAATAGCGCCTATTTAGGCAGGATTAATCCTGCCTCATGCCTATTTAGGCGGGATTAATCCCGCCTAAATAGGGAAATCAGGTCAGCCCGGGCCCTG
Organism: Platanthera zijinensis; assembly: GCA_039513925.1. NCBI lineage: Eukaryota > Viridiplantae > Streptophyta > Magnoliopsida > Asparagales > Orchidaceae > Platanthera > Platanthera zijinensis. The sequence goes on from CM077080.1 coordinate 232,916,038, forward strand.
CCCGGCCTTAAGGCCCTTAATCAGGCCCCCTCTTTGAGACGGGGCTTGAGCCCGACCCGAGCCTGGTTAGCAAAAAAAACCGGGCCTGATCGGGCAAGGCCCAGCACGGCCTGATCGGGCTTTTTGGGCATGACTACTCAGTCCTCTACTCAAGTGATCTCAAGTTAGACTCGTACCTAGTTGATAACCGATAATTGTGGGATTAAATTTCCTATTGCAACATTTAGGTGTGTGATTTTATTGGTAAATTTAAGGTGAAAAATAGATGGGCGTCCATTCTTTTTTATTCGGGTGCTACTCACTCTTTGTGGCTAAGAGTTTTGTGACCAACATCATTGGGCTACCGATCGATTATATGATCCTCTTAATTTTAAGTTCCCCTCAAGAGATTTGGTGATGTCGAATCAGGGCATTGAGAAATGCCCTATCCTTTAGGAGATTTCCTAGTGTATGTTGATTAGAAGGTGCTAGACTTTGAAGATTTCAACCTGATCTTGGGAATGGATTGGTTTTCCAGATATGATGCGGTCATCTAGTGCAAAGTTAAGTGATTGGACTTCACAATGGACAATGGTCAACCCATGAGCATGTATGGATTACCGCGTCAGAACTCTCTAAACATATCTGAAGTACGTGCTCGACAATTTTTAGAGTCCGAATGTGTTGCTTTTCTTGTTTCTGTTTTGGAAGCTGCTCCTAGCTCACCGCGTGTTGAGGATGTTCCCATGGTGCGAGAGTTTCCTGATATTTTTCCTGTCAGTCTTCTTGTGCTTCCTCTAGGATAGGTAGAGTTCATTATAGACCTTGAGTCGGGTACTCATCCTATTGCGAAGGCACCTTACCGTATAGTGTCGCGTGAATTGGAGGAGTTGCGCACCCAGTTGGATGAGCTGTTGTAGTGTAGTTTAATTAGACCTAATTCTTCGCCCTGGGGTGCTCCAGTCCTTTTTGAAAGGAAAAATGATGGATCGATGAGGCTGTATATAAAATATTGTGAGCTGAATAAGGTGACTATCAAGAACAGATATCCGTTCCGATCCCTCGGATTGGTGATTTATTTGACGAGTTGTGAGGTAGTTATATATTCTCCAAGATTGATCTTCATTCGGGCTATCGTCAGTTGAGGATCCGTGAGTCAGATGTATTGTTGACTACCTTTCGTACTTAGTATGAATATTTTGAGTATCTTTGTGGACCCATCTAAGATAACTGCAGTTTTGGATTGGAAGAGGACTACAACGCCTAAGAAGATAAAGAGCTTCTTGGGATTGGCAGGTTATTATAAGGGATTTGTGCATGGATTTTCATCATTGTCTACACCTTTGACCAGGCTTACGCAGAAAAGTGCAGCGTTCATTTAGAATGATGCATGTGAGGAAGTTTTTCAATAGTTGAAGAAGAGGTTATATTCTGCTCCAGTTTTGGCTTTGCCTACCAAGGGAGTGGAGTATGTCATTTTTATGGATGCTTCCCAAGTTGGGCTCGATTGTGTATTGATGCAAGAAGGAAAATTTATTATGTATGGTTCAAGGTAATTGAAGGTTTATGAAAGGAATTATTCTACGTATGACTTAGAGTTTGCTTCAGTTATTTATGCTTTGAAGCTATAGAGACATCTTTTGTATGGAGTATCGTGCAAGATCTTTACAGATCACAAGAGTTTGAAATATGTTTTCACTCAAAGAAGTTGAACCTGTGTCAGTAGAGATGGTTGGAATTGGTCGCAGACTATGATGTTGATATTCTCTATCATCCGGGCAAGGCAAATGTGGTAGTTGATGCCTTGAGCCGAAATGTCTCTCATATTTTTAATCTTTCTGTGCAATCTTTGGAAGAATTCTTATTGATGAATATAGCTCTCGGAAGTAGCGCTTTGCCGACTAGCTTGGAAGCTGAAGAGCATTCATGGATTTCACTTACGATACTATATTAAAAGGATGATCCTGATTTGCAGTGCATTCAAAGTAGAACTGAAAAAGAAGAATTAGAAGATTTTTCAATTGATGATGATGGTACTTTGAAGTACCGAGGAAGATATTGTATTCCCAATATTAAGGACATTAGAGCAAAGATTTTTGATGAAGTGAATGGTTCTAATATTTCCTACCATCCTGATTCTACAATGATGTATCAATATCTAAAGCAAATGGTTTGGTGGTCGGGAATGAAGAACGACATAACAAAATTTGTATCTAAATGTTATACACATGTCAGCATGTTTAAGGCAGATCATGCAAGACCTGGTAGTAAGTTGACACCCTTGGACATTCCTAGTTGGAAATGAGAGAGTATTTCTATGGATTTTATTATAGGTTTTCCAAGGTCTCCCTGAGGGCACATTGTTGTTTGGGTTATAGTTGAAAGATTGATGAAGTGTGCATATTTTGTGCCATTCAAGATTGATTACTCTACCGAGAAGATAGCGGAGTTTTATTTGGATAAGGTTATCAGGTTGCATAATGTTCCATAGAGTATAGTGTCAGATCGGGACTCCAGATTTATGTCTTATTTCTGACAAAGCTTGTAGGGAGCTTTGGGTATTGACCTTGGGTATTCTACTTCTTATCATCCGTAGACTAATGATCAAACAAAAAGGGTCAATCAGATCGTGGAAGACATTAATAAATGTTATATCTTAGACCGTGGTGGAGCTTGGGATGAGCGTCTTAGACTCATGGAGTTTGCCTATAATAACAGCTATCTGGAGAGCTTGCAAATGACCTTTTTTGAAGCTTTGTATGGGAGGCGTTACCGAATTCCCCTATTTTGGACTGAAGTTGGTGAGAAGCCATTGTTAGGTACATAGGCCTTAGAAGAGATTAGCATTTCTGTGACACATATCTGTGAGAAGCTTTAATTGGCACAAGAGCGTTATGAGAAGTATGTAAATCGATAGAGGGTCGATCTGGAGTTCGAAGTCGGGGACATGGTTTTCTTGATGGTTTCTCTGATGCAAGGTGTTAAGAGATTTAGGAAGGTACGTAAGTTGGATCCTCGATATGTGGGATCTTTCCAAATTATTGAGTGCATCAGAGTGTCTGCTTATAGACTGGAGTTGCTTGCTTCTTTCACTAGTGTTCACGATGTGTTTCATATGATCCAGTTGCGGAAGTGCTTGTTTAGTGATCGTCATGTCCTTAGCTTTGTACCCCAGTTACAGTCTAATCTTTCCTATGTCAAAGAGCATGTTCATATTCTGGAGATGCAAGATCGAGTGTTGAGAAAAAAGACAATTCCTATCGTTAAAGTTCTTTGGCAAAATCAGGACGTCAAAAGCACAACTTGGAAATTGGAGTCTGCAATGAAAGAATCTTGTACTCATCTGTTCTCTTAGATTTCTTTGGTAAGTCTTCCAATCAAGAGAATTTTAATTTATCTCTTTTTAACTTGAGGTTCAAATTGTGTTCTAAGTTTCGAGACGAAACTTTTTTTTAGGGGAGTGACTGTAATGCCCATGAATTTAATTTTAACCTTCTAATTTGTGTAATTTTGGAGTAAAGACATTATGTTAGCGCGGAATTAACGGGGTGTCATTGTTTGTGCATTTTCGTGTCCGTTTTGTCAAGACGATCAAATTTTGAGCTTGTCGAAATTTAGATCTTAGACTATAAAAAATTAAATTAATTAATTTTAAGATTTAATTAAAAGAATCGAAATTTCCTAAGTTTTAATTAAAACAAACTTAATTAATGAATTAAGATTTCTTTTTACTAATCTCGAATCAGATTAGTCAAAGCCAGCCTTGGAAATGACCAAAATATTTAAAAAAATTCTTTGAAAATCGTATTCTTTCCTTAATAAGAATGAGGGAGCCAGTTGTTGCATTTTAGTTTTTTCCTCTTTCCTAAGGCTTTGCATATCAAAACCTTTCTTTTTTTTATTCTCCCTCAAGTCAACCCGATAACCAGAGAGAGAAAGTGAGAGGCGGAGAAAGATTTTCTCATAAAACTTTCCGGCCGCGAATTTGAGAGCTATGGTGCTCAAAATTCTTGACAGAGCCAAGATTTGGAAAGCTCTCGTCGAGCTCTTCGTGTGCGTGGTAAGTACTTTCCGTTTCGAGGAGTTTTATCATTAGGGTAACCAACCCTAACCGTTGTTTCTTGCCAAAACTTCTCAGATTTCTTTCCAAGCCCGAGTGTGAGCCGATACTTGGTGTGGAGGACATGGGAGACCGATTTCTAGTGGTTTGAAGTTCAGGCAAGTCGTGGTTTGTTTTCCCCCTTGCATGCTCTTCTTTGAACCTCTTATTTTCCTACAAATCTACTTGTAGAAATTTTGTTTAGACATAATTATGTAAAGAAAATTCCATGAGCAGTGGTTTTGATTAAATCTCCTTCTTAATTGCTTTCATTATTAGTTTTATTTTTTTCTATAGCATCAAATTTCAGCTTCTCATTCCTAATAGTTAGCAATATATGGTGATGCTTTATATTTGTTTCCCCCTAGAAGTCCTGTGAGTTTACTGCATTATGGTCAAATTCGATTGCATATGTCAAAATCTGCTTTAGTCCAAATTCGAATGCATGACTAAAATTCGATTGCATAAGTCAAAATCTGTCTAGGTCCAAATTTGACTGCATGAATAAAATTCGACTACATTTGTCAAAATCTGTCTAAGTCCAAATTCAACTGCATGACTAAAATTCGACTGCATATGTCAAAATCTGCCTAAGTCTAAATTCGACTGCATGACTAAAAATCGACTGCTTAGGTCAAAATCTGCATAAGTCCAAATTCGACTGTATGACTAAAATTTGACTACATAGATCAAAATCTGCATAAGTCCAAATTCGACTGCATGGTTAAAATTTAACTGCATATGTCAAAATCTGTCTAAGTCCAAATTCGACTACATGGCTAAAATTCAACTGTATATGTCAAAATTTGTCTAAGTCCAAATTCGACTGCATGACTAAAATTTGACTACATAGATCAAAATCTGCATAAGTCTAAATTCGGCTGTATAATTCAATTCGACTACATAGTTAAATTCAGCTGCATAGTTCAATTTGACTGCACAGTTAAATTCGGCTGCATAGTTCAATTTGACTGCATAGTTAATTTCGACTACATAATAAATTCGGCTGTATAGTTCAATTTAATGATAATATGTGAGTATGTTTCTACTTAGAAACACATGTGTTATTCCTTTCCAAATTCCTATAATTTGGTGGTCAGTTGGTGTGAATGGATAAGATGTCACCACCACGATACCTATTTTTATGTTTTGATAATTGGTTGGACTGTGGGTGTTAGTAGACTATACCACTATCACAGTGCTTGTTTGTGAATCATTACACCGGGTGACTTGGTTATTGGACTGTTGGGTTGTGTTGGAATGATAGCCACCACCATAGTGTTTTTTGATGTTTTGGACTGTTGGGTTGTTTTGGAAAAATAGTCACCACCATAGTGCATTTTTGCTTCATGATTTGGTCTGATGATTTGTGTTGGAATATGAGTCACCGCCTCAGTGCCAAATTATGGTTGATGTTAATGACGAACTTTCACGAGCTGATCAGTCTCAAATATATTTATACATATATATATATATAATTATAAGATAGATCTTGATGCACTTAGTGCCAGCTTTTCTTTTGACTAATCTTTTTCGTACTATTATACTCAATATTTATGTGGCTTTGGTTGAATAACTTATGGTTTATGGTTTTTGCTACCACTTGCTCATTATTTGCTGAGGCGTTATTTTCTTTTGAATGCATCTGGCTCTCAGCAGTAGCAGTACAAGTAGTTAGAGTTGGTGACTCCAGGCTTGGTGTTGCAGTGCTTCTACTTCCCCTCATCGTGTGAGGTAGTTGTTGGTGTCATTTCAGATCAGACTTGTGTTTAGTTTATATGGGTTCGTGTCAGATTGTTGACGCCCATAGCTTTTGTTTTCTGATGATGGACTTTTTTTCTAGCACTTTTGTTATTACTTGCGGGTTAATTGCCTACTTGCTCTCTACAAATATTTTATGTTAAGATGTATGTTAGGTATTTTTAAATATAAAAGCTGCATTATAGTTTAGAATCATAGCATCTCTTTCAACTATAAGTCACTCAATTTTATGAACTATAAAACATTTTATCTAACAATACTAAATTTAGAAATTTGCACGTTATTAGCATGTTCGTTGAGTCCCCATGCTCATGAAGGATAAAATAAAGTAAGTTGTGTATTTTTTTCTGTTGCGATTATATTTTCTTACTTGTGGACTAGTTGATCCTCCAAATCGAGGGACACGATTTCTTAAGCTCTAAATTTAAAATTATGTTTTTAAAACTTAAACCACATGTTTTTATACAAATATATTAGAGTGTGGTTTTTGCCTGAGCGTTTACAGTTGTTCCATGTATGGCGTGACATCATGTCGTATATTTTCTCTTAATCTGATAAAATGCAAATGTTGAGGACGCTTGGGGAAGCCAACCCGATCGGACAAGTCATGCATGTGACACTTCGCGCTCCCCCAAGGCCCTGAAACGCCCGAGCGAAGGTCAAACCCCGCACACACGTACAGGCAGCGCCCCCGCGCGTGCACAGCCAACCCCCGCAGGAATGCACGGCTCACACGTGCCCGGCCTGCGCGCGCACGCGCGCGACCTCTGCATGCACATGGTCGGCGTGCGCACGGCCACGTGTGGCCGGCCCGCGCAGCCGGCGGCCCCCGTTGTCTCCGGCCACCCCCGGCAGTCGCAACCCACGGGCGCCCTACCCGGGCCGCCCGGGGGGCACTTTCTTCATTTTGATAGTTTTGGTGATCCAGGTGACCGAAAAGGAGCGATGTCATTCGCTAGCACAAATCACGCCTCAATACAATTACTGACACGACCCTCTAGAAAACTATAAATAGGCTCATATGTCTTCATTTGAAGACAAGCAACTTCAGAGGCTAGAAAGAGCTCTCAGGTTTTCCAGCAATATCGTGGACTTAGGCCGATCCTCCGTTCAGGAATTGTCTCTGCTCCCCTTCTAACAAAAAGGTTCTATTAGGCTTCCGAGGCACGAAGTCCGTCTTCGCGAGAGCGCTCCCACCAAGGCTTTGATTCAGCAGGAGCGCTACCATCGAGGTTCTGTGGACTTAACCATTTTCCTGGTCGGGCGCTTCCATCGAGGCTCCGGGGACATGATTTCATTTTTATATTTTTCCCAGTTTGTACTTGTAACAAAGAGGTGACATATCACCCTCCGAAAAATCATCACAAACTTTTATAAACTTCAAAGAAATAGTGGATTTTTGTTTGGCATATATCCGACCATGTGGTTTTCATCCTTTCCGGGTTTTCCACGTCAAAAAAAACATTTTGTCATTTGTTGTTGCTTTTTATTTGACTGTTTGAGCGCCTGATCCAACTCCGAGCTAAGCCGATCTGATTCTCCAGATCGGAGAAAACCTAGCGACCCGTAATAATAATTGATTGTAATTCCATCAGATTAATCACTCTCGTTCAATAAATTTTAGTTTTTAATTAGATCAGCATTTCTAATTTAAAGTAAAATGAAATACACTAATCCAATATAATATTAAAAATGATCGAGAATAATAAAAGAGGTGAAGAAAAAAATTAAAAAATAATAGTAAGTAATAGAGTTAAATAAAAATTACATAAATGAGAGAATAATACACTATGGAATGAATGAAAATGTGAGACGGTTAAACATGCATTTTTTGCCGTCATATTGTTTATGAGGAACAGTATTTGAGCCGTGGATCATGAGGAACAGTATTTGAGCCGTGGATCAGATACAATGTGTATGCCTCAAGTTTGATAGGGCAAAAAGAGCGTAAAACAACCAACAACATTCAATGCAGTGTTAATAAGTGTGAAAAACTCGACAATATCAGAATTTTCTTCTGCAACTGCTACTAGCACCAATTGTAGTTGATGTGCAAAACAATGATCATAGAAAGCATAACTATTTTCATTCAAAATTAAAGCATTTAGCCCCCTGAACTCGTCTTTCATATTGCTAGCGACATCATATCCTTGCCCACGCAATTTAGATATGCTAAGATCATATTTCATAAATAAATTATCAATAGCAAATTTTAAAGATAATGCAGTAGTATCGGCTACATGAACAAAACCAAGAAGACGTTCCATGATCACGTCATTGGAATTCAAATGGTGTAAAACAACCGACATCTGTTCTTTTTGTAGAAACATCTCGGGATTCATTCACTAAAACTGAAAAGCATTCTTCTCCAATATCACGAACAATTGTTTTGTTGTCTCCGTTGCAGTTGCTAATAATACTTTTTTTTGAATTTTTTGTGATATAAGTTGACAATTTTAAGGAGCATTTTGTAACACAACTAACTTGATGTCATTATTATGCGACGCATGGAAGTCAAAAAACTCATGAAAATTCCCTCGATTGATAGACTCTTTAGTCTCATCATGACCATGAAACGACAATCCATGTCGCAAAAGAAATCTAACACAATCAATCGAAGCACATAAACGAGCACGATAAGCCAAACTTTGTTGTTCTTCTTGCTCAGCAAAAGCAATTTGAATACCTTATTTCTGATTCATCAATGCCACACACAGTTTTTTAGAAATATTGTGTGAAGTAATGTGATTGCCAACATGTCTCTCCAATGTTGTTTATTTTTCCAATATCTAAAACCTATAGTAGTAAAAGTAGGCTCACAACCTTTTTAAGAGAAAATATAGCAATAAAGACAAAATGTTGTATCTTTTTTTTACTGTATTCTAACCAGTGTTTAAATTCGTTAAACCAATTCTTATTAAAATGTCGAGTTTTATTTCTATTTTTTGTTTGGGAAAAATTTTCTAAATGGGGTTGATAAGGACCCTTTTGCAAATAATATCTTTTTATTGACTCTTGAATATTTGCATCATAGGAATTTATAGGATGTCTTAAATCCGGATCTGAAGGTAAATCTTCTATTTTGAACTCTTCTATCCGACTTCGTTTACCAGTTAAAACTAACTCCTGAAAATCAATAGAACTTTGACATACTCCTTTTTAAAGAAAAAATTTCTTTATTTCTCAAACTAAACACACTGCATAAAATGATAAAAAATTTAATGAACTATTTAAGTAATCTCCATTGCACTAAATGACTCGAGCAGGATAATTCTCATTGTTGAGATTTGGTTGTTTGGATCCGGACCGGATCCAAATCCGTTTTTGGAAGTATTTTTCCAAACGGTGGCCACCTAAATAAATAAATAAAAAAGAAAAGAAATTCCTTTGTTTTTCCCATTTTGATATCTTCCGCGGACTTGCTAAAAGGGGAGAAGGAAATTGTTTTTCCTCTTTTATGAGGGCCTGTACGGATTGATCCCACCCTCTCATTATGATACATATATGAGAGGTATTACTTGTTCACGTGGTGAACATAACAGCCGCCTGGAGAAAAGAAGACAGCCGCCCAAAGGATCATTCGGAGGAGAAGTTGTCGGCCAATCCTGCTCGCGTTGGAGGGAGGAGTCGCCGTCGCCGCCGCCGCCGTCTCACTCTTGGTGCCACAAGGGGTGGGAGACCCCTGTTGGATGCCGCCGGTGGTTGTCGTTGGTGCAACACCGTGCGATGGCGGCGGAGCATTTCTCTCGTGTGAGACTCTCGATGTATCCACCGGCTTTGGAGGAAATAGCCACCAGTCTTGGAGGAGATGATCTCTACCAGTCTTGGAGTAGATGAGGCGGTGCGGGCGTGGCGGCGAAGGCTTGCGGTGGTGCAGTCGCCTTGACTGAGTTTCTCTCCGGTGGTGCGGACATGGCGGCGAAGGCATGCGGGAGTGCAGTGGCCTTGATGGTGTTTTTCTCCGGTGGTGCGGCTTGGCGTCGATGGCATGCGTGAGTGCAGTTGGCCTCGACGGTGCTTCTCCGGTGGCGGCGGCTGGTTTGGTCGTCATCGGACGACGAAGGTTCTCCGTGAACCTTGTGCGTCCGCTGTGCTAGCGGATTGCATTCCAGATAATTCTCTCTCCCGCGGATCGAGCGAGTCCGGCTCTCCGCGGTGTTTTCTGTAACGGACGTCGGTACATTTTTTCATGTATTATTATTGCAGTTATATTAATTTTATATATATACAGAGTTCTTTGTTCAGATTTGTACGTTCTTGCAAATCATGTATTAATTTGATTGTGTCTGGGGATAGTTTTCCGCGTTATATCCCAACAAGTGGTATCAGAGGGAGGTTCTATAGACGACTGATTGGACATTCGAGGAATGATTTGACTGCGGTGGGTGACGACTAGGTCCGCTCCCCATCTTTTCAAATCTAACCTTTGAATTAATCAGGTCTCCTGGTCGTGCCGGAGGACAACCATGACAGGGAAGAACGTGAATTTGGACAATGTTTTTTTGAAGAAGTGCGACAGTCGCGGGTTTGACCAATGACAGGTGGTACTGCATAAGATGGTCATGATAACAGCGAATATGTTACATGGAGAAGATTATCTGTGGGAACACGATGTATGTTCAGACATTTTCTGTGTCAGTTAGAGACAGCTGGTGCAGAGACGGAGGAAGATGTGAAGACCCGTTTCATCTCTTACCTCGCTCACTTTTTTTACCCCGTCTTAGTGATGATGCTCTTGTATGAGAAAGATACAATGGAGCTGGTGAAGGTCACGATCGCAGTGCTATTCAGACAGATGTTTATGGGCCCTACTCTTGAGGGCGGTCACATCTTGACAGCAGTGGATGGGTAAGGTGAGGTAGTTTGGCAAGTGATTGAGTGGAGCACGATCTCAATCCGGGCCAAAGGAGGGTATGGTATTTTACCAGTGCAGATAGTGCAGTCACACAGGAGTTTGAGTTTCGCAGCGTGCAAAAGGGTCTCGAGATCAGGGTGCGGACTGGGTGACAGCTAGGTCAGGTTGCAGAATGATGAGGTCCTCACCATCACTGAGAGTCTGTGCGACTCTGACAGCTAGATGTTTGACATCACTGAGCGGATTGGATTCGGGTGGCTACAGTTGGGTGGCCCGAGGTGGAGTCCTGATGGTGGAGTGAGGATGTACCATGCTTAGGAGAGCTGTGTAGCGCGATAGTTTGTACCGGCTGATGGGGACCACAACGTGTGGTGGTGTGCCTATGATTTCTGAGGCCGGCATGGTGGATTGTCGTGGTGGTGCAGTGGATCATCCTTCTGAGACTCAGGTTATGCGAGTCAGTTTCTACGATCATGTTGCGGGGACGTTCATGAGTTGAGCCAGAACGAAGATGAGCCGACTAGAGCAGGTCGGCTGATGTCTCGATCTGAGGCGGTGTTTCGTGCAGAGTTGTTTAACACAGTTATTGTCTTGTGCAGTCAGTGCTTTGTGCAGATGGTGGCTCCGGATCCCGAATCAAGGTGGTGATTGTTGAGATTTGTTGGTTCGGATCCGGACCGGATCCAAATCCGTTTTTGGAAGTATTTTTCCAAACTGTGTCCACCTAAATAAATAAATAAATAAGGAAAAAAATTCTTTTATTTTTCCCATTTTGATATCTTCCACGGACTTGCTAAAAGGAGAGAAGGAAATTGTTTTTCCTTTTTTATGAGGGCCTGTACGGATTGATCCCACCCTCTCATTATGATACATATATGAGAGGTATTACTTGTTCACGTTGTGAACATAACAGCCGCCTGGAGAAAAGAAGACAGTCGCCCAAAGGATCATTCGGAGGAGAAGTTGCCGGCCAATCCTGCTCGCGTTGGAGGGAGGAGTCGCCGCCGTCTCACTCTTGGTGCCGCAAGGGGTCGGAGACCCCTGTTGGATGCCGCCGGTGGTTGCCGTTGGTGCAACACCGTGCGATGGCGACGGAGCATTTCTCTCGTGTGAGACTCTCGATATATCCACCGGCTTTGGAGGAAATAGCCACCGGTCTTGGAGGAGATGATCTCTACCAGTCTTGGAGTAGATGAGGCGGTGCGGGCGTGACGGCGAAGGATTGCGGTGGTGCAATGGCCTTGACGGAGTTTCTCTCCGGTGGTGCGGACATGGCGGCGAAGGCATGCGGGAGTGCAGTGGCCTTGATGATGTTTTTCTCCGGTGGTGCGGCTTGGCGTCGATGGCGTGCGTGAGTGCAGTTGGCCTCGACGGTGCTTCTCCGGTGGTAGCGGCTGGTTTGGTCGTCATCGGACGACGAAGGTTCTCCGTGAACCTTGTGCGTCCGCTGTGCTAGCGGATTGCAGTCCAGATAATTCTCTCTCCCGCGGATCGAGCGAGTCCGGCTCTCCGCGGTGTTTTCTGTAACGGACGTCGGTACATTTTTTCATGTATTATTATTGCAGTTATATTAATTTTATATATATACAGAGTTCTTTGTTCAGATTTGTACGTTCTTGCAAACTCTGTATTAATTTGATTGTGCATGGGGATAGTTTTCCGCTTTATATCCCAACACTCATTAATCATACTAAAAATAGGATAGTTGCAAACAAATAGTAACCAAATAGGAAGATTAATAGGATAGTTGGAAACAGATAGTAACTAAAAATAGGATGAACAATTTTTCCAGTAAAGATTAATTCTCATTTAATGAACTATTTAGTGATTAATGTTCATTGGGAAACCTCTAAGAAATCAAGCAGGATAATTGGTATCTCTTTAAGGTTTGATGATTTGAAAGTTGTAACCAAATGCGGTGTCTCTAGACTCTAGAGAACTCTATTTCCCCGGCATAAACAAGCCTATGTCAAAAAAATGAAAAAAAAATCCAATGATCAATTTTAGTATTAGCCCTTCAGAGTTCTTGTATTTTTTTTGGCGGTTGTGATTCGCATTACAGTTTTGGTTATTCACACTACGTTTTCTCCTAATTTTTTGCGACTTTTGAAAATACGTCTTGTACATGCATTTTTAGAAAAAGTGTTCAACACAAAAGTTGTAGATCTCGATGAGATCTACAACTTTCGTGTTGAACACTTTTCCTAAAAATGCATGTACAAGACGTACTTTGGAAATACACTCAGATTTCGCGACTTTTAGAAATACGCCTTGTACATGCATTTTTAGGAAAAGTGTTCAACACGAAAGTTGTAGATCTCGATGAGATCTACAACTTTGGTGTTGAACACTTTCCTAAAAATGCATGTACAAAGTTTTTTTTTCCCAAAAGACGTGAGAAATTAGGAAAAAAACATGTGCGACTAATCAAAACTGTAGTGCGGATAACAATCGCCTTTTTTTAAAAAATTTCAAATTGAAATCTAAAATCCAAAGATTGACTAAAATTGGAGAGGGATTAGCTCTGAACTCACAGTCAAAAATGAGAAGGAGAAGCTCTAAAATCCAAAGATTGACTAAAATCAGAGAGGGACTAGCTCTGAACTTATAGCCAGAAATGAGAAGGAGAAGCTCTGAACTCGGAAAGATGCCAGATGAGAGATGATGTCGCCTGAGAGTTGAGAAGAAGTAATCGTGTCGGTGTCGTCGTGCGAAGTGCGGACAGAGGCGCCGTTCGGAGGAGATTTTTATTCACGATTCACGAATAGGGCGGACTGGCGGAAGACGAAAAGTGAATACCTGGGGTTAATACGCGAAAAAATCGGTCGGGCGCGTGCCCGATCGTGTCTCATTGTGGGTCTGCCCATGCTTACCCCACCTTCTAGAGATCTCAAACAATGTCTCTGTTAGAGTGCTCGAAGCATCCGCGTGACCATCAAGTTTGGAATGGCCTACTCGTTGCCCCTAGCTTGGGTATTTATAGGGAAACCCTAAATACCCGACTATGGGTTGTTGGACTCCTATCGGATCCTAACCGCAACCCGTTAAGCACCTGTCAACCCTATTCCAATATATCTCAACAATCTCCTCCTATATTGTAAATAGGTGTTAGCACAGTACAGATTACTTAAACAAAAAATTAATAACGACCAAAAAATGAGTTTTTCAGAGAAACATAAATATGAGTTTTAAATAACAAAATGCTAAACTCAAGCACAGTCCCAAACATAACAATAGAATATCTGAAAGAAAACTCAAAACTGAAAATTGATCTATGCAAACAATAGATCATCTTCATCTGGGTCGAAATCAACTTTCTCTCCTCCAGTCTCCATATGATCTGCAAACAAACACAATAAGAATGTCATGAGACAGATCTCTATGAATTCTAATATTTGCCAATCAAAAGTAAAGTGATTAGTTCTAGCAGTAAAAGAACGTAATACTCTAATAAAGAAGAAAGAATCACATATCAGCATCTCTATCTAATTTACACAAAATTAGAAAAATTGATTTCATAGAATCAAACCATGTTCCATCGATTATTAAGATTATTATTAAACGTTTCACAATTGTGCTATATCATCAAATTTGGAATGATACAACAAGCTGTGACTATTATATCATCAAGTTTGGAATGATATAACTAATAATCAAAATATCAGGACTCATATCAGCAACTTCAGTATTCCTTTTTGGAATGATACCTAATTCAGCCTTCGAATGAAATAGTTGTGTAAGTCATCAAGTTTGGAATGACTGACAACTAACCATCTCTGGCTTTCATCAGATAGCATCTGAAATACTTCAGTGTACCCAACTCTAGATGCTTGAATGTAAGCAGACTACGGTTCTAAAATTTAAAACATAAGCAAGGTATTAAGTCCTCCTAAATGGACTTTAATCTCATCTCCCCCGATGTTTTAGTTGTTAGAACCTTACATAAGCCCTTGGTAAGTACATCTGCTACATTATCTTTTGATCTCACGTCCAAAATGGAGATTATCCCCTGACTGGTGAGATAGGTCAACCAGGCCTGTTTCATCCTTAGTTGCCTTCGCTTTCCATTGAACAACGTATTTGTAGCAATGGTTTTTGTGGCTTGATTGTCACAATAAATCGAAATAGAGTTCATTTTTAGACTCGTCATTGGAATGTCCAATATCAGATCTCTTATCCACTCTGCTTCTTCTCCAGCTGAAGCGAGAGCATAGAGTTCCGATTCCATAGAGGATAGTGCAATGCACGTTTGCCTCTTAGACTTCCAAGCTACTGCAGCTCCTCCTAGTGTAAACACAAAACCACTAGTGGATCGACAATAAGCTATTTCCGAGCACCAAGATGCGTCGGAGTACCCTTCAAGCACTGGAGGATGCCCACTGTAACATAAAGCATACTTTTCAGTGTACTTTAAGTATCGCATTAGCCTTTCCAAGGCGTCCCAGTAGTCCTTCCCAGGGTTACTCGTAAATCTACTTAACATGCCGACCGTAAAGGCTATGTCAGGTCTAGTGCAGGTTGTAGCATACATGAGACTTCCTATGAGTTTGGAGTAATCCAACTGTCTAATAGGTGAACCTTCATTAGGTTTCAGTCTATTGTTGTAGTCGTATGGAGTCTCGGCCTTTTTGCTACTAACGTAACCTCACTTCTCAAGTAGATTCCTAACGTAGTGACTCTGACTTAGGGTAATACCCTTTTCAGTAAAGTTCACTTCCATACCTAGGATGGTCTTCACCACTCCCAAGTCTGTCATGCTAAATATAGCCGTCAAGGCAACTTTCACGTCTTCCACCTCAGACTGATCAGTGCCCAGAATTAGCATGTCATCAACGTACAAGCATATAATTGCGACTTTATTTGAACTCGTTCTTACGTACAGACATTTATCTGATAGACTAGACTTGAATCCCAAGTCTTTAACACAAGTGTCAAATTTCTCGTGCCATAATTTTGGTGCTTGCTTCAATCCGTAGAGTGACTTAATCAACTTACAGACCTTATTTTCTAGACCTTCTACGACAAACCCTTCAGGTTGGTGCATATAGATCTCCTCAGTCAGATCTCCATTAAGAAATGCAGTCTTGACATCCATCTAATGAACAACAAAATGTTCAATAGATGCTAACGCGAGAAATATCCTAATCATCGCAATGTGACAAACAGGTGAGTATATATCAAAGTAGTCTATACCACTCACTTGAGTGAAGCCTTTTGCAACTAGACGTGCTTTGTATTTGGCGATACTCCCATCAGGATTAAGCTTCTTCTTCAGAACCCACTTACTTCCAATGGTTCTAGCCCCTTTGGGCAAATCAACCAAAGTCCAAGTGTGGTTTTGCATGAGAGAGTTCATCTCATCATCTATGGCTTCTTTCCATAACAGAGAATCCCGAGATCGCATCGCCTCCTTATAGGTCGATGGATCAGCTTCAACTTGGTAAGTCACGAAGTCTGTACCGAAGCTTTTGGGCATTTTCTCTCTACTAGATAGCCTTCTGGTATCTAAACCAATCGTGTCTACAGGCTCGGTGTCAGAGTTACGTTGTCCTGGCCCAGCTAAAGGCTCAGTACTAGTGGCTGGAAGACCTGGCAGTGCCAGGTTCTTGTCCTTAAGGAACTTATCCTCAAAGAAGACAGCGTCTCTTGATTCTATTACAGTATTAGTGGAGAGATCCAGAAACCTGTCTGCAGCACTATCATCTGCACATCCTAGGTAGACGCAGGTATTAGTCCTGGGTCCAATATTTGCTCTTCTAGAGTCTGGTATCCTAACATAAGCGATACAGCCCCAGGTCTTAAAATTGTCAAATCTAGGAGGCCTCTTAAACCAAAGCTCGTAGGGTGTCTTAGTCAACTTAGCATGGGAAACTTTATTAAGAATGTGATTTGACGTAAGGACGGCTTCACCCTAATAGTCCACAAGCATGCCAGCAGTCAGCAACATGGAATTCAACATTTCTGTTAAAGTCCTATTTTTTCGCTCAGCGATGCCGTTGGATTGTGGTGAATACGGGGCAGTCGTTTCAGGAATTATGTCATTGCTGGCAAGAAAATCTCTGAACTCCCCCGAGACGTATTCGCCTCCTCTATCACTCCTTATCCTTTTAATTTTCATGTCAAGTTGATTTTCAACCCTATTTTTGAATATACGAAATTTATCAAAAGCCTCATCTTTGGTTTTAAGAAGATAAATGTGACTGAATCTAGAGTAGTCGTCGATAAAAGTTATCAGATACTTCCGACCTCCTCGGGTGACAAAACTTTTGTAGTCACAAATGTCGGAGTGTATCAACTCTAGTAATTGTGTGCTCCTAGAAACCTGACTAAAAGGTGTTCTAGTTATCTTCGTTTGAGCACAAATTTCACATTTTTCAAATTTGGTTTTTGTGTCGAGGGGTATGCTGTGAGTTCTAGTTAGCAGGAGTAGTTTTCTATAATTGACGTGTCCTAGTCTTGCATGTAAAGTCTTAGGATCTATCAGATTTGAGCTAACCTGATTGACTACTTCGTGTGCTAGACTCAGCTTATACATCCCGTTAACGACATATGCGCAACCAAAGTAATGTGAGTGAACCATTAAGGTGACCCGACCACCACTAATGTTAAAGGACATACCCGCATCGCACAACAGACTAATCGAAACTAAATTAGCAGCTAATGTCGGTATAAATTTAACATTTTTCAAAGTTAGAGTCTTACCTGAGGAGAGAGTCAGGGTAGCGTTGCCGACCTTCAGCACGTCAGCTATAGCTCCATTCGCAACAGTAACAGTCTCTTCCACCTCTTTTGCATCCTCCAGAAGCTGTGGATTGTTGCAGACGTGGCAGGTAGCACCTGAGTCGAGCCACCACTCTGAACTGGACGTCCCGTTACCGACCATGGCAACAAAGTCGGTAGGCGCAGTCTGAAAAACCATGTTGGCTTGATTTTCAGTCCTTGGTGTGCTGGTGTCGCCCCGTTTGGGCTGACGGCACTCGGAAGCGCAGTGACCCCACATTTATATTGGAATAGGGTTGACAGGTGCTTAACGGGTCGGTTAGGATCCGATAGGCATCCAAACCTGAGTCGGGGATTTAGGGTTTCGCCTATAAATACCCTAGCTAGGGGCAACGAGGAGACCATTCCAAACTTGATGGTCACGCGGATGCTTCGAGAATGTTAGAGTGCTCGAAGCATCCGCGTGACCATCAAGTTTGGAATGGCCTACTCGTTGCCCCTAGCTTGGGTATTTATAGGGAAACCCTAAATACCCGACTATGGGTTGTTGGACTCCTATCGGATCCTAACCGCAACCCGTTAAGCACATGTCAACCCTATTCCAATATACCTCAACAGTCTCAAGGGTTCCCGACTTCTTGGGACTTTGATTCCACATGATATATACATATATGTGGTAATCGCAAACGGTCTAGTGCAGAACCGCGGAGCTAATTGATGTGCAGTTTCTGACCAACATCTATAAATGTAGATCATTTGTATAATGGAAGGGCATCGTTATAGCTTTCTCTCCCACCCTTATCATATTGTCAGACTTTTTTTCTAATTTTCGAAGGAACACATCCTATACAATCCTTACTTTGATGCAAAGTCACAATTTGTAACATATTTGTTGTGGATCGCTCAAGGCCCCTAACAGATCGGACTAAATTGAACTGTCTTAGCTCAGAAACGGTTGAGCGCGCAAACGGTTACAAAAAATAAAATGTTGGAAAAGAAAATTTTTTTTAACGTAGAAAACCCGTCAATTGGGTGAAAAATCATGCGATCGGATCTGGGTCGTCCAAACCTCCACTACTTGCTGATTGTTGTACAAGATTTTTTGAGGAACTCGAGGGAGACAAGCCGCCTTTCGTTAAAATTGCTGAATGAGAGAGAGAATGAGTACTTGGCTCAGAGGGTGGCAGACCGTCTCTTATAGAACCAAATCTTTTTCTTTCTACAATAGAGAGCTTCACACTCTGGATGCTTTAGAGAATTTGACTATTGCTTAGAGGCGGGAGCAGCTTGCTGCACTCGTTCTGAAGTTCGGGACTTGAAAGCTCAGGTAGTGTGCTTTGTGCGTCTTATCCTTTATGGTTTATCTCATGTTGAGCTTAAAGGAGTCTGGAGTGGTTGACTTGTCGTCGACTAGTAAGTTTGTGCTAAGTTGAGGGTGCTGGGAATACTGAGCGTTGTGTACATTCGACTGTAATTGAGCGGTCTTTGGCAAACTCTGAAGTTGTTTTGTCAACTGCTGGCCGTGCTGGGCACATAAACTTCAGGAGCTCTAGTAAGCTCGGTCTGTTCACACTGAGGAAGCCTGCAGTTGGCTCAGTCGCCACACGGACGACTGATGGGTGAAGGCAATTGTTGGACCTCTTGCGGTCTTCGAAATGCTTGTTGTATCTTGTAGGAGGCTTCAGCGGTTGAGACGAACTTCGCCGCACTAGACAATCTCCGGCTAACTAGACGGAGCGCTGGCAGTAGCGATCTGAAGAGTGGAGAGCACGGCGGCGCACTTGGAACGGCGGGCGTACTAAGGAATTCACGCAAGGAGGAATATGAGCACGATGGGACGCGCGCATGTTGGAGGGGAAGCGCGCACATTGGAGGAGAGGAGCGCGCACAAGGAGGAACGGGCGCACGAAGGGGCATGCGCGCGTTGGAGGGGAGTGCGTAAGGGGCAGCGAGCACAAGGAGGAACATGAGCAAGAAGGGGCGTGCACACATTGGAGGAGGGGTGTGCGCAAGGAGGAATGGGCGCACGAAAGGGTGTGCGCACATTGGAGGAGGGGCGCGCGCAAGGAGGAACGAATGCATGAAGGGGCGTACGCACATTGGTGGAGGGGCGCGCGCAAGGAGGAACATGCGCACAAAGGGGTGTGCGTACGTTGGAGGAGAGGGGCGCACAAGGATGAGAGAAAAATCCGAAGGAAGAGTGAGAAAATCCAATTAAGATTTTCCTGGAGGAAAAGAGAATCCCCAAAATGAAGGAGAATGAAGGTTTATTTATAGATTTCGATATGGGCAAGCCGGTAATTTCCCTCGATAATTACCGGACGAACGAATATGACTGCTCCGTTCAGAGCACACAAATCACCAACTTTACGCAAATATTGAGACCGCCCCCGGGCAGTTTTGAGTCTACCGGAAAACCAACCGCTCCTCCCGCGAGGGGAGGAGCGGCCGACGACACGAGGCCGGCGGCCGGGGAAGAGGGCCTCCGGCCAGGGAACAGCCCAACCTGGGCCACAAGGCCGCCAGATCTGGGCGGCCTTGCCTCCAGGCAGGCAGGGTGCCAGAATATGGGTGGGCGACCAAGGGGCTGCCCACCCTAACTGGCAGAGAGGCCGCCCAAAAAGTGCGCCCAGATGGCCGCCTGATCTGGGTTGCCTTGCCCCCAGACGGGACATCAGAATGGGGGCGGGCGTCCAAGGGGCCGCCCACCCTAATCGACAGAGAGGCCTCCCAAAAAGAGCGGCCAGAAGGCTTGCAATATCTAGTTCACTAATAACATCCTATTTTATTTTCCGTGTAACATATCCCCATCCAAAATCTAGTTCAAGCTCAGCTTGTGCGTGTGAGAGACATGTAAATAGAACTCAACGACGCGGGGCAACCATGAAAATGTAAATCAATTCAAATTTATGTAAAATTACATCGCAACATTTTATTGTCTTTTTGACGTTCCACATCTGAAAACCTCAAAAAAATCAACAAAGGAAGCACCTACCCAACCTGCTTGCCTACACAAACACAAACAGCTGCAAGTACACAAATAAAACAACATAAACAATTTTTAGCTCAACTTGAAAAGCAACCGCTAAAATATTATTACACAAATACGTATACTACGCGCTTTCACTCAAATCCTCAATATTAGGCGTGCAAAAAGCCCAATGGGTCCAGGCCAGGCTCGGGGCCCCCGGGCTCGGGCTTTTTGTTGTCAGACTCAGGTCGGGCCCTGCTCAAATCGGGCCCAGACCTAGCTATAATATAGAGGCCTACCTGAGCCCACCACACAGAGGCGGACCCAGCAAGATTTTCCAGTGGGGGCGTTCAATAATATAAAAACATAAAATGTTGATACATACATATAATAAAAATGACAACAAATTAGGACATTTTGAATTAACAGAATTAAAATACTTACTTGCTTACAATACTCCTCTTCGATGTTTCATGTTCTGAAAACATTTCATAATATCTTTGTTGTCGATAGTAGAAAAGATATCTTTTTCTATATAGATTACCAGACAAGCATTTATCCAATCATCTCCCATCCGACTGCGTAATGATGTTTTGATAATCTTCATCGCTGAGAAATCTCTCTCTACACTTGCAGTTGCAACTGGTAATAGTAGTGCTAACTTCACGAGCAAATATAATAATGGGTATAGAACATCTTTTTTTAATTGTACTAACTTTTGAGCAGATACCATCTGTACAACCCCGTATTCGCAGAGTAGGGTCCATTCGACAGGCGTTGGGCCAGTTTTATGTTTTTAAGCTTTTTAGAGATTTTGGACTCTTGGTGGCCAATTTTGGCTTGGCCTTGGAAATATACTAGTAGGGGAGAAAAAATCTACACCCCCCCGGGGCTTGCTATGAGCGAGGTAGAAGCGGTACTCCGGGCGGAGGCCAAGGCCTCACCCCCTACACCCCAGCCCTCTTGGGCGAGCTCGCCCGGCGGCCTGGAGCTCGCCCGGGCGCCCAGCCCTCTTGGGCGAGCTCGGCCGGCGGCCTGGAGCTCGCCCGGGCGCCCAGCCCTCTTGGGCGAGCTCGGCCGGCGGCCTGGAGCTCGCCCGGGCGCCCAGCCCTCTTGGGCGAGCTCGACCGACGGCCTGGAGCTCGCCCGGGCGCCCAACCCCTTGGGCGAGCTCGGCCGGCGGCCTGGAGCTCGCCCGGGCGCCCTGCCCCTTGGGCGAGCTCTATCGGCGGCCTGGAGCTCGCCCGGGCGCCCAGCCCTTGGGCGAGCTCGCTTCGGATGTCCGAAGTGGGGTAAGAGGGAGGAGCATGGTTCAGCCTCCACCTCCCCCCCCCTTTGGACCTCCTGTTGCCATGTTTTTTCCCTAAGGGCATTTTGGACTTTTCAAACTCAGGACTTGGAAAAACTATAAATAGACCCCCTTGGGTACCTTTGGAGTGGCATTGGCTTTTGGCTTCCTCCTCCCTAGTTCTCTTCTTGGTAGAGTTGAGAGAACTCTCCAAGGTACCCATCTCTGCCATTGGTAAGGGAGGGGAAGTGTTCTTGTGACCTTCCGGGTGTGTGGTGGGACCTCCGCGCTAGAGCCGAGGGTCTGTTCCTAGTTTCCCAAGTCTTTGGTCCGTGACGTTCCCCCGAGTATAGTAGGTGTGAGGTTACCCCTTCCCCAAGGGTCGAACTCCACAGAGACCAAGTTTTTGGTTTCAACATTTTGGTGCGGTGAGCGTGGAGAGTGACCAGCACAGAAGAGCTCGGGAGAGTGTCATGGCTGGAGATCAGGGAGGTAATAATGACTTCGGCGAGCTCCCCAACCCCGGACCCTTCGTAGAAAGGGAGGAGTTCATGGCATCCATCCAAGGCATCATGGGTATGTTACGAAGTTTGTCTCCTCGGGGTGGCAGCTCCACTCCAACCCCTCAGGAGCTAGCTCCCCCTCTCGGCGAGCTGCCCCCAGGGATCTAAGCGAGATCACCCCAACAGGGGGAGAAGGAAGTGCCCCAGGTAGGCGACCTGGGAGGATGAGGATGGGAGAGGGGGTCGAGCGAGACCTCCTCGGCCGGGAGTTGTTCCCCAGCCCGGCGAGTGCTAGCCCTCCAGGCGAGCAGGTCGCGCGAGTAGAGGTCGCGAGAGCACCCCTTAGGGGGTCACCCTTTAGTGAGTTGATCATCTCAGCTCCCGTTCCCGAGGGGTTCAGAGAGCCAGACATGGCTTACTACACCGGGAAGGACGACCCAGTCCAGCACCTACAGTGGTTCGAGAATGCCGTCTCCATCAGGCCGATGACGGATGCCTTCAAGTGTCGCCTCTTTGCGATCACGTTGAAGGAGAAGGCAAGGGACTGGTTTCATCAACGCCCCCCGAGGTCGATCTATGGGTTCGAGGACCTGAGTCGAAGCTTCCAGCTCCGCTTCTCCACCTCCAAGAAGAGGAAGAAGAGTCCCGAGTCCATCTTTCTGATAAGACAGAGGGCCGAGGAGTCGCTGGCCCACTACATTGACAGGTTCCAAGAGGAGATCCTGGATATCCAGGAGATGTCGGGGTATGCTCTCCAGATGGCCTTCACTGTTGGACTGAAGGAGGGCTTCTTCAAGATGAGCTTGACCCGGAAGACCCCCCTTTCCTTCGAGGAGCTGATGGAAAGGGCGGCAGAGGAGATAGCCATGGAGGCAGCCAACCCGGCCTTCGTGAAGAAGTTGGCAAAGTTGACAGAGGTGGAGTCAAAAGAGCAAGGTGGCTCAAGGCATCAGGAAGGAAGAAGGAGAGAGGAGCAGAGAGCCCAGGGGTTCCAAGGACGGGAGGGTCCGGAGCTAGGTTGGAGGCAGCAGGGAGGACCTGCCCAGGGTCCAGGAAGAGCTCTCATCCAGGGTGGGGGGGACTTTCAGGGAGGCCAAGGAAGATACAACTTCCAAAGGCAAGCCCCTAGGCAGCTCCTACCCCCGCCGCAGCAAGCGATGGCGATCGGTCGAAGGGAATGGAGAAACCGCACGGGAAGAGGAAGGGTCAGAGTAGAGTTACCCTACTGTGAGTTCCACCAGGAAGAGGGCCATGCAACAACTACTTGCCCCGAGTTCCAGGAGTTGAGAAGGACAAGAGCTCCGGCACCACAGCCTCCACAACCGCAAGATCCGGTACGGATTGAAGAAGTCCAACCCGAGACAGCAGGGGAGAGGTGTGAAGACAGGGTTGATGTGGGCACCCGGGGAGGGATCCTTTGATGCACGAGGAAAGAGGGAGGTACACAAAGTAGATCATCTCTTGTAATGAACTTTGTTTGCATTGTATCACCTATGATTAATGAAAAGGACCGTCGTAAAACATTTGTGACCAAGTCTTTTAGCTGTGGGATGATTCCGCTGTCAGGCTCTCACTAGCTGGCAGGGCAGGTTGATCTCTCGTGGAGGCTAAGTCTTTTAGCTCCGGGATGATTCCGCTGTCAGGCTCTCACTAGCTGGCAGGGCAGGTTGATCTCTCGTGGAGGCTAAGTCTTTTAGCTCCGGGATAATTCCGCTGACGAGGCTCCCACTAGCTGGCAGGGCAGGTTGATCTCTCGTGGAGGCTAAGTCTTTTAGCTTCGGGATGATTCCGCTGACCAGGCTCCCACTAGCGTGCAGGGCAGGTTGATCTCTCGTGGAGGCTAAGTCTTTTAGCTCCGGGATGATTCCGCTGTCAGGCTCTCACTAGCTGGCAGGGCAGGTTGATCTCTCGTGGAGGCTAAGTCTTTTAGCTCCGGGATGATTCCGCTGTCAGGCTCTCACTAGCTGGCAGGGCAGGTTGATCTCTCGTGGATGCTAAGTCTTTTAGCTCCGGGATGATTCCGCTGAACAGGCTCCCACTAGCTGACAGGGCAGGTTGATCTCTCGTGGAGGCTAAGTCTTTTAGCTCCGGGATGATTCCGCTGTCAGGCTCTCACTAGCTGGCAGGGCAGGTTGATCTCTCGTGGAGGCTAAGTCTTTTAGCTCCGGGATGATTTCGCTGACCAGGCTCCCACTAGTTGGCAGGGTAGGTTGATCTCTCGTGGAGGCTAAGTCTTTTAGCTCCGGCATGATTCCGCTGACCAGGCTTCCACTAGCTGGCAGGGCAGGTTGATCTCTCATGGAGGCTAAGTCTTTTAGCTCCGGGATGATTCCGCTGTCAGGCTCGCACTAGCTGGCAGGGCAGGTTGATCTCTCGTGGAGGCTAAGTCATTTAGCTCCGGGATGATTCCGCTGACCAGGCTCCCACTAGCTGGCAGGGCAGGTTGATCTCTCGTGGAGGCTAAGTCTTTTAGCTCCGAAATGATTCTGATGACCAGGCTCCCACTAACTGGCATGGCAGGTTGATCTCTCGTGGAGGCTAAGTCTTTTAGCTCCGGGATGATTCCGCTGTCAGGCTCTCACTAGCTGGCAGGGCAGGTTGATCTCTCGTGGAGGCTAAGTCTTTTAGCTCCGGGATGATTCCGCTGTCAGGCTCTCACTAGCTGACAGGGCAGGTTGATCTCTCGCGGAGGCTAAGTCTTTTAGCTCCGGGATGATTCCGCTGACCAGGCTCCCACTAGCTGGCAGGGCAGGTTGATCTCTCGTGGAGGCTAAGTCTTTTAGCTCCGGGATGATTCCGCTGTCAGGCTCTCACTAGCTGGCAGGGCAGGTTGATCTCTCGTAGAGGCTAAGTCTTTTAGCTCCGGGATGATTCCGCTGACCAGGCTCCCACTAGCTGACAGGGCAAGTTGATCTCTCGTGGAGGCTAAGTCTTTTAGCTCCGGGATGATTCCGCTGACCAGACTCCCACTAGCTGGCAGGGCAGGTTGATCTCTCGTGGAGGCTAAGTCTTTTAGCTCCGAAATGATTCCGCTGACCAGGCTCCCACTAGCTGGCAGGGCAGGTTGATCTCTCGTGGAGGCTAAGCCTTTTAGCTTCGGGATGATTCCGCTGTCAGGCTCTCACTAGCTGGCAGGGCAGGTTGATCTCTCGTGGAGGCTAAGTCTTTTAGCTCCGGGATGATTCCGCTGTCAGGCTCTCACTAGCTGGCAGGGCAGGTTGATCTCTCGTGGAGGCTAAGTCTTTTAGCTCCGGGATGATTCCGCTGTCAGGCTCTCACTAGCTGACAGGGCAGGTTGATCTCTCGTAGAGGCTAAGTCTTTTAGCTCCGGGATGATTCCGCTGACCAGGCTCCCACTAGCTGGCAGGGCAGGTTGATCTCTCGTGGAGGCTAAGTCTTTTAGCTCCGGGATGATTCCGCTGTCAGGCTCTCACTAGCTGGCAGGGCAGGTTGATCTCTTGTGGAAGCTAAGTCTTTTAGCTCCGGGATGATTCCGCTGACCAAGCTCCCACTAGCTGGTAGAGCAGGTTGATCTCTCGAGGAGCCTAAGTCCTTTTAGCTCCGGGATGATTCTGCTGACCAGGCTCTCACTAGCTGACAGGGCAGGTTGATCTCTCGTGGAGGCTAAGTCTTTTAGCTCCGGGATGATTCCGCTGACCAGGCTCTCACTAGCTGGCAGGGCAGGTTGATCTCTCGTGGAGGCTAAGTCTTTTAGCTCCGGGATGATTCCGCTGACCAGGCTTCCACTAGCTGGCAGGGCAGGTTGATCTCTCGTGGAGGCTAAGTCTTTTAGCTTCGGGATGATTCCGCTGTCAGGCTCGCACTAGCTGGCAGGGCAGGTTGATCTCTCGTGGAGGCTAAGTCTCTTAGCTCCGGAATGATTCCGCTGACCAGGCTCCCACTAGCTGGCAGGGCAGGTTGATCTCTCGTGGAGGCTAAGTCTTTTAGCTCCGAAATGATTCTGCTGACCAGACTCCCACTAACTGGCAGGGCAGGTTGATCTCTCGTGGAGGCTAAGTCTTTTAGCTCCGGGATGATTCCGCTGTCAGGCTCTCACTAGCTGGCAGGGCAGGTTGATCTCTCGTGGTGGCTAAGTCTTTTAGCTCCGGGATGATTCCGCTGTCAGGCTCTCACTAGCTGGCAGGGCAGGTTGATCTCTCATGGAGGCTAAGTCTTTTAGCTCCGGGATGATTCCGCTGACCAGGCTCCCACTAGCTGGCAGGGCAGGTTGATCTCTCGTGGAGGCTAAGTCTTTTAGCTCCGGGATGATTCCGCTGTCAGGCTCTCACTAGCTGGCAGGGCAGGTTGATCTCTCGTGGAGGCTAAGTCTTTTAGCTCCGGGATGATTCCGCTGACTAGGCTCCCACTAGCTGGCAGGGCAGGTTGATCTCTCGAGGAGCCTAAGTCCTTTTAGCTCCGGGATGATTCCGCTGACCAGGCTCCCACTAGCTGGCAGGGCAGGTTGATCTCTCGTGGAGGCTAAGTCTTTTAGCTCCGGGATGATTCCGCTGACCAGGCTCTCACTAGCTGGCAGGGCAAGTTGATCTCTCGTGGAGGCTAAGTCTTTTAGCTCCGGGATGATTCCGCTGACCAGGCTCCCACTAGCTGGCAGGGCAGGTTGATCTCTCGTGGAGGCTAAGTCTTTTAGCTCCGGGGGTATTCCGCTGTCAGGCTCTCACTAGCTGGCAGGGCAGGTTGATCTCTCGTGGAGGCTAAGTCTTTTAGCTCTGGGATGATTCCGTTGTCAGGCTCTCACTAGCTGGCAGGGCAGGTTGATATCTCGTGGAGGCTAAGTCTTTTAGCTCCGGGATGATTCCGCTGACCAGGCTCCCACTAGCTGGCAGGGTAGGTTGATCTCTCGTGGAAGCTAAGTTTTTCAGCTCCGGGATGATTCCGCTGACCAGGCTCTCACTAGCTGGTAGGGCAGGTTGACCCCTCGGGAGGCTAAGTGTTTTCACCTCGAGGCCGTCACGTCGCCCAGGCTCCCATCAGCTGGTATGACAGGTTGACCCCTCGGAGAGACCGAGTATTTTCGGCCCCATGAAGGCCACTCAGCGAATACGTTTGGTTGGATGTTTCTTTCCGAGCTTGTGCCAACCTCGAAAAGAGCGGGGATTATGTACAACCCCGTATTCGCAGAGTAGGGTCCATTCGGCAGGCGCTAGGCCAGTTTTATGTTTTTAAGCTTTTTAGAGATTTTGGACTCTTGGTGGCCAATTTTGGCTTGGCCTTGGAAATATACTAGTAGGGGGAGAAAAAATTTACACCCCCCCGGGCTTGCTATGAGCGAGGTAGAAGCGGTACTCCGGGCGGAGGCCAAGGCCTCACCCCCCTGCACCCCAGCCCTCTTGGGCGAGCTCGGTCGGCGGCCTGGAGCTCGCCCAGGCGCACAGCCCTCTTGGGCGAGCTCGGCCGGCGGCCTGGAGCTCGCCCGGGAGCCCAGCCCTCTTGGGCGAGCTCGGCCGGCGGCCTGGAGCTTGCCCGGGCGCCCAGCCCTCTTGGGCGAGCTCGGCCGGCGGCCTGGAGCTAGCCCGGGCGCCCAGCCCTCTTGGGCGAGCTCGGCCGGCGGCCTGGAGCTCGCCCGGGCGCCCAGCCCTCTTGGGCGAGCTCGGCCGACAGCCTGGAGCTCGCCCGGGCGCCCAGCCCTCTTGGGCGAGCTCGGCCGACAGCCTGGAGCTCGCCCGGGTGCCCAACCCTCTTGGGCGAGCTCGGTCGGCGGCCTGGAGCTCGCCCGGGCGCCCAGCCCCTTAGGCGAGCTCGCCGGCGGCCTGGAGCTCGCCCGGGCGCCCTGCCCCTTGGGCGAGCTCTGTCGGCGGCCTGGAGCTCGCCCGGGCGCCCAGCCCTTGGGCGAGCTCTCTTCGGATGTCCGAAGTGGGATAAGAGGGAGGAGCATGGTTCAGCCTCCACCTCCCCCCCCCCCCCTTGGACCTCCTGTTGCCATGTTTTTTCCCTAAGGGCATTTTGGACTTTTCAAACTCAGGACTTGGAAAAACTATAAATAGACCACCTTGGGTACCTTTGGAGTGGCATTGGCTTTTGGCTTCCTCCTCCCTAGTTCTCTTCTTGGTAGTGTTGGGTACATTGGAAAATGTGTACCTGATTTGAAGAAGCCTAACTTAGCTTTATGATATACATCAAGGTGTATTTGATGTTATTTTGAGTTGACATGTGCAGATTAAGAAAGTACTAAAAGTATAGGAAATTATTCTAAGTCCATGTGTCGACACCAGAAAAAGCTATGTCGACACTTCAGAAGAATTGTGTCGACACTTGAAGAAGACTGTGTCGACACAGAGAAAAATAGTCGACCACATTTATGTCGACACTGGGAAGCAGTGTCGACTCACAGAAGTATAGTCGATCTCAACTATGTTGACACTGGGAAGCAGTGTCGACTTACAGAAGTAGAGTCGACAACAGCTGTATCAACACTGGGAAGCTGTGTCGACACATTGAGGTAGAGTCGACACATATTGGCAGAGTCGACGATAGTAGTGTCGACACCAGAAGACAGAGTCGACACATATTGGCAGAGTCGACAAAAGCTGTGTCGACACCTGAAGGCAGTATCGACACATACTATGTTCTGAATCTATAACAACTGTGTCGACACACTGCAAGTCTAGACCAAGTCATTTCCTGAAGAATGATGAAGTGCTTGAGTCGACACAAATTCTCAGTGTCGACTCATTCTCAAGATGAAGTTCTAAAGAAGCTGAGTCGACTTAAAGGCAAACCAGTCGACATCTTCAAAGGCTGTGTCGACACCTAAGTTACTTGTGTCGACACATATAGACAGTTGGTCTCGACACTTTCTGACAGTCAGTCTCGACACTTTGCTGTCCAAGACAAAGGCACAGGATCTGTTTGAAGATTTGACAGCTGTGGGTTGTAACAGGTTAACTGAAGCTGTCAGACTCTTCAGAAGACAGTTAGAAACCGGATCTGCCGGTTACCATGAAGAAGGTCTATAAATAGACAGATTCAGAAGGCGATAACAAGGATTTGATTTTGAGAGCAACAAACATACAAACTGATTGAAGAATCAAATCAAGAAAGTGCAAGGCTCGGAAGAAGATCTTCATCAGAAGATCTAAGAAGACGATCTCAGGATCTGTCTAAGAAGAGTTCTATCAAGAATTCAGAAATATCATCAAAGGTGTTGGATAGAGAGGGATCCAGACACTTGAAGAAGAAGAAGGAAGCCGTCACTGGTTTCTCAAGAAACTGTTTGGGAAATCAACTCAGCTAAGTTCAGATTCAAGAAGCTTTGAAGAAAGCTCAGATTCAGTTGATTTCATTCATTAGCTGATCAAGAACTGTCTTGTCCTTTTCTCTCTCATCAAGGGCAAGAGAATACAAACACTTTTCAAATTTTTGTAGGGTCTATCAATATAGATCTGAGTTGTAAGCCTATGTTATAAAGGCTGAGTGTAGGAGAGTTGATCTCTGAGTGGTAGGGCTGTTGCCTGAGTGTAGGAGAAAGTTTTTCTCTGAGTTGTAGGCCTTGTGTCAAGGCTGAGGTAGGGCTGTTGAGCCTGAGGTGTAGGAACCATTCTGGGTTCTGAGTTGTAGGAACCTTTCCAGGTTCTGAGCTGTAGGATCTGCTGATCTGAGTTAAAGAGGAAGTTTGGCCGAATCTAGCACACTGCTAGATAGGTGAAGGGGGAAAGTGGATGTACCCAGACCTTGGAGAACCACTATAAAACTGTGTGCAATCTGTATTTTATGAATTTCTGTGATTGCTGTGCTGTGTGATTTAATTCAGTTATTATATTCTGCCTAAAAGTGAGAACAAGCTTTAGAACATATTCACCCCCCCCCCCCCTCTAGGTGTTTAGGTAGTCTTGAAAGTAAAACTATCAAGTGGTATCAGAGGGAGGTTACTCAAATAAGGACTTAACAGACTGAGTAAGATCCCTAAGGCAGAATCAAGATTCAAGAAAATGGGTTCTGGAGAGAATCACAAGGAGTTAGGTTCAATGAAATTACCAGTCTGTAGAAAAGAAATCTTTGGAATTTGGAAAGAAAGGGTGAGATTGTTCATGGAGGCTTCTGACCCAAGGATATACATTACAGTACAGGAAGGCCCCTTCATTCCAATGAAGGTATCAGTTCTTGATGCAAATATCCAAACTCCAAAGAGTTATTCAGAAATGACAAAGGATGAAATCATTTTGGCAATCATGGATAAAAGAGCACAGAACATTATTGTAAGTGTCATAGATGATTCTACATTCCAAAATTTGATTCACCGCAAAACCTCCAAAGAAATGTGGGACACCTTGATTGTCTACATGGAGGGTTCTGAAGAAGTAAGACAGGATAGGAAGTCTATGCTCAACCAAGAGTATGAAAGTTTCAGACAAGGAAAATCTGATAGCATAACTGAATGCTATAAGAAATTCTACAGAATAGTGAATGAATTAATGTCCTATGGAAGAGTCTTCAGTACCTATGAACTGAATGATAAATTCTTAAGATCCTTAACAAAGGATTGGGACACCAAGATTTGTGCCATAAGAGAAGTGGCTAAACTAGCAGAAATTTCTCCTCCAACCTTGTTTGGAAAGTTGCTATCTTATGAAATGCAACTAATTGTGAGGAAGGAGGAAGAAAAGAATTCAAAAGGTGAGCATAGAGAAAAATTTGTGGCCTTCAAGGCTGAAGCCAATAGAAAGAATAGGAGGATATTTTCATCTTCTCCTAAGGAAGTTGCAGAAGTTAATTCTGAAAATTCAGACAGTCAGAGTTCAGAGAGGAGTGATTCAGATGCAGACTTTGCTGCATTCACAAGGCAATTCCAGAGGTTCTTGAAGAAGAAGTAGTGGAAGTCTAGGCCCTCCACATCACAGCAAGTTGATGACTATTATCAGAAGAATAAGTCATCAAGGAAGGAAAGGAACAGAACTAAGCCCAGCAAAGCCACTACATCAAAGATTGTCTGCTATTGTTACAATAAGCCTGGACATGTAGTGGCTGATTGTCCTGATAAGAGGAAGGAGTCATCAGACAAGAAGAAGACTCATCTAAAGGGCAAGAAGGAGAAATCCTTTGTTGCAAAGAAGGAAAAGAGCCTAACAGATCAATCAACTTCAGAGTCAGAATCTGAAGCTGAAGCATATATTGGACTATATGCTGCTACTGAAGAAGAAGAGTTCATGCAATTGCTAGACTCCATCTATGAACAAGAGGATCATTAGTGCATGGGACTGATGACTGGATCAGAAGAAGACATGTGCCAGAATCAGTCTGGTCCTAGTAAGGTACATTGTCCTTCTATAAATTCAGTTTGTAGTACTAGTGCAGAATAAGCTACATCTGCATCAAGTGATGTAGATGGATCTGAATCTGAAGGTGATGTCTATCAGTTGATAGATAAGTATGGGGACTTATTGCAGGCTTTTAAGAAAAGCAAGAACCTAGTCAAAATTCAGGCTCAGGAAATTGTTGATCTTAAGGTTGCTGCAACTGAGTTGGAGAAAGTAATAGATCAAAAGTTGAATGAGATTGCCAAACTGAAAAATATAACTATTATTCAGATGGGCACAATCAGATATACTAATGATCAAGTTAAGAGTCTGGAGGCCAGATTAAGAATAGAAAAAGATTTAGTGGCTAGTTACTCAAAGCCAAAATCTGTCTTATCCTTGATAGATGAGTTTGTGGCTCAAAAGGGTAAGGCAGGATTAGGGTTCAAAGGTGTAACACCCCGAAACTCAAAAGAGGGACGGGTGATGTTTTAAGCCCAGTTTGGATTTTCTGGAGCAGGTGTCACGGGCGTGACACGGCCGTGTCACGGGCGTGACACGGGCGTGACACAGGCGTGTTTGGCCGGGTCGTGCGGTCGACGCTTTGGCGGTCGACGCTGGTCGAGTTGTAGAACACGGCCTAGGACACGGGCGTGTCCCAGGCCGTGTCACTCCAGGG
The DNA here is from genome assembly GCA_039513925.1 of Platanthera zijinensis. NCBI lineage: Eukaryota > Viridiplantae > Streptophyta > Magnoliopsida > Asparagales > Orchidaceae > Platanthera > Platanthera zijinensis. The sequence continues at coordinate 232,948,144 of CM077080.1, forward strand.
AATCTGTAAGTGTGGTACACGGGCCGTGACACGGGCACAAACACGGACGTGTCAAATTTGATACGGGCATGTCTGATGCCGTGTCACAAGGCCGTGTACCTCTCTGACTGCGAATTATTGGTCGATTGCACACGGGGGGCGTGACACGGGTCTCGACACGGGCGTGTCGCAGGTGACACGGGCGTGTCGGAGGCCGTGTCAAAGGCCGTGTGTTGGTTTTTCGACTCGATCGAGACGGCGAATGGGTGACACGGCCAGGCACACGGCCGTGTTGCAACCCGTGTTCGGCCCAGATTTTATGATTTCAGATCTAATCTTGGCCGTTCGTTTCCTTGACTTTGGATCTGACGGTGGGGGCTGCTCCTGGGTGGTTTTATCCGGGATTTAGGGTTGGGAATCCTCATTTCCCTTAGCCATTCTCTCTCTAAGAGTTTAGAGAGAAGGGAGAGCAAGGAGGAAGGAGGAGTCCAAGATCCGGCCGCCGGAGGAGCTTCGGAGCTCCGAATCGCGATCCGAGTCCAGATCCGCGGAGGTGACGCCGTTGCGGTGCTTTCCAACTGCATAATTTTCGATGGCGCCGCAGAAGAACGCAAGGGTAACGATTTCTCATCCTTGGGCATGTGAAGCCCTTTTTCCCTTTACATAGGAAGCCCTCTCTCGCGAGTGAGCGAAGAGTTGGAGCATTCCTTGGGGTAGATATGTAAAGTCCCTCTTGTGTAGAGTCCGTATGCGAAAACGGACATAGGCATTGTGTGTGATGCCTATCCGGACAAGTAGAGCCGGATCGGTGATGTTGCATTGCATATGAACCGGGGAAGACTCCGGGTGTTTGGGCGTTTTTCGGGTTTTCTACGTGGTAGATTGCATCAGGAAGCCTTGGAGATTAACTACAAGGTGCACCCGGAAAACTGGGCAAAAGCGAGTTTTGCCAACACGGTGGCCGGGGAGTAACCGTGAACATAACCGGGTTATGTGATTATTATGGTGGAAACGGGACTCGGTGAGTCTTGACCTGCGCATATGGCTTAAATTGCTGTTGCGGTGTGAGCACGGGTCAGGCGGAACCGTACCCGGTCTATGTCGTTCGGTAGGACCGTTGGCATGGATGAGGGTCTTCGGCGGTCTATGGCTTAAATTGCCGTGACCAAGGCCAGGAAGGCAAAATGCTCATATGGTTGGCCGTCCAAGAGGCGGTGGTGGAACGGGAACGTCTATGGCTTGAATTGACGTGACGTTAGCCGGTTCGCCGTGAATGTGCCCTGTGTGCACGAGGTGTGTGGCCGTGCGAGCCTACGCCTGTGATGATGTGTGTTCACACTAATATATTGCCTATACTAATAAAGTGCAGGGAAAGAGCATCGCCGCCCCGATTTTTGGGGGCGGGATCGTTATAATTTGGTCAGCATAGCTGACCGTTGCTTTTGTTTGCCACCGGGCGGTGGTTTGTGCTTGCAGGTGCTGCGGAGCCGAGCGGAAAATAGCGGGCTAAAGCCCATGTTGCGGTGCTGGCCCTCGAAGGCCTAACCCCTTTTATGCTTTCCGTTTATTTCATGTATGACCGGCCTGCGAGCCGAAGTATGTAAGACATATTTTTGTTAAGCAAACCTTGTAAGGCCATAAGGCCGGTACTTTTGTATTTTTCATTCCTATTGTTACTTCTGTAGTGGACATTCTTGCTTGGCAGGGTTCTTGAATTTGTGCAACTTAATAATTTGCTTCCGCTAGAATGACTCTGTGTAGGGCGTTGGTGATTGGTTGTATGGTTTCAATGCGTAACCAACCGGTCTGTCCGTAGTATATGGCGTCGGGCCCCGGCAGGACCTACTGCTATATGCTATACGACGGATAGGGTGTTACAAATTGGTATCAGACTACTGGTTTCGGTCAAACTTAAATGAATTCATGGACGAATTCACTTTAAGGGGTGGTGAGCACATGTGTGCGTCATCGTTATAACAGAAAAGAACCCATGAATGTCCACTTAGGAATGAAAATTCACATGTTTGAGGAACCTGCGTGTTCCTATAATTGCTGTTTGCAGTAATTTTGGTCGCTTATCGGTGTTTTGCACGATTATAGGTGACCAGGAGTGGTGCTGGGCCGTCAGAACGGCCAGGTTCTGAGGCAAGCAGTGCGCCAAGTGAAGCGCCTTCAATACCTCCGTCTGCCGAGACCATTAGATTGGTGGCAGAAGCTGTCTTTGCTATGATTAATGCGCAACCTGCAAGACAGGTGCAGCAGCCTGCTCCTGCGGGGGAGCAAGTGCCGCTCCAAGCGGCGGAGCCTAGAAGGGTTGAGCAGGTGGCGGTGGAGCCGGAGTTACCTCGGAGAGCAACTGAAAGACAGTTGAAGCATGTGATGGGCTTCCACCCACCGGTGTTCTCGGGAACGGGAACCCCGACCCAGGCTGAGGATTGGCTCTCAAGAGTCAATAGGGTGATGACAGCTACTGAAACGGAAGAGTGGCAGAAGACCACAATAGCGACGTTCTTGTTGGATGGGGACGCAAGGTTATGGTGGGAAGGCCTAGAGCTACACCAGTTGAGGGGAAGGCCGTTGGCCGAAGTTCCTATGGCGGAGTTTTCGAGACTGTTCATGGCTCGATACCTCCCCTCAGCGCAGAGGATCGCTTTGGAGAACGAGTTCCAAAGGTTGGTGCAAGAAGATAGCACTGTAGACGAGTACCTCCACGAGTTTACTCGATTGGGGAGATATGCTAGCACCACCTTTGCCGACGAGGAGCGAAAGACTAACCGCTTCTACGAAGGGTTAAGAGGTGAGCTGAGGTTGCTACTGTCAGGGCCCATGGCGCAGGGTTTCCTAACCTTGGTCAACTCGGCCCGGTCCTTGGAGAAGGACATGAAGAATGTGCAAGCTAAGAAGGATTCTGGCGGGAAGAAATCGGAGTTCAAAGCGCCGACTACGTCGAAGTCGGGCTATCGAAAATTCTTCAAGAAGGCTAGGACGTCAGGTCCAGCTTCTTCTACGGGTGCCTCGGGGGCAACTACTAATCGAACCCCGGGCGCTTGTTTCACGTGTGGAAAGACGGGGCACTTTGCCTGCGATTGCTGGAGCGGACGCCCAAAGTCCGAGAAAAAGCAAGGAGCTACTTACGAAGAGAAGGGCAAGGCAGTGGAGTCAACCGCGTCCCACTATGCTCCGACTCAGTCTAGAGTCTATAACTTGGGCCAGCAGGAGGCCATCAAACAAGCTGACGTGGTGACAGGTACGAGTTAATTTACAGCAAGTTAACTTCATATACTGTTGTCTATTGCTTGTTAGCCTAATATTATTTGTATAGGCTTTGTTGTGATTAGTGATAGTCCGGCACGGGCACTGTTCGACACGAGAGCTTTACACTCCTTGTCCGAAAATTTCATATCACGCATCGGAGTCCCTTCTTCGATGGCGAAGGACAAGTTGGATGTGCTGCTACCGAATGGGTGCTCGATGCGTGCGGGCAGAGTGTGCGCCGTAAAGGTTCACATTGGGAGCCAAGAGTTCGACTTGCTAGCGTCATTGCTGCCGCTAGTAGAGTTCGACGTGATCTTTGGGATGGATTGGCTTTCGGAGCAGAAAGCTTGGATTGACTGCGACCGGAAGGAGGTCAAGCTGGGTGTTGGGCGGGGGACAACATTCGAGGGACTCAAGGGGCTGAGCAAGACGCTGATGTCTGCTCTTCAGGTGGTAAAGGCAGTTCGTGCTGGTGCAGAGCTGTTCTTCGCAATAGTTGGGGTTGTGGAGCCAAAGTCCACATTGGATAGCATCCCGGTTGTTTGTGAATACCCCGATGTGTTCCCGGATAGTCTTCCCGGAGCCCCACCGCAGCGGGAGATTGATTTCACCATCGAGCTCGTACCGGGGGCCAAACCGGTGTCACGTGCTCCGTATAGGTTGGCGCCTAAGGAGATGGCGGAGTTGAAAATTCAGCTAGAGGAGCTGATGGAGCAAGGTTATGTGCGTCCAAGCTCGTCGTCTTGGAGCGCACCGGTCCTCTTCGTTAAGAAGAAGGATGGTAGTATGCGGTTGTGCATCGACTACAGGGAGTTGAACAAGCTGACGGAAAAGAACAAGTACCCGATCCCGAGGATTGATGATCTCTTTGATCAGTTAGTCGGATCGTCGGTATATTCTAAGTTGGACTTGAAGTCGGGGTACTATCAGTTGAGGGTAAGGGAATGTGATATCCCGAAGACGGCGTTCAGCACAAGATATGGGCATTTCGAGTTCACGTTCATACCGTTTGGACTGACGAATGCGCCATCAGTGTTTATGGACTTGATGAACAGGACATTCCGAGATTTCCTGGATCGCTTTGTGATCGTCTTTATTGATGATATATTGGTGTACTCGCAGTGCGAAGAAGATCACTTCAAGCACTTGCATCTGGTGTTGGAGACTTTGAGGAGGAATGAGCTATATGCAAAATTCTCCAAGTGCGAGTTCTGGCTACCCTCAGTAGCGTTCCTTGGTCACATTGTTAGTGGGGAAGGTATAGCGGTGGATCCGACGAAGATCGTTGCGATACGGGAGTGGCCTGCGTTGTCTTTTGTCGCGGAAGTCCGTAGTTTTCTCGGGCTTGCCGGATATTACAGGCGCTTCGTAGAGAACTTCTCGCGGATAGCGCTATCTCTCACGAAGTTGACAAGGAAAGATCAGAGATTCTTGTGGACGCAGGAGTGCGTGCAAGCGTTTGAGGAGCTGAAGAGAAGGTTAACCACGGCGCCAGTGCTTAGTTCGCCGAGTGGGACCGAGGGCTTTGAGGTGTATAGCGACGCTTCAAGTAGTGGTTTGGGCTGTGTGTTGTTGCAGCATGGAAGTGTGATTGCGTATGGATCGCATCAGCTGAAAGTTCATGAAAGGAACTATCCGGTCCACGACTTGGAGTTGGCGGCCGTGATATTTGCACTTAAGCTGTGGAGGCACTACCTATACGGCATAAGGGTCGATATATACACCGATCACAAGAGCCTAAAATACTTGTTGGATCAAAAGGACCTTAATATGAGGCAGAGGAGGTGGATGGAGTTCCTGGGGGACTACACCTTCAAAATACATTATGTACCCGGGAAGGGCAACGCAGTTGCGAATGCGCTGAGCCGCAGGGCTCCCGCCCAAGCCAACTGGTTGTCGGTGCATGATGAGCGGCTAGTACGGGAGTTGGAGGAGCTTGAGATCTGTTGCGTTGACAAGCAGACGAGCGCCAAAGCAATGTTAAACTGGACAGATGTGCAGTATGACCTGGCTGACCGGGTTCGGCAGGCATTGGAGTTAGATGACTCCATGAAGGAGCTTATGGAGGCCGCTCTGGATGGGTCAAATTCCCAGTTCTCGGTGGAAGATGGTTTATTAAGGAAGGATCATCGGTTGTGCGTCCCAAGTGGGAGTAACCTCCGGACGGAGTTAATGTACGAGGCTCATCATACCAAGTACTCAATCCACCCAGGGAGCACGAAGATGTATCGCGATCTCAAAAAGTTGTTCTGGTGGCCGGGGCTCAAGAAAGATGTGGCGTTGTACGTGGCTAAATGCCAAACGTGCGCCTTGGTGAAGGCGGAGTGCCAAAAGCCGGGAGGATTTCTGAAGTCCTTGCCTATACCGGAGTGGAAATTCGACGACATATCTATGGACTTTGTGCATGGGTTGCCAAGGTCGCAGAAAGGGAACGACGCCATCTGGGTGATCGTAGACCGGCTAACAAAGGTGTCACACTTCATTCCGCATAGGAAGGATAATCCAGTGGAGAAATTGGTAAAGTTGTATGTTGACAATATAGTTAGACTGCATGGTGTGCCTCGCAGCATTGTGAGTGATCGCGGTGGGCGTTTCACGTCCAATGATTGGAGGTTGGTGCAGCAGATGCTGGGGACCAAGTTGAAGTTCAGCACAGCCTTCCATCCACAGACGGATGGGCAGACCGAGAGAGTCAATAGAACGATGGAGGACATGCTCCGCATGTGTGTCCTAGACTTCGGGAAGCATTGGGAGGACCGCCTGTATTTGGTGGAGTTTGCGTACAACAATGGCTACCAAGCGAGTATACAAATGGCACCCTTCGAGGCCTTGTATGGTAGGAAGTGTCGCACGCCGTTATCGTGGCTTGAAACGGGTGAGGCAAGGTTGTACAAGAAGCAGGAGGTGGAGAGCGTGCTACCTCGTTGGTGCGGATCATTCGGGAGCGCTTGTTGATCGCTCAGGACAGGCAGGCGAAGTATTACAATGCCAAGCACCGGAACGTGGAGTTCGCGGTAGGCGATTGGGTATACTTGAAAGTGAAGCCGTTCAAGGGGGTTTCGCGGGTGAGACGCTTGAAGAAGCTGAGCCCAAGATACCTTGGACCCTTTGAGATTCTGGAGCGAGTCGGCGAAGCTGCATACCGTTTGAAGTTATCGGTAGAATTGAGTGGATTACACGATGTGTTCCACATCTCTGTATTGCGGAAGGCGGTGCAAGAGCCTTTGCAGGTGATCGCAGTTGATCAAGTACCGGTGGACGAAGGGTTGACGACTAAAGTCAAGCCCGTTTGTATTGAAGATGCAGAGGTCAAGAAGCTCCGTAACAAGGAGATCCGGATGGTTAAATTCCGGTGGGATAATTGCGGTCGGGAGGAGCTCTCTTGGGAAAGGGAGCAAACCATGCAGGAAGAGTACCCGGAGTTATTCCGCTCAGGTACCATTAAAAGTTTTAAGTTCCTGTGGTTTTCCTTTAGTAAATTTCGTGGGCGAAATTCTTTTAAGGGAGAGAGAGTTGTAACACCCCGAAACTCAAAAGAGGGACGGGTGATGTTTTAAGCCCAGTTTGGATTTTCTGGAGCAGGTGTCACGGGCGTGACACGGCCGTGTCACGGGCGTGTCACGGGCGTGACACAGGCGTGTTTGGCCGGGTCGTGCAGTCGACGCTTTGGCGGTCGACGCTGGTCGAGTTGTAGAACACGGCCTAGGACACGGGCGTGTCCCAGGCCGTGTCACTCCAGGGAATCTGCAAGTGTGGTACACGGGCCGTGACACGGGCACAAACACGGGCGTGTCAAATTTGACACGGGCGTGTCTGATGCCGTGTCACAAGGCCGTGTACCTCTCTGACTGTGAATTGTTGGTCGATTGCACACGGGGGGCGTGACACGGGTCCCGACACGGGCGTGTCACGGGTGACACGGGCGTGTCGGAGGCCGTGTCAAAGGCCGTGTGCTGGTTTTTCGACTCGATCGAGACGGCGAATGGGTGACACGGCCAGGCACACGGCCGTGTTGCAACCCGTGTTCGGCCCAGATTTTATGATTTCAGATCTAATCTTGGTCGTTCGTTTCATTGGCTTTGGATCCGACGGTGGGGGGCTGCTCCTGGGTGGTTTTATCCGGGATTTAGGGTTGGGAATCCTCATTTCCCTTAGCCATTCTCTCTCTAAGAGTTTAGAGAGAAGGGAGAGCAAGGAGGAAGGAGGAGTCCAAGATCCGGCCGCCGGAGGAGCTTCGGAGCTCCGAATCGCGATCCGAGTCCAGATCCGCGGAGGTGACGCCGTTGCGGTGCTTTCCAACCGCATAGTTTTTGATGGCACCGCGGAAGAACGCAAGGGTAACGATTTCTCATTCTTAGGCATGTGAAGCCCTTTTTCCCTTTGCATAGGAAGCCCTCTCTCGCGAGTGAGCGAAGAGTTGGAGCGTTCCTTGGGGTAGATATGTAAAGTCCCTCTTGTGTAGAGTCCGTATGCGAAAATGAACATTGGCATTGTGTGTGAAGCCTATCCGGACAAGTAGAGCCGGATCGGTGATGTTGCATTGCATATGAACCGGGGAAGACTCCGGGTGTTTGGGCGTTTTTCGGGTTTTCTACGTGGTAGATTGCATCAGGGAGTCTTGGAGATTAACTCCAAGGTGCACCCGGAAAATTGGGCAAAAGCGAGTTTTGCCAACACGGTGGCTGGGGAGCCAACGTGAACATAACCGGGTTATGTGATTATTGTGGTGGAAACGGGACTCGGTGAGTCTTGACCTGCGCATATGGCTTAAATTGCCGTTGCGGTGTGAGCACGGGTCAGGCGGAACCGTACCCGGTCTATGTCGTTCGGTAGGACCGTTGGCATGGATGAGGGTCTTCGGCGGTCTATGGCTTAAATTGCCGTGACCAAGGCCAGGAAGGCAAAATGCTCATATGGTTGGCCGTCCAAGGGGCGGTGGTGGAACGGGAACGTCTATGGCTTGAATTGACGTGACGTTAGCCGGTTCGCCGTGAATGTGTCCTGTGTGCACAAGGTGTGTGGCCGTGCGAGCCTACGCCTGTGATGATGTGTGTTCACACTAATATATTGCCTATACTAATAAAGTGCAGGGAAAGAGAATCGCCGCCCCGATTTTTGGGGGAGGGATCGTTATAATTTGGTCAGCATAGCTGACCGTTGCTTTTGTTTGCCACCGGGCGGTGGTTTGTGCTTGCAGGTGCTGCGGAGCCGAGCGGAAAATAGCGGGCTAAAGCCCATGTTACGGTGCTGGCCCTCGAAGGCCTAACCCCTTTTATGCTTTCCGTTTATTTCATGTATGGCCGGCCTGCGAGCCGAAGTATGTAAGACATGTTTTTGTTAAGCAAACCTTGTAAGGCCTTAAGGCCGGTACTTTTGTATTTTTCATTCCTATTGTTACTTCTGTAGTGGACATTCTTGCTTGGCAAGGTTCTTGAATTTGTGCAACTTAATAATTTGCTTCCGCTAGAATGACTCTGTGTAGGGCGTTGGTGATTGGTTGTATGGTCTCAACGCGTAACCAATCGGTCTGTCCGTAGTATATGGCGTCGGGCCCCGGCCGGACCTACTGCTATATGCTATACGACGGATAGGGGTGTTACAAAAGGTAACCCCAGGGCTGCCCTATTCAAGAGAAAAGGCAAAGCTCCTGCCCAGCCACTAAACCTTTCAGTCTTTATTAAGTTTAGAAAGGTGCAAGTGTCTTCTAACCAATATGATCTTGAGAATATTCATGGTCATATTAAGGCTAATGTTCTGATAAATAAGGGTGTAAATGCCAACAGGTCTACCCATGTTCATAAACCTCATGGTTATAAGAAATCTGTGGGTGAAGCTGCAGCAGCACCAGCATTGGACAGAAATTCTTCTGTCAAGGGTGTATCTAGATCTAAATACAATAAGTTTGAATGTTGGTGTTGTGGCAAGAGATGCCATTTTTTCTTTGACTGCTGGCATAACACAAGTGTTAGGAAGAATAGTAGTCTACCAGTTAGAAGAGTTGCTGGTAGTTTTGTTGGTGCTAACCTGAACCAAGGACCCAAGACTTACTTGGGTTCTAAGGGAAAGTAAATCTGTATTGCAAGTGAGTCCAATTTGTCATGCCCCTATATGGTACTTGGACAGTGGATGTTCCAGGCACATGACTGGAACAAAGGGGCTACTAAAGGAGTATACATCTTTCAAAGATGGACCTAAAGTAATTTTTGGTGGATCTGAAAGAGGAGTCATCAAAGGATCAAATGATTCAACAGGTATAAGCCAAAGGATGGACAAGCTTTCCATTGCAGAAACATCAAAGGAAGATGGAGCATTGGAAAATGAAGGCTACTGTCCAGGGGGAGTACAAGACTCTTTAGAAGCTGATGAAAACCAGGAGGTACAGCATAATGAAGGAGCTGGAGATGTTCAACCTGAAGGAAACCTTCCTCCAGCTACAAGACATCTTAAAGATCATCCAGCTAATCAGATTATAGGGGATCCAAGATAGGGAGTGCAGACTAGAAGCAGAAATCTGAGCACAGTTCTGCATTCAAGTTTCCTATCTTAAATAGAGCCTAAGAAATTTGAAGAAGCCATCCAAGACCAACACTGGATTGATGCTATGCAAGAGGAGCTGAATCAATTCAGAAGGTGCAATGTCTGGGAGCTTGTTCCTAAACCAAGAGGCCACAACATCATTGGCACAAAGTGGATCTATAGGAACAAGTTGGATGAGAGTGGAATAATTGTGAAGAACAAAGCTAGGTTGGTTGCTAAAGGATACAGGCAGGAAGAAGGGATTGACTTTGATCAAACCTTTGCCCCAGTAGCAAGGCTGGAGGCAATCAGAATGTTCCTTGCCTATGCAGCATATCAAGACTTCAAAGTGTACCAGATGGATGTGAAATCAGCATTCCTGAATGGAGATTTAAAAGAGGAAGTCTATGTAGAGCAGCCATCAGGTTTTGTAGATCCTCTTAAACCTGATTATGTTTATAGGCTTAGGAAAGCTTTGTATGGGTTAAAGCAAGCCCTAAGGGCTTGGTATGAAACCCTGTCTACTTTCTTTATTGAGAACAAATTCTCAAGAGGGAAAATAGACAAAACTCTATTCCTTAGGGAATCAAAAGGTAAGATTATCTTAGTTCAGATCTATGTAGATGACATAATCTTTGGATCTACTGAGAACAACCTTTGCAAAAAGTTTGCCAAACTTATGCAAAGAAAGTTTGAGATGAGCAGCATGGGGGAACTTAAGTTCTTCTTGGGACTTCAAGTAAGATAGACTGAAGATGGCTTGTTCATATCCCAGTCTAAGTTCACCAAGGAATTAATTAAGAAGTATGGTATGGAGTCATCCTCCACCATGAGAACTCCTATGGGAACAAGTATGCCTATATGCAAAAATGATGCAGGTAAAATTTTGCAGGCTGTAGAGAGGATAGAAAGAGTACTACAGGTACTTGTCAATTCTTGGGAGGAAGACTGATATCATGGAGCAGTAAGAAGCAGACTAGTGTGGCAATATCCACAGCTGAGTCAGAATATGTTGCTGCTAGAAGCTGCTGTGCACAGCTATTGTGGATACAACATCAATTGAAAGATTATGGTATTCAAGTAAGTAGAACACCTTTATTATGTGATTCTAAGAGTGTTATTTCTATTGCTAATAATCCTGTTTCTCATAGTAGAACTAAGCATATAGAAATTAAATACCATTTTCTTAGAGAGCATGTAGAAAGAGAAGACATCTCATTGGAATTTGTTAAAACAGATTATCAAATAGCAGATGTATTTACTAAGCCACTGGATGAAATAAAATTCAATAAATTTAAAATTGAATTAGGCATGCTGACCATTGATTAGTTTATCAACAAATTTTCAAGTGATATCAAGTGGTATTAGTGCTAATGTAAAATAGTGTCGACTCATTTAGTGATAATGTGTTGACTCAGTGGAGTCATGTCGACTAGTCAGAGAAATTGTGTCGACACAGAGGATATGTGTCGACACTTAAGGGTCAAATAGTCGACTCATCCAGAAATATAGTGTCGACTTCACCAGAACATTGATGTCGACACTTGAACAAAGAGTCGATACAGAATTTCTGATGCTCTACTATGTATCTCAGGTGTCGACATATCCACAATTGGTGTCGACACATAGTAGACAGACTTGATGTCGAGTCAATAGAAGTTTGTGTCAACACATTCCATCTGTGTCGACACATTTAGACTATTTTTGCCCGACTTTTGATCTTCTTTCTTTAGAAGGTATAAATAGATCAAGAACGTATTCTGTCGACACGCTCACAAGGTTTTTAAGACTAAAATCCTGTGTAAACATTCTCTCTCCTTCTCTCAAGCCTTCTCGACTGATTCAATGGCGCCTAAGGTTGAAGATAACGTGAATGAAGGATATGAGCTGGTTAGGGCTGCGTTCGACACCGCCGCACCAGAATTCAAACAAGTGATTTCCCTTATTGCTGAAAATTGATTGGAATTTCTTGTTTCTGAACCAACGAAGATCTGGAAGAAGGAGGTACTTGAATTTTACACTTCTGCATCAGTGGATTTTTCTGGACTCAAGATCAAATCCACAGCTCATGACACCAAGGTCAAACTTACTCTACGGAGTTTAAGACAAATTCTTCAATTGCCAAGCATTGAGAATGAAGAAGAGGTTCCAGCCTCTAAGACAAGAGAGGCTCTCCAATGGTGTGGGTTGGATCCAACCATAAAGATTGGAGCAGCCATCAATAGAAAAGGAATGAATCACCAGGGCAAATTTCTGTCTGAGATAGTTGGAAAGGTGATTTTGTGCAAACCTGGAGGACATGATAGGGTCTCAGCCTATATGTTCTGCCTTATGACAAGAATTGTTTTCAAAATTCCAACTGACTGGTCAGCAGTTGTATTTGATAAGATCAAGGAAGGACTTAAGAAGCCAAATCTGGCTAGGATTGTGAGTTTATACCTGACTGGAGTCATCCCAGAAGTTATGCAACAACTTCCTGGGACTAAGATTAATCACATGAGAAAGATGGATATGAGATTATTCTCAAGGTGGGATAGAGTTCTATCCAAAGAGATGCCTGAGGTGGACAGGCAGGATTCACCTGAGAAATCCCCAGGTCATGAACAAGGTACTGAGCAACATCAAGAAGAACAAGTTAGAGAACCAGCTGAGGACCTGACTAGATATACTCCAGCTCAGAAAGAAACATTACCTGCACAGGAGCAGGGGGAGAAAGTTCATTCTCCTGCTCAGGATATTACTGATCCTGCACAGGTGCAGGGGGAGCAAGTTCATTCACCTTCCCAGGACATTCCACATACTGAACAAGTGCAGAGGGAGAAGATTTCTGAACCAGTGCAAGACGAAGAACAAATAGATTTATCTAAAGATTTGAACAGTGCTGATCTGGATGATTCATCTTCTGTTCAAGCTCAGAAGGAATACACTCTAGATGAGTTGTTTTCTAATGTTGAAATTGCTATTGATAGAGTAGAGGAGGAGCAAGACATTGAGAAGGCACTAGACATGGAGATAGAGCAAGCAATTGAGATAGAACAAAAAGTTGAAAAGGAACAAGAAATTGAGGAGGAGCAAGTTGTTGTGGGGGAGTCTGTGAATGTTGAGGATGAACAACATATCACTGAGACAGACATTCCTCCTCCTCCTTCTGAAAGAGTTCAGATAGAAAGCTCATCAGATTCTGAGAATGAAGAAGCCAGAATGGCTAAGAAGAGGAAACTTATTGTCTTCAAGAGAAGGAGCAAAAGCTATAAGCAAGCACTACAGACCACAGATCACCAATCTCCATCTGAATTTAATTACAACAAGTTCATGGTAGATTTGCAGGTGAAGCTGGATGAACAAAGAGTAGCTTTAGAGAAATATGTTGATGAGAATAATAAGTCACTTCAGTTTGACTTGGCTCAAGATATTAAATCTATCAGATTTGAGATGAATATGAATAAAAAGGAAATGACATATTGCTTCCATAAGGGAGGTAATGCTGTAGTATTTTTGGCTAAACAACAGCAGTCCATTCTTACTAAAGTAGATGATATTGCTTTGAAGCAAGGTTATATTTTGGAAAATCAGCTGAGGATGAATGATAATCTGGCTGAATCTCACCATGAGATTCTCAATAAGGTAGTAGATACTGCTGCAGGACTGTCTGCTGCAAGAACTAAAGAAATGGAAGTGTATGATCAGAAACTCAAGGAGGCTATCACTTCAGTTCAAACTGCTATCACAACCTCTCAGACAGAGATATCTACTAAGCTTCAAAAGTTGAAACCATATTTTAAAGAGGGTGTGAATTATCTTGATGGCCAGATCAGATTTCAGAAGGATGATCTCAGAGACCATATTGAAAGAGAAGTCCTAAAGGGGGAGAGATTATTAGTTCATGCTGGCTTAGAACACACCAAATGGGAGACTAATAGTATTCGAGCCACATTGGGATATCCACCTTTATGTGATGATGATATGGTGGCTGAGTCAGGAATTCAACAAGGTTTACTTGAAGGCAATCAACCTGAGGTTGCCCAAGTCATTTACCCCCCTGTAGATTTTGATATGATTAATCAGCAAGTATAGGCTATGTATAGTCCTCCACAGGAGGTTACAAATGTTGTTATTGAGAAAGTTGATAAGCCTGATGCAAGTTTGAAAGAACAACAAGATGTTCTACTATCCAAGAAAAGATTTAGAGAGCAAACTAAACTTAGGCCTGACTTTGAGCAATGGAGTCCCACTTCAAGAAACATTATACTGACAGCATGGAAGGCTGTAAAGGATCAAGTCTAGGAAAGAGGAAAGTGGTATAATGAGATTGAATGGCAAAAGTATGAAGCTAGGCAGGAGGCTATAGTTCAATATAGAAGAAAAGCCAAGATGGGGAGGCTACCACCAGATGCTCAAGAGCCAAGCAAATATTTTCCAAAGCCCTTTCACTACTTTGAAAGGCAAAGGCTCAAGGAAGAAGCTCAGAAGAAAGCTGATCTGAAAGGCAAAAAGCCTGCTGAGGTTGCTGAACCAACTGTGAAGGCTCAAATTCAATCTGGCAAGAGAATTGTCATAAGAGAGCCTGATCAGTCTTAGCTTAAACTTACCAGTCCTTTCAATTGTTTTGTAATATTTTGTTAAGTCATTCAATGTAAACATCTGTAACAAACATTTCCAAGTTATAAACAAAATATTATTCTGTAATCATTTATTAATGTTCATCTTTATTTTGTGATGAATTTGCTGTATGTTTTGTTTATTAAAGTATTCCTGTAATGCCATGCTTATATACATCATCATATTATATTTTTTTAAATGGTGTATATCATGAGCTAAAAGGGTTATGACTTCTCCAAATAGAGGGAGATTGTTGGGTACATTGGAAAATATATACCTGATTTGAAGAAGCCTAACTTAGCTTTATGATATACATCAAGATGTATTTGATGTTATTTTGAGTTGACATGTGCAGATTAAGAAAGTACTAAAAGTACAGGAAATTATTCTAAGTCCATGTGTCGACACCAGAAAAAGCTATGTCGACACTTCAGAAGAATTGTGTCGACACTTGAAGAAGACTGTGTCGACACAGAGAAAAATAGTCGACCACATTTATGTCGACACTGGGAAGCAATGTCGACTCACAGAAGTATAGTCGATCTCAACTATGTCGACACTGGGAAGCAGTGTCGACTTACAGAAGTAGAGTCGACAACAGCTGTATCAACACTGGGAAGCTGTGTCGACACATTGAGGCAGAGTCGACACATATTGGCAGGGTCGACGATAGTAGTGTCGACACCATAAGACAGAGTCGACACATATTGGCAGAGTCGACAAAAGCTGTGTCGACACTTGAAGGTAGTGTCGACACATACTATGTTCTGAATCTATAACAACTGTGTCGACACACAGGACTTGTGTCGACACACTGCAAGTCTAGACCAAGTCATTTCCTGAAGAATGATGAAGTGCTTGAGTCGACACAAATTCTCAGTATCGACTCATTCTCAAGATGAAGTTTTGAAGAAGCTGAGTCGACTTAAAGGCAAACCAGTTGACATCTTCAAATGCTGTGTCGACACCTAAGTTACTTGTGTCGACACATATAGACAGTTGGTCTCGACACTTTCTGACAGTCAGTCTCGACACTTTGCTGTCCAAGACAAAGGCACAGGATCTGTTTGAAGATTTGACAGATGTGGGTTGTAACAGGTTAACTGAAGCTGTCAGACTTGTCAGAAGACAGTTAGAAACTGGATCAGCCGGTTACCATGAAGAAGGTCTATAAATAGACAGATTTAGAAGGCGATAACAAGGATTTGATTTTGAGAGCAACAAACATACAAACTGATTGAAGAATCAAATCAAGAAAGTGCAAGGCTCGGAAGAAGATCTTCATCAGAAGATCTAAGAAGACGATCTCAGGATCTGTCTAAGAAGAGTTTTATCAAGAATTCAGAAATATCATCAAAGGTGTTGGATAGAGAGGGATCCAGACACTTGAAGAAGAAGAAGGAAGCCGTCACTGGTTTCTCAAGAAGCTGTTTGGGAAATCAACTCAGCTAAGTTCAGATTCAAGAAGCTTTGAAGAAAGCTCAGATTCAGTTGATTTCATTCATCAGCTGATCAAGAACTGTCTTGTCCTTTTCTCTCTCATCAAGGGCAAGATAATACAAACACTTTTCAAATTTCTGTAGGGTCTATCAATATAGATCTGAGTTGTAAGCCTATGTTATAAAGGCTGAGTGTAGGAGAGTTGATCTCTGAGTGGTAGGGCTGTTGCCTGAGTGTAGGAGAAAGTTTTTCTCTGAGTTGTAGGCCTTGTGTCAAGGCTGAGGTAGGGCTGTTGAGCCTGAGGTGTAGGAACCATTCTGGGTTCTGAGTTGTAGGAACCTTTCCAGGTTCTGAGCTGTAGGTCTGCTGATCTGAGTTAAAGAGGAAGTTTGGCCGAATCTAGCACACTGCTAGATAGGTGAAGGGGGAAAGTGGATGTACCCAGATCTTGGGGAACCACTATAAAACTGTGTGCAATCTGTGTTGTATGAATTTCTGTGATTGCTGTGCTGTGTGATTTAATTCAGTTATTATATTCTGCCTAAAAGTGAGAACAAGCTTTAGAACCTATTCACCCCCCCCCCTCTAGGTGTTTAGGTAATCTTGAAAGTAAAACTATCAGGTAGAGTTGAGAGAACTCTCCAAGGTACCCATCTCTGCCATTGGTAAGGGAGGGGAAGTGTTCTTGTGAACTTCCGGGTGTGTGGTGGGACCTCTGCGCTAGAGCCGAGGGTCTGTTCCTAGTTTTCCAAGTCTTTGGTCCGTGACATTCCCCCGAGTGTAGTAGGTGTGAGGTCACCCCTTCCCCAAGGGTCGAACTCCACAGAGACCAAGTTTTTGGTTTCAACACCATCTTCGAACCTTCTCTCTATCATTCGGCTCATAATCATAAATACTTTTTCATAATCCAGGGCCCGCAGGAAGATCATCTACATTAAGCTCTAATCGTGAACGCACAATAGAAGAACTTGCATTTTCTTCATTTACTTTTCTTTTAAAAAACTTTTCCATGACTAGTGAACTGAAAATATAAACACCATATGAAATAGAAAAACTAATTTTAAATTAAAATAGAAATACAATTGAAACAAATCATAAAGTTGTAGCAAAAGACTTAATTGGTGATAAAAGATAGAAATACTTACTAACAAGAGGTAGGAACAATTAATTGCTCTGTATAGTTTGCAAAATATGTGAATTTATTGCTCTGTATAGTTTGCAACCAAATGTGAATTTATTGCTCTGTATAGTTTGCAACCAAATGTGAATTTATAGCTTCCTGTTCCTGTATAAGGATATGGATATTGTGTGAAGATTGATAAGAAAAAATGTTCAAATGATAGGATATTGTGTGAAGTTTGATAGGAAAAAAACAAGATTAAAGAACTATACTTGATTCTTGCATTCATTCATCATCTTCTTCAAAACAAAGCTCACACAATTATAAGCACAATTTTTCATTCTACTGATAACAGGGCCTTTCTCACTACAACAATCGGAGAGCAACACAATCCTAATTAAAGGACAACCACAAGACTACAGTCTACAGGACAAAACACAAAAGGGGCACAATTGCACAAAGCCCAAAACAGAAAAGTAGTCAAGCAGAACCGATGCATTTACCTGAAGAAATCAAGAAAAAGCTAAAAGGCACACCACTTCGCAGTAACATAGTAGAAGAAATCAAGAAAATCAGGCAAAGAATGTCAAGCCTAAATCCAAAATTAACTGGCCGATCACCGATGCATTTACCTGAAGATTTCCATTCGGAGAAGATGAACTGGGAGTCTGGGACTCTGGGACTCTGGGAGGATGAACAAGTGAACAACGAGAGGGAAGAAAAGCAGTCAAGCAAAACCTTAGGCTCCGTGTCTGGCGAGAAGACCGCAATAGCTTTGCTAGCCCTTGAAATTACAGTACCTTCGCCTTCGCCGCTTCGCGGCTTCGCAACTGGCGAGAAGAAGAA
The DNA here is from genome assembly GCA_039513925.1 of Platanthera zijinensis. Classification (NCBI taxonomy): domain Eukaryota; kingdom Viridiplantae; phylum Streptophyta; class Magnoliopsida; order Asparagales; family Orchidaceae; genus Platanthera; species Platanthera zijinensis. The sequence continues at coordinate 232,965,899 of CM077080.1, forward strand.
GTTAGGGTACCTCCAGACCTCCTAACCTCCGCCAGGGAAGATGAACTGGGAAAATAAACAACGAGAGGGAAGAAAAGCCGAACCTCCTTACCTCCGGCTCCGTGTCTGGCGAGAAGAGGAAGGAAAAAACCGTGCTCGCTTCGCTCGCTCCCGCAGTCGGAATGGCAAACCCTATTTCCGCGAAGAAAGTTCAGTGTGGGCGGCCGCCCACTCTTGCTCTAATATAGATCTGCCCCTGCCACCACACAGGGCCCAAGCAGGCCCCAAAAGAGCCGCCCAATATTATAAAATGTTGGGCCGCAAAATTTTGGGATGACCAACATTTTAAAATGCTGGGCAGCGCTGTCCAGCATTAAAAATGCTGGGTCTGCATGTTTTAATGCTCGGCCCAATATTTTTTAATGTTGGGAGCAGGGCTTTCGGGGCGGGCTAGGCACCAGCTGAGCCTTAGCCAAATAAGGGGGTCTGGTGAGCCCCCTTAAGCGCGGCATGGGCGTAGTTCAGGCCTTACCAGACTCGGGCCTTATTGAGCTCTGACCCGGGCCAAGCAGCCGGGCCCGGGTCAAATTTGCACCCATGCTCAAAAAGATCTCCCCCATTTCGCTAATCAATGTGATACTCTTCGATGCGCTCACGTGCATTTTTCCAAAAGTCGCATCCTGTCAGCGAAGCTTTCCCATGTAGATACACAGCGTTTACCAAACGAACGAGACCACAAATGCCACCCAGGCCGGCTCGCAATCGGGAATTTTTTTAAAGGCGCTACCCGCACGTGGTGCGGGGAAAAGATGGGTCATCCATCATACTTTGTATTTCGTGCATTCCTATTATTTTTTTCTATTTTATTTACCTTATTTTTGTCTGCCCTTGGATTGCTCAATGAATGTCTTGGATTCTACCCGCACGGGAGGCTGCGAGCGAAATATTGCTCCGCAATCGGAGAGGGAACCTCCAATAACTTGCTCCTGCTCCCCAGCAGAAAGACTGCATTTTATGTGGCGGGAGCTATAGACCCTAGCAGATCATGGGCCGGCCTCTTAATTACAAATCTTTGGATAGCGCCGGCTTGCAATGCAAGGGCCCATCAAATACAACCACACTTGAAGAAAATAAGTCGTGAAAAAAATTCTATTTCTCAATCCACGAACTGTTGGGTTTGAAAGAGTGCAAATCTGATCCGAATATCTACAAATTAATTTAGCAAGAGCATATGTACAATCGTTTTAGCGGATACAAATACACAAGAATAAAATATAGACAACATGCAAGCCATTTTTAACGTGGAAATTCAGTTGGGTGAAAATAACGGGACGATCGGAGTCCAACTCGGAAAGCCTTCATTAAAATGTGTATAAAAACACGTAAAAAATTTACAGGCTTTTCTTACTCGATCCAAAATAGATCTCTTCCACGTCGCTACACAAATTATAATTAACAGAATGCAAGATACCAATAAGTGCAAATGACGGATTTAAGAAATCCTCTCCGGTGAGCCTTTCTCAAATTCTTGCAGATTTCGGTGAATTTATTTGCGTAGCGAGACCACGTCAATGTTCTAGAACGACGTCTGAACTTCTTAAGCAGCGATGATAGCGGCTGTAAGGCCCCTGAACTTCCAACAATTTTTTTAATCCTCTTGGTGACGTCATAATGATGTAAGGGGCGTTACGTTAGCGTGGAGTTGACGGCGCGTCGCCGTTAGTGCGTTTTTGCGTCTGTTCGGTCGAGTCGGCCGAATTCGTGAATCCTTGTCGAAAATGAAAAATTTCACGTTAGGAAATTAAATTAATTAATTTTTGACATGCTCGTCAAGTTTCGTCGCAATCTGAGCGATATTTGAGCCTCGGCGAATTTCCGAAGTTTTGTAGAATTTATGATCGTCGTAGATTTTGAAAATTTATATCTCGAGAACGGCATGTCGGATATTGGTTCCGTCTTCGCCGTTGGATTCGTAGCGTCAGTGTTCGTCTACGGTGCGAATTTCGTTTAATTCGGCGCTCGTTTGGGCCTCCGTTTTGAACTCGTATTTTTTTGTTCAAAAATATAAAAAATATGATTATTATAATATTAAAGCACTATTCAAAAATGAAAAGTATTATTCATTTCTAAAGTTCCATCAAGAGTATATTTGCAAAATTCACTATTCATGAGACAAAAAAGTACTGTTCATGCAATTTATTTTTTGTTCCTTCTCGGGAACACTTGTACTAGTACTCGAGAAACTAAAAAGCTTCTCGGGAAATCCTGTATCAGTACTCGAGAACTCATTTACCTTCTCGGGAAATCCGGTTATACTTTATAGTACTCGAGAACTTTAAGTTTGTTCTCGAGAAATCCCTGCCCCCTTCTCGAGAAGTCGTGTACTGCACTCGAGAAATTCGATATTCGTCCCGAGAAATCTGTTTCAGCCTGATTTCGGGCAGCCGCCGTTTTGAGAGTCAAACAAGCTTCATATGGAAAAATGGTTAACATGGATTTTGTTCGTATCGACGAGATCTATAACTTCTGTGTTGATCACTTTTCGATTCGGAGCCATCTATAGCCTCTATTTTTGTTTTCCGCACGCCCGTACTTAAATTGTTTGTCTCCTTTCTGTTTAGACAAAAGAAATTATATACATATATATGTATATATTTATAAGGATAAATAGAACGACTTCATCTTCTTCCTCAAGTTTTGACCGAACAAGAGAGCGAGAGTGACGACGAGAGTTCTTAATTCGTGAAGTTTCGGATCTCCGCCGTCAGAGCTACGGTGCTCGGAATCACAAACCGAGCATAGATCCGGAAAGCTCTCGCTGAGATCTTCACGATCGTGGTAAGTATTTCTCGTTTCGTGGAAGTTATTCGTTAGGGTTTTCGGCCCTAACCTCTCTTTTGACCAAATCCTTGTAGATTCCGCTTCCCCGCGCCTTCTTTTGGCTAGATCTGTGACGTGCAGTAAATTGGAAGACCGATTGGAGTAGAAACCGAGGCAAGTGGTGATCTTGCCCATGTGCGGACCCAGGTTCGGACACGCCCGGGCACGTGCCCGGGCGTGATTTTTCGCGATTTGTACCGGGGGAGAAGTAGAACAAATCACTCCCAGCCCTAGCCCGCCGCTGCTCCTGCTCGCTGGCCGCCCGCCGTCGCTGCTCCCGCTGATCGGTCGTGTGCCCTATCCCGGCCGCCCGGCCGCCCGTCGTCGCTGCTCCCGCTGATCGGTCGCGTGCCCTAGCCCGGCCGCCCGCCGTGCCCTCCCTGATCGATCGCGTGCCCGGTAAATTCTTCTTCTTCTTCTTCTTCTTGCAGCCTAGAAAATTATCTTAATGATTGAGTGATTTTGTTTGATGCATTTCTTTGTGCTATAACTTGTTCTGATACACTAATTATTATTCATTATGACTAATTTTTTTCTGATCTAGCAAATTGTGTTCTCTAATTGGGTTGCAAGCTTTTCTGATTTTTATTTTGTTATCTTGCCATTGTAGTGTTGTAATTTAATGGTAGGATTTGTAGCCCCTTAAGTTACCTATCCAGAGGGTTTTGTAATTGAACAGGTTGTGCATTTCTTAAGTACGAAACAAAAGAACATGCCTTGGCAGCTCTCGAGGCTCTTAATGGGATTGCTTTTTGTAATTCTGATGACTAGTAATTAGAGAATAGACACATTTAAACTTCTCTATTTGCTACAAAACAAACTTTTTAGTTTTATTTTGGAGCCACATAATGACATAAATATGCTCTGCAACTGCAAGTTATGTCTTGTTAGGGAGGTTCTTCATATCGTTTGAGATGTTAATATTTTCTTTTTTATATATTCTACTGATTGGAGTTGAAGAAGCTCTGATTTGAGTGTGTAAACTTGTTCTGTGACTTAGATCGGTGAGGAAGAGGGATTAGAGAATCTGAGTGGATTGATTTGCAACTGCAAGCCATTTGTTGTAAACTTATTTAATTGCTTACATTGACATGAATGCCACTTTTAATTGTTTTAATAACTCTGGCTTTCCTAATTTCACTGAAAATGATTTGTGTTCTAAACAGAGGGGAAGAAGGAAACAGTGTTTTGACAACTATTTGTTACAGAAGATCAATTAACAGGTGACTTTTGCTCCTCAATTTCTAATTGATGCATTTTATTTCTCTTTGCTCTCCTCCATCGAAATGATCATTTGATTTTGTTAAGCATTTAAGTGTAGACGTGTAGTGATATTTTGATTTATTAAGTTTTCTTTCCTTTTTTTAGTTGTGAAATTCGATGGAGAAGTTTTTTTCAAAAGTAGGATCAAATCAAACTTCTGAAGAATTACAAATGACAGTTTCTTGTGGTAAAAGAAATCGAGTTGAGTTTGATTTAGAGAATTTACCAGGAGATCCAGGATTGAGACAACCTATAATCTCATATGATGTAAATCTTCAAGACATGATAAGAAGGAAGTACTTGCAGAATGGTCCTATTCAACCTTTGTTACAAAATTTTCCACAAACAGAAATTGGACAGAAAGCACGTCGTTTCAATAAGAACTGGTTTAATGAGTTTAAAGACTGGCTGGAATATAGCATAGATAAAGATGCTGCATATTGTCTCTATTGTTATATCTTCCCACAAAAAGGTTGTGAGCCTACCTTTGTAAGTCGTGGTTTTAAATACTGGAAAGATAGAACTATACTAGAAAAATACATTGGAAACCATAATAGTGCGCATAATAACTCTAAGAAGATGTGCGTAGCTTTGATGAATCAAAAACAAGGTATTGAAGTTGCATTTAATAAACAAGATGAAATACAAAGTTCTCAATATCGTGCTCGTTTATCTGCATCGATTGATTGCATACGGTTTCTTTTACGACAAGGGTTAGCTTTTCGTGGACATGATGAGTCAAAAGAATCTAGCAATCGCGGGAATTTTCTTGAACTGTTAGAATTTCTTGCATTGCATAGTAATGAGATAAAGTCAGTGGTATTAGAAAATGCTCCTATCAATTGCCAACTAGTATCACCAAAGATCCAAAAGGAAATTGTTTCTTGCATTGCAAACGAAGTAACTAAAACTATTGTTAAAGATATTGGAGATAATTGCTTTACTATTTTGGTTGACGAATCGCGTGATGTATCCACCAAAGAGCAAATGGCCGTTGTTTTACGCTATGTGAATATCAAAGGTTTCATTATAGAGCGTCTCCTTGGGTTTGTTCATGTTATAGATACAACTGCTTTATCATTGAAGAAGGCCATTGATAATTTATTTGTAAAACATGGCCTAAGTATTTCGAAATTGCGCGGGCAAGGTTATGATGGTGCTAGCAATATGAGAGGTGAGTTCAAAGGACTTAAAACATTGATTTTACAAGAGAACAATTGTGTTTTCTACATTCATTGTTTTGCTCATCAACTCCAATTGATACTAGTAGCTGTGGCAGAAGAGCATTGTGAAGTTGCAGAGATATTTACACTTATTAATCTTGTGTTGAATGTTGTTGGAGGCTCTTGTAAACGTCGTGACTATATTAGAGCATTAGAAATTGATCGAGTTGCTAAAGAGCTTGGTTGCGGAGATTTAGAAAGTGGTCGAGGGGCAAATCAACCTCTTGAATTGAAAAGGCCAGGAGACACGCGATGGAGTTCACACTTTGGTACAATTTTAAATGTTATTCGGATGTTCTCGTCTATTATTGAAGCACTTGAATTTATCAAAGTTGATGGATCAGATGGAAATCAAAGAGGAATGGCTCACAATCTAATTAAAAGTCTCTCTACTTTTAATTTTATATTCCTACTGCATTTAATGAAGAATATTTTAGTCAAAACACATGAGCTATCACAAGCTTTACAGAAGAAAGATCAAGATATTGTTAATGCAATGAAATTTGTAAAGTTTTCCAAACAATTGCTGATTAATTTGAGAAATGATGATGTTGAATGAAACAATTTTATGGGTGAGATTTCATCTTTTTGCACTAGGCAGTTTATAGAAGTGCCAAATATAGATGAAAAATATATTCAAGTAGGAAGATCAAGGCACAATGCAAGAGAGATTACAAATTATCATCATTTCCGTGTTGAAATCTTCAATACAGTGCTCGATTTGACAATGAATGAGTTAAATGACCGGTTTAATGAAGTGAATACTGAACTGCTTCTATGCGTTTCTTGTCTTGACCCATGTGATCAATTTGCTTCATTTGATAAACCAAAGTTGATTCGTCTTGCACAATTATATCAATCAGATTTTACACCAATTGAATTACAAATACTTGAAGGACAACTTGATATATACATCATGGACATGCGGTCTATATCAACTGACACATTATCTAATTGTAAAGGAATCAGTGGACTTTTACAGACATTAGTTGAGTTGAAAAAACAGGATCACTATCAATTGGTTTTCAAGCTTTTGAAATTGGCATGTCTTCTACCAGTTGCGACTGCCAGTGTTGAAAGAATGTTCTCTGCCATGAAAATTATAAAAAATCATTTACGGAATAGAATGGGAGATGAATGGATGAATGACTGTATGATAGTTTATATTGAGAAAGATGTTGCTGATACTATTAGTAATGAGACTATCGTTACATAATTTCAGAATATGTGTCCACGAAAAGTGGTTTGTTGAACGGTATGAAAATCTTACTTTTATTTTCAAAATTTTATTCACTCTTTTGAATAATTCAATCTTATAATTCTAGTTAATGTCAATTTTTTGCAGGAATAGAGATATTTTTTATATTTCAAAAACTGGTGAGCAAGTTATTAGCATTTTGGAGTTTTCCTATGTCAATGCTTACGAACAAGGTATTACAATTTTGTGTATTTTTGCATATGTTGCTCTTTATTTATAATTTTTTGGGAGTTTATAATTTCAACCTCATTATAAATGATGTAATATTTTCACCATTTATTTATAATTTATAAATATTTGTGCCCGGGCTTAGCGAAAATCCTAGTTCCGCCCCTGATCTTGCCCTTCCTCTTGCTCTTTTATTCCAAATTTTTAGCCATATTTTGTGGGTTTGACATGTTTAAATTTCCTAGAAACTTGTTTTTAATTTCTAATTTATTTTTCTTGGATTATGACGTGTGTCTCACCTACAACCATTACTTCCAATTTTATCTCTTAAGGTGAGTAAACAAATGTAGTGGTCGTGTCTCTTTAACCATCGAGTCATTTTGATCGTTGTGACACCTTGTGCGTCCCGTTGTTTTGATCGCGCCGCACCTTGCTTAACCCTTGCAATGTCCTTATACAGTCCAAGTCGTCTGTTGATCGTTAGTTTATGATGACTAAAAGAAACTCTGCGTGTATAATTATGTAACTAAAGAAAACTCTGATGGTCTGTGCGCGTTGAGGTTTCTCCCTCGGCACAGTGCCTTATGGTTGAGTTTGTGCGCTTTGTGGACTTTCATCCCCGACACATTACCTTAGCTGTTGGTCTGTGCGCGTTGGGGTTTCTCCATCGGCATAGTGCCCTTTTGGCTAAGTTTGTGCGCGTTGTGGACCTTTTTCTCGGCACGGTACTTCTATTTCCTATTGAGCTGATCAGTCTCATTTAAAATGATGAATAACATGAATAATAAAGAAAGCTGAATGTATGAACTTCTGATGTTTGACACTCTGTTCTGTCCACCTGTTGGGATTAGTGTTTCTTGCTCGGCTAGATTTACTGTTTTATTTCTGTTGCTCTGCTACTGACCCTTTGTTGTGGTCGTCTTGTAGATTTTCGTTCATCTTGAGGTTTGTTTGGTCTACTTTTACTTTTTGCATCACTTGTAACGTGCTTCTGAGGTGTTCTTCTTTTGAATGCCCCAGGTCCAGAGCAGTAGCAGGTTTAGCTGTGAGTGGCTGCAACCGTTTGTTTCCACCTCAGAGCATTTAGGTAGCTGTATTTGTTTAGACTTGTCAGATTTTCCTATGGGTTCGTGTCAGTTGTTGGCGCCCATAGTCTTAGACTTTTTTGTGTTAGACTATTTGTTACCTTTACTGTGATTACTTATTGCTTGTTTATACTTGCTCTTTGGAAAAGATTTATGTTAGGATGCATATTGTTAATTTTAAGTATACAAAACTGCATTCTGTAATATTGGCATGACATAACTTTTAAACTGCAAAACCTACTACCTTTAAGCGCTATAAAAGTCTTTTTATTTATATTAAACGTAGAAGTCACATCATCATTACACTACGTTAGGTTTTCATTCTCATATAGGATAACAAATGGATCAAACTAAGTATTTTCCGCTGCGTAAACTGATATTTTTCGCACCTATGGACTAGTGATCCAGCTGACCGAAGGACACGGTCAGTAGACTCAAAGAACTTATATGTATTTTTAAACTTAATTTCAAAAGTCTTTTACATAAAGTAAATGTGAGGACGAGTCACCTGAGCGTCTGCAGTTGTCCCCTGCACTGCGTGGCATCACGACGCGTATTTTCTCATACTTTGACGTATTATTTAATACGGAGAAAATGCGGGTTGTGACAGTGGCGGCCTCCTAACAATGGCGGCGACGACGGCGTTTCAGCAACTCGGCGACGGCGGCGTTTCAGCAACACGGCGACGATGGCGTTTCAACAACGCGGCGATGGCGGCATTTCAACAACACGGCGACGGCGGCGTTTCAACAACGCGGCGGCGATGACCTTCCAATAACGGCGGCGATGGCGGTGTTTAAACAACCCGGCGACGGCGACGTTTCAACAATGCGGCGACGGCGACGTTTCAACAACGCAACGAGGGCGACGTTTCAACAACGCGGCGATGACGGCATTTCAACAATGCGGCGACGACGGCGTTTCAACAACGCGGTGGCAACAGCCTTCCAATAACGCGGGGGCGGCGACGTTTCAACAACGCGGGGGCAACGGTCTTCCAACAACAATGAAACAACGCTGGGCAATGGTCTTCCAACAGCAACGACGATGGCGGTGGCGGAGCTGTAGTCTCTCCTTTTTTTGAAGCTTGCTCTTCTCTCAGAGTTTTTTAATTTGAGAGTGGATGTTTGTCTTTATATTGAATTCTTAATCTCATACCAAGAAGTAGAAGTATGTCCATTAATTAATGCATGTAGACAAACATGTAGGAGTCAAATTTGACTTATCACAATGAATAATATAAAGAATGTTTTTCTTCTAATCTGATGGCATTGTAGCAGAAGTCAAGCGCATGTCGTCTGATGCAACTTATAGGAATCCACATGCTTCACGTGCAACAACTATCATCATTTTTTTTGTTCACTAAATTTATGATGCTTTATTATAAAATGAGCTTCGTGAACCTAGCGTAAAAATTATGTTCGAAATGAGCTCATGAGTTCATGACGAGCGAGTCTGGTGGTTTTTCTCCGCATCGGATGGGAACAACACCCCCAACAAATCTCCCCCTTCACAACGATGAGGAGGTAACCGTCATTCAGGCAATCTTCAGACAATGTTCAAACTTCCCTCTCGATAATGACTTCGTGAGAATATCTGTTTCGTTGTCATTTGTATGCACTTTCTGCAAGTTGAGCTCCTTCTGCTCCAAAATATCGTGTATTCAATGATGTCGTGTATCAATGTGCTTGAACCTCGAGTGAAAGTAGCGTTCTTGAGTGAAACCCAACTTCTTGATGAAACACTTCATCCAAAGAAGCTCTTTTTCGGCCTCAGTGACCGCAATAAACTCGGGCTCAATAGTAGACAGTGCGACACACTTTTGTAATCCCAATTGTCATGAAACAGCTCCCCCGACAAATAAAATCGGGTACCCAGAGGTTGACCTTCTCGAGTCCAAATCTCCAACCATATCACTATCAGTGTAGCATAGAAGCTCTGGCTCACTATCTCCAAACGTCAACGTCAAGTATGACGTCCTATGTTGGTACCTCAAAATTCATCTCATTGCATTCCAATATTCTCTCCCAGAATTGGAGAGAAATCTACTCACAGTGCCAACAACATGAGCTATCAGGGCGGGTGCACACTATAGCGTACATAAGACTGACAACTGTAAAGGTATATGAGACCTTCTGGATCTCCTCTTTCTCCTCAGGTATGTTTGGGCACTGGTCAGCAGTAAGTCTAAAGTGAGTTGCAAGCGGTGTGTTCACCTTCTTCGTTAGATCCATGTTGAATCGTTGTAGCACATTCCTGATGTATCTCTCTCGAGATACTCATAGTAACTTGGAGTCTCTATCTCACTGAATATGCATCTCAAGCATGGTTTTCGCCGCTTCCAAATCCTTCCTTTCAAATTTGGAGCTCAATTGCACTTTTAGCTCAGCAATACACGTTGTGCTCCTCCCGACTGTCAACATGTCATCGACATATAGGAGTAGAATAATAAAACAATCTGGAGCATACTGCTTCAAAAATATACAGTGATCAAGGGTGGTCTTTCGAAAGTCGATCTCCCTCATAAAAGTATTGAACTTATACCACTATCACGGGGCCTGTTTCAGGCCATATAAACTCGTCTTCATGTGACAGACTAAACTCTCATTCTCTTTCACCCTGAAACCCTCAGGCTACTCTATATAAAGTTCTTCCTCAAGATTGTCAAGCAGAAAGGCGGTCTTAACATCCATCTGCTCGATCTCCAGATCTAGCCTCGTAACAAGGCCAAGAACAACGCGAATCGACATTTTCACAATATGAGAAAAGATCTCGTCAAAATCAACTCCCTATTTTTGACTAACACCCTTCACCACTAATCTCGCATTGTATCTGAGTGGTATCAAGGGGTCTCCCCACTTTACTCTAAAAATCTACTGATTCTTTAGAGCATTCTTGCCCTTAGGCAATCTTACCAAATCATAAGTGTGGTTCACATGCAGGGATTACATCTCCTCATACATAAACACCATTCATTCTTTCTTATCCGAGCTCTGTACTGCCTCATCAAAGCACTCAGACTCCTTCGTATCAGTCAATAGAATATACTCAGAAGCAGAATATCTCGAAGATGAGTGTCTGACTCGATTAGAACTCTGTAGAGTGAGCTCAGCTGGTGGTATAGGCTCATCATCAATGATCTCCACCATAGGCTCACCATCAATAGTGTCCTCATAATCTGGAGGTGTTTCGGTGCCATGTATCTGATTAGGCTCGGTGTCATCACCTCCAATCGTAGGAGTCTCTACATTAGTGCGAGAGCCAGTCTCATCAATCTTCTCAGGATCAATCATAATATGATTCTCAATAAACACAATACCATGACTGTGTACAAGTTTCTTCACAACCAGATCAAAGAATCTGTAGCCAAACTCGTTGTTGTGTTAATATCCCAAAATGCATTGTCGGGTCTTAGAATCCAATTTTTATTTTTCGTTCTTTGGAACATGCACAAAGACTTTATAGCCAAAGACCCTCAAGTGACTATATGAAGGATCCTTCTCATACCAGACTCTATTAGGAATATCCTCCTATAATGCAGAATTGAGTGAGAGATTGATGACGTGTGCAGTTGTATACAAAGCTTCACCCCCAAAACATGTCAGGTAGCTTTGCCTCAAACAACATGCACCTCATTCTCTCCATCGGTGTCCTATTCATTATTTTTGTTACGTCATTCAATTGTGGGGTCTTGGTCAGAGTTTTTTCATGCTTGATCTCTGCAGTAGTCATCAAAAGGACCTATATACTCTCCCTCATTATCGGACCTGATGCACTTTAGCTTCTTCCCAGGCTGCCTCTCCACCTCAGTGTAGAATCTCTGAAAAATGTTGAGGACCTCGTTTTTGGTCTTAATAGCATAGAACCAAAGCTTGCTCTAAAAATCATCAATGAACGTCATAAAATAGGACGCTCCTCCTCTTGTCTAGACCATTAGTGGTCTGCAAACATCTAATATATATGAGCTCTAATGGCTCAGATCTTCTGATGAAAGTATGGCTCTGGAAAAAACTCTATTTTGCTTCTCAGCCATGTAGTGGTCGCACATCTCCAACTAGTCCATAGATATATCAGTGATCATCTTTTTCTTGGAGAGACATCCTAGTCCCTTCTAGCTGATATGACATAATGTCCTGTGCCATAAGGAGGAGGATGCTCCATCCCTAATAGTATTAGCTTGAGTGCTTCATGTCTTTCTTCCACATAATATAGGTCAACATCTCTCCAGCTTCTAGTGACTACGAGCGATCATCTAATCAACTTCCAAGAATCTCCACCAAAGACACTGAAGTGTCCCTCATCACCTAGCTTTCCAATTGAAATTAAGTTAAAGCGGATGTCAGGTACGTGTCGCACATCCTGCAGAATAACAAACATCATGTACTGGTCTTCAGGTGCATGTCTCCCCTTCCGATGACCTTTGACGTGTTACTGTTGCCCATTCTAAGAACTCCACAATCATGAGTCATGTAAATGACAAATAACTCTCTATTGTGGTAGATATGTGCAGAAGCATCTGAATCCATAATCCAGCTTCTATAATCGCATGAGAGTGTAGGTGTGTCGTCATCTTCAATAATGATGACATCGATCGACACGATAAATGTAATAGTTGCAATGTGACTCTCCTTCCTATCATTAGTAGCCACTCATTTCTTCCTTTTAACATTCATTAGAGAATAACAGAACTTCGGAATATGCCCCTTCTTGTAGCAGTAGTGAGACTCCACATTCTGGTAGCGAGATATTGATTTCCCCCTGCTTTAGTTCCTTTCGCTTTTCCTTCCTCTACTCTTGCTCATGTGTCTCCCTCTGGGCTCAGTGTAGAGGACAACAGCCCGTAAAAAAAGAGCTTAAATGTCCTTGAGATTTTTTTCACATCTCCTCATTCAGGATGCCATTCTTAGCAATTTTCATAGTAATAATGTCATCAGGAAAGAAGTTGATAGAATAAACTCTGACCATCTCTCAAGAGTCTGGAAGAGACTTCAGCAACCATAACGCATTGACTTCATCCTCGAAGGTCACCTTCATAACAGTGAGGCGGTTAATGATGCCTTGGAATTCGTTCACATGATTTAGAATAGGTGATCTCTCTCTGTATCTAAATTCACTCTGCTTCTTTAAAAAATATAATTTGTTGATGCCAGTACTCTTGACATACAACATCTCCAGAGTCTTCCAAAAGATTTTCGCGTCAACGATACTCGCGACATGATTATAGACGTTCAGATCCACGAACCGTCTGATAAATATGCATAACTTCTAGTAGTCCACCTTCCACTTATTTGTATCCATGTCTTTAGGCATCTCCTCAAAGAGAGGGGCATGACAACCCTTGACGTATATGCGATCTTTCATCAGTAAGCTAGTGACATTGGTGGTAGTTCCCGTCATTTAGTTTCACATTTACTCGGAGTCTGAACCCGAAGTAGGCTTCATCGTGCTCTGTCACAGATCAGACTGACCTCAGTTCTCTACGCCGACTATTTCAAAGAAAGGAATCAAGGAGAATATGGAGCGGACCAATGGTCGTCACCTACCACACCTGATCACTAACCTGAAATATCTGATCGACTCATCTCGAATCTCAGACAGGTCATTCCGATAACTGCTCTGATAATGAACCTCGCTTTGATGTCACTTGTTGGGTTTGAGAGCGTGCAAACCCGACTCGAGCACCTCCAAATTAATTTAGCAAGAGCACCTATGCGATTGTTTTAGCGGATGCAAATACACAAAAATAAAAATAGAGACAACACACAAGCAATTTTTTTATGTGAAAACTCAGTTAGGTGAAAACTACGGGACGATCGGAGTCCAACCCGAAAAGCCTCCACTAGAATGTGTATAAAAAACGCAAAAAATTGGCACGCTTTCCCTCCTCGATCCACAAACAATCTTCTCCACGCCGCTATACAAATTATAATTAATAGAATGCAAGATACCAACAAAAGCAAATAGTGGATTTAAGAAATACTCTCTAGTGAGCTTCCTCGAATTCTTGCAGATCTCGGTGAATTCGATTTGTGTAGCGAGACCACGCCAACGTCGTTGAATGACGTCCGAACTTCTCAAGCAGTGGCTGTAGCGGCGGTATCTAACAACGATGGCAACGACGACGTTTCAACAAGGCAGCGACGGAGGCGTTTCAACAACACGGCGGTGGCGGCGTTTCAACAACGCGACGGCGACAACCTTCCAATAACGACGACGACATTTCAACAACACGGCGACGACGTCGTTTCAACAACACAACGGCGACGGTTTTTCAACAATGCGGCAGCGGTGACCTTCCAATAACGGTGGCGACGGCGACATTTCAACAATGCGGCATCGGTCTTCCAACAACAACGACGATGGTTGTTGCGGAGCTGCAGCCTCTCCTTTTTTTTGGAGCTTGCTCTTCTCTTTTTAATTTGAGACCAGATGTACGTTTGCCTTTATATTGAATTCTCAATCTCAGACCAAGAAGAAGAAGCATGTTCACTAATTAATGCATGTGGACAAACATGTTGCCGCCAAATTTGACTTATCACAATGAATAACATACAAAACCTTTTTTCTTCTATTCTGATGGCATAGTAGCAGAAGTCAGGCGCATGTAGTCAAGTGCGACTTATAGGAATCCGCATGCATCATGCACAACGGCTCTCATCATTTTTTGTTCACTAAATTTATGCTGCTTTATTATAAAATAAGTTTCGTGAATATCGCGTAAAAATTATGTTCGAAAAGAACTTACAAGCTCATGAGGAGTGAGTCTAGTGATTTTTCTCCGCATCGGATGAGAACCATACCCCAACACTAACAAGCAAATATGCCCTTTTTAAAGAGCAAATTTCATGTATAGGTAGCATGAATGTGAATCGTTTTGGTGAAATCATGTTCATCCGATCTACTATCAGACCGCCAACAAAACGCGATAGTCAATCTGATTTTCGGTTAGATTTTAACAAAGCCCGATGTCCAATCAGATATTATTTTAAAATCATTTTTATGTACAAATAGGATATTACAATTTTTGCAAAAAAATTATAATTAATATTTTATAATTGCTTTTCATAAAAACAATTATCTTTTAATAAAAATTCATTCTAGAAAGTTCACCAGTACCATTCTTTGTTTACCCTACCATGTTGTTGCGGTCAAACTCGACGTTTCGGTTGGATCAGAGTAACTTGGGTCATCTTAGCTCACGGAGCGATCGAGTGCGCACACAGTCAATGAAAGAGAAAATGTACACACAATGTTTTGACGTGGAAAAACTCTTCAACTTGGTAAAAAACACGTGACTGGGTCTGTATCGATCGAAATCCACTATCTGCTTGCGGTTACAACTTCTTTGAAGAATCGAGGGCGACATATCGCTCATCGTTACACTTTGGGGGTGAGAGAGAGAGATTCTTGGGCTCACGGTGGACAACAAGCTGCTCTGTGTGAGGTTAGTTGCTTCGATAATGCGCACGAACGAGCACTTTTTGTAGCTGGATTTTCCTTCTTGCCGCACACTTGTGGACTTAGGTAAATTTCCGATGGAGAGGAGGTAGCTCAAAGGTGTCTCATAGGAGGAATCCAGCAGAACTCTGACATGAGGAGGAAGAAAGCAGAGAAGCGAAAAAGATGAAAAATGAGAAAGTATAAAGGTCTTTTTATATCCTCCAGAAGGTGGTTAAAGTGATTATGCGGCTATCCGCACAACGTAACCACCAATATTATAATTCCAAGTATAGTGTTATGCGAATATTATTCGCATAATATTATGCTAAATGCAGACCCACTATATAATTAATGGGATCCCCCCACTAACCATGGTGGTTAGTGGGTGGTTACACCCGGAATGGACGACGACGATTGTGGCGAGACGATCTGACGGCGGGGAAGGCACCCAAGGAGGGCAAGAGAGGCGACCGACCACCACCTCGCGGGTAGCTAGCCCTGGCCAAGGCGGCAGGCAGCCGACATGGTTCTAGTCGGTGGTGCGACCGACCCTAACGAAGACGGAGGGTCGCCGGAGTGGGTCCGGCAGGGGGTGCAGTTGGCAGACGGAGAGGATCGGCTAGACGCACTCCGGGCGGCACTCCGGGCGCGGCCCCGGCGGAGGCCGCTGGGCGCGGCTCCGGTGTCGTCCGCCAGGCGTGGCACCGACCGGCCGCAAGGCGTGGCCGACCGGAGCCGGCCCGGTGGGGGCGGCATGCTCTCCCGGATAAAGGGTGGGGCATGGCCGGCCGCACCCGGAACCCTCCGCGGTGGCCGCGAAAGGGAAAGCTCCCCGTCGGCCTGGAAAGGGAAAGCTCCCCATAGACCGGGGTGGTCGGCGGGAGCGCCGCGCCTTACGGCCGCAGGCGCGTGTCTGCGAGGTGCATCTCCTTGGCCAGCCGAAAATCGGGCCGACCTGAGCCTGCCCGCTGGCGGCGGGAGAGAGGGGTCGTCCCCAACGGCTTGCCCCCGGACGGTTCGGGGAAGGCGACCCCGCACGCGGATCGCGCTCGATTGCGCACGTTGATCACACGCGAGGCGGTTCCCCCATGATCCCCACTTAGATAGTGGGATCGCGGGGGAATGAGCTAATTGCACCCCCAAATGAATTATAAATGAGCTTGACCCCATCACACACACTTTTTTTACCTTTTAAGATTTGCAAAATAAGATAGAGTTTTTGAAGCTTCTATCCATTTTCATTAAAATTTAGATGCAAATGGAGTTCTATCACAAATAAACACTCATATAGATTATACATAGATGTGCGGAATTCCGGCCTAACTAATCTAACGAAGCCTCTATACGTAGTGGTTCTTTGTCCCGAAGTGTCAATAGGGTTTCGAACCACTGTTTTGAAACTTTTGCAATGCTTTGGTCATCATCGGGTTCATGTCATGGAGGAGTGTAAGGGCCGGCTAATTTTCTAGCGGGGCGGAGGATTTTGCCAAAGCCATGATTTGAGCTCAGAAGTGGGGGGGGGACTCTCACCATATCCCGAAGCAAAGCCCAAATCGAAATATAAAAGTACGTGATCGCAAAGAGATCATCCAGAATGTCACCCTCACTGTTAAATCATTGAATCGAGTCATATAATATGACATGAGGAACCCTAGTTTGAGATCGTGTGCTTCCTCAAATGATTAGAATTAGTGATGAAGAAATATTAGTTCCAAGGCTATATACAATTAAGTTGATGTTGGGGCTCATGATTTAAAACTTATTGAGGGATTAATCTTACGTAAAGTAAACCTACAGGGTCGCACAGTTGCACGTTAAAAACGTACAAAATTACAATTAAGCTGATGTTGGGGTTCATGATTTAAAACTTATTAAGGGGTTAATCTTACGTAAAGTAAACCTATAGGATCGCACACTTGCACGTTAAAAACGTGCAAAATTTGGATTATTGATTGTATTGGTTTTTTCGACATTAGATTTTTAAAAAAATTATGATATATATTTAAATGATAATTAATTAATTGTGAATTATTATTTTTGATTTTGAACCAAAAAAGCAACTTCTCAAGTGCTATAAATTTCCCTCTTAATGATTTTTGAAATCCTCTCTCTGATATAAAAGGAACTTGTTTTGAAATCCTCTCTCAGGTGATATAAAAGGCCTCAGTATCACATGTATTGGCTTGCTTGTCGTCTTCTGTCCGTTCAACTTTGGCAACAAACATAGTTTGCCCATGATCATCTTATCTTGTGACATTTATAAAGCCTGTTAAGACAGATTCAAGAATATTTTCATCAATAAAATTTATAAATAACAAAGCTGATTAACCTACTTCTGAAATCAATTTAAAGAGAAGGCAATCTATTTAGAAGAGCTCTAGAAGGGGGGGGGGGGATAAAGTAATTAAATTTTGAGTAGATTTATTTTACTACTTTTTCACAGTTTCACGGAATACCCCTGTTGTATAACAACCACGTAATTATGAAGTAAATAAGAGTACAAAAAAGAGAAACACAGAGAAAAGAAAAGCAACACAGACAACACAAGAAGGTATAGTGGTTTCCTAAATATACGGTACATCCGCTCTTTCACCGCAACATGAATTCACTATTAATATTTCTGAGTCTTTTGATAAGGAGACTCTTAGAACTAGGATTGTTGACTAGGTGTACAAGAATCACTGAGTCTTTTGGTAAGGTGACTCTTAGAATTAGGACTATTGATAAGGTATCCAAAAATCGCTGAGTCTTTTGGTAAGGAGACTCTTTGAACCAAGACTATTGATAAGATGTTCAAAAACACTGAGTCTTTTTGTAAGGAGACTCTTAGAACCAGGTAAGATGATGAAAAAGAAGCTCAACCACTATGTTTTTTGGCTAGAGACTTTTAGTACGAAAACAGAATCTTTTGAGTAGGGATTCACAAAATTCCTTGTAATCTGGTTTATTTGAAATGAAGTTTTCACTATGTGTTCTCCAGCAACATGATTTTTGAGAGAGCTAATTCGTTGCAACACAATGTGAATTTAGTCGAGAGAGTAATAACTTCTTCTTATTGATCAAGATTCTGAAAGAGAAGGTTGAATCTTGATCTTTAGCAATAGCCCTTAAGATGAGAGCTTCTTCATTTTTAATCTTCAGATAGAAGAGAAGATTATTCTTAATCAATAGTTAAAATTTCTGAAAGGAATACTCTTTTATATCATAGAGTGAGAGAGTGAGAGAGAGTTGATCTTAATGTTCTCCATGACTAGCAATTGTTGTTCTTTCTCACTTTTCTTAATGAAAAATCATTGACATTTTTCTCTGTTATATGATGCACCTTTTTTGTCTGTTAAATTTGTCTTATATACGTTATTTTTTAATTCATTCCAAAGTAGCAACAATGAATGCTCTGGATACTACTATTCATAGACATGGATATCTTGCTTAAAATAGCAGTCTAAAGGCCGTATTATATCTGCGATTTCTGTCGTGACAAGTTTCGGGAAAATAATCACCGGAGGTCTTCTAAGAAATCTGTGTTAGTTTTGTTGTTCAGAGACTTCTCGACATATATTCTTAATAGCGGACATGAAGACATCAGAGTTGTTGGAGGAGTAAACGTCACTTTTGGGATCTCGACGTTACTCTTGCGAATACAACATTGCTTGGAGGTTTTGACGCTGCTTCGGTGAATACAGTGCTGTTAGAAGATTTTGACGTTGATTTTGCGAATACAACGCTACTTGACGAACTCAACGCTACTTAGAGAAATACATAGGTTTGACTCAAATTATACTTGTATACAACATGAGTAGTATCTTAATTAATCACTATTTAAGTTGTATATCAAATCAAAAGATGAGTTTCTCCAATACAAAACCGAAACAACATAAAAAAATGAAGAGCACCAGAAAAAAGCTCAATCATTCCCTGCTCTATAACCATTACATGAACCACGTGGATTTGTGCAGATAATGATCAAACACTATTAAATTTAATGAAGGAGGAGCTACGTACATGTATGCAAAATCAGAGCGAATGGAGGTTTTGGACCATTACATGAAGCTCATTGTCTGACATCCATGCCCCCTTGCTGCAACAAACCCGCATTTTAATGGAAATCAGCCAACTCTGGTAACAAAAAATGGCTTTGAGATTAAAATTGTTTTATTTTAACAGTTTAGAGATTGATTTTAACTATTTAAAAGTTTAAATGCTGATTTTAAAAATCACTTAAAATTTAGAGACTGAATTTTAAAAACACTAAAAATTTAAGAACTGATTTTAAAAAAGCCTTTTAATGTCTTTTAACTGATTTTTTTATGAGCAATAAAATATTATTATATTAGTAAAACATATAAAACATATTATATTAGAAACATTACAAAAAATGTAATTAAAAGACATTTGTAAAAGATGTAATTTCCCAAGAAAAATTTGAATTCAAAATTTTGAAAGTATCCTCTTTGTCATTTGTCATCTTCGTCAAGTGAAACAAGCCCGCAATCAATAATAAAATTTAGACATCGGATTGAATCAAACTTTTTATTAACCCTACTAGCCAGTGTTGGCGACAATGTATTTGTCCTCCCATGTGTTTGCAATTGGATCACAGAGCTTTCTCCAAGAGGAGACAATACGTGGCAGTGGATACCTTTCATGCATCACAAAATGTGCAAAATGGTTGTCATCTATATAACCCTATATATGCAATAGCCTTTGTGTTGGCACCGGGGATGAATTCAACGGTAGAAAAGTAAGACTTTGAAATTGTGAAAGTTGGATAAAAGCTATATCATGAAGCAATTACAAGAGTCATATCTGACATTGACATATTCATTTATTTGGGGGTGCTGATATTCTCGTACATTGAAGAGAGTACATCAACTCTTGCAATCTCTCATCCCAAAAAATTTCAACAAACATGTTCACTTTAATCTTGAGTTCATTGATAAGATACAACCTCACTTGTGCCTTCCTTTTAAACTTAATGGAACTCTTGGCTCTACAGTTTGGATCCATTATCTCTCTCAACTTTCTCTTTATTTTTTGTCTATCTAAGCTAAAACAAAGCACTCCTTATAGGGCCCAATCCATATGCTAACGACATAGCAGAATACCTTTGGGTGTTTTTCTACATAGGCAACGAGCAGTAGATTGAACTCTACCCGATACCCTTCGTAAATAACTTAATGCAATGTGCAAACATATTTTTATGAATGTGAACCTAACACAATAAATTTTTGGAATGTGGGATGGATGCATTTTGCATAACACAACACATGGGAGAAATGCCAACAAGCGATCGTAACTGAGCAATGTCATTCGTCAACACAAAATCCGCCCCAACGCAATTACCAGCATGTCCCTCCAGAAAACTATAAATAGATCCACATACATTCATTTGAAGACAAACAACTCCAGAGGCAAGAGAGAGCTCCGAGGTTTTCCGACGAGATCATGGACTTAGGCTAATTCTCCGCTCAGAAATTCGCTCTGCATCTCTCCTTGCGCTAAGGTTTCAGCAAGCTCCAAGCCACGTCAACAACCTCCGTGAGAGCGCTCCCATCAAGGCTCCGCTTCAACGAGAGCGCTCACTCAAAATGCTTCGCAGACTTACAGAATTTTCCAGCCGGAACGCTCCCATCAAGGTTCCGTGAGCTTAGCAACAATCCAAGGCCGGAGCGCTTCTATCGAAGCTCCGAGGACTTAGCCATTTTCCCCTCATTTTCTGTACTTTGTACTTGTAAAGGAATTGCGACCCGTCACCCTCCGAAATCAAATCTCCATCTCTATAATCTCCACGGAACTAGTGGATTTTGGCTCGACACAGATCCATCCACATGATTTTTCATCATTTCCGGGTTTTCTAAGTCAAAAAAAGTCTCTTGTTATTTGTTGCGGTTTACTTTGATTGTTTGCGCTTCCGGTCCGACTCCGAACTAAAACAAACCGTTTTCTCCAGTTCGGGAAAAAAATCGGGCGAACCACAATAAGAATAATAAATAAGGATTTTTTTCAAACCTATTGTGAAATTCAGGGACTGAAATTAAACGAAAAATAATTTAAAGACTTATTTCGAACAACCATGAAAATATAAGGACTGATTTCAGGTTTTTGCCAAATTTGCATGCCTTGTGCTTTCCTGTAAGGCGAGCTGCAGCAGATCCTGCGATAATCCAACTCTTGCGTTTGGTAATCGTTCTTCGTTCCCACGGCCCACCAAAATCCCGCGTCCTCTCTCTCTCTCTCTCTCTCTCTCTCTCTCTCTCTCACTCTCTCACTCTCTCACACACACACACACAGCTGATATATTATTTTTATTCATCGACTCTTTTCCAAGTTCTTCAAATTCCGAAACAAATCGCCGTATTAGAGAGAGAATCGATCGGCGAAGCTACTCGGAGAGAGGCGCTAAATCATTTTGCGCATTTCCCAATTTGATGGGGTTACGTGCCTGCCGGAGACGGCTTACAGCGGCCGGCCGATGACCGGAAACCATAACCCTACCTTCTCCATGGGTCACCGTTATCTAACCCTAACTCTATTCTTCTTTTTCCTCTCCCTTCTCTCCCCCTTCCTCTCCTCCGCTATTTACTCCCCCGCCCCATCCCCGTTCCCCGCCAATCGTCCCCACAAGCACACAGTTGCCGATCCGGCCGGCCTTGCAGTGCATGCTCCGCCAATTTTCCTCAACAACCTACAGTTTCCACCTCCCCCGCCTCATTTGCGTCGCCGTCGCCATCCCCAATCGCCTCCCCCGCCTGGGAAGCTAAACCTAGGTAAGAAGGTCGGGTTGTTGTTCGTCGCCATAGCCGCAGTCCTCCAAGTAACTTTTGCGTCTTTTCTCATTTATAAGAGACGCCAGTTGAAGAAGATGGGGAGAAGGTATGTAACGAGAGTTTCTTCTTGATTCTTGATAGTTTCCTCAAGATAGAGATCTTGTTCCTCCCTAAGGTGGACGAGAGTGCAGATATGAAATGAACTCTCCTGGCTTTTAGATGAATGCTGTGGTATATTTGGATCGTTACCCAGCTGAAATTAAAAAGCATCCTGCTCGAATTTTCAATGCAGGAATCTGATGAACAATGTAAATTTGGTACATTAGCCATACTTTCTTATTCCACTGATCATTGATTTTTCTAAGGATTTTATTTAACCCTCTAATACTCTGGTTTTTGTAACACACAGTTCTATCTACATTATCAGAACCCCATCAACAATTTTTTTATCTCTTTCTTTTGATTTGTTTTGACTTATACGAATTCAATTTTATATTTTTTCTTTCCTTTATTTCTATATGGATGAGTAGGCTGTTAGTTACCAGATTAATTTAGCATTGGAAAGAGAATTAAACGATTAGTGTTGGATGCCTATTTGATGTGGACTGTGGACCTACCTCTACCAGAGTATATCATAGTAAGGAGAGTGAGGAGTGATTTGATCGGTTAGACAGTATGCTACTTTCATCTTACCTTTGTTTATTAGATGGCACAAGATCTTTTTTGCCCGTTTTATCATCCTTCCCATTGCGCTTGTACATCACCTCCCTATTTGTAAGGTCTCACTTGAATTGTTGGATGCAAGGGTGGGAATACAATTTAAGGTTACTCTGTTGTAATTTAGATGTCTCTGTAGAAAAGTGTAAACTTGCTTGCACAAAATCAAATTGAAGCAAGTTCTCTAGGCAGTCGTTGAGCAACAGACGATCCTGGGAAATCCGCATGACGGTCGAGTGCTTGAGCAGTCAATTGTTTTTTTAGGTAGGAATATAGGATGTTAAGGAGAAGGAGAATGATCATCGCAAGAGCTAGTAGACTTGGGCACATGATAAGTGTACTTGAAATATGCAACTACGACTTACCTGGCGGAATCATCGGGCACCAACAACTAGCCCTACATCTATATCTATTTTATTTCTGTACCTTTTATTCTAGCATTTTATTTTCGTTTGAGTATTTAGTATTTTTCTCATGCACTTGGGCTTATATGGAGTTGTGATGTAAGTTTTTTTTTCATGTATTGAGTAATGAGATTTGGAATCTTGGGCTGACCAGGGAGTATTTCTTTGATTTTCTTCTCCCATTCATTCTCTATCTCCACCGGACCATTGCCGACCACCCCTAGTGCCCCAGGGGTAATCGTTGGTCTGACCACATGCAACTATGCCTCCATGATCCAATGTTGTTTGTCCTTCCCATTCTATATTGTTCTCATCGATCCCCCAACACGTGTGAGTTGCATTGTACCATCTTCTTTGTGCCTTCTTGCATCGTCTCTGCTGTCTAAGCCACAGACGGGCATCTGTCCAACTGTAAGCCCCATCTCTCCATAGAACGTGATGTGAACTAAAATCGAGGGGTTGTAGTTTTTGAAAATAATAATTGCGTGATCTTTAAAATAATTTGGCGCAAGGGAAGTTGGCGGGCTATTTTGAACGAATAAAACGACCTTAAGCATTGCACATGAACGTAAACGCTATCGCACGAACATACAACGTCATGAAACTAAATTCCACAAGCACAAGGATTAATTGGTGGCATTCACGTGTTTGGAAAATAGCGATAATTAGGAAACGCGATTAATCGGGCAAGCTCTAATTAATTAACTTTCCATTTAAATATTAAAACACAAAATAAAGACTATGGGGGAGCAAGGAGGTAGGGAGGTATACCAAGGGTAGGGTGTAGTAGTGGTTGTGCATCCAATTTCCAAGAAGGGGTGGCTGTGGAGCAAAGGAGAGATGCTGAAGGGCTGGCCAAGTGCTGGAGGACTGCTGGAGGCTGACAGGGGAGGTGTCGAATCAGACGAAGGGGTGGTAGCAGGGCTGCCGGAGTGCCTGGACCACTGTGGAAGACGAAGAAGAGCCGGCGGTTCCAGAATCCGCCGGAGGAGGGAGTTGGTGAGGTCGCTGGAGCCTAGAGAAGCTCAGGCGGGCTAGTCGGCGTCGGAGAAGAAGAGCACTGGAGGTGGCTTGGCAGTAGAGGAGGTGGCCGGTAGACCTTCTCTGGACGATTTCCGTCGGGGAAGACAACCACAGGCCGCCACAGCTTCAGGTCGAGGAAGCACGGCTCGGTCGGAGGTTGTTGTCAGAGGAGCGGACTGCTGGACGGTGCGGGCTGGGTCGCCGGAGGCGCTGCCGGGAAGAGGAGATGCGGGAAGGAGGCGGCTTCAAGCAGCGGCGTCGGGCTTCGTCGGGAGGGAAACGGCGCAGGAACAGTGGCGCTGGAAGAAAACCCGAACAAGGAAAAATTCCTATTCAGTTTTCTTATTCTAGCCCGCTCTATAGGAAGGGGGAGGAATGCTTTTTATAATGAGTGGGGTTAGGGTTTATAGTTTGAGATGGGCTTTGGAGGTGGGCTTCAAAATGGGCTGATTTTGAAAACAAGTATATATATATAAATGAAATAGGTAATTATAAAAGCTTGCCCTAAACTAACCTATTCCTAAATTACCGGACCTATGTATTCAGGGTCACGTTGGCCGGTCACACCAACGTGCCAAACAAAAAGCGCGAAAGCGGGCGCGATACAAAATACAACAAAAAATGCGCAAAAACGTGCGCTACAACAATAAACGACATGTGCGATAAAAATTAATAAAAAATGAGGCGACACAGGTTGCATTAATTCTCCCGGGGTTGAAAGAGCTCGACCCCGACGAGACACGATGTAACCTACAAGTAGAAAATCCACGCGTCCATCGGAGAAATGCTGCATGCTGTCCTGCGGATGTCGTAGCTGCGATCCAAAACCTGCAAGTAACCTCTCATCTCCAAAGCTCGCAATCCATTAGTCAAAATTCCATGCCAAATATTTAAATAAACAGTAATTATTAGAGCTTTCAGAGGATGACAGGGGCGGTGTGTGGGGAAAACATGAGGCAGTAGGGGGAGCATGAAGCAAGCGGAATCAGCCCGCGGAATCAGCCCGCGGAATCATCAACTCATAACGCAACATGCTCTCATCCGATAGACATCTACGAACGTCTGCTAGACTCGGATCGAATATCGTCCTAGTTTCACCTGCTAACGTACAACTCGAGTCACAAAATTTTAAGAAGGCCCCAATTAGACCGTGAAAAATTTTCCATAGAAAACCTTTGAAGCGGGTGTCCCGATGAGGAGAAAAAAATCTAAGTATTGTCTTGACTCTCTCGAGACTACTAAACCTATAAGCATCAGAACGCAGACGGTAGTGGCGTGGTGGTGCAACATGCTGCCCTATATCTAAAGAGAAGTGATGTAGACCAAATGCGTGCTCGCCAAAAACAAAATCAATATGGGGTGGAAACTCAAGGGACACAGGTGAGGGACCACCTTACACAATGTCTGTGGGCGCAAGGGTTTGTGGCGATAGTGTGCTAAGAACGTCAGGACCAAAGACGCACGAGTTTGTGTCACCCAAGATGAGGGTTTCATCACTAACCAACTCCGCTGGGAGAAGAGAAAGCGATGAAGTGTCAACCGAGGTGAGTGACACATCACTAGTAAGTCCTCCCTGGAGTGGGGACTCAGGAAACAACTCGGCGGCTGAAGAATGTGAGTCAGTGGGGGAAAGTGGGCACACCATGTCAATCGGGAGGAAGGAATGAGAGGGAAAGAACTCATCTTCCTGGAGCAGGGGCTCGGGAAGAACCTCCTCGATCGAAGGGGGTGCTAAAACGGAGACAAGTGAAGACACGACTTCAGTCAAGGCGGTAAAAATAGGAAGAAGCTCTTCTTCCTGGAGCATGGGCTCAGGAAGAACATCCTCGACTGAAGGGAGAGCTGTAGCGGAGACACGTGGAGTCGCGACATCAGTCAGGGTGATAAAGATAGGAAGAAAATTGTCTTCCTGGAGCAGGGGCTCCGGAAGAAACTCCTCGACTGAAGTAAGCGTCACAGCGGGAGTGGGTGGAGCTAAAGTGCTCGTCGTGCAACTGAGGAGATGTGGAGGACTAACGACACACCTAACCCCGGGTTCCACTACGTGAGAAGTGGGAAGGTATGCAGGAGCAGCATAATATGTGCGTGTTGTCACCTCCAGGTTGTGGACAGAGGTGCACAACCCACGCAGATTCTGTCGGGCGTCAGCAGTGACGCACTCAACATCTTTCATCAAAGCTCTAATGCGCTCATCTAAATCACTCATCTTTTTTTTTTAAACGAAAATAAAGATCTAAACCTAGAATTTGAAAACGACCGGCGCTCGGCTATCCCACGATAGGAGTGAGATATCCCAGCAGCCACACCAAACTGATGTGAACTAAAATCGAGGGGTTATAGTTTTGAAAATAATAATTGCGTGATCTTTAAAATAATTTGGCATGGAATTTTGACTAATGGATTGCGAGCTTTGGAGATGAGAGGTTACTTGCAGGTTTTGGATCGCAGCTACGACATCCGCAGGACAGCATGCAGCATTTCTCCGATGGACGCGTGAATTTTCTACTTGTAGGTTACATCGAGTCTCGTCGGGGTCGAGCTCTTTCAACCCCGGGAGAATTGATGCAACCTGTGTCGCCTCATTTTTTATTAATTTTTATCGCACATGTCGTTTATTGTTGTAGCGCACGTTTTTGCGCATTTTTTGTTGTATTTTGTATCGCGCCCGCTTTCGCGCTTTTTGTTTGGCACGTTGGTGTGACCGGCCAACGTGACCCTGAATACATAGGTCCGGTAATTTAGGAATAGGTTAGTTTAGGGCAAGCTTTTATAATTACCTATTTCATTTATATATATATATTTGTTTTCAAAATCAGCCCATTTTGAAGCCCACCTCCAAAGCCCATCTCAAACTATAAACCCTAACTCCACTCATTATAAAAAGCATTCCCCCCCTTCCTATAGAGCGGGCTGGAATAAGAAAACTGAACAGGAATTTTTCCTTGTTCGGGTTTTCTTCCAGCGCCACTGTTCCTGCGCCGTTTCCCTCCCGACGAAGCCCGACGCCGCTGCTTGAAGCCGCCTCCTTCCCGCATCTCCTCTTCCCGGCAGCGCCTCCGGCGACCCAGCCCGCACCGTCCAGCAGTCCGCTCCTCTGACGGCAACCTCCGACCGAGCCGTGCTTCCTCGACCTGAAGCTGTGGCGGCCTGTGGTTGTCTTCCCCGACGGAAATCGTCCAGAGAAGGTCTACCGGCCACCTCCTCTACTGCCAAGCTGATGTGAACTAAAATCGAGGGGTTGTAGTTTTGAAAATAATAATTGCGTGATCTTTAAAATAATTTGGCGCGAGGGAAGTTGGCGGGCTATTTTGAACGAATAAAACGACCTTAAGCATTGCACATGAACGTAAACGCTATCGCACGAACATACAACGTCATGAAACTAAATTCCACAAGCACAAGGATTAATTGGTGGCATTCACGTGTTTGGAAAATAGCGATAATTAGGAAACGCGATTAATCGGGCAAGCTCTAATTAATTAACTTTCCATTTAAATATTAAAACACAAAATAAAGACTATGGGGGAGCAAGGAGGTAGGGAGGTATACCAAGGGTAGGGTGTAGTAGTGGTTGTGCATCCAATTTCCATGAAGGGGTGGTTGTGGAGCAAAGAGGAGATGCTGAAGGGCTGGCCAAGTGCTGGAGGACTGCTGGAGGCTGACAGGGGAGGTGTCGAATCAGACGAAGGGGTGGTAGCAGGGCTGCCGGAGTGCCTGGACCACTGTGGAAGACGAAGAAGAGCCGGCGGTTCTAGAATCCGCCGGAGGAGGGAGTTGGTGAGGTCGCTGGAGCCTAGAGAAGCTCAGGCGGGCTAGTCGGCGTCGGAGAAGAAGAGCACTGGAGGTGGCTTGGCAGTAGAGGAGGTGGCCGGTAGACCTTCTCTGGACGATTTCCGTCGGGGAAGACAACCACAGGCCGCCACAGCTTCAGGTCGAGGAAGCACCGCTCGGTCGGAGGTTGCCGTCAGAGGAGCGGACTGCTGGACGGTGCGGGCTGGGTCGCCGGAGGCGCTGCCGGGAAGAGGAGAAGCGGGAAGGAGGCGGCTTCAAGCAGCGGCGTCGGGCTTCGTCGGGAGGGAAACGGCGCAGGAACAGTGGCGCTGGAAGAAAACCCGAACAAGGAAAAATTCCTGTTCAGTTTTCTTATTCCAGCCCGCTCTATAGGAAGGGGGAGGAATGCTTTTTATAATGAGTGGGGTTAGGGTTTATAGTTTGAGATGGGCTTTGGAGGTGGGCTTCAAAATGGGCTGATTTTGAAAACAAATATATATATATAAATGAAATAGGTAATTATAAAAGCTTGCCCTAAACTAACCTATTCCTAAATTACCGGACCTATGTATTCAGGGTCACGTTGGCCGGTCACACCAACGTGCCAACCAAAAAGCGCGAAAGCGGGCGCGATACAAAATACAACAAAAAATGCGCAAAAACGTGCGCTACAACAATAAACGACATGTGCGATAAAAATTAATAAAAAATGAGGCGACACAGGTTGCATCAGAACGCCAACCAACATTCTCTTCCAGTTCTACTCCCACCTCTCTGCATTCAAACGATCTATCCAAAGTGACCCTCAGCTTCCATCCAAGTCTTGTCGATCCTATCACACACCTACCAAAGCCATCTAGTTCTTAGACATCACACGATTGGCAATTAAAGCTTGCCTCGATGTTGTCGATTGTCATCTCAAGGAACAGTCTAGCTTCCTTGCCTTCTTGCAAGCCATCTTGCAATGCATCAAAAGCCTATAAGACTTGTGCGTAGCAATAATACTATCGTTCCACTATGCAAATACCACTTAAGGGCCCTTCATCTGTCATTCCTTCCTCGAATCGTTTGACGAACTGCCAATTGCGATTCCAACCGCGACCGATGCAATTGCCCATACCTCTCACATGCTTAAAGCTCCTTCACCGTTTTAGATCCTATTGGGTGGATTGTAAAGACCAAGTAGTTCTTTGACATCTAGCGCCCTGCTGAACCTCAAAAGGTTTCGATCATTCTCTCGGGCATGGAGGGATACAACCCACATTGGGGGTCAATGTTTTGCTAGATAACCCCGAGACTTGCATGGTCCTGTTTGAAGCAAGTCTTGATTAAGCACTGTGATCACCACTACTCAAGCAACAAGGTGAGACGCTACCTCCATTGATAGCTACATTGACGAGTGTATTGAGCTCACAAATAATGTTCTTGGCTCCCCCATACCACCGCCTCGTATCTTCATGCATGGTCTTTAGTCGAGCATCTAGTCATTTACTTTCGCTTCTGGACTACCATCCCTTTTCCATGTTCGACGTCATGAGTGTCACTTTGTTGATTGAATTGAACTTCTCCATCAAGATTACTGACCATTTATGTTTTCTTCTTCCTTTATTTCCTACGCTCTACGATCTACTTACCTCCACGGCTTCACCCAGCTATTTCTAAACAATCCACCCACAAAATTGCAATCACAGGTAGTACCTACCATCCTCCACCAAAGCTACCATTCCAAACCCGACCACCATGGCCAACGCCAACACACCTCATATTGAATCAAGAGTACAATGATCCCATGAGCAATGGTCTGTACTTTCTACTGCAATTAATAATACTCTTACGACCACGATTGCCCAATGAAAGAGTTACGAGTTATTACTGGGGAAAAGAGGGTGTGATCACTATGGTGGATTTTGAAGCTCTCACCCTCGAGAACATTATCCCTGACTCCCATGGAGGTGACCACCTTCATTACCTCGACTTACCATGCTTTTCATTAGGTGGGAATTTGTGGCCCTGTACTATGAAGCTTCATGGGATGCTACATGACCTACCAGTTCTTATCATGTTTGATAGTGGAGCAAGTCTTAATTTACTGTCTTAGGAATTGTTAACTAGATTATACCTGCCCATAATGCCCTCACCCAGCTTAACCATCTATTTGAGGGACAATCGATGCACCTCAACTTGTGACCTTTGCGGTCACCTTTGAATCTAAATTGTCTCTTGTCACATCACAACATATTTCGACACCTTCCAATTAGATGAACTTGATGCGAGGTTGCATGCCCACAAATATTGGGGGATGACAATGTCAAATGGGCCCGCATGACGCTGATGGTCAAGTAGGGGGTGAGATGGGGGGGGGTGTCACACTTTCAGTAGTGTTTCCACTTTCCTCTATGTTCTGAACCATCCAAAATACACATCCAATGGATTTCTACACGTTCTTATGGCGGATTATGATTCCATCTATCGAGTCCACTATCCTAATGCGAGATTTCCATTCCTCTTATCTATAAAGAATACTGGATTTATACCCATTGGTCTTTTATGAGCTGCATGACCTTCCACCGAATTACCCAATCAACTGTAGCATGTCAAAAAGGACAAGATAGAACATCTAATCTCATAGATGTTGACAACTGATCTTGTCCACTTGAGTGCTAGCCCATCCTCGAGATTAGTCTTGTTGGGTTGGAAAAAGGTGATATTTGGCGGTTCTGTGTCAACTACCGCGAATTGAGCAAACCGATATTGGCGGATAAGTACCTAATTCTAGTCATTCAGGAATTTCTGGATGAGCTCCGACTATCATCATATTCATGCTTGGGTTGAAGATATCCATAAAATCACATCCTAGACCCACGACAAACACCATGAGTTCCTGATCATGCCGTTTAGGTTGACCAACATGCCCTCCATTTTTTAGGATACCGTGGACTACATGTTTTCCCAACGCTACATAATTATGTTTTCTTGTTATTTGATGATATACTTATGTATAACTTCATCTAGCAGGATCATTTATGCTACCCGGCAGACAATGGCCACCTCTACGACACTCACTATTTGCCGATCATATCCGTTGATGGTGTCTTTATGGAACTAAACACGGTGGTGACAATTCTCTATTAGCCGACGCCTTGCTCATTGCATGATGTATGCTGGTTCCTTAGCGCGGACATTGACTTCACTCCTTAAGAATACATGTACAACTTCTCTTTTAAAACCTCTGAGACTACGACAGTTTTCACAACTCTTCAACACGCGTCAAAGCCCAAGTTTTGGCCATACCACTGTACCAAATATTTCACAGTCTTTTCGTCATCGAGTGATGCATTCAGAACAGATATATGTGCGGTTCTCATGCATAATGCACGCTAGGTTACTTATTTTGGTCTTTCCCCAACACATCTTCTCGTTTATCTTTTGTGAACGGATTGATGGTGCTTGTTCCTACAATACTACATTGCTATCTGTTGGACGACACTTCATAGTTTGTACAAATTACCATAGTCTGGGGTACTAATTGAGCCAGAGGATCCCCACTACGGCTTAACAAGTTTGGGTGCTTAGGTTGTTGGGGTACGATTTTATAGTGGAGTTTTGGTTTGGCAAGACTAATAAAGGGGTTAACACCTTATCACACCAATCAGAGTGAACATCTCTCATGGCGTTATCATGACCAATTTGGCAGGGGGTGGTTGTTATTTGGTAGATGATCGAGGCACATTAGGACCTCCAGAGCATTTTGAATAGCTTGCATGTCGACCGCACCACTCACCCCCTTCCTCATATTTAGTGCCTGACTGCACCATCAGAGCATGCTGGTTTTCACCCACAGATAAACATGCTAGGACCTTCCACACCTACCATCTACTCTCCATCTCACTCTATTGGTATGTAATGTTGCGTCACGTTGTGGGATTTATAGCAACGTGCCTTGTGCCAACGCGTTGAGCTTTCTATCACTTTTCCTAGGGGCTTACTGCAACCTCTATATGTGCCATAACTCGTGTCAGACGATATTACAATGGACTTTACCACCCTTCTATGGCTGCCGTTTTTAGTCATTGGGTTGTTTGTCTACATGAGTTTTCATGATTTATTATCATTGATCGTGACCCTATTTCTGACACGGGACGAATCTATAGGCGTCAAATTAATGGTGGATCCGGTGGTAATAAGGCAGTGGATCCGGGCTGCGGGAGAGTGAATCCGATAATTTTGGAAGCAGATCCGGGCTGGTGGCGGCTTGGGTGACTGAAAAGGGGCGGCGATTGGCTGTGTGGGGCTGGACGGGGCGACATCAACATGGGGAGCGGCTGGTTGGGGGCGGAGGCAACCGAGGAGCGGCTGGGAGGGGGTGGTGGCAGCAAGGGGAGTGGTTGGAAGGATCGGCTGTGGTTGAACAACAACTTGGAAGGTGGCAGCTGGGGTTTGGAGGGCTGTGGAGATAGATTTTTATGTGGGGACAAATCTAGAAATGGGCGTGGTTGTAGGGAGACGACTGCTACTGGGGGGAAGGAGGAGTGCCTGGAGTTGGCGCATGATGGAGATTGGCGGCTTGGAACAGTGTAGGAATTGCTGGTTGGGGGGGGGGGGACTGAGCAGTGGGCTGCTGGGAGGAATTCAGCCAAGATTTTTGAGGGCTTATGGAGGTCAGATAAGGGGAATTAGAGGGGAAAATGAAGGCTAAGGATGGAGGATACAAAGGGATGAAGGAAAATACCTAGGAGTCGTCACCTATGGTTCTACGAAGTCGGCACCATGGAGGGATCATTGGATTTCGGGATTTTTCACTCCAAAATTTGCAATAGCCTCCATTAGCCCCCTAACACTCTATTTATAATAAAGAGAAAAGTAGAGCATCCCACCATCGAAGACTATGATTGGCCGGAGGTGGGGTCACTCGTTTACATCAAAATATATGCAAAAATAACAAAGTAATATATGAAATCAAATCGGAACGCGGATCCGGATGCATTCGCGGAGTCGTATCATCAATCTGGGTACGCCATTTATGGTAAGTAGCCAATCAGCCCTGAACATGAACAAAATTCGTCCTCCGTTGCGTGTCTGCGTCTCCGCTCTGTATCATTATCCCCGACTTGAAAAAATTCATCTCCTGATGAATAGAGATCAGAATTCTCTCGATGTATGCCAAGTGAGACTCGATGAGGTTCACCAGAGGTCGTCCAAGTGTCGTCGATGGGAAAATATCATCGCCAATGGTATTCTTGTGTCTGACTGACTGGCGCAGCTATGCATGCAAGAGCCTTGAATATCCTCTCAATAATCCATTGATGTGCTGAAAGTCCCGGTGCGATCATTGGTGCAGACGGTGAAGCCATAGGTGACTGGCCCAAAGGCAGGTGGAGCTCAGAAGGGGACTGGGTGCAGGACTGAGGATGTGGAGGTGTAGGCTCCAAAGGATGTTGGGGTGTAGGCTCAAGATGATCTCCGCGAAATAAGTCCACATACTCGTGAGGCTTGTAGTACAACGTCAAATCCTTAACATAAATATTGGACAGATACTCATGCTCGTCGGGATATTAAGATCATATATATTTGTTCTGATCCATCTCATGATTGTGTAGAGATTCATTTGCCTAACGCTCAAACTTTTAGCAGGCCTCCCACGGAGCCTCACAATGCAGATTCTCACCAGCACCCACTCATTTTCATGAATTACCTGCCCTTGCCAATGAACATCTGCATGCGATTTTTAAGATTTATTACTAATATTGATTCGCCGTCGGACCGACTCATGTAACACATGCAAATAATGAAGAAATGACGCAACATACTCATGCCATTGATGCAAATGAAACACAAAAGACACAACATGCTCTCTATGGGGTAGTTTGAAAATGACTTGAAAATCTATAAAATGAGGTGACCAACCGGAGGCTCTCTCGGCGGAGTGTAGAAAAACTCATCTAGTGTACGATGAGTGTCCAAATGACCGGGTGAGATATCAACACTCAAAGATGAGCTTGTAAAGAGCCAAATGTCTCTCCGGGAACGTGACACATCAGGGGGCTCACCGGGAGGTATGTATGAAAAGTCATCACAAATGCGACGACCATCTGAGTGAAAATCATGTACATTTACTAGAAGACGTGACTCTAGAGTGTGACAAGTGCCCCTAATAGGAAAGAACTCATTTGGTAGCAGGTGGTGTGTCCCAAAACTCATCAAGAGTGCGATGTGTCGTAAAGCATGCTCTCAAAATAATGAGAGTATGCTCAAGTGTACTTAAGAAAAGCCCTACATACTTGATGCTCCACTCAAAATCCATTCTCTGGGGCAAAGCAATACTGGGAGAGACGTCAATAAATTGATACTCACAAATGAGTGGCTCGCCTGAATCTCATCCTCACTAGGACCGGCAGGACGTGGTGGTTCATCGGGAGGCTCAACAGGAGGCTTGTCATAGAACCCGTCAACAAGATCATGATCCTCCAGATGAGTACCAACGTAAGGGGTAATGCCCTCATAAATGGGTGAGCTAGCCACTACGAGATCAACACCAGGCTCTGGGCTCTCGACCGTGATGTGACTCGGAGCAATGACAAGGGGAGAGGGACATATGCCTATTCTCAAGAATGAGTTTGTAGGTGCGATGTCAGGAAACGAGTCTATGGTAGGGGTGTTAACTAACCCAGTGCATGACAAAAGAAGAGGTGTTGTCGTGTTGGTGAGGGACACAACACTATAGAATTAATAGGTCGTTCAGACTCACTCTCAGTCAGGGTCACCGGAGAAGAGTCGAAAACAAAACATAGGCCACTCACCGGACTAAGCACCTCATTGGAGTGAGAGAAATCTGTATCACGTATCATTTCTGTCGTGCCTGACAGAACAATGGTAGGGACTGTGGTGACCTTGGTATGGGAGGGACTCGTATTGCGGAGGTCAAGGTATGAATCTAATCAACCAGCTCTTACGGATCTCAAGGACTGTTCATGATGAAGGGAGAGCTTATATGTCTGCTCAAGGGACTTCGAGCTGTGGTAAGCCAACTCAATACGTATGTTAGATCGAAGTCCAGATCAAAATCGGGAAGTGGTCATAGCTGGCTCCTCTTGGATATCACTGTTAGTGTTACCATTGTGATCTAGAAGTGGTCAAACAGGTAGCATCACTGCCAACGCAATATGAGCCTATGAGATCGCACATAAGAGTATTGGAGAAGTTGGAAAGGTTTGTGTTGGCATTGCTCATATGTGATATGAGTGAAAAGCCAAGCCTTTGACATTCTGGATTTGGAGGTGGATCAACCCAGGACCTATATTATGAATATAGATGACCAGGTAAATCGTCGAGAAGTGTCTTGACGTTTTATGGACTGTTCTGTCAGAATTCGTCGAATGACTCTAAGTAGAATTGGTCGAATTGTCTCTTGGTATTTCGAAGAATCCATCTGAATTTGTCGAGTATACTCTTGTAATTTCGACGAATTGGACTTGGATTCGTTGAGTATACTCTTGACATCTCGATGAATTGGACTTGGATTCGTCGAGTATACTCTTGACATCTCGACGAATTGGACTTGGATTCGTCGAGTATACTCTTGAAATTTCGACGAATTGAGCTGTCTGCATTCGTCGAGTATTCTCGTGTTATCTCGACGAATGGTTCCTTGATTCGTCGTATATACTCGTGTAATTTCGACGAATGCTGTTAACTCTGGTTTGTTCCTTTAAGTCCGGTTCCAGTCTGGTCTGCGGATAACTGCTATTTCGGTCTTGGAGTATAAATAGGCGAGATAAAGGTTATCTCCGGTGGCTTAACCTAACTGGTCTGGATCGTGAGTGCGATTTCTTCTTCCCCCGACGGAACTATTCCGAAACGTTGAAGTCGCAGCCACCGACCACTCCGACTCATTGCTGTCGCCGGAAATTGTTTCCTAAGTTTCGTCTTCGTCACCGTCGCCTCTCCTTTAATGGATCTAGCAATCCGTGGAGACGTTGAGGGCATTCCTTCTTTCAACCTAGATCTTGTGTGACAAGAGTCTAAGGTTTTTTTTTGCTCGTGTGGATACCCGTAGAGGCGTGGATATACTTCTACGCTCGGAACTCTAGCTGCAAGTGTTCGTCAGACTTTCTTGGAGCATCTTGGTTGAGTAGTGACTCAATCCCGCTAAGGTATACTTTTATTCAAAGTTGTTTTACTTCTTGATCAATGATTATCGCAAGATTCATTTCTCTTTGGGTTTTCTTGATTCCTTAATCCGATGCGCACATGTGATGTGCATCCCACTTAGGAACCCAGCAATCACTCATCACTCCTAATTCATCAAAACGATCCATGTACTATGCAACAAACATAGATCCTTGCTGAAGGGAAAATAGTTGCTCGAGCATGCGACTCCGATATGATGGAGGAAAATACCTCTGACATAAAATATGCTTCATCTCCACATAACTAGTGATGCGATGATGACGATCTCGCTCGCGGGTCCTCTCAATGCTA
This sequence comes from Platanthera zijinensis, assembly GCA_039513925.1. Lineage (NCBI taxonomy): Eukaryota > Viridiplantae > Streptophyta > Magnoliopsida > Asparagales > Orchidaceae > Platanthera > Platanthera zijinensis. The sequence continues at coordinate 233,002,355 of CM077080.1, forward strand.
GACCAATATGCTCTCAACTGATCTAAAAACCTAAGTTTCGCAAACTTGATGCGCCGCTCACTGAATAATTTAAAATGATCGAAATAATACTCCATATCCATGAGCCAATAACTGAAAACTCGGGACCCGATGAGCTGTCAAAAGAAGGGGCATCAACACGAAACTTACACTTAAGATCTCACTAAAAACGTTGATCCTCATAAAAATCATTCCTAAGGTAATCGAGTCGTGTTGAATGGTCAACACGATCGGCTCGCGTGCAGGGATATGAACGACGACAATTATCATATTGATCGTCTCTAGCATAGTGAGATTGTGTCGGGGGATCAAAATGATCTTTGGAAGTGGTGTGCTGCGATCAAGAATAATCATCATAGTAACGTGAGGATTTCCCTGACGGGGCTCTATGAGAGCGTGTGTAAGTGGACTCGGGCTCCCCAAATAGAGGAGAGGAATATTGGTGATACCTAGTCATGAAGAAACTTATAGACTCTACAACTGCGTATCAAAAGTGCTCGCAATCTCGCCTCTGATACTAATTGACGCAGGACGAATCTATAGACGACGGATTAATGATGCTCTAACCCTACAGATAAATCAAAATAGCAAAATAAACATAAGCTAAACAAACAATTACTATTCCTCTCCTTAGCAATAGCCAACAGATAAATCAAAATCAACAATAAATAATTTAATCAGACGCACATGACCTTAGCAACAACAAAATAATTCAATAGGACAAAACAAACTTAAGTTTTCCTCCGTGTGGAGGGTCAAAGAAAGAGCACGCGACGAATAAACCTTGCAAATCACAACAATAATCTAAACAAACAATTACTATTCCGAAGATCCAAACTAACATGAAATCATAACCTCATATATTAATAATGAGAATTTAAGTTCCATACAACAAGTAAATACTAACAAAATATGGGGGTTGTCCAAGGTGTAGAGATCCAGTGAAGCACGACGCTGTGGAGACGATCCGGAGGGGAAACAAAGGCTGGTTGGACTGGATCTGACTGTGGGGAGCGGATTCGGGCTGAGGAAGGGTGGTTCCGGCAGTAGGGCTTCAGGAGGGTAGATCCGACAATAGGGCTGCAAGAGGGTAGATCCGGCAGTAAGGCAGTGGATCCGGCGATTTTGGAAGCGGATACGGGCTGGTGGTGGCTGAAAAGGGGCGGAGGCTGACTGTGTGGGGCTGGACGGGGCGGTAACAACAAGAGGAGCGGCTGGTAGGGGGCGGAGGCAGCAGAGGAGTGGCTGGGAGGGGGCGACGACAATAAGGGGAGCGGCTGGAAGGATCGGTTGTGGCTGGACAACAACTTGGAAGGTGGTGGCTGGGGTTTGGAGAGCTATGGAGACAGATCTGAATGTGGGGACGGATCTAGAAATGGGCGTGCCTGTAGGGAGACAACTGCTGTTGGGGGAAGGAGGAGCGAAGCAGGCTAAAGGCTAGAGAAAACGTTTGATAGACTCAAACCCCCCCTAGAGCTCAGGGTTGTGTTCATACTTTATTTATAACATATAGAGATTGAGAGCTTAGCAGAAGAGTTCTTGAAGTAAGCGACTACCCAGTCTCTTACTCCAATCCCTCTCCAGCTGCGCAATTGTTTTTGGTTCAATATGGTATCGATAGCAATAGCTGTTTTTTCCTCAAGTTGACGATTGACAGGGACAGCCTCTCAACCATCCCACCGGCGGTAAGCCAGGAGGAGGAATAGAGCGGCTGGAGTTGGTGCATGATGGAGATTGGCGGCCTGGAACAGTGTGGAATTGCTGACGGGGTGGGGGTGCGACTGAGCAGTGGGCTGCTGGGAGGAATTCAACCAAGATTTTGGAAGGCTTATGGAGGTCGGATGGGTGGAATTAGAGGGGAAAACAAAGGCTAAGGATGAGGGATACAAAAGGGATGAAGGAAAATACCTAGGAGTCGTCACCTAGGGTTCCATTGAGTTGGCACCGTGGAGGGATCGCCAGATTTCGGGATTCTTCACTCCAAAAACCTACAAATGCCTCCAACAACCCCCTAACACTATTTATAATAAAGAAAAAACTAGGGCATCCCGTCATCGACGATTATGATTGATCGGAGGTGGGGTTACCCGTTTGCATCAAAATAAATGCAAAAATAACTAAGTAATATATGAAATCGAATCGGAACGCGGATCCGGGCGCATCCGCGGAGTCGGATCATCGCTCAGGGTACGCCATATATGGTAAGTAGCCAACCGGCCTCAAACGGGCCCAAAACTTGTCCTCCGCTGCATGTCTGCGTCTCCGCTCCGCATCAATTTCATAATCAACTTTTACCTGGAGTTATTCATACTCCATGTGACAACTCTGTATGAGCCCGACTTATCACTTGCGAATGGATGGAAAATCAATGATTTTGAATTGTTTCTTGGAGACATCCCTGTTGTTCCATATCCTATCGACCTTGGGATTTGACAATGTGGTTGTGTGGTTGAGTTGGACAGTATTCCTACAATACGTCCTTCCATTATGTGCTGGAATGGCCCCATTGCACATTTCTATGGTTGACCACCCCTATGGTGCTATAAAATATATCTGGTGTATGTCCATTTGACGTTTCCCAATCTGAACTCTGGGACCACGACAAAGTCTTGTGCCAACTCAAGGGCCTTTTACATCGCCTTCTACAAAAGATGCTCAACCGGGCCAATAAGCATTATCCAGACATTCATTTTCAGGTCGATGACAAATTCTTCATCAAACATCGTCCTTTCTACCAAACACCTGTGACCACGCTGCTCCATTCAAAGTTTTCCACTGCTTGTATCGTCGATTTGTTTTGACTAGGTATAATATTCACTTGGGTTTTGGCTTAGGTGGAGAATTGTTGCTAAAAGTTGCAGTCATTTGCATCCCATGCTTTTTTCTTTCCTTTTGACTAGGTATAATAATCACTTGGGTTTTGGCTTAGGTGGAGAATTGTTGCTAAAAGTTGGAGTCATTTGCATCCCATGTTTTTTTGTTTCTTTGAAAAGAATTTCAATTTTATAAACTTACTTCAAAAATGAGTACTCTACATAATATTTATAAATTGGTGGAGAGTCACATACTTCTCCTTTAGCAATGTGGGACTAGAACATATAGACAAGTAATATATAATAAACTTATATGCTTATCCGGCTATCCGGTATATACCTCTACAAGTTGGAGTATACATGTTGTAGACTCCAAGGTTAAAAACAAACAGGAGAAAATGGGTGAGACAAGACTTTGTTGAGAATGTCGATTACTTGAGACGCCGTGGAAACATGATGTGGATGGCTTGCAAAGCTTGATCTTTTTTCTAATGAAGGAACAATCAACTTAAGTGCTTGGTGCTCTGTGGAATACAAGGTTCTCAACAGTGCAAATAACAACTTTGCTGTCACAGTAAAGGAGCGCGGGAGTGGTGAGAATCGCACCAAATTCTCTAAGAAGAATCATGTAAGTTTGGAAATTAGACGGGCCATCAAGCGATACTCAGATTCAGCTAATGGTCAGATCACAATAGATTGTTTTTTCTCCTTCAGGTGATCAAATTACCCTTAAAAAGTTGTGGAACCCAGTCATAGAATGATGATCATCTACAGAGCCCGCATAATCAACATTAGAGTAGATAATCTACAAGAGAGAAAATGAGGGCTTATCAACAAGCTCTTGACCAAGAGTATTATTCAAATGTCGAAGGATGCACTCAACAACATGATTGTGGTACTTTTGGGAAGCATGCATGGACTGGTTAACAATACAAATGCAAAAGAGATGTCTGTCTGAGTGACATATAGATGAGTTTACCAACCAACTGACGATAATACTCGGGATTTGGTGTAGGAAGATCGGAGACAAATCCATGAGCGAAAATTTGAGATTGCCATCCATGAGTGCACCAGCTAGCTTGCACTCCAGGCATCTAGCATCCTATGATAGATCTATACAATACTTCCACTAAGTTAATGTGAGTACATCACAATCACGAGCTATTTCAATACTTGAGAAAAATTTAAGATGACTCGAATCCTTGGTATGAAAATGAATAGAAAAATGTTTTTTGATCATTGTCAAGCCAATCAAATCATCGCTGATTGTAATAATATCGTCAATACAAATCAGAAGAATCACCGTACCATCCTGACGATGATGTGTGAAGAGACAATAGTTAACCAAGTTGCGAATGAAACCAAAGGCTTGAACCGCTTGATTGAATTTGTCGAACCAAGCACTTGGAGATTACCTTAGTTCAAAAATAGATTTGTGAAGGCGGCACACAAGAGTCTCTCTCGTAGACTTATATCCATGAGATTGTTGCATATATACAATCTCAGTCAGTTTACCATTGACGAATGCATTCTTAATATCAAACTGATGCAAGTACTAATGATGATAAATTTTCAAAGTTATCAATACTAAAACTGTATTTAGCTTTTCCACTAGAGAGGTCTCCTTATAGTCCATGTCATATTGCTATATGAATCCATGAGCAACAAGACGCCCGTTCATGCGCTTAATAGAATCATCCAGATGATGTTTCATAGTGAAGTCCCATGGGCAGCCAACACGAGATTGTCCATAGGGAAGGAACACTAATTCCCATTTGTCATTGGCCCATAATGCCAGCATTTAGTCATCCATATCAACTCGCCACCCTGATGTGGTGGTGCTTTCTCTACAAAAGAAGGGGTGGAAACAGACGACAAGAAGCATACAAACCTATGTCATGGTATAGATAAACAATTAAATGAAGCATAATGAGAGAGTGGGTGAGCAATACAAGAGTGTGTATCCTTAGAGAAATTGATGGGCAGATCATCAAACACATGAGAAACATTAGTAGTAGGAGACTGGCTAAGAATTGTTTGGTGAATCTGGCATCGAGTATAAACCTGCAGTGGGAGAGGCGGAGGTGGTGGTGGTATAATAGATGCAGGTGTACGCTCAATAAGTACATGAGAATGAGGTAAATCAGGTGGAGTTGTTGGAGTAACGGATGGGGACAAGAAAGAATGATCTTTAAAAAATTAGCATTTGCAGAGGTCGCAAGCTTCCGATCAGTCGAAGAGTGACACAAATAAGCTTTCTGAGTCCGAGAATAGTAAACAAAAACCAATTTAGTCACATGTGGAGCCAACTTGTCCATTGGAGGATCAAAATGATGGAAAAAACTTACCCAAATACTGCAGGGGTTAGAGGGAAGGTAGGTGGATGAAAAAATAACGAAGAAGGAGAAATAAAGCAAAGAACAATTGACGATATACAATTGATTAAATATTATGCAGTTGTAATCACATAATTCCAATAGATTTTTCGAAACATGCATTATAATATGAGAGATAAGCCCCGCGTACACGAGACATGCACTCGTATGATCGGCTTCACTACAGAGAGTTCTCTCAGAGTTGCGGCTCCATTTATGGATTATCTTGTATTCTTAATTAATTGTATATTTGTCTTTTAGTGTATTTCGTCCTGTAGCAGACCCCCATTCTATATAAGTAGACATAGTTGGAGCATTGCGCATCAAAGATTCATTATCTTGTTCGCTCTCGTAGGAGAGATTGCCTCTTAAAGAGATCCTACCCTCAAGAGTTAGGAGCAAACATGAATCGTTATCTTGTATCTTCCGTTCCTTTCTAAGTGCAACTTCTTCGTATTAATTAGCCCGACCTGCCAGTCTCCGTCCATCGTTCTCTCGGCCACCAAGAACCAACCCTCTCACCACGCCATTCTCTTCCCTCGTCATGGATCTCTCTTGTTGTCGGATTCTCCTACCTAAGTTGGCCACCATTCATACTGAAATCTGCCAAATATGCAGGGATAGTTAATGCTCAGCCGCTGTGCTGCTAGCCTGCTATATACCAACAAAGAGACACTCCAGCTTACACCACACTTAGAAGATTACCCACCTGCTCCAATACCGATTTCCAAGCAGACCTGATCATAAGACGATGGGTCAACCCCGGGCTCTCGGTCCACTTAGTCTCATTCTTCACTTTGATCACGCAACCAAAGTATCTCTACGTCCTCCTCATCACAACCTGATTGGCTCTCACTCTCCAAGGTTTGCGCAGTGGACGAGTAGACCGAGTTCCCTATAGGTGATTGAGCGACCACAGACCTACAGTCATCCGCGGATTATCTCGCAGGCCGCCATCCGCTCTGGTCCTCTAGTGCCTCCCCCGCATCACAACCCGCTTCTTCCTTCCGACACTCCCCCACTCCCCGCAGAAGTGTCGCCATTCCGGTGTGTATCTGAGCGTCCCTCTCCTCTCCCTACCCAACTTGTTTACGCCCCGTCGTTTCCAACGATCAATTACATTTCCCCACCTTATATTTTCGCATGTTTGTCATTCGAGTCGTCTGCTGTAGCAGACCCGCCAACTTCCTCCTCAGGCTGTTGTCCAAATCAATTGTGACCCTCCTCAGTTTATGCCCTTACGCATGGAGACCCAAGTCATCCCTTTAAATTTTTTTGAGTTGTGCCCCTCTTCTACTCATTTAATTAATTTTTTTCCTTGGGTCCCACCACAAATACTCCACTAGTCTAGCCCCAATATCTGATCCAACTACTTTCTGGCAACACGTGGGCCATATACCTCTTCCCCCTCCTTAAGCTACGCAACAACAATAATTTATTTTTATTACTTTCTAAGAATCTTGGACCACCTACCATCAACCTCAATCTCTCCCCTTTCTCCACGCCAACTTCCATTCTCGAAATTATCATTTAATTGCACTCCTTGTTTCCTTCTTGCACCCTATGTTGTTAAAGGCGCGCCTCAGGCGCGCCTAAGGCTCCAGGCTCACCAGGCTCAGAGGTTTGCGCCTTCGTGCGTTTTTTTTGCGCCTTCGTGCGCTTTTTTTGCGCCTTCGTGCGCTTTTTTTGCGCCTTTGGACATTAAAGGCGCGCCTGAGCGTGATCTTTGTTGTAATTCTTTTTTAAAAAAAAAGTAATGAAAGAAAATGCAAAAACTCAATAATTTTTATATGATTTAGTGTTTTTATAACATAATTGATCATTGAGACTTAGATATGATGCAAGCGACCATATTAGTTTTATTTTTTAAGAGATATAAATGATAGTAATGAATGATTAATGGGTAAAATATACGAATAATTTGTTCAAGAAGATGAATTGATGTTTGATGCTAATTATTTAAAATGAACGTGATTGCGCCTTGCCTTCTTCGGGCGCGCGCCCGCGCCTTGAGCCTTGCGCCTAGGCTCCAAGACCCCTTCGCGCCTTGGTGCGCCTTGCGCCTTTAATAACTAAGCTTGCACCCAAGTTTATGCACATTGTTACACACGTGGTCAACTCTAAGACCTCCTTGCGTGTTCTCTTTGTTGATATTATTTTTCCTCAAATTAGTAATGATTAGAATAAATGCAATTTGTCATTGCATTTTTCCTTTTTCTCCAAATCACCTTTTGTTGCTTTCCTCACACCGACCTATAGTGCGTTGCTTTCGACATGCCTCTTCACGTAGATTCTCTCTGCCACCAACCTCGTTCAACACTTGAACAGTGCTGCTGATCACACTCTATTTTTGGAACTTACGACCCTCAACTTGTCATCCCCCTATCCTTAGGGGGAAAGGCCTCTTTTCACTTGTCGGGTAGTGTCATGAACTTGAATAGCTCTACAGTAGTTCCCGACAAAGTTTCCCTTGCCCCGCCGCAACCAGCCAGGTACGGTGCATCCAAATTTCTAATGTTTCGCATGACCCACCCAACATCGTGCTTATGGGATCTTTATGACCTTACCTTGGGGACATGAGCGATTTTTCAAGATTGTGTGTGTGTGTGTGTGGGTATTCATATATATAGGCCTGACGGATATGAGACGGGTGCTATCGGACAATTAGCCTTACACAGGGAGTTCTTTTAGAGTCATGTCTACCGTTATGAATTAATTTGTATTCTTTATTAATTACGTATTTCTCTTTTCACATTTTTTGTTTTGTAGTGGGCCTTCATCTTATTATATAAGAAGACATAGTTGGGGAGCTATTCATCCGTGATTCATTGTCTTGTTATACTCTCATAGGAGAGATTAACTCTTAGAGGGAATCTGCCCTCAAGAGTTAGGATCAAGCATGTCTCGTTATCTTGTATCATGCATTCCTTTTTAAGTGCAATTTCATGTTCGTTTTCTTGATACATCACAACTCGTTCGAATCAAGAGAACAACTTTAATAAGATGACGATTCTTCCGCTTTGCCACACCATTTTGTTGTGGTGAGTATGAATAAGAAGTCTGATGGAGAATGCCTAGAACATCTCTTGAAGCTCTTGACATACGTATTTATGGGCATTATCAATCCTGATAGTTTTGATAATAGTGGAGAATTGGTTGCGGGTTTCTGTGTCAAAAGAGTGAAAGCCAGCCAAAATCTTAAAACGATAACGAAGTAAATACAACTAAGTTATATGAGAATGATCATCTATAAAAGTAGCAAAATAGCAATAATTAGCTATACTAGACATTTCTAAAAGACTCCAATATTTGAATGCACTACAAAAAAGGAAGCATCATTTCTAATACAATGAGGGGAAAATGTAGTGGAATGTTGTTTCCTATACACATCTTTCAAGAAAAATCAAGATACTTAGGGAGGGATTTTGTAAGGATCGGGAGAGGTGCATGACCAAGGCAACTAGTCAGTCCACAAAAGTGATGGATGACAGAGTTGGTGGAGGAATGCACAAGAAATGAAGTCCATTAAACATCCGCCCCATACCAGTGATACTCCATACCCGAAGATCATGTATCACGAAGTAAGAAGAAGAAAATGTCATTGAACAATTATGATCATGAGTAAGATGACTAACAAAAAAAAGATTAAATTGTGAACTAGAAACATGTAGAGGTAAGGTACAGTTCTTCAATCCACTGCCCATGGTGGTTTATTCATTGGTTGATGTAATGGTCTTGGAAAAAATAGTATTTGTATATCTCAAAGGTTTTTGCAGAGTAATATGATTTGCTGCACTAGAATTCACTATCTAAAAGGAACTATGAAAAAAGCAAGCTATATATTCATCAGAGTCTGAGATAGGCCCTAAAGATTGAGTGAGCATCCTTTAAAGACTTTGTAGCTCCTCTCTCAATGCATTAATCTCAGATGAGGATGTGTTGGGGATGTCAATTCCAAGAGGATAAACTTGGCATTATGGGGTTTATTGCTGCTTTGGAGGAAGTTCATGTTTCTAATAACATGTCATTTTAGTGTGATTTTGATGACCATAGTAGGCACGTGCAAGTGTTCTGAGGAAACTGGCCCAGAGTGGTTGTCTTCCTCGAAATCAACTACGTCCATTTCTCCCTCCACCTCCTCGAAAGACAACAACAACATGACCTCTCCCATTCTCTGTAGTAGAGAGGCATGTTCTAGTAGGCTGTTGGAGAAGTGCAATAGATGGAGTCATGGAGACTCTCATCAAGAGTGACCTTCAACAACATCAAGATACTTAGGAAGGGCTTTCCTGAGGATCGGGAGAGGTGCATGACGAAGACGACTATGTCAGTTCACAAAGTGATGGATGATAGAGTTGATAGAGGAATATCCTGGAAATAGAGTCTATTAGATAGCCGCCTCATACCTGTGATACTCCTGCTCGAATATCATGTATCACAAAAGAAGAAGAAGAAAATGTCACCGAACAATTATGATCACGAGTATGATGGTTAACAAAAAAGAAGATTAAAATGTGAACTAGGAACATGTAGAGGTAATGTACAATTCTCCAAATCCACTCACCTTGGTGGTTTCTTCATTGGCTTATGTAATGGTCTTGAGAAAATTGTATTTGTACATCTGAAGGTTTTTTTGCAGAATTATGTGATTTGCTGCACTAGAAATCACTATCCAAACAGAATTAGGAGAAAAGCAAAATATATATTCATTAGAGGCTGAGATAGGCCCTGAAGACTGAGTGAGCATCCCTTGAAGACTTTTAGCTCCTCTCACAATGCATTAATCTTGGATGAGCATGTGCTGGGGATTTCAATTCCAAGAGTAGAAACTTGTTGTTGCTGTAAGGAGGAAATTCATGTTTCTAATTTGTCATTTTAGTGTGATTTTGTTGACTATAGTAGGTGCACATGCAAGTGTTCTGAGGAAATTGTCCTGGAGTGGTTGTTTGGCCTCAAAATCAACCACGTCAATCTCTCTCTCCACCTCCTTAAAAGCCAACATGACCTCTCCCATTCTCTATAGTAGAGAGTCATGTTCCGCTAGGCAGGTGGAGAAGTGCAGGAGATGGAGTCAGGGAGAATCTCATAAGGAGTGACCTTCAACGCCATAGAGTAAACATCAGATAAGAAAGGAATCACGGGAGATGATAAAACATTTGGCCGAACACTGGTGGGGGTGGGGATACCCCTACCCATTATCATACTATCATAGCAATATTTAACCTCCTTTCGAGATCTATAGGTATTTAAATCAAGAATCACCGACTGAATCCATGCCTCAATTAGGGCCATATACTGAGCCACGAATGATGTCATGTCATCATTTAGACTGGGTTTAATGGTCTAATGATCTTGAATAAGTCAAACAGATGTAGAATATTAAATCCTTAGAATCAAAGTTTATCATATCTTTATGTATATCACAGTACATCAAAATTTCTATCTTTACATAGCGTAGAGGAGTTATGATAATACCCACTAGAAGATGTGAGATCAAAGAAGAATAAGAGTACAATGGGTCCTCATAATGAGATTTTCACAAGGGACTTTAACATTCTCCCTCAAGTTGTAGCATTTATCAGTCATGCCCAACTTGGTACAAGTTTCTGAAATAGAAGTAGAGAGAGATTTAGTGAAGATGTCATTCATTTCTATTTTGGATGTGATAAAGGGAATATTGATTTGTCCATTAATTATTTCTTCTCGAATGAAGTGACAATCAACCTCTATATGCTTAGTTGTTTCATGAACGACATGGTTCTTTGATATGTAAATAGTGGTCTTGTTGTCACAGTGCATGGACAAGGGTGTTCTATGTCTTTCCAAAATCCTTCATCAACGTTCTCATTCATTTTAGTTCACAAGCAATTAGAGTTATACCCTTGTATTCAACTTCAACACTGGACCTAGAGATCTCCGTTTATTTATTGCTACGCAATGTAACAAGATTTCCTCCTAAAGAGGTGCAATTTCCAGAGGCGGAGTTCATATCTGCTCAGCTAGCATCAGAATAAGCTGCATAAATGACCATTCCTTTAAACTAGAGATCCTTGCCTAGAGAGCCATTGATATATGATTATAACTCCGTGGCATAATGCATATGCCATTCTTTAGTAGTTTGCATGAATTGACTCACATTTCTTACAACAAAAGCAATGTACAGTTAGGTAGATGAGCTTGCTAATGAAACACCTATAACAAGAGACATCATAGGAACAGAGGAGAAGTTTCTTCCCATGGATTCTTTGTGTCCATATGCATAGGTGTTCAAGTGGGCTTTGCACCAAGAATACCCGTCTCCGAAAGAATATTCAGTGCATACTTTCTCGTAGATAATTCAACACCCTTGTTACTTCTGGCAATTTCAATTTTTAGAAAATACCTTGGGACTCCCATATCTTTAGTGACATAATGTTTTTGCAGATATACTTTTGTTTCATCCAAACCAATAACATCGTTACCATTGAGTATAATGTTATCTACATAAATAAGGAGCACCATCGTGCCCTTATCTATCTTTCACGCAAAGCGTGAATGATCTACATGACTTCTTTGGAATCCCATAATGGAAATGACATGATTGAACTTGCCAAACTAGACTTTAGGGCTCTGTTTAATGTCGTAGATAATCTTATGGAGTTTGTCGACCTGCAACTCCCCTACTCAACATATCCTGGAGGTTGCTCCATATATACCATTTCGGAGAGAAGAGCCGACATCTCTTCATCCATCGCAGTATCCCAACAAGGAATTGTTAGATCCTCTTGATATGTGGTAGGAATAATATTGGTTGACAAAGTTGTCGCAAACCTGCTGTAAGAGGGACTCAACTATGAGCAGGAGACCACACTTGCAGTAAGATGCTTAATGCATGTGTAAACACCCTTCCGCAGGGAATTGGAGGCTGATAATCATGAGTGGCAGGTGGCTCAGAACCTTTGGCGGAAGAGGATGCTGACCTGGGAACCAAGGGATGAACTCTACGAGTAGATGAGGGAATAATGATCGGGAAATGCCTATGGTAGAGACAACAAATATGAGGACGTACGAAGGAAGAGGTGGAGGGGGAGGAGGTTGAAGTTGTGTTGGTGGAGATATGGATGTTGTTGAAACCAAAAACTTGGTCTCTCATGGAGTTCGGGGTCCCAAAAGTGGGGTGACCTCACACCTACTACAGTCGGGGGAACGTCACGGACCAAAGACTTGGGAAACTAGGAACAGACCCTTGGCTCTAGCGTGGAGGTCCCACCACACACCCAGAAGATCACAAGAGCTCTTCCCCTCCCTCACCAATGGCTGAGCTGGGTACCTTGGAGAGCTCTCTCACTCAACCAAGAAGAAGCCTAAGGAGGAGGAAGCCCAAAAAACTCATCCTCCTCAAAGGTACCCAAGGGGGTCTATTTATAGTTTTTCCAAGCCTAGGGACCAAAAGGTCACAAATACCCCTAGTACAAATAGGCCCTGAGCCAATAGAAAACATCCACACCGGGAGTAAAGAGGTAATTCCACCCCGAGGGCACTACGGTAAAAGCATGGCCAAAAGAGGTCCAGGGGAAAACGGAGTCTAAGCCATGCCCCCCCGGATACCCGAGGCGAGCAGGTGAACCCCGCCGAAGATCTAGCCGCCCGGGGCGAGGGGCCGCAGGCCGGTCTCGCCCCCGCGAGCTAGTCGCCCCGGGTGAGAGGCCGCAGGCCGGTCTCGCCTCCGCGAGCTAACCGCCCGGGGCGAGAGGCCGCAGGCCGGTCTCGCCCCCGCGAGCTAGCCGCCCGGGGCGAGAGGCCGCAGGCCGGTCTCACCCCCGCGAGCTAGCCGCCCGGGGCGAGAGGCCGCAGGCCGGTCTCGCCCCCGCGAGCTAGCCGCCCGGGGCGAGAGGTCGCATGCCGGTCTCGCCCCCGCGAGCTAGCCGCCCGGGGCGAGAGGCCGCAGGCCGGTCTCGCCCCCTCGAGCTAGCCGCCCGGGGCAAGAGGCCGCAGGCCGGTCTCTCCCCCTCGAGCTCACCGCCCGGGGCGAGAGGCCGCAAGCCGGTCTCGCCCCCGCGAGCTAGTCGCCCGGGGTGAGAGGTCATATGCCGGTCTCGTCCCACCCAGGGCTAGGTTGCAGGGGGAGGGACCCTGGCCTCCAGCCAGTCCCGTTGTTCCCACGTCGCACCTAGTAAGCCGGGGCGGGTGCCGACTATCTTGCCGCACCCGCCCCCCAAAAGGGGCCGGGGGGAGAGAGATTTTTCTCCCCTACTAGTATATTACAAGGGCCAAACCTAAATTGGCCGTCAAGAGTGTCAAACCTCTTCAAAAGCTTAAAAAAGCATAGCTGGTCATATGTCTGCCGGGGGGACCCCACTCTTGCGAATACGGGGTTGTACACAATCCCCTCTCTTTTCGAGCGGGTTCCACACTCGGAAAGAAACATCCAACCCAACATATTCGCTGAGTGCAGTCCTCTCGCGCGGTTACAAAGATACTTAGCCACTCTGAGTAGAAAACACAGCCTCCCAGAGGGGGCAACCTGCCAAGCCAGCTAATGGGAGCCTGGGTGACGAGACGGTCTCGGGGTAAGAAATACTTGGCCACCCCGAGGGGTTCACCTCCCATGCCAGCTAATGGGAGCCTGGGTGACGAGACGACCTCGGGTTAATAAATACTTGGCCACCCCGAGGTGTCAACCTGCCATGCCAGCTAATGGGAGTCTGGGTGATGAGACGGCCTCGAGGTAAGAAACACTTAACCACCCTGAGGGGTCAACCTGTCATGCCAGTTAATCAAGGTTGTCAGGATCGAGATCCTACGGTAGATCGTTTCGAGGTAGGATCAGATCTGATAGTAGGGTCGGATCGAGGATCACATTACAAAATCAGGATCGATTTACAAAATCTGGATCGTAAGGTCGTAAGATCCTATGATCTGGATCGCAATCCTGACAACCTTGCAGCTAATGGGAGCCTGGGTGATGAGACGGCCTCGGGGTAAGAAACACTTGGGGTCCTCGAGAGGTACCACCGGCCCTGCCAGCTAGTGAGAGCCTGGTAGCGGGACCGTCTCGGAGCAAAGAGAACATGGGCATCCCCGAGAGGTACCACCGGCCCTGCCAGCTAGTGAGAGCCTGATAGCGGGACCGTCTCGGAGCAAAGGGAACAAGGCATCCACGAGAGGTACTCCGGCCCTGCCAGCTAGTGAGAGCCTGACAGCGGGACCGTCTCAGAGCAAAAAGGACATGGGCATCCACGAGAGGTACTCCGGCTCTGCCAGCTAGTGAGAGCCTGACAGCGGGACCGTCTCGAAGCAAAGAGAACATGGACATCCACGAGAGGTACTCCGGCCCTGCCAGCTAATGAGAGCCTGACAGCGGGACCGTCTCGGAGCAAAGAGAACATGGGCATCCACGAGAGTTACTCCGCCCCGCCAGCTAATAAGAGCCTGACAGTGGGACCGTCTCGGAGCAAAGAGAACATGGGCATCCACGAGAGGTACTCCGACCCTGCCAGCTAATGAGAGCCTGGCAGCGGGACCGTCTCAGAGCAAAGAGAACATGGGCATCCACGAGAGGTACCATCGGCCCTGCCAGCTAGTGAGAGCCTGACAGCGAGACCGTTTCGGAGCAAAGAGAACATGGACATCCACGAGAGGTACCACCGGCCCTGCCAACTAGTGAGAGCCTGCAGCGGGACCGTTTCGGAGAAAAGAGAACATGGGCATCCACGAGAGGTACCACCGTCCCTGCCTGCTAGTGAGAGCCTGACAGCGGGACCGTCTCGGAGCAAAGAGAACATGGGCATCCACGAGAGGTACCACCGGCCCTGCCAGCTAGTGAGAGCCTGGCAGCGGGACCGTCTCGGAGCAAAGAGAACATGAGCATCCACGAGAGGTACTCCGGCCCTGCCAGCTAGTGAGGGCCTGACAGCGGGACCGTCTCGAAGCAAAGAGAACATGGGCATCCACGAGAGGTACCACCGGTCCTTCCAGCTAGTGAGAGCCTGACAGCGGGACCGTCTCGGAGCAAAGAGAACAGGACATCCACGAGAGGTACTCCGGCCCTGCCAGCTAGTGAGAGCCTTGCAGCGGGACCGTCTCGGAGCAAAAAGGACATTGACATCCACGAGAGGTACTCCGGCCCTGCCAGCTAGTGAGAGCCTGACAGCGGGACCGTCTCGGAGCAAAGAGAACATGAGCATCCACGAGAGGTACTCCGACCCTGCCAGCTAATGAGAGCCTGACAGCGGAGCCGTCTCGGAGCAAAGAGAACATGAGCATCCATGAGAGGTACTCCGACCCTGCCAGCTAATGAGAGCTTGACAGCGGGACCGTCTCGGAGCAAAGAGAACATAGGCATCCACGAGAGGTACCACTGGCCCTGTCAGCTAGTGAGAGCCTGACAGCGAGACCGTCTCAGAGCAAAGGGAACAAGGCATCCACGAGAGGTACTCCGACCCTGCCAGCTAGTGAGAGCCTGACAGCGGGACCGTCTCGGAGCAAAAAGGAAACCGGCATCCACGAGAGGTATCACCGGCCCTGCCAGCTAGTGAGAGCCTGACAGCGGGGCTGTCTCGGAGCAAAGAGAACATGGCCATCCACGAGAGGTACTCTGGCCCTGCCAGCTAGTGAGAGTTTGGCAGCGGGACCGTCTTGGAGCAAAGAAAACATGGGCATCCACGAGAGGTACTCCGGCCCTGCCATCTAATGAGAGCTTGACAGTGGGACCGTCTCGGAGCAAAAAGGACTTAGCCTCCCCGAGGTACCTTCGACCCATCCAGCTTGTGAGAGCCTGACATGAGGAGATCCTCTCGGGGGGGGGGGGGGGTGAGACTGGGCATGTCACCTAAGCTTTATCAATTCCAACATCCTCAAACGGGGAAACATATTGGTTACATGACCCCCCCGACTCAGTTGGTCAGGGGTTGGACTCAATACAACCATAAGAAAAATATAGGACTCCGCCGAGGTGAGGCTTCTTCAGAGGGCCTGGGCTTGATCTCCACTCCATCGTGGATCACTCACAAGGTCCCTCGGGTTCCCACATCGACCCGGTCCTCACACATGTCTTCTCCACCCACTCTGGGTAGAACCCCTTCAACCTGTGCCGGCGGCTGAGGCTGGGCAGGGCCTCTCCCCCCCTCACTTCTAGGAACTCGGGGCAGGTAGCCGTGGCGTGACCCTCCGCCTGGTGGAAGTCACAGTACGACAATGCTCCTCCTCCCCTCCTTCGGCGGGCCCGACGGTCTCTCCCGTTGCCTCTTCCTCCGCCTATTGCCAAGGCTTGCTGTGGTGGGGGTAGGAGCTGTCTTGGGACTTGTCTCTGGAAGTTGAACCTTCCTTGTCCCCCGTGAAGGTTCCCTCCACCCTGGATGAGAGCTCTTCCTGGACCCTAGGCAGGTCCTCCCTGCTGCCTCCAACCTGGCTCCGGGCCTTCCTGTCCCTAGAACCCCTGAGCTCTCTGCTCCTCTCTCCGTCTTCCCTCTTGATGTCTCGAGCCACCTTGCTCCTTCGACTCCGTCTCTGTTAGCTTCGCCAACTTCTTGACAAATGCCGGATTGGCCGCCTCCATGACTATCTCCTCTGACGCCCTTTCCATCAGCTCTTCGAAGGAAGGGGGGGCCTTTCGAGTCAGGCTCATCTTGAAGAACCTCTCGCGCAACCCAACAGTGAATGCCATCTGGATGGCATACCTCGACATCTCCTGGATATCCAGGATCTCCTCTTGGAACTTGTCAACGTAATGAGCCAGCGACTCCTCGGCCCCCTGCCTTATTAGGAAGATGGACTCAGGACTCTTCTTCCTCTTCTTGGAGGTGGAGAAGCGAAGCTGAAAGCTCCGACTCAAGTCCTCGAACCCATAGATCGATCTTGGAGGGAGTTGATGAAACCAGTCCCTTGCCTTGTCCTTCAATGTGATCGCGAAGAGGCGACACTTGAAGGCATCCGTCATCGGCCTGATGGAGACGGCATCCTCGAACCACTGCAGGTGCTGGACGGGGTCATCCTTCCCAGTATAGTAAGCCATGTCAGGCTCTCTGAACCCCTCGGGAACCGGAGCTGAGATGATCAGCTCGCTGAAGGGTGACCCCCTGAGGGGTGGTCTCGCAACCTCTACTCGCGCGACCTGCTCGCCTGGAGGGCTACCACTTGCCGGGCTGGGGAACAACTCCCGGCCGGTGAGGTCTCGCTCGACCCCATCTCCCATCCTCTCCTTCCCAGGCCTTCTTCCTGGTGCACTTCCTTCTACCCCTGCTGGGGTCATCTCGCCTATGCCCCTGGGAGGCAGCTCGCCGAGATCACTCTGGGTCAGCTCGCAGAAACCCCTGGGAGCCGGTCCCTGGGGGGTGGGGGTTGAGCTGTCAGCCCGAGGGGCAATACTTCGCAACATCTCCATGATGCCGGAGATGGAAGCCATGAACTCCTCCCTTCCTATGAAGGGTCCTGGGTTGGGGAGCTCGTCGAGATCATCACTACCTCCCAGATCTCCAACCATGACACTCTTCTGAGATCTTCTGTGCTGGTCACTCTCCACGCTCACCGCACCAAAAATGTTGAAACCAAAAACTTGGTCTCTCGTGGAGTTTGGGGTCCCAAAAGAGCGGTGACCTCACACTTACTACACTCGGGGGAACGTCACAGACCAAAGACTTGGGAAATTAAAACAGACCCTCGGCTCTAGCGTGGAGATCCCACCACACACCTGGAAGGTCACAAGAGCTCTTCCCCTCCCTCACCAATGGCTGAGCTGGGTACCTTGAAGAGCTCTCTCACTCAACCAAGAAGAAGCCTAAGGAGGAGGAAGACCAAAAAACTCATCCTCCCCAAAGGTACCCAAGGGGGTCTATTTATAGTTTTTCCAAGCCTAGGGACCAAAAGGTCACAAATACCCCTAGGACAAATAGGCTCTGAGCCAATAAAAAACATCCACACCGGGGGTAAAGAGGTAATTCCACCCCGAGGGCACAACGGTAAAAGCATGACCAAAAGAGATCCAGGGGGAAACAGAGGGTAAGCCATGCCCCCTACCCCCCGGATACCCGAGGCGAGCAGGTGAACCCCGCCGGAGATCTAGCTGCCCGGGGCGAGAGGCCGCAGGCCGGTCTCGCCCCCGCGAGTTAGCCGCCCGGGGCGAGAGGCCGCAGGCCGGTCTCGCCCCCGCGAGCTAACCTCCCGGGGCGAGAGGCCGCAGGCCGGTCTCGCCCCCGCGAGCTAGCCGCCCGGGGCGAGAGGCCGCAGGCCGGTCTCGCCCCCGCGAGCTAGCCGCCCGGGGCGAGAGGCCGCAGGCCGGTCTCGCTCCCGCGAGCTAGCCGCCCGGGGCGAGAGGCCGCAGGCCGGTCTCGCCCCCGCGAGCTAGCCGCCCGGGGCGAGTGGCCGCAGGCCGGTCTCGCCCCCGCGAGCTAGCCGCCCGGGGCGAGAGGCCACTGGCCGGTCTCGCCCCCGCGAGCTAACTGCCCGGGGCGAGAGGCCGCAGGCCGGTCTCGCCCCCGTAAGCTAGCCGCCCGGGGCGAGAGGCCATAGGCCGGTCTCGTCCCACCCAGGGATAGGGTGCATGGGCGGGACCCTGGCCTCCAGCCCGTCCCGCTGTTCCCACGTCGCACCTAGCAAGCCGGGGCGGGTGCCGACCATCTTGCTACACCCGCCCCCCAAAAGGGGCCGGAGGGAGAGGTAGATTTTTCTCCCTACTAGTATATTACAAGGGCCAAGCCTAAATTGGCCACCAAGAGTGCAAAACCTCTTCAAAAGCTTGAAAAAGCATAGCTGGTCATATGCCTGTCGGGGGGACCCCACCCTTGCGAATACGGGGTTGTACAGATGTAGTTTAGGATTTGGGGAAGGAGAATGTATAATAAGTAAGGGAGTCCTTGTTTCAGACAAGATGTTAGATAGAGTTATGGGATCTGCGCCGAGACAGTGAATTTGGCCTTGCAAAGAAGTATGAGGTTGATTTGAAGAATGCTACGCCAACAAAGACATTATTTTCTGGAGATGGGATTAATGCACCTATACCTTTTTTGAGTTGGGGAGTATCCAAAAAAGATGCACACGAGCCGAGCACTTGATACGATCTTTGGAAGGAATATGGACAAATGCGGTGCATCCAAAATGGGAGGAGTGAGGGGAAAATGAGAGGAATCTAGACGGAGCTTGGAGAAAGAGATTTTCCTTTGAGAATAGAGAACGATAGACGATTGATCAGATAACATGTGACAATAATGACATGCCCTCAGTATGACTGAAGGAATTTCATTACTCATAGCAAAGTTTGGGTGATATCGAGAAAATGATGATTATTTCTCTAAACACAACCATTTTGTTGAAATGCATGACCATAACTGGTTTGATGAATGATGTCATGATTGGTGCAAAATGAGGAGAATAACCTGTGAAGCATGGGTACCAGTACGCGGTACGGGTACCGACACGCAGTACGGGTACCGGCACGCGGTACAACAAAATTATAAAATAGCGCGGTACAGGTACGTTTGGGTATGCAAAAAAAAATTAAAAAATACATATAATAAGTTAATTCGCAGCAAGAATATATTCAATGGAATGTTATCAGTTATCACCATACATGCAAAAGATTGCTCTCATGAACAAAGAAATTAGACTAATCTAAAAAATGATGAAAGTGAGAATTATACTAAAAATATCCTCTAGAAACACACAAAAAAAGAATTCATCCAAAAGAAGATATATGACATACATAGCTCAACAAACACAAAAGAAATCCAATGAAAATATATGACATACATAGTTCAACAAAACAAATAAAAATGATATAATGATTAAAGTTCTTGAATTTCAATGTCATCATTTTCTTCATCGTTAAATAATATTGCTTCCATCTCTGGCTCATCAAGCGATATGTTAGCAACTTCAAGAATACCAGCACCCTCTATAAAATCAAATGCATCTCCACTAATGTCCCATAGTTTGGTGTCTTCTTTAGTATAAAGTGGCGTCCTCCTTGAAAGAAGACGAATATTAGAATGCATAAAGACTAAATCTTCACATCGTTGTGGTGTCATCTTATTTCTCCTCACGGAATGAATGAAAGAGTAAGTGCTCCAATTACTTTCACAACATGAAAATGAACACGATTAACTAAGCAGTTTTAGGGCTAATGATTGTAGCATAGGTGTTGAAGTCCCGTGAGCTAACCACTAAACTATTGACTCCATTCAACCTCTATCAATCATTGAGTCTGCATCCCCAAAATGTTCTAAACATCCAAGAAGCAAAACATGTGTCGACAACTGAAAGTAACTTTAATGGTACAAATTCATTAAAAATAACTAGTCTCATTGAATGATTCATGATGAAATTTTTAACAAACATGACATCATCAATCATAAGTTTAATCTAAATGCATTCATCATGAGCAAAACTAGCTATTCCCGTTTCTTCGGGAAAACAAATGTTCTTGAGTGTAAGATTTAGTGTATGCACAACACATGGAGTTCAAAATATTTTTGAAAATTGTCCTCTATAATAGATCCAACAGCAGTACAAGTAGCAGCATTGTCAGTGATAACTTGAACAACTTTTTCATGCCCAACTTCTTGAATAACTTTTCCAAACAACTTAGCAATAAAAGTTTTATCTTTATATTCACCCTCACAATTAACAGCTCTTGGTTGTCGTGGCTTTGAAATTTCAATTTCGATCGATAATTTGCCCTATCGAGAAGGAGGCTCCGTAAATAAGCGCTATTTTTTTGGACCGGGAAGTGAATCAGGTTGTATTGGGCCGAACCGGGAAGTACCCGAGAGTACCGGGCCGTACCAAAAAATAGTAAAAGTACTGGGTATGTATTTTGCCGTACCGGGGCGTATCGAGCCGTACCAGTACCCATAAAAGTACTGGGTACGTGTACGGGATATTTTTTGGAGTACCTGTGCTTCATAGAGAATAACTAACTTTATGTATTCTTTGGTATTGTGTGACCCAAAATTTTTAAAGAAAGGTCTAAATTGAGTTTTATTTAACTTCCTGATAAAAAGATTGAAAAATATTTAAGAGTTAATCTTTCATATGGTAGACCGAAGTGTATCAACAGAAATCGTCAATGGAGGCGACAAAATATAAACTTCCGTTACTTAAGTTAGTTTAAGTATATAACCTCGGATATCTGTATGTACCAAAACGAAGATGGTGATACTTCGTTTCTCAATTTTAGTAGGAAAAGGAGTGATGATGCTTGCTATATTGGCAGATTTCTCATTCTAATATAAATGTAGAAGAAAAGATGGGTAACAATTGATGAAGAAGATGGAGTGGAGGATGGCCAGGACGTTGATGTCACTGAAGAAAGGAAACCTTAGTGGCGGAGTTAGATGGAAAAGGAATACCATCCAAGTGTATAGCCTTCCCATTTCAGTCACAGTAATAATTCATTTCTTCAAGTAAAAGTCTTGAAAATAACAATGAGAAGTAAAGAATAAGCCACTACAATTTGGATTTTTTGTTATGCTACTAATGGAGAGGAGGCTACAAGGAAAATTAGGGACATAAAGGACATTCTCTTTTGGAGGTTAGAGCATGTGATAACATCTCCTGCCCCACAAACTGGAAGCTAGGGATCCATCATCTACTACAATCGGGGGAAGACAACTATGTTTGCTAAGACAAGTGAAGTCAGTTGTGTCTCTAGTCATATGACTGGTTGCTCTAGATTCTATTAGCCACTTGTCTTTAGTGGCAATACAAGCTACCTGAGGTGGATTGAGCAAATGTTGCAACAACGCTAGAACGTCGAGAGGCTGAAATAAAGGCCTTGATTTCTGCTTGAGATATCCAACTACCGATGTTAGATTAAGAGGTAGCAGGAAAAGAGGATGTCGGCACGATATCAATAGAAATGAGTTCAGGTATTACCATTTGAACAAGATCCGAACAATCCACATAAATTTTATTAAATACGAGAACAACAGTCACATGCTGCGAAATAAATCACAAAGTACATTGAATGCTGAAGGAGGCTCCAGAGCATGAATCTGGATGAGTTAATCCATGCCCGAAGGATTTAGGCAAAAATCTAGGAGCGGAAGCTCCACAAAAAGAACGTGAGAGATGGTCTCAACGACAAATATCAGTGAGGGGTGAAAGCTCTCAGAGAGAGATGAAAGTTTTCGACGATGTCTCAGTGAGAGCTGAGAGTTTAGTCGGCGTCGAGGACGGCTGCATGCTCTAGTACCATTTTGAATCAATAAAATCGAAGTTTTATTCTCTCTCTGTATATATATGTAATTATATATATATATATATCTACAATGGACTTTAACAACTCCCCTTACCCAAGTATAGGCACTTTAGGTCGTCCCGCGTAGCCCTAGCTCTCTCATGGTGCATCGCCATTTCGCATGACTCGCCATCCATAGAGTTCAGCATCCAAAACTGAACACGACAATCACCTCGTAGCCTTAACTCAATAAGCTCAGTCGGGGTCTCTCTGGTCACATGATTAAGTCTCTTAGTTTGGGGTACTTGCTCACTGGATGAACCCATTTGACAAAATTCTTCTTCCCAATAAGGAGGTAGTCATAATCTTGAACTCATCCCCGAACTCATAATGGGAAGAGATGGAAGAAGTTTTGGCGGTGGACGAAGATGTGGAATTAGTCATCATTTTGCAGATTTAAGATATAGAGGGCAAAAGCGCAACTCGCAAGCTAGGCGGTGTATCCACCCAAAAAACAAAGGAAATGAGGGCATCAAATCCTAGAGGAGATGCCAAACAGCTGCTGAAATTGCTTTTGTCCATCTAGGAAGACCAAGAAGCCGGAAAAGTAAATATCAAGAAGAAGAGTTACGGCGATGGCAATAGTACATGGCTTTGATGATACCAATGGTCAACAATTCATCGATCGTTCGAAAATCTCAATGATTGAAGGATTTGACGATTCCAGCGAACAACAGCCAATCGGTTTCAGCGATCTTAGCGGTTCACGGCTTCAACAATTCGAGTGAAAGATTTCATTAAGGGTTTTGGCAATCCCAGAGGATGAAGGCTTTGATGACGCTAGCGGAGGGAATCAGATCCCTACAGGCAATGTCGTTGATTTCATCCGACCTAGTAGGCCTAAATTTCAACGAGGCTAGAAGAAGTCATTGTAAGCCCTAAACCTGCTCTGATACCATGAGGGAACAGTTTCAATCTTATTCACTTCAAAATGAGTGCTCTATACAATATTTATAAATGGGTGGAGAGTCACATACTTCTAACCTAATGTAAAACTTATAGTTTCTATATAGTAGTTTTGTGATAAGTTGAAATTAGCATAATGTATGTGAGTACTAGGTGCCTGGCCACGTCCTAGGCAGTCCAGTTGAGTTGGATGTCTAGTTTACTTGCTTGTTTTTATCCAAGCAGATTTCTACTATGCATTCTATCCCAACTCCTTTTTTTCTTTTTGAAATCGAGGAAGCAAGAGGATTTGGAAACCAATCCATCATCCCTCCTGATTTATTTTTGTTGTGATGATTTCCAATGAGAGAAAACATATATTCACGTGCTGTGCAGAGTTGGATTTTAAAGCTTATTTGTATGTTGATTTATAATCATTGTGCGTGTCTTGATATCATTTGTATCTCAAGTTGACTTGTCTCTACAGATTTATCTTCAAAAACTTGTACTTGGCTAATAGTTCACTAGCACTATTTTACAACTCCTTTGTCCTCTTTAAAACAAATTATCGTCTTTATCAGAATTTGTCTCTTCATGAAAATTTTCTTTTATCATGTGGTGAACCCTTATGAAATTCTACTTATAGGTTGAATTTTTCATCTAGGGGATCTGGCCCTCTAGACGAGTTAACGCTGACCAAAGGCTGCTCTATGAACTTTTTCTTAGTTGGGAAATCTGTTTAGGTGGGGTGATGGTTTAGCATATGTCCACTTTCTCAAGTAAAGTCGATAGTTGGCAATAAAGGATGACTTTCTAGCCACTTTCCAATATTAGGATTTAGGTGCTTTTTTATCAACATAATTATATTTAGCTTGTGAAGTTTATTCTTCTAAATGCTTGATTTTTGATGACGTGAATACTCCTAACATCAATGTAGAATAGGATAGTGGAAAAAACCGAATCCCCTTGTGGGATTGGTGTATGTATGTGTACATATATCACAAATAATAAATAGTGGAAGAAATATATTAATAATTATAATACTCTCTCTCAAGTTGGATCATGGATGTTAATCATGCTTAATGTGGTACAAAAATATTTCACTTTGGGACCAGGAATCTCCTTTTAAGCAGATCTACAAGCAAGTCTCCAATTCTAACATGTTTGAGAGAGATGATGCGTTCTTCTTACTTTCTTTGAACAAAATTACAATATGTTTAGTATGTTCATGGAAGATTGGATTTGTTAGTGTTGAAGAAACCATGTATAAAATACCTAGTTTAAGGCCCATCTTGCGCCCACAATCTCATTAGGTTTTTAATCCCACATCTTAGAATGGGATATCTCCCCCCCCCCCTCTCTCTTCTATATAAGTGTACAAATACTTGTATGTATGCATTGAAGATTTGA
This sequence comes from Platanthera zijinensis, assembly GCA_039513925.1. NCBI lineage: Eukaryota > Viridiplantae > Streptophyta > Magnoliopsida > Asparagales > Orchidaceae > Platanthera > Platanthera zijinensis. The sequence continues at coordinate 233,027,068 of CM077080.1, forward strand.
GAAATTAATAAACATTTCTTTTATTTCTCTCTATTGTTGCGTATTTCTACATGGTATTAGAGCGTCGATCCTAAAGTTTTTTTCTTTTTTTGCTCTAGTCCGCCCGCCAACCTTCTGGGGGGTTAGATTTCTTCTAACCGCAGTTCTGCCTCCTCTGTCTTCTTCCCCGTTTTTTCTTCCATCAGCTTTTATAGCAGTTCTCCTTTGCCAATCTGGGCCCCACTTGCTGGGCATCTTCGCGGTCTCTTGTCTTGCCGCCCTGGCCGCGTGTTTGATTGCAGTGTTCGCCCAGATCAATCCTGCTTGCCAATCTCCCGCAAGCTCCAGTGAGTTCTTTCTCGCCCGTCCATTTTTTTCTCGCTGCTCCTGCTCGTAGTTGTCGCACAACCCCTTGACCGCAGTCGCCTGATCACAGCTTCTCATTGTGATTCCCGCTCGCAGCATTTCATTGCGTCGACTGCTCGCATCTATTGACTGCACGTCGCAGGCTCTTGCTTAGCGCTATTTCTCGCAGCTTTCATTGCAACTTATCATCGTGATTCCTGCTCACAACTTTTCATCGCGTCGACTGATCACAGCTATTGACCGCATGTCACAACTCCTGCTTACTGCTATTTTTCTTCTCTTGACAGCATCTCCTGACCGCTTTACCAAAGTTGTTGTCCTGCCCTTTTATGCATGTCCGCGGCTTCTTGCCGCGCATTCCCCTCCGTCCGTTCTCCTTGCTACGTGTGTGAGCATCCATGGAGTCGACTGAAGCTCCACCCCTTCCTGCTCGAGCTACGATACCCCATCCTGAAGTCTGTGACGAGTATCAGATCACCACTATCTCTTGGTGGGAAGAAGAATTTTGTTGAGTGAGTGCACTCCGTTCGCCGCGTTCTGCGAACCAAAGGCCTCCATCATCTGACAAAGGCAACCCCTATTGAGCCAACGGAGGAATGACTTCGTGATGACGATCGTGTCCAATCGTGGATCCTCAACTCTTTGGACAGTGAACCATATCGGATGACCATGTATCATGACACAACCAAGACCATATGGGAGGAACTTCACTCTCTCTATTTTGCCAAGGAAAGCCTTCAGCACCTGTTCGATATCATCACAGATCTTCAAACTCTTGACTCCGGAGTGTCAGGAGATTTAACCTCCTTTGTTGCGCGATCCAAGATCCTTGTTGAGGCTTGGATTCAACATCACTCTCTCTATTTTTCAATCCTTTGCATTCCCTGGGCTTCTAGACTTGGTTTATTAATCTTTTAGGATTGAGCATCTATTCCAAAATAGTCTAGCGCATAGGTCGACATGGTGTCTTGCACAATGAGAGATTACATTGGCAAGAATGTTTGATGACACTAAGTCTAACCCTATGTTGGGCTTGTACTATTATGTACCTGTCTGCAACACGATAAGAAGTATACTCATCAAATACAAGTGCGTTTATTTATATTGTGAGGAGTTCTTCAAATCAGGAATATTGTGAGCGTTGTTCCCAGCAGGCAGGCTCCCTCACTCGGATGGGCATTGAATGAAGTATTTTGGTTAAGGGCCCCTAAGCAGAAAACCTCTGTCTGGGCTCTCATAAGCCGATAAGGCAGGCTCTCTCACTCGGGTGGCAGGGAAAGAAGTGTTTTAGTTAAGGGACCTCGAGCAGAAAATCGTTGTTCGGGCTCATTGTTCATACCATCTCGGATAATTATACTTGCCTCTCTATAAGCACAACATACACCATCTCGGATCGTGTTGTTTGCTTGGGGTGTAGTTTGATTTGAACTCAAACTGAAACTAGTTGTCGGGGTTCAGTTGTGGCTCCTCCAAACTGAACCATAGCCTGACAGGTTTTGTTTCATCTTCAAAACATATGAACATGCAAACTTATTTCAATTAAAACAAGAAGAAAAACATATGAACATGCACAGCATAATGCCAATATTCTCTTCGACAGTTTTGTTTGGTTGGTTTGTAACCTAGGGAAATTGAAGCATAGACCACTCGATTTTCAAGGTAGCGAAGCGATCCCACCGTAAGCCACACGGTTTGGGGTTAGACGGCCCGGTAGGTTTAGGGTTTTCATGCACACCCTCATTGTTCATACCAGCTCCAATGCCCCGTTCTCGCTGTATTGATGCCATTCCGGTTATGCCAAGTGTGTTGTTCTACACCTCTTTTCATTCGAAGGAAGTCGGCCAGCTGGGTAAGGCCTATGCTCCACTTTTGCCTTGAAGATTTTTCATATAAAAAAGAGAGAATTCACATGTTCTCATTCTTTAAAACCAATTGATATCTCAAAGCATGGGAAAAATTGTTTGGTGCCTTACTAGCACTCTGGTACCTTAGATAACCGTGTGTGACTGCCTATCACATCAGTTTTCAATATGACCGTATTGCACTAATATTTTCGCAAGCATTTAACACCGTACAGCTCTATTTGCTTCTGCACGGTGATCTATCATGATCACGGTGCGTTAGACGTACCTAACTCTCTCTCCTGACCAAAAAGGATAAAAACAACCGCGATACATTTGATTGTACCGGCTTGGCTTCCGGCACGCAAGAGCTTAACATCATCCATTAGAACCCTTTTCTTCCACCTTTACTAGCTAAACTGAAACTTTACTCTTGGATCCTTTGTGCCCATAAAATTTGCTAACATTGTCGTTTTAGGCTCTTCAGCTCTGAAGGACTGTTATTGCGTATATCGAGAGTTATCCGACTTTTAATGAAGGGAGACTCATCCTCTTAAAGGCATCTTAAATCATGATTTTACGAATTAATAAGGGCAAAATCAAGAAATTACCTCTAATGTAATGATTCAAAAACGCTAAAATTAGTAGATTTTTTAATCAGGGTAATGTCAACTAAATAAATTATTATTAGATCTCAAACAAGCTTCAAGGAATTTGTTTTCCAGGGTCTCCATTAGGATCACCCAAGCTTTGGCTGTGTGGGTCATACTTAAGTCTATACATGCTTTGGTTATGTGGGCCATACTTAGGGTTCGTTTAGCACGATGGTGGCAGTCATGAACGCTGTGGCTACGAATCGCCGTTCATTTGACATTGACAGTTTTGCTCTTATGAGTTTGGACAGATGTCATCGTCATGAAATGTGTAATATGAGAATGGTTATGTTCGCCATCACGATTTTTTTAAACATTTTTTATGCATATAGTTTTTCAGATGAGTTCTGGAGTTGTCGCTAATGAGAACTTGTACTACCTCAAAAGGACACTTTATCAAATAAAGGATTTAGGGACCTCTAAGGCTGTGTTTGGCGCGACTTATTTGCTCTGAGTTTGGTATTATTCACCAAACATCGTGTGCGTATACTCCACAACAGAATGGTGTCGTCGAGCGCAAGAATCATCACCTTCTTGATGTAGCTCGCTCCCTTATGCTTCAAATACAGGTTCTCAAATCATACTGGAACTTTGCGCTCTCCACGGCCTGTTTTCTTATCAACCGTCTACCATCTTCCGTCCTCCAGAATGCTACTCCTTTCGGCCTCCTATTTCCCTCCACTCCTTTTCCTGTTACTCCCCGAATTTTTGGGCGTACTTGCTATGTTCACCACCTCGGTTCCTCTACAGACAAATTGAATTCCCGTGCAGCCAAAAATGTTTTTGTAGGCTACTCGCGCACTCAAAAGAGTTATGTGTGCTATTCGAGCCGGAGTGGACATAGATCCCGGTGACCTCCGAGCCGCGGCTTCCGTGGAGTCAAACTAGCCCTTAGTCTTGATAATGTTGTAAGCATAAATAGAATTAAATGTTGCATGAAAAGGTTATATTTTCTTCGGTAGAGAAAACACCGCCGCTGAAGAAGTCAAGACCCATGAGTAAAGATAAGGAATCATCTCTATCCTCCAAAGGTGGAAATCCACATGTATTGACCTGAAAATTAGTTTCAAACTAGTTTGCCATACCAAATATACAAAAATTTTATGTTTCAAACTAGTTTTTTTTTGGTAACAGTAGTAACATTTGTCATATCAAATATACAATGACAGTTTTGTTCAACCTCACCGGAGCAAATAAGTTGCGATAAGCCGTGTCAAGTGCTGCCTAAGGCTCTGTTTGGCACGGTGGTGGCAGTCACGAACACGGGGGTTAAATTGTTATTTGTTAATGCCCATCTAAGGAATTTCATCCACTTTTATGTTCAAACAGATTATGTTTGTCAGGTGATCTTTAACCCATGCATTTGGGAGAACCTCCGGTTCATGCGGTCTTAACCGCTTGACCTGTGAAAATAAGCCCCCCCAAACTCCAACCTAAGGCCTATATCATAGAAAATAAAGAAGCAACCCACTAAACCGTAGTCAGAAAACGGAAGTTCACTTTGTTATAGTTCTTACCATGAATTTGTAAAATCCGTCCTTTTGACAATACCTCGCATTACTTGTGCTGCAGACAATATTTTCAATAATTCATTTTTCGCAGTTCATATAAGCTGCCTATAAAAAGAACCAATGCATTTTCATTCTGGAAATAATATATAATTTCTCAAAATAAAAGATTAATAAAATATACAGAAAAGTCTACTCTTTATCTTTGAAATTTTTTATTAAATGGCAATAATATGGTTTATTTATTACATATTTTTTCATTACCCCTATTTAGGCACAAGAAATATAAGGAGCGCTTCGCAACCCACAATTAGCCCAAAACAATTTTCTTAATTTTTATAAAGAGATAATGTGCATGACACAATTGATGACCTAAATACCCTTGGATAATTGATCCTAAATGAAGGGCATGTGCTATTTAGGAATATCAGTGATAATGAGTTATCACCAGGTTAAAAAAGAGAACACTACAAAGAATTTAACACCAAAACTTGGGCTCAGTCTCTAATTTTGTAAAAGCTCTTTGCTTTACTTGCACCAAGCATAACCCGCCCCACGGTCACACACGCGTTAACTTCACTAGACTAAATTGTATTATGTTGAGTTCTTTTAACTCGATTCAACTGAAAACACATCAAAATATAATGAATTTGTGATGAAGGAAGAGCTTAACCTTTAGGTTAATTGTCGAGGGTGCTGGCTATGAGAGGTCAAGAACTTTGTCATTTTTAGGGGACCAAGAAAGCAACAATAATATCCATATCTAGAAATAAAAATATATTCCGCCAGTTTTGAGTAGCCTACTAAAGAAGGTGATGTAAAATGACGACACGTGATGCGAATAACCATGCAGAGTTGTGTTTTTGCGTCTTATCTGACCACATATTGCTCCATGCGGCCTGATCTTATATTAAATGCATAAGATTACACGAGTCTCCCAACATATGTTTCAACATGCCCCTAGCAAATAGGGTTTTAGAGAGAAAATAATGTGCATCCTCCAACTAAGGTGAAGTTTGGAAATCCGGCGAAAAAAGTGGCATCCTCCACCAAAAGGGCTTCTGCGCAGCCGGAAATAGCTTGAGAATCAAAAATTGGCATGCCTTGTTCATCAATTCTTATGCCAAAAGGCGATGCCGGCATAAACAGCCACTCAAATTATCGGGACATACAGATCGAGACAGACAAAATTTATAAAATCTCATCACAACAAGAAGTTTATTCGTGCCCCGAATAACACATACAAATCATTGCTGACAACAAAAGCCCCCGGGCAAAAAATGAGAAGAGCACAAAATAATCCACATGCAAGCAGCATCAACCCTTAGGACATATCTTTCCACAACAACCACTATGAATGGAAACAGCAGCAGCATCAATATAAAGAAGAAAAAAAATCAGCCCTGCTTGCTATATATGGTATATAAAGAATGCCACTGAATTTACCGCAAAAGATCGCAACCTTCTTTCGAGAACTGGACCTCTCAGCTAGGCTTGTGATCATTGTTTTCGCTCTGGTACTTCTCGAGGATGAGGTTGCAGTTGTTCATGTTACGAGAATCCAGCAGACTGTGATTCCATAGTTTGATCATAAACAACCTCCAGCACCTTCAAATGGAGCAGAATATTTGAAAATTTTCTAACAGATCCGGTTACAACAATACAAGAGCATCAGATAGAACTACAGAGCCTAAATTAAAAGCAACGACGGATTATTGTTGAAAAACGAAGAAAAAGCTCGTTGTTTTGTACTTATTTCGCAATTAAAAGCCACGAGTTTAGCTATGCAAATGAGCCTTCTGGAATAGCACCATAGCATCGTCCAAAAATGGTTCATGAGTTGTTAAATTGATTGTGTGATGTTATAAGCAGTCCAAAAATGACTATTCACACCCCAAAAATTGCCCTAAAATTGACATTATAATCGCTGTCCAAAAATTAGAAAACCAGAAAATCTTTGTGGAACTTCTCCCTCGCTTGCTCTAAATGGACTGCGAATTTTATTTGGACTGCGAATAGTACTGCTTATAACACTGCTCAATTGATTTTGCCTAAATCTTTCTGAACTACTATCCTAGTTACCACTGACCTACCCTTACCTCTGCCTAATATGCACATATATAAATTAAAATTCATAAAATACACGCATGTCGCCGACACATAAGAACGTCCGTTTTAAACAAAAACCCTAAACCCAACTTCTCGTGAACTTATGGATGCCTTGCATTCGACACACGTGCGGCCTTAAGATTCTTGCTCCTGAGTCAACCTTTGCGAAAACGCATGTGGAGGAATATTCAAAGATATAATGGGGAGAGCACTCGAGAAATATTTGGGAGCTTAATAATCTAATTCTCAAATTGGCGATTACAAATGGGAGGGGTTGAGCCTTTTTATAGGCCTCCAAAGGTTTCTCCTACGAAGAATGAATGGATCGAAGATATACACATACAAGATGTTTCGAAACCCTTCCGCACAATCCCCAAGTCTATACAACTCTTTTCACCATTCTAGACTACTGTCAACACTATTAACTACCAGAACTTTCTAGATCCTACTATGGGCAAAAACTACCTCCAATGCTCCAGAAACTTCTAAGCATTAGAGCTGTCTATATTACTCCTAAGACTTACACATTACTGGTCCTTTAGAATCCCCAGTACCTTCAAGAATTATCTTCATCATTTTGGAAAACGAAATTCTTTAGTTGTTGAAAATCCATCATGCACAAGTTATGAACTCGTGATCTGTGGCATTCTTCTTGTTAAACTTTTTCTTCCTTCGCTTGATTATCCTCAATGCAAAAAAATACAACTCCATGCACCATGAAATTCATCCACCAACTTCGCATACTTAATGTATTTAAACTCCGTAATCCTATGGATATCGGAAAATAGTATGTATGCCCTCCTTCATTTGCACCACCATCTTAGAAAGTTGGGTCTTGAATTCATCCACCAACACCGAACACCTCCTCAAATATCCAAACCCTTTATGCGCTTGATCGGGTCCTCGTACATTGCTTGAAACTCCTCCATGACTAACTCCACCTTTAGCCACTCGGGTTTGTAATGCTATCACCAACTCTTAAAATGATTTCACCTTTATACAATGGTGTCCATCTTGGACATTCTAGGATTGATGATCCTGCCATCCTGTCCTACAACTTAAAATCTACTCTGATATTACTGTTATAGAAATAGGATATTATGTAAAGGCCTATTAATTTGACCCATTTTATTCTCTCTTGCTTTAGTCCCACATCTCTTGTATAGGACTCTTCTCAACTCCTCTCCTATATATATGTTCTCATTCTTGTTTTTTAATATATGAAAAAACACTCATAAGATTTGGGACCATTTCTCTACATGGTATCAGAGCCAACAGTCCGGCCTCTCGATTTTTAAACCGCCTGGCTTTCCGGCTTACCGCGCGGCCTCCTCTCCCGCGCGGTCTTGGTCTCTCCAGCCGCGATCTCGTGTGGCCTGCTTCTTTCTTCCCGCGCGGTCTTGGTCTCTCTACCCGCTTCCTCTGCTCCGTCTCTCTCGTGGCATCCACCTTTCATCCTCCTCCTCCTCCCTTTTATATCCTTTCTCATCGGTGGGGATCACACCTGCTTTTTCCCCAACTCGCGCGACATTCCTTTTCTATCCGCGTGGTCTCCCTCTCGCTTCCCACAGCTCTTTCCGACCTCGGTCCTGGCGGTCTCCCTTGTGGTCCCTGTGGACTGCTGGTTCCAAGGCGCTCTTCCTATCCGTTGCTGGCTCCCTCTTCTATCCGCTGCGGTCTCTTCTTCTTGGTCGTGGCGTCTCTTGCCGCTGGCGCTTTGTCGCCGTGACCGCTATCGAGTTCTCCTGTCTACTCCGCGGCCTCCTACCATTACGTACCTCCTCTGTCCGCGTGACTTGTCTCCTATTCACTGTGGTCTCTTCGCGCTGCTTGTCTCTGTCCGCTTGGCTTGTCCCCTATCCCCTGCGGTCTTTCCCCTTCACGTGCTCGCGCGGTTTCGTCTCTGGTCGTGGTCTAGTTCTTGCCGCTGGTGTTTTCTCACCGTGACCGAGCGACCTCTTTTCTCCTCGCCTCTGCCGACTTCTCTTTCTCTTTACCGGCCTTCTCTCCTTAGCCGTCTGGCTTATCTGTTGTCCTTTTTCCGCCCGGCATCTTCTTTTCGTTGCAACTTGGGTTCTCTTCCCTCTACCTGCCGTGTATTGGTATCCGCTGCGGATTGGTCCTCGTTGCGGGCTCTGCTTCTCGCTGTGGCCTCTGCTTCTCGCCTGAATCTTCTTGCTGCTGACAGGCTGTTCTTGCGGCGGCCTTGGTTTTTTCGCTGCGGCTTGGTCTTTGTTGCGGCCTGGTTCTTGTCGCTGGTCCTTGTTGCAGCCTGGTCCTTGTTGCGGCCATCTGATTGGTGCTCCTGCTGCGGCATCTGCGGCCTTGTTCTTCTCGCTACGGCCTAGTCTTTGGCAACCTCACTCTAAAGATGTGTGCCTCTTCAGCGCTGATCGCCCCACCATTGGGCTCTGTGGTGTCTATCTCTGATAGCGAGAGTTCATGTCTTGTACACACTTCCTCATGGATTTTGGACTCTGGAGCGACACACCATATTACCCCACTACAGCCTCCACACTACTTGGCCTCTGTGCATCCTAAGTTCATCACTGTCGCAAATGGGGATACCACTCCCGTCTCTGGATCCGCCGACATCATTCTTACTCCCTCTATTACTCTTCAATCTGTGCTTTATGTTCCTGACTCTCCTTTTAATCTTCTCTCTATTAGTCGCCTCATTCACGACCTTAACTGCAAAATAACCTTCTCTTCAATCTCTTGTGTTGTGCAGGATCACAAGACACGGAACATCCTCGGTACTGGGCGGCCGTCCAATGGGCTTTACATTTTCGTTTCCTCTTCTCCAACCGCTCTCTCCACCATCTCTTCTGTTGACTGGCATCATCGCCTTAGGCATGCTCCTCTTCCAATTCTCCAGAAAGCTCTTCCTGATGTTCCCCTTTCTGAGTTTCAGTGTGAATCTTGCATTTATGGCAAACAACATCGTGTCTTGTTTACCTCTCCTAGTACTCGGTGCGATGCCCCCTTCTCCTTAGTCCATTCTGATATTTGGGGGCCATATAAACTCACTAGTGTTTTTGGCTATCGGTACTTTGTCACATTTATCGATGACTACTCACGTGTTACCTGGTTGTATTTACTTCGGGATCGTATTGAACTCCCCTCGACTTTCCGTGCCTTTCTGGTGGAGACTCGTACTCAGTTTTCTACTTCTGTAAAAATTCTCCGTACCGATAATGCGCGTGAGTATACGGGCCGCACCTTCTCTAATATCTGCACAGAGTTTGGTATTGTTCATCAGACCTCGTGTGCATATACTCCTCAACAGAACGGCGTCGTCGAGCGGAAGAATCAGAACCTTCTCGAGGTCGCCCAATCTATCATGATTCAGATGCAGGTTCCACCTCTCTATTGTAACTTTGCCGTCTCTACTGCATGTCATCTCATCAATCGCATGCCCTCATCCACCTTGAACTTCGTGGCTCCTGTCACTCTCCTCTTTCCTTCCAAGGCTCTGTTCTCTCTCACGCCCCGAGTCTTTGGATGCACATGTTATGTTCATAACCTGGCTCCGCCAACTGACAAATTCGCTCCACGAGCAACGAAGGTGATGTTTGTTGGCTACTCCCGTACCCAAAAAGGATATGTTTGCTATTCTCCTGCCGGCGGTAAACTAATCATCTCTGCTGATGTCACCTTTTGGGAAGATCAACCCTTTCATACCATCTTTACAGATCCTTTTCTTCCTCCTCCTATAATTCGGCCTGTGGTCCCCGTCACATCTCCTTCCCCCCTCTCCTTCCAACACCTAACCCCCCACCAATCCGCCCTACGCCGCCTATCATTCTGGTGTACTCCCGTCGCCCTCCCAGTTCTAGGGCCCTGTCGCGGCCTCCCACTCCCGATGTGATTTTGCGGCTTGCTGACCCGGTATCTACCTCCACAGCTCATCCTATGGCGAATTATGTCTTGCTACATCGCAAGTCCCCAACCCTTCACACCTTTGCTACTTCATTATCCTCTATTTCTATTCCTACTTCTGTGCAGGAGGCTTTGCAACATCCGGGTTGGCGTGCTGCCATGGATGAAGAAATGCGCGCCCTTTGGGCTAATCAGACATGGGTTCTGGTCCCTCTACCACCTGGCCAGACTACAGTTAGTTGCAAATGAGTATTTGTCATCAAGCATGCTTCTGATGGAACAGTTGACCGTTTTAAGGCACGACTGGTAGCTCGTGGCTTTACTCAACAACACGAACTCGACTATGAGGAGACCTTCTCTCCGGTCGCCAAGCTCAACACGGTTCGTGTCCTTCTCTCTGTCGTTGTGCATCGTCGGTGGACCTTGCACCAACTCGATATCAAGAATGCGTTTCTCAATGGAGACCTACAAGAAACAGTCTATATGCAACAACCTCCTGGGTTTGAGACCACGAGGGAGTCCAGAATTTGTCATCTTAAGAAATCTATCTATGGTCTCAAACAATCCCCTCGGGCATGGTTCGATAAGTTCAGTAAAGTTGTTCAGGCAGTTGGTTTTAATCGGAGTTCGGCAGACTTCTCTCTGTTCACTTGACATAGAACAACATGCACGATTCTCCTTTTGGTATATGTTGACGACATCCTAATCACATGCGATGACTCAAAAGGAATACTAGAGGTCAAACAACACCTTAGTTCTGTTTTTCAAACAAAAGATTTGGGAAAACTTCGATACTTCCTTGGCCTTGAAATCGCAAGACGTCCTGATGGACTTATACTATCCCAACAAAAGTACTGTCTTGACCTTCTCCGTGATGCTGGCTACTCCAGGTGTAAACCTGCGGAAACACCGATGGATGCCAATCACAAGCTATGTGCCCATGGGTCTGACTCTGATGCTCTGCTTTCAAACCATGAGTATTATCGACGTCTTGTAGGAAAACTTATATATCTGACAGTTACAAGACCTGATATCTCATTTGCTGTCGGAGTAGTCAGTCGGTATATGCATGCTCCTCGAGACTCTCATTTATAAGCAGTGGAACAAATCCTCAGATATTTGAAGACTGCACCAGGACAAGGGTTGGTATATAAACCATCCTCTTCTCTATCTCTTGTTGCATATTCTGATGCGGACTATGCGGGCTCCCTGGATGATCGACGCTCTACTACGGGTTTTTGTACCTACTTTGGAGGGAATCTTATTACTTGGCGCAGCAAGAAACAATCGGTTGTTGCTCGCTCTTCTGCTGAAGCTGAGTATCGTGCAATGGCCGCCGTTGTTTCTGAACTCACCTGGCCGAAGGCTCTTCTTGGAGATCTAGGAGTCACTTTATCCTCGCCAACAGTTCTGCTTTGTGATAGTCAGGCCACAATCCATATTGCCAAGAACCCAGTTTTTCATGAACGGACCAAAAACATTGAAGTTGATTGTCACTTCATCCGTGAAAAGGTTCAGTTAAAGAAGTTAGAGCTAGAGCATGTTCCCGCTTCTAAGCAAGTTGCTGACATTCTCACCAAGGCATTGCCCCGGCATTTGTACCATCAGTTCTTATCCAAGCTTGGTGCCTACGACTTGTATGCTCCAGCTTGCGGGGGAGTGTTAGAGAAATAGGATATTATGTAAAGACCCATTAATTTGGCCCATTTTATTCTCTCTTGCTTTAGTCCCACATCTCTTGTATAGGACTCTTCTCCTCTCTCCACTCCTATATATATGTTCTCATTCTTGTTTTTTAATATATGAAAAAGCACTCATAAGATTTGGGACCATTTTTCTACAATTACTAATCAGTTATCACAGATTTAGAGACTCCTCGAATTTGTCTTATGTGCGGCATTAGGATCATTGTTTCTAAGTGCCACATCTCTTGTATAGGACTCTTGCTTTAGTCCATTTTATTCTCTTGCTAATATATGAAAAAGCCCATTTTATCCTCTCTTGCTTTAGTCCCACATCTCTTGTATAGGACTCTTATCCTCTCTCCTCTCCTATATATATGTCCTCATTCTTGTTTTTTAATATATGAAAAAGCACTCATAAGATTTGGGACCATTTCTCTACAATTACTAATCAGTTATCACAGATTTAGAGACTCCTCGAATTTGACTTCTGTGCGGCATTAGGATCATTGTTTCTAAGTCAGCCTTGTCTACATTAATCTATAGAGCTACATGACCTCATCATTTTATTATATTAATAATAAATAAATGCTAAAATACTATTATTATATTAACAATCATGGCGGTATCCAAATGCGCTCTTGTGGCTCATCATGAGTGTCCTTGGGCATAGAAACGACACCGTGTCCTGTCGTAGATGCGAGGGGGTCCGCTCGGCGATATACGTAGCAGTTGTCTACATTAATCAATAGAGCTACATGACCTCATCATTTTTACAAATTATCTCCATTTTTTGAGACATATATACTTGAATTGAAGAAGTGTTACATATATACCATAGGTGTTTCATGACGCACTACAGAGGCATACATTTTCATGTCATGATACAGATTGAGTAATTGGACATGAGATGAATGGAAAAGGGTTCAGGATACCACAATTTGATAGGGTTGGCAACAAGGAGGGCCCGGTGCCCATAGAATTTTGCGGTATCTTAATGCAAGGACAACAAGATAGTCAGAGAAGAGGAAATCAAAGTTTCACTGACAATCAAAACAAAATTAGCTAGCACAAGAATAGTAGAAGGTGAAATGCATGGAGATCAATGACACAAAAGGTGTCAAAAATATGGTGGCAACACTGCTTACTAAAACCGTCGAGGATCAAACTACGTCTAGATGGGGTCAATGATCAACAATATGACAGGTGAGCTAATGCACGCTATCTGCTCGAGGACAATTAAAAGGAAGCATCATGAAATTCACAATGCTGATCAAATTGGCCGGAGTAATTCAAAATTGCAGATCAAGCTTGGTTTAAAGGGTGCACTAGTAGACTGAGAGCATCTGATGTTGTACAAGTGAAAGAAGATGTCGACAATTTAGCTTTTTGATTGAGTTGGCATGGGTGTTCTAAGCAAGGATGTGCACGTGTGACACACACACACACACACACACATATATGTATATACACTCATAGTTGTAACCGGTGAGATGAATGCAATGCAAATATAATTCTAAATGCAATTAAAATTAAAGAAAACTATTGTATTCAAAGCAAAATTGAGCACAACCTGCAATTAGAAATTTAATTTCATTTTGAGGCACAAAACATTCAATGACCATTAATCCTGAAACAATCAATATGAACCAAGATAGGAAACTAGTTGTGGAGTTAAAACTAAATTGTAGGGGGAAAACAACTGCATTTTCCTTAGAAACTAGGTTACATGCTCTAACTAAACAGAGGCAATCTAAAAGATTACGAAATATCTCACGGCGTATGAAAAAGGTAAGGTCGGATGGTCGGTGGGAGGCCGGGTGGAAGATGAGAGCCTCGTCACGCAAAGAGGATAGTGTGGTGACAGGAAGAAGAGGTATGGTGGCGTCAAAATCCGTGGAGAGATGGAGGAAGGAGATTACTTAGAGTTAGGGGAAGGAGAAAGGGAGAACCCATGGGTCCTAAGCACAGGAGGCCGTACGTGAAAATAGATAGAGTTTTGTTTTATGTTTAATTACTTAAACAATTTTTTATAAGAAAATTTCAAATGGGAATAAAAAATTAAATGTGTATGCTCAAAATTATGGCTAAAGCTCAAAAGAGAACTAAGAAAACGAATTCGGCTAGATCCAACTGAATCAAAGGATTATGCCTCCAGCTACCCTAGAGTAAAACATACGACCTAGATAATTGCATCATAGGGAATACGTCACCACAACTTCTTTAAATACGTGAAACAAGTGCGCGATAAACAAATGAATGACATACAACAACCACAACACTCAAGCCTTTATCCCACTATAGTGGGGTCGGCTATATGGATCCTTTGTCGCCAGTGTGCCCTATCTTTTGTCATAATCTCACTAATGCCTAAGTACATCATGTATTTTCTTATAGTTAAACAAATGAATGACAAATAAAATAAAATGCATAAGGTAAACTCTGGTGTCACATGCGTCCGTCTACATCAAGTTCCCATGGTTAGGAGAATCCCGTCCCCTGACGAGAAAGCCTCAGTGATATGCCGGAATATATCAGGGGGGAAACTCGATAACTCTTTAACTTTAATCCACGAACAATCATACACCTGTCATTCTCGTCATCGTACTAAGAATCATCGATGTACCTTCCGTCAAGTCTAAATGGTACAAATATCCACCATGTCATCTACCTTGTCAGTCAGGCTCTAACAGCTCTCAAGGTGTAAAATGCAGTGTATCTAAGTCCACTTTATATGTCTTGTCTAGGGGTGCAAATGAGTCAAGCTTGGCAAAATTTACAAGCACGAGCTAATCATTTCGAGCTCGAGCTCGGCGATCTCATTTTTTCCTGGCTCGAGCTCGAGCTCAAGTTCAAGGCCTATTTATCGAACTCGAGCTGCTCACAAATTTTTTTAGTTCATGAGCCTTATTTTCTTTATATTTTTAGTTTATTTTAATGTAAAAATAAAAAGCTCACGAGCTCATGAACAACAATATGTGAGATCGAGCTCGAGCTCCACAGGATCGAGCATGAGTCGAGTTTTTTTCGAGCCGGCTCATCGAGCTTTCAAGCCAGCTCAACTCAACTTGCACCCCTAGTCGTGTCTCCTGTATACGCAATTATGTCGGCAACGTTGAACACAGAAAAGTTGTCACTATATGTAGGAGGTCTAACAAATAAGCGTTAGTTCCCAATCTACGAAATATTTGAAATGGGTCAAACTTTCTCGCGCCAACTTGCTGTAAGCTCCAACTGGGAATCTCTGCAGCAGAAAGTATGTCATAACCATATCTCCCTCATGAAAATGTTATTCTTAGCTATGCTCGTTATCAATTGTTTTGTACCACGGTTTTGAGATATGGAGTCTCTCAAATACTTCCCTCTATACCTTTAGTATTTGGTCGCTCAACTCACTAGCCTCTGCATGTAAATGTAAAGGAGCCCTATCGATTAGGTGGGGTATAGGCTCACCACAAAGGATCTCAAAGGGGTTTTTTCCCAAAGGAATGGTTCACATCGTGGCAAACACGACATGTTGAAGTATCAAATCACACTGAGACGCTGTCTCCCGCAAGGCATCTAAGTTACCTAGGCTTTTATTGACTACTTCACTTTGCTAATTGGTTCATGGGATGATATGCACTGATAAACTAAAGTTTGGTTCTTAATTTAGCCAATAATGTTGTCCAAAAATGACTCAGAAACTTGGTGTCGCTATCAGATAAGAATGTCCTAAATATGTCATGCAGTTATAAGAAGTTCTAAAATAAAATCTTGGTGACATTTTCCCAAGATTTACTCGGATAGGAAGTGGTGTATACAACTCAGTATTCTTTGCAATGCCTTTGAAGGATCGACAACTGGGCATCATGTAATAAAGAAACACATATCTCCCCATATGTTTGGCCAAAAATATATATCCTTAACAGAGGTTATAGTCTTTGACTCTTCAAAATGGCCACATAATCCTTCACCGTGAATTTCCCAAATAAGACACTCCCCAAGTGATCCCTCAATAATACATGAGCGTGACCCTTAAATAAAAATCTATCTTGGATCAAAAATTGTGTCACCGGGTCTATGTCACTACCCAGCAGTACCAAATTTAACTAAAGTAAGAATCAGTCAAATAACGGTCCTTAAGAGAATCTAGTGATACGATAGTGGGTCTAAGGGTGACTAATAGGAATGCCCTTCTACTTAAAGCATCAGCCACTCGATTCACAAATACTGCTTTATGTTTAAAGATAGAAGGTGTATTCTTGCAAAAATAATGACCATTTAGCATGCCTCATATTTAAATTCCTTTGGGACACCAGATAAAGCAATGCTTCATGATCAGTGTTCAATATTGTAGAGAAAGCTCCAAACCTTGTATATCTTGAATTGATAATTACAAGTATGAATACATTTATATAGGAGAAGAAGAAAGAGAGAAATCCCAAACCAAGATGTGGGACTAATACAAATAGAGAGAGAAGAGAGAAGAATGGGCCCCTAGATGGTCCCTAAAGTAGGCTTTTCTAACACTCCCCCGCAAGCTGGAGCGTACAAGTCGTAGGCACCAAGCTTGAACAAAAACTGGTAGTATAGTGGCCGGGAGAGAGCTTTAGTCAGGATGTCAGCAACTTGGCTTGCAGCAGGAACATGCTCCAAATCTATCTTCTTTGCCTGTACCTTTTCTCGGATAAAGTGACAGTCAACTTCAATATGCTTTGTGCGTTCGTGAAAGACTGGATTCTTGGCAATATGGATTGCCGCTTGACTGTCACAAAATAGGGTCGCTGGTGATGAGAGACGAACATCCGAGTCCCTCAGAAGGCTCTCAAGCCAAGTTAACTCGGAAACAACATCAGCCATAGCGCGGTACTCAGCTTCAGCAGAAGAGAGAGCAACCACATTCTGTTTCTTGCTACGCCAGGTTATGAGATGTCCACCGAAGTAGGTACAAAAACCTGTTGTGGAACGCCTATCATCAATGGACCCGGCATAGTCAGCGTCAGAGTACGCGACAAGGGATAGAGATGTGGATGGCTTGCAGTGGTTAATCTACGTCGAACTAGTCAGACAACACTCAAAATCATCAAATAAAGCAAGATAAATTAGTTTTACAAAATATACCTTGCAAGTTTTCATTATAGTCATTAATTGAACAAAAGGCAATTCTTCATTTAAATCACTCATCCTTGGCTCTGGAAATTATTTACTGATGGTTTCAAAAATGAATTAGTAGATTAAGGTTTGATTTTAGAAGACAACCAATTATAGTACTTATCCTAAAATTCATGAAGAATGTTTTATCCTTTATGAGAGGAAAGATAAGATGGAATATATAAGAAACAAGGAAATGACTTTAGAAGTGTACCAGAGCAATGCTGGTGCTTGAACAAAATTATGTCCATGCAGCTTTGTAAATGCCTCGCATGCCCATGGAATGTGACCATCTGCCAAAACCCTGCAACGAAGAATTATGAAGGTGAGATTTAGAGTCGGTCAAAAATGACAACCATCCATTCTATGAGATTCAAAGGCATTATATTTCAAATTATTAACGCCTGTTTGGTGTTCACAGCTAGTATAGAATTCAGAAAGGGAACTCCACTATTTGGCACAGTGAATCAAAATAACTAAATACTTGGTTATCGTTAAGGCTAGCTAATACGGAGGAGGTATTACAATAGAGAAGAACGGCTATGGGAGGAGGGAGCCGGAGGAGGGGAGGAGATGAACGGGATGAGGAGAGGCAGAAGATAGTTAGGGAGCAACCCTAAATTCCAAACATCCAAAAACATAACAATTAAGATAGTCTCCCCCTCTTATATACATGAGGGGGTGCGGATAACAAAAACAATTAATGCTGAAATTAAGATAACGGGCCGGCGTGTGCGCAATCGTAACAGTGCCGACGTCTGGAAAAACTGCCTTGGCCTCAAGGCAGTGGTCAGTGAGCTGGTGGCGGACGGTCCGTGGCGACAACAGTGCCTGAGAGGCCAGCCCCCCAGGGGTTCCCGAGGGACTCGAAGCCCTCCCAGGCGACTTCCGGGTCACATTCGCCGATGATGGCATGGAACTCTTTGACGACACAAACGTGCGCAGGGGAGTATGGTAGGCGGCAACGAATCACAGGCCCCTGCTGCGAAGGTCATTGTACTCGCTGTTGGAGAGGCGCTAGGGCGGAGGGCGTCCAGGGCGCTGATCCCCGTGTCCAGGTCGTGGCGGGACTGTCGGTGGTCGATCCTGCAGAAGGCCCGCCAGCGGAACGGGTGGCCGAGGGTAGATGTCGGCCTCCACCAAGCGGGCCAAGTCGAGAGCATCGGAGATCGTCCGCGGATTGTGCGTGCGGAGGAGGGAGCGGATAGTGGGGAGGAGGCCTTGCATGAAGAACCCTAGATAATGGTCGGGCGGCAGCCCGGGAACATGAGTGACGAGGGCAACGAAGACGTCGATGTAGTCATCCAGATCGGCGGATTGACGGACGCTGCAAAGGTGCTCGAACGCCGAGCCGGAGTAGCGGATGTTGTACCAGCGGATCATCTTGTGTTGTAGTGCGGCCCAGGAGAGCAAAGGGTTGGACTGGCGAAGCCACCACGCCCAATGGAGCGCGGAGCCATCCAGGCCGACGAAGGTCGTGGACACCTTGTACAGTTCGGGTGTGTAGTTGAGGTCGAAGTACTGCTCGGCCTTAGCAATCTAGCCCAACGGGTCCACTCCCGAAAAAACAGGGATGTCCAAAGATAGGGCCGATCGGCCCAGACCCGCCAGAGGGCCGACGTCGGTCTCCAATCGGGGCGGTGGTGCTGCGCCAAGAATGGAAGTCCCGTCTACGGAGGATCCGGAAGCGTGGGAGGCGGTCATTTGCGGCATCGCGTCGATCTTGGCCATTAGGGCGTGGATGGTAGCTGCCAACGATGTGTGGCTCAGTTCTTGGGCTTCAATGCGTTTGTTGAGGGCCTCGACTGCGGATTCGAGGGCCTCGGTGGTGGTGCGGGGTGCCATGGCGGCAGGAGGCTCGGCGGCGGAAGTGATCGTAACAAACGGGGGATGTAGGGGCGCGCACGAGCAATCGCGGAAGCAAGCAGGGGCGCGCGCGAGCATTCGTCGAGGGCCTCGGCGCGGATGCGTGGCAGGACAGGCGTCGCGGAAGCCGGCAGAGGCCCGCGCGGGCAGTCGTCGAGAGCGGCGGGGGCGCACGCGGGCCGAACTGGCGGGGGCGCACGCGGGCCGAACTGGCGGGGGCTGCAGCGGAAGCGTCGGCCGTGGAAACCGCACGAGTCGGCGCGAAAATAGATGCTAGGGCTCCGACGGCCAAAAAGGCGGGCGGAGATGGCAGGTCGGACCAAATTAATACGGAGGTATTACAATCGAGAAGAATGACTATGGGAGGAGGGAGCTGGAGGAGGGGAGGAGACGAAGGGGATGAGGAGAGGTAGAAGATAGTTAGGGAGCAACCCTAAATTCCAAACATCCAAAAACATCCCAATTAAGATAGTCTCCCCCTCTTATATACATGAGGGGGTGCGGATAACAAAAACAATTAATGCTGAAATTAAGATAACGGGCCGGCGTGTGCGCAATCGTAACACTAGCCGTCATCTATTATGATTTGAAACAAACAAATGGATTTAACCTAACCAAAATTTCACTAATATTGCAGAAATTTGCATTCTGTGATAATGCAAATTTCTTAGCAACTCCCACAAATAAACCAAATACAATTTGCAAAAGGTATAAAACACATAACATACCTTTGCTTCCTTACAAAAGAATTCCACAGATGCATGATGTGTTTTTCATCTTTTGTTACATCAACAAAATCATCTAACATCTGCAATGATTGCAGAACAGAATTAGAGCATGGTTCACTACAGTTGTAATGACAAAAATAACCATCTAAGTAGTTCTATTATATGGAAAGGCATTTAACAAAAGGAAAAAAATATATAAAATTTAAGGAAACCACCTATTAAAGTTGTAATATGTTATATTCAAGTTATGTTCAAGTTGGGGTAGTGTTGTAATTTTACTTTGTGTTTAGGTTTCCCTTACTAAAGTATATAAGAGTAAGGGACCTCTCTCTTAACGTTAATCATATTACTTTTGCATTCCACTTGGTATCAGGGGCCGTCGAGGAGGAAAAAAATAGTGTCGTATTCCCGTCGGCTCGTCGAGGCTAAACCCGTCTCCTGTCGATCTCGATCTGCCCCGTCGAGGCGAAACCCGTCTCCTTTCGGCTCGTCGCTCGGATCGCTCATGCCGGGCGGCACTCCTGCCGGCTGCTGAGAGGAACGTCGCCGCCGTTCCTCCATGAAGCAGCCCGCCGCCTCTTCCTCTTCCTGCTGCCGATCCAGGCTCCCGATCCCGTGAAGCCTGCTGCCTGTTGCCGATCCAAATCCAGATCCCGTGAAGCCCGCTGCCGATCCAGTCTGCTGCCGATCCTGGTTGCAGATCCCGTGAAGTCTAATGCTGCATTTCTCCACTGCTGATCCTGTGCTGCTTGGCCCGGGCTGTTGTCCTGCCGATCCAACCTACTGTCTTGCTGTCCACGGTTTCTCTATTGTGTCTACGGCTGCTGTCTTGCTTCTTGAATTAGGGGTTGCTAATCTATTGTGTCTCTTCGGTTGGTATGGGTGAAACCGAGTCATCCGTCTCTTCTCCGCTCGTGATCCAGCCTCCGATGGCTGAACTTCAGCGGCCCCATGGCCACTCTAGCTCCTTGAAGATTACCACGGTGTCTGTGGATGACATGAATTAGCTGGAATGGTCTCGTGCTGCTCAGCATGTCATTCATAGTCAACAGATGTTCGGCTATATCGATGGGTCGATTACGGAGCCTCCTGTGTCTGATCCCTCCTGAAAGCGCTGGGATTCTGACAACTTTCTGGTTGTGTCTTATTCTATGTCGCCCAAGGTCTATCGGAGCTATATGCTGATGGACTCTGCGTTCGAGATCTGGACTCGTGCTCGTGAAACTTACTCTAAGATTGGTAGCTCCACCAAGGTTTATGAGCTTACTCGCCGCATTTTGGAGCTACGTCAAGGGTCGATGACTGTCTCATCATTCTTCTCGGAGTTTGAGCGCTTGTATCAAGAACTGGACTACTTTGCTCATTTCACTCCAGTGTGTACAGCGGATGCCGTCCTGTTGAAGCAACGGGAGGACCGTTTCCGTCTTCATGTCTTCTTAATGGGGTTGAATATGAAATTTGATGTGGTCCGGACACATGTTCTACACCGTTCTCCTCTTCCCTCCCTCCGTGAGGCGTTCAGCATGATCCTGGGTGATGAAGACCGCCGCAAGTCTCTCAGTGTTATGACTCCTCCAGATCGTTCCGCCTTGACGAGTGTTGGTCGTGGCCTCATCCCTACTCCTGCATCTTCAGTGCCTATCTGCGATTACTGCGGTCTACGGGGACACTCTCGGGAGGCATGCTTCAAACTTCATCCGCATTTGGCTCCTCCTGGTCGCGGTCGTGGTCGGGGCCATGGACCTAGCCGTGGGGGCCATAAGCACAGTGGCTACCGCTCTCATGACACTGCTTACACTACTGATGTCTATGATGAGTCCCAGTCTTCGGCTTCCTCCTCTCTTACTGCTCATGAGTTGGATGCCTTTCGTCGTTTACTTCACTCTCAGTCTGATCCGGTCACTGAAAGCTCGATTTCTCTTGCCACCGTTGTTATGCCTAGTGCTCATGCGGCCACCACCTCTCCTTCTGAATGGGTGCTCGACTCTGGTGCCACCCACCATACGAATGGTTCCTCCTCAGGTTTTCTCTCTTATACTCCTTTGTCTGGTAAGGAGAAAGTTATTTCAGCTAACGGCTCGTTGTCCTCTATTGCGGGCAAGGACAACATTTCTTGTTCATCGTCCATTTCTCTTACCTCTGTTCTTCGCGTTGCATCTTTTCCTCGCAATTTACTTTCCATCAGCTCTCTTAACTGCTCTGTAACATTCTTGCCCGATTCTTTTGTTTTTCAGGAACTGGGTACGAAGCGGAACATTGACAGTGGTAGGTGTAGTGGCGGCTTGTACTACATGGAAACTCCTCGTTCTCAGGCTCTTTCCAGTTCTACTGCTACTGTAGAGGATGTTACCGTTGACATCTGTGTTTGGGACACCTGTCTTTCGTTTACCTGCAAAAATTATTTCCTGTTTTATCACCTTTTCTTCAGAATTTTTCTTGTGATATTTGTGATCAGTCTAAACATGTGCGACTGACCTCTTCACATCTTTCTTTTCCTAGTAGCACCCCTTTTGATGTTATATATTCTGATGTTTGGGAGTCGTTCCCCCTTGTATCGTTGACTGATTTTCGATGGTTCGTCACATTTATTGATTGTTTCTCGCGTACTACATGAATTTATCTATTAAAAAAGAAAAGTGTAAGTTTTTTCATGTTTTCAAGTCTTTAATAACATGGTGAAAAATCAATTTAATGTTACTATCCGTGTTCTTCGAAGTGATAACAGGGGGGGGGGGAGTATGACGATCGTGGTTCATTTGGCGCGTACCTCACCTCTCACGGTATCATCCACCAGAAAACTTATGCTTACACATCTACTCAGAACGGTGTGGCCGAACGAAAAAATCGGCATCTCCTCGAGGTTGCCCGTTGTCTCCTCTTGACGATGCATCTTCCTAAACCATATTGGGGAGATGCGATGCTTACTGCTGCACATCTTATTTATCGTCTTCCTTCTCGTGTTCTCTTCTTTACTACTCCTCTAGCCCGTCTCTCTACCACTGGCGTGGTTCATACTTCTCATTTGCCACCCCATGTTTTTGGGTGCGTATGTTACGTGCATGTGCACCAACCTCAATGTGACAAACTTGACCCTCGGACTCAACGTTGTGTCTTCCTTGGCTATTCCTCCATGACCAAAGGGTATCGATGTTATCACCCTCCTTCCCGGCGTATGTTCTGCACCATGGATGTTACTTTCCATGAGGGGGAGTCCTTTCCATTCTCGACTCATGTTCTTCGTCAGGGGGAGAGTACATCTACTACGGATGATGTTACTACTGTCCCTCTGCCTCTTCTCCCATCCTTCTCCTCTATTCCTTCACCTCCTACGGATGTTCCCAAAGCTCCTCCTATCCCAATACCGGACTCCTCTACTATGATCTCTCCTTTTCCCCATGTATACCATCGTCGTTCAGGTACACAGGTCACCGCCGCTCCGCCTCTACCAGTGCCGACTTCGGACTTAGATTCTGATGATGTCGACCTGCATATGCCTCTTGCCTTGCTGAAAAGGGTAAAGCAACTTCCACGCAACATCCGATTTCTAATCATGTGGCTTATAGCCATCTTACTCCGATTCATCAGACCTTTGTCTCATCTCTCTCTAGTTGTTATTCCCAAGACATGGCAGGAAGCATTGGCTATACAGACTTGGACACATGCTATGCGTGATGAGATATCCGCCTTGGAAAAAAATCATACGTGGGACATCTCCGCTCTCCCTTCAGGAAAGAAAGCTATAGGTTCCAGGTGGGTCTTCTCGGTTAAGCAAAACCAAGATGGCAAGGTGGGACGGTACAAAGCGCGTCTTGTCGCTCAAGGATACATCCAGACTCAAGGAGTTGATTACCATGAGACTTTTGCTCATGTAGTAAAAATGGACTCTATTCGGGCCTTGTTATCATGTGTAGTCTGTCTAGACTGGGAACTTCATCAACTGGACGTAAAAAATGTGTTTCTCCACGGTGAGCTTGAGGAGGTGTACATGAAATTCCTTCCTGGTTTTGTGAAGAAAGGATTTGAAGGGCTCATCTGCCGCCTAAGGAAATCATTATATGGCCTGAAACAATCTCCAAGGGTCTGGTTTGGAAGATTCCTCACAGCAATGCTCAAGTTTGGGTACAAGCAAGCCCAATCAGATCATACCATGTTCATCCGGAGACATGGAGAGTGTGTTGTGGTTCTCATTGTCAACGTGGATGACATCATGATTACTGGAAATGATACAAAGGAGATGGTCAACCTCAAGACCCTCCTATCGGCTGAATTTGAAGTGAAGCACTTGGGACGATTGCGATACTTTTTGGGCATCGAAGTGATTAGATCGGAGCGGGGTATCTTTATATCCCAACGGAAGTACATATTGGATCTCCTAAAGGAAACTGGTATGCTTGGTTGTGTTCCTGCGAACACCCATATGGAGGAAAATCACAGGATTGATGAAGATGGTGATGGTGATCATGTTGATGTATCACGTTACCAAAGATTGATCGGAAAACTTATATATTTATCCCATACACGTCCCGACATTACGTATGCAGTTGGTATTCTTAGCAGATATATGCATTCTCCTAGAATCAGGCATCAAGAAGCGGTGTATCGTCTACTACGGTATTTGAAGAAAGCTCCTGGTCGTGGTCTCCTATTCTCTAGGAACAACAATTTGGAGATTGAGGTTTTTACTGACGCAGATTGGGCAGGTTGCCAGGATGACAGGAAGTTCACAACAGGATACTGCTCCTTTGTTGGTGGTAACCTCGTGACGTGGCGGAGCAAGAAGCAGAATATGGTGGCCAAGTCAAGGGCAGAGGCAGAATATCGTGCCATGACTCAAGGCTTATGTGAGTGATTATGGCTACGTACCGAGTTATAGGATTTAGGCTTCCCCGTGACAACTCCTTTCTCCTTATTTTGTGACAATTAAGGCTGCAATTAGTATTGCTCATAACCCACTCCAGCACGACAGGACAAAGCACGTCGAAGTGGATCGACACTTTATTAAGGATCACTTGGATAAAAAAACAGTTGTTACTCCGTTTGTTCACTCCAGGGATCAGCTGGCCAATGTCTTCACCAAAAGCTTGGGGTGTGATGTGTTTACCGATGATATCCAGAAAATTGGAATGACTGATATCTTTCGTCCGACTTGAGGGGGAGAGTTCTAATATGTTATGTTCAAGTAGGGGTAATGTTGTAATTTTACTCTGTGTTTAGGTTTCCCTTACTCAAGTATATAAGAGTAAGAGACCTCTCTCTTAACGATAATCATATTACATCTGCATTCCACTATTAATACTAATGGATAAATCTTTGTCATGGCATATACATACAAAAACTAAGGCACATAATAATGAAGAGACAGAAATATCAGGCAAAATTAAGAAGAGGTTTGTTTTTTCATAGTTCAACTAGATAAATAAAATGAGTTAGGTATGATAACACTATGCATACCCTCCTATCTTCAAAATCTGCAATGTCATCATCAACTTCATCTTCACTGTCAGGCTCAGAAAATACTTGCTCCAATGCCATTGGCTTTAAATACAAAAAAGAATAAAAGTGAGCTGATGGCATTCTTTTAGAAACTACAAACCAAAAGAAGCATACTCGTAAATGGGAAGGCATACAAAAATAAACATGCAAAACAGTAACTTCCTTTCCAGTAGAACGCATATCAAATAACACAAATAAATTAAAAAAAGCTAATCAGAACCACACTAAGGCCCCGTTTGGGGGGACTTATTTTCAGCGGTCAAGCGGTTACGACCGCATGTACCGGGCCTTAATTAAGTCCCGGTACATGCGGTCGTAACCGCTTGACCGCTGAAAATAAGTCCCCCCAAACAGGGCCTAAGAAAACTAATTAGAGATGAATTCTATTTTTATTTTTTAATCTTGTAATTATCTTTTAAACTTTCTCTTTCAATAAATAGGATCCTCATAGCATTAGGGTTTCTTCCTCAAATCCATAAGGCTTCTTTAGGAATTTTTTCATCACTCCTTCAACCGCTTTCATTGCTTATCTCTGGTTCTCTCTCTATATACGCAATTCATCCATTCTCACAACTTACCATTTACACAGATACGGTCTGTATAAATGTCAGAAACAAGCTATTCTCTTCCTCAAGAACTGCCATCGTCCTCCCTCCACTTCTCTTCTGATCTCATCCAAACAGACACCTTGTTTCTCCAACAAATCCCATCGCCAATCTCTGTCAATTTTCCATGCAATAAACCTTAACAGAAAGTCTTGCAGGACCTTCAGTTGTAGCATAGCATACATGTGCATTCAAAATTATGAAAAATAAGAACAAATGATATCTTTCACGGAAACATAGAATACATTCTCGATGTAGACTGTCAAGTACACAAAAAAATTGCTAAAATAATGGATTAGCAATGAATTTAGATATCAATTTAGCTCATGTTTCATCAATTTTAAGACTTGATGGCGGTTGTGACCTACCTCGATGAGCGAGAGCAAGCATGAAGGGCTAATATGTAAAAACCATTGAGGGTCTGTTCGGTAGAGCGGAAATGGAATTCAGGAAATGGAATTGGGCATTGATAATTATTTTGAGGGTGTTCGGTTTGACGGAATTGGCTTGGATTTGAATTTGGTCAATTCCGTGGGTTTTGAAGTTGAACTGGGGCCAATTCTTGTCCTCTTCCGCTGGTTTACCGTCTTCTTCAAGCCGCCTCTTCTGCGAGCCCTCTTCCTCTGCTGTTGTCGGCTCCAAGCTCTGAAAATAGAGGTATCCCGCCAAGCATTGCGCCCGGCTGCAAAGCTGCAACCCTGTGCGTCTCCTTCCCCATCTCGCATCGTCATTTGCGCGATTTGCTCCACCTCCGTCTGCCGGCGCATCCTGTTCCGACCTAAGACCAAGCCCTGACTCCTCTCCTCCAGGTCTCACAGATGTAAGCAGCAAGAACAATTCCTCTATGGCGTCGCGGCCTTCCGGTGGCAGCCAGCGATGAGTTCTGCTTTACTCGTACGCCTCAGGAGGAACTTCTCGTTTTCCCCCAGCGCCGTCTCTACCTCCCCTCTGCCCGCCGCACAAGGTAAACTTTCGTTTGGTTGTCTTGTTTGTCTGTTTAGTGCAACTGCGAGATTATCCGTCTTCCCGGTGTATGGAATTATCTGAGCATGCGAATGATCTGTTTCTCCTATCTCTGTTTGATGCCACAAACATGATAGAAATTAATTATATATCTTTGATCAGATTTTCATGTTGGTCATGACATTGCTAAGAAGCTCGGTTTTGACAAGATATCTTTCTCCCATCTCTGTATGATATGTTTCTCCTTCCCCATCTCGCAGCTTCTGTGTTCGGTAGAGATTATTTTGAGAATATGTGTGAGATTATTTAGAAGCAGCCACAAAATTCGTCTCTTCAGAAGCTGCCACTAAATTCCCCAGTCATAAGCATTTTCATTTCCAATTTCTAAGGGTTTTGGCCAATTACATCTTGTAACTGAACATCATAATTGGAATCAGCAAACTGCAATTCCTTCGAGTTTTGGGATTGCTGAATTCCAATTCCTCAATTCCAATTCCGTCGAACCGAACGGACCCTAATAGAATTTTGATTCACCAAAAAGATCTCAAACTGATACACATATGAGCCTTAAAATAGGCTTGAGCAAAAGAAAAGGAGAAATGCATAATAAAAAGAAAGCTAATAAAATATGGTGAAAATAATAATTTTCTAATAGAAGAAACTAAACTCCTCCCCGATGAAGATCGAAAATCACGTGATTCTTGATTCTACATGTTGCTCTGCAAGCGCGAAGAGCTAAATGTGAAAAACATTGATAGAATTTTGATTCATCAAAAAGATTTCAAACTGATGTAAGCCTTGAAATAGGCTTGAGCAAAAGAAAAGCACATATGAATAATAAAAAGAAAGCTAATAAAAGATGGTGAACATAATAATTTTCTAATAGAAGAAACTAACCTCCTCCCCATTGAAGATCACAAATCACGTGATTCTTGACCCTACATGTTGCTCTAAAAGTTCACCATTGAGTTAAAGATTTGCCCTCAATGCTGCATCTTTGCATAACACATAAATTAAAAGCGTTGCATGTCTGCATCACATGTTATGTGCATGACAAATTAGATTTGCATGCATTGAAGTTGATATGATCAAAAACACAACAAGACCATCCAGATTGCCGTGACCATCTTACTAAATCTTATATTTAATACAAAAATCACAATCAGATAAATTAGGTCTTCCATGAAAACAATCATCTTGTCCCCAGCTCCAATCACCAAAGTGTAAAGAAATCATGAGTCCGCATTAACATAACCTTCCAACTATTGACCACTTTTTTTCTATCACCCACATTACTTCACCAACATAATTGTCGTCATCGCATTTATACACATCAACTGACTCAGACTCTTTATTCTCTCTCGCAATTGATTAAGAAAACTTCCCAAGACAATTAACATTATCACATATTGAACCATCAACGCGATGGTCAAACTAACAATCATGCTCACCATCAAACTCATCAAAAACAGGCAAAAAATTTCACAATCGATGTACTCAATCCCTTCATTTAAAGTTTCATCATCTTCATATACATCACAGTTTTGTGAAGGATCGTCAAAGGAAGACTCAGATCTGTGGACTTCACTTCCACAAGTAGTACACAAAGTCCGTAACAGATTACCAAAATTCCTAATCACCTTCTCAATTCTTCAATCTTCATGTTGCATTTAACTTGCTTCTTGCTCACTCTTAGCTCCACAGCCCGACATCAAGAACAATTGTCATGTAGTTTGATGTTGATGGCGCATGAACTGGGATCTAAACAACACAATCATAAATTGGCCTTATCTTTGTTGCTCAAGGCGAGCAGATTCTCGCTAAATTGAGGTGGCATGGAGGGGTTGAAATTTTCATCTTGTTGGGAGAACGTTTGTTTAGTTAAGAACTTTTGTAGAGTTGATGGAAGAAAACTTCTGAAATTTCCAAATTTGTTCTTTTCGCTAAGCGGAACATTGATCAAAAAAAGGGAAACGGAAGTCCGGTTATCGAGTAGGTGTGAAAACATTCCATTGCAGGGCCAATCGACTCCATGCAAAAGAAGCTTCAAGGGTGTCCCTAACGAAGGGCAGGCTTGCGACTAATAAAGAAGGATAAAATCAGGGGCGGATCCAGGAAAATGAAACATAAACAACAATATAAAGTTACTTCAATTGTGCACGATGCTTTTTCATATCATAAAATTGATTTATGATCAAATCTTTGTCAAACTTCTCTGCTATTTTCGCCTCAATGTATAAAATCATGCAATTCACTAGAAATTCATCCTCCATCTTACTGTGAAGTCCTGTTTTAATAATCTTCATAGCTGAAAATGATTGTTTTGTAGTTGTTGTTAAGACTGGAAGGGTCAAATCGAGTCGAATTAATGTGTCAATAAGAAAGTATGTCTTTGACTTTTTTGTCTTCATCAATTTCTCATATAGCTCAGTAATTGTACGCAAATTCTTCAAATCTTTATGAGCAGGAACATCAAACTAATAATGTTGCAACTGAATATTCAGCACAAAAAGTTCACGTTCACTGAAATCCTGAGAGTAGAAATTCTTTGTAATGACACATATATCATCAATATTGAAAGATTTGTAATTATCTTTTGGATCTAAAGCCATGCCAAGGCGAAATAGCTCCATAGAATTATTATTGAATCTTGTGTCCAGCTCTTGTAACCCACACAATCTATAGTGGCATTGAAAAATATCCCCCCGAAAATGATGTTCCACTGTAATTATATCACGTGGACTTCGAAATCGACGATCACTGTATCAAGCAGTCATGTCTGAAAATTCGACTTCATTTTTCTCACAAAATAACTTCACATCTTGCAAAAACTTTTCCCATCCAGATGCCCGCAATTTTTGAATGAGAGCTTTCGTTGTTGAAACCAAATTTATAGCAATTAATATGTCTTGTGATTGATATTGCAGTGCTTTGCATAGAATATCATTGATTCCCAAAACTTCTTTCATTAAATGTAAGAAGAATACAAATTAAAAAAGTGCCATCTTTTTAAAGGCTACCTCAACATCCCCCCGTTGAGCAGACGTCCCTCCATTTTCATTGATATCAAGTAATACAGAGCAAGTGACAGTATACATATTAATAGTGGAAAGAGGTATTTTCACTATTGAATGCCCTAGAAAAAAGCAGAAACATACATATATATAGGGCCACAACACGTGACATATCATGTGGATAACATGAGTGCGATGGCGGAAAAATAAAGAAATGCGGACAAATAATGCGTATATTCAACTCTCCCCCTCAAGTTAAGAATATATATTGATCATTCCCAACTTGTCAGTGTTGTCCTTGAAGTTGTCACTACAGTCCCTTGGTGAAAACATCAACAAGTTGGTCAAATGAGTTCACAAATGGAGTGCAGATATTCCCCTTGTCAATGTGATCTTTGATGAAATGTCTGTCAACTTCTAAATATTTGGTTCTGTCATGTTGTAGTGGATTGTGCGCAATACTGATAGCTGCCTTGTTGTCACAGTAGATAGAAATAGGTTTGTTCACCTGAAGACCCATATCTTTAAGATAGTCTTCAACCACAATCCCTCACAAACTCCTTGCGTCATAGCCCTATATTTTGCTTCAGCATTTGAGCGTGCTACAACATTCTGCTTCTTGCTCTTCCATGAAACAAGGTTGCCTCCCACAAATGAACAATACCCAGTGATAGATTTTCTGTCATCTTGACTACCAGCCCAATCAGCATCTGTAAACACTTCAACCTCCAACGATCGATTAGCTTTGAACAGAATCTCACGCCCTGGTGTCTTCTTAAGGTATCGCAATACCCTAAAGGCAGCTTGTTGATGACGTATAGAGGGATAGTGCATAAATCTACTTAGGACGCCCATAGCGTACGTAATATCAGGGCGAGTATGAGACAAATATATGAGCCTCCCAACCAATCGTTGGTATTTTGAAGCATCCACTTTCTCCTCACTAGTATCCGCATCAATTTTATGATTAACCTCAATTGGAGTGTCCACGGGAGCACACCCAAGCATCCCAGTCTCCTCCAAAAGGTCAAGGGTATACTTCCTTTGAGAGATGAAGATCCCCTGTCGAGACCTCACAACTTCAATTCCCAAGAAGTATTTCAGCTTCCCAAGAAGTATTTCAGCTTCCCCAGATCTTTGACTTCAAATTCCTTGCCCAGTTGTTTTTTCAGGTAACTAATCTCCTCCAAGTCATCTCTGGTAATAATGATGTCATCCACATACACAATAAGAACAAAAACCTATGCACCTTTCCTCTTGATAAAGAGAGTGTGCTCAGCATGATCTTGGGTGTATCCTAGTTGAATCATGGTCTTGTTAAACCGTCAAAACCACGCTCTTGGAGACTGTTTTAGGCCGTACAGAAATTTCTGCAGACAACAGACCTTCCCATTGGATCCTTTGGTAACAAATCCCGGGGGAATATTCATGTAGACCTCCTCTTCCAGATCACCATGCAAGAACGCATTCTTGACATCGAGCTGCTGTAGCTCCCATCCACAACTCGCAGCACAGGAGAGAAGCACTCGAATGGAACAACAACAGTCTGCACTTGCTCAACAGCCTTGGGACGACGGGAGTATGCGTATATAAGTGGAGCGGAAGGGGAAGAAACAGGTGCAGTAGTCGAACCATCGGAAGGGGAAATATGAGTGATAACAAGCAGAAGAGGAGAGTCGACAATCGGAAGAGGAGAGTCGACAATCGGAAGAGGAGATTCAATGGTCTTGTCACTGCTACTACTTGTCTCCCCCTGACGAGGACCAAACTACGACTCCCCCTCACGGAATGTAACATCAACAGTGCAATAGTAGCGACGAGTCGGAGGGTGATAACACTGATATCCTTTGGTGGTAGGAGAGTACCCAACGAAAACACATCGAATGGAATGCGCATCCAGTTTATCACGGTGCGGGGTATGAACGTGGACAAAGCAGACGGAACCAAAGATACGAGGAGCAATATGAGAGGTGTGGACGATGTGTTTTTTGGAGAGACGAGAGAGGGGCGTATCATAGGAGATGGAACGGGACGAAAGACGGTTGATGAGATGCGAAGTCGTGAGAACTGCATCACCCCAATAGGATTTGGGAAGGTGCATAACAAGAAGTAAACACTGAGCCACCTCCAGCAAGTGTCTATTCTTCCGTTCGGCAACCCCATTTTGAGTGGAAGTGGACACATATGTTTTGATGAATGATGTCATGATTGACAAGATAGGCCCCAAATGCCCCTCGGTCATCATATTTCCCACCATTATCACTACGAAGCACACGAATCGTGCCACCAAATTGTTGGGCCACCATCTTATGAAAGGATTGAAAACAAGAGAGCACATCACTTTTTTTATTAATTAGATAAAGCCACGTAATGCGGGAGTAACAATCAATAAACATAACAAACCATTTATAACCAGATAAAGATAACACTCGGGATGGACCCCAAACATCAGAATGAATAACATCAAAAGGACATAAACTAGGAGCAAACAGATGGCTAATACTATGACGAACATGCTTAGATTGTTCACATGTGTCACAAGAAAACGACCGAATTAAATGATGAAAAATAGGAAACAGTTTAATAAGATATAAAGTAGAAGGGTGGCCAATGCGTTGATGCCAGCGCCGGATGTCATGAAGAGTCGGAGATTTGGTGGATGAAAGGGCACTGGTAGAGTTCTGGTCCAGCAAGTACAGTCCGCCAACATTCCTACCACTGCCAAGCGTTCGTCTTGTATCAAGATCCTGAAACACACAAACATCAGGGTAAAAGGTTACAGAGCAGTTTAAAGAGGTAGTAAAGTGACTAATGGAAAGCAGATTGCGAGGAAAAGACGGGACATGCAAAACAGAGGATAGTGATAGGTCGAGAGAACAAGTGACAGTCCCTTTACCAGTAATGACTGAGAGAGAGTCATTAGCAGCAATAACCTTATCACGCCCAGAAATAGGAGTATAGGAGGTAAAACCTGAGGCAGAGCCAGTCATGTGGTCTGTCGCACCCGAGTCGATAATCCACTCGAAAAGAGAAGAGGACACAGCATGAGCACTGGACAGACCTGAAGTAGCACCAACATCATGAGAACCAGCAGGGGTTGAGTCTGTGTGGGAACGCAACAGCTGGCGGAAAGCCTCTAATTCAACAGCAGACAGGCCCTGGGAGATGTCGTCCTAAACCTCAGTAGAGTGCGCAGAAGACTGAGAGTGATCACCAGAATGACAGCCACTACCATAGTATCCACCTCGACCACGAGAACCAGAGCCGCGACCACCAGGGGCAAGGTGCGGGTGCAGACGAAAGAAAGAGTCTTTGGTATCCCACAATAACTACAAAGATGATGTGGTCCACGAGATAGCCCAGCGAGCGCAGAGTGATCAGTAGGGGGCAAGAGTGCGACGACGATTCTCATCACTGAGAAGCAAGTCGAAGGTCTCCCGAAGAGAGGGAAGTGGCTCACGATGGAGGACATGCAGACGAACAACGTCAAACTCCAGGTTGAGCCCCATAAGGAAGACATGAACCCGGAATCGATCATTATCTTTCTAAAGGCCACCGCATCAGCAATGCAAGCCGCATTAAATGTGTTGAAGAAATCCAACTCCTGATAGAGGCGCTCAAACTCAGAATAGTAGGCGGCAACAGTCATATTTCCTTGCTTCAGCTCCAGAACACGACGAGTGAGCTCATACACATGCATCGAACTGCCGGCCTGAGAGTAAGTATCACGGGCCCTTGTCCAAATATCATAAGCAGAGTCCAACAACATATAACTGCGATACACCTGAGGGGACATCGAATGCAGTAACCACGAGACAACCAACAAATTGCCCGAATCCCATTTTCTCCATGAGAGATCGGCACGAGGTGACTCAACGGTGGTACCATCAATGAGTCCATATAGCTGGTGACTACGAATAGCGTGTTGGGCCGCCCTGGATCATTCCAGATAATTGGTGTCATCCAAGGCAACAGTAGTAATCTTCAACGACCCAGAGTGTCTATGACTCCGTGGAGGATCGCCAGAGGAACCGGGAAGAGTACCAGATATAGAATTAGGGGAGATGTCGGATTGATCCTCCATCAGAGAGAAAGCAAATCTCACATCAAACAAAAGCACATCCTACGGGTGTCCCTTAGATCTTGATGCCGAAAGGAACACCGGAGGATGTGAGCACGGTGTCTCCGGCATCCCCCATAGAGGACAAAACAACCGGCTGAGGAGAGACGCGGAGGCGGCTAGTGCGGGAGGCGACTAGATCGGGCTACGGAGCCAGCGACACAAGCAAGTGGGATCGGAGTCGGGCTACGCCAGCGAGCGGGATCGGAGTCGGGCTACGCCAGCGAGCGGGAGCGAGCGACGGTGCGGGATCGGAGGAGCGACAATGCGGGTGGAGCGCGAGCGACGGTGCGGGATCAGGATGTCGGCGGAATCGCCAACCCTTGCCTCTGATACCAAGTGGAAAGAAGTATTTTCACTATTGAATGCCCTAGAAAAGAGCAGAAACATACATATATATAGGGCCACAACACGTGACATATCACGTGGATAAGTGCGATGGCGGAAAAATAAAGAAATGCGGACAAATAATGTGTATATTCAACTTTAATAACACTACAAATAGAGTTTAGATGAGACGACCATCTAGTGTCATCATGTCATTGTAGAGAACCAATTTGATTTGCTCCCGTGCCGGTCTCAATTTCACCAAGAGCAATCATGTGATCAAAATATTCCTTTTGTGCAGCTCGTAATTGATCTTTGCGCTTGGAGGAAGCACTGACAGTGTTAATAATATATATTAACTCATTAAAAAAATTATGTACTGTTTTTACTTGTCTGTTTGTTGCAACAAGAACTAACTGGAGTTTGTGCAAAACAATGAACATAATAGGCATGTGAACATTTATTGAGGAACAAAGCTTTCAATCCTCTCCATTCACCATGCATGTTACTTGCACCATCATATCCTTGGCCCCGCATATTTTGAATACTCAAATTATGTTTAGACAGAACTGCAGAAATTTCAATTTTCAGAGTTAACGCACTTGTATCTTTAACATGAACAATATCTAAAAACCTTTCTTGCACAAAGCCACGAACGTCTACAAATCGAATAATGATAGTCATTTGTTCTCTTTTTGACTCGTATCTAGATTCATCAACTATAATGCAATATTAGAATCGCCAATATCTTTGTAAATTTCATCTTTCACAAGAGAATACTCCAACCATGGAAACTTCTCAAACCAAGAATATTGAAATCTTCGACTATGTTCACCTGAGATTGAGGATGAATATTCTTGAAGTTTGTGCTGATAAGGTCCAACTTTAACATAAGCTCGTCGCATTTCATCCCGTTGATCTATGAGATATTCCCAAATTTGACATCGCAATCCAGAATCTCGCTCAAAAATGAGTGGAATCTTTTCAACTACAGATGAATCAACGGGCAAGGAAGGTGTGGAGATTTTCGAAGATTTTTCTTATTGAAAAATGAATTAATAATTTTCATCTTCTTCATAATGACCTAAATTGAAAAAAAAAAATAGTCGGTATGGCACACCGATATAATTTCCAACGAGTAAAGAAATACTACTATGAAAAAGAAAAAATTCACAAACATGGAGATTCAAGAAAAATACATTGTATTAAACTACTATCTGAAAATGCTTAATTTAACTACTAGGAAACAACTTGATCAAAATTAATACACTTAACTAAACCGAGCAGTGGCGGAAAGAAAACAATCACCTAATTTGCTATCAAGACTCTTAGATATGAAAATTTAAAATACATTATAACAAATGTAATTTTGCAAATCATAATCAATGGGTACCTGCTTTTGGGACTTGGAGTAGTGTTATTCACTTTTAAATTAGAAAATTGAAGATTTAGGAATCACCTGACCGATTATCTGTATGTTACCAACATGAAAATTGAAGACTTCAAAATTAGAATTTGAATACTCAGAAAATTGGAGTAATTATGCAGTGTTATTCACTTCAAAATTAGCACCTTCTGAAGCTCTCGGGAAAGCCAACTGCTCCGGACTTGCGATCAAGGAGCCTAAGATGTTAGGAAGCCTAACAAAGTAGAGCGGCGAAGCCTTTGGCGAAGCGCCGAGGTCGGACGGTCAGAGGCGAGCTGGAAAAGGGAAAAGAGCAGAATGGCGGCGGGAGGAGCCGAGGAGAGCGAGAAAGAGTGGAAAAGGCATTAGGGTTTAATGTTTATGTCAATGCTTGTTTGATATTTCCTTTGCCGCTGAATTTTCACGCCCCGGGTCTGATCCACCAAAAGGTTTTTTAAAACCATTTTGAGGGGGGCCAGGACCCCCCCCCCCCCCCCCGAATCCGCCCTTGGATAAAACCCACAAAGCTAATCATGTCACAAGATTAAATAATTCAATCACAATTAGGCTCGGCTTTTCTCCACTCAGAGATCCGCTAAGCAAATGCAAATAAGGGAATGAATCCTATAGGGAGTGAGCAAACTCAATACAAATATACTAATATAGCAAAGCATCTAAAATCATACATGTGCCTAAAATCGTACAATAATAGAGAATAAAAAAAATCAAAATAAGGGATGCAACTAGGATAAAATGGGTGTAGGCGTCCGTGAGAAGATCCAATGATACTCAGGGGAATGGTGGTGGTGGTGGTGGTTGGATGGCAAAAATAATGGCACTGGATGGTGGGGGATGGGGGAAGGAGGGTGTTGGTGGGTTCGGATGGGAAGGAGAGTGATGGGTGGGGAGGGGGTGTAAGCGGCGGTGTGCAGAATGGAGATACGGGGTGGTCGGAGGACGAAACAAGGCGGCAATGGGTAGGGTTGATGTAGGTGGAGGCTAGAAGAGGAGATAGGGCGGCAACATGCTTGGGAGGGTCGGCAGTTGAACTGGGAGATCGGGTGGCAGTGGGCTAGGGTAAGGGCCAATAAAGGCAAGAGACCAAGAAGTCGGCACCTTGAATTCATGAAGTCGGCAACACTAGCGATCGTCGAATCCCGGGATGAAAATATCCAAAATTTGCAATGAACCAGAAACCAGCTCTCAACCCTCATATGTACAAATCCTATTTAGAATACCCAGTGGACACCTATGACTGGTCGTACACAATAAATGCCCAATCTCCATGAATAATACATCAAAAAATAAACAATATACACACAAATGTGCAGACGACGCTCGAGAAGAAAACACGGACTCGATCGTCCAAAATATGATATAATCAATGCCTCCTACATGAATGACTCGCGTGGGCCCCAATGGGCGATGGCCCGTACTTGAAGTGTGGTGCCCATCAGTCCTGCTGCTAGCAAAGAGAAAAGTAAACCTCATCAAGCAATGAACAATAAAAATCTCGTCCTGTAAGAGGAAGATAATAGCCGGTATGACATGGAATGCAAAAAGAGTGATTTGCATTGACCAAAGCTGACATCTGCATAAAGGATGGAACAAGGAACAGTTCGGTGAATTGTGTCGAACTAAGAGAGATATGCGTCGAGGCAAACACGTTTGGGTCGAGATGAAGGAGATCCGAGCCTAGCAAGCCTCTGCGTGAAGAATATCACAAGTCATTGTAGAGAGACATTGTCAAACAAAAGAAACGACCACAAAATTGATCAATAGCATCCCCTACGAATCAAGCCAAAGTGATTCAACAGGGAGACCTCTAATACAACCCAATGGATGTAATGACCTGCCCACGACGAGCATGCAAAAGAGCAGAGTGCTAACGGTGTAAAATTAAACCACAATAAACATTTCAATACATCCAAAAGATCCAAATTGATACAAATCTGCGCCCATTGAAGATTTCAAATAACTAAATTTTTTTATCCCAACAAGTTCCTCCAGGAATTGAATTGGTTAAATTAACTGTATCAAGAGCATTGGTTTTGTTAGAAGAAAGATTTATAAAAGCCCAAAGCAAGGCCCATCTTGGGCCCACTTTCTCATGTTTTAGTCTCACATCTTCCGTTGGGAGTGTTTCCCCTTTTTCTCTTCCTATATTAATGTACAAAAACATGTATGTATGCACAATTTTGGAGAAATTAATAAAATTATTCTTTATTTCTCTCATTCTAATATTTTTCCACATGGTATTAAAGCTACCGGTCCGGAAAAATCTGTAGTTTTCGTGCTCGTTCTAGCAGTTCTTTGCGCGGTTAGCAACTTCTAACCGCAGACCTATATCAAGTCTGTGGCTAGCCCCTCTCTTAAACACAGGCACCCAACCTGCGGCTAGCTCCTTTTCTAATCGCAGGCCCCCTCCTTTTTCCCCCCTTCTTTTTTTCCCTGCTCCCCCCCCCCCCGTGCTTTTATAGTTTGTTTTATGCTAGTCGTTGGGACCCACCGTAGATGCGGCTTTTCTTCTTCTTCGCCGTACTCGCGCGACCATTTTACCTTCTCGCTGCTTCCAGTGCTCGCGGCTTCCCTTCTTTGTCGTCGTGCTTGCCCGGCCAGCTCGCGCGAACAACTTGATCGCGACCTTCATCTGCTCTCTTCTCGCGGGCTCTTTGCCACAAACCTTCGTTTGCGGCTTCCTGATCGCAGCCTTCTGATTGAAGCCGGCAACTTCCTGATCGCAGCCTTCGTCGGCTCTCTTCTCTTCTCGCGGGCTCTTTGTCGCAAGCCTCTGAGGTCGTAGCACTCGCAACTCATGTTCTGCGGCTTTCAGTGCTCGCATCTTCCAGTGTTCTGCAGCTTCAAGTGCTCGTTGCTCCTGTTGTTTTTGTGCCTCAGAGGTCGCCTGCTTTTGCTCAAGGCTCACCAGACTCAAAGGTTTGCTTCTCCGAGTGCCTTATTTGCACCTTTGGAATATAAAATGCGTGTATGAGTGAGTTTTTTTCTGTAAATGTTTTTCAAAATTTAAGAAAAAAATAATGTAAGAACTCAATAATTTTTTATTGATTTAGTGTCTGTAAAAGATAATTGTGCGTTGAGACTTAGATATGACGCAAGTGACTACATTGATTCTATCTTTAAGAAATATAAGTGATATCAATGAATGATTAATTAGTGGACGAGGTGAAGAATTTGATCGAGAAATTGAAATGATGTTTAATATTGATTATTTAAAATGGATGTGGTTGCGTCTTACCTTTGTTAGGCACGCTCGTGCGCCTAGGCTCCAAGACCCTTTTGCGCCTTGGTGCGCCTTTAATAACTAAACTCCCCGCCTAGCCGCAGCCGCTGTTCTCATTGCCTAGCCACAAGTCTCTATTGTCTCGCCACACCAGGGTGTTTCTCGAGGTGTTGCAACTCCTAAATGCTGCCCCTTTTTTGTGCTTCTAGATCGCACCTCCTTGCTGCATGTGCGATCTCTCTCTACCCGTTCTTGTCGCCTGTGCGCTCAATTGCGTCCACTGATGCGCTGTCCCTTACAGCTCGAGTTGTGATACCTATTCCTGAAATCCGTGCGGATCACCACTATATCTCTTAGTGGGAAGAAGAATTTTGTTGGGTGGGTGCACTCCGTCCGTCGTACTCTTTGGACAAAGGGGCTCTTGCATCATCTAACTAAGGACCCCCCTTCTGCTCT
The DNA here is from genome assembly GCA_039513925.1 of Platanthera zijinensis. Lineage (NCBI taxonomy): Eukaryota > Viridiplantae > Streptophyta > Magnoliopsida > Asparagales > Orchidaceae > Platanthera > Platanthera zijinensis. Next base: position 233,066,439 of record CM077080.1, read on the forward strand.
CACTGACGATTGGCTTCGTGATGATGGACGTGTACAGACATGGATCCTCAACTCCCAGGATGGTGAGCCTTATCGTATGGTCATGTCTCATGAAACGGTCAAGGCCATATGGGATGAACTTCATTTCCTCTATTTCGGCAAAGACAGCCTTCAACACATGTTTGACATCATCACGGGCCTTCAATCTCTCGACTCAGGAGGTGCTGGCGGCTTAACCTCCTTTGTTGTGCGATCCAAAAAGTTTAGTTGGTCTGGATTCAGCATCAACCTCCTACTCCTGTTCCTGCTGCGCAGCGTGCTCAAAACAAGGTTGTTGGTATTGTCATGATGATGACACGTGTTTCGCCTCATCTCCAGTGTCCAGGCTTAAATTTTCTCCACCATTCCATCTCTCTGATGTTTGCTCAATGTTATTGAAGGTGACACCACCCCCAAATGTTCCCGGGCCTCCCACTTCGGCACTCTAACACTCATATGTCTCTCACCCCCTCCTCCAGCACTCATGGGTCTCCCTCTCCGGTACTCCAACACTCATATGTCTCTCACCCCCTCCTCCATCTACCCGAGGAGGTCGCACCGGCTACCGAGGGAGAGGTAGCAACGCCTGACCTCGATTCAAATGCACTTACTGTGGCATGGATGGACATCTTGAGGCAACTTGTTATCATAAACATGGTCTGTCTCCTCTGCCTAATGTCTCTATTGCTGCTGACACATCTTTTGCCACTCACGCAGATATTGATGCCATGTGCCTCCAGCTCTAGCATCTCCAAGGGTTACTCAATCGTCTGCTTAGCTCTATTGTCTCTATCTCTAATGAAGGTATCAGTTGTCTCTCTCATAGCCCACATTGGATTGTGGACTCTGTTGTCACCCACCATATCACACTGCAGAAACCATCTCGGTATTTGGCATCTCCGCATCCCAAGTTTATCACAACGGCCAATGGTGACACCGCTTCTGTCTCTGGCTCTGTTAATATGCCTCTAAACCCCTGTATCTCTCTTCGCTCGGTTCTCATGTCCTGAGCTCTCCTTTCAATCTTATTTCTGTTAGTCGTCTTACTGAAGATCTTAATTGCTCTGTGACCTTCACATTTTCTTCTTTTTTAGTGCAGGATCGACGGACGCAAAATACCATTGGTAAAGGATGACTGTGCAACAAGCTCTACATTCTGGACATTTTTCCCACCATTCTCTCATCCATCACCTCTGAGGATTGGCATCTGCGTCTCGGACATGCACCTCTTCCAATTCTTAAGAAGGCTCTTCCTGATCCACCTCTTCCTGTCTTTACCTGCGAGTCATGTATCTTTGGCAAACAACATCGTTATACTGTTCCTTCCCATTGTACTCAGAGTGATGCTCCTTTTAATTTAGCACATTCTGATGTTTGAGGCCCATATAAAATTGCTAGTATTTCTGTTCATCGTTATTTCCATACTTTTATTGATGATTATTCTCGTATGACGTGATTATACTTACTTCATGATCGTTTGGATCTAACTTGTGTGTTTCAGTCCTTTATTAATGAGACATGTAATCATTTTTTCCGCACAATTAAAACTATCTATACAGACAATGCTCGTGAATACACCAATCATGTGTTTGATGATCTCTATACTGAGTTTGAGATCATCCATCGTACCTCTTGTGCTTATTAGGACTGTAACGGTTTGATTTGGTTCGATTTTTAAGCAAAACCACAAATAGAACCATTCCTCTGTAGTTATAAAAATTTGTAACCGAACCGAATCGTGAAAACCATTCGAACTAAACCGAACCAAACCAAATGGTTTGGCTCGATTTTGGTGATTTAAAAAAAGAAATATGAATATATAATTTTAGAAAAAAATTCAAAAAAACATAGTTGCATACTTGCATACATAATGTTTATCATCGTGACTCACGTGAGAATAAAAGTAATGTGTTACTCTAGTTAATAACTTAATGTAACATAAATTAAGTTTTTATTAAATTGCTACTGTGTCAACAGTAATGGCCAGATAAATCAAACATATTATGATACTAAATTACTAATATTAATGAAAGTGTTAATACAGTTCGGTTTGACTGGAGTTGATTTAACATTAAAAACTGTGAACCAAACCGAAACAAACGGGTTTTTCAAAAATTGGAACCGTGACCAAACCACGGCCTACTAAAACCAAACCAAACCGTGCGGTTGGGTTTGGTTAGGAGATTTGGTTGGTTTTGATTTACACCCCTAGTGCTTACACCCACCAACAGAATGGTGTGGTTGAGCGCAAGAATAAATATTTTCTTGATGTCGCTCGCTCACTTATGTTTCAAATGCAGGTTCTCAAGGCTTATTGACACTTTGCAGTATCTACGACATGTTATCTCATCAATCGTCCGCCCTTTTCCATTCTCAACTATGTCACTCTGCATAGTCTTCTCTTTCCCTCCACACCGCCCTTCTTCATGACACCTTGAGTATTTGGTTGTACCTGTTATGTTCAAAATCTTGGACCTTCCTCTGACAAGATGGCTTCTCGGGCTACCAAATATATGTTCGTTGGTTTTCCCGTATTCAGAAAGGGTATGTATGCTACTCTCCCACTGATCGTAAGGTTGTTGTGTCTGCTGATGTTACTTTTCTCGAAGATCAACCTTTTAACTCTTCTCATTTCTCTCCTCTTCCACCGTCGTTATTGCCACGACATGTCCCTGTTACTTCTCTCCCACCACTTCCTCCAGCCCCTGTTATCGTCCCGAACAAACGACCTTTCTTTGTGTCTACACCCGTCACCCTTCTCGGTCTGACACTGCTCAACAGTCGCCCTCTACCTATGGTACCTCGCGTCCTGATGGTCCGACTCCTGTCTCCACGGCTCATCCACTGGCAAATTATGTATCCTTCCATCATCTCTCGTCGACACTTCTCAGATTTGCAACTTCTTTATCCTCCACTTCTACACTTAACTTTGTACAGAAGGCTCTCCAACATCCGGGGAGGCGTGCGGACAAGAATGAGAAAATGACTGCCCTCTGGGCAAATCAAACCTGAGATTTGGTCTCTCTTCCTCTAGAGAAGACTTATGTTGGATGTAAATGGGTCTTTGCGATCAAATTAGCTGCAGATGGGACAGTTGATCTTTCAAGGCTCGTCTTGTGGCTCGTGGGTTTACTCAGCAAAAAGGCCTAAATTATGATGAGACCTCTCTCGTTGCCAAGTTGAACACCGTTCGTGTCCTGATTTCATTGGTCGTTCCAGTGGCCATTACATCAATTAGACATCAAAAATGTTTTTCTCAATGGCAACGTTCAAGAAACAGTCTACATGCACTTGCCTCCCGGGTTTAAGACCACGGAGGAGTCACTTGTTTGTCACCAAAAGACATCTATTTATTGTCTCAAACAGTCTCCTCGTGCATGGTTTGACAAGTTCAGTAAGGTTGTTCGTGATGTTGGGTTCACTCGGAGCTCGACGGACTTCTCTCTCTGTACTCGTCATCAAGCAACGGACATGGTGATTCTTTTAGTTTATGTCGATGACATTCTAATTACGGGAGATGATTCCAGGAATACAAATGATCAAGCAACACTTGAATTCAATTTTTCAAACTAAAGATTTGGAAAATCTACGGTACTTTCTTGGCCTAGAGATTGCAAGACGTCTTGATGGTCTCGTCTTATCTCAACGGAACTACTATCTTGATCTTCATCATGGCGCTGGCTATTCTGGATATAAGCATGTTGATACTCCTATGGATGTCAATAACAAGCTCTGTGTGCATGCCTCCGATACCGATCTACTTCTTCCAAACCCAGAGTATTATCGACGTCTTGTAGAAAAGTTGATTTATCTTACAGTTACAACATCAGATATTTCAGTTGTTGTTGGAATTGTCAGCAGATTCATGCATTCTCCAAGGATGTCTCACCTCCAAGTTGTCGAGCGCATCCTCAAATATCTGAAGACTTTCCCTGGACAAGGGCTAGTATACAGACCCTCATCCTCTTCTATTCTGTCGTTGAATGCTTATTTTGATGCTGATTATGTTGGCTCCCTGGATGATTGATGTTCCACAAGTGGGTTCTGTGCTTACTTCGGAGGACACTTTATTACCTGGCGCAACAAAAAACAATCTGTGATTGCTCTCTCTTCGGCTGAAGCCGAGTATCGTTCAATGACATCTGTTGTATCTAAGCTTACGTGGTTAGAATATCTCTTAGATGATTTGGGAGTCAAGCTGTCCTCACCGGCTATTTTATTTTGCGACAGTCAAACGTCTATACACATTGCTAAGAATTTGGTTTTCCATGAGCGGACCAAACACATTGAAGTAGACTGTCACTTCATTCGGGAGAAATTTCAAATGAAGAAGCTAGAATTCAAACATGTTCCAGTTGTTGATCAAGTTATTGATATTCTCACTAAGGCCTTACCACATGTGTTATATTATCTGTTCTTGTCCAAGTTGAGTGCCTACGATTTGTATGGTCTAGCTTGTGGGGAAGTGTTAGAAGAAAGATTTGTAAAGTCCCAAAGCAAGGCTCATCTTGGGCCATCTTCCTCCTTATGTTTTAGTCTCACATCTTAGGTTGGGATTGTTTCCCTTTTTTCTCTTCTTATATTAATGTACAAATACATGTATGTATACACAATTTTTGGAGAACTTAATGAAATTATCCTTTATTTCTCTCATTCTTGTAATTTTCCACAGGTTCAACCATTAGCTAAAATGTTTAATAAAAAAGAAAATGATAAATATTACAGCCTCAAAATGGCTAGTTCATTGGAGGAATCTGTTATAGGTCTTAGAATGTTGTCGGGGAAGATGGGCGGAGGTGAAGATGATGGTAGCAAGGATACTACGGAGCCTTGACCATGTGCGTCGCAGGGCTGGATGCCATCAGGTGGAACATGCGGAGCAGAGAAAGGCTCGGACGCACTGGATCCCGCACAGGGAAAATAAACTTTCTTCATTCATTCCGATACAAGACTCACTAGGTTCTTTAAATATGACTTACAATCGACACCAAAAAGGAAAGAACAATAAAGGAAATAACGTCAGACTTGGACATGAGACTAAAAAGGGCACGCCACAAATAACGACGTCATATAAGGACACGACTGTTATGACATAATAAATGCATATTTGAAAATAAATAATAATAAGTAATGTCGTAATAAACCCATAACAGAATCCTACAAATAAAGGTTAAGAGAATTAAAAACTTCTATAGCAACATGAAACTAACTAAGATAATTAATATATAACTTGAATGATAAGAGGCAACAAGATAGACAAAATAAACAAACTTAAAAATAGTATATAGGTAACACATTACATGAAGGATAGAGCATCACCTGAGCTCTGTGTGAGTGAAAAAATTGGCGTTTTGTTAACAAAGTCCGGCTGAAAAAATAAATGTACAAATTAAAATGTAATCATTGGAATTATAAAAAAATGAATCTTAACGACTATATGATGATGAATGCCTTGTGTGAAAACAGGTTGGTATAACAAAGCATAAGAAGGAATTAAAAGATCCTAGCAAGGGATTCAGGGCATAAGAATACTACCTTCTAGGATCACCTCGTTCAACAGAAAGTCGACGAGTCTTTGCAAATTGCAACATTGTTGAGGACAGTGAGTGGCTTCCTAGCATTGGCTGAGTACAATCATTACTTGTAGAAGCCTGGGCAGTAGCCACACAGAATGCGGCTGTATCAGGACTGAAACTCCTATGTTCTGTACACTCTAGAGCAAGGTGATTCTCTGAGCCGTAGCTCTCTGATTTCTGCCTTGTAGATAGCAACTGAGCTTCTCCATACAAAGTTTTTTGAAGCTTTTCATCAACTTTGTAGGAACTTCCATCTGATGTTTAACAATAGTTAAAGTGCTAAAGTAAATTCATTGAAAGTAAAAAATGTAATACATGAGAAACACTGACACAAACCACTTAATCCATTTGGAATCTCAGTAACTTCTGGGTGTGAAAGAGGCATACAAGAGGAAGATAAGTCCATGCCCTTTTGCAAACACTCATCCTCAGAACCTTCCATTGCTTCTTCAGGAGAATCTAGCTCCAATACATGAGGATGAATATGATTTACATTCTGAGTAAGGGTTTTCAATCTTCTTCTCCTCCTGAATTTTGAGCTGCCATCAAATGCATATAACAGTGAACAATATTGAGGCACTTCAAACTTTTTTAAATTGGAACAAGCCACTTGAATCCAAACAGTAAAATAACACAAATAGAAGTTACCAGAAAAAGAATGTCTGCAGCCTTGGATCAACTCCATCGGAGAGGGCCTATATCATATTTCAGAAAAAATGAGATCAATCAGAGATGTTAATAAAATAGCAATTATGCTAAACAAAAATTCTTGCCAGGCCTAGCAGTCACCTTGACATGCACAAAAGCTTTTTCTGTAAGAGCAACACCAATGAACATATAAAAATATCAACAACTTTTTAAAGCAATAAAGACGACTTCAACATAATGCGGGGAATATTTTGGTCCAGTAAAAAACAAAATACTGGCTAATATACAGTGATGTTCAATTGTTCAGTACAACCGTCAAATTTTTGCTTATAAAGCCCTAGCTTTGAAAGAAGAAGAAATGTTACTCTGCAACTTCTTGATGTATCCCTTCACATACAAAATTTGTTTACACATGAGAACTGCAGGGTATCATATTCATATTATATTAGGGCTTGAGGATACAAGACTGAAGTCTAAAAGGGGTCTCGGGTGAAGGTAGGTGTTGGTATTAGAGCACAATTTCGATCCTCCACCAGTTGAGTAAGGAAGTCTTTTTGCATTTTACCTTACTCAGAAGCGTCCTACATCAAGCTTCGATTATGTTCAGCTGTTCAGTTTAGTGCAGGCATCCATCCTCCATTAATATTTTGTTGCTCCACTTGTGCACAACTCCTCTAGTTAATGTATCTCGAAGCTTCCAATAGACGCTTCCAGTTGACCAACTTGACACATTCGAACTGTAACATCCAAAATTTTAATTTTATTAAAACTATTATTTCCAAGGTCCGTTCCCAAATGATTAAATTAGCAACACCGTTGATCGAGGTATAGTTAATTTTACGTGTTAATCAGTTAATTAAATAAGATCAACTAATAAGGAATTTGTTACTTTACTTCAGTGTGATTAGGGTTTTGCGGGAGTGTTCATTTTCCAAATACTAACACTAGTTCGTAAGGCATATTTGTAATTAAGGGGAAAACCTAATTTATAATTCCCTTTAACCATGAACCGGTTCACTCCACACCTCCCCAATCTATCGCTCTCGTATCCCAATCATTCGCACGAAAACGAAACCGCAGCTCCACCTCTCTCTTGCAGACGACTCCCACGCGGATCCTCTTTTTTTCTACTGATCGATAGCACGTCCATTCGATAGCAACAGCCTCATTTACCCATCTTCTTCCAAGTGGCCGCAAAAGAGTCATTTTCTCAACCCTAATTGAAGGTGCTTGTTCTGGAGCCGCGCGATCCTTCTATACGCAAAGTGAAACCCTTCCCCTCTCATTATCTTCTTCTCCTGAGACCTAGACTGAAGAGCATGAATGAAATTTCTCTCCTATGCTTTCACTAGTAAGACACCGACCTTTGCAGTGAATCTAACATGTCGAGAACAGTATCTGTCGAGAGCTTCCAACTGATCTTCGATCACCATTGATCTCCTACTATTGGTTTTGAGTAGGTAACCGTTGACACTCTTTTATCGAATCTGTGGTTCTTATGTTTGCCTTGTTGATGTTGTCGGAATCCCTCTTCAAGCAGGAGACTCCATTTTTCCTTTCCTCTGGCAAACACAAATTGTCTTCCTTGCGGGATTTGCTTCTCCTAATACCCCTAGTGACAATGAATTAAGGTGAAATCGTCTTTACGTTTCAGAATTTCACTCTTACTAATTTCCTTTCATTCATGACTTAAATTCCTGAAAATCACTTTAATCCAAAGAATTGTAAGGCATGTATAACTTTTCCTCTTAGGGATTCTGGGTAGAAGTGGAGAAGGGGAGCCTTGTTCTTAATCAGAGAAGAATACTGCGTGGTTTCAAAGTGACCAAGAAGTGTCACGTCGCCGTGTTGTTTTTACGAAGGCCAAAACGCCGAGGTAAAAAATCTAATTCCTCTTGGCTAGACAAATCACATAATATAGATGCATTGCATAGTCCGTGCAAGAAAACATGTGAATAAACTTAAATTCCATGTTAACAGTGAACTAAAGATTAAAGAATAACAGAATGAACGTGAAATCACCGGTAGCATATTATTTCAAGTTGAAAGTCAATTAAATTAACATGATTTGACACTAAGATCTGCGTGTGATAAATTACATCTTAACGCAAGCACAAAAATGATTAAAGATGTTGAATGGAATTAGACTACAACAACACTCAAGCCTTTATCCCACTATAGTGGGGTCGGTTATATGGATCCTTTGTCTCCATTGTGCCCTATCTTTTGACATAATCTCACTAATGCCTAAGTACATCATGTTTTTCCTTACAGTTTCATTCCAAGTCTTTATTGTTGTACCCTTCCCTTGTTTAACATGCCTAATGACTAGACTCTCACAACGCCAGGTGCCTCTAATGGTCTCCTTTGTACGTGTCCAAACCATCTTAGACGAGCTTCTCGCATCTTCTCTACAATTGGTGCTACACTGCTACTCCTGTCTTATCCCCGATACTTTCATTCCTAATTTTATACAATCTCGTGCGTCCACACATCCACCCTGTGTTGTCAAGGCGCGTGCCTAGGCGCGCCAGAGGCTCCAGACGCATGGGGCACAAGCTGGTGCACCCTAGGAGGCCTAGGGCAGGCGATGTGCCTCAGGCGCGCTTCAAGCGCGCTGAGGCGCGCGCCTCACGCGCCTACCGGGCGCGGTTCAGGCACGCCTTATTGCATGAACCGGTTTTAACCTAAAAACCGGTTCAGGCAATCAGGCGCGGCCTTATATCCCGATACTTGACTCCCGCAGGCATTTTAGGTTTTAGGGTTAAGAACGAGCCGCTTCCCGCTGAGGCGCTGACTGTCGATTACCGTCCCCGACTCCTCCACGCTCCTCTTTTCTTCTCGCCGGAGTCACCACCGCTCTTCTCGCCGGAGTCTTTGATTTCTCGCCGGAGACATGGAAGAGGATTAGCCGGCTGTCGGCGCCGTTCTTCTTTCTAGAGTCACCGAAACTCCTGCATCCTCTCATCTCCTCCTTTAATTGTAAGAATCATTCTCCATTTCTCTTCTTTCTTGTGATAAAACTTTACTTGTGATTGATTTTTTTGTGATGAATTTTTTGTGATCATTCGTACAAGCGTGAGCAAATTTTTTGTGATGAAACTTTACTTGTGATTATTTGTGATGAATTGGATGAAGCTTTACTTGTGATTACTTGTTCTAAGCTTTACTTGCTTTCATTTCTCCCAGTTTTTGCTCTCCTGTAAATCATTGAATGAAGAGGAGAAATGGAGAAATGGATGAAGCCCAGTTCACTGTGAACTGGGCTTCCAGTTCACTGTAAATCAGTGAACTGGATGAAGCCCAGTTCACTGTAAAATAGTGAATTGGGCTTCCAGTTCACTGTTTTACAGTGAACTGGATGAAGCCCAGTTCACTTTACGGCTTCCAGTTCACTGTTTTATTACACTATGAAAGTTTGATGCTGAACATATAATGATGCATATGTAAAATTGTATGGCTTGAGATAAAAATGTTTTACTGTTTTATTCACTGTTTTGATAATTATGCATCGGTAAAAATGAAAAATGATGCTGAACATACGTAATTCCACCATTATCCGTGTATTTCTTGTTGTCCTCTATTACACTATGAAAGTTTGAATGCATCATACCATGTCTTCAAATCACTATTAATATTTTAATATGAAAGTTTGAATGCATCCGTCAATGAACACAATTCGCTCAATTTCCTTTTCCCCCATTATTGCGCCTCACGTGCCTCAGGCACGCGTCTGCGCCTAAGCTCCAGGGCCCCTTTGCGCCTTTGACAACATAACATCCACCTAAGCATTCTCATCTCCGCAACTCCCATTTTTGCTCATGTACACAATTCACTGCCCAATACTCAGAACCATGGAGCATCGCGGGTTTAATTGCAATACGGTAAAACTTGCCCTTAAGTTTTAGTGGTACTTTACAATCAAATAAGATCCCTGACGCGGCTCTCCACTTCAACCAACCCGCTTGGATTTTGTGTCAAATCTTTATCAATACCTCCGTCTTTTTGAACTATCGATCCAAGATATTTAAAACACGCATTACGTATCTTGATCACCCAACTTAATAACGAAGTCATCTGTCCTTCTTGTACTGCTAAATTTAAGCTCCATATACTTTGTCTTTGCCCTGTTCAACCTAAAACCCTCTTTTCTAAAGTATTTTGTCAAGATTCAAGTTTTACGTTTACACCCTTGGGCGTCTCATCAAACAAAACCATATCATCCGCAAAAAATAAAAACCAAGGTATTGCTTGTTGGATATGTCTGGTGAGCTCATCTAAGATAAGGGTAAAGAGATATGGGCTTAAAGCCGAACCTTGATGTAAGCCAACAGTGATAGGGAATTCCTGTGTTAATCCTCCATATGTCCTCACCCTTATCACTGAATTTGTATACATATCTTTGATTGTGTCAATATATGATATATTTACACCTTTCTTTTCTAAGACTCTCGATAAGATCTCTCTTAGAACTCTATCATAAGCCTTCTCAAGATCAATAAATAACATATGCAAATCTTGTTTTCTTTATCGATAGTCGTCAATGAGTCTCCTCAAGAGATGTATGGCTTCCATGATCGACCTCCCTGGCACGAATCCAAATTAATTCTCCGAGATATTAGTCTCTCGTCTTAATCTTCTTTTTATTTCTCGTTCTCATAGTTTCATGGTATGACTCCTCAATTTAATTCATCTGTAATTAACACAGTTTTGTATATCACATTTATTTTTATACAAAGGTACCAAGATACTTTCTCTCCACTGCTCTGACATTCTCTTTGACTTCAGTATCTTATTGAAAAAACATGTAAGCCACAAAATTCCTTCATTTCCTAGACATTTTTATATTTCGATGGGTATATCGTCTGACTCAACCTTCTTTCTATTTTTCATCTTATTTAGAACATCTTTTATCTCTGACACTTGAATTTTACGATAAAACATTATGTTCTTATACTTTTCTGATTTACTTAACTCTTCCAAGTTCAATTCACTGTCCTTTGTTTCATTATAGAGTTGATAAAAGTATCTTTTCCATCGCTTTTTAATATTCACATCAACGGTCAAAACTGTATTTGTCTCATCCTCTATGCATTTTACTTGACTTAAATTTCTTGTCTTTCTTTCTCTAGTTCGAGCAAATTTATATATGTCACGCTCTTCATCTTTGGTATCTAGTCGCTTATAAAATTCTTCATAAGCTTGATTTGATTTCTTGCTTTACTTACTGTCTGTTTAGTTTTTTTTTGCAACTTTATATCTGATTAAGTTTTCATAATTCATACAAGTGTAGAGTGATTTATAGTTGGCTCTCTTTGCCCTCACTTTTTCTTACACTTTCTCTTTCCACCACCAAGATTCTTTATTTGGGTGCGTATGACCTTTTGATACTCCAAGTACGTTCTTTTCACTTATCCTTAAATGTGAAGACATAACTTTCCATGAGACATTAGGATCAACATAAGGGTCATCAACTAATTGTTTCATAACTGCCTTCTTGAAAGCAACCTGTTTTTCCATTTTCAAGTTCCACCACCAAAGTTTTTGCAATATTTTTGTTCTTGTCTTAAATTTATTACATTTAATTTGTACATTTAACACCACTAACATATGTTGTGATGTCAAACTTTCTCCCGGTATGACTTTGCAATCCTTACAAATCATTTTATCCATTTTGTGAGTCATAAAATAATCAATTTGTGATTTATTTGGTGCGCTTTTAAGTGTAATTAAATGTTCTTCCCTCTTTATGAAAAGCGTATTTGATACAATTAGCTCATGTGCTACGACAGTTTAAAATAGTTCGTCCTTCTTCATTTCTTTCTCCATATCCTCCATGAATAGCTGTGTAATCTACATTTTCCTTACATATATGTCCATTTAAATCTCCTCTTATGAAAATCTTCTCTCTTTGTGAGATTTCTCTTACTAAATCATTTAAGTCTTCCCAAAATTGCACTTTAATAGCTTCACTTAATCCTACTTATTGTGTATAAGCACTGATCACATTAATAGTTTCCTTTGAATGGAATTATACTAAAAGTAAAAAAATTAAAACATGTAATAAGCATCAGACTTGTGACATCATGTGGATAACATAATATAATACTAACCACTAGGCAGTTTAGGAGGGTGCGTGAGAGATTTTCCCCTCTTGATTGAAGGATGCACACCATCATAATCATAGGCTAGTAGAACTGTATGAGCCTCAGACATAGGGTTGACGACCCAAACTTCCATACTTGGAAACAGTTAGATACTAGTCTGTGTTCCACAAAAGAGACACATCAAGTCAATGCACCTTCAATTGCCAACAGGGACTCGATGATCAGAATGTGCTCAATAAATCATGAAACTTACATTAACAAGAGGAATATGAAATCAATTTACTTCAGCTCGGGAAGGAATTCAGAACGCATAAACCTCTATAATTTAAGATATTAAAACCATGAATATAAATCACAATGTGAAAATTCCAGAAAGAAAATTTTACATTTTTAAAGTTTATTTCATCCAAAACATGCATAATTACCATGTTAGATTAAATTATTGCATACTTAGAATTGCACATACATGTTTTTAAAAGTGTGTTGTAATAGCGTTACTTGGAGGAAGAGCTTTTCTTACTCACCAGATGTGTTGATGTCATCTTCGAACACTTCTTTTCAAGGAATCTGGATTGGGAGATTTGCTTAAGATAAAATTTTGAGGGTAATCTGCATTTTATTTTGTCTTTCTTTTCCATTGATGTATCATTTATATATGAACTTAAATGTATCAGACATGATTTAATATTTTCAATTATTCAAACCTATTGCACTTTTAATTTCAGTTGGCTCTGTGAAACAGAATTTGAGTTATTTCGTTAACCTTAATACCATTCTTTTAGTTTTGTTGTATACTCTAGTTATTTTTCTGTTATGTACCAATTTATTACTGTTGCTTCGTTTACTTCAAATAACAAGTGTCCACCGAGCTTTTGAAATGTGGTTGAACTGGTAGGGATGTTACACAAACTTCTAGTCAAGCACTCATCCAACCTTCTATGATCGCTTTCACTAGTTCCCAAGTCGCTTCTTAGCATCTTGTAAGGAGGCTGGGGTACGACACCCATAAGAGCAGCTGCAAATACAGGAACAACAAGCACATAGAAAATGCAAGCAAAAAAAAGAAATGCACTCGGCAACCCACCTAGGCACACCCACACAATTTATATAAAGATAAAGTGCATAGAAATACAAAAGAAAAAATGGGAAGAAAAGACCGTCCGATGAAAGCACCGTAGATGCAGCGGCCTCACACTATCCATTGAAGAATGTATATATCGGACTGCAATCCATGTAATGGGCACACAAAGTTCCCCGGGAACCTTCGACGTCGATCCACAACGTCCAAACTCCACCACGAACGATTCCCCCTACATCTGTGTTCTCTGAATGCACACCTTACCCGCAAAGGACGATCACGACCTTCTCCTACAGACGATGACACTCCAACAACACCTTCAAGAGTTGGACGACACTCCTTTCTTCTCCACGACAACACCTCCCATCTGGAGAAATAGTGCACAACAGCCTCTCTAATGGACGACGGGGAGAGGTGGCAGAAGGAACAACGACGATGAAAATACCAACGGTGGTGGCGCACCTTTTCTTCCTGAGCTCGGGAAGCAAGCAGCTGCACGTTCCTTTCCCGCAAACAACAGGTCGGTCGCTCTACCTGTTTCATGGGATCGGGAATAAAGATCACTCCTATTAGGTCTCAAGCGAGACTTAACAAGAGGGGTTATCGGATTAAAATTAGATCTGGATCCAAACCAAAAAATAACAAACCACCGCCTTGATTCGCAATCTGAATCCACCACCTGGACAGAGCACTCTCAGCACAAAGCATCAACTGCACTAAGAGCATCTCCAACGTGAGATCTCCATATTTGCAGATGCAGTGGTACTATGTTCTTCAAATATGGAGAACATGGAGAACCAACTTCAACCATGTTCTCCATATTTGAAGAACATTGAATTTTTTAATATTATATATATAAATAAATATACATTTATTAATGCCAAAATATATTTATATAAATTACATATTTATATGTATAAATAAATATATATAATAATTAAAATAAAAAATAAAAAAATTATATTTAAATAAAAACGTCGAGCTGAGCTCGACGTTACGTCGAGCTGAGCTCGACGTTTACGTGGAGCTGAGCTCGACGTTTACGTGGAGCTGAGCTCGACGTTTACGTGGAGCTGAGCTCGACGAACGTCGAGCTCAGCTCCACGTTTTTTCATATTTTTATTTATTATAATTAATAATTAATATAAATAATAATTTATATAAATAATAATAATTAGCTTGCCAAATTAAAATAAGCATTACATTATAAAAATAAAATAAGCATTACATATTTCAAAATTAAAATATTACATTTGAAATTTAAACTAAAAATCTGGGAGGTCATCACTGGGTTCGATACGATTTCCGCGTGCGCTATCCCCCTGTTGTTCTCCTCCATACCTTGGTATGTTGTAGTCGCTTCCTCCATACTGGCTTCCTCCCTGCTGGTCTCCTCCGAACTGATGTCCTTCAAATTGGCTTCCGTCGTACTGGTTTTCTCGGTATTGGCTTTCTGGGTACTGATTTCCTCGTCCTCCAAATTGAGGCCCTCCATAGCGAAGTTCTCCATGTCGGTCTCTTTCATACTGGCTTCCTCCGTACTGACTTCCTTCATGTTGACCTCCTCCAAATGGAGGTCCTCCAAATTGAGGCCCTCCATATCGAGGTCCTCCATGTCGATCTCCTCCATACTGGCTTCCTCCACACTGGCTTCCTCCAAGTTGACCTCCTACAAATTGAGGTGCTCCATATTGGCTTCCTCTATATTGGCTTCCACCGTAACCACTACCTCCGTATACGCCACCTCCATATTCAGTTCCTTCGAGTGATGAAGATCCTCCAAATAATGGTTTTATAATATTTCTATTCATAATTTCTTGTTTTTTTTGTCGAAAATACTGTCGTTCTGGAGTTCCTTTGATGCTATCCAAATCTATCATCATGATATCGTGATCTTGTTTAGCGCTCTGCAGATCTAGTTTTCTTTTTTGATTTTCTGCTTTCATTCTCATGAGCTCTTGGATAGCAGACATATCGTTTGCTCGTTGTTCTTGCCCTCTCTTTAAAACCTCTAAGATTTCTTCGTTTTTTTTAGTATGAGTCTCAATATCATAACCCTTACCACTCAATTGTCTCCTCCTCTCCTTTTCTTGCTTTCTCCCAGTTGGTCGTTTATTGGAAGTTGAGATTGAAGATTCTTCATCCCAGTACTACCAAGATTCATGTTATTGTTATCTGAATTTAAGTCTATTCCTCTCCCTTGACTGGGAGTGTTAGAACTTAATGTTTGTGACATGTCAATATTTGGAGAGTTCTTATTTTTTGTAGACCCTGACGTTTCCATCCACTTCTCTGTGTTTTTTAAGATATGTCAAACATGCTCAAACATGAAACCTTTCTTCTCTTTTGAATCAGAGGCATATAATATTTTGGCTTCATTGAGTTACAAAAAAATTACTTTAATCACACATTATTTAAGATATTTATGCATTTAATTTCTAAAAAATTCTTACAATATCAAGTTCAGAAGCACCGCTGGGGTTTCGTTGCTCTATCTGCCGAATACATCCTCGGAATTTGCTTGTTTTACTTGCCAAAAGGGACCAACGACAAGAAAGAGATTTTGGGGTTCTCTATCCTACGCAAGTTTGAGGTCTTGTATTGTGAAAGATGGTTGAAATTCTTTCTCACATTCTTTGTTATTTCTGATTACTCCCCATAACGGGGTCTTCCGAAACCTCAAGTCAAGCATAACATAGTGCTTGATCTTCTTTTGGGGAGAATGCTTGGCCACGAATAGATGACATGATGACGAGGAAAGAAATTAGAGAGTTCTTGGTTTTGGGGATAGAGTGATGAGAACTTGACTTCTGCAATGGGTACTTATAGAGAGTGCTAGAATGGGTACTTATATAAAAGAGAGGCTTGAGTGGAGAAGGCATCCAATGCTTGGGAAAAGGCATCCAATGCTGGGAAAAAACAAGGCTCCGGATTATGAGATGACAGGATTGACAAGACAAGACAGAGGCTTGAGTGGAGAAGACATCCAATGCTTGGGAGAAAACGCCTTAAATAGGCTTCAGCATAACAGATCGTCGAGCTCGGCCGAACGTCGAACGGCGGTCGACGATCGTCGAGCTCGACCGATCGTCGAGCTCGGCCGAACGTCGAACGGCGGTCGACGATCGTCGAGCTCGGCCGAACGTCGAGCTCGGCCGAACGTCGAACGACGGTCGACGATCGTCGAGCTCGGCCGATCGTCGAGCTGGGTTCGGCGCGTCGGACGTCGAGCTGGGTTCGACGTTCGACGTCGGGCTGGGTTCGACGATCGTCGAGCTGGGTTCCCATGGACCCCTGCCCGCTGTCCGGTCAGCGGGACCTCCGTCGGGGACTGCCTCCCCCGGACCCCCGCTGTCGTTGGTCCCGGAGATGTCGAAGGGGGATCACACTTCGATTCTTCTAAGCTCACGTGGGCAAACCCGGTGTGAGAAACAAGAGAACCGGAAGTGTTCCACAACCCCAACAAAGACAAGACAGAGGCTTGAGTGGAGAAGACATCCAATGTTTGGGAGAAGGCATCCAATGTTAGGAAAAAACAAGACTTCGGGTTACGAGATGACAGGATTGACAAGACAAGACAGAGGCTTGAGTGGAGAAGACATCCAATGCTTGGGAGAAGGCATCCAATGCTGGGAAAAAACAAGACTTCGGGTTACGAGATGACAGGATTGACAAGACAAGACAGAGGCTTGAGTGGAGAAGGCATCCAATGCTTGGGAGAAGGCATCCAATGCTGACGAGCTATATAAACGCCCTTTTAAGATAGTCAATGATACATTCAAAACATTCTTTTCTTCTAAGAAAATGAACTATGGAGAAGGTTCATCCCATTTGCGATCTTCATCATCTTCAGATGATGATGAACAAATACTTCTCAAGTGGGAAGAAGACCTTAAAAATTGGGAGAATGAAGATGAAGTTTTAGCTGGCATGCATGCCTCCAACAATGTCATAATCGCAGCTCAACTTCAAGAAGATGCACGTCCGCGACGCAGAGGTTCGATACCTGGCCACGTGGTAATCAATCGGGGCAGGATTGAAGGCAACACTAGACTTTGGAATGATTACTTCTCCGAACACCCCACATATGGGGAAACTTTTTTTCGACGAAGATTTTGAATGCGAAAAAATCTTTTCCTTCGCATTGTTACTGAAGTGCAGGAGCACGACAATTTTTTTGTTCAAAAGAAGGATAGTGTTGGTAAGCCTGGACTATCAACAATACAAAAAATTACAGCAGCATTTCGTATGTTAGCATACGGAACATCAGCTGATAATTGCGATGAGTACATTCGAATTGGCGAGTCTACTGTGATTCAATGCTTGAAAAAATTCTGTAGGGCAATCGTACAACTATACAAAGATGAATATTTGAGATCTCCCAATGCAAATGATGTAACAAGATTACTACAGAAAGGTGAAGAACGAGGTTTTCCAGGGATGTTGGGAAGCCTAGATTGTATGCATTGGCAATGGAAGAATTACCCAATGGCATGGGCAGGCCAATATTCAGGACGTCATGATGGACCTACAATCATTCTCGAGGCAGTAGCATCATACGACCTGTGGATATGGCATGCATATTTTGGCTTACCTGGATCTAACAATGATATTAATGTCTTGCAGGCATCAAATTTATTTGCAAACTTAACCCAAGGTATAACGCCTCCTACCAATTATACAATACTGGGTAAAAATTATGATGTTAGTTATTATTTAGCCGACGGTATCTATCCGAAATGTTCAACACTAGTTCAAACCATTTCTCATACACAAGATAAAAAAAACAACACTTCGCAATGATGCAAGAGGCATGCCGAAAAGATGTAGAACGCGCATTTGGAGTTCTCCAATCACGCTTTGCAATTATTAAGGGGCCTTGCCGTTTTTGGGATAAAAATGTGTTGCATGATATCATGACTGCTTGCATTATAATGCACAATATGATTATTGAGGACGAGCGAGATGAAAATGAAGATATCGTTATTTCTCCACCGCCGCCAACTCAGAATGTTGAAGAGATGGACACAAGTGAAGTCGAAAGATTTCAGCAGTTCCTAAATCGGCATAAAAAAATCAGAGACAAGGCGGCACATTTCGCACTTCGAGATGCACTGATCGAACATCTGTGGGCACGACATGGTAATGAAACAATGTAATTTGGAAAATTGTATGCATTTTAATTTGAATGTATTTCGGTGTATGTGCAATTTTATTTAGTAAATCGTGTTCTCTAGCTATTTGTATGATCAATAATATTTAGAAAGTATGCAATATTAGTCTCGTTTTGTAGGTCTTGAAAAAACAAATTTATTGGTATATTATATGTGAAGTTTGAAATAATATTTTAGCGGCTACGAACGTTATTGTGTAATACACGTTTTCCTTAAATATAATAAATATATAATTAAAATAAAAAAATATTAAAAAAATATTAAAAAAGTCGAAATGGAGGGCCGACATTTCCTCTCCTCTAAATTTAGAGGAGGAGGAGGCGGAAATGCCGCCTCCTCCATAATTGCAGCCTCCAATGCCGATGCATTGGAGGGCAACCGGCCTGCATTTCTGAGAAATGCAGGCCGGTTGGAGATGCTCTAAGCACTATTTGCACGGAGCACCGCCTCAAAGACATGAGGCATCAACTAACAAGCTCCAGTTAACTCATCTCTACTCGGGCTCAATCCAAGAACGTCGTCGCAATCAGATCGCAGAACCTGACTTACCTAACCAAGTGCCAAAAGGGCGATCCCTTACATCACCAAGACAATCAAATATGTTAGCTGCAGAAAGCATGGGAGCACCACCTCACATCGTGGTCCTCATAAGTTGGTACAGACTACATCGCTACTCAGCTCGCACAAACTCGGTGTGCCATAGCGACACCGTCATAACTCCATCCCTCGCCTTAAAATTGCATCCTCTGGAGTCCAATCTGCACAGTGATATCAAATTCATGTGCATTATAGGTACCAGATGCACCCGATCAAGTCTACGCACTACTTCGTCATGCGTCCAAATGTTCATCGTGTCTGTCCCCATAACCTCACATGCCCGGCCATCACCCGAAAAGATTGACCATGTAGTCACATTCAGTGAACTGAACATCGCCGCATCTGAGCATGTCTTGCAAAAAACCAGAATCCAATATCTATCAATTAAAGTCGCTCTGACTCTCAATGATGGTACGAGTGTCATCACTCTCCTCAGTCAGGTCTAGTGTCATCTTGCACAAACTCTGGGCGTCCCCAGAACTTTGTACACACTGCAAACAGTTCCTCCTGATGTGGTCGCTCTGTCTGCAGTGGTAGCATGTCACTGCATTCTTCCTCAATGCAGATCTGGTCAGTGCACTACTAGATTCCTTCCCGAGCTGCCTCCCTCGTCCTCATACAACCAACACATGCTCACTCACTCACAAGAATGGGGTTCGCCAATGTGACCTACTCCAGATCGACCGTGTTCTTCCCATACAATAGAGTGGTCTGTATATACTTGTACGATGTTGGGAGCGAGGCAAGAAGCTACAAAGTTGTCTTCTTCCTCCGCCTTCACACCAACCACATGCAGTTGGTCGAGAAGTCCATTGAACACGTTGAAGTGTTCCTGCATGTTACCACCCTCCTATATCTTCAATCAATACAATCGCTACTACAACAACAACATCGTGGTCAACGACTTGCACATGTACAGTCCTTCAAGCTTCTCTCACAGCTTGGCAGTAGACTCTTCAACGCCAATGTTGAACAACACTTTATCGTCAACACACATTCTGATGGTGGCGTGCCTATCCAATTCAAGCCACTCAGAATCCTTCACAGGAGCGTGAGAAGAATCACACCTCCGCAACACTCGCATCAAACCCTGTTCAACTACTATGCTCTTGACCTGAATCTGTCATAGGCAAAAATTCCTGCCGCCATCAAATTTTTGCACAAAATATCCAACCAACATTGTATTCTTCCCTTCCATAGCTTCCCTCAGCGCCTTTAGGCGATTTAATCAACTCACGAATCAAATCTGGGTACGTAGGGAGCAGAGAAATGTCTTCATCTACCGATGACCCAAACTTAAACCGGAACGTCCAATCAACACCTACGAACATAACTCAGATACCACTTGTAAAGAGGCCTAGGTACGGGACCCACGAGCACAGCTACAAATACAGGAATAACAAACACATAGAAATTGCAAACAAAATATGAAACGCACTTGACAATCCCACTGAGGCACAACCGCGCAATTTATATCAAGATAAAGTGTATAAAAATACAAAAGAAAAATGGGTGAAGAAAAGACCGTTCGTCGAAAGCACCGTGGATGCATCAGCCTCGCACTATCCAGTAAAGAATGGGAATACTAGACAACCTGCATAGATGACACACAAGATTCACCCGGGAACCTTCAACGTCGATCCACAACGTCAGAAATACACCACGAATGATTCCCCCTACGTTTGTGCCCTTCAAATACACACCTTGTCGGCAAATGCCGATCATGACCTTCTCCTAACGACGATGACACTCCAACAACAGCACCTCCAAGAGTTGGACTCCACCACGGCGGCACCTCTATCTTTCCGGAGAAACAGTGTACAACAGACCCTCTAATGGATGGTGGGCGACGGTGGCAAAAGGGACGGCGGCAACGGCGAGAAGACCAACGGCGGTGGTACACCTTTTATTCCCAAGCTTGGGATGCAGTTAGCTGCATGTTCCTTTCTCGCGAGTCGGGGGTCGGCCGCTCTACCTATTTCGTGGGATTGGGAATAAGGATCAATCCCATTAGGTCTCAAGCCAGACCTAACAAGAGGGAATATCGAATCCGGATCCGGGTTACCAAAAACCTAACACTACTTCACAACTAGTGATTGAGCCCGACCAAGTCAATGTTCATGATCTCTTCATTAGTGAGGTTAGTTTAACTTTAGACAAGATCCAACACGCCCAAATCCGGTATCCTCTACTCTACTCTCAAAACAAGAACTAAAGACTTTACTCTGTTGGTTCACTGTTGCACTGTCCTCTTATGTCTCCATAGTGGAGAGCAATTGTCATCATCATTTGCAATAAATAATATCTCATGCCCTTAAAGCGTTCTCTCATTCAATAAAGAATCATTGTAATTTCAAGTAACATCCGAAATTTACCAATCTTCTCATTTTAATTTCAGGGTACGAATGCGAGTAATTTTTTGACGACATCAACGAATCGAGGTATCTACGCTCTTTACGGTTAATTTTACGTGCTAATCGACATATTAAAAGATGTCATTTAGTAAGAAAATTTATGACATTATTTTGACGCGATTTAGAAATTTGTGATAGCGTAACACGCTTAGTCAGTGTGTTTTTTATGAACAATGACATTTCCGTAACATTAGTCATTTATATTTTTAAACCTAAGATGCCTTATACTGGGAGAGTGAGGCTTACAGTTTTGGCTGCAAGCCTTTGCCATAATTGACGCCCTCTCCATAACTGTGCACGCTAGGTTAAAGTTCATCACTCTCATATTATTGTTTGTCGTCGTTTCACTATGAAGAAAAAAATGATAGGTTAGGGATCTCGACCTCTCGCCTTTGTAGTCTGGAGCACGCACAAGAGTCGCACAACTCGCACGGTATTTTCATTGATTTACCTCCTTAGATCGCAGACGACGAGAAGTTCCTGTGCTAATTCGTGGTTTCCAAACCAAAGATCAAACCTTTGCCCTGTCATTTCTCTTTCAAGGCAAACAGAGACTGTCCCTAGCAGGATTTGCTTTTCTCGACTACTCAAATGATAGTGAATTAAGGTGAGATTGTCTTTTCATTTCTGAACTTCCCTCCTATTAATTCCCTTCGTGTTCATAGATTATGTTCCTAAAATTCTATTATATCCTAGGCATTTTTAGGACATGTTTAATTTTCCCTTTTAGGGTTCTTGGGAAGAATCGAGGAAGGAGAGACCCGTTGGTAATCGGAGAACACTCGTATTTTCAAAAATAACCTAGAAGAATCATGTTGATGTGTCACGTCAATGAACATCGTAATGTCATGTAAAAAATTATTTCCCTCTTTGCTAGACATATCTCCTTTTATAGTTTCATTGTCTAGATTGCGCGAGATTGTACGTGAATCCTAATTTCACATAATCTTTTACGACATGTTAGGTGTGGAATAGTTTCTTATAAATTGCTACAATAGTTATAACATGAAAATTTATTTATTATAGTAAGAACATATGTGATAAAAATGGATAAATAAAGCTAAGCAAGAGATAAATGAGTAAAACAAATAAGTCTCAGACTAGTGGCCACTAGATGACATATCTAACTGACCACTAGATAATTAGTTCAAAGGGCATGAGAGGTGTTTCTAATTAGATGATTGATGAAGGCACACAATCATATTCATAAGGCTTAGTAAGCCATATGAGCCTCAAGCGTGGGGTCAACGACCCACTTCTCCATACATGGAAACAATTAGATGTGAGTTTGTGTTCGGCGTCAGGGGAATATCGGGCCAGGGCACCTCCGGATGCCCTCAGGGACTGGATGCCCAGAATATGCTCAGTAATCCATGAAATATAAAGTTAAGAGGAAAATGAAATTGATTTACCTCAAATTTAGAAAAAAACTTAAAAACCAAAAATCTCGTTACTTCAAAATTTTAAATCCATGATTAGAATTCATAATGCGAATATTACAAAAATGACGACTTATGTTATTACAGTATTTAATTCAAAAACATGTATAATTACCTTGTCAGGAATCATGATCCTGATATGGGCTCACAACAGAGCTTGTTATCAGTTAATTTTAAATATACATTATCAATTTGTCATGTAAATGTCTTCATTATTAGTGTCATTATTTAAGATTAACATGAGGTTTTGTCTTTTATTTCATGTAGAGTATTTTGGTAATTGTCAAAGTTTTCTAATCTCTATTTAAGGGACCCCCAGGGTTCATGAATCATTATTGATGAAAATATAATGTTTTTATTCTTCTCTCTATTTCTTTTACCCATCCCTCATTTCTAGGGTTAGGGTTGAGCAAGGCTCCCCTTCTTTCTCTCCCCTCACATTCTCCATGAGTTGAGATCGGCTCCTTGTATCTACGCCACTACCAACACCTACTATGACGTTATGGGCTAGGCACACAATATCTTGGTATCAGAGTGATTCAGTCCTCATTTCTTTTGCACCTAGTTGATCCATGTTTCCACAGTTTTCTTCTGCCACCAACATCGGTTCCAGCTGCCACATCCTTCATTTTTTGTGCTTCCACGGCCGACCACACTGCCCGTCCTCATCATTCTACTTCTTGCGTGACAGTGCATGAGGCTGCACGGCACGAGCTCTGTGCTTCTTTCCGCCTCCTAGTCAACCACATCTCCATCTCTGTCTGCATCAACCTTCCTCAACGAACGGTGGAGTCCTCTGTAGGCCGAACCATCTATTTTTTGCAAGGAGCCCACTCCCCCCTTCAACCTCATGGTTAGCCGAGTCTTTCACCATTGCATACTACATCGCGCCATTGCATTTACACTGTTCATAACTATGCAACAGTTCTTTTTTTCTTTTCCATACTCGAGCCTGCCAAACAATAACAGATCTAGCTGCCTTCTACGAGAAGTCATCCTCCAATTGATTGCTTTAATTAATTAATTCATAATTGGATTAATTGATTAATACCTACTGCGGTTTGATGACGAGCGTCGGAGATCCAATCACCTTTAGTTCGATGCTTCAAAAGTTCTTAGAGAAGCCGCTTTGGGGGTCTGATCCATCAGGCACGCTCGCCCCAACTTTATAGAATCTGACTGACGATCTTCCTTCTGCAAGCGCCACCTCATTATCAGATCCTTGCAATTTGTCGTGACACATGTGCACACAATGATGACACGCCACACAATGCAGCCTCCGCCACAACAATGAGGTATCGGGAGCTCTTTTAGAGTGAAATTAAGAAGCCATACTGATGCATCCTTCGTCGCATCCTAAGTTACATGTTTCATTTTTCAGCATTTATTTATGAGCATGTATTTTTTTTGCGCATTTTCGTTCTGAAATTGGTTGGCTCCTCAGGTTGACCGTCCGATGAGACCTTGAAAAAAGAGGTCTAATTTAGGTAATTAGGACGGTAATGGGCAAACTTAAGTTAATTAAAATACTTATAAATATTTTAGCAAAATATTGCCAAGATGGGTAAACACATGCACCATAAGAAATATTAATAATTTGGAAGACTTTGGAAACAACTTATTGGAAAGAAATAATATCATTTTTTGCCACCAAAGAAATATTTGTAGTCATATAAAGTGGATGGAAAAATGTTGAAGTGCTGCCATTTGAAGGCAATCGGAAAAATAATAAATTTTGGAAATCTATTGTTACCGTGGATTTAGAAAAGTCACAGTTAGGAAACAATAGTTTGGAAACATATTATTTAAAAAGGAAAAGCAAAATCTGCTACCCGTAATCAATGCTGGACATGGCAAAATCGGATGACTATTAAACAACCGGCCAGGAAGAAGAAGAGCCAACCCAGATAGAAACAAAGGATCAAAATTACTTTTGATCCCTCTGTATTGCTGGTAACAACCCACTGCCTACTCACCCGTTCTTCCCCAGTCGGAGCCAGGCCGCCACTGCAGTTTCCCCCTTACCGTTCTTGTGCGTCTCAGAGAGTTACGAAACGGCGGCGGACTTAGCCGGTCGCACGCCTTCCGTGACTTCCGCTGCAGCCAAATCTGGCTCCTCTATACCCTCCCAGCGCCGCCTCCGCCTCTGTGGTCGCCGTCCACCCCATCTACTACCTCCGGCGACCCGGTTCCCGTTGACGTCGACATCCAACACTCTTCTTCCGTCAACCGGCACTGGCAGCGAACTTCTGCCACAACCCGTGCGTTGATTGAACATGGGCGGGCTCAAATGCTTGGGTAATCTCACCGCCTAGTTGCTATTCTTGTTGGCTTAATTTTATGCGCCTAAATTAATTAATTATAGCTTGCCTCGAATGTTCTCGCTACTCTAAATACCGTTTATTTCATAAATTCTTACTTGTGATATTGTTTGTGGAATTACATGTCTCGCGGCGATTCAAAACGACAAACACGCAAAGAATTTTCACTCGAATAATAATTGACGGACATCACGAAGTTCGGACGATAAGATGATTTCATGCGTGAAAGCTCGATTTGTCTTGCTCGACCTCTTTTAAGAATTAAAAGCTACCTATTTTTCAAATCCTTTCTTTATTTTATAACAAAATAAAAATTGTTTTGCTTAAGAATGATTTTATTTTGACACCCTAATTCGAGTCTACATCACATACAGTCAAATCATTTGAGCCTTGTTTAAGCTTGAGGGCAAGCTTGATTTGAAGGGTGGGTGAGATGATATGGGTCCACAATAGTCCCCGTTATTAGTTAATTATATATATTTTTTATTAATGTGTCATGTTAGTGTCGTCATTATTAGTGTTGATATTTAGGGTTAATATGATGTTGTGTCTTTTATTTCATGTAGGATATTTTGGTAATTGGTGAAGTCATGTAATCTCTATTTAAGGGACCTCAGGGGTCCATAATTCATTATGAATGAAAATATGAAGAATATATTCCTCTCCCTAATTATTTTCTCCTTTACCAATTCTAGGATTAGGTTTAAACAAGGCTCTTCATTTCCTCTCCTCTCGCATTCTTCGAGGTTGAGCTTGACTTCCCATATAACTCTGCCTCCATTGCCACCTCCCACGACATTATGAGCTAGGCTATAACAGATCCCTAGATTCAATGGTTGCATACTTATAGATGTTCATACTTGTTTTAGCTATGTCAGTGTCACTAGGAGGAAGAGTTTTTATAACTTAGTTGTGGGTTAACCCCATCTTTGGACCTTTCTTTTTAGGGAACACGGGTCAAGAGTTTTTTTAGGATGAACCATCAAGTGTCTTTATGCAGTTTTTAGTATCTTTCGTTAGAACTTTTCCCTCTTGTTTTGGGACGGACTCTTGATTTGTATGAACTCAGTGTATCAGACTTAATTGTAATTCTAGTATTCAGATATGTTCACTTTTACTTTATAGTTAGATCGTTCATTCGTACATTGAGGTATTTCTTAAACCATAGCTCTAGTATTTTGTTTCCGTTGTGTATTTAAGTTATTTTCAGTTATGGCATCAATTTTCAATTGTCGATCGGGCTTTGAGATGTTGAATTAGGTAGGAGTGTTACATCTCATGGTCCTTTCCTCATCCTTTATGTGACATTTACTAGCATCTGACAACCAGGGAGAAAACAATACATACTTTTATTGATAAGTATTTGAGTTTCCTTTGTCTGCAACCAATTGATTTTGGGTTGAATCCATAGATTGTAACATTAAGCAAAGCTAATTATTCTATTTTGCAATAATGTAAAATATAATTGAAAATTAGAAGTAACTTTATAATCCAAACTCCAGTTGGAAAATATTTTTCCGGTCAGAAGGTGCTGGAAAGTAGTACTAAATGCCTCTTCTTTTGAAGTTCCATATCGATGAATGAGCTATCCAGTTAAAGAAATGCTCTTTAATGCATTTTCCAATTCAATTAGCAAATAATCAAGTACATGTTCAATTGCACAAATATTCAGCCAAGACTATATTACAATATATAAGAAAGGCATAACCTATGCATGAGACTTCCACTGATTCAAGTTTTACATGACAGGGAGAGTTTTTTTTAAGTCAAGGTATCACCTACGGATTACAATACACACAATCTCATTGCTCCAAACTCACCTTCTTAATATCTCACAAAGTAACGTGGACTTCAAAGTCATGAGAATTCAAAAAAAATTCTGACAAGTATAGCCCAATAAATTACTATGTAGTAAATGAATACCATCTCAAAATCAAATGGCAGGGTATAAAGCCAAAAGTTTCAATTTGATGCATCACCAACCTCAGATCGTGAAATGTCAGTCCTAACTGAAACATTCACAGCTTGGTACTCTTCAGTTACCTGCAAACAATCAATCCACTGATTCGTTAAAATAAACCAACAATCTGAACGACATAAAGTATATGCGGAGATTATAGAAGTTTACCAACCCAGAATTCAAAATTGAACAAGTCATGACAGGTACACAAGTGATACCTAAGACCCTGAAAAAAGGCAGACTTTGAATATGAGAAGTGGCATCATGAAGACCTGTGTTTAAAGTAATGAAATACAAAAGTCATATATGTATACTGTACTAAAACTCCAGTGGAAATTTTAGAAAGGCATCAACCTTGAAGCTGGCACATTGCACCAAACAAAACGAACAGGAGAAATCTTCCGTCACTGTTTACAGAAAATTTTGGAAGCCAGATATGTTAAAGAGCAAAAATATGGCAGAAAAAAATCTAATCTCAATTTAAAAACAATATAAATTGGGTTCAACATGCTAAGCAAGCGCAAAAAATTACTGAAACAAAACAGACACTTCTAATAGATTTAATCTCTTCTGGCTGCGACACTTCTAATTTGGACGCTGAATTGATGTCAACAACACAAAAATAAGAAAATTGCACACAAAAATAAGAAATAATATCACTATTACAGAAATTGCATACAAATTAGATTTAATCTCTTCTGCCTATGCAGTTGTTGTGGGCCGGAGGCCTGGGAGCTGCTCACTCGGATTCATAGTCACGCCCTTTCTGGCCGGTGCCACAACATGGGTCGCGGCCCAGCACACCCAACCCCTCTCAGCACGTGTTCTCGGTGCTGCGGGTTGTTGAGGCTGGGGCTCGATACCCAGACCTCCTTGATGTAAGCTCTTAATGCTAGCTCACATCAGCGACGTGGCTCAGTTGGTGATGTGAGATTGCGTTAAGAGCTTACATCAAGGAGGTCTGGGTATCGAGCCCCAACCTCAACAACCCATAGCACCGAGAACACGTGCTGAGAGGGGTTGGGTGTGCTGGGCCGTGGCCCATGTTGTGGCGCCGGCCAGAAAGGGCGGGAATATGGATCCGAGTGAGTAGCTCCTAGGCCTCCGGCCCACAACATCAAAAATGCGCATTTTGATGTTGTGGGTCAGACGCCTGGGAGCTGCTCACCAAGGATCCATAGTCCCACCCTTTATGGTCGACGACACAACATGGGCCGCGGCCCAGCACACCAAACCCCTCTCAGCACGTGTTCTCGGCGCTGCGGGTTGTTGAGGCTGGGGCTCGATACCCAGACCTCCTTGATGTAAGATCTTAACGCTAGCTCACATCACGAACTGAGCCGCGGCTCAGTTGGTGATGAGGGAAAGCGTTAAGTGCCTCTTATCAAGGAGGTCGGGGGATCAAGCCCCCGCCTCAACAACTCGCAATACCGAGAACACGTGCTGAGAGGGGTTGGGTGTGCTGGGTCGCGGCTCATGTTGTGGCGCCGGCCAGAAAGGGCGGGACTATGGATCCGAGTGAGCAGCTCCAAGGCCTCCGGACTCCGGTTCAGTTGGTGATGTGAGCTAGCGTTAAGAGCTTACATCAAGGAGGTCTGGGTATCGAGCCCTAGCCTCAACAACCCACAGCACCGAGAACACGTGCTGAGAGGGGTTGGGTCTATTGTGGCGCCGACCAGAAAGGGAGGGACTATGGATCCTTGGTGAGCAGCTCCCAGGCCTCCCGACCCACAACAGCAGCTTACAACAAATTTAAAGTATTTCAAATAAATGTCAAAAGTGTCTTTCTGAATGATACTCCAAGAAAAAGCATATGTGGAGCAATCACCAAGTTTTATCAATCTTATATATTTTTAGACATCACAAAGCCATGTATGGTATCATGCAAGCTCCTAGACCTTGGTATAAGACCATTTCACTTTCTTTATTTAGAATTCTATTCTTTGAAAAAAAAAAGTTGATAAGAATCTATTTATCAAGAAGCACAAAGACGAGATACTCTTAATGCAAATATATATAGATAGCATTATCTTTGGATTTACATATGACAACCTCTACAAAGGATTTGCAAACAGAATGCAAACTAAGTTTGAACTGAGCAATATAGAATGAAAGCATATTCATATCCCAGATTAAATACACCAAAGAGCTTCTCAAAAAATTGAAATGAAAATTGTCTACATTATGAAGACTTCTATGGCTACAAATAGTAATAAATAAGAATGAACTTAGTAAATTTGTTGATCAAGAGACGCATGGAATGATCATTAGTTTCCCCCTATATCTTAGGGTAGATAGGCCAGACATAATGTTCTCCACATACATTTATGTTATGTATCAAGTGTTCCCAAAGATATCTCATATGACTCATGTCAAGAGACTACAGGGATACCTCAAAGACACATCTAAACTTGACTTGTGGTATCCTAGAGAGTCTGAGTTTGAACTAACATGCCTCTCACATGCAGATTTTGCCGGATGTAGACTACACACAAAAAACACGACTGGGACATGCCAATTTCTTGTTGCAAGGCTGATTTCTTGGTTCAACAAGAAACAAAGCTCAGTGTCAACATCTACTCTTATGGATGCAGAACCAACTCCTAGATTATGGTTGTAAGTTTCCCAAACATGTACCTTCTGTGACAGCCCAAGTGCAATTTCAATTGCACACAGTCCTATATTGTACAGCAGAAATTAAATGTATTTAAATAAGACATCATTTCATTGGAGATAATGTGGAGGAAAAAAATACCTTTGAATACATTTTTGCAGATAATCAGAGGCCGATATCTTCACAAAACCTCTAGATGGAGTGAACATATTTATTTTATTCATGCTTTAGGAATGTTGGATGGTGGAGGCTCAATGCTAATTGAAGTTAAAAATTGTCTAGCCTTGGCGTATGTCGACAAGCTACTCGACGTTGGTCGACAAGCTATTCGATGCATGTCACAAACAGAAGAACTAATGCTTCGATTTGCGGCTGAAATGTTGAATTAGTATGCAATGTATCCACATCAATTCAACGCAAGTAATCTAGGTTTTTGACTAATACTTAAGGGACTTGATGTAAACATCTTGTCTTATACTCTCTTTCAAACTCATTCGTCTTCCCTCTCTCGTCTTGCCCAACCTTTTTACAGATACTCGCTATGGCCATAAAAATTAATCTTTGAGGTGGACTTAAGCTCGTTCAACAATGACGAGCAGAAATTTTGAGATGTTTTGCAAATACTGTAAGGATGAGGACTTGGGCAAGGCTCTCTCTATGATGAATTTTACTAGCTCCAAGACATCTAGCATTAAGAAAATGTAAGTTTCAGAGGAATTCATACACCTAGTTGATATCAAGGGCAAAGTCATTTTTTGTAAGACCTCTGCACATGATACTATTAACAATGAGCAGTTCAAAGTTATGGCCTCTGTGGCTTTGCAAAATTAGGTAGATTAGGTGAAGCTGGTCCTCAAACCCTTACAGACCAAGCTAGTGATGACAATCATCTCATATGGCAGAAACGTGAGTGTTCTTCTTTCCACCTTTGATCCCTCTATCTGCCTCTCCAAAGGCCTTCCTCTCCCTTATGGGAAAAGGCTTTACAACTCTCTCTTCTCCAAATGGAAGAGAGTTATATCCAAAATCAAGTCTCCAACCACATCACTGCCATCTACTACCACCATTCAACTTCATTTCCACCATCCTCTGAGCCCTCCCAACACCCAACCTCATCATTTCCTTCTCATCATTCTTAGGATCCACAACAATTCCTGCATACCTCCCCTATTCATCCATCTAAACACACTTCACATATTCGTTCTCTGTTTGAACCTCCATTTGTTTTCCTACCTTCATCACTTCCTCCACCACAATCCTCTTATCACATCCCTTCCATTACATTCACTAGTGTTTTTTCATCCATATCTGCATCAGATTCTCTTCAGTTTTTGTCTGATATGTTTAGCCTCCATCATCCAAACCATGTCTGATTCCCTTTTACAAAGATTGACTCTCTATTTTTGTAAGTCTCTTCCAGGTTTGATTTTATCCAGAATCAAATTTCTGACCTCTCTGCATTTGTTGCTCTTTTGTCTCAACCCTTCACTCACTCTCCTGTCACTATGCAGTTTTTTGGCTTCGCTTGTTGCTGAACCCAAAAATGTGGAGAATAATGCCAGCTTCCCTAGCAGGCAGCCTGGAGCCAGTGCTGATAGCCGTTTTGATTAGTCTCCTCTTAAAGAGAGTCAAGAACACAGTTTTGATACATTTGTTGAGACTATCCTAGATAAGGCAGTAGAGGCAATAATTTTGGAACCCAATACAATTTTGCAGACAGATGAAGATGAACAGTTTTGAAAGTGGTGAATATAGCAGCTGAAGTTGTGTAGCAACTCTCCCAAGAAGAGATTTCTTCAGTTAAGATTTATGAGAAGCCAAAGGAAGATTCAGTACTACTAAACATGCTGACTTAGCCCGACAAATTACTACAGACACAGCATGTTACCAGGGGCAGATAATTGACGTCCCATCCACATCCTTCCCATATGTAGGGTGGGCATATCCTATGAAATTCAAGATGCTCAAAAGCAGCTTGAATGTGTAATGATCTCTGAGATCATTACAAATCTAGAAGAACATTTCACCGCTCCCTCCTCTCAACCAGAAGATGATATTATTCCATCCGCTGTCATAGTTTCAAACTCAACCACAGCACTAGAAGATCAAGTCATTCCACCTCTTAAATTTTGCCAATTATCGGACACTCTCTTGCTAACCCAAGCTTAGGCTTGTTAAGCACCCCAGTGCAAGTTGTGGCACTCACCTTCCAAAGGAAGTGGGAGAGAGGGAGAGGAAGAGGACAAAGGGACAGCAGGCCCTTTGGAAAAAATATACTAAGATAAAAAAGAAAATTTTACAAGCAGATGAAGCTCTTCAAAGCTGAGCCTAAAATTTTGATGCTGCCCAAGAATTTTTGCTCAGGTGAGTTCAGTCAATCCCAACAACAAAATAGTCCAGAGTTGCATGTAATGGATAAGAATGAATAAGACAAAAGGTTAGAGGAAGACAAGAAAGCAAGAATCCATCAAGAAAATGTGAACAAGTTTTTGGAAGCTCTAAAGATGGGTAAAATGAAAGGGAATTGCTAAATCCCAAAGGGAGGAGATTGCTTGATATGAGTGCCTACAAGGCTAAAAATCCTGAGGTTTTTGTTGTCAAAGCATCTCATCATAAAGCCAAGGAAGGTTTACGATTTGGTGATGACAACTATATTAAATATAAAAAAATCTAAGCTTCAGGGCCCTACCTTTATGAAGATTAGTGATGCTCTTGTATTAACAAGTGGGGCACCTCTTGTGCCTCCTGCCCCAGAGACCAAAATTGCTATTCCAAAGAAATCTGCCTCTAATCTACAACAAGAGATTCAAATTATCAAAGGCAAAAAGGTAATAAAGTCAAGCACTAAGATGACTTATACCAGAAAAATGATTGCTGAGGTAAACAAAAAGGGATACACCCTTAACGAAGTCAATATCAAAGCACATGATGATCTGAGAAAGTTAGAAACTATTGTGAAATCTATGAAGAAAAATTAAAACAAAGCAACCAAGAGGTATATTGACTTTGTCACAATCACTCGGGACTTGGGAGAAACTACTTGATGCACTGAATGTCGTCCTTGCTTGCAAGGAAGCTAAGATTTAAATATTTGAGTTTATTTTGCCCTACAGTGTTGTTTTTCTTTCTAATGCAATTCTTTGTATTTTTTTTTGTAAAGGATCTATGTTGTATTGGCCATTTTTGGCTTAATAGAAGCTCTTTATTCTCCAAAGTTTTGTCCTTTATCTTCTCTGCCCTTAATTCTCTTCTTGCTCATTCTTTATATCACTTATTTTTCATATAAAATCGGGTATATCAAATATGGGGAGATTATTGGGAAACTCTTTGATTTGATAAACCAGATTATCTTCAAAGTGATCTAGTTAAATCGCATACATGCATAGAAGGGCTTGGTTTCAGCTTTTTACTTTGCAGTCCAAAGGATAGCCAAATTCAGACAATATTAAGAATAATCAATTTCAGGAAACTTGAGTCAAATTTTATTCGACGTACATTGACGCGCTTCTCATCTTTCAACTAATTCTAGTTAGAGAATGAAACAACGCCCAAGTGCAAACAATAAGTAGGTATATGTCGACATACTAAGAACACAAAGGCAGTGCTAAAGGATAAAGAAACATACGTCATTTTCTTCTCTAAGTTATTCAAAGAACAGAAACAAGGCAATGCTATAAAAATGGAGTGCTTGTAGTTGTATGTTGAATTTCATTCGACGTATAAGTATGAAACAAATAAAGGCGGCAGACGATTTGAAGCCCGGTATCAGAGCACGTTGGTGTGCATATAATAGTCTTCTCTACATATGTGAGCATGCGTTGAATTATACTCGACGCATGAAGACTTCTTCACAGTATAAAAATTCAGAGCTTATGAAATTGTTAGTTAATTTGCACTTGATTAAAAGGTAAATAAAATTTATGAAAAGATTGCAGAGCTTTCAAAATCTACGATATTCGAGTGGATTTGACTATTATGAAGAAAGGATTATAGTCGTTAGGCTTTCCTTTCCAGTTTGTTATAAAAAAATTATTTAAGGAAGAAAATTTATTCTATAAAGGACATGGCTTTTCCAGGATACAGAGATATGGAAGCCCCCTCTTTGTCCTTATCTGAAAGAGTCGTTTGAATACAAATATAAAAGCATAAGGTATGGAAATCCTAATCATGAATTCTACTCTCCTTTGTTTTTTAAGTCTTCAATTGTCTACCTTGTGCTCTTAAAAAGAAGTCTCACTTGCTCTTCCCTAATCTCTCTCTGAAGAACACAAAGATTATAACAATCTGAATAAAAAAAGTGATATGAGTTTGTTGAGGATCATTTCACAATGTAGAAAAGTTCAAAGTTTAAATCAATCAATTATAGTTAAGTGTTTTGAGAATCTTTCTGCAAAGGATTAAGTTGGGTTCAGAGAATCACCTTGAAAATGCTCAGATTGGTTCTAAGAATCACCTACAAAAGATTCATTGTTGGTTCTAAGACTCTCCTTATCAAAAGACTCGGGTCTTGTGGTACGCAGTGCATTCTTACTATGGTAGAAAGAGAGGAGTAACCAAGTTTGAGGAACCTCTAAAAAATCTGTCAATCGTGTTGCTCTCTTTGTAGCTTGCTTTTACTTTTTGCTCTTACATTCTGCATTAGTTTAATTTGTGATTGTGATGTGAATGCCATTAAATCTACTTAAGATTTGTAACATTTTATTCACCACCCTCTTTAGAGTAATATGTTAATACAATTATTTTATTCCTCACTTTCACGTATGGAACAAGCACTAGCGCCTGACGCTAGCTACTACTAATGGACGATAGTGTAAAAAATTTCTGACCCCAAAAACTACGGATTTTTATTGTGAGGTGCTAGCACATATCGCATGACGGTAGTACGCAAATATTAATTTCGTACAGGTCGTCTTAAGCCAAGATTTCAGTGCTACAACTGCTTGGCAATAGTACTACCGTTGTCGGTAGTGTACATATTGATTTTATTTCCTTCCAAGATGTACATAAAGTATGCAACAGTGCAGAAACATTTTGTTCACTGTCGTAAGGAGGTAGTGGCTATCGCAAATGATAGTGTTCAAATTCATGACCAAATGTTCGAGGGGGAATGTGATATAAAGGCCGAAGGGAAATCTAGCAAATTGATAGGTCATTAAGGTCGAGGGGAATGCGATATAAAGACAAAAGGCGAGCCTCTCGCATGAGCACAACTCCTTGATTCCACTTTCTGAAGTAAAACATAAAATAAGCAGTCATCAAAACTGAAAATGAAAAAGAAGCTCATGCATCCCATGAGTTGTCCATCTGTGTGATTCCTTAGTCGAGTTACCGTGTATGCCCATTTCATGTTCTTTGTTCCTTCTCTTTGGATCTTGGTGTAAAATTTCCTAGGCACCAAGTGTCTTATGTGATTTATAGATATAGCAACTGATTTATATCATTTGGAAGATAATTATATTGTAAATTCTCCTTCCTTACTTCTGCCTGCTCCTAGTGTGCTCTTCATCACCGACTACGTGGATCCTCCCTAAAGTGAATTAAGAAATGTGTGAGACCAATACAATTTCCCTTCTCTACGATAAATTTTTCCCCTTCTTCCATGTGGACCAGCACATTGCCAAAGTCTTGCAATCATTTATGGTGATCATCCTATTAGACCACATTCTATCAATCCATTTTCTTTATTTCACCAATTCATAATTTTTTTTACAAAAAAATGAAGTTTTTACCCCACCTAGATGTCAATCTCTAACATAATTCAACAAAACCATCCATTTTACTAGATTAAAGGTTGTAAATATCATATGCTGTCGACGGTCAAAATTGGATTTTAAAATGTCATGTCGAAGATATTTTAAAATATCTAATTTTCATATTTTATAAATAAAAATATATAGTAGGTATTCATCTATAAAATTCTATAATGGAAAAAAACAGCCTTCGGTGCAACATTCATAATACCTATAAGACCCTCATCCTTTCTCCACTATTTACATTAAAAACTGCCACTTTATTTTAAAATTACAAGTGATGGATGTAATTACAATATTCGTGCAAGATTACGATTTGCTCTTGGACAAATGAAAGAAAATGAGAAACTTCACCCAATCCCGATCTCAGAGCAATACATCTTCGCTTCGCCGCTAGCCCCGCAAACTTCGCCATAAAGAGTAATTATTCCATTGTCAGTGCCCAATGCAGAAGTTCTAGCCCCGAGATCTAGGGCATCAAGTGTCGACAACAACAAAACAATAGATTGAAGGATAGGGAAGATGTTTTCCATGACTTCTAGAGAATTTAGAGCCGATGTTCTCCTTCATTCCAACTTTCAGTATGATACATCTTCCTTACTTCACTGCTAGACCCACAAACTTGGCCATAGGAGTCCTTCCATTGTCAAGACACAACGCAAAAGTTCTACCCCTGGCATCCAATATTGAAGACAACTAGGTCAGCATCTAGGGCATCTACCGTAGAAGCTCTTCATCATCTCTCGCTCTTTTGCTATCACACCCATGGATGGAACGAGATGAACGCGGCAACAAAGAAACCGTAAGATTTAGTTTGCTGTTATCGCTCGGTCAGTCCCGATATTATATTTATATTCTTTCAATTGCACATTTGTTTAGGTTTAGAGTTTTTAGATGTATTTGTTGAAGTAGATATACTAAGGGGGAGCTCCCTTCTTTGGATGCTACAGCTCAGTCGCCTGTTCTGTTTCATGAAACTACAAGCTATGACTACTTTTACATCTCTTAATTAACATTAATTTGTTTAAAAATCATTTCTCAACCTATTCTTCAAGATTCATTTGTTGTAAAGTATGCATTAGAGAGTAATGGAAATCACGCCAGGAGGTTGATGGTTGTAATTAAGAAGACACGGCTTCTAATGTAACGGCCGACTTTCAAATCTACCATCACAAATTTCATATTACTTATATCATCAGAGGCGCCAAGGACATGAACATTCAGCGATCATAATTGCATGACAGAGTACAAAAGAAAAGTGCGGGAAATTAAACATTTTATTTATTTATGTAACAAATATAGTACATCATAAAGTCATACAGTACAAAAGCAAGTCAGCAGATAGCCCAACATATATGTATACAAAAAATGGGTATCTCATGTTTGTGCCACATGTAAGAGTGAATACAACAAAATGTGACCATGAGCAACAGATCAAAAACTGCACTACAAGACACTATACTACACGACACTACTGGAAGCAGAACTGAAACTCCTCGTGGGGGGGCAGTCAGGATCACGACACCCACCTTTGTGAGCATCCAGTATACAAAAAATGACGGTGACGACGTCGATCCAAAGTTTGTACTTTTTCTCCTGGCGGGAAAGGGGACTGCTAGTATTGGCTGGAGTGGCCTCCTCTTTGCCCTGATTTAATTACATTTTATATTAGTCAAAATATTAAATGAATTCTTAGTGTTCCCTTGGTTACTTATGATGCTTTATTTATATTGTTATTTCATATTGGCTTGTTATCTCGTCGTCTCTTGTTCGCTTTCTTCCTCTTATTTCTTTTGGTTATTATCCTATCATTTCTTGTACACATTTCTTTTAAAGCTCTCCTTTATTTTGCATACATACAATTCACATTTGTATTCTATTTGCATAAATACATTTGTATCCACATTTGGTACATATGTTCCTAATGTACCTAACCTTTTCTCGTCATTTATTTATTTGTTATCGGGCAATGTTAAGTATACAATATCATTTCTTTACATTTATATAGCACGCTATTATATTTATCTTTGCGTCTTTTCATATTCGCACACATATAAATCATTTGTGTCTTTTATTATTTGCACGTTTGCTTTCATTTCATTGTACGTTGGGAGAACATTCACCCCACCTTCACTAGTTGGGTACACCCTTAACATAGTTCATTTTATAACTTCATTAACTTTGCATTTGCTTTTGCTTTTATGTTTCCTAACTTGTTCCCATTATTATTAGAACTCTTTAAATCATAAGGCAATTTTAGTTTAGTAACAATAAGCACATTAACATTAATTGAGAGCAAAGGGGAATATGCAAAAGAAGGGATAAGAACTCACCGCAGCTTTGCTTTTCTTTTATCCCTCCTCCTTTTGTCATTACGTCTCCCTCCTCCATGAGATGTCATGGCCTATATTATACCATCCATAATTGTCAAATTGACCTACTTACAGTCCGTAATGATCAAATTGACGCCTTCTATTCATTTCAATCACACTACAAGTGACATTGATGGAGTCCACTTGACCTAATTAGGCCAAAGAAGTCTTAAATGGACTAGGGTTCTGCTGCCCTAATTTTTTAACAGGGGATTTCTTTGCTGTCCTAATTTTTCACAAGGGATTTTCACTGATTTAGTGAAGGGGAAGCAAACTTTAGCCCCTAACTAACGATTTGGAGCAAAAGGATAACATCTCCCACGATATAATTGCCACCCAAATGTTATAGGGATGGCATTTTGCTCCAATTTCAGCTGGTATACATGCTAGAAGTTATTTTCCAACTCTAGAAACACTTTAAAATTCAGAATGTACAATTATTTAATTTAGGGTTCCACCAAAGTGACTTGAAATCATGGATTAGGGCTTGAGAATACATTACAAAAACTTTAAAAACAGAAAATAACTAGAGGAAGTCCAAAACCTCAAATCCTAGAATTCTGCCCTACTCCACACATGCAAAAATTTCACATAAGGTGGAATGGAGAGAAAGGGATTACCTCTCGAATGAAGAAGAAATTACGAGAAATAGGGTCGATTTGAGCTCTCGAGAGAGATCAGTGTCGTTCGGCCTCCGTCGACTGCAGCGTTCTCGTGTGCGGTGTTTTGGGAGAAAATGAAGTACCGGGCGCTATTTTATTTCTCTCGGGCGGCACCGCTTCTCCCTGGGGTGGCACGCACGCCTCTTGTAGCATGACTAACACTTGAACCGCCCGGTTCAAGTTTTCTTCTCCTTAATTCAATAGATATATTACTATTACACTTTATAAATGCTCTAATAAATTTTTAATGTGAATTTAAATACCTGTGGTATCA
Source organism: Platanthera zijinensis (assembly GCA_039513925.1). NCBI lineage: Eukaryota > Viridiplantae > Streptophyta > Magnoliopsida > Asparagales > Orchidaceae > Platanthera > Platanthera zijinensis. Next base: position 233,105,443 of record CM077080.1, read on the forward strand.
TTAGCGGCGTTACAATTCTCCCCTCAAACAAGTGAGGGAAGAGATCTTTCATTTCTTCTTCCTTTTCCCAAGTTACCTCATGAATACTATGTCCTTTCCAACAGACTTTGTCGAATCGAACTTCTCAATTTCGAAGTTGCTTATTTTGCCAATCTACAATTTTGTATGACTCAGTTGGGCTTGAAAGATCTGGCTCAATTTGAATCTGCTCAGAAGAAATTATTTGCTTTGAATCAGTTATATACTTTCTCAACGAAGAAACGTAAATAAATCATGAAGGTTCTGCAGAATATCAGATAATACTAAACGGTATGCCACTTTGTCAATCTTTTCAAAGATTAGGAAAGGCCCCACGTATCTTGGACTAAGCTTTCCAAATCGACGAATTCGTGAAGCTCCCTTGAAAGATTTTATTTTAAGGCATACCATATTGCCCACATTAAATTCTACACTTCGACATCTGGCGTTGTAATTTTTGTGTTGCATGTCCTACGCTGTTTTCAACCTTTCTTGTACAAGTGCAAGTTTCTCATTCATTTTGTCCACTTGTCCCTTTTTGAATAACTTTTGCTCACCATCCTCTGCTTAGTTTAGCGTGGTGCAACACCTTCGCCCATAAAACGCTTCGAATGGTGTCGTCTGAAAACTTGACTGGTAGTTATTATTATAAGAAAATTTTGTCATTGATAGGTATTTTTCCCACGATCCTCGTAGATCAAGTACGACCATCCTCAAATGATCTTCCAACATCTAAATGGCTCGCTCAGATTGACCATCAGTTTGTAGGTGAAAAGCAGTACTATATAATAATTTTGTTCCCAATCTTTTCTGTACTAGCTTCCAAGTATCGGATGTAAAACGTTCATCTCTATCGGAAAAGATAGATCGAGAAATTCCTTGATATTTCACAATCACATCAATATATTGGTAAACCAACAATTGTATTGGACTGTCATTGTTCATGGGAATGAAAGGTGCAACTTTCGTTAGGCGATCAATAATCACTCATACGCCATTGTTTCCAGATTTACTCCTTGGTAATCCCATGACGAAGTCCATGATTATATAATCTCACTTCCATTCAAGGATGGGCAAGGATTGTAAGTATCCGACAGGCATTTGATGTTCTGCCTTCACAAGTTCACACGTGTGACATTTGACAATATATTTAATTACACCAGTCTTCATTCCTGGCCACAAAAATTCCTGTTTCAGTTCTTGGTACATTTTTGTTCTTCCGGGGTGAATCGAATAGGTTGTATTATAAGCTTCATAAAGTATTTCCGCTCAAAGTTACACAATCTTTCATTCAGAAATAATAACTCATCATTCTCGATAAATGCGGTTGATTGATCACTTCTTACCTTATCAAGAAATTGCACAAATATAGGATCCTGACTCATTGCTTTCCTGACTCTATCTTTAACTGAATGTCCCGTCGTCAGTTGAAAGAGTGAACCTTGAGTCTGGGAGGTAGCTATACATGTAAGCAATTCTAACTTTTGCAATTCTCGCAACAACTCTTTTTGTTTTGTTAGTGGAACAATCTTGGTATTTAATCACTCATACGCCATTGTTTCCAGATTTACTCCTTGGTAATCCCATGACGAAGTCCATGATTATATAATCTCACTTCCATTCAAGGATGGGCAAGGATTGTAAGTATCCGACAGGCATTTGATGTTCTGCCTTCACAAGTTCACACGTGTGACATTTGACAATATATTTAATTACACCAGTCTTCATTCCTGGCCACAAAAATTCCTGTTTCAGTTCTTGGTACATTTTTGTTCTTCCGGGGTGAATCGAATAGGTTGTATTATAAGCTTCATAAAGTATTTCCGCTCAAAGTTACACAATCTTTCATTCAGAAATAATAACTCATCATTCTCGATAAATGCGGTTGATTGATCACTTCTTACCTTATCAAGAAATTGCACAAATATAGGATCCTGACTCATTGCTTTCCTGACTCTATCTTTAACTGAATGTCCCGTCGTCAGTTGAAAGAGTGAACCTTGAGTCTGGGAGGTAGCTATACATGTAAGCAATTCTAACTTTTGCAATTCTCGCAACAACTCTTTTTGTTTTGTTAGTGGAACAATCATGGATGTTAAATGCTTCATGTTGATTGCATCAGCTACAACATTAGCTTTATCAGGATGATATTTGATATCAATATCGTAATTTTTGATAAGTTCTAACCACCGCCTCTGAACATATTGATTTCCTTTTGGGAGAAAATGTACTTTAAGCTCTCATGATCTGTAAAAATCTCACATTATGCACCATATAAGTAATGTCACCAGATTTTTGGGGCAAACATGGCATCTGCCAACTCTAAATCATGAGTCGAGTAATTACGTTCAGAATCATTCAATTGTCTTAAAGCTTAAGCTAGACTTTACCGTTTTTCATTAATACACAATCAAGGCCTTTCAGAGATGCATCATTATATATTTGAAAACCTTCAGTAGTACGGGTATGACTAACACTGACGTCGTGGTTAATCTTTCTTCTAAACCATTAAATGCCTCCTGACATTCATCAGTTCAGAGAAATAGAACATTCTTTCGGGTTAATTTAGTGAGCGGTAATTCAATCGTTGAAAAAGACTTTTACAAATTTTCTGTAATAGTCTGTCAACTCGAGAAAACTCTGAATTTCTGTGAGTAGTCGGTCTTGGCCTGTTCATAATTACTTTTACCTTTGTTGGGTCTACAGATAATCCATACTCTGTAACGAAACGATCCTAGAAAGAGACTTCAATCAACCAAAAATCACATTTTGAAAACTTTGCATATAAGGCGTGATTTTTGAGTGTTTACAACACAATCTTTAAGTGCACTGCATGTTCACCCTTATCTTTTGAATATATCAGAATGTCATCTATGAAGAAAATAACAAATTTATCTAAGAATTCCTTGAACACACGGTTTATTAAATACATAAATAAAGTCGATGCATTCGTTAATCCAGATGGCATTACGACGAACTCAAAATGTCTGTATCTAGTACTAAAAGTTGTTTTGTAGATATCTTATTCCTTGATTCTCATTTGGTGATAACCTGATCTTAAGTCAATTTTTGAAAAGACTTTTGCATTCACCAATTGATCAAATAAATCGTCAATATGAGGTAGTGGATACTGATTTCGAATTGTCAATTTATTAAGTTCATGATAATCTATACATAGTCGTAGCGAACTATCTTTCTTTTTGACAAAAAGCACTGGAGCTCCCCACGGTGATGTACTTGGTCCTATAAAGTTTTTGTCTAATAATTCTTGTAATTGACTTTTCAATTCTGTCAGTTATTTAGGAGGCATACGGTATGGTGTTTTTGCGACAGGTGCAGCTTCATCCACCAAATTGATGGTGGACTCAACCTCTCTTTACGGGGGCACCCCTGGTAATTCTTCTAGGAATACTTCAAGAAAATCATATACCACAGGAACTGCAGTCGGTTCACATTTCGCTGCATTATTTCCCTTAAGCATCACTAATATTGCCTTACATTCTTTCCTTAATTTTTTCATTGCTTTTAGTGAAGATATGATCTTTGAGACTACACTCATTCCTTTAAAACTATATCGTGTTTGATCGCTCAATTTAAATGTAACATCCTTCTTCTTACAATTGATGACGGTTTCATGACTCGATAACCAATCCATTCGTAGAATGATATCAAATTCAGTTAGGGGTAGAACTGCAACATCGGCTTCTACTGGTTTGTTATCAACCGTTAGTAACACCATACATCGAAGCCTGGTATTCATCTTAGTATTATTGGACATTGTAACTCCCAGTTCATTAAGAGATTTGTAAGGTTCCAGCATTAATTGTTTAATTGTTGTTGTAGATATAAAGGACTGGCTAGCCCCTGTATCAAATAATACATTTTGAAGATTGTTACAATATGTGTTATTACGTACGCATATTTTATGTATTGTGTAATGTTGTATTAGATATCCCGATCTGCCTCCATATATAGAGGGGATTATGGCTCCTAATTAATTCGGATCTATTTTTCTCTCTTATGACATGGTATCAGAGTCGTCCGCTCGGTGTCATCATTCCCCGGTGACCTAAACGCCGCACGCTCCGCTCGTCCCGCCTTCTAATCCCGCTGTGGATTCCTCTCCCGGTTCCGCCCGTGCCTTTGGTCTCCCTCTTCCGGCGGCGCTTCTTCGTCGGCTTCGCACAGCACACGTCCGTCGGGTCTTCCTAAGACCTCCAGTCTCTCGTTTTCTCTTCTTCTCCTTTCTCTTCGTCTCTCTAGTGTTTGTCGACAATCTTCAGGCCGCTTGTTTTCTCAGCCAATGTATGGAGTGAATTTCTATTCCTCTCCTCTTCTACATTTGTATGTGTTCGGCATAATCAGTCGTTCTTTGCTGCTCTACGTGGAGTGTGTTCTCCATATTTTTATTCTTGAGTCAATGTCTTCTCTCAGTGACTCAACTGCCTCCTGCACGCTGATTTCTCCTCCGCTAAGTTCTCTTCATGGGAGTCATGATCACAATACTTCGCAGATCACTGCTTTCAAGCTGGATGATTCTAATTATCTCTCATGGTATCACACTATCACCCTTGCACTTAAGAGCTGCCACCTTTTTGGTTATGTCACTGGGCAAACTAAGAAAACGGAGATGACTGCCCCAGATTGGCCTCAATAGGATTCAAAAAAATCAGTATTCATGTCTTGGCTCACGAATTCCATGCAGGAGAACATCGCTTGCAACTACTTATTTCTAGATACAATTGTTGATATTTAGCGGAATGCATAGGCTACTTACTCTCAAAAGGGTAATGTTGCCCAGATCTTACAGTTGAGACGAAAGATATCCTTACTCCGTCAGGGTGATTGTCCTCCATCTGTTTATTATTTGAAGTTTACTCAGCTGTATCAGGAAAATGATCACTTTAATTCCCTCACCTTTGTTAGTCTGGTGGATGAGGCTATGGTTCGTGCTAGAGAGGATCACAACCGCATCTCTTCATAGTCTTCATCGGGATTTTGATTATATTAGTGTTCATTTTGGGGCGTTTGTCATTACCATCTCTTCCGAAGGTTTATAACATCGTTCAACGGAAGTTTGATCGTCGCCAGACTCTACTTCCCGATACAGCTCCTAATCATTCTGCCCTTGCTGCTGGTACCCCTTCTTTGTTGGGTACTAGTCCTACCCGTGATTATAAGATAAAGGGTGATGATAAAGACCATCTCCTGTGTGATTATTATGGGAAGACCCGTCATACCAGGGATACCTGCTCCAGACTTCGTGGCTTTCCTCCATCGAGGGGTGATGCTCCTCGTGGTGGACGTTGTTAACCCAAAAATCAGCGATCCTCTCCAAGGTGCCCATTTTTTCTGCTTTTCTCCTACAGGTTCCCACCCGCAAGGAGTAGGCTACCCACGATGATCACCAAGTCTGCGCAAGGCGGACTGTCGGGTCCAAAATCGCCCGAGGTTGGATGCTCCGCCAGCCGCCCGCCAGGGGCGGCCTCCGCTCGCCTCCGCAGGCCGCCCGCAAGGGGGCGGCCTGGCCCTGGCTGGGCGGACTCCACCCGGAGTCCGCCCCAGGCCGCCCGCAAGGGGGCGGCCTGGCCCTGGCTGGGCGGACTCCACCCGGAGTCCGCCCCAGGCCGCCCGCAAGGGGGCGGCCTGGCCCTGGCTGGGCGGACTCCACCCGGAGTCCGCCCCCTGGCCCTGGCTGGGCGGACTCCACCCGGAGTCCGCCCCCTGGCCCTGGCTGGGCGGACTCCACCCGGAGTCCGCCCCAGGCCGCCCGCAAGGGGGCGGCCTGGCCCTGGCTGGGCGGACTCCACCCGGAGTCCGCCCCAGGCCGCCCGCAAGGGGGCGGCCTGGCCCTGGCTGGGCGGACTCCACCCGGAGTCCGCCCCCTGGCCCTGGCTGGGCGGACTCCACCCGGAGTCCGCCCCAGGCCGCCCGCAAGGGGGCGGCCTGGCCCTGGCCGGGCGGACTTTACCCGGAGTCCGCCCCAGGTCGCCCGCAAGGGGGCGGCCTGGCCCTGGCTGGGCGGACTCCACCCGGAGTCCGCCCCAGGTCGCCCGCAAGGGGGCGGCCTGGCCCTGGCTGGGCGGACTCCACCCGGAGTCCGCCCCCTGGCCCTGGCTGGGCGGACTCCACCCGAAGTCCGCCCCAGGCCGCCCGCAAGGGGGCGGCCTGGCCCTGGCTGGGCGGACTCCACCCGGAGTCCGCCCCCTGGCCCTGGCTGGGCGGACTCCACCCGGAGTCCGCCCCCTGGCCCTGGCTGGGCGGACTCCACCCGGAGTCCGCCCCAGGCCGCCCGCAGGGGGGCGGCCTCCGCTCCGGCAAGGGAGGACTCCTCCTGGAGTCCCCCCAATTAGCCCGGAGTTGCCTGCTCCAGATCCGCCTGCTTGCTCCTCAGGTCGCACAGCTTGCCTGCCCCCCCCCCCTTCTAGCAGCTAGCAGGAAGTCTGCCCCAACAGAGAAAGTGTCATTCCGCCGAGGTCGTCGACCTCAGTTTCTCAGTCCGCCGAGGTCGTCGACCTCAGTTTCTCAGTCCGCCGAGGTCGCTGAGGTCGTCAAGGATGACGTCACTGGGCCCCGCTTCAAGAAGATTCTCCCCGGGCCTATAAATACCCCCCAGAACCTCTCATTCAGGGGGAAGGGGAGGAGAACTGCCACCTTGATCAAAGGCTGCGGACTCAGTTTTCTCAGTCCGTCAAGGTTGATCAGGCAAGGTCTGCAGCCTCCAAATTCTCAGTCCGTCAAGGTTGATCAGCAGGCAGCTTCAGCAGCATCTGCAGCTTCAGTTCTCCAAATTCCTGCAGCCTCTTTTACTTAGTTTCTGGCACCACCTTACTCAGCCGCCAGCTTCACCCATTGTACCCTTTAATGCTCTTTATGTAATGGTACAATAGCAAGTTGTAACTCTTATTGAATAAAGGAAAAGCCCGTCGCAAGAGTGGCATTCAAGCCGCGGCGGGCGAAGTCTGCTGTTGCCGCTGCTAGCGGCCACCTCTCTTCTTCTCTCCTCTCTCGGCGTCAACCTGCCAAGCTAACCATTCAAGTAGCTGTCTGCTCGACAGTACCAGATCAAGCTCCCCCTCTGCTCAAGCAAGCTCTTTCTCAGCTCGAGCAAGCCTTCTCCTTTATCCCCGCGACCCTTCTTCCTTCATCCCTAGCTTGTGAGATCGAACACCCGTTAACTGGTTGGAACCGCATTTCGCGCATCAACAGTTAACACGCGACCTTCAGATCTCGATTAGACAGTGAAAGCAGTGGTTACTCATGACAGACCATCAACCAGCCGAGAGTCTTTCTCCAAGTCCCAGTGATGATTCTCTTTGGGAGGTCTTAGAGCAATCTCGCAGAGAAACTGCCCAACAGTTTCAAGCCATCAACCGAACTCTAGCAGCTCTCACGCAGCAATTGGCAGCTCAATCTTCAGCAGCGCCAATCCCTCCAATCAATCCAGCACCAGCATCAGAGACTCCTCAAGTTTACCCACCGGCTTATCCGCCGGTCTATCCTCCTCTTTATACTCTAACTTTTCCGCAAGGACCTGCAGCTCCTTTGCGATCTCAAGATGATGAGTTTGCAGCTCGTCAAAACTTCTTCCGGGAAGCTGCCCGGGGAAGTCCAGCCAGATTTTTGAACTTTCAGGGAAGTCACCCCTCCTCTTCGACTCCTGCCTTTGCTCCTCCCGCAGCAACCTTTTACTCCTATCCTCCTGCTCCTTTTGCAACTACTGCTCATGCTCCTTACTTTCCTTATGCAGTAGAGCCAGAAGAGCCATCGCCGTTTACAGAGAGCGTTCGATATGAACCAACTCCAGTCAACTTTCGAGAGCCACGGTTGTCCATTTACACCGGGGAGACTGATCCTGTCAAGCATCTTCAAGCTTTTGAATCAGCCGTTGCTCTCAAGACCCTCTCCGATGCTACCAAGAGCAAGCTCCTCGTAACGACCTTTGATGGTCAAGTAAGAGAATGGTTCTATGGACTGCGACCTCAGTCAATCTCTTCCTTTACGGATTTGCGAAGGGAGTTCCTGCTCAGGTTTTCTACCTCTTCAAAGAGGAAGGGAGGCCCGGAAGCCCTCTTTGAGATCAGGCAGCGAGATAATGAGACTTGGTCTCATTTTGTGGATCGTTTTCAGAAAGAAATCCTAGACATTGAGATCGTTGATCAAGAAATGTATCGAGTAGCTCTTATTCACGGCCTGCGTGAAGGTCCGCTAAAGTTTGAAGCTAACGTCCGAGCGCCAAGAACTTATCAAGAGTTGATTGGTTTAGCCAACTCATATATCCGCGGTGAAAAGAGCAACCCCAGCTTCGTCTCCAGGCTTGTATCGGAGAAAAACTCTTCTTCTTACAGGCAGCCTCCGAGGTCCCCTCGGAAAGACTTTCCATCTCTCTCTAGGAAAGCAAGAAGATTTCCGCATCGTCAACCCCCCTTCCAAGGCCATGATCGTGCCCAAGAACGACTGCTACCATTGTCAGCATCATCTCCGCTAGCAGCGTCGATTCATCAGCAAGATGATGGCTCGCCTAACTCTGAACTAGATGAGTTCATGCAGGAAGTTTGCCAAATCATGAAGGATAGGGCATATTCCAAAAAGCCCTACCAACCGGCGAATCAGAGATCAAGAAATTCAGACCCTTTCTGTGAATTCCACAAAGAGAAAGGTCATTTAACTGAAAATTGCAAGGCCCTTCGGCGATTAGTTGAAAGATTACTTATCGAGGGCAAGATCGATGACCTGGTCAAGAGAATTGATTCTGCAAAACCTTCCACCTCCAAGGGCAAGGAGGTGGCTGAGGGGCAGCAGGAGTGTATAGAGATACATGATGAGGGCCGGCTGGGGCTCGTTGATATTCCAGGTGAGTGCATCGATGTCGTTGACGAAGGTCCCCTTGGAAGGCTGTTTTGAAGTAAAGAGGACACGGTTCTTGTGTCATCAGCTATGACCAATCGCAGTTCCTCAAAGCCCCTCACGATCGTGACTGGTTGCCTTTACTTTACTCTTCAAACATTCTATTTTTCAGCACTTCTAAGCGTTTCATTTTTTCATTCAATAAAGCTTACGTCAGAGATCTCATACTGACACAGTTCCCTTTTTGTGATGCTTCTTCTCCATACTTTTCTCTTTGCCAAAGAGATCACTAAAACCAGCGAGATATCGCCAAGTCTTGCTTAGTGCCCCCTCGAGATTGTCCTCTGGCGTAAAACCACAGTGACCGCATATGATGAGGAGTTTTCTCATATGTGTGTAGTGGGGGCCGTTCAACTCTCGTGCGGAGGATGACGGGGCTTCGGATCCCGGCCGATGTCTAGAGCAGTGTGAGTGCCTAGGGGAGGCCTCCTGTGATAGTTCTATCGTGCTCCGTTAGGGATACGTTACAGTTACGATGATCTTTGCATGACAAGCAATGGCAATCAAGTGTAGCCTTGTCTCCTCGATCATCTCACAACTGTGACGGCCGAACACTCTATGGTACTCTCAATCCGTGCCTCCGCGGGACTCACAACTCCGCTGATCAATCCGCAGACAAGCAATAGGCCACTTGGCGTAACTAGTCTAATTGATCAGCGATGCTTGTAACCCGAGGCAAGAGAGCAGTGCATCTGTCGATCCTTCTTAGGATTATTTCTTGTTTATTTGTGCCCTTCTAAAGGATGCGCGGCCAGCCCGCTTTGGTTAAGACTACACCCAGGATGACTTTGGCAAGTGATGCATAATGCCCACGGGGAACACCTGTGGCAGCATTCAACCTTTTAGTTCATCCTCGGGGTGTAGCCTCTCTTCTCTCCTTGTTTTACCTTCTTGCAGGTTAGCAGGTTGAATACAACCTATTCTGAAGATCTGCAATATTTCTCTTGGTTTATGATCATCCTATATACACTACCTGCATAAGCTCTTATCAGATGATGATCAACAAGTTCTCCTATCAAATGTTAATCATACATCATTTAAGGCATATGGAACTTCCTGATTGACAAGCCGTGCCATCGTGAATCAAATTTCGGATTTTCTTATCTTGCGGATCTGAGTTTTTATGTTGACAGTATACCTTGATCACGCGAGACAATCATCATCGCAATTTAATCATTATTTAATTGATAGCAGAGTATGTCAGGTACTTGCACCTTACTCTCCTGTCATATCTGCCTGCTTACTCTCCTTTTGCAGAGACTAGCAGATAATAGCAAGATCCTCTCAGGTACTTGCAGTCTATTTTCCTTTCTCTATCTGCTCGCTCACCTAACTTTTGCAGAAGCTAGCAGATAGTAGCAAGTTCCTCTCAGGTACTTGCAGCTTATTTTCTTTTTCTATCTGCTCACTCACCCTACTTTGGCAGAGATCAGCAGATACCAGCAAGCCCCTTTCAGGTACTTGTAAGATTACTATCCAACTATATTTTCTCTCATCTGTACTTTGGCAGAGTTCAATGGAAGACGGTTATCCTCTTCCTCATTCACAAAAGCAGCTCAGGTACACGCAAGATGTACCTCCCTTTTGCCTGCATTAACTTTTTCTTCACAGGTAAATGATAGACACTGACATATTTTTCCAGAGGAGAGACATCAGGTTTTATCTCTCCTACTCTCAAATTTTTTCTCTCTCCTGATTTCTGCGGAGTGGATCACGATTTTCGTGGGTCTCCTACTTTTTCGAAGTTCCCTGCGGAACTTGAAAAAGTGCGGGGATTATGTTAACCCAAAAATCAGCGATCCTCTCCAAGGTGCCCATTTTTTCTGCTTTTCTCCTACAGGTTCCCACCCGCAAGGAGTAGGCTACCCACGATGATCACCAAGTCTGCGCAAGGCGGACTGTCGGGTCCAAAATCGCCCGAGGTTGGATGCTCCGCCAGCCGCCCGCCAGGGGCGGCCTCCGCTCGCCTCCGCAGGCCGCCCGCAAGGGGGCGGCCTGGCCCTGGCTGGGCGGACTCCACCCGGAGTCCGCCCCAGGCCGCCCGCAAGGGGGCGGCCTGGCCCTGGCTGGGCGGACTCCACCCGGAGTCCGCCCCAGGCCGCCCGCAAGGGGGCGGCCTGGCCCTGGCTGGGCGGACTCCACCCGGAGTCCGCCCCCTGGCCCTGGCTGGGCGGACTCCACCCGGAGTCCGCCCCCTGGCCCTGGCTGGGCGGACTCCACCCGGAGTCCGCCCCCTGGCCCTGGCTGGGCGGACTCCACCCGGAGTCCGCCCCAGGCCGCCCGCAAGGGGGCGGCCTGGCCCTGGCTGGGCGGACTCCACCCGGAGTCCGCCCCAGGCCGCCCGCAAGGGGGCGGCCTGGCCCTGGCTGGGCGGACTCCACCCGGAGTCCGCCCCCTGGCCCTGGCTGGGCGGACTCCACCCGGAGTCCGCCCCAGGCCGCCCGCAAGGGGGCGGCCTGGCCCTGGCCGGGCGGACTCCACCCGGAGTCCGCCCCAGGTCGCCCGCAAGGGGGCGGCCTGGCCCTGGCTGGGCGGACTCCACCCGGAGTCCGCCCCAGGTCGCCCGCAAGGGGGCGGCCTGGCCCTGGCTGGGCGGACTCCACCCGGAGTCCGCCCCCTGGCCCTGGCTGGGCGGACTCCACCCGGAGTCCGCCCCAGGCCGCCCGCAAGGGGGCGGCCTGGCCCTGGCTGGGCGGACTCCACCCGGAGTCCGCCCCCTGGCCCTGGCTGGGCGGACTCCACCCGGAGTCTGCCCCAGGCCGCCCGCAGGGGGGCGGCCTCCGCTCCGGCAAGGGAGGACTCCTCCTGGAGTCCCCCCAATTAGCCCGGAGTTGCCTGCTCCAGATCCGCCTGCTTGCTCCTCAGGTCGCACAGCTTGCCTGCCCCCCCCCTTCTAGCAGCCAGCAGGAAGTCTGCCCCAGCAGAGAAAGTGTCATTCCGCCGAGGTCGTCGACCTCAGTTTCTCAGTCCGCCGAGGTCGTCGACCTCAGTTTCTCAGTCCGCCGAGGTCGCCGAGGTCGTCAAGGATGACGTCACTGGGCCCCGCTTCAAGAAGATTCTCCCCGGGCCTATAAATACCCCCCAGAACCTCTCATTCAGGGGGAAGGGGAGGAGAACTGCCACCTTGATCAAAGGCTGCGGACTCAGTTTTCTCAGTCCGTCAAGGTTGATCAGGCAAGGTCTGCAGCCTCCAAATTCTCAGTCCGTCAAGGTTGATCAGCAGGCAGCTTCAGCAGCATCTGCAGCTTCAGTTCTCCAAATTCCTGCAGCCTCTTTTACTTAGTTTCTGGCACCACCTTACTCAGCCGCCAGCTTCACCCATTGTACCCTTTAATGCTCTTTATGTAATGGTACAATAGCAAGTTGTAACTCTTATTGAATAAAGGAAAAGCCCGTCGCAAGAGTGGCATTCAAGCCGCGGCGGGCGAAGTCTGCTGTTGCCGCTGCTAGCGGCCACCTCTCTTCTTCTCTCCTCTCTCGGCGTCAACCTGCCAAGCTAACCATTCAAGTAGTTGTCTGCTCGACAGTACCAGATCAAGCTCCCCCTCTGCTCAAGCAAGCTCTTTCTCAGCTCGAGCAAGCCTTCTCCTTTATCCCCGCGACCCTTCTTCCTTCATCCCTAGCTTGTGAGATCGAACACCCGTTAACTGGTTGGAACCGCATTTCGCGCATCAACAGACGTGGTTTCGGGTGCTTTTCTGGTCGACATATTACTCCTCGCTCTGCCCATCTCACTGATGTTGCTACAGATGTTTCTCTTGTTCTCTCTGGTGTTGATCCTTCTGTCCACCCTGGAGTTTTTTCGGTTGATGAAATTCTTGCACTTCGTCGCATGATGCAAGGGATTTCCACGGAGTCTGGTGTATCAAATAATACCTTTAGAAGATTGTTACAATATTTGTATCAAATAATACATTCAGTCCAAATTTATGTTGATGACATAATATTTGGATCTACTGATGACAACATTTTGCAAGAGATTTGCCAACCTCATACATGGGGAGTTTGAAATGAGCAAAATATGGGAGAGCTAAATTACTTTTCAGGTCTCCAAGTGAAACAGCCTGATAAGAGAATTTTCATCTCTCAGACCAAGTACACTAGAGAACTAGTTAGGATATTTGGGATGGAATCAGCTTCCAACATGAAAACTCCAATGGGATCAAATATATAACTGGACAAGGATGAGAAAGGGAAAGCTTTTGATGAATCCATGTACAGGTGTATCAGTGGATCCCTATTATATTTGACTGCAAGTAGACCTGATATCATGTATACAACATGTGTTTATGCTAGGTACCAGGCATGTCCTAAGAAATCTCACTACTCAGCTGCAAAGAAGATTTTGAGATACCTTAAGTGCGGGCAACATCTTGGTTTGTGGTACCCTAGGAACAATAACCGAACTAATTGGGTATTCAGATGCAGACTTTGCAGGTTGCAAAGAAGACAGAAAGAGCACTGGTGGAATTTGTCAATTCCTAGGAAGGAGATTGATATCCTGTAGCAGCAAGAAGGAGACTAGTGTGGCTATATCCACAGCTGAGTCAGAGCACATCTCAGCAGGAAGGTTATATGCACAACTTTTGTGAATTCAGCATCACTTTTTGTGAAGATCACTTTAATCCTAAGAATTGTAAGGGCATGTATAACTTTTCCTCGTAGGGATTCTGGGTAGAAGTAAGAAGGGGAGCCTTGTTAATCAGAGAAGAATACTACGTGGTTTCAGAGTGACCAAGAAGTGTCACGTCGCCGTGTTGTTTTTACGAAGTCCAAAACGCCGAGGTAAAAAAATCTAATTCCTCTTGGCTAGACAAATCACATAATATAGATGCATTGCATAGGCCGCGCAAGAATACATTTGAATAAACTTAAATTGCATGTTAATAGTGAAATAAAGATTAAAGAATAAGAGAATGAACGTGAAATCGAATCACAAGTAGTATATTATTTCAAGTTGAAAGTCAATTAAATTAATATGATTTGACACACAGATCTGCGTGTGATAAATTACATCTTAACGCAAGCACAAAAATGATTAAAGATGTTGAATGGAATTAGACTACAACAACACTCAAGTCTTTATCCCACTATAGTGGGGTCGACTATATGGATCCTTTGTCGCCATTGTGCCCTATCTTTTGTCATAATCTCACTAATGCCTAAGTACATCATGTCTTTCTTTATTAATTCATTCCAAGTCTTTATTGGTCTACCCCTCCCTCGTCTAACATGTCTAGTGACTAGACTCTCACAACGCCTAACAGGTGCCTCTAATGGTCTCCTTTATACTTGTCAAAACAATCTTAGACAAGCTTCTTGCATCTTCTCTAAAATTGGTGTTACTCATATCTTATCTCTGATACTTTAATTCCTAATTTTATCCAATCTCGTGTGTCCACACATCCATCTAAGCATTATCATCTTCGCAGCTCCCATTTTTTGCTTATGTACACAATTCACTACCCAACACTCAGAACCATAGAGCATCGCGGGTCTAATTGCAGTAGAGTAAAACTTGTTAAATATCTTGATCAGTTCAAGAAATTTAAAACACTCACTACGGGAAATATCTTGATCACCCAACTTAATAACGAAGTCATCTATCCTTCGTGTATTGTTAAATTTAAGCTCCATATATTTTGTCTTTACCCTGCTCAACCTAAAACCCTTCTTTTCTAAAAAATCTCGTCAAGATTCAAGTTTTGCGTTTACACCCTCGTGCGTCTCATCAACCAAAACGATATCATCCGCAAACAATGAACACCAAGGTATTGCTTGTTGAATTTGTCTGGTGAGCTCGTCTAAGATAAGGGTAAAGAGATAAGGGCTTAAAGTTGAACCTTGATGTAATCCAACAATATTAGGGGATTTCTATGTTAATCCTTCAGATGTCGTCACCCCTGTCACTGAATTTGTATACATATATTTGATTATGTCAATATATGATACATTTACACCTTTCTTTTCTAAGACTCTCCATAAGACCTCTCTTGGAACTCTATCATAAGCCTTCTCAAGATCAATAAACAGCATATGCAAATCTTTTTTTTTTCTCGATAGTTGTCAATGAGTCTCCTCAAGAGATGTATAGCTTCCATGGTCGACCTCCCTGGCATGAATCCAAATTGATTCTCTGAGATGTCAGTCTCTCGTCTTAATCTTCTTTCTATTACTTGTTCCCATAGTTTCATGGCATGACTCATCAATTTAATTCCTCTGTAATTAACACAATTTTGTATATCTCATTTATTTTTATACAAAGGTACAAACTTTCTCTCCATTGATCTGACATCCTCTTTGACTTCAGTATTTTATTGAAAAAATATGTAAGCCACAAAATTCTTTCATTTCTTACATATTTTCATACTTTGATGGGTATATCGTCTGGCCCAACCGTTTTTCATTTTTAATCTTATCTAGAACATCTTTTACCTCTGATACTTGAATTTTACAATAAAACGTTATGTTCTTATACTTCTCTGATTTACTTAACTCTTCTAAGTTCAATTCATTTTCCTTTGTTTCATTATAGAGTTGATTAAAGTATCTTTTACATTACATAACATCCGTGCACAAAATACCCCCTTGGAAATGTACTCCGAGTGGGGTACTTTTGTGCATGGATGTTATGAAATGTGTATTTCAGGGGAGGTAAATGTTATGTTTTGTAACATTGAGGGGAGGTTTTTGTAATTTCCATAATAAGAGGGGTGCAGTCTGTAATTTTTCAAAGTTAGAGGGGCGGTCTCGGTAAATTCCCCTTTATTATATTTAATTGCTGGACAATCACATATGCATTGTATCATACTAGGCCCCCATGACACTTTAGTAGTCACTCACTAGAGTTCCATTAGGGCACATCTTCTCTCACTACAACCGTCTTGCATCACCCCTTCTCATGCCTAATTATTTTGTATTAACCTAATATACTGATGCATTTTCTAAAAAATTTGTACTAGGCCAAGCCCAAGATCCTTATTAAAATTTTCAAATAACTTCTATCCATGTATTTCTTTCAAGTTTTATTACGCATCCTGTATAAAATCCTAAATTATATCAAACGCAACTTAAAAATCAACGGCGTTTTCACTACTCAATGCTCAAATTCATACAACACCATCAGCCTAGTTGTGGTTTTATAAATTATACATTTAAATCATCATGATATCATTTTATCACATAGTATTCCTGAACCATTTCTCTATTTTAAACATTCAACCTTAACTCTAGAGGTCATATCCTTGTATATATCTAATTATTTTAAAACTTTATCCAAAGAACGTAAATCTATCATATTTATGTATCCTTCTATTGTATAGTAAAATATAGATCGATTACTGCTAGTATCACTGCCACAAAAACTGCATAACATACAGTTTATTTATCTACTAATTTGAAGCTCACTCTCTTCTAAATAATATCGCAATTTTTTTTTTATTTTTCACTTAATTCCGTAGATATGCCATCGGTAAAAACAACATACGAGCCACCACACTTTTGATCTCTCTTGTAGGTATCTTCATAGCTATTACAAAAAGATGAACACTCAATTTTAATCCTTAATGTAAGCGTAATTTGATAAAAAAAATCTTTAGCGATGCAACAACCACAACTTACAATACATAAATTTTAGAGAAATGACATAAGCATCGTTCACCTTCAGTTTTCTGCAGCTTGTTGTTATAATACCTATAGTTGAAGAGGACATTGCCAGATCTCAATCTACAAAATTTGCATATGAAACTTATCAAATGAAAGAGCATGGTCTAGGGAAAAAAGCAGCATGAAGTAACTTCCATGACCCATTTTAGTTACAAATGGCCAAGCACAGTATAATTGAGATAAAAGAAAAAACCAGAACATGGAAAAAATTTTGAATGTTGTAGCTCTCTTGGCATCTACATAATGAAATGAACTGGCACTAAAATAGAAAAAAAAAAGACAACAAATATAACAATATTTAATTATGAGTGTTTTACAATCATCATAAGCAATAATACTAGGCAAATGTCTACTAGATATAGACACACATGGTCAATACTCAAACGTTACATATGTCACTCCATAATTAGATATAGAACTACACGTGATCATTAGCTGTGCATATTATGCATGAGGTGACCTAAAGTGATGACCCAATAAAATTACTGTTGACCGAGAAAAAATGATGTCTCTTTCATAAAGAGGGGTTCCCCTCCCATATATGTTGGGAATACAATAAAGGAAAAAAACCTAAAATAAAAGGTAATTCTAACACTCCCCCTCAAGTTGGGCATGTGATATTTTGCATGCCCAACTTGCACATAATCTTTTTGAACGCAGTCTGACTAAAACCCTTGTGAGAACATCCGCAAGTTGTTGATCCGAAGGAACGAATGGTGTACTCACAACTCTTTCTATTTTTTTTTTGATGAAGTGGCGATCAACCTCAACATACTTTGTGCGGTCATGTTGGACTGGATTGTGAGTTATGTTAATGGCAACTTTGCTATCGCAGTAGAGTCTCATGGGGTCTTTATTCTCCATGTCAAGATCAATCAACAAGGATTTAATCCACAGTCCTTCGCATATCCCATAAGTCATAGCTCTAAATTCTGCCTCTGCACTTGACCTGGCAACTACATGTTTTTACTCCTCCACATTACCAAGTTACCACAAAAAAGAGCAATAACCAGAAGTGGACCTCCTGTCATCAACAGAACCGTCCCATTCAGCATCTGTATAAACTTCAACTGTCAATTCTTTGTCATGAGAGAACATGATACCCCTTCCAGGAGAGAAATTGAGAAACCGGAGGATACGGTAGGCTGCTTCTAAATGACATGCTCTGGGTGAATGCATGAACTGAATAATCACACCAACAGCATATGAAATATTCGAACGAGTATGTGATAAATAAATAAGGTGGCCGACCAGTCTTTGAAATCCAGCAACATTAGTAGCCGCTTCTCCATTATCTCTACCCAATTTGTCAGAAGATTTGCACCCACTCAACCCACATCACTGGAGCAAATCAAGAATATACTTTCTCTGGGGTATGAATATACCATGCTTTGATCGAGCAACCTTAATTCCAAGTAAGTACCTGAGATTTCCTAGATCTTTTACTTCAAACTCCTTTGTCAATCTCTGTTTCAGAGACTGGATTTCTTCAGTATCATCACCCGTGATAATAATATCATCCATATAAACAATAAGGGCAGTGAGCCTCTCATGCTTGCGCCTTACAAATAAGGTGTGATCAACATTGCTTTGGGAGTATCCAAATACGACCATAACTCTATGAAATCTCCCAAACCAGGCCTGAGGAGATTGTTTTAGGCCATATAAGCCTTTCTTCAGCCTGCATACCTTTCCTCCAGATCCTGCCAGGGTAAGACCAGACAGTAACGACACATAGACTTCTTCTTTCAGGTCCCCGTGAAGAAACACATTTTTCACATCTAATTGAGTTAGAGGTCATCCTTTGCAGGCAGCACACGAGAGAAAAACTATAATAGAATTCATCTTCGCCACAGAAGCAAAGGTTTCTTGGTAGTTAATTCTCATGGTCTGGGTATAGCCCCTAGCCACCAACTGATCTTTGTACCACTCAACAACACCTTCAGAGTTTTACAAGACGGAGAACACCCATTTACATCTAACCACAATCTTGTCAAGGCCAATATCTCCTCACACATAGCATCCTGCCACTTTGGGTGAGCAATAACATCATGTCAAGTTGAGGGGATAAAAATAGATGAGAGATGTAACACCCATATCCGTCACATAGCATATAGTAGTAGGTCCGGTCGGGGCCCGACGACATATACCACGGACAGACCGGTGGGTTACTCATTGAAACCAATCACAACGTCCTACGCAGAGCATCTAGCGCAAGCAGTTTATTAAGTTGCCAAGAATAAAGAACCCAGCAAAGCATGAATGTCCACTACTCAAAACAATAGGAACGTACAATACACGAGTACTGGCCTTATGGCCTTACAATAGTTTGCTCAAATATAAGTGTCTTCCAAACCTCGGCACGCAGGCCGGTCATACATGAGAATATAAGAAAAACACTCAAAAAAAGGCCTTCGAGGGCCGGCTCAGCAACTTGGGCTTTAGCCCGCTATTTACCGCTCGGCTCCGCAGCACCTGCAATCATCAATCCACCGCACGGTGGCAAACAAAAGCAACGGTCAGCTATGCTGACCAAATTATAACGACCCCGCCCCCAACTCGGGGCGGCGATGTTCTTTTCCCTGCATTTTGTTAGCATAAACAAGTAGTATAGTGTAAACACACTTCATCACAGGTGCAGGCACGCACGGCCACACACCCCGTGCACTCAGAACACATTCACGGCAAACCGGCCAACGTCACGCCATTTTAAGCCATATACGTTTTCGTCTCACCACTGTCCCTTGGACGGCCAACCTTATGAGCATTTTGTCTTCCTGGCTCGGGTCACGTCAATTTAAGCCATAGACCGTCGGAGACACTCATCAATGCCAACGGTCCACCGAACGACATAGAACAGGTACGGTTGCGCCTGACCCGTTGCTCACACCGCAACGTCAATTTAAGCCATATGCGCGGGTCAAGACTCCCCGAGTCCCGTTTCTATCACACAGTTCACATAACCCGGTTATGTTCAAGTTGGCTCCCTGGCCACCATGTTGGCAGAATCACGCATCTGCCCAGTTTTCCGGGTGCACCTTGGAGTTAGTCCCCAAGGCTCCCTGCTGCAATCTACCCCGTAGAAAACCAAAAAAACAAACATTCGCACTGAGTCTTATCCGGTCATATATGCAATGCAACATCACCGATCCAGACAGACTTGTCCGGGTAGGCTTCAGACATCATGCCTATGTCCGTTCTCGAATACGGACTCTACACAAGGGGGACTTCACATATCTACCCCAAGGAACGCCACAAACTCACCGCACACTCGCGAGAGAGGGCTTCCTATGCAAAGGAAAAGGGAACTTCACATGTCCTAGGATGAGAATCGTTACCCTTGCGTTCTTCCTTGGCGCCATGGAAATCTATGTGGATGAAAAGCACCGCAATCTCCTTGCCTCCGCAGATCCGAAGTCGGCTCGCGATTTGGAGCTCCGAAACACCGTCGGTGACCGGATCTAGCCTTCCTTCTTCCTCCTTGTTCTCTCCTCTCTCTAGATCTTAGAAAGAGATTGAATCCAAGCATATGAGAAATTTACACCCCTGAACCGGCCTTAACCCTAAGGGGGAAGAGCCTGAACCATCAGATCCAAAAACAAGGAAACGAAAGGCTGTGATTCAGCCCGAATTTCCAAAACCTGGGCCGACCACGGGTTCCGACACGCCCGTGTTCAGGGCCGTGTCACCCATTCGCCGTCGAAACCGTCGCGCTCCGAAAAGAACACGGGCACCCGACACGCCCGTGTCAGGCCTGACACGCCCGTGTCAGCCAGTACACGCCTGTGTAGCTGGGCATGTTCCCTCAACAACACAGGTCCAAAACAACCCGAGCACAACACGGCCATGTGACACGTCCGTGTCACATGCCGTGTGCTAGACACGCCCTGGGACACGCACGTGTCCCAGGTCGTGTAACTACCTTAGCACAAACCGCCACACAACCCGAGGAGGACACGGGTATTCGACACGCCCGTGTCGAATTTCACACGCCCGTGTCGGACCCGAACACGCCTGGGCTCAGGTCGTGCGTCCCTCACTCAACGATCGTTGAGTGCAAGGCTCTGAGTGACTGACACGCCCTGGGACACGCCCGTGTCCCAAACCGTGTTCACCCCCCCGACGATCGTTGACTCCAAAATCGTCGAACACGCAACCAACGCCGAACCCGAGCACGACACGCCCTGGGACACGCCCGTGTCCCAGGCCGTGTCACCTCTACCAAAACCCGGATTTGGCTCAAAACGCCACCCGTCCCCCTTTTGAGTTTCGGGGCGTTACAAGAGAGAGGTAACAAAGAGCTTATATGAAGGAGATAATGAGTTGTAGGACACAAAGTGGGACATTGGATGTTGGGTAGAGATGCATTGAGAACCCAAAAAAGGATCTGATGTTGGCACGGGTAGCCTGAGAAATGTCGAGTATACACCTGTAAAAGAGGGGCTGTCATGAGAGAAGTAGGCACGAGAGTGGTCACCAGAGGAGAGGTAGAAGTGGGAATAGTCACGGTAGGAGGAAGAGGAAGAGAACTCACTTCCATAGAGTAAAACTCCCCCTAAAGTGAGGACTCCCCCTGTAGAGAGGACTCGTAGTAGGACTCAGACTCCTGAAAGATGACGTCCATAGTAACAAAGATCTTTTTGGAAGCTGGATGGAAGCATTTGTATCCTTTTTGGGTTGGAAAATACCAAATAAAGATACATTTTAGGGCACGAGGATCAATTTTGGATGTGGGATAAACATAGACAAAACCCACATCCAAAAATCTGAGGTAGAAGAGTAGAGGGAGAGACAAAGGGTTTGGAGAGATGATTTGTGGCCAAGGACATGAGTCAGACACCGATTAATGAGGTACGTCGCAGTGAGAACCGCATCCCCCAAAAATACTTAGGGACGTGCATCTTCAGGAGGATACTGTGAGCGACCTCCAAGAGATGACGATTCTTACGCTCGACAACTCCATTTTGATTCGGAGTAGAGACACAAGATGTTTGATGGATAATGTCCTGATCACTAAGATAACGGTCAAAAGAAGAGTCGGCATACTCCCGACCATTATAACTCCGCAAAACTTTGATAGTGCCATTAAACCGAGTAGCCACCATTTTATGAAACCGTTGAAATATTTGAAAAAACCTCATTTTTTATGTTTCATCAAGTAGACCCACGTACAACGAGAGAAACAATCGATAAAGGTAACAAACCAGTGAAAGCCAGAAATATAGGCAACAGGACAGGGGCCCCAAACATCAGCATGAACTATGACAAAAGAAGTAGCACTAGAAGTAGATACATGAGTAAAAGAAGCACGATGGTGTTTAGCAAAGAGCACACACATCAAATTTAAAATCTTTCAAAGATATATTTGATAAATGCGAAAATAAAAAATGCATGATAAAAGGAGATGGATGGTCAAGGCAACAGTACCAGTAGTCCAGAGAGAGCGGGGCAGAAGAAAGAGCCTGTGGAACATCGATGGAGCTGGAGGGGTCAAACAGGTAGAGGTCATCCCGCATTATACTAGAGTCAATCATCTTCCCTGTCTTCAGATCCTGAAAAACACACTAGGTAGGAAAAAACGTTACAGAGCAATTCATAGAATTAGTGAGGTGACTAATGGAAAACAGGTTACGGGTAAACTTAGGCACATGGAGCACCGAAGTGAGAGTAAGAGGGGAGCAAAGAATGGACCATTTCCCAACAATGGGAGACAGGGATCCATCAGCAATGCTCACTTTGTCCCGACCAGACAAAGGAAAATAAGAAACAAAACCTGTAGCAGAACCTGTCATGTGGTCGGTGGCACTTGAATCAATGATCCATTGGGAAGAAGAGCAAGCGGTGGCAGAGTGAGCACCGGGAACTCCCTGATGGTCATAGGAGGAGCTAGCATACTCGGAGGAGTGGCCAAGCATGAAGCGGCAGAAGGCGATAATCTCCTCACCATAAAGGGCAGAAGGAACCTCAGGGGTAGCAAGTATATAATAAGAAGCAGAATCATCACTGGCATCGGAGAGATGAGCCGAGCGAGAGGGAGAAGGTCGACTCAAACTGTGACAAGAGCCACATCCGCCACGAGGAGCAGGACCACCGCGAGAAGTTGGAAAGCCATGAAGCAAGTGTCCCGAGTATGTCAGGCTTTCCCACAATAATCACATGTCATTGGGTCCTTGTCCACAGGCTTCCCCCTAGTATCACGGAAAGAGCGACCCCCGGGACTAAACCGAGCGGCAAGAGCAGAGACCTCAGTAACAGTGTCAGGTAGGTGAATCTGTTTGCGATCATATTCTTGTTGAACAAAACTATACACTTCAGGTAAGGAAGGTAGAGGACAGCGGCCAAGAATCTGAACACTGATGGTGTCAAGGTCACGATGGAGACCATGAAGAAACTCGATGATCCGGTTGTGTTCCTCCCGGGCATGAACCAGCACCTCATCCTCAGGAGATATAAGAGTAAGGGAGTCGAAATGAGCATACTCATAATAAAGCTGGGTAAACCCCAAGTAGTAGGCAGTGGGAGGACGATCCCCTTGGCGTAAAAGAAAAATCTGTCGCCGCAACTGAAAGATCTGAGCCGCATTACCCCAACATGAATAAGTAATCCCGACACGCTTCCAAATATCGGTTGCAGCGTTCAGGCATAGATAATTGCGGGCAATAGACTCCTGCATAGAGTTGGTGAGCCAAGATATAACAAAAGAGTTCTTGAAATCTCATTGTGGCCAATCAGAGAAGGTATGCGAAGGCGCCCTGGTAGTACCACAAAGGCAGCCAAACACATGGCGGTTCTTGAGGGCCAAAGAGACAGACTGAGCCCATAGAAGATAATTTGTTTCATCCAACCGAATAGTAGTAATTTGAGGAGTCCCGTAATCATGAGAGACACGAAGAGATCCAATAGGAGACAGAGAATCCGAAGAAACACTCCCATCGGAGGAGATATCCTGAGTATCACCACTACTCAACAGCATAGGCGAGGTAACTGAACAACACCAGGATGCTGACGGAGAGAGATCTCACTCATAGAAAGAGGAGAAGCCAGGAGGAGAGCAATCACGTCAAGAGAAGAAGAGACATCCCTACAAGAAAGGGAAATAGACGTCGGAGAAGCGAACCCTGCATCAAACCGACGTCGAGGAACTCAAACAGCCATGTGAGGGCTGAGGGCGCTGGCCAGCGCTGACCGCCACTAGCGGGAAGAAGAAGAACTGGCGGGCGAAGCGGCGGGAAGAAGAAACGGAGCGGGAAGAAACAGACAAAGCGCGTGGGTTGGAGATGAAGCGGCGAACCCTGGGTGCGGGAGACGGAGCGGGATCGGGCGACGCGGGATCGGCAGGAGACGGAGCAGAGCAATGCGGATCGGCATCGGAACTAGGGTTCGGGCTCTGATACCATGTTGACCGAGAAAAATTGATGTCTCTTTCATAAAGAGGGGTTCCCCTCCTATATATGAGAGGAATACAATAAAGGAAAAAACCTAAAATAAAAGGTAATTCTAATAATTACCAGTAATTTATGCACAAAGTACATATTATATGGATACATTCTTTGCACACTCACTCTTTAAAAATTAAGATAGAACAGCTAACATTTTTCAGTGGCCTCAGTAAAATAAAAGAACAACCAACAACAAAATAAAAAACCCTTTCAAGAGTAACCCTTGCTGCTGTTTCAAGAATCATGTAGGTAGGCAATATTACTAGAAATATGATAAGTTATTACAGAAATATACAGTATTACCATAAATATGGTATAAATCATAATTTTTGTACAAAGAAGAATTTAGAATTTTACAAGATGTGCAAATAATTATGTACCATAATAGTTCTGTTAAAAACTAGCAAATTAAGGCAACGAGCTCAGTTACAAAATACTACAATAAAATAAGGAATAGCATCCACTAGTAGGCTAGTAGCAATGATCTCCAATCTTTCTCTTCTTCCATTATTTTTTGAATCAAAATATGCATCCAAAGATTCACGTATCATTGTCTCTAAATGAGCATGCAATTTATAATGTTCGACCATTTAGCAAGATTTATGGAGCTTTATAGCCATAACTTATTTTCCTCATGATTAAAGGTTACATTTGGCTGTAAAATTATAACTTGATATGCACTTGAAAATACAGAATTAGACTTCAGTGTGTTTGATAGTAAATTATCTTGTAATTCTACGTAGTCATATTCAATTAACTTTTATAAAAACAATCACATGTGATGACATTCATTTTGTTTATCCTGTTACATGGTGCCAGCCTATTCTTCCGCAGACGCAAAAACAGTATTCCACAAACCGCGATGAATTTTCCAACTTTCTCTTCCATAATAGTACATTGAGGTCGCTAACAGAGAAAACAACAACACTCAAGCCTTTATCCCAATACAGTGGGGTCGGCTATATGGATCCTTTGTCGCCATTGTGCCCTATCTTTTTTTATAATCTCACTAATGCATAAGTACAACATGTCTTTCCTTATAGTTTCATTCCAAGTCTTTATTGGTCTACCCCTCCCTCGTTTAACATGCCTACCCTAAACCCTAAAGAGGACACTAACAGAGAATATAAAAATAAAAAAATCTCGTTGGCTCCTCTTCCCCTTTTGAGTTGAGGATGAAGCCTTTACTGCCCTCTACTTATGGGGAAATTATTCAGTCCGGACTCCGGACTCCGGGTTCCGGGTGATCTCCTAGGAGATCAAATTTGATCTCCTAGGAGATCAAACATACCTATTTTTCTTATCTCCTAGGATATCAAATATGAGAGATCAAATTTGATCTCCTAGGAGATCAAATATGATCTCTCCTAGGAGATCAAAATATACCTTTAATCCCCACCTTTCATTCTTCCACGCGGCAAAGTAATATGCAACCCGGACAGAGATTTGGAAACGGGCTCCGGTTCCAAAAATTTCCCCTACTTATGAGATGCACAAACTGTTACACTCAACTCGAAAATCAATTGTCGTCATTTGCTTAATATCCTCAATGACGGTGGCCCTCCTCAACACAAATCAAAGTTGTTGCAAGAGTCTGCATGGTTGGACCCCTGGATAGCCTCATTAATGGTCATCCATCACAGCAACCATTCTTGGTAAGACCCATTTTAGTACACAATACAAAAGATGCCATTAACATTGTAGGCACAATATGCTGAAATTTCATCAAGGAAAATACAGTTAAAAGTGCTAAAGTGTGTCTTTCTTCAATGTTGAAATCTGAAGTCAATGCTTTCACAATTTTAAGTCCTCTTTTGTGACACGAATATCCTGGCAGACAATCATTTAGACAGACAGGAATACATGATGACACCCCTATAGACAGTAACTCTATCATGTAACTTATAATTTATTATCCCATACTGTTGACTACAATTCTGAGGGTGTTTTTTTGTTGAAGGACTACTCGGAGGAAGGTCCGGAAGCACAGATGATGACATCGAAGGAGGATACCGTGGAGCCGGAATCGCGGCTGCCCAAGCAGAGCTTGCTTATTAGATGAGAGAGCTACCATTATCTCACAAAACAAGAGGAAGGAAATAGATTAATTCTTTTCATCCTAATACAAAGAATTAAGGGGTCCTTTAAATAGACATACAACTGACTCTTAATAGAAATAAAACAATAGACTTGAAATGCAATTAAATAGGAAATCAATGACAGACTTGAAATGTGACTAAATAGGACGACGGCCTAAAAGCAATAAATAACAAAAATAATAATAATAAATAAATATCACATTAAGATCCATAAAATCTCTCTCACCTTGCAAAAAGTGCTTGAACTCAAGCTCAAGGGAGATCAATGGTGTCCGCTTTATTAGACGCCTTCATCATCAGAGTCACTGACATGCAAATGGAAAATTTGTTTGCACTTGTGGGCGTGAGTGTACTACTTGTTGCAGTTATAACATCATCCATGTGCACGTTGTTCTATCATATTGGCCCGAGATAGTCTACGGACGAGTGGGGCTAGATGACCCTCAGGACGGTATTGTTGAATGCCTATGTCGATGGAAAAATAGACCTCCTGTGTCAGTTGGAGACGACGGTCACACAGCCTGGACAAACTCATGTCAGTCACTAAGTCTAGGAGGGCCTCAAATTCGACATTAATTCGCAGGTTATTACGGAATCTGGCGGTGAACATGGCGACCTGCATCTCTGGGGAATGCGAGACGTATGCCAGAAGAAGTTGAAACTGGTCTAGATAATCGCCCACGGAGCCCGTCTAACGTAGTGTTGTGACGACACTGAAAGAATTGCTGCAGATATGAGGACCGAAGTGTAGGTTGTAGAAGCACTTGAATTCTCTTTATGTTAGGGCTGGCTGGTTGATGAGGAGATGAGTGACCCAAAGCAGAGAGGAGTTGAGAAGGTGAAAGGAGGCCAGATGAAGACGTTCACCAGCCGGAATATGTTGGTGGTCAAAGAATTGCTCACACCTGGTAGTCAACCCAAGGGATTCGTCTTCCCACCATAAGTTGGGAAATCCAACCTAGTGTGGTGTGGTCAGGGAACAATCTTAGGGTGCACAAGGGTTGTAGGTGGCGGCAGTGTCTGATTGCTACAAGCGTACTCGTGTGCGGCAGTAATGGTGAGATTATCGAGGCGCTTGGAGAGCGCGGAAATGTCCACTTGATGATGTTCTGCGATGACATTATATTGCACCATGAAGGCTTGTACTATGGTTATAAGTTGGTTTAGATGATTTGACAACTAGACCATGTTGTGTTGGGCAGATAATGAGAGCCAAGGCGGCTGATTAGGAATGGCCACGAGAACCGTGTCTTTTCCCAATAGTGGCGACAAAGTAAACAACAAGTGGGTGGTGCCCAAAATGGAAAGGCTGAAATAATTAATTAATCGGATAATTGATTAATTAATGAAATAATTGAATTGAAAAAAATGGTAAGAGCGGATTGTTGGGATACTGATATTGGTGGGCTCGAGAAAAGGAAAGAAGTCAAGGACATGTGATAAGTACGTAACTGTTGAGTGTTGGGACTTTGATATAGGAACTGCTACAAAGGAGGATTCATGAGCGTGAATGGCAAGTGTGACTAACGCAAAGGATTCGCTTCAGAATCTCATGTAACCCGAAGAAGTGTACAGGCAGGGGACGAAGGCACGAAGCTGCTGCGAACAGGGGCGGAGACGCAACGTTCGTTATCGTCGGTCAAGGTGGTGGCGCATGACCCCAACGAAAAGCGATGAAAGGGCATGAAGACCTCGCGGTGATTGCTGGATGGATATGAGTTCTCCCACGGGTCCAGATGTCGACATCGTGAGGGCTGAGCCCTTGTAGCTTATGCGAAAGATGACAGATAAGATTTCCAAGTAGTACAAGAAGAAGGGTTTTGATCGTTTGTTGGAGATGGATGAAGCGTGAAGAAGATGTGGTTGAGTGGGATGTGGAGGGGCAAGGAGATTCAAACCTAGCTCAGATACCAAGTTGTTATGGGCCTATTCGCAGGAAGGGCCGAAGGTGAAGATGATGATTATGGGGGAGGATACCGCAGAGCCAAAGCTGCGGCGGCATAAGTGGGGCTTGCTCGTTATAGGATAGAGCTATCAATATCTAACAAAACAAGAGGAAGGAAATAGATTAATTCTTTTCATACTAATAAAAGACCTAAGGGGTCTTTTAAATAGACGTACAGTTTAATGAAATTAAACGACAAACTTGGAATGCAATTAAATAGAAAATCAATAATAGACTTGGAATGTGACTAAATAGGAAGACGACATAAAGGCAATAAACAACAACATAATGATATTAATAATAATAATAATAATAATAATAACATCATAATAAGGACCATAACATTTTTCCTCAATCTCATTATGAAGTTTAGGATTTTCAAGTGGGAAGAATGATTAATAGACGGGTGGTATCTTCTCGAGGAAGCTTGTATCTGGCTCTCTTTTCAATCAGAATTTCTCTACTTCATATAATAAACTCTAGCTATGACAAAAACAACTTGGCCACCCAGCATCCTTTTTATCTAAGGTTCCTCCAATGTGAACCATGTATTCTTGCCAAGTAAGCTAGTGTTCCTTGCCCTTCAGATTCTTGCCCAAGTTCTCACTCCTTTTAGTTCGTAGTGACATCTCATATAAAAATGTGCAGGAAGCTCTTTGGTTCATCAACTTACTGATGTTATTTGTCGGTCATGATGGATGTATCCCCTATAAAACAATCTGAAACCCTAAGAGTCGTACAACAATTTGTCTTTATCCAGTTCAATCACCCTATTAGAATATTATGTACTGACAATAGGAAGGAATGCATAAATTCATCCCAAATTGAATTATAAAACTCATATATCATATGTCCGGTCACTTGGGCTTATAACACACAATGAAATGGAATTTCCCAAAGAAAAAATTGGCATCTAGTACAGCCCCTAATTAACTTTTGAGGTACATTAGTCTTACTTTCAAATACCCAATTAATTGCCTTCCATCAAAATTTATATGGTATAAGACTTCATTGCAGATCTAACTTGAATCTATACACATACACGCATTTTTAGTTCCATTCCACCAAAAGTGTTAATACTGCTTTTAACCATACCCATGGCCATCGTCATGGGAAATTGTATCATACATTACTTCAATACATCGTTCTTGACTTTTCACCGATACAAAAAAGGTACAAGTATTACAACTAATAGTGCAAGTTTTCTTTGTCCCATTGGACGTTTCATCTCTTGAAAACACTCTTTTATCACAACCTTTACTTTAGGAGAATGGAAGTGATGCTCATCTACCACTCTACTCTTCTTCTCTAGCCAGCATGTACACTCCTAATCCCCATGAAATATCCCAATAAGAGGAAAAAGGTCAACAGAAGACAAAAAAATTTAGAGAAGAAATAAGAGAGTCAAGAAGAAATACCCATCGAAAGCACTGTCCATTTGTCTTATCATTTATTTTCCTTAAAAACCATGTGATGGGAAACATTTCCACGGTGACATGGATCCAACTGCACTTTAAAAAGGGGGTAATATCATGCAAACAAAATTCATGTCATATTACACATCTTATTCAATATTTTCACATGCATCCAAAATATTTATGAAACACTAACAAGAAACTTCTGTAACATCTATGAAGCTCTAGATAACTAAAACGGAAGACAACAACTGATGAGGAATTAACAACCTTAGGGAAGAGTAGTACATGAGAAGCAATGAAGATACTAAATGAGAAGCATTTTGTTGAGTGCAAATAAAACTTATAACTTTACAATGAAGTACAAACATAATGGTACAATTGAAAGTTATAAAAGCTTGACATGTGGCTAAATAATTCACACAAAGATGGGCTGGCTTTCACAGCTGATGATTTTAAGAATGCACTGTTGAATGGAAACTTAAAGGAAGAAAAAAAATGTCCAAGGAAGAAACCACAGCTATTACCAAGGGCAGTGTTTGATAGTTTTCTTTTTAAAATAATAAAGATATGGATATTAAAAGAACAGATAGATCATGCTATTTTTTCAGGTATGAAAAAGAAGGGGAGAAGAAAATCCTAATTATCTGTGGATGACCATCAAGATAAATGATCACTAGGAGATTGAACTAAAAGAACTACAAACAGACAAGTTCTGCAACAGTATTCGAGGAACTGGAGTAGAGGGCAAGGATTGACTGGAGTAGAGGGCAAGCGGTCTCTTCTGTTATGATGACCTTCCTTGGACACTTGAGACAAAAATGCAGCACCCCTCAATCTCAAATATTCAGAGATGTGTCAATAAATAACCTTATATAAGCATGTTATAAGATAATGAGAACTATAGGAGATGATTTCATTGTACGACCTATGGGAGGGAATGTGTCGTTAGTTCAGCTATGCTCTCACAAAGGTCTGATAGAGGAGATAGACATGCTACAGAACGTGGGTTCTTTTGGAGAGGTGGAAACAATATAGCAACCAAGAAGGTAGAGGAAATGGAAGAGTTTGTTACCATTGCAGAGTTGAAGGTCATGTCATGGCTACCTACAAAAGGAGTTAATATTGCCTCAGTGGATCAGACAAGATAGCATCTCCTCAAGTAGCCATCAAGAGGTAATGATTTCTAAGGAAGATTATATGACATTCATGCAATCCTAGGCGGATTCTCAGCTTGTGTATGCATCCTCTGCGATTGCACCATATACTCAAACGGACACTCTATTTGCCTTCATTTTAACCACTAGCACTTGAGCCATAGAGTCAGAAGTATCATAACATATGACTGGAGATGCTGGCACATTTTCTTTCATTTCCCCTTTGAAAACCACTTTTACTATTACCTAAGCAAATGAATCTGAATCCATTGTTAAAAGTGTTGGCAATGTATCTCCTACAAATTCTCTCTTCCTACAGTTTGTTCTTCATGCACCAAAATTTTCCTTGAGTATTTAGTCATATGACCACGAGATTTAATTGCAATATAAATTTTATTCATCTTCTTGTGTTGTACAAAGCTAGAGGATAAGGAGGATCTTTGGTTTAAGGACTGAGAATAGGGGTTTGTACTATCTGTTGATCATACTCAACTTGTTGCCCATAGTCTGACCACACTTCTTTATACAGATGCACTGTCAACTACGTATCCCCACAATATATAGACTTCAACGTCTTATCCTTAGTTCAATAGTAAGCCCAGACTTTGAGTGAGTCGTGGATCTAGGTAAGCATAAAGAGAGTCTAATGCTCCACGAGTCCATAATCATGCGAGAGAGATGTTCAATCTAGTTCTTGAGGTAGCACACCGATACTTTGTCTAGAGGCCAAAGATTTGGGACGCCTCAGATACTTCGTAGGTCTTGAGATAACTCCCCGAGTTGATGGGTTTGTTTTGTCTCAAAGAAAGTACTGTATAGATCTTCTACATGATACTAGCTACTTGGATTGTAAGCCAGCTGACACACCCATGGATGCAAACCACAAGCTTTGTTCTCATGAATCTAACTCTGATCCTCTTCTACCTAATTTATAGTCCAACGTCGCCTAATTGGCAAGCTTATCAATCTGGTTGTAGAATAGTCAGATATCTCATTCGTTGTTGAAGTGGTTAGATGATACATGCATGCTCCTCGTTCCTCGCACCTTCACACATTCAAGCATATCCTCGGGTATCTAAAGAAAGCTCTGATTCAGGACTTGTGTATAAGCCCTCATCTTTCTTCTCGTTGATTACATATTCTGATGTGAATTATATAGGCTCCCTCAATAATGGTCGGTGTTATTGCACTTATTTTGGAGGGCATTTGACCATTTGGCGGAGCAAGAAGAAAATGAATGTGACACTCATCTATGAAGGTTGAATATTGTTTGATGGCCCCTACAGTTTCTGAATTCACTTGGATGCAGAGTCTTCTTACAAATCTTGGTGTTTCTCTCCCCTCTCCTGCAATCCTCTACTACGATAATCAGGTTGTTGTCCATATCACCAAAAATTCAATTTTCCATGAAGCATCAAACATATTGAAGTAGATTTCACTTCATCGAAGAAATAGTTCAACTCCACAAAATTGGTTCGACAAGCTCATGTTGTTGATTAAATCCCTGATGTACCCGCCAAGGACTTTCCCCGCCCACTTTATTGTCAGTTCATTTCCAAGTTTGGCACCTACAATAGATACGCTCTAGCTTGCGGGGAAGTATAAAGGAAGTGTTTGTAAAGACCAATGTAAATGCCCACCTCTATAGCAATTTTTAAGTAATAAAAAGTCAATTTTATTTCAACTTGAAGCATGCCAACATTTCTTTTGATCTGTAAACTCATTTTATTGTAAGGAATGTACCTTGGTTCCTCACTAAGAGATATCTTGTATCAGCTTGATCAAAAATCAAGTGATTGAGAAAGCAGAGAAACTTTATTCCATTAGTTTTACACAGAAAAAGTAGTATTTTGGTAGCTCAAGTCAAACACGGTAGAAGAGAGAAAGACTGGAATTAGGAACAATACAATGAATATGTTACGGTTCCACATGCCGACAGGACACGCACTCGCCGACGCGACGCCGCGGCGGGTCTACACGCGTAAGAAAATGATGACGGGTCCATTGGGAGGAGGAGAGACCGAAGACGCAACGTTGCCATGATTATTATATTTGTATTCACATTTTGTATTTCATATTGTGTATGTATACGATTTTATTTGTGTTTGCTTCCGCTATCCGCACCCGCACATATAAGGGGTGGTGTTGTACTACTTTTTGATTATGCTTGGATGAATGAAAAATTAGGGCTTCTCCCTAAGATTTTCCTTTCAACCCTAATCCTCCTCTTCTTCCTCACCTTCATCGGCCCTCCACCTTGTCGGATTCCTCTCGGGATCGTACCAATTTGGTCCAACTTGCCTCACCGCATGCCATTTCGATGTCGGTGCTCGAAATCGTCCCGACATTTTCCGCTACAGGCCCATTCACGCGCCGATCCACAAATTATCCGTGTCATCTCGCCTGCTTCCGCGCCGCAACAAGTAGTTTCATCAATCCCGCATCAAACCACCACCCGTCCGCTCGACTGCGGCCCTTCCCGCTATTTCGCTCTTTGTGTCGAGTTGTAGATCTGCCGCCCTAGCACAGCGTCAAGCCAACTGGTCGTGTTCCGCCGTCAACGGGTGTCCCCTCCCTTGCTGCAACCACCCATCCGGCTTTTGCGCCCCAATCTGATGCAAAAACACTCGAGCTCACCTGATTCCACTGATCTGCGGTTTTCAGCCTGCTCTGTCGAGTTTTGAGTCGTCGGTCCCCTGTTCCTTCAGCTTCAAGGGAATTCCTTCCCTCCCGCCGGCTCCGCACACCTACACCGCCGGATCTGTCGTGCCATCCGCCGATTCTGAAGACTTCTGCGGCACCCAGCGCGTCCGTCCAAATCAACCAATTGCTTCATTCTGTTATGCTGATTCCAGTTCATGGCTCCCAACACTCGCTTGGCCAGAGATCTACCTCTTGATGCGACTGCCAAATCCCTAAGCCGTCACTTGGAGGCTCAGGAGCAACTCATCGTTTTCATGCATGCCTCGCTCCTCGCCCTCCGCTCCAAGATTGACTCCCTGCAAGCGTCCACCGCCGCCATCTCCGCCGCGTCCGGCTTCGGCCCACCCGCGGACTACGACTCTCTCCTCGGAGCCGGACCTCCATCCATTCCTTCAGATACCACTCCTCCGCCAATTCCGAGTCGGTCCGCCCTCTCCCTCGACATTCCCTCCTTCGTCGATATTGACCCAATGGGTTGGATCGCCAAAGCGGAGCAATATTTCAACCTCAACTACACACCAGAGCACGACAAGGTGTCGGCGGCGGTGGTTGGCCTGGACGGCTCAGCCCTCCACTGGGCTCAGTGGCTCCGTCAATCCAACCCATGCCTCATGTGGTCGGAGATCAAGCAGGAGAAGATTTGGTGGTATGACACCCACTACTTCAGCTCCTTCGCTATCGAGCGACTTTGCGGCGTTCGCCAGACAGTCGTCCTGGATAACTATGTTGATGAGTTCGTCGCTCTGGTCTCACATGTTCTCGGGCTACCGCGTGATCATTACTTTGGCTTCTTCATGCAGGGTCTACTGTCGCATATCCGCTCTCGTCTCCACATGCACCACCTTCACACAGCCTCTGACGCTATGGACTTGGTGCGTCTGATGGAAGTCAGCCTCTCCCCCTGGCCACCTGCTCTTACGGCCGACCACCTCCAGCTCCGGCCGCCTTGGCGACCACCAACAACGGCCCCTCCATCGTGGCTGCCGCCTTGGGGAAACTGGTCGGACCGACAACCGACCCCTCAACGCATCTCAAATAGTGATTACAATGAGCTTCACAGCAAGGGTCTTTGTTTTCAGTGTCACCAACCCAACTTCCCCAACCATGAGTGCTCTGTGAAGGAATTACACGCCATCATCGACGACGTCGACCTAGAGATTACCTTGACCGACTTTGAAGCCCTAGAGCTCTCAGTGGGGGATACACCTCTAGACCACACCACGGTTACGTTCCACCGCCTGAAGTTATCTTGTGCCTCAATGAGCGGGATCTCTGGCCAGCAGACCATCCAGCTCTTGGGCATGTTGTGGGATCTCTCGATCGTCATCATGGTGGATAGTGGCGCATGCCACAACCTCATCTCTGAGCGCCTGGTGCAGCAGCTCCGTCTCCCTCGGCTTCCTCTCTGGATGTTGCGGTCTGTCTGGGCAATGGGTGTCGCCAACAGACTCTGGGTCGTTACAATTTTGTGTCTCTCTATGTGGGGTCCCGTTCCGTGATCGCGGACTTCTACTCATTCAGTCTAAGCGGTATCGACGTCATTTTAAGGGTGGCTTGGCTCCGCATGCTCGGCGATGTCCACGTCAATTGGGCAACTATGACCATGCAACTCCTCCACGGGGGGCTAGTCATGTCACCTCGACGGCGACTCCGCTCTCCTCCACTCTTCGGTCTCCCTCTGCACGAGACAGCGGACCACGGACATCGGCATTCCCGAGGGGCTGTGGGCCATCTCGGGCCTGTTTGATGTGACTTTTCCTTCCCCGACGGACCACCCAGAGCTTTCCACTGCATTCACCAACGTTACCCAGCCTACAACAGAATTGCCACCAGCCAGACCGCACCAATTCCCTCTAGCCTAGGACCACAGCAGCCTCAGTGCAAGCATTCTGTTCTGAACATGGGCGGAAGGATGAGCTTGAGCCTCGGGAGCATGGGATGTTGATAGGGTCCTTACCCATTCTGGTGCAAGCCCATTTTCTAGCACGGTTCTTCTGGTCCGAAAGAAAGATGGCAGTTCGCACCATACTACCCAACCGAGCTACTTGATCACCGCACCACCTTCAGGGGAACTTTGGCTCGCATAAGGTCCCTGTTGCTGGGTCTTACCGTTTGGTGTCCGAATCTGCGTGGCTGCCCCAGGCTCACTTCTGTCGCCACCTCTCCGCTCACTGCCTTGGAGACAAGGCATATTTTCCAAACAACAACATTGTTACGGTTACACATGCCGACGGGACACGCCCTTGTTGACGCGGCATCACGGCGGGTCTACACGCGTAGGAAGACGACGAAGGGTCCATCGAGAGGAGGAGAGACTGAAGACGCGACGCCAGCATGATTATTTTATTTCTATAAGCATTTTGTATTTCATATTATGTATGTGTACACTTTTATTTGTATTTGCTTCCTGGATGAATGAAAAGTTAGGGTTAATCCCTAAGGTTTTCCTCACAACCCTAATCCTCCTCTTCCTCACCTCTGCCGGCCCTCCCCCTTGCCGGATTCCTCTCGGGATCGTGCCAGAATACCAATTAAACTTAATACATATGAAACATTAGATCGTTCATCTTCTTCATTTTATAGGCATTAGTTTTACGTTCTAACAATGTAGAAATAAAAAAGAATAAGCATATAGTAATTCCTCAATCTTCATAAAAAGAAATGCTAATGTTATAGGAAAATTACAGAAAATTGCCTAGACGGATAAAAGCCAAATAAAAAACTGTTATAGCAGATACCAAGGGAGAACGAGTACATATATTATATATATGTATGAGAAAATTGAGCAGGTAAACAACCTATACAAAAATGTAATTTTACAGGTAATCACCTGATAATGTGAGGTAATGTTGATGCAGGAACATCATTGTACGTATAAGAATCATAAGGTGACTTTTCTCCAGCTCCTACCTCTTGAGCGCATAAACTTAGTTGTACTTTGTAAGAACTCTATGGCACATACTGTTATAAGTTAAAATAATGTGAATAGAAATCGCCGGATAAATGAAGGTTAATCACTCACCAGAGAATCAATATTATGATATCTAAAATTCAGGCAATTCTGTTGGACCAAGAAACTAGACTGCAAGTAGTGCATGTTCAAAAGGATGAGATTAGGAAGAATTGATAAATTATTAGCATCATAAACAGGGTCAAACTTACAAGAAACAAAAAGGTAAACGGTGAGACAAAATGACTATCCAATTCCGGGTTAGGAATAAGCATCCCTCTCATCACAAGTATTGACAAGAGAAAAACAGTTTTTTGTTGCTTCCAAAAAATACTGAAAATAATAAGAATTCTATTTGTCCTTTTAACATATTCCAATTCTATATAAAATAATGAAAAATAGATTAAAATATATCAAAAAAAATTTAAAAATAAACCAATAAGGAATCACAAATCAAATAGAAATTCAAGATTATCATGCAACAGAAACCAAGATATCCAAAGGTATGAAACCAGATCACACAAGCACCCTTCATCTGGCTAATAAGTTCTAAACCTGTAATGTTAAAATCACATTGACAATAAAAGATCATACCTGAAAGAAAGGCTCCATCAAAAAAATATCATACAAACTACTGGATGAACCAATCTACGGCCAAAAACCCTAATAACCCCCCCCCCCATTGTCTGAATCCCCATATATTTGGACCCAACAAGGTGGCAGCAACCAACAACTACTGTTTTTATCCAATAATCCTTTAATAATTTATAAATTTCTTTTGCCTACTCACGGTGAATTTTATCGCTCCAACCAATGTAATACTAAATTACTAGCTTCTCAAAACATCAAAATGCCATTTTCTTTATACAGAGTAACTCCGTCTAGGTTGTCAAAAAATTCAACATCCTCATAAACAAAGATGAAATCTGACATGCAATCTACTAGTCGGGACATGTGTTCTGCAGCCCAATTGAACTACAAAGGAGTGAGAATTTGACAATAAAGATCCACAATAGAAAATCATATTGGCCTTTTGCTTTGAAGAAAACTGGTCATAGTTAATGTTGGAGCTTATGAGTTTTATAGTAATATATCGGGTTATTTCTTATTAGTATCTATGTATTAGATCTAGGGTTTAGTCCCACATCGGTTATTGGTGTTGTGTCTCCTTGTAATGCTTTATATGCCCCCTATGAGGATGAATAAATCAATGAAGTCTTTCCTTTCTACTATTCAACATAATATCAGGGCCATCGAATTTTTTCCCTTCGTGAGAAGCGCCTAGGGCTTTATTCCTTTGCTGTTTCACTATTGTTGCTCGCATAGATCCTATCTCCTGGCTCTTCTTCCCGCTCGCATGCTTCTACCGCTTCATGCGTCGCGCATCAACAACTAATCCCGGTGTTACACTCTCAGCTCCCAACGCCCTTGACGACGACGTCGATCATTCCGTCGTTGTGTCTCACATTGTTCGTCTGTAGTTGAGTCCCTCGTGTAATGCTTTAAATATACCCCATGTGGATGAATAGATACCTTAACTTGTTTTCCTTTCAACATCATATCATGGCCTTGGGGCTTAATCTTGTGTCTCGAGCTTCCTCCCCCGCTCGTCTCGCGCATCCACAGTCGCCCGCCGCTTCCTCTCCCTCTCAAAGACGCAGAGCTCGCTTTGCCAGCCGCTTTTTTCTTGCTTCGTCAGCTAGTAGTCGCCAATCGCAAAGCCTATTCCTTCCACCATCTGCAGTCGCAGGGTTTGTTACCGCTCCTTTACTTGGCACCGAAAATGCAGATCTAAACTGATGGCATTTCAGATGTTGGTTTTTATTCGAGACTCCTACATAACCTTTACATCGTTCCTCTTTTTATGAGACAACCCTAGCTTCTATATAAGTGTTTGCACCGAAAATGCAGAGCTAAACTGATGGCATTTCAGATGTTGGTTTGTCACCGCTCCTTGATTGCCATAATTTCCTCAGCTACCTTGATGTCTAGTCGATCCACTCAGACCGGTCATGACCACAACACCCCTCAAATCACGACAATACGTCTGAACGGCTCCAATTTCTCTCGTGGACCCGGATTATCCTGATTGACAGCAGTGGGAGTCCGAGAATTCTATCATTATGTCTTGACTGACTAATTTCATGGCTGACTCTATTGTCCGAAATAATCTGTTTTTGGAGACCGCAATTGATATTTGAAAGAGAGTCGTTGTCATTTACTCCTGCCAGAGTAATGCTTCCCAGATTTTCCAGCAACGACGGAAGATCTTTCTCCTTCGTCATGTTGATCGCCCTTTGTCGGTCTACTACATGGAGTTCACTCAACTTTATCAAGAGTATTATCATTTTGACTTCATCACTCTTGTGTCACCTGAGGATAAGATCCTTGTCCGAGCTCGGGAAGACAGAAATACAGTTTTTGAGTTCCTTCATGGCCTGCAACGGGATTTCGATCAGATCAGGGTTCAGATCCTTGGGCGCTTTCCTCTGCTCTCTCTTCTGGCGGTTTTCAGTTTCGTTTAGCAAAATTTGGTAGGTGACAGACATGGACTCCTGACACTACCCCGGAAGGTTGCTCCCTGGGTGTTCAGTTTGGAAGTAGACCTTACAGTGATTTCAGGCCCAGGTCCACTGGCAAAGATCATTTGCTCTACGACTACTGCGGAAAGGCCAGTCAAACCCGGGAAATTTGTTTTCATCTCCATGGCTTTCCCTCACCCTGTGGAGGTGCTCTGTATGGAGGTCGTGGTTATGGTCGCTCTCAAGGCTTCTCTGCTCAGCCCCGTTCTGCCCATCTCTTTGATGCCTCTGAGGAGACCTAGCCTCTCGTTGTCAAGTCTGCTCCTCTGGCTCTGTCTGCCGATGAGATACATTTCTTCCGCCTCCTGATGCTGAAACGGACTCTATAGCCTTGCACGTCTTTGTCTTTGTACGCTCATCAGGGACCCTCAGGTGCTCAAGTTGTGTCTTTTCGTCCTCCTACCCACTAAATTATTGATTTTGGAGCAACGGATCATATGACTAGCTCAGCAATAGGTTTTGTGTCTTATCTTCCATTGTCTGGTAAGGACAAAGTGAAAATTGTGGATGGTTCCTTCTCTCTGATTGTTAGGAAGGGATCCATCCTCTACTCCTCTCTCTCTTTCTTCTGTTCTCTATGTACCCAAGTTACTTGCAATCCTTTATCCATTAGTCATTTGATCAACTCCATAAACTGTTTTGTGACATTCTTCCCCTCGTCTTGTGTTTTTCACGACCTAAAGACAGGAATAGAGAATGGCTATGATAGTCTGGTGGATAGGCTCTACGTGTTTGATTCTTCCACTCTTGCGTCTCCTCCTCAGGCCCTTCATGCTGATCAGATGGCTAATTTGGAGTCCTGACATTGTCGGCTTGGACATCCTTCTATTATATTTATGAAACATTTATTTCCTATTTTACATTCTGTATCAGTTGATAATTTTCATTGTGATATATGTAAACTTAGTAAACACCATCGTACTTCGTTTAATCATGTTCCATCATCAAGTTTTGTACCATTTCATATTATCCATAGT
Organism: Platanthera zijinensis; assembly: GCA_039513925.1. NCBI lineage: Eukaryota > Viridiplantae > Streptophyta > Magnoliopsida > Asparagales > Orchidaceae > Platanthera > Platanthera zijinensis. Next base: position 233,145,300 of record CM077080.1, read on the forward strand.
GATGTTTGGGGGTCTTGCCCAGTTGCTTCTATTTCTGGTTGTTTTTGGTTTGTCACTTTCATTGATTGTTTCTCTCGCACAACTTAGGTTTACCAAATGAAAGCAAAAAAATAAAGTTTTTTCCTTATTTCAACAATTTCACAAAATGGTTTCTACGCAGTTTAACACCTTTATTAAAATTCTTCAGACTGATAATGGTCGCGAGCTCATTGACTCACTTTGAACACTATCTTGCTCATCATGCCATTATCCATCAAACATCTTGTGTTTAATCCCCTACTCAAAATGAGGTAGCCAAACGCAAGAATCGTTACCTTTGAAAGTTGTTTGGTGTCTTCTCCAAATGCACCTTCCCAAGTCATATTTGGGGGATGATGTTCTTACTGTCGCGTATCATATCAATCGTATGCTCTCACGTGTCATCGGGTATAACACTCATCTTCACACTCTTTGGATGACTCCTACCAATCTGCAACCACGTGTATTCGGTTGTGTCTGTTTTGTCAATATTCATTAAAAGACTAAACTTGATGCTTGCGTGTACAAGTGTGTCTTCATTGTCAATTCGGTATTTGTAACCATGGATGTCACCTCCCTTGAATCTAAGAGCTATTATGGGACCTCACTTCAAGGGGGGACCTCTCCTATGTGAGCTCCTTACCTCACACTGATTCTCTGTCTACAACTCTGTTACTCATTCCTTTGTTATATCACTCTCATTTGTCTCTGTCTCATATTGCTCTTGTGCAACTATTGCAGCTCTTGTGGTCAAACCCCCACAGGTTTACTCCCGTCGTCCTAAGGGAAAAAACTCAGGGGCCCCTATCAAAACCCTAAAGCAAACATCTGACCCGTCAAGGTCCATTACTCTAAGTGAAAGTACCTCTAAACAACATCATTTATCTCAGTTCATCTCTTATTCGTCTTTAACGACTTCTTGAGCTTTTGTCTCTTCTTTGTTTGTTACTTCCATCCCTACATCATGGCAGGATGTCCTTTTTGATGACATGTGGAAGGAGGCTATGCTTTAAAAAATACATACCCTTGACAAAATCACACATGGGACCAGGTACAACTGCTTATAGAGAAGACTATTGTGGAATGCAAGTGGATGTTTTCTGTCAAACAAAACACCATGGGTGTCGTGGAGAGGTACAAGACAAGGTTGGTTGCAAAAGGGTACACTCGGACGGCAGGAATTGATTACCAGGAAACCTTCGTCTCAGTCGCTAAGATGATTTTCATACGGGTTTTCCTATCGTGTGTTGCATGTAAGGGATGAGATCTCAGCCAAATAGATGTGAAGAATGCATTTCTTCATGGTGATCTGGAAGAAGAGGTATACCTAGCTCTACCTCCTGGCCTTTCTTCTAGTGGATCTGGAAGATTTCATAAGGTCATGACATGCTTCGAGTACTTCCAGAGTAATGTGAATCATCCTCTTCATCAAAAACAATCAAGGGAAGTTAACAGCTCTGATAGTTTATGTGGATGACAATATTATAACAGGAGACGGTCATGATGAGATCCAGACACTGAAAGAGAGACCGGCGAAAGAATTTGAAGTGAAAGATTTGGGAAACCTAAAGTATTGTTTAGGTATTGAGGTTGCGAGGTCAAAATATGGGATTTTCATATCACAGAGAAAATATATACTTGTCCTCCTTGAAGCCTCAGGGATGAGTGGATGCAGACCGGCTGACACCCCAATTAAAGTTAACCACAGACTTAGAAGAGATGATAGTGAAACGATTGAAGACATCCCGAGCTTTCAGAGGCTAGTAAGAAAACTGATCTACTTGTCGCATACTCGCCCAGATATCTCCTATGTTATAGGAGTGCAAGACCAATATATGCACTCTCCAAAGGCTCATCATGTTGTTGTTGCTCATCATATCCTTAGATACCACAAGTCCTCACCTGGGAGAGGCATCCGTTTTTCACCAAATAATGAGCTGGCTATTGAGGTTCACACTTATGCAGACTGGGCCGGATCGATTGATGATCGACGATCCACGTCAGGATATTGTAATATGATAGGGGAAATTTAGTTACTTGGAAGAGAAAAAAATAGCTTTGTTATCAGCATTGCTCACAACTCAGTGCAACATGATCGTACAAAATACATTGAGATCGACAGACACTTCATCAAAGAGAATATAGAAAGAGGCATTGTAGTTTCTTCATTTGTTCCACCTGAATAACAATTAGAAGACATCCTCACAAAGGGAATATATACAAGTGTCTTTTAAGAGCTTGTTGGCAAGTTGTGCATGGTTGACATCACACGCCCAACTTGAGGGGGGGTGTTGAAATTAGTTTATTAGTATCATAATATTAATGTTTTCGGGCGTGGTGCTTTTAGTCTCACCTTGACTGTCCATAGTTGAGTCCCTCATATAATGCTTTAAATATATCACATGTGGATGAATAGATAACTTCACTCTTCAATTGTTTTCCTTTCTATATAACTTCACTCTGCACAGGCTACGTCCGCCTCCGCACCGGATTTGCTCGTGCTCGATGCGTCGGCGCACTACACACGCATCAAGGTGGGATGCGCCCGTAACATATACATATGAGTACTCAAAATGACCGTACAAAAATATACATCAATATTACAATATTTATTTTGTAAAAACAATTACGTTTTGACGTTAAATTTTTTTTCTCTTCCCCACTCTCTCTCTTCGTATCTCTCTCTCCCCGCCTCACTCTCTCCCTCTCCGTTGCACACTCTTTACATATAATAATATATATAGTATATAATAAGATATATATAATAATAATATATATAATAAGATATAGATATAATAATATGTATAATATTTGCCGCAATCTCTCTCCTCCTCTCTCCATCTATCTGCCTTCTCTCTCTCACTCTCCCTCTCTTTCTCTTTCTACAATCCTTTCACGGCATTAGGGTAAGGAGGTCTAGTGTTTTTTATTTTTTAATAAGAAAAACAATTGACGGCTGCTGAAATATCATGTCAAATCTGACGGCCGAAATCAGTTCAATGAGTTTAAAATTCATGAGTTTTATATTTCTTTATATATGGTAGAGATATATATTATCTATGATTTATTCTTTTTCTCAGCATGGTATCAGAGGGAAACAGAGTTTAGAGTTTTCCGGATCTCGCCGCTCCCGTACAGTGCTATCCCGCATAACGTCGTCGCCCCGACTCCCGCACAGCGCCGTCGGCCTCTCCCGCACAGCGTGTACCCGCCTCCGGCTCTTCCGTCGTCCACCTCCGGCTCTTCCGTCGTCCGCTTCCGGATCTTCCGTCGTCCGCCTCCGGATCTCCTGTCGTCTACCTTCGGCTCTCCCGTCGTCCGCTTCTTCGTCTTCTAGGGACCCCGGATCCACGGGGTCTTGAATCCCTCAATACTGGCGGTCCCCTCGTCTTCTTCCCTCTTTCTATGAGGGTGGTTCTCCATCCACATCCTTGGTGATTTTTTGGTGCCTCCTCGATTTCTATTCGAGGTTTCCTTATGCCAGACATTGAGTCCTCTACCACCATGTCTTCCGGTGGAGTGGACTCGCTTACTCCGGCTTCTGTTGGACCTTATCGTGTCCCCTCAGATCATGGTGCTCCTCAAATCACCACTATAAAATTGGATAGTTCCAACTACCTCCCGTGAGCTTGCTCCATCTCTCTTGCACTTAAAAGCCGACAGTTATTTGGCCATGTCAGTGGAACGGTGAAGGCTCCTGCATCTGACTCTCCTGAGTGCCTTCAGTGGGAGTCTGACAACTCCCTGGTAATGTCTTGGCTACTTAACTCTATGATGGAGTCCATTTCTCGAAACTACCTGTTCTTAGATACCGCAGCGGATATCTGGAAGCATGCAGAGACTACCTATTCGGGTCACGGCAATGCAGCTCAGATCTACCAACTCCGTCGACGGTTGTTCCTTCTGCGACAGGGTGATCGACCCCCCTCGGCCAACTACTCAGAGTTCACCCAACTCTATCAGGAGTATGATCACCTTGATTCTTTGACCCTGGTGTCTCCTGAAGATGAGGTGCTTGTCCGAGCAAGAGAAGAATGCAATCGCATCTTTGAATTCCTCCACGGCTTACATCGGGACTTTGATTCGATCAGCATTCAGATTCTTGATCGCTCTCCTCTACCTTCTTTGCCCGAGATGTATAGCTTTGTCCAACAGAAATTCGATCGACGTCTGACTCTGCTTCCTGACTCTACCCCCGAGGGATCTGCCCTTGTCTCTCTTTCTCAACCTGGGGCCCGTCCTGCTCTTGACAATAGAATGAGGATTGCGGAGAAAGATCGCCTAGTTTGTGATTATTACGGGAAGACCCGCCATATTAGAGATACCAACTTCAAGCTTCATGGTTTTCCTCCTCGAGGCAGCCCTGCCTCTCGTGGTGGCCGGGGAGATGTTTCTCTTAACACAGGCCACCTCTTCCCAGATTAGACCACTTGTTGGATGATGGGGAGGACTCTACTGCTCTTTTGGCTGAAGAAATTCTGGCGTTCCGCCGGATGATGCTTGGACCTCCAGCGGAGCCGTCCGGTTTTGCCACCTCATCAGGGACCTGCATGTGCTCACACGGCTTCCTCCCACCTCTCCTCTCAATGGATCATTGATTCCGGGGCTACGGACCACATGACCGGATCAGCCACAGGTTTTGTGTCTTACACACTTTTGTTGGGTAGGGACAAAGTGAGCATTGCTGATGGATCTCTATCTCCCATCGCTGGGAAATGATCCATTTCATGCTCTTCTCTCACCCTCTCCTCTGTTCTTCATGTTCTTGCTTTCACCTGCAATCTCCTCTCTATTATTCACCTGACAAATTCTATGAATTTCTCAGTGACCTTTTTTTCTACCTCTTGTCTTTTTCAGAACCTGAAGACGGGGATGGTGATTGGCTCTGGTAGACTGTGCAAAAGGGCTCTATGTGTTCGACCCCTCTGCTTCCACTTCATCCAGCATCGCTCGGCCTCCCAACACCCTTCTTGCTGCTCGTCCCTATGAGTTGTATTTCTGGCATTGTCGGCTAGGAAATCCTCTTGTCGTTATTATGAAGTTGTCGTTTCCTGTTATGTCTTCTACTTTTTTTAATGTGTTTCATTGTGATGTGTGTGAACTGGCTAAACATAATCGTAGTACTCTTCCTCTTATGTCCCCTGTAGCTCAGTTCTGTTTGTTGTTATTCATACTGATGTTTGGCGTACTAGCCCTATTGTTTCTATTTCTGGTTGCTCGTGGTTTGTTTCTTTCATTGATTGTTACTCTCGTTGTACATGGGTTTACTTAATGAAGCATAAAAGTGATGTGTTCTCTATTTTTTAGCGCTTTCACAAGATGGTCACTACTCAAGATGGCGCTCTCATTAAAATCTTACGTAATGACAATGGTCACGAATATATTGACGCTCATCTTGATAAATATCTAAGTGACCTATGTATCATTCATCAAACCTCCTGTGTGTACACCCCTGCAAAAAATGGGATAGTTGGGCGTAAGAATCGGGACCTCCTTGAGGTGGCTAGGTGTCTTTTCCTTCGGATGCGTCTCCCGAAGTACAACTGGGGTGATGTTGTTCTCACCGCGGCCTTCCTCATCAATCGTCTTCCTACACGGGTTCTCGGGTTTCAGACCCCTCTCACCACTCTAGGGGTCCGTCCTACCTCTCTCTCTCTCCCCGTGTCTTTGTATGTGTCTGCTTTGTCCACACCCAGCCTAAGACCAAACTTGATTCATGCACCCAGAAGTGTGTGTTTATTGGCTACTCTCCTACCCAGAAAGGCTATAGGTGCTTCCACCCGGTTACCAAGCGGGTATTTGTTACCATGGATGTCACCTTTCGGGAATCTGAAGCTTATTATGGGAACTCTTTTCAGGGGGAGAGCACAGCTACAGAAGTGAGCTAGCCTCCTTCTGTTCCTCTGCTCATTCCTCCATCTCAGGTGCCACCTCTCGTTCCGGTCACCCCACCATCATCTTTTGTTCCTACTACTCGCGTTCCTCTGGTCTCCTATTTTGCAGGTCAACACTCGACGTAGAAGGGCCACGAACACTCGGGCTCTTGCTATTCAACCTGAGTCATCATCTGATCCATCGTCAGGTATTAACAAAGGTAGTTCTGCTTCTACTCTACATCAAGTTTCTCACTTTGTGACTTATGATTCATTTTCTCCTTCACATAGAGCATTTGTCACCTCCTTTGCCTCCAATTCTATTCTTCAGGCTTGGCAGGAAGCACTTGAGTATAATGAGTGGAAGGCAGCCATGTTGGAAGAAATGAGAGCCCTTGACAAGAACAAATAGGAGCCCTTGACAAGAACAATACTTGGGAGCTGGTCCAACTCCCTAAGGGGAAAACTGTTGTAGGATGCAAGTGAGTTTTCTATATGAAGCAAAACTCCCAAGGTCTTGTGAAACGATACAAAACCAGGTTAGTGGCGAGAGGATATACACAGACAGCGGGTATTGACTATCAGGAGACAATTGTACCAGTGGCAAAAATGAACTCCATCAGGATCTTACTTTTGTGTGTCGTGTGTAAAGGGTGGAGTCTCCTTCAGTTGGATGTGAAGAACGCATTTCTCCATGGTGACTTTGATGAGTCTACATTTCCTTACCTCCTGGTGTTAGCCAAGAAGGATCGACAGGGAAAGTTTGCAGGTTGAAGAAAGCTCTGTATGGCTTGAAGCAATCTTCATGTGCGTGGGTCGGGAGATTTCACCGGACTATGATCTCTTCCGGGTACAAACAGAGCAATGTTGATCACATATTATTTGTGAAACATAGTAAGGGTAAGGTGGTTGCTTTCATTGTCTATGTGGATGATATAGTAATAACCGGCGATGATACCGAAGCGGTTGAACATCTGAAATCCAGATTGTCTCGGGAATTTGAAGTAAAGTATTTTGGCCCCCTCAAGTATTTTCTATGTATCGAGGTGGCTAGATCCAAGCACGAGATCTTTATATCTCAAAGGAAGTATGTTCTAGACTTACTTGAGACGACTGGAATGCTCGGGTGCAGGCCAGCTGATACCTCAATTGAGGTCAATCACAAACTTAGAAGAGCTGGAGGAGAAGTCGTTGATGATGTACCTGTCTTCCAACGATTGGTGGGAAAGCTTATCTATCTCTCTCACACTCGACCAAACATATCCTATGTTGTGAGGGTCCTTAGTCAGTACATACATTCACCTAGATTACATCACCTGGATGTTGCACACAAAGTTCTGAGGTACCTTAAATCCACTCCTGGCAAGGGAATTTTGTTATCACCCAATGAGGCATTGATTGTAGAGGTCTATACGGATGTGGACTGGGCAGGATCAGTTGATGATCGGAGGTCAACATCAGGGAACTGCTCCCTTGTTGGGGGTAATTTGGCAACCTGGAGAAGCAAGAAACAACATGTTGTTGTCAGATCTACCAAAGAGGCAGAATTTTGTGCTATAGCACATGGGCTATGTGAAGGCTTGTGGATCCAGACGATCATGAAGGACCTTGACGTGAAATGTGACGGTCAGATTAGGATCTATTGCGATAACAAATCTGCGATCAGCATTGCCCACAATCCGGTGCAACACGATCGCACCAAGCACGTGGAGATCGACAGACACTTCATCAAGGAAAATATTGTTAGGGGGATTGTGAGTACCCCGTTTGTCCCATCAAATCAGCGGCTTGCAGATGTGCTTACCAAATGGTTGGATCGGAACTCGTTTCACAGAATATAGAACAAGTTGGGCGTGACAGACATTACATGCCCAACTTGATGGGGAGTGTTGGAATATGTTAGAATAATGGTTTTTATGTTGCTACTGTATTATCGTCTTGTACACCCATATATATATATAGGAGCCTCTAATGTAATTATCTATGATTGATTCTTTTTCTCAACATATATATATACATATATATAATAAATTTTAAAAAAACTAATATAAAAAGTCATAGTCGGCTCGTGAGTTCTTGAACAAGAATATATGAGCTCAAGCTTGCCTCGTAACCAGGCTCAAGCTCAACGAACTCGAGCTGGAGTTGAGTTTTTTTTGAGCCTGTTCGTCGAGCTCACAAGCCGGCTCAACTCAACTTGCACCGCTACCTTTAAGTACATGCACATAAAATTTCTTCCAATTATTGTGATGAATCAAGTCTCAAGTGAGAGTTGAGAGTCTAGTATTGACTTTGTAGTGGTTGTCTTATCTGTTTTTGAAAACATTACCATCATTGATGAAACTCATCTAGAGGAACAACACACTACTAGTGTATTTTTCGATGATCCTCGGATGAGCCACTTGATGAGCTTTCCCCTCTATGAGCCATTTTCCCTGGTGTCGATTTTTGGGTATTCATTTGAGTGATCGTTGCATTCGGGTTGAATTTTTCTATACATTGTCTAGTTAGCCTCATATTGAGTCACGGCCTATGGGAGACATTTGGCACGACATTGAGCCGTACATGAGTGTTAATATCTTGAGTTGTCATCAGAGTGATCATCAAACACGCAATAAATATTTTTACACCGTCCCGAAAGAGACTCCCAATAAGTCGCTTATTCTTAGTGGCTTCCATCGCCCCGCAAAATCTAAGCTTAGTAAGTCTGTCAAGTCGGTCATTTACCATTTGTATTTATTGTATGATTTGTCTGTCATGCTCGGACGTAAAATTATATTAAATAATAAAACTTCTAAAATTTGTGTGAATAATCACATTAGGGAGCAAATCTTCAAAGAAGATGATTAGGTGATGATTAGCACATTTTTGATAGGTTCCCGTAGGTAGCTATGAATCTGAGTGTTAGGTGAATAAGTTCATACACTGTCCTGGCTCCGGAAGATTGAGTTATTTTTTATGAGTTTGATATTCCTAGTGAAATGGGTATCCATCATGTATAAAATGTTCAGGTTTGAAACTAGATAATGAGTCATATGGGTATTAGAACCTTTTGAAACCCCACTGTAGCCACATTCTTACCATTACCTCATCTTCAACCTTCATCCCATGATGGATTTACCCTTCACCTCTAGAAGGGCTTACATCATGTGTGAGACCCTGAACAACTTAGCGTGCATGGCCCTCAATGTACCCTACACCACCAAGAGCTACGATATTGAGGTGATACCATAATTCATGCAGCTATATCCATTCTTTCTTGGCCAACACCAGGAGTATGAAAGTCTTTATTCATCGGAGATGAATGCTTCTAAGCCGGGGAGAATGATGGGGATTGATCGCTCTTGTTTCATTGACTTATGTCATCGACAATTTTTTATTGTCAGATTAACGACACCATCACGATCAACGCTTTTTTTCATATTGTTATACTTTTCATAGTGCAATTTTGAGAGTTGGATTAAATGAATGGATCAGGTATTTTGAACTCTCTGATTCTTAAATCTCCTCTACATATGACATAATAGATTTTTGGACATGTTGTCAAGAGTTATGGCTGAAGTTTCCGGTCACCAACCACGGGTCAATGTCAAAGCCAACCCTCCATCCTCTTCATGCGAGTGGTGAAGCTCAGTGATCGAATCCTTCTTGACTTCTTGATGCTGAAGTCAAGCCCCTCCCACCATCCACCATCTTCCCAGTAGTTCCAGTCTTTGGCTACCCCCATACGCCAGCGACGAGCCCGAATTCGCCTCTTCCCTGCTCCAAGATATAAGTCATCCCTATGGATGGCTTTCCCAACTTTGCCGGAGACTCTCACAGCACTCATGAGCCTCCCTACTTCGAAACCTCCAAAAGCCCAACACCATCCCACTGAACTCTAACAATCTTTGTGCCTTATTTCCCCACCAACAGCACATTCAATTCAATGCATCTCCAACAGTCGTACCAAAGACCATCAACCACAGCCGGTGCCGATTTCTCGGTGAAACTTTACATTTAGTTTTCATTTCTTGCATTTCACTGATGTTCACTTATTGATAGTGATATCCAGCTCTGCTTAAATTAGGTTTCCTATAGGATGTGTCATGCTTCAACTAAGTAGGCTTTTGAATTAAAGTGTAACCTCTAAGGGTTCTAATAAGCATAAATTAAGTTTATCAAGGAAACATTACATCAATAAATTATTCATGAACACATTGAGAGCACCCTAATCAAAAATATATCATTAACTTATTATCATTTATCAAAATAATAAATAAAGTTCCAATAGAAAGTCCAAGTACATAAAAAGCTGTCACGCAGGCCACAAAAATTCATAACAAAGTTTCTCAAAATGAAAGAATGAAATGCAGGATGAACTAAATATATGATATCTTTCTATGGCTTCTTGGGAGTATTGTCAACTCCACATGTGATCTTCATACAATTATCTTAGCTTCAAATCACATAAATGATGGGGCTCCGTGCTTGTGGCATGGAGCTGGAAGCCAAAAATAAAGGGTGTGATAAAATCTCAATGAATAATTCTCTTATTCTAAAATTGTGAAGTGCGGAGAAAGCTTTCAAATAAACCATCTATTTCTTGAGATTAAAAAATATTAGTTATATTGTTCTCTTCATTTAAAAACATTCTTTTCATAGCTTACATATACAACTTCTATTAGTTAGTTCTTTTCATAACTTCTTCATGCATATATAACTTGTATGCCTTATCTCTACATTTATCTTTTTCATTCTTTCTTTAAACTTGTGAATTCACTTGGAGGCAAATCCATGACCAACTCTTGCGGTCAGTATAAAATTTAGTAACTCCTGCCTGATCCTAAAACTATGGTGAGGTTGTCCTCACCCCCTTAAGGGACAAAACTATGGTGATTCCATAACACACCCGTTGCGGAACATAAACTATGATGATGTTGTAAGGCTTCAATGCCCGCCGATTTGGCCCGCCATTAGCAGCAATGATCATGACTTTAACTAGGGTGGATTTTCAACTTAATATGGTAGGGCTGATTGAGGGGGATTGCAGAATTTGGAGAACTCTATTCTCGGATTCCCGTGATCCCGTCACGGTGTCGACTCCGTGGAATCCTAGTTGACGACTCCTAGGTGTGTATATCCTCCCTCAAGATTTGCCCTAACCCTAGGCCCCTTCTTCCCCCTCCCACGCCCCCTCTCTCAGCCTCCACAGCCTTCAAACAGCTGTATCATCCCCTCCACAACCCAGCTGACACCAGCCACCTGCTGCTTAATCATGTTTTTTTACATTTATACTAATTGATGAAATGTATTGTTGATAACCTATAGTTTTTTCCTCCCTGAGCCATCGCCAGCCCCCTTAATCTCCGCCGGCCCTCTTTCTGAAAGTTGTCGCCACCCAGGAATCCCCCCCCCCCAAATCACCGCTTCCTTTCCCCTAATTCTTGCAGCCACCTCCCCCCTTTTCACAATTTTTCTCCCTTGCCGCCAGCCCCCCCCCCCCCACACACACCTACATGTGGAGCCACAAATCCTAACCCTTACCCTTCCAGATGATCCCCGATCTAGGATTTTCTGTCCGGATCCGACCTTTTATTGTTGGATCTATCCCTCACCCAGATCTACCCTTTCATGGTCGAATCTATCCTTTTCCGTCCCAATCCCGCTATCCACCACGGTGGACAGCCGCCTACTTTGTTTTCAACGCCTCCGGTTCCACCTTGGATCGTCGTACACGCATCCCCGACTCTGAATTCTTCAGTGTCTTGGTAAGCCCACTACTCGGTGAGTCTTCGTTGTATTGGATAATTATTTTCAGCATTTATTTATTGGGTTGGATATTTTATATTTGCTTGGAGAAACATTATCGTTGAGTTTTTGCTCTATATTATTATTGTGATTTGCAGGGTCTATTCGTCGCGGGCTCCTGCTTGGCCCCTCCACGCGGAGGAAAGCCTAAGCTTGTTTTGCCCTAGTAAATTATTTTTCTTTGCTGAGAATTAACTGTGTCGGAGTTATTTAGATCATTCAGGTTTTAAATAAAGGTGCACAGGAACAAAATAAAACAAGCAGTGGAGTAGGTATTATTGTGGATACTACATGGAAGGATAAAGTTGTTGGAGTAAGTAGAAAAGGTGATAAAATCTTAGCACTTAAATTGGTCATAGGAAAGGAAACTATTAATGTGATCCGTGCTTACGCGTCACAGGTAGGATTAAGTGAAACTATTAAAGTGCAATTTTGGGAAGACTTAAATGATTTAGTAAGAGAAATCTCACAAAAAGAGAAGATGTTCATAGAAGGAGACTTAAATGGACATAGAGAGAAGGAAAATATAGATTACACGGCCGTTCATGGAGGATATGGATATGGAGAAAGAAATAAAGAAGGACGAACTATTTTAGACTTTGTCGTAACACATGGGCTAATTGTATCAAATACGTGTTTCATAAAGAGATAAGAACAGTTAATTACGTTTAAAAGCGGACCAAATAAGTCACAAATTGATTATTTTATGACCCGCAAAATGGATAAAATGATTTGTAAGAATTGCAAAGTCATATCATGAGAAAGTTTGATAACACGGCATAGGTTAGTGGTGTTAAATGTATAAATTAAATACAATAAATTTAAGACAAGAATAAAAATGTTGCAAAACTTCGATGGTGGAACTTGAAGATGAAAATACAGGTTGCTTTCAAGAAGACAGTTATGGAACAACTAGTTGAGGACCTTTATGTTGATCATAATACCTCGTGGGAATAAATGTCTTTACATTTAAGGATAAGTGGAAAGAACATACTTGGTGTATCAAAAGGTCGTGCGCCCCCAAATAAAAAATCTTGGTGGTGGAAAGATGAAGTACAAGACAAAGTGAGGACAAAGAGGACCAACTATAAATCACTCTACGCTTGTAGGAATGATGAAAACTTAGTCAGGTATAAAGTCGTCAAAAAAAGAAGCTAAACAAGTAGTAAGTAAAGCAAGAAATCAAGTTTATGAAGAATTTTGAAATCGACTACAGACCAACGATGGAGAGCGTGACACATACAATTTTGACGGATGATGTGGATATTAAAGAGCGATGAAAATATATTTTTATCAACTCTATAATAAAATAAAATAAAATGAATTGAACTTGAAAGAGTTAAGTAAATCAGATGAGTATAAGAACATAACGTTTTATCATAAAATTCAAGTATCAAAGCTAAAAGATGCTCTAAATAAGATGAAAAATGGAAAGGTGGTTGGGTCAGACGATATACCCATTGAACTATGGAAATCTCTAGGAAATGAAGAAATTGTGTCTTACATATTTTTTCAATAAAATACTGAAGTCAAAGAGGATATCAGACCAATGTAGAGAAAGTAATTTGGTACCTTTGTATAAGAATAAAAGAAATATACAAAATTATGTTAATTACAGAGGAATTAAATTGATGAGTCATGTCATGAAACTATGGGAATGAGTAATAGAAAGAAGATTAAAATGAGAGACTAACATCTCGGAGAATTAATTTGGATTCATACCAGGGAGGTCGACTATGGAAGCTATACATCTCTTGAGGAGACTCATTGACAACTATCGAAAAAGAAAACAAGATTTGCATATGCTGTTTAATGATCTTGAGAAGGTTTATGATAGAGTTCCAAGAGAGATCTTATGGAGAGTCTTAGAAAAGAAAGGTGTAATTGTATCATATATTGGCATAATCAAAGATAGGTATACAAATTCAGTGACAAGGGTGAGGACATCTGGAGAATTAACACAGGAATTCCATATTACTGTTTGATTACATCTGGCTTTAAGCCCTTATCTCTTTACTCTTATCTTAGATGAGCTCACCAGACATATCCAACAAGCAATACCTTGGTGTTTATTGTTTGCGGATGATATTGTTTTGGTTGATGAGACGCACGAGGGTGTAAACGCAAAATTTGAATCTTGGCGAGATACTTTAAAAAGAAGGGTTTTAGGTTGAGCAGGGCAAAGACGTAGTATATGGAGCTTAAATTTAGCAGTACAAGAAGGACAGATGACTTCGTTATTAAGTTGGGTGATCAAGATATTTCCCGTAGTGAGTGTTTTAAATATCTTGGGTTGATAGTTCAAAAAGATTGAGATATTGAAAAAGATGTGACACATAGAATCCAGGCGGGTTGGTTGAAGTGGAGAGGCGCGTCAGGGATCTTATTTGATCGTAAAGTACCACTAAAAATTAAGGGCAAGTTTTACTGTACTGCAATTAGACCCGTGATGCTATATGGTTCTGAGTGTTGGGCAGTGAAGTGTGTACATAAGCAAAAAATGAGAGTTGTGGATACGAGAATGCTTAGGTGGATGTGTGAACACACGAGATTGGATAAAATTAGGAATGAAAGTATCAGAGATAAAACAGGAGTAACACCAATTTCAGAAAAGATGTGAGAAGCTCGTCTAAGTTGGTTTGGAGTTTGGACACGTACAAAAGAGACCATTAGAGGCATTTGTTAGGCGTTGTGAGAGTCTAGACAGTAGGCATGTTAGACGAGGGAGGGGTAGACCAATAAAGACTTGGAATGAATCTATAAAGAGAGGCATGATGTACTTAGGCATTAGTGAGATTATGACAAAAGATAGGGCACAATGGAGACAATGGAGACAAAGGATCCATATAGCCGACCCCACTATAGTGGGATAAAGACTTGAGTGTTGTTGTTGTTGTTGGATGTTATTTTAATTATCTAACTGTGGCTTAATCCATAGGGCATTGCATAGTATGTAGGGTTAGGTCACCGATTTTCCGCCGCCTATAGATTCGCTCTGCGTCAAATTGACTCTTTGATAAGCTTACCTTTTTCTTATCCACATTTTCATCATTCGTATTTTTACTTTTTATATGAATTACATGAGGTATGAACTCTTAAGTTAAGAGCTATACATTTATAATTGAGGTTTTACTAGTAATTCATTTTCTAGAAAAGGATAACTGTTGGTCCTTCACTAGAGACTAGAGTTCACTAAAAGGGGGTTGTCCAATTGATGTGGGGCTCTTAAATGGCTCTAAAAAAATCCCTAACAGCATATAAATTTTGGGGTAGTTATTTGAATCAAGTATACTAGCATAAAATTTAAATTTTTTACGCTGTTAGGGCTTTTTTAATTCCAAACATCATTGTAATAAACAAAGATTAGTATTCTTTGTGTAGCCTAATCAATAAAAGGAATAGAAGTGCTTACAACTATCTTGACATTATAAGACTATGAATCTTGCCAAAAATGGTAATTGTCGTGTTTGTGAAAATGATCACTAATGTATATTAATGGCGACCTCCAAAATCTCACATAATACACATTACAATCACTAGGTAAGACAACAACAAAATATTCAAGATAGATCATTTTTTTAGTGTCCAAAATTTTGAAGATCATCATGATAATCATCATGCATGCTAAAAGGACTGTCCCACAAACGATCATTGACAAAAACATTTATGTTCCTAATGATTATCTTAACTCCCTGTCCACAAATCACAAGTAGTCGTGATAGTATCTTAATAAGCACATGTTACAAAGTCCCTAAAATCTTAATAAGTGCATAAAACAAGGTCATCAAAATCTGAAATTGTTATCAATCTTAATATGATAAACACTTTTTCAAAACAGAAAAAACGAAAGCCATCATATACTATACATATAATAATAATAGCTTAAATTCCCTAAGATACCAACAATTTGCCTAAAGTGAACACTACATAATCTGAAGAGTAGCATTAATTTGAAATAATAATTTTGAAAGAATGCTTGATGGAGATCGACGAATTTTGGGTCATCGGATAGACGATCGGAAACCATGATCGCGACCAACTCGATTTTTCATAATTTTAAGCATTTTATCTTTATTTTTTGGAAGTGTATTTTGAGAGTTAGGTTGATTTATTCGTCGGGCGATCGTAGCCGTCGAATAATCTCAACCTAATCCCCCCCTCTTTATATTCCCCAGCAGTCGCATGAATGAATGATCGAGAGATTAGGTTTTTGCGAAAACCTTTCGGCCCAGGAGGTGTCGACGCCTCCCTCTCCAGGTGCAGACGTCAGGAGCCTCTATTACCATCGTTGGTGTCGACGCCAGCCCCTCCATCAACCACCTCCGCCATCCCGTGAACCTTCCGCGCCTTCCTCCTATGTTCCAGCCGCAAACCGTCGTCTCCCCAACCTTCTCTAGTCATTGCCGCCTCTTCCCAGCACAACCGCCGGCCCCCTCCGTTCCTGTGAATATAACCTCCTCCCCAAGTCCCCCAACAGTCTCCAGCCCCCCTTCTTCCCCTGTCCAGCCCTCCTCCAGTCCACGTTCGACCTCCATCTGCACCACAACTACTCCTCGCTGCAGATCCCTGCATTCCATCCCTCTTCCAAGCCCTCAACACCTGTCCACAGCATTCTCGGCCTTCCTCACCACAACATAGCATTCCAGCCCCCACTCACTATCAAAATCTGTTGTCCAGCCCTTTTCAGTGATCAATCCCCTCCAATCACTCTCCTGGAGCGCTACAACCGTCCTCTTCCATTTTCACAATAATACCCCCTCTGTGTACCCACTCCAGCGCTTCCCCAACACACAATCTCTTTTTCCGAACAGCAGTATTCTCATTTCCGGACAGCTACCACCTCCACCGGCATCGACTACTTGCTGAGTTTTTACTTTCTAGTGTCCATTTCTTCGCATTGCATGGATAACTTGTATTATTTAATAATATTTGGCTTGAATTGATTTGATTTTTGTCTCTTTTTTGACGTGCAAAAAACTATTCGCTTCACATTTTAATTTCAGGCCACTCTGAATTAACTTGTAATTGTGAACTGCTTACTTTCATTGCAATATTTGTAAGCAATTGTGACGCTTGCACAATTTTTTAAAATTAATTATGCGTCGGAAAATACTTGCATGATTGAGTCATCACATGTGCATCGTGTTAGGGTTATCCTTCGTTAGTCCATTGGATTGTGTGTTTGTTTTCATCTGCATATTCATCGTAGGGTTCATCTTCGGCTCATTACATTCATCGCGTGCTCACGTGTAATGCATTTAGGGTTAGGGCATCGTAAGCCCACATCTTATAGACTCGTCCAGCATCAAATTTGTATCAGAGGCCAGCTTCGGGCTTTAGCTTAATATGCAGTTGTAGAATCTATAGATTTCCTCATGGCGAGGTATCACTGTTATTCCTCTCCTCTATTTGGGGATCCTGAGTCCATTTACACTCGCTCCCATCGAACCATTTCAGGGAGATGCTCACGTTACAACAATAATTATTCTCGATCGCAGCAAGCCACTTCTAGAGATCGTGTTGATCCGCCGATACGATCTCACCATGCTAAAGACGATCGGTATGATGGCTGGCGTTGTTCATATCCCTGCATGCAAGCTGATCGTATTGATACTTCAACACGACTCGATTACCTTAGGGATGATTATTGTGAGGATCGTCGTTTTGAGAGAGATCGCGAGTGTCAATTTCGTATTGTTGTCCCTTCTTTTGACAGTTCATCAAGTCTCGAGTCCTTTAGTTATTGACTCGTAGACATGGAATATTACCTCAATCATTTTAAGATATTCGGTGAGCGTCGCGTAAAATTTGGGAAACGTAGATTGTTGGATCATATGAGAGCATATTGGTTTAGTATTAAGAGGACTCATGAGCAAGAGCGTCTTCGCCGCATCACTAGTTGGGTAAAGATGAAGCATATTTTCTGTCAAAGAAATTTACCCGCTTCCTATCGGAGTTGCCTACTCGAGCATTTATTCTCCATTTAGCAGGGATCTTCTTCCGTCACAGAGTATAGGGATCAGTTTGATAAGTTAGGAGTGAGGAGCGACATCCGAGAGGAGCCAGCTATGCCCGCTTCCCGATTTTGGTTTGGGCCTTGATCCGAGATGCATGCTAAATTGACCTATCACTATTCTGAGTCTCTCGAGCAAACATTCCATCTCGTGCTTCATTATGAACAGCCCTTGAGATCCACTAATGGTAGCCGAGTGGATGACCACCTTGACCTCACTAGTATGAGTCCCTTTCATTATGATTCTACCACTTTAACAACTCTTGGCCCATCAGACACGATAAATGAGGTGCTTGAGACTGATTTAGCTCACCTCAGTGAGGTAGTAAGTCTGATGAGTGGTCAATCTTTTGATTTTGATTCATCACATATAACCCCTATTGAGAGCGAGCCTGGGCGACTTAGTGCACCTATCGTGATGTGTTCCTTCCCCCACCTCAACTCTGATCATTGGCTCGCCCTTGCATGCATGTTCACCTGAACCTCCTTATATTGTAATGGTGAGTCATATCCCAAGTGAGGGTCGAGAGCATATTTCGACTATATAGTACCTGTCTCATCCCATCTTGAGGATGAGGACACTATAATTATTGATGACACGCATCTCAAAGATCATCCATCTATGAATAAACTCTTTATAGTACCTGTCTCATCCCCCTATTGAGACTTTTGGAGAGCAACTTGAGGAGTTCTTTCTTTTTGGAGACGTTCTGTTGACCTCGTTGTTACATCCTTGTGTCTTTGTCTCGCACGTCATTTTAGATCATCACATTCAGTATGAATTTACATATGTACCACCGGATTTATATCTTTATGTCGTTATCTTTGACGCGCCTTCGGGAATTTTTTTCCCTTAAGAATTTTTCTATCGACCGTCCGGTGAACCCCTAATGATTCACATCTTTTGAGAGATATTTGTCATTCCATGACATTATATCTCACTAATGATGTCCCCGTTAGGTATCTGGGTGTTCACCGTACACTCAACGACTACACCCCACCCAAGGAACTGCCAGATAAACCACACATTTTTAGGAACTCTCACTGTAAGGTAAAATCTACATTTAGTAAGTCTATTGAGTTTTTAATTTTGCATTTGCATCTGTTGCATGGTTTGCATGTCATATTCCGATGAAAAGTTATATTAAATAATGAATATTTTAGAAGTTGCGTCAGTAAGCACATGAGAAAACAAATATTCAAAGGTGGTTGGGTGATGATTTGCATATTATTTGAGTGTTTCTTATTGGGGCTAGCTATGAACTTAAATGTTAAGCTGAGTCAAGTTTTTTTTCAAGCTTAATATTACTAAGAATACGGGTGTTCATCCAGCTCTCAATGCCGAGTATTTGACTCTATACGTGGAGTCACATAGTTTTGAGACTTTAGCCATCCCTTCTACTTTCAATTTCCACCATCACTAAAACCTCTCTTATACCCCCAACCTCCACTACAGCTTTAGCCCAATATCATTATATCCCTACGCTTCACCTTTGTTGCGTCTTGCTTACTACATGAGATCCACGGCTAATTCAGTGGTATGATGACCTTATGCAGAGATACTTTCTATCTAGAGCGACAGAGAGTCTTACTTGGCATGCCTCGTTAGCATATAGTCTCCATTCACCTAAGATGATTATTTCTAGGATGGGGAGATTGATGGAGATCGGCGATTTTTAGATCATCGAATAGACGATTGGAGACCGTGATCGTGACCGGCTCGATTTTTCATAATTTTATGTATTTTATTTTCATTTTTCTGACGTGTATTTTGAGAGTCAGGATGATTTATTCGTCGGGCAATCATAACCGTTGAATAATCTCAACCTAATCCTCCCTTTATATTCCCCAACAGCCGCATGAATGAATGATCGAGAGATCAGGTTTTTGCGAAAACCGCTCGGTTCAGGAGGTGTCGACCCCTCCCTCTCTTGGTGCCGACGTCGGAACCTCTGCCGCCACTGCTAGTGCAGAAGCCAGCCCCTCCATCAGCCACTTACACCCTCCCATGAACCCCTCGTGCCTTCCTCCGTTGTTCCAGGCGCAAACCGCGATCTCCCCAACCTTCTCCAGCCATTGCCACCTCTTCCCAGCACAACTGCCGGTCTCCCCCTCCCTTCCCCTGCATACAACCTCCTCCCCAACCCACAAGAAGTCTCCAGCCCCCCTTCTTCCCCATCCCATCCCTCCTCCAGTCTTCATTCGGCCTCCATTCGCACCACAACTACTCCCCATTACAGATCTCTGCATTCCAGCCCTCTTCCCAGTCTCCCAACACCTCTACATAGCATTTTTGACCTTCCTCGCCACAACATTCAGCATTCCAGCCCCTACTCACTGTCAAAATTTGTTTTCCAGCCCTTTATAGTGACTAATCCCCTCCCAATCACCCTCCTGGAGCCCCACCAGCCCTCCTCTTCCATTTCCACAACAATACCCCCTATGTGTACCCACTCCAGCGCTTCTCCAACATCAAATCTGCATTTCCCCGCCTCCAGCAGCCCTCCCAGTCCACCAAACAGTAACCGCCCCACTCTAAAACCCTCCACACAGCAGTATTCTCATTTCTGGACAGCCACCACCTCCATCGGCATCGACTACGTGGTAAGATTTTGCTTTCTAGTGTTTATTTCTTCGTATTGTATGGATAACTTGTATTATTTAGTAATACTTGACTTGAATTAATTTGATTTTGGTATCTCTTTATTGATGCCCAAAAAACTATTCGCTTCGCATTTTAATTTCAGTGCACTCTCAATTAACTTGTAATTGTTAACTGCTTACTTTCATTGCAATATTTGTAATCAATTGTGACGTATGCACAAGTTTTTAAAATTAATTTGTTTAATTAAGTGTGCGTCGGAAAATACTTGCATGATAGAGTCATTGCACGTACATCGAGTTAGGGTTATCCTCTGTTACTCCATTGGATTGTGTGTTTGTGTTCATCTCCATAGTTATTGTAGGGTTCATCTTTGGCCCATTACATTCATCGCGTACTCATGTGTATTGTATTTAGGGTTAGGGCATCGTAAGTCCACAACTCCACATCTTATTGACTCGTCCTGCGTCAATACATATATGAAATCTTAAATTAAAGTGCGATACAATAATATCAACATAAGACACACCACTAATTTGATCTAAAATTCAAAGAAAATATCAACTTTGAAAGTATCTAACATGATAGAAATTCTTTAGTAAAATTATAGTTATTTCTCTTGAAAACTCCAATACAATCTCAAAGTTTCATGTAACATAAATATACTATTCATGAACTAATGTAACATGCATGCAAGACCTTTTAATGTCTTTTAAAAATTCTTGACATTAATTGAAAATAATTCTCATTGTGCATGTATGATACATTGATACCACATTCCCTATATGCATGAACTTCTTTTTCAAAAATAGAAAATTAACATGGAAATGCAATTCCATTGAAGGCATGAAAGCTAAACAATCTTATAACGTGAATTAATTTAGCATATAAATATATCACACTTAGTTATCATAAAAGATAAATCAACGGCACATTTTATGAAGCTCAAACCTCCTAACTCCTCAAGTTCTTTTGATTGTCAAAATTTTTGCATAAATATTTGAAGCCATGAGATTTAAGGTAAAACACTAAAGGAAACATCTCCAAATTTTCAGAAATTCACGCATCAAGGTTAATCATACATTATAAAGATTTCACAACTTTATTATCCATGCACATTTTATTTTTCTTCATTTGCATACTTACCATATCTTCCAAAACAAGATTATTAAACAAACAAACATCATGTGATCTTCAATAGTTCAATGTAGATAAAGCACTCTCATAGCATAAAATTCAACATGATCATCCTAAATAGTCATAAAGAGGTCAACTTCTTAAATCATCATGTTAAGACCTAAGTTGATATTGTCAATTTATTTATCTAGCATCATCAAGAAACCTGAAATTATTCAAGGCACATAGAAAATTAAGGCAAGAGGAAAAACTCACCTTATTGATGATTGGAGTCTTCCCTTTCAAGGCATTACTCTTGGAGCCATAGGGCGGACCTTGGTGGCAAGAGGAGGCACGAGGACAGCTAGGTTTGGAGATCACTCAGCAAAGAAACCTCATGGGGAAAATGAAAAGAAGCTTAAAAAGAGAGAGGATTATTTGGAAAGGCAAGCTACCTTCCATATGAGGGGCTCCACGCGGCAAGGCGGTGTCGGTGTTCACGTGGGAGGAGCTCCACAAAGCTACAGGCCATGGAAAGCACAAAGCTACAGGCCATGGAAAGCACGAAGGAACCGCTCCAAGCAATCTCTAGGGGAAAGGAAAGGCGTGGTTGCTATCCCACGCACGAACCGAAGAGGGGCGGGCTCGGTTTGGGACACGTTGGCCGGATTCTCCTTAAAGGGGTTTGGGAGGGTTTTGATCCTTAAATTATGATGGAGATCAAAGATATTTGGATCATCGGATAGACGATCGGAGACCGTGTTCACGACCGGCTTGATTTTTCACACTTTATGTATTTTATTTTGTTTTTTTAGATTTGTATTATGAGAGTTATGTTAAAACATCCATCAGACCATCGTGTTCGTTGGATATTCTTAACCTAACTCCCCCAGCAGCCGCCGCCCCCCCCCCCCCCCCCCCACTTTATATCTCCATGAAATGGGTATCGAGAGATTAGGTTTTGAAAAGAACCGCTCGTTCTAGAAGGTGCCAACGCCTCCCATTCCGGGTGCCAACACCGGGAGCCTCTACAGTCGTTGCTGGTGCGGACACCAGCCCCTCCATCAGCCCCTCCATCAGCCGCATCAGCCCTCCCGTGAGCCTTACACCGCCTTTCACCGTTGTTCCAGCTGCTGCCACCTCTTCCCCAGCCTTCTTCAGCTGTTGTAGCCTCTTCCCAGTACAGCCGCGAGCCACTCCCTTCACCTGCATACAGCCACCTCTCCAAGCCCCCAACAGCCTCCAGCCACCTCTCCCTCTTCCTCCTGCACTCTCCTTCTCGTGGAACCATCATCTAGCCATCCCCAACCCCATGTCCAGCCCTTTTCCCCTCCAGCTCCAACCACCCAGCCCCCTCCCTGCCAACTATACCACCGCCCAGCCCCCTTCCCTATTGTTGCAAGCTTCCAGCAGCTTTTGGCCACATCCAACAACCCGATCCCTGATTTCCCAGTGTTGTCCAGCCCTTCTCCCTCCTTATGTATTCTCTAGTCTCTACCAGCCTCCCCACTCACCCCACAGCCTTTAAACATCCCCTACAAGCCACGACCAGCCACTATCACCTTTCTATAATCCTTTTTGTCCTTTCTAACAGCCCCCAAACTTCTTTTCCAGCCCCAAACAGCGACGTTTACACTTCCGGACAGCCGCCACCTCCACCGGCATCCATTAGCTTTTACTTATAGTGTTTATTTTTTTTGCATTGTATGGATAGCTTGTATTATTAATAATACTTGGTTTGAAGTAATTTGATTTTCATATCTCTTTATTGACGTGCAAAATTATTCGCTTTGCATTTTAATTTCCATTCACTCTCAATTAACTTGAAATTGTTGTACGTTTACTTTTATGACAATATTTGAAATCAATTGACCGACTTAGGTTTGGAAGTTGGAATATAGGCACGCTAACGGGGAAAGCGATGGAAGTAGTGGATACAATGAATAGGAGAAGGATAAATATTTTATGTCTGCGAGAGACTAGATGGGTGTGTGAGAAAGAACCATGTTTAAATAATTCAGGTTTTAAATTATGATATACATGTAAAAATAAAACAAGCAGTGGAGTCGATATTATTGTGGATACTACTTGAAGGGATGAAGTTGTTTGGGTAAGTAGAAAAAGTGATAATCATAGCTCTTAAATTGCACATAGGAAAAAAACTATTAATGTGGTCAGTGTTTACGCGTCACAAGTAGGATTAAGTAAAGCTATTAAAGTACAATTTTGGGAAGACTTAGATGGTTTAGTAAGGGAAATCCCACAAAGAGAGAAGATTTTCATAAGAGGAGGCTTAAATAGACATATAGGGAAGGAAAATGTAGATTATACAGCCGTTCATGAAGGATTTGGATATGAAGAAAGAAATGAAGGTCGAACAATTTTAGACTTTATCGTAGAACATGAGCTAATTGTGACAAATACATTTTTCATGAAGAGAAGAAGAACATTTAATTACATTTAAAAACGGATCAAATAAATTACAAATTGATTATTTTATAACACGCAAAATGAATAAAATGATTTGTAAGGATTGCAAAGTCATACCAAGAGAAAGTTTGACAGCACAGCATAGGTTAGTAATGTTAGACATACAAATTAAATATAATAAATTTAAGACAAGAATAAAATTGTTGCCAAAAATTCAGTGGTGTAACTTGAAGATGAAAAAAGCAGATTGCTTTCAAGACAACAGTTATGAAACAACTAGTTGAAGACCCTTATGTTCATACCAGTGTCTCATAGGAAGTTATGTTTTCACATTTAAGAACAACTGAAAAGAATATACTCGGACTATCAAAAGGTCATGCGCCCTCAAATAAAGAAATGTTGGTGGTGGAAAGAGAAAGTGCAAGATAAAGTGAGGGCGGAGAGAATCAGCTATAAATCACTCTACACTTATAGGAATGATGAAAACTTAATCAGGTATAAAGTCGTCAAAAAAGAAGCTAAACATGCAGTAAGTAAAGCAAGAATCAAGCTTATGAAAAATTTTATAAGCGACTAGATAGCAAAGATGGAGAGCGTGACATAAAATTGATCGAGCTAGAGAAAGGAAGACGGGAGATTCAAGCCAAGTAAAATGCATAAAAGATGAAATGATGCAGTTTTAACGGATGATGTGGATATTAAAGAGTGGTGGAAAAGAAACTTTTATTAACTCAAAAATGAAACAAAAGACAGTGAATTTAATTTGGAAAATTTAAGTAAATCGGAGTAGTATAAAAACATAACGTATTATCATAAAATTCAGTTATCAGAGGTAAATAATGCTCTAAAAAATGAAAAATGGAAAGGCGATTGGGCCAACATATACCTATCGAAGTATGGAAATGTCTAGGGAATGAAGAAAATTTGTTGCTTACATGTTTTTTCAATAAGATATTGAAGTCAAAGAGAATGTCAGGCTAATTGAGAGAAAATATGTTGGTACCTTTATATAAGAACAAAGGAGATATACAAAATTGTGCTAACTACAGAGAAATCAAATTGATGAGTCATACCATGAAATTATGGGAACGAGTAATAGAAAGAAAAATAAGACATGAGATTAACATCTCAGAGAATCAATTTGGATTCATGTCAGGGCGGTCGACCATGGAAGCCATACATCTCTTGAGGAGACTCATTGACAACTACCGAGAAAAAAAACAAGATCTGCATATGTTGTTTATCGACCTTGAGAACGCTTATGATAGAGTTCCAAGAGAGATCTTATGGAGAGCCTTAGAAAAGAAAGGTGTAAATTTATCATACATTGACATAATTAAAGATATGTATACAAATTCAGTGAAAAGGGTGAGGACATCTCGAGGATTAACACAGGAATTCCCTATCAATATTGGCTTACATCAAGGTTCAGCTTTAAGCCCTTATCTTAGATGAGCTAACACAACATATCCAACCAGCTATACCTTGGTGTTTATTATTTGCGGATGATATCGTTTTGGTCGATGAGACGCGGGAGGGTGTAAACGCAAAACTTGAATCTTGGCGAGACACTTTAGAAAAGAAGGGTTTTAGGTTGAGCAGGGCAAAGACAGAGTAATATGAAGCTTAAATTTATCATTACAAGAAGGACGGATGACTTCGTTATTAAGTTGAGTGATCAAAATATTTCTCGTAGTGAATGTTTTAAATATCTTGGATCGATAGTTCAAACAGACGAAGGTATTGATAAAGATGTGACACAAAGAATTCAAGCGAGTTGGTTGAAGTGGAGAGGCTCGTCAGGGATCTTGTGTGATCGTAAAGTACCATTAAAACTTAAGGGCAAGTTCTAGCGTACTGCGATTAGACCAGCAATGCTCTATGGTTCTGAGTGTTGGGCAGTGAATTGTGTACATGAGCAAAAAATGAGTTGTGGAGATGAGAATGCTTAGGTGGATGTGTGGCACACGAGACTGGATAGAATTAGGAATGAATGTATCAGGGATAAGACAGGAGTAGCACCAATTGTAAAGAAGATGCGAGAAGCTCGACTAAGAAGGTTTAGACCTAAGTTATCAAAGGCGCAATGTGCAACGAGGCGCAAGGGGTCACTGGAGCCTAGGCGCAAGACGCAGGCGCGCGCCTGAGGCACGTGAGGCGCAAAATGGGGGGAACAAATTGAGCGAATTGGACGCCCAATTCGCCGAAATTCAGCGAATTCGCTCAATTTCAGCGAATTGGGCGCTACATTTCAGCGAATTGGGCGCCCAATTTCAGCGAATTGGACGCCCAAGTGCACCTAGGGGTGCCTTGGGTGCGTCTAAGATCATGTTTTTTCCATATCCAAAAAAAATATCTTGAAAGGCCCGGGGGCGCCTGGGAGCCTGTAAGGTGTGACAACCCAAAATTCGCAAAACAAATATTTTTATTTTATTTACTTTATTCTCTTCTTTTCCCCGATGATGAAAAGGCACATTACTTTGTCGCATATTTTGACGAATTTATCTTTTGACTTTATTCTTCTTTTACTTTGAGTATCATTTAAGTTATGGATTTAATGGACTGAATTATTTGGTGGGCTTGAATATTTGGGATGGTTATGGACTTGCTGTCTTAGCTGTTTATGAGTTGGCTGGAAGTTTGATGGCTTGACACTTGTCATTATGGAGGTGTGCTGGCTGGTTTTGTGTGCTGGCTGGTTTTGTGTGCTGGCTAGTTTGTGTGCTGGCTGATTTTGTGAGCTGGTTGGTTGACACTTGGCTGGAGTTTGGCCACTTGGTTGTTGGCTTAATTGAGATGTGACACCCATGTGAGTTAGCTATTCCAAATTGGCTTCTTGCTGCCTCTTTACCATCTGGCTTTTACTTGCCTCTTCACCGCCTACCTTCTCTATAAAATGGATGCCTCTCTCTTCTTCTTCTCCACTGCTTTCCCTCTTCTCTGCTGTCATTAATTGTTATTGTGCTGCTGTCCTGAGCAACTGCTGTTGTCTAGCTGCTCACTATTGCTGGACTACTGCCGGATTGCTGCTGCTCCCTCTTCTTTGCCGCAGTTGCTGTTGTCGGGCTGCTTCTTGCTGTTGTCTGGCTGTTCCCTGCTGCCCCAAATTGCGGCTCCCTGCTGCCCCGAGCTGCTGCCTCTTCTAGTGCTTTGCTGAATTGAGTCGTAAGCCGCTGCTGTTACTCTTGGCTGCTCTATTGCTGCCCTCTTTCCTCCTACCTCTTTCTCCTATTTTTGCTAGTTGTTTTGAAACTATTTTTGTGCTGATTTTGGGCCGCCTAATCACTGATTTCACGTTGTTTTGTCGCTGCTGTTTGGCTGTTTGGTAGCTGTTTAGAGGCCCTTTTGAGCACTGTTTTCCTATATTTTACTGGACAGCATTTTAAGAGGACGGGAAGTCCATTTGGGGGCTGGTTTTAGCCCATTTCGAGGCATATTTATGGCTGTCCGGCAAGATATAAAATCAGATTTTTGCCTTTTTGAGATTTCCAGTTTATCATTTCAGTTTTCCGATGATTTTAGCGAATCTTTCTCAATCTTTTACGCTTTATGCTACAAATATCAAGTGACGCAACCCAAGTTAAACGTGCGTACAATTTCAGTGGATCTCGAAGCTCAGGATTAAGAGGATGGCGTCACAGGATAATCGTAGTGGGTAAAAGCAAAGCTGTGGTGAGTTTCTTATTTCTTGATTTAATTATTCACTTACTTTCCTATTTAGCTGCATTTTTATGAAATAAACAAGTGCCTGTGCATATGAGTTTCGCTTTAATGAAATATCACTAAGAAATAAATGTGGGCGAGGGAAAGAACATAAAAGCGATATAGATATATTCTGAGGGGATCTATTTTATTATTCAAACTCTTAATTTCGCATCAAGATAAAAATCATTTACGAACTCTGCATGGGGAAATGTGATGGTTTCGAATCATATGATGTAGAGGAATCTACGGATGGATTCACCACGTAGGGGTGAGCCTACGGAAAGCCCTTAAGTGGGAAGCCCTTAAGTGGGTGGTGGCCAATTCAAGTTTGCATCACCGGAGCATTTCCTATTTTATGTAACTCAAATTAAGGGGTAAATTAAGATTTCAACTTAAGAATGA
The DNA here is from genome assembly GCA_039513925.1 of Platanthera zijinensis. Lineage (NCBI taxonomy): Eukaryota > Viridiplantae > Streptophyta > Magnoliopsida > Asparagales > Orchidaceae > Platanthera > Platanthera zijinensis. The sequence continues at coordinate 233,173,249 of CM077080.1, forward strand.
TATTATTTATGATTGTACTGTATGCATATTGATAGTAAGTCCATTGTTTGCATGTACTACGTTTCACGAAATATTTATCTCACCTAGTCATAATTTTTATGACTAACCCATTGTGGACTCTTTTTTTTTAGTCAACAGGAAATACTTCTAGCGCTCAGAAAGGACTTCCGCCGGAAGAATTGTCGAAGCTCAGGAAAGGCTAAAAGCCTCGTGTACCAATTTCAAATTCTGATATTTTTGTATAGATGGGTACTCGTAGTTTCTTTTTATTCGGTTGTAACTCAGTCAGAAATAATAAAATATTGTTTTGTATGTTCTTTGTACTGTATTTAAATGTGTCGCGACGTTTTATTGAAACTCTGTTCACTTTTTGAAATCATTTGGGAAGCCCGGGAATTTGGGTCTTCACATAAGGCGCGCGCCTGGGCGCGCCTGGGGCACATCGCCCGCCTCAGTCGTGCTGAGGCACGGCGGGCTGCGACTGGTGTGCCCGGCGCCTCAGGCGCGCGCCTTGACAACTAAGGTTTAGACACGTACAAAGGAGACCATTAGAGGCACCTGTTAGGTGTTGTGAGTCTAGTCAACAGGCATGTTAAACGAGGGTGGGGTAGACCAATAAAGACTTTGAATGAAACTATAAGGAAAGATAAGATGTATTAAGTCATTAGTGATATTATGACACAAGATAGGGCACAATGACAACAAAGGATCCATATAGCCGACCCCACTATAGTGGGATAAAGGCTTGAGTGTTATTGTAATTGCGACGCTTGCACAATATTTTAAAATTAATTTGTTTAATAAATTGTGCGTAGAAAAATACTTGCATGATGGAGTCATTGCATGTGCATCGCATTAGGGTTATCCTTCGTTAGTCCATTGGATTGTGTGTTTGTATTCATTAGCATCTTCATTTTAGGGTTTGTCATAGGTCAATTACATTCATCGCATGTTCAAGCGTGTTGCATTTAGGGTTAGAGCATCTTAAATCCACTTCTTATAGATTCATCCTGCGTCACAATATCTCATCAATTGGATCAGAGGAGGGCGTTTGATGGCGAGGATCATTTCTTAATAAAAGATGAGGCATACCATAAAAATGAAATGAAAAGAAAGCTAGTGAAACATAATAATTGGCCCACAAGGTCAAATAAATTGCTAAAAAATTGGGAGAAATCTAAATAAATCTTAGAAAAATATTGTCTAAGAAAAATATGTTATTAACTTGGCATATTAAAATCAATTCTTATTATTATACATTTCATAAAATAGAATAATTCTTGAATTAAATATCAAATCATTTCTTTAAAAAAACTGATTAAATCTAAAATAATGCTTGTATCCTCAAAATAATTTTTCATAATATTTTTCATAATAATAATTTTTAATATATTAAAATAGATTAAGCAAAATGAGACTTAGGATGTCATGTAAAGAAGGCTCTACATGATAGTAGACTGATGTTTTGACATCATAGATTTGGCATGCTAGTTTGAATACCCTGAAATCTATTTTTCCTGGTAATTTTTTAATGCAATGCATAACTACCAATTATTTTGGTTGAAGTACAAGTACTGGCGTTTTGATATGTTTCACTCTGATAATTGGACCTCTCCTTTTAAGTTTTAACTCAGTAAATAAATGTCATTATTTTGTGTCATTTATTGACAATTATTCCACTTTTCTTCTTGGGTCTATCAATGAACAGGATAGATGAAGTACGTAATATATTTAAATTATTGTATAACTTTGTGGAAGGAGAGCCTTGCCTACATTTCACCCTTGTTGCGGGACCCTTCCCCAGACCCTCGCTACGCGGGAATGCCTTGTGCACCGGACTGTCCTTTTTTTGATATAATTTTGTGAAAACTCAATTTGATCTGAAGCTCAAAATTCTTCAAGTCACAATGGAGGAGAATTTAGATTACCAGGGGAAGTGTTAAAATATAAGGTCCTCTTAAAGCTGACGTAAGTTTACCCTATGGTGAACACATCAAAGAAGATTCTATGGATTAAATTGCATGGCAGAAAAAAATGATGCTTTTAAGCTGCTGCGAACCCTACTTGAAGGTTGCTTCTCCACAAGATAATCTTCCCAACGAACACAAGTGGCATTTTTTTCTTTAGAAATGTACTCCGAAAATCGTATTACTTCATGTAACAATTTTTTTAACAAAAATTTATTTCTACTGACATCACTTGTGAATTTGGTAAGTGTTGGACATAATTTGAGGAAATATATAATTAATTCCTGTTCATCCATACACAACTAATTTGCTAGTTCTTTATCATAAATAGTAAGCAATATTTAGCTAATTACATGTAACTGCAATATCTTCAAACTGCAATAATATAAGTGTTAGGTAATTGGTTATAACTGCAGTACCTTCAAACTACTAGGACACATTTCTATAGTTGAAATCATCTCAGATCTGTGCCCCAAACTCAAGGTAACGCACTTTTCTAGAGATGAATACAGTGATTCAATTGGTACTTTCCCCCAAAAACAATTGCCTTCGAGTTTTGCTGCAAGGATGATAAGTATGCACGCCAATAAGGAAATCTCAAAGAACAGAACAACCTATGCCTTTTAAGATGTCAATGCTATTGAATGAATTGATTCAGTTGTACGGAAATTTAGGCTCACACAACAGACGATCAAGTCATATAACAAATTCAACAGCATGGCTAATAAAGGGACATGACTGTCTTCAGGTTGTAAGAAACAGGAAAAAGGAAAGGACAAAAGAAACAGAGAGCAAAGAAGCAGTAAAAAATAGGAATAGTACATTTTTCCTATCTAATATAAATAAACATGAAAAATCCTCAAGAGAATCCTTGAGGGGTACTGAAAGAAGGATGAAGAAGTCAATATATAACAGTATGATCTGTTTCCTACAGAAATAAATAACGTATATATGTGAATGGTAAATCGCAAAAGCTGTCACACTTTGACAAGTAATATAGCCCTCATTTGATAAAAAATACCATTATTATTTGAACTAACATGAAAACCCAGAATGCAGTATTCCTTATAACAAATTCAACAGCATGGCTAATAAAGGGACATGACTGTCTTCAGGTTGTAAGAAACAGAAAATAGGAAAGGACAAAAGAAGCAGTCAAATATAGGAATAGTAAATTTTTCCTATCTAATATAAATAAACATGAAAAATCCTCAAGAAAATCCTTGAGGGGTACTGAAAGAAGGATGAAGAAGTCAATATATAACAGTATGATCTGTTTCCTACAGAAATAAATAACATGTATATGTGAATGGTAAATCGCAAAAGCTGTCACGCTTTGACAAGTAATATAGCCCTCATTTGATAAAAAATACCGTTATTATTTGAACTAACGTGAAACCAGAAGACAAAGTGAAGAAAGCTTCTCAAGCTCTGATAACGAAGAAAAGACTACGGATGTTGAAGTCAACCTTATAACTCCCAATGACTCGGACCTTGAAGAGGTCACTCAGGTAACTGAGGTACAATCCTTTAACTTTGTACCCAGAAAATACTTTGAAGTCCTTCACTTTTTTATCATCTCGAGTCAGTAAAGAAAATCAAAGGTCTCGAGGAAGAGTTGGCACCACTAAAACGAATAATGATGAGTGATGCCACTGAAATTGAAAATTGGGTTGTTAAAATACAAAACACAAAACTTGAAAAGGAACCCTAAAATCTAAAGTTGTTGAGTTGAATAATCAACTTGCCAAAGCTAAGGAATTTGAAAATACCTTGAATGGTAGAAGCAACAAGCTAAAATACATCTCTGAAAATCTTAAAATAAGGTTTAAGAATTTGGAGTTAGGAGCTGATCCTATCATACCAAAGGGCCCATCTTAATTCCTGCTTGGACGAGCTCAGTGGCATTTGTCAAAGGTAAAGCCTCAATATCTTCCGGAGATGTTTGTCTAACATCAAAGTCTAGCAGTAACTATTACAATAAGGAAAATCTTCCCACTCTTTCTCTAGGGAAGAATGACTTGGAAAAGATCCAAGAAAATTGATTCAAGAAAAAAATGAAGCATATCAAAAAGGCAAATAAAACCATGTACTCGAAGTATGCGTTGAATACTACTCGACGCAATTTCATACATGCGTCGAATAAAAATCAACGTAACTATGTCTCGCTGAAAATTCGACATAACTCTGAAGCTCTGTCGAATGTTGCTCCACGCAACTCATATGCGTCGAATACTATTTGACATTTCTCTTGTCTCCAGACTGTTGCTCCTCTCTTCAGCAAGTCTGATAGAATAAATTTGAAAAATTCTTCTCTTTCTCTCGCTCACAATATTAAGTTGAAAAGAAAAACAAAATATAATAAGTATGAGTGTCATTGTTGTCATAATGTAGAACACTTCAAGAGAGTTTGCATAATTTATAAGCAACTACTCTCCCCAGAAGCTCTGTGAGAACCCCTCTCTTCTCTCACAATAGCAATTATTCTGGATGATTTGGACCTAGCATAAACTGGGATCCTTATAGTGTCTACTCTTATTATATATAAAAGCCCTCACTTCACCACAAACCAGTTGTGAAATGAAGACTAATTTTAAAATGTTAAATTGTTGAAATAAGTGAATTTAATAAACCTTAAGGAATAAAAAATAAAAATTATTTGCACAAGTCGACACACTTCCTAACTAGGATAAGTCTAGTACCTAGCGACTAGAAGTATGTTACCTGCATCAAAACAGCATGCGATAAAGACAAGAACACTATATATTTGCTCGGTACCAAGAGATTGTAACGTCTCTTGAAAATTCAAAAGGTTAGCAGTCGCGCCGTTATTCCTCCCATTTGTTTTGGTCAAAAGAACTGAATGGTCATATCATTCCAGTAAGGCGCTTTAGATTTCCTACCTACTTAAGGACCGCTCCATATGAGCATTTCTCTCCCATTCCTCGTCTTTGACTATCTCGTCTCTTTCGTTGTCTCTACTTCTTGAAATCTTCCTCAAGAAAATCTCCAACTCCTCTAAATTGTTCCCTCCTAGGATGGTCTTGATCTTTATACTCTATAGAATCAAGAAGGGGGAGAATAGCGTATCCTAGAGTGAACCATGAAATATGCAATGTCGCGCATGGTCATTGGATGCCCTCGTCCAGGAGGAGCAACTGAGGATGGAGAAGCATTTTTCTTCCCATCCAAAAGTTCTTGAGATGGATCCCATTCAGGGGGAGTCTGAGGTGATTAGAAGTGTTATCTGCTCTAGAATGAGCATAACAGTTCAAGCTTTTTCACTTTTTCATAAATAAGTGAGACAGTTACCCTAGTCTTCTCATCTCCACATTTCCTCCTTGAAGGACAACCAGGATTTGTATAAAAGCCAGGCGACTTAGGTTCCCAGGAAATTTGAACGTGAAGAAAAGGATTCAATAAAGATTTATCTAAAAGACAATTAGGAAATTGTTTAAGAAGAGGTCTAGAGTGTAGGGTTATTCCTGTAAGAAGAACATTAGGAAACGAAATGTTCACTAAGAATTATAAATAAATAAAAATCAATGAAAATGCTCAAAATAATTTGTCTGTGATATGCATTTTATTTCTTGTGAAATGCATTACATCTTTTTGTGATATGCATTTTATCTGAGCAATAAATATTATCTGTGCATATGAAAGAAGTACATCTTTAAGACATGTTCATCTACAAATGATTACTTAATTATTTCTTTTTTTTTCTACTTCTGAAAATCACTAAAACTCTTGTAAGAATTGGTAAATCAAATAGGGGGAGATTGTTGGAAAAACTCACATCTTAATTTGATATACAATTTAAAGAGTGATTAATTACATTATTACCCGTATTGCATAGAAGGATAATTTGTGTTTATTTTGTATTTATCTAAGTAGTGTCGAGTTCGCCAAGTAGCGTTGTATTCCTCAAAGCAGCGATGCAATCTCTGAGTAGAATCGAAATCTCAAAGTAGTGTTATACTTGCAAAAGTAGCATCGGGATATTCAAAACGACGTCGAATAGTAAATATCGTGTTATGTCGACTACTAAGAAGTTGCGTCAAAATCTTCTAAATAGCGATGTACGCTTAAAATAGCGCTGAAATCTCAAAGCAGTGTCGAATTTGCCAAAGTAGCATCGAAATCTTCTGAACAATGCTGGAACTTTCAAACACCGTTGAAATCACAAGAGCGGCGTCGAGAAGCCTCTAAACAAGTAAAACTAGCGTAGATCTCTTAGAATGCCTCCAACGGTCATCTCTTAGAACTTGTCACAACTGAAATTGTGGATAGAATACAGTCATTAGATCTCTATTCTTAGCAAGTTACCTAGGTCTATGAAAGTGGCTTTCAAAGCATGCCTAAAAAAATTTAGGAACAAATTCAAAAACAAGAAGTCGTATATAAATGACGCAATCAAATAAGAACAAGTGGAGTGCAGATAGCAGAAAACACATAATAGAAAGATCAACATTTCTCATGTATGCAAAAAGGAATAATCTCCCTTCTCTGGAGATTCAAATGAAGAAGACCTGATCTTAAGGGTTATTATAGATGATCGCCACTAAACCTTCTCCTCTAGAGTCAAGGTTAAGAAGAAGCTACTGCAACCTCATCTGAATCAACACTGCATTGCAAAGAATTAGTTCCTTCAAACATCTGTTATTGAAGGACATGTTGTGGAAAATCTATTTCAACTCAAATGATTACAAGGAGACCTAAAAATCCCTCCTTAAAGAATTAAGTATTGGTTCTGAGAGTCTCCATTCAAAAAACTCTGTGGTTGAGCTTCCTTACCGACAGCTCACTCGATTTTGGAGAGACATTATCAACAACTCCCGGTTGAGCTTCCTTATCAACAGCTCAACCGGTTTTAAAGTGACCTTGTCAACTCCCGGTTGAGCTTCCTCGTCAATAACTCACTTGGTTTTGGAAAGACCTTATCAACAAGTACTGGTTCTAAGAGTCCATTATTAAAAAACTCAGCACTAACGATAGTGAAATTCCTGCTGTGACAGAAGAGTGGACGAATTCGTGTTTAGAAAACAACTATATTTCTGTGTCGTCTGTGTTACTTGCATTTTTTGTGCTTTCATTTCGGCACTTTTTCCGACTCATTCAAATGAAGTAAATGATGCACAATACACTCGCTATGGAAAAACCTAATAATGGCAGGGATGTCTTTAACATATGGTGGCCTATCAAGAGTTTCTTTTGGTGGAATATACAAGCATTCATCTAGTGAGCGACGAATACCTAATGACTTCTTGAGACATCGATACTGAGTTGCAGACTATGGGATGTCAATGCATTCCAAGGGTTGTGAGCCATTGGGACGCTTACCTAGTGGTAGATAGAAAAATTCATCGTGAATAATGCCATCACCCAAAGGACTGACACAGATTGTGACAAAAAAACGCAATGTAGGAGTGTGTGCAGTACTACTCAAATGATAAGGCCCGTCAGATGGCTCTCCATGAGGTATATAAGAAAATTCATCTTGAATGCTCAGCTCAATAGTGTGAAGGCACAAGCCAAGTATACGAAGTTGAGTGTTCCCTGGGAAGGGAGGCTCGTCAATTGGGTCTCTCGGAGACTCAACAAAGGATTTCCCAAGTGGGTCAATAATAACGCGATGATCCTCTAAAAAAACCATCACCAACAATAGTTTCTATAAAAATAAATGGAACATCCATAACAAATTCATTATTAGACCCATGACCCTCCCAAGTGAGTAGTGCCTCATCGGGAGGCTCATCGGGGGATTCAACAATAAAGTCCATAATAGTGGGATGATCCTCCAGATAAGTATCGCTGATAGAGATAGTGCCCTCATAAGCTGGTGAGGCAGTCACTACGATGTAAACACTAGCCTCTCGGCTCTCAGTAGCAATGTGGCTCGGGACAGTGATAAGGGAAGAGTGGGAAAAGTCCATACTCAATGGCGAACCACAAGGTATAATGTCGAGACTTGGCATTCTAACTGAAGAGGAAACTAAGTCTAAATGAGGTGTAGAGCGTGAATATACCACCACAGTGTCACTGGGTCGCTCGTCCCCACTCTCGTGACCACGCTCACTACTCATACTAGTATCACTCTCCACTTGTATGAAACGTTTATGATCAGACTTGATTTGAAGGTCAAGTGGGAACTGAGTCTCACCCGGATGAGATGAATCAAAATCAAGTGTCAGGTCTCTCATGTCAGTGGGAGCGTTGCTAGACACATCGGTGGCTTGACCTAGCTCCCTAGAATTTCTTCTATTGATTCTTCTTAAGGCAGACTGATCAAAATGAGCATGCAAGCAATCAAATAGATCAAAAACTAATCGTTGAAATTCGGCCTCGGGCATCTCTATCTGCAGAACATTAAGAGGATTCGATGTGATCTTCGTGATGGTGACCTTCATAGGACTCCTGAGAGTCATCTAGACGGTCGTTCCAAACATAACCAGATCGTTCTCGTGGGTGGATGTGATCCCTACGAACGAGAGACGACAGGTGAGTATGATGTTATGAGCATGTTCAGTTTGTCCAATCGATGGAGGCAAGGATACAAGGGCAAGCCCTAGATTGGTGGTAGAGGAGAAGTTAGAAGAAGAAACTTGAGGAAAGAGATGAGAGGGAAAACCCTAGAGGAGGGGAAGAGGGTTTAGAGAGAGAGGAATTTAGGAAGAGAAGAGAAAATTCATATTTCATTGCTTGATTCCCAATTACAAGGCAAGGCCTCCTTAAATAAGGCGTCAAGCGCACGAGGGTAAATACCCGACGTAACTAAAAACACGAAATACTAAACATATAAAAATAACTAGATAACTACTTACTACAAATACATAGAAATAATAATTAACTAGATAACTGACGGGGGACCATAACACTCCATCCGTCCTTCAATTTGAGTTTGTCCTCAAGCTAAAACTCTAGTAGGATGTTCGGCACTTCTGGCTCCTTGATCTTGCGCCAAAATAGTGCCTTGTAGCGTTTCGTGGTGGCGTTGACAGCGAGGTCTAGTGGCGGCGCCGTCGGAAGGACGAGAGGTTGAAGCAAGGGATCTGGCTGGCCCGACGGAGGAGCAGGAGGCAGAAATGGCAATATGGTCGAGGGAACAGCGGCCTCCAGAATAAAGGAGTCCCGCGGGACCGGCGATGCGGCGGAGAACAATGATTGGAAGGTGGTCGGAGAAACCATGGGCGGCCGAAGGAACGGGTCCGATGGGAACGGCAATGCGGTGCGAGGCAGCAACAACAATGCGGCCGCAATGGCCGACAACGGAGGCAACGATGTGGTCGGAGGCGGTTGAGGAGAAGCCGGCAAAGCAGGTATCAGCAGAGCAAAGACTGGTGGCGGAAGTGGCGGCGATGTCGGTGGTTGCGGTGGTGCATTTGGAGGCGGCGGTGGAACTGACCAAGCTGCAATGGAAGGGGTGACAAAATGCATCGGCGGGGATGTCGGTTGTGCAGGAGGGGGCAGAGCTTCAAAGTATCCCGATCGCTCCAATTGTGCAAGTTTGGCGTCGAAGCGAGAAATGGAGTCCTGGAAGGATGATGACCACTTCAACATGGAGTGAAGGGTGGCCGCATCCGCGGCACTAATCTTGATGTTCATTAAAAAGAGAGAAATAAATAATTAATTCACTTAAAACAAAGGAAAAGAGGAAGGAAAATTAAAAGTGTGAAGAATAAGGAAAGCGCCAGCAGCTAAAACGAAAAAAAAATATAACTGGAGGTGGGGGAATTAATTAAAATTCTTGGAACAAGGTTTCAAATAGAAGGCTTCAAATAGCAAGTTACCTAGGTCTATGAAAGTGTCTCTAGCTAAGAATTTCAAGAGAAAGATTAATGTTTTAACGTTAAAATATAATTTGTTTTGCAAAATAAAAATTGTATTCTTGATTTATATTTTTTTACGGTCATTTTGAGTACTCATATGTATATGTTGCGGGTCGGGCGGAGCCAGCTGCGGACGGGCGAAGCCCGCCGGGAGCGGGTGAAGCCCGCCGTCGTCGGTCGGGTACTGTCGCGCGAGGCCATAGGGGCGGGTACTATCAACGACAAATGTCGCCGCCCACGACAAATGTCGCCGCCCACGACAAATGTCGCCGCCCACGGCAAATGTCGCCGCCCACGACAAATGTCGTCCCCACGACAAATGTCACACTACCAGCGAATGTCGCATCCCGGCGAATGTCGCAACCCGCCGAATGTCGCACCCTGCCGATTGTCGCACCCCCGCCGAATGCCCTCAGGGTCGAAGGCCCGTGCCTGTCACTTGTATATATATATATATATATATATATATATATATATATATATATATATATATATATATATATATAATTTGTTATAATGTATCATGACGTACACGTATCCTTGTTTTTAAAATTTTGTCGTACCGGATACGTATCATACCCGGTACCCGTACCCGTACCGATGCTTCCTAGACAGTTATGATTGGTCGTGGAAGCGTAGGGTCCGATTACAATAAATATAAATCAAAAACAACAAATTACTATATGAAATCGTAGGGAAACGATGAGTTGGGAGCATTTGTGGAGTCGGATCGTCAATCCGGAGACGTTAAATATGGCAGGTAGCCAATTGGCCCAAAACGGGCCCAAAATTCGTCCTCCGCCGCGGATCTGTCTCCATTCCGCATCACCCTCAACTTTCATTTTAATAACAATAGTCTAACCTGCCCCAAACCAAAGAATGTCAAGGAAGCTCTTTAGCCAAACAAAACAAGATTCTAACCAACACAAATCATCTCGCAATGCCAGTCGTTTCCGTTTTATCTGCCTCTCACCTCCCAGCCTAACATGACCACCAAGGCACCAACACACTGCTTAGGGACTCCCACACCTAAACCCCATTGTTTCATCCCACTGCACCAACCTTCTGCTGTCCCCCCCACCATCCTACAGACCTACTATTGCTTCCCACTACCATACCAATCTCTATTCTGCACCACCAAGGCAACAACCTCGACCTACCCCATACACACAGCCCTCATGTCCCTTCTCCAGCCTCCCAATGTTGCTTCATCCTTCAACACCTTTCCTTACATCACTAGTTGGCTAACTGTCAACCCCTCCGCAATCCCTAACATTGATCCTCCTCCCCCACACCTAACACTGGCACCTCATCCAAGACACTGTGCACCACTCTAACTGCCCAAACCACCTCCTCATCTAAGCCCACTCCATGGAGCCTCCATGACCATTCTACTGACTACATGCTCCCAAAATTGTCCTTCTCTTTCTCAACTCCTCCCATCCGGCATCGCCGCACTCATTCCTCCTATGTTTACGTTGCTAACAGCATCATCGTAAACATCGCATCCCCTTCGCAGCAACATCATAATTCCATTTTCGCTCGGATGTGGTTTCTTCTTCTGTCGACACCATCAACCCGCAAGTTGTGTTTAATCACTCAACAGTTTCGCCTCTTTTCCCCACAACCTAGCTCCATCAGCATTGTGTTTCCTTTCCTCCTCCGCTTTTGTTATTTTTCAAAGCATGGAAGTAGCTCCATCCTAGGCACGGCTGCACGCACCTCTTTCATCATTTTTCAAATTCATAGAAATCAGTAGCAACCTATTGTTCCCTAGTTGCTTCTCCTACAGACATCCAGCCCAAGACTGGGATGTATGGATGTAATAGGAAGACTGGGGGCTGTGGAAGGGCGCAACAAGTGCAAGAAATATGTTCGGGAGGCTGGACAGCAGCTTGGTGGTGGTTTTCTGACACTTGAAGGGGTTGGAAGTGGCTGGACAGCAGGTGGGAAGGCAGGAAATTGATTGGCGGTTACCTCGGAGGGGCTGGAAGGCACCAAAACCACCTGGGAGGGGCTGGGAGGCTTCGGCAGGGCAACACAACAACCGAGAATGCAGAGAAGGCTTGTAGGGGTCTGGAAAGAAATTGGAATATAAGATTGGGAATGGGCAGAAGCTGGGCAGCAGCAGTTGGGGGCACCGGACAGCCACTAGGCGGCTGGAACAAGGCAGCAGCAGGGTCAGTTGGGGAGGAGAGGGGATTTCCTCCTCTTCAAGTACTAATTTCAGCCTCCAATATTCTGAGATTTCTCCCCTTCAATAGATTTCATATCCGAGAAAAAATAAAGAAGAATCTGAATGATATTTAGAAAAGAATCCAGAATAATATTGTCCCTTTGGCGATATTTTTATTTATTTGATTATATTGTTTACCTAATTATAATATTCCTTATTTATAACCAAACATTTTTAGTTAAGGACTTATTGGCCAGTCATTCCAATAAGTTGAAAATGTCAAATGCATCATAGAACTACCATGCAAGGGTGTACTGCCATAAATGGTAAAAACTACCAAAAATGAAAACTGTCAAAAATGAAAACATATAAAATGAAATAAAAATCTGTAAGCATATCTCTAGTGTTGGGGTGGGTCCCATCGAAGTTGTTGCAACAAAGGTTGCACCACCTCTTAAGTAGTATGTTAGTAAGTAATATTTAACATAGGTTCCAACAGGCAACAGCTGAGGTCTTAGATGGAAAAATAGGTAAAGATGTTCTAGCAAAAGGTTTATGTGGTTATATCTTTAGAATTTGTACACTTTTTACATAATTTTTTATACATATTCAAATGTCATGGTTGAAGAATTTTTTAGATGAGTTGCATATTTTGTCAAAGTGGTATGGTAGATTATCGCAGAAGCAATTTTGGTGAATTCTAACAGCATATGATATGCATGTTTTCCAGATGAGGCGAGATTAGATATGGCGTGGAGAACAAAACTTACTAATTGACGGTGATCAGAAATGACATTTGGAAGAAAAAGAGGAAGAAAGAAAGGAATGTGGGTTTAGTGACAACAACAACAATACTCAAGCCTTTATAGTGGGGTCGGCTATATGGGTCGCCACTGTGCCCTATCTTTAGTCGTAATCTCACTAATGCCTAAGTACATCATGTCTTTCCTCATAGTTTCATTCCAAGTCTTTATTGGTCTACCCCTCCCTCGTTTAACATGCCTAGTGACTAGAATCTCAAAATTCCTAACAGGTGCCTCTAATGGTCTCCTTTGTACGTGTCCAAACCATCTTAGTCGAGCTTCTTGCATCTTCTTTGCAATTGATGCTACTCCTGTCTTATCCCTGATACATTCATTCCTAATTTTATCTAGTCTCGTGTGCCCACACATCCACCTAAGCATTCTCATCTCCGCAACTCCTATTTTTTGCTCATGCACACAATTCACTGCCCAACACTCACAGCCATAGAGCATTGATGGTCTAATTGCAGTACGATAAAATTTTCCTCATAGTTTCATTCCAAGTCTTTATTGGTCTACCCCTCCCTAGTTTAACATGCCTAGTGACTAAACTCTCGCAACTCTTAACAGGTGCCTCTAATGGTCTCCTTTGTACATGTCCAAACCATCTTAGTCGAGCTTCTTGCATCTTCTTTGCAATTGGTGCTACTCCTGTCTTATCCATGATACATTCATTCCTAATTTTATCTAGTCTCGTGTTCCCACACATCCACCTAAGCATTCTCATCTCCGCAACTCCCATTTTTCCTCATGCACACAATTCACTGCCCAACACTCAGAACCATAGAGCATCGCTGGTCTAATTGCAGTACGATAAAATTTTCTCATACAACCCCAGGAAATTCTATAAGGACGAGGAAAACCATCACGCAACCCAAAAATTAGTCTAGGTACTAGCTAAAAATCGAAGGAGAAAATAACACTCATCAATCAGTAAGTCTAAATGTGGATACCCATGTGTTATTTAGCCAAATAGCATGAACTTACTAATTTCTTATAGTACTTTTCTTAATACTATTAAAGAAAACGCATAAAATAACTCACTAACACTTAAAATAATGTGATAACAAATAGAATTTGATGATGATGATGACGATGAACATCCATCTTGCATTCAATGGAGTGTGCATATTAAATCAATACCATATTGTCAGATTAACGCATCGTTATTTTCCACACTAGATTACAAGTTTGCATTATATATTAACTGGTCATCTGTATTTACAGATATGGGCACAACAATTACATAATAAAAATATGTAATTGCATTAAAATAAATTTATAATCAGACAGTTTTAAGGTCACAAGTGCTTCTTAAGTCTATCTAGCAGCACAACTTAAATTTCTTCAAGATCTGTTCATACAACTTATATGGATTTTACTAGACATGTTAATGACTCTAACTGAATATTTTTTTCAAATCATCGCCACAGATAATAATACCTGGACAAGTAGCAACGCATTCACCACCCTCTGGTAGATGGTTCCCATCCGAAGTATCTTGAGTATTCCATAGAATATTTTTTGATAAACCATGAGTCCAATGAAGAAATATTATTAACTTGCAAAAAAAAGAGTTAAATCCATTTTAGACTAATATTTATAATAACCCTTTAATCTTTACCCATGGAGAGAAGAATCATATTTAGATTGGCACCCCGGACAGTTGACAGCTTTCTGATCTCAGGAATGATAAAAGTCACTTCAGTTTCTTTCTTTCCATATTCAAAGAATGAAGACAACTTTTTTGACCGACAAATTCCATAAACTGCAGCATGCTGTTCCCACCACATAACCAAAAATTGATGAGATGTAGAAATTTAGATGTGCAATAAGAGACCAAAGCTTGGCATAGAATTACATATTATCAAAATCATACCTCTCCAAGGTTTATATTAGCAATAGGTCGAGCTAATATCAGGTAGAGAGGAAAATGATTTTGTGGCTGAAATTCAGACTTCAGATTTCCAGGAAGTGATATAGATACTTGAATTCTAGAAACAAACAAAAGTATCAACAGTAAGGCAGAAAGCTCAACAGAAAATGTGAAGTATTACAACAAGGTGTGTTATTTATGCATATTATATATTAAGAAAATTTACTATATCGGATAGATTTTTTCTAGACATTGTCCCTACTACTTCAAAATTATTACATATTTTATTCTTAGATATTTTTTCACTAGAAATAAAACAATTATATAACATGAATTTTTTATACTTGATATTATTTTTAAGGAACGATAATGATTATATTAAAAATTTATATAAAAATATTTGTTTTGATTTTTAAAAAAAACTAGAGGAACTGCATGCTCCCCCGTGCATAGTGGCAACTATGGCAGTACCTCTAGTCATCACACCGTGTCTACATGTGCAGTGTGCGATGCATAATGGTTTTATGCATGGGGCACCGAACAATGAACAAAAGTATTGCCACCATACCACATGCACGAGGGACCTAGGGACCCATGCACATTTAGCTAGTATATCTAACGAAAAGGCATGAATGTAACTCCATGAGAACTATATCACTGTATGCATCCAACAGCAAGCATTAAGTTGAAGAAAGAAGTGAACTCAGTGGTAGGGAGTCTTCATGGAGGATCTATGGTGATATGGGCGGCGTTTCAACCACTGCAATTCCCCGGTGAGAAGAAGAGCTCGTCGTGACCCCGGCGGTAAGCAGTCTTCATGCATGCATGGGCCTGAAGAAGGCACTCCTGTGCGACGGAAAGAAGTTGATCAAGATCCTAAAGGTCCTTGTCAATGGCATCCATGTGTGTGGTTCCTCCCACATAGGTGAGTAGGCGAGGTGGATGTTCACCACAGATAAGGCGTAAGGGCATGGTCTGTAAGAACGTGTGGCAAGAGATATTGTACCAGTACTCCGCCGACGGTAACCAATTGGCCCAGTTCATGGGGTGGTCCCCAATGATTTAGCAAAGATACATCTCGACTATGTGGTTGACGAACTCTGTTTGACCTCTGATAGAAGAGGTCATCTTGGTGCCGCAAAGTGTAAAGATCTCCTTTCAAAAATAGATGGTGAAGACCTTATCGTGATCAAAGATGATACTCACAGACAAGCCATGAAGGCGGAAGACCTGAACAAAAAAGACTTGGGCGACACCTTTCGCAGTGAGAGGACAGCTCAGGGCCATGAAATGCACCTCCTTTAAGAACCTATCCACAACCACCAAGAGAACAGACTTGCCCTTGGAAGGAACCTTTCATGAAATTCATAGAGATGTCACCTCATATCTGAGTTGGAACGGTAAGCGGTTGTAGAAGACCGCCTGGGAACAAACCCTTTTGCAATGTGGACCCCTAACGCGGATCCCATCATGGATCTCCTCTAATATGATGGCAATGAGGGGGGAGGGGCACCAAGTATAATCGACGTTTGTATAAAATGAAATCAGCCTGCAGAATCCAACGGAGGGAACAAACCCTTTTGCAATGTGGCGACAAAATTCCATAAGGGTGAGGGAACTCTATATATCCTGGCGTAGACGAGTGAGACTCTACGGGGTGGGTCGAGAGATGGCAACGGGTGCCTCTCCTACATGATCTTGTCAGGATAGGCAAATGTGGTGTGATTCAATGTGCCCGCCTTGTACTCTAACTCAAAAATCAAAATCCAACGGTTTGGTAACCCAGCATTGTTGTGGCGTGGTACCAAGTTGTTGCTCGAGAAGGTTCTTCAAGCTTAAGTGGTCATTCTAAATCAAAAATGTATGCCCCATACGTATGGTCATCAATGTTCTATGGTCTTCACCAAGCCTATCAGTTCTTGCTCATAAGAAAGAAGTTGTCGGTAGTGTGGGGTTGCTTTTTGACTAAAGTAAGCTATCTGGAGTCCTTCCTATTACAATCTCACGCCACTCCCCAGGCCGAAAGCGTAGCACTCCACCTGAAATTCCTAAGTGAAGTCCAACAAGTGATGAATAGGGGAGGCGATCAAGGCAAGTTGAAGGGATGAGAAGGCACTTGTTGTCGCTTCTCCCCAGACAAAGGGGCGCTTCTTTAGTAATGCAATAAGGGGAGACGCAAACGCACTGCAGACCTGGATGAAGACACAATACTAGCCTGTAAGGGACAAAAATCCATGGAGCTCACTCAGGGAAAGAGGAACTGGCCAGGCGGTCACCCCTCGAAGCTTCGTCAAATCGGTTGAGACCCATATATTGTGCACCACATGGCCCAAGTATGTCGATTGATCCATCCCAAAGGAGCATTTGGGCCCTTGATAAATAGTTGGTGCTGGCAAATAAGTTGAAGAATGTTGCGCAAGGGCTCTAGATATGCACCACATGTCTTGTTATACACCCAAAAAAATACAAATATATATCGACGCAAAAGGTTCTGGAACCTGAAAGGAAGGAGAATTAGTGAGGGAATCACTATAAACTCAAAGTACCGGTGATGGGAATGGAAAGCGGTCTTCTCCACATCAATGGGGTTCATGCTCACCTGATGGTACCCCGAGCACGGGTCCAACTTGGAGAAGAAATGGGCTACGTGAGACTCGTCCAATAGCTCTTCCACCACAGGTATGGGAAATTTGTTCTTGACTGTATGTGCATTAGTTCACAGAACTCCAAGCAGGACCGCAAAGTGTCGCCCTTGTGTACCAAGAGCAATGGGGAGGTTAATGGAGAGCCGTTATGACAAAAGATTCTCTGTTGGATCATGGTGATGCACTAGCGCTCAATATTATCCTTTTGCAAGAAGGTGTAGCAGCTGACAACCATCGGTGTCGTGTTCGGAAGGAGGCAAATGTGATGGTCCGAAGTCCAAATGGCGGGGTGGACCAATCCCCCCCCCCCAGGTCGTTGAACTCCTACAGCTGGTGCTCCAGGTCCGGCTATTTCGCCTCCCATGCTGCAAGGAGAAGGCCCGCAAAGAAGTCCCCGCGGACCTGAGCTGCCACACAATCATCTTGAGGCCCAGTGTTACATCGAAGTGAGGCAATCAAAGTTCGGTGTAAAGGGCTCCAAGAATAAGATACGCAGTCATCGGACGCCCAACACAATCTCAAATCCCCAAAAGGCAATCACCAGAAAGTCCACCTCAACTTGTCCATATACATTCCTGTTTACATGCATATATATGCGCAATAGTGCACAATTAGGTTCAAAGGAAGGTTTAGGATTAGTATTCAACAAGACCCACATAAGTCAAACCCATACTGCCCATCATAAAGTTGATAACGCACATTACTTATGTCATGAATTCAGCATACAGAACTTGGCAGGTGAACCCAACACAGATGATGTAACTACCTACTTGAAGAACAAATGGGCTATGGCTGACATGCTTATAAGTTCATAAGCATAACAAATATGGGAATCAATAGAAAGACTGTCATACATTCATCTCGAAAAGTAAAGATGAACCTAAAACAGCTTAAGCATACAAAAATGAAAGCATGGATTTGAAAGGACCAAAATGCTAATAAAATACCTGGGCTCGAGCCATTTCCCCATCCACAATCCCATACCAAACCACTAACTCCCTAGTGGACCCAACCAAATAGAATAGACGACTGGCGGGGCAGTGGAAGGAAAGATAATGGTGGATTTTTAATACCTTGATTGTTGAAAGCTAAAAACTCGTTGCATAGTGTTGTTGAACAAAAAATAAAGAGAATTGAAAAATAATAACTTAATTAATATTTTCTCTCTGAAATGAATACAAGACTTTGTGCATTAATGTAGGCATAGAGAAAGAGAAAGGAATCCCAAACTATGATGTGAGCCTAATATTGGCTTCCTTGGGCCTTTATGGACTTTTCTTTAGACACTCCCCCGCAAGCTGGAGCATACAAATCCTAAGCTCCCAGCTTGGACAAGAACTGAAAATGCAACGCACGTGGAAAGAGTTTTTAGTGAGAAGATCCGCAACTTGACCGGCAGCTGGAAAATGTTTCAATTCTAACCTCTTCAATTGAACTTTTTCGGATGAAGTGACAGTCAACTTCAATGTGTTTGGTCCGCACATGGAAAACAGGATTCTTAGCAAAAAGTATCGCGGCTTGACTGTCACAAAATAAAGTAGGTGGTGAGGAGAGCTTGACTCCTAAATCATGTAGAAGACTTTCAGACCACGTAATCTCAGATACAACATACACCACTACCGATACTAGGCCTCTGTTGAAGAGCGAGCAATCACATATTGTTTCCTGTTGCGCCAGGTAATAAGGTGTCCGCAAAAATAGGTAGAGAACCCACTAGTGGAACGCCGATCATCCAGAGAACCAGCATAATCCGCATCAGAATAAGCAACCAATGGCAAGGTAAAAGAGGAAGAAGGTTTGTAAACAAGCCATTGTCCATGGGCTGTCTTCAGATATCTTAGGATGCGCTCAATGGCCTGAAGGTGAGACATTCGTGGTGGATGCATGAACCAGCTGACCACCCCAACAACAAACGAGATGTCGGGTCTTGTAAATGTAAGATAGATCAGCTTTCCTACAAAACGTTGACAATATTTTGGGTTTGGAAGAAATAGATCAGCGTCAGAGGCCTCAGCACAGAGCTAATGATTAATGTCCACAGCAATATCAACAGGCTTGCATCCGGGATAGCCGATATCAAGAAGAAGATCAAGACAATACTTTTGTTGGGAAAGAACAAAGCCGTCAGGACGTCTTGCAACTTCCAGGCCAAGGAAGTATCGAAGATTGCCCAATTTTTTAGTCTAAAAAACAAAATTCAGATGTTGCTTGATAATTTGTATTCTCGTAGAATCATCTCCCGAGATTAGAATATCGTCAACAAAAACTAAGAGCAGCACTATGCATGTTGTTTGATGACGAGTATAAACCATGCACGAGGAAACTGTTTGAGTTCATAGATAGACTTTTTGAGGTGAAAAACAAGTGACTCCCCCGTAGTCTCAAGCACGAGAGGTTGGTGCATGTAGACAATTTTTTGAAGATCGTCATCAAGGAAGGCATTCTTGATATCCAACTGATGTAATGCACCCTTGATGAACAACCAAAGAAATGAGGACATGAACGGTGTTTAATTTAGCAACGGGAGAGGAATTCTCATCATAATCAAGACCTTGTTGTTGAGTAAACCCTCGAGCCACAAGGTGAGGCTTGAGGCGGTCAATGGTACCATCGGGAGCATGTTTGATCGCAAATACTCATTTACAACCAACACACATCTGCCCTAGAGGAAGAGAAACCAGTTCCCATGTTTGATTAGCCTATAGGGCAATCATTTCCTCATCCATGGCCACACGCCACCACGGGTGTTGGAGAGCTTCTTGCACGGAATTAGGTATAGCAATGGAAGATAAAGAGGCAGCAAATCTGAGAAGTTTTGGGGAGAGGCGATGCAAGGAGACATAATTCGTCAGGGGGTGAGACGTTGAGACGGGAGCCGGATCAGCAGGCCGTGAAGTACCAGAGGTAGAAGTCAACTGTTTAAGGGCTCCGGAGAAAGGAGAACGACGGGTATAAACACGAAGAAGAGGTGGTTTGTCTGGGATGGGAACTGGGGAGGGAAGAAGTGGTGATAAAGGAGAGGTAACAGAAATGGCAGGTCGTGGCAGTAACGGAGGTTGAAAAGGAGAGGAAGGAGCGGAGTAAAAGGGTTGGTCTTCCAGGAAGTTGACATCAGCAGACACAACAACCTTTCGATCAGTGAGAAAGTAACATATATAGTCTTTCTGTGTATGGGAGTAACCAACAAACATATTTAGTAGCCCGTGGACCAAATTTGTGAGAAGATGGTCCAAGATTATGGACATAACAAGTACCCAAAGACCCGAGGCGGGAGAGAGAAGGGTAGTGTGGAGGGAAAGAGAACACTAAATAGAGTGGCATAATATAGAATGGAGGAGGGTAGGCGATTAATGAGATAGCAAGCTGTGGAGACAGCAAAGTACCATTACGATGTGGGCACATGCATTTGGAATATGAGGGAACGATCCACATCAAGAAAATGTCTAATTTTTGCGCTCAGTCACGCCATTCTGTTGGGGAGTATAGGCACAAGAGGTTTGATGAATGATCTCAAACTCAGCACAGAGACCATCAAACGCATGGCTTGTGTATTCGCGAGCATTGTCTGTTCATATGGTTTTAATTGTTCCGGAAAATTGAGTGTGAGTCTCAATAACAAAAGCCCGGAATACACTAGTAAGATCTGATCGGTCACGAAGTAAGTACAGTCACGTCATACGAGAATAATCATCAATAAACGTAAAGAAATAACGATAACCAGAGAGACTAGCAACTTTATATGGTCTTCATACATCTGAATACACTAATCAAAAGGAGCATTGCTCCGAGTACAATGAGGAGGAAAAGAAGGGCGTTGCTGTTTTCCAAAGATACATGACTCGCAAGTAAAAGTAGGAAGAGATAAGTCAAGAAAAGCCTTCTGGAGAATTGGAAGATGAGCATGCCCAAGACGTCGATATCACTCCACAGAGATGACGAATGAGAGGATGGTGGGAGATACGTCCAAAAGATAAAACCCGTTGCACAGTCGTCCTCTACCAATGATATTTTGCGTATGTCGATCATGCAACAATAAAGAAGGTGTGAAGGTCACAGAGCAGTAAAAATCTTTAGTAAGGAGACTAACAGAAAGAAGATTGAAAGAGAAGCTCGGGACATGGAGAATCGAGCGTAGAGATATAAAGGCAGTGAGAGGCACATTAGCAAAGCCAGAGACAGGGGAAGTATCACCATTAGCAACTATGATAAATTTGGGGTGCGAAGCAGCCAAGTACTGAGGTGATTTCTGCGAAGTGATATGATGAGTGGCACCAGAGTCGACAATCCACCATGGACTATTGGAGAAGCAAGCCATACCTTCACTGGAGAAAGGCAACAGAGCCAGCCGAACGAGGAAGTAATCCTTGGAGATGTTGGAGCTGAATGAGCATAGCCTCGATATCAACCCGAGTGGTAGAAGAAGTATCAGCAGCAATAGTGACATTAAGCGGAAGAGGCATACCATGTTTACGATAACAAGTCGCCTCCAGATGACCATCCCTTCCGCAATGAGTACACCTGAACTTAGATTGACTGGTGTGATCTCTCCCCCGGTAGCTGGTACAACCCCCTCGGTTAGAGGGAGGCGGGGGGTGAGAGGTCAATGAGTGTTGTAGAAGAGCCAGAGAGGGAGGACCGGGAGCATCAGGGGGTGGTGACACCTTCAACAGCATGGAGCACACATCGGAAAGAGAAGGAACCGTGGAGGAGAGGATCTGAGCCTGAACACTATGAAGATGAGGCGGAACCCTCGCCATCATCATGGAAATATCAACAGCTTCTTTCTGAGCACGTTGTGCGGCAAGATTAGTACTAGGAGGTTGATGTTGAATCCATGCCTCAACCAACGTTTTGGATCGCGCAACAAAGGAAGTTAAGTTACCAGTACCTCTGTAGTTGAGCAATTAAAGATCTATAATGATGTCAAACAGATGTTGAAAGTTGTCTTTGCCGGAATAAAAGAAATGAAGTTCATCCCACATATCCTGGGTTGTCTCATGATACATAGTCATACGATAAGGTTCACCATCCAGAGAATTGAGAATCCATGTCTGGACACGCCCATCATCGCGAAGCCAGTCGTATGTGGAAGCCAAAGGTGGTTCCTTAGTCACATGAAGCAAAAGACCCTTAATCTAAAAAACACGGCAGACGGAATGCACTCATTCAACAAAATTCCTCCTCCCACTAAGAGAAATAGTGGTGATCCATAGTTCATCGCGAACCTCAAGAATAGGCACCGCAGCACACGCGGAAAAAGAGGGGGCAACAGTAGACTCCATGAATCACGCAGCGCGACCCGAGCACAAGAAGGAAGTGGCTAGGAAGTAGACTTCCAAAAACAACGACTATTGGCAGCAAGAGGCGGCTAGGAAAGGAATCACCAGCGAACAGGCAGCAACGAACAACAAACACGAAACAGGCCGTGACAGCGAACAACAAATGAAACACCTACAAACAGCGACAAGAATAGGGAGACCAACTAGGCTGCAGGCAAGCGGGAAAACAACCAGGTCCCAAGCGGACTTGAGAGCAACTAAACCGCACGAACAGGAAGGGTAACAGGTTGCACGAATAGAAAGAGCAACAGGCCACGGCAAGGCACACACCAAGCAGCACCCAGAGACCGCAAACCGCAGGAGAGATCCAAAGAAGCAGCGAACTGACTCTGGCAGTAGGGAAGACCTTAGCAGAACGACAAGGCACGCGAGGAGAGCACGCAGCCAGGCGAACAGCTCAATAAAGGAAGGAAGCCGGACACTTGGGCGAACAGAAACTTGTGCGAGCACCAAGAGGTGCGCGAATAGAAGAGTCGTGCTTGCGAACAGATGCGCACCGGGCGGTCACGACGAGAAGACCGCCGCGAATAACTGTGGAGGGGCCCATGGCCAAAAGGGAGAAAGGCTATAAAAGGGAGAGCAATAAAGAGGAAGACAGGAGAGAAGCCGAGGGAAGGAAACAGCGGACTGAGAAACGCTAGCCGCAGCAGACTGATAGAAAGCGAGCATTGTGGATTAAACAACTCCAGTTCTCCTAACATGAACAGGGGGGACGGATTTTCTGATACCATGTTGTTGAACAAAAAACAAAGAGAATTGGAAAATAATAATTTTATTAATATTTTCTCTCTGAAATGAATACAAGACTTTGTGCATTAATATAGGCATAGAGAAAAAGAAAGGAATCCCAAACTATGATGTAGAACTAATACTTACAGATGAAGAGAGCCTAAGATGGGCTTTTCCTTGGACCTTTATGGACTTTTCTTTCAACACATCGGAACTGCTACATAGGAGATTGAGAAGAAAAGACTAATGAATGTTAAAGGGAAGTCAAGGATGAAATACAAAAACAACAACACTCAAGCCTTTATCCCGCTATAGTGGGGTCAGCTATATGGATCTTTTGTCGCCATTGTGCCCTATCTTTTGTCATAATCTCACTAATGCCTAAGTGTATCATGTCTTTTTTAATAGTTTCATTCCAAATCTTTATTGGTCTACCCCTCCCTCGTCTAACATGCATAGTGACTAGACTCTCACAACGCCTAACAGATGCCTCTAATGGTCTCCTGTGTATGCGTCCAAACCATCTTAGACGAGCTTCTCGCATCTTCTCTGAAATTGGTGTTACTCATGTCTTATCCCTGATACTTTCAATCCTAATTTTATCCAATCTCGTGTGTCCACACATCCACCTAAGCATTCTCATCTCCGCAACTCCCATTTTTTGCTCATGTACACAATTCACTACCCAACACTCTGAAGTCAAGGACGAAATAATTAGAAAAAAAAAATCCTCGTGGCAAAGAGAAAAAGGAAAGAATTAATTTCCCGAGAGAATGTTGGACTTTTTTATTCCATAACCAATAACCAACATTTACCGCTAAGGCTTACTATTCATGGACAACTACATCTAAAAATAACGAAAAAAAATGAAAAATATATCTATTATGACAAATGAGCATCTACTCCTAACAAATAATGAAGTAAAAAATCAGAAAAAATATGGAATACATCAGTCGTTTCGGACCTCCACTTAGTTTCACCCAAGCTTCATCCTGGTCATGGATAGGTCACCCAGGTTCGAGTCTATAAGTTGTGACAATTGTCCTATGAAGACTTACTTTTGCTACGGCTACGGTGGATTCCCCTTAACCGAGCCACTGTCTATGAGTCGCCGACTCATTCTTCAACAAGCACGCGGTCAGAGATCACATTCTCCTCCCACTGCTTTGGAGCTCACGGTTTGATGTTCAAAGAAGGGAACGTGCTACAAAATCCTAACAGTCAAAGCGAGCCATTTCATTCAATTATTCATTCTTTCATGAAGAATGAATCAAATCTCCCCAAGTAGGATTTGAAACAAAGACCAGCCCGTTAACATCCAACCGCTCTATCACTAAGGAACAGCAGGAGATTCGACCTCATATAGTTCAATTCTCGTCCTCAACTCATGAACAATATGAGTCTGAAGCTTCCATCGTAGCTCCAGGAACTTCTTCGTAGTAGCTCTGTTCCATGCCTCATTTCATATGATCGCTTAGTCATGCTTCATAAATGGAAAAACGGGGGCCATGGAAGTACATGTCACTCAGCCAAAGAAAGATAATAAAGAGTCGACCAAAATGAGCACTAAAAACTTTTCGAGAGATCTCCTCCAAATCACTGGTATGACTATCGAAATTGTGAGCATCAGCATGTAGGTCCCAGATCCAAGTGGTAGTATCAAGACCCTTAGCTATTGTTCTTAAGAAATGGTCGGGTCTAGCTCATTCCTCGAAAGGCGTTCTTATAAGATTCTTGTCTACAACAATTTTAGTGGCCCGGTACCCAAAGCATCCCCGCGCAGCTAGGGTCCGGGGAATGGTCCCACCACAAGGGTGAAAATGTGAAATGTAGACAAACCTTACCCGACAGTTTTGCAAGAGGCTGCTTACAATACTTACTCGAACCCGTGACCCAAGTTCACATGACAACACCTCAACCAGTGTGTCAAGGCTCCAATTCACAAAAAATATGGAATAAACATGAAAAACTGAATAGTACAACCTAAATTTCCCTGAGGCTGATAATTCAAAATATAAACCACATACTACATCAAGAAGGTGAAATAGAACTCAACTACAACTGAAGAAAAAGGGAAACGAACATCTGAAGCTCTACTTACGGCAGAATTAAGAATATCTTCAATAGGAATTTTACATGCAATAAGTCTGTTAATAGACATTTGACAAGGACACTGATTCCCTTAATTGTGTTGGCATTAGAAGCAGGATACATTGGAATACACAAAGCAAGTACACATTTTTTGATATTAAAGGATTTAAAGAATGCATTAGTATAAATAACCGACGAATTCACAAAACATAAGCTCTCACAACAAATTAAGTTTATGTTACCTTAGGAAAGTAAGTTCATCTTATAAATTCACTAAAAAAATGAAGAAACAAAGAACAGATCAATTCCTGGTATATATCCCACAAAAAGCACTCAGAAAACAAGTAAAAAAGATGTGCAAGATTGTGGTTCTACAAGTATGAACCTAATTCAATATTAACACGAAAAGAAGTAATACACAACTACAAAATTCATAGAATTTTCAATTTTAGGAAACTATTACCTTCTTTTGTTCTTTGCTTGTATCTTGTACTGTAAACATCTCTGTAAAAATGATGGCTAAAGCACACAAAAAAATCATTACCAACAGGAAAAGCATTTGAAGTAACAACTACAAAGAGTTACAGGACCACGGATAACTGGGAAAATATTTTTTTTAATGGTTCCAAAAGCAATGCGGAGAAATTTTTACCTTTCGCAGAGCCCGTCGTTGAAGAATATTATAGAATTCAACTGGTTTGCAGTAGATAGAAAGACTTTCTTCAGCTGCAAGTTCCTCTTCAGCAGTTAAACAAAGCCTTGATTGCTGACGGCACATCTGCGCTGTACTCCTAGAATGATTACAACTGCAACCAAGGGTCCTGAATGATCAAGAAATATAACAAGCCATCTTACATAAATAAAAAATAATCATCATCTCGTTAATAAAAGCAATGGTAAATTATTAAATGATTAAAGTAAATGAACACAATAAAAAGGCAACGCTAAATCAGTCCAAGGACAAAATGAAAAAACCAGATTTTGAACTTTGAGTAAAACCTACGCAGTTTCATGATCAGCCAAAGGCCAGCCTGGCATTCTAGCTTAGATATTTATACGAACTCTCATATCTTAGTAGACCCGACCATGTGAACCAAGGGAATGAACACTTCATAAAATAGTAATTCTAGTCCATTGAAACTTCAATTAAATCAATAGTCTTCTGAAATTTTTGTAGGTTTCAGCCAGATTGTGTTAATCCCTGAAAAAAAAACAGGACAAGTCAAAGATGGTTTAAAAGCATATTTTATTTAGGAACAGTTCCACCTGTACAAAGGAAATTTCAACTATCAACCTAAATAAAAATGCTAATGAATTGAGAAGTAAATGATCACCTGAATGTCAATTTGAAAATAATAACAGAAAAAATTAAATATGAGGATCCTAATTTCTTGTTCATTGTTGGAGGAGGAAAGTTGATAGATTTTATTCATCCACATAGGGGTATTTATACAAATACAAAGATATGACACGTCATTGATCCGTGTGCTCCCATGATTCCTAAATAGGAATCGATCTATTTAGGATACAAATACGACGTAATTAATGCAAATTTTATAATTAAGAATGCAATATCCAACAAATTAAGAATGCAATATCCAACACCCCCCCTCAAGTTGGGCGTGTGATGTCAGCCATGCCGAACTTGCCAATAAGATCTGCGAACATACTGGAACTTAGACCCTTTGTGAGAACATCGGCCAACTGTTGGTCAGACGGTACGAATGGAATAACAACGATTCCTCGGTCGATATTCTCCTTGATGAAATGTCTATCAATCTCAATGTGTTTCGTACGATCATGTTGCACCGGATTGTGGGAAATGGAGAATGCAGCCTTATTGTCACAGTACAATCTGACAGGCTCGCTTCCTTTAAGCCCAAGTTCCTTCAGGATAGTGGAGACCCATAATCCTTCACAAAGTCCATGTGCGAGCGCTCTAAACTCGGCCTTAGCACTGGATCGAGCAACAACATGTTGCTTCTTGCTTCGCCAGCTGACCAAATTCCCACCAATCATGGAACAATATCCGGTTGTGGAGCGCTTATCGGTGGGCGATCCAGCCCAGTCTGCGTCAGTGTAAACTTCAATAGTCAACTCTTTATTTGGTGAGAACAGGATGCCCTTCCCTGGAGAGGACTTGAGGTATCGGAGGACACGATGTGCGGCATCAATATGACAGACCTTTGGAGAGTGCATAAATTAGCTGAGAACTCCCACAGCATAAGAGATATCTGGACGAGTGTGAGATAAGTAGATTAACTTCCCTACCATCCTTTGGTAACTGGGAATGTCTTCGATCACATCGCCATCGTCTCTGCCTAGCTTGTGATTGGCTTCGATTGGGGTGTCGGCAGGTCGACAACCGCTCATCCCAGTGGCTTCAAAGAGGTCGAGTACATACTTCCTTTGTGATAGGAAAATGTCATGCTTTGACCTTGTAACTTCAATGCCGAGAAAGTATTTGAGATTTCCCAAATCTTTCACTTAAAATTCTTTTGCCAACTTCTCCTTCAGTGCCTGAATCTCCTCCTTGTCATCCCCAGTGATTATGATATCATCCACGTAGACAATCAGGGCGGTTAACTTCCCCTTGTTGATTCTGATAAAGAGGGTGTGGTCGGCATTGCTCTGACGCAAACTTTCCCTTTTGATCCACTAGGGGTGAGTCCCGGAGGGAGAGCCATGTAGATCTCTTCTTCCAGGTCGCCATGAAGATAAGCATTCTTCACATCGAATTGGCAGAGTTGCCAATTCTTGCAAGCAGCACAAGATATGAGGATTCTGATCGAATTCATTTTTGAGACAGGAGCAAAGGTCTCCTGGTAGTCTATGCCCTCTGTCTGAGTATAGCCTCTTGCCACGAGTCGTGCCTTGTATCTTTCCACAATGCCCGAGGGATTCTGTTCGACGGTGAATACCCACTTGCATCCAACAGCCTTTTTACCTGGTGGCAGTTGTACCGGGTCCCATGTGTCGTTTTTCTCCAGGGCACTCATTTCTTCGAGCATTGCTAACCTCCACCTATCGTCGGAAAGGGCATCCTGCCATGAAGTGGGGATAGAGACAGAGGACAAAGAGGAAACAAATGCTCCATGGGAAGCTGTTAGAGATGAGTAAGAAACAAATTGAGATAATGGGTGTCGAGTGGAGGTACCTTCCATAGGGATGATGGATCCTGACGACGGGTCAGGTGGGCGGTCCAATATCCAGATGGCGGGCCGCGTGTTCGATCCCTTGGGTCGACGAGAGTAGACCTGCAGAGGTTTAGTAACAGGGACCTGGACAGGAGGGGCGCAAGGAGTAGGAGGTGTAGACTGAGAGGGATGATATACCGGAGGAATAGGTAGAGGGATGTCAGAGTAAGGTAATGTACTCACTTCCGTAGTGGGAAGAGACCACTCATGAAGTGAGGACCCATAATAGCTTTCAGATTCCCGGAAGGTAACGTCCATGGTAACGTAAACCTTCTTGTTGACTGGGTCAAAACATTTGTATCCCTTCTGAGTAAGGGAGTAGCCAATGAATACGCACTTGTTCGCACGAGCATCAAGTTTCGGGCGGTGGTGGATATGGACGAAACAAACACACCCAAAAACACGTGGTTGGAGATTGGTAGGTGGCACCCCAAGTGTGGTGAGGGGGGAGTCTTGAAACCGAGAACACGGGATGGCAGCGGTTTATAAGGTAAGCTGCGGTGAGAACAGCAGCCCCCCAGTAATATTTAGGGAGTCGCATGTGAAGGAGGAGACACCGAGCGACTTCCAATAGGTGGCGGTTTTTACGCTCAGCCACCCAATTTTGAGCTGGGGAGTAGGCGCAGGATGTCTGATGGATAATCCCACGATCGGCGAGGTACTGCTCAAAAGTGGAATCAATGAATTCCCGGCCATTATCGGTGCGGAGAATTTTGATGGGAGTCGAAAACTGGGTAGCGACCATGTTGTAGAACCGCTGGAACAAGGGAAAAACTTCATTTTTTGCTTTCATAAGGTAAACCCAGGTGGTACGCGAAAAACAATCGATAAAAGTTACAAACCAAAAACAACCCGAAATAGATGCAACCCGGCAAGGGCCCCAAACATCACTATGTATCAAATGGAAAGGAGCAGTACTTGGAGAACAAATATGATTAAAAGAGGTACGATGATTTTTAACACGATCACATGCATCGCAGCGAAATTTATCAATTAACACAGACGAGAAATTAGGAAATAAACGTTTCATAGAATGGATAGACGGATGTCCCAGCCGGCAGTGCCAGGAATCCAAAGTAGCTGTCTGATCTGCATGGAGAGCTCGGGGAGGAGAGACCGGGGTGGAAGAATCGAACACATAGAGCCCGTCCACCAGACTACCAGTTCCAATCACCGTTCCCGTCTTCAGGTCCTGAAAAATGCATGAAGAAGGAAAGAAAGTTACTGAGCAGTTCATAAAATTGGTTATATGACTAATAGAAAGAAGATTTCGGATAAAGTTCGGAACATGAAGAACAGAGGAAAGAGTTAGGGAGGAGTATGGGATGGAGCCCTTTCCGGCAATGGGAGAGAGGGAGTCATCTGCGATGCTCACTTTGTCCCGACCAGACAACGGAAGGTAGGACACAAAACCTGAGGAGGAGCCGGTCATATGGTCCGTTGCTCCATAATCAATGATCCAGTGAGTAGAGGGACGGGTGGAGGCAGCATGAGCACCTGAAGGCCCCTGATGGGCATATGAGGACGAAGAGGCATGTGGCTCTGCCGCTCTGGTGATGGACCTTGCATCAGGTGACGGAAAGCAAGAACCTCATCAGGCGTCAGAGTCAATGTGGGAGCTGACGGAGTTGGCGAAAGTTGTGGCTCGTCGAAAACATCAGACAGGTGCGCGGAGCGAGGCTGGGTAGAGCGACCCGAAGTGCAACCAGGACCGCGCCCGCCACGAGAGGAAGAGCCACCATGGGGTGTAGGGAACCCATGAAGCCGAAAGCAAGTCTCCCGGGTATGACAATTCTTCCCGCAATAGTCACAGAGCAGGTGATCCTTGTCAGTTGACTTCGGCCGAGAATCATGAGCCGCTCGTAGCCCAACCTGGGCCGCCAAGGCCGAACCATCTGGAGGAGGCTCAGGAGTCCAAGTTTGCCGCCGATCAAATTCTTGCTGAACGAGACTGAAAACCTCTTGAAGAGAGGGTAAGGGTGAGCGGCCAAGAATCTGCACATTGATTTGGTCGAAATCCCTATGTAGCCCATGAAGGAACTCGAAAACTCGGTTGCGATCTTCCCGTGCGTGAACAAGGATCTCATCCTCAGGCGACGCCAAAGTGATGGAGTCGAAGTGATCGTACTCATGATATAGCTGGGTGAACTCGAGGTAGTAGGCAGACGGAGGGCGATCTCCTTGGCGAAGAAGGAAGATCTTTCGTCGTAACTGAAAGATCTGGGCCGCGTTGCCGCGACAGGAGTAGGTAGTTTCTGCCCTTCGCCAAATGTCCGCAGCCGTATCCAAAAAGAGATAGTTGCAAGCGATGGATTCGACCATGGAGTTAGTCAGCCAGGACATGACGAGGAAGTTCTCCGATTCCCATTGCATCCGATCTGGGGAATCGGAACGAGGTGTGGGTGTAGTGCCCATGACATATCCAAACAGCCTCCTGCTCTTCAAAGAAAGTGTAACAGCCCGAGACCCCGGGAGATAGTTGGTGCCATCCAGACGAATCGTCGTGATTTGAGGCGTGTTGTGGTCATGTCCCGGGCGAGGGAAGCCGCTGGACGTCACTGGAGTTGGGGGTGTACTGGTGGTGGAAGATTCGGTAGGGGAGCAATCGGTCCCGGCCATGGTGATCAAGAATACAAATCAAGATCCCCCGGGAGAGCAAAGAGTGGCCTATATAGAAACTAGGTCGGCTTCATAGAAAGAGGAAGGAGTCCAAAAATGGTGGAGGCACCGGAAAGGACATTAGGAGGAGTACCGCATGTGCGGTATCAAGGGGACGACGCCGGACAGGGGCCGGAGGTGTTGGCGGTGGCCGAGGGCTGCTGGAAGAGGGTCGATGCCCGACCGTCGCTGGCGCGGGAGGCGCGGCGTGCGTACAGCGAACGGAGGCGGGGAGCGGGGTGCGGCGGGTGAGCGGGAGGCGGCGGTCGTGGCTAGGTGGGGCTGGGGGCCGCCGGAGCCAGAGGGTCGGGAGAGGCGAGCACGGTCGGCGGAGTTGCGGGAGAAGGGTTGGCGGGGTGTTCGTGCGGGAGAAAGAAAAAAACGCACGGGAGCAGAAGGCAGGAGAGGGGAAAGGGGTTTTAGGCCTATCCCTCTGATACCATGTTGGAGGAGGAAAGTTGATTGATTTTATTCATCCACATAGGGGTATTTATACAATTACAAAGATATGACACGTCATTGATCCGTGTGCTCCCATGATTCCTAAATAGGAATCGATCTATTTAGGATACAAATACGGCGTAATTAATGCAAATATTATAATTAAGAATGCAATATCCAACAAATTAAGAATGCAATATCCAACAAATTAAGAATGCAATATCCAACACTCATAAAAAGTAAATATTAATGCATTTTAAAGGATAATGAAAATAATTGTAAATAACAACATTAAAAGATGTGAACCCAGAAAAGCTTCGAATTTTTTTATACTTTAGCTTCATAAAATATAAACCAGCCTATGCCGGTCCCAAGCCCGGATGAAAAATGATGAAAGTTGTGTTAGGTAGACGGCCAGCGTAAAATTTAGTCACCCTTATGAATATGGATCATTTGAAAATTGTGCAAAAGCTAGGTTGTTCCCCTTAAGGAACGTATCGCATGATCCGAATGTGGCGTCTTGGCAAAGACCGTTGCACCTCCAGGACTTGGGTGTAGTGTAAAATTTGCATGAGTCCTCGTCGTATGGTCCGAATGAGGCGTCTTGGCAAGGACCGAAGCACCTCCAAGAGGACTTGGCTTGGGTGTGGTACTGTGGTGTTAAATAGGCAAAAGTCCTCACATATTAGACGTCCTAGGGAAGTATGTCGTAGAAATTGTGATCGACTTTGGTTTGGAAGTTGGAATATAGGTGCGTTAATGGGGAAAACGATGGAAGTAGTTGATACAATGATTAGGAGAAGGAAAAATATTTTATGCATGCAAGAGACTAGATGGGTGGGTGAGAAAGCTAAATTTTTAGATAATTCAGGTTTTAAATTATAGTACACAGGAAAAAAACAAACAAACAGTGGAGTAGGTATTGTAGATAGTACTTGGAAGGATGAAATTGTTGGGATAAGTAGAAAAAATGATAGAATCTTAGCTCTTAAATTGGTCATAGGAAAAGAAACTATTAATGTGATTAGTGTTTATGCGTCATAAGTAGGATTAAGTGAAGTTATTAAAGTGCAATTTTGGGAAGACTTAGATGATTTGGTAAGAGAAATCTCACAAAGAGAAAAGATTTTCATAGGAGAAGACTTAAATGGACATATAGGGAAGGAAAATGTGGATTACACAGCCGTTCATGGAGGATATGGATATGGAGAAAAGAATGAAGAAAGACGGACCATTTTAGACTTTGTCGTAGCACATGAGCTAATTGTGACAAATACGTTTTTCATAAAGAGTGAAGAACATTTAATTACATTTAAAAGCGGACTAAATAAGTAACAAATTGATTATTTTATGACTCGCAAAATAGATAAAATAATTTGTAATGATTGCCAAGTAATACCAGAAGAAAGTTTGACAACACAACATAAGTTAGTGGTGTTAGACGTACGAATTAAATATAATAAATTTAAGACAAAAACAAAAATGTTGCCAAAAATTCGGTGGTGGAACTTGAAGATGGAAAAGCGGGTTGCTTTGACAACAGTTATCAAACAACTAGTTTATGACTCTTATGTTGATTCTAGTGTCTCATGGGAAGTTATGTCTTCACATTTAAGGACAACTG
Source organism: Platanthera zijinensis (assembly GCA_039513925.1). Classification (NCBI taxonomy): domain Eukaryota; kingdom Viridiplantae; phylum Streptophyta; class Magnoliopsida; order Asparagales; family Orchidaceae; genus Platanthera; species Platanthera zijinensis. The sequence continues at coordinate 233,206,621 of CM077080.1, forward strand.
GAAAGAACATACTTGGAGTATCAAAAGGTCGTGCGCCCCCAAATAAAGAATCTTGGTGTGAAAAGAGAAAGTGCAAGATAAAGTGAGCGCAAACAGGAACAGCTATAAATCACTCTACATTTGTAGGAATGATGAAAACTTAGTCAGGTATAAAGTCGTCAAAAAAGAAGCTAAGCATCCAGTAAGTAAAGTAAGAAATCAAGTTTATGAAGAATTTTATAAGCGACTAGATACCAAAGATGGAGAGCGTGACATATATAAAATTGCTCGAGCTAGAAAAAGGAAGACAAGAGATTTAAGCCAAGTAAAATGCATAAAAATAAAATAGATAAAGTTTTAACGGATGATGTGGATATTAAAGAGCGATGGAAAAAAACTTTTATCAACTTTATAATGAAAGAAAAGACAATGAATTGGACTTGTAAAATTAAAGTAAATCGGATGAGTGTAGAAATATAACATTTTATCGTAAAATTCAATTATCAGAGGTAAATTATGCTCTAAAAAGATGAAAAACGGAAAGGCGGTTGGGCCAGACGATATACTGATCAAAGTATGAAAAGGTCTAGGGAATGAAAGAATTTTGTCTTACATGTTTTTTCAATAAAATATTGATGTCAAAGATGATGTCAGGCCAATGAAGAGAAAGTATCTTGGTACTTTTGTACAAAAACAAAAAACAAATGAGATATATAAAATTGTGTTAATTTCAGAGGAATTAAATTGATTAGTCATACCATAAAATTATGGGAACGAGTAATAGAAAGAATAATAAGATGGGAGACTAACATCTCGAAGAATCAATTTGGATTCATGTCAGGGCGGTCGACCATGGAAGTTATACATCTCTTGAGGAGACCCATTGACAACTACTGAGAAAGAAAACAAGATTTGAATATGTTGTTTATCGATCTTGAGAAGGCTTATGATAAAGTTCCAAGAGAGATCTTATGGAGAGTCTTAGAAAAGAAAGGTGTAAATATATCATACATTGACGTAATCAAAGATATGTATACAAATTCAGTAACAAGGGTGGGGACATCTGGAGGATTACACGGGAATTCTCTATCAATATTGGTTTGCATCAAGGTTCAGTTTTAAGCTCTTATCAGTTATCTCTTCACCCTTATCTTAGATGAGCTCACCGGACATATCCAACAAGCAATTCCTTGGTGTTTATTATTTGCGGATGACATCGTTTTGGTCGATGAGACGAGCGAGGGTGAAAACGCAAAACTTGAATCTTAGCAAGACACTTTAGAAGAGAAGGGTTTAAGGTTGACCAGGACAAAGAGTATATGGAGCTTAAATTTAGCAGTGCAAGAAGGACGGGTGACTTCGTTATTAAGTTGGGTGATCAAGATATTTCTCGTAGTGAATGTTTTAAATATCTTGGATCGATAGTTCAAAAAGACGGAGGTATTGATAAAGATGTGACACACAGAATCCAAGCGGGTTGGTTGAAGTGCAGAGGCGCGTCAGGGATCTTGTGTGATCGTAAAGTATCATTAAAACTTAAGTGCAAGTTCTACCATACTGCGATTAGACCAGCGATGCTCTATGGTTATGAGTGTTGGGCAATTAATTGTGTACATGAGCAAAAAAGGGAGTTGCGGAGATGAGAATGCTTAGGTGGATGTGTGGACACACGAGACTGGATAGAATTAGAAATGAATGTATCAGGGATAAGGCAGGAATAGCACCAATTGTAGAGAAGATACGAGAAACTCAAATAAGATGGTTTGGACACGTGCAAAGGAGACCATTATAGGCACATGTTAAGCGTTGTGGAAGTCTAGTCACTAGGCATGTTAAACGAAGGAGGGGTAGACCAATAAATACTTGAAATGAAACTATAAGGAAAGACATGATGTACTTAGGCATTAGTGAGATTGTGATACAAGATAGGGCACAATGGCGACAAAGGATCCATATAGCCGACCCCACTATAGTGGGATAAAGGCTTGAGTGTTGTTGTTGTTACATTCATAATTGGTTAATATTGAAACAGAATTAAGAATATTATATCTTCGGAATTTTAACAATTACTAAGTGGGAAAAATCCTTTAAAAATCCACTTTGGGGTCCTTTGAAATCCCCTACTTTTAATTACATTTCATTTTTGGCCCAACAACTTTTATTTCAATTGAAATCTCCCACATTTAATTACGCGAATTCATTTCCTTTTTATCCTTTCAAACATATTCCTATTAGAAGCAGCTTTCTTTTTTATTCTTTGAAACATATTCCGATTAAAAGTAACCCCTCCCCCTACAGCCTGTAGCTTGGCAGAAAACGAAAAGAACAGAAATGTCTTTGTTCTTTTCAGAAAGCCAACCTACTCCCTATTCTTCACACGCCCTACAGTGGACGACTTCTCCAGAGCTCGCAACGCCAACCACCGCCTATAGGGTATTGGCGATCCTGCCCCTGCCTTTTTCTATCAAAAACACCGCCTGCATCATCGGGCTTCTTCATGCCAAGTACAGTCCAACAATCTAAACATGGACTGCCTTATTGCCTACATCGAAGCCCCGTCTGCATCCGCTCGAGCCCTCCACCCCTCTGGCCGCCCGCTAAGGCCCCTCTATGCCTAACTCTAATCTTCCATGAGCATACCGACCTCCTTGTTGTGCAAGGCCCTCTTCTGTCGCCTCCATATGACCACTACGATATTTTTTTACAATCACCCCCTTCAGGTTGGAACCTTTGTAGTGCTTCGAACCTGATGGTATACTTCAAACCTTGCTTGATTATTATAAATCTAATGTTATGCTTTAGTTTATCTTCCTTTATTTTCAGCATGTGGATTATTGAGCCATGCATATTCTATGAGTAAATGTTGGCATTTATGTGTTTCTACGAACTCAAGAATAATTCTCACCTAATATTATTCGAGAACGTCACATTTGGGCTACATATTTGAAAAGATCGCAAAAAAAAAACTTTTTAAAATGATTTCAAGACTCCGGATTACATCAGTTTGGTATCAAATCACATTTAATTCGCTTCTATTGGGAATCAAACGGTCCATGTCTAAAAAAATCTGTATATTTTCATTTTTTTTCTTTTTAAAAGTTTAATTAAAATGCTACTTTAAAATAAAAAAGTTTTAACTTTTAAAACAAATTAAGATCATTATTTAAAATCTATTTTTTAGTGTTCCTTCGAGTTTAAAAAAACCTTTTATTTCTCTCATTAAAAACTACGACATATAAAAAAGTAAAATATTTTAACTCAAATAGTTCCTCGTATTAAACGATTCCACTGTTTTAAATATTTGAGTAGTTCAAAAAAAGTCAGATCCTTATTTTAAAATATATATATATATATATTGCTTTTTAGTTTAAACAAATTTATTTGAGTTTTAAATTAGAAAACAAAAAATATCAATTATGGCGTATATAATAAAATAGAGTGAAAGGGTCCACCCCCGAAACCAAGGGGGTACTAGCTCACAGCTGAGTCCTCTCCAAACCGCAGGAGATACCTTTTTTGAAACTTTTCATTTCTCATCTCTCTTTCATATATGAAAATAGTGGTGGCATCATGTTTCTTATTTAAACAAAAAACTTGTATTATCATGCTCTTTCAAATAAAATAAATTCTTTTATTTCTCATGAATAATAGTGTCTCTCATCGCAAATATAAAATACAATCTAAAAGGGTTTCACAACTCAAGTTGCAAAACTCATTATGGTGTGCAGTCATGGCATGAAGATAACACTAACCCTAATCACTTAGAGCCTAAATACACACCCAAGCGAATTTGATGAATTTCTGGAGCCCGAGAGATGTCTAGAATGGTGTCATAGTATAGAATATTTCATGAGTCGGTGTGAAATACCCTTGAGTAGGCAAGTCAAGTATGTAGTCCGCATTAGATTGGTGGAAAATACTAAAACGCATGAGAGATAAGTTCTGGCTGCCTCCTGTAACTACTTGAGTTAAGGTTAAAACAAAGTTGTGCAATAATATATATCTCTTGATTACCTCCAAACTATATGATGGGGATCTCGATCGACTTTCACATTGATCGGAATCGTTCATCTTATCGGACCGACGATCGTAGTATTGTCTGTTCTTTTCATTTTTTGTTTTGATTTGTATTTTTATTTATTTTTGAGTCGGGATGATCAGCCGACCATAGCCGTCTATTGCCTCCTATAGTCTACAAATAGAGGGTGAAAGCTCTCATTTAGGGGAATTGAAGAATGGAATGTTGAAGCCCATCCTTTGGTCAAGTCGGTGCCGAAGCCGCTCTCGGGTGCAAAGTCTTGGATAAACCTCCCTCCTCCTAGCAGTGAGTCATCTCCCCCTCTTCCTCCTTGTCGTGAGCCTCATCCTTCCCCTCCCCACAAATAGTCGCCTTATCCCCTTCATTTCCACCTCTGAAGATCACCGGAGAACGTCTTCGGCCACCTCTAGTGGTGCACCACCATTTACCCCCATCATTTTAGTTTTTCGGCGATCGCCGGAAAATTTCTCCGGCAACCACCTCCGGCCACCCTCCGGCCACCCTCCGGCCAGCCACCCACAACCACCAATAACCACCTCCTAACTACCCCACTTTTCCCTCTCCTTGATTTTAGAGAGTGCTCCTAAAATTAGGCTAAACCACTTCTCCACTCCTCCCACCATAGTCGTCGCCCCCTTCTGCCCTCTATTCTTTGCTTCACGTGGAACTAGTATTCCCCCGCCCCACACACACATAACTGAATCCCACCTCTCATTAACCCCCTACCAAACCAACACCCACCACCCAACTGCCTATCCACATTTTTTCCCAGCCACCCCTCCAATTATTTCTAACAACCCCCCTCTCTATCCATCCCCATTACTCACATGGAGCATCTAGCAACCCCCCCCCCCCACAACTCCATAAACTTTCCTCCTCCCATCCCCCATTACCAATTCCCCAACCCAACTGAACCCCTCCATCACGTGGAACCACAGCCCCACCCTCCCCCCACCCAGAACTCACGAATCGGCAGATTCTCCTCCCAGTCCCATCTCCCCTCTCCAGCTGGTGCTGTCCAGCCATCCAAAACAGTCCGGAATCCTTGCCAAGACATTCCACACCACTCCTACAATCATCCCCATCCAAAGGATTGCTGCCAGCAGCCAAAACCACCTCCCTGCACAGCCTAGAAATGCTGACTCGGTTCCTGGAGTGGACAGCCACATACAGTAGCTGATTGCTGAAATCAGCCCCGGATTGCAACCTATCCTCTCCGACAGCCCTCCGAAGATACATCCAGCCCTCCCCTCTTGATAGTCGTGGTATTCAAGGTTTGTTTGTTGATTTTTCTAGTTGAATATTTGTTTTAATTCTCCACTCGCGAGATGTTGGTTTGTAAATTGTTTCCAAAACTTAGAATTTTTGTAAGTCTCAATTAATTTAGATGTTTATTTTTTTTGTGCTCTTGCATTTATACCACGTGTGCTCTCTATTTTTAGAAGTTTTCTTCTAGTGCTGTTTTCTTACATTTGCATTAATAAATCAAATCTTTATTGTGAGTCGCAAATTCGTTGGATTCATATTAGTGCATGTAGTGATCACACATCATCCCAGTCATATAGGGCAGTCCTGACTCCTGCGTCACTATGCATCGTAGATTCCGTAATCTACAACATAGGGGTTTATCGATGGATGAGTACACTCAAGAATTTCTAGTTCTTTAAACAAGGTTAGATATTCAAGAGGGTGATTGTATCTCATTACCGGCACGGGTTGCACTATTCCATTAGAAACCAACTAAAGTTGCACAAATATCACGATATAGAAGAAATTTCTACTATGGTCTGCATAGTGGGATCTAGATTTAGGTCTACTTATAGACCTCTCTCTAGTCTCGTCGTTACCCCCACTTTTGTGGTCCAAGATTTCCCCTAGTGTTACCACCCCCATTAGCACTTTGGCCTCACCTACCTCTACAATCACACTTCGTTCAATCGCAGAGCTTCTTCGTGAGCCCCAACTCCATGAAGGAAAGTGTCTTCCTCTTTCTCCTAAGCCCTTGCTTCAAGAAGAATAACTTAATAGTAATGTGTCACTCATCATAGATGATATCGCTTCTATCTCTGCATTTCCTGGCTCTACTAGTCTATTAAATATGTGCAACCCTAAGCTCATAAACATCATGCTTGACATTCACTTGTTGTTGACACTAGAGTGATCGCATTGTATTGACTTTGTATTTGGTGACCGCACTCTTATGATATCCCATGACCCTATGTGTCTAAACGCGCACCATGAGCTTTATCATTGGAGAATAGTAATAATTTTGAGGAATTTCACTCCTCGTAGGGACACAGGCTTTAAAATATTTCTCTATTTCTCTAGAAAATTTTAAATGACATATTTGAGATCAATTCTAATTTCTAAATTCCATAATGTAATTCATAATCTATCAGATGATATGTTTGGGGTAGTTGGTATTGATTTAGTACATGCTTGTAGGTGTCTGGCAGAAAAGCAAATGATGCGGTATGAATTATTGACTCCACAAGTTGAATGTGCTTACTCCATAACTTGCTTCATTGATCTTTATTTCCCCATCTGTGTTGCTTGTCTTTTTTGCTCTAGTTTTTCTTGTTTATTTAAATATTAGGCATAAACTTATGACTAATGGTTTGCGGGCATCTTCAAAAAATTATAATTCCAAGATTGATTTTTTCCTTAGGGATTACATCCTTCCGAGAGAGATTGATTTCATGCATTCGACTGCAGTCAGCCACGGACCTCCTTTATCAAGCTCCTAGGCGGAGACTTGATACCCACGCCTCAACAACCTACCCGGAATTTACCCTGTAGGCCCCGGGAGATTTGGTTGGAGATGTTCTCGCCATTCGACTGCAGTCGGCCACGGACCTGGTGCTTGCCCCCCTAAAATGGGCTTACCGTGGTTTCTAACAAAACCAAATTTAACAAGTACATGCGCTAACTAAAGTCTGAAAATACATAACAAACTATCACCACCACAATCCAAAGAGAAGTCAAAATGTCAATAATTCAAAACTTCAACACAAAAATCTAAAAACAACTAGACTCAGGTTGTGTTTGGCGTGGTGTTTTGACTGTTGCACGCCGCTGCTTCTTGATAAGTGGCGCCAAACAAAAAAATCTGGAGATTTCCGAGTCTCCCCCGCGCATGAATCGCGCAAAACTAGCGATTCTGAGTCGTGATTTTTTCTCACGACTCGAGATCGCGGTCCGGCGGCGTGAAAAATTTTCCCTCCCGATCCCGATACACGCAGGGCTTGACGGTGATTCTTCTCGTCCGACGGGATTGATTTCTCGCAGCGCTCGACGGTGATTCTTCTCCTTCGACGGAATCGATCCTCACGCACCTCTTTCTCCCGGTTCGACGAGCACAGGGCGCGATTAGCGGCTCTGCAAACCCTCTTCGGCGATAGCGAAGCATGGCAGTGGCGTCATCTTCTTCCATAAGCTATTTTATGGCTTCCATGAAATCATTTTTTGTTTTCCTGCAATTCCTTTTTTATATAATTTTGCTAAATAAATACCTCATTTTTTTCAAAATATGAAACAGCTCTACGAAAACTGTTTTTCCAAATAGTTTCACAGATTTTGCCACCACTATGCAAAACAGTTGATTATTCCACCACTGCTTCTCATCACTACTTCTCCAGTCGTTGCAGTCGCGCCAAACAGAGCCTCAAGCAACATTATTATTTTATTCATCTTCAACTCCCTAGTCCCTAGTGGCATAAGTTTAACAAAACAATAAAAATTGGCGGGAATTGTTAAAATTTTGAAACTTTTAAACCTACTTCCAATAGAAATGAAAATTTTGGAAAATGAATTTAGGCAGGGAGATCGAATCCACTAGCAAGAGATGAATACTAGAAAGTCTCAAATATATTAAGCTTTGTAGTGGCTAGCAAGCGACTATAGCAAAGGGATAATGCACTAAATTGACTATAGCCAAAGAAATATTGCTCTCTGCTTGAAAGTTGAAATTGACCCAGGGTAGATACATCCTCAAACGGGATAGCAACACAGAGAAATTGCTCTTTGGGCTCGTCAACGAAAACAATGTTGTGTCCCCTTCAATCAAAATACGGCAATGGTTGTCGGCCTACAAGATCATCGACAAAGTAGAGGTTGCCAACACGTGGGATTGTCGACACAGCTGCAATTGCAATTCTGCAGAAATGAAAGACAGGATATGACATAATGTTTAAAACATGTATCATGTCATTCTCAAAAATATTGAGGCGTGTCCATGCTAACAACTTTCTGATATGGGTAGGCCATATTGGGTGTGGCAGTGCTTCTCAAATTGTCATCAAAGGATAATTTAATTTCTTTCAACCAAGTGTGGATGATCAGTTAACTACCCCTTGAAAGGAAGTATCCACTTCTAAATAATTATTTTTGTTGTGTATTTGCATTGGCACTGTCATTTATCCTATGGACTCAGCAACTGGTTGCACGATAAGTTTCTAGATTTTTTTTATTTGTTGTTTTATGAAGGCAGGCGCTCACAAAGTCATAGTTACTTTATGCTTGCCTTTTACTTATATATATGTCAGACATTTCCTCTATTTTCCGCATTTCTTTTCCTGCATTTTATTTTATGATTCGAGGAGTTGTGGTAGCGTATTCCTTATGATGTGATTATGTAGGTCGTATATTTTACTCTAGGCTAGGCAAAGGAGGAATCTTTTGATTTTGTCAAGTCGAGTTGTTTCCCCTCCTACATTCCTACTTCCATGTTGAGTCTTAACCTAAAATTTGAGTCTGCATATATTAGCAAATATATATACATTAAGTACACATTTTGCAAAGGAAACAAAATTTATAAGCCTAGAACTACCATCATCGCCACCATGTCCTGTTAAGCTAATTGAACAATTTCTATAGGCTTTTCAAGGCGCTGGACAAAGGTGTTATCCATGCAGCAACATGCAGTCTTCGATGGCATCTCAACTCCTTTCACTAGACTTATTTGTTCCCCAGTACCATCGAATGCAACTCCAACATATTCGGACCAACAAGAAGATGAACCAAGAAAACGAGGGGATTGAGCTTAGAGAGAATGCAACCTGAAGATACATACCAAGTTGAGCATTCCTAGATACAAATTAGTGCTTTTTGAATTTGCAATAGTTTGTTCAGTGCCCATTAGGCTAATATTCACAGGAGTTTGTTCAGTTATTGGTACTTCAATTCCCACGATAAGAGGTTTAACAGCTGTATAGATCATATTCTCAATTAGTAAATTCTCTTGTGGATTCAAAAGGAAGTTATTGCATCAGTACAGAGGGTCAAACTCACCCCCAATAGATAAGCAGCTGTAGAATCACAAAAATGAATAAGTATGTGACTAGGAATAGGAGATATTGGAAAAAGAAGAGATGAGGGATGTTCTTCAGAGTATTCTCTTTTCGCTTATTTAGCTAATAATGAGCAAGCTTGGAAAGAGGAGGTTGAGATTTTGGGAGGATAGAAACTTTATAAGATTTGGTTTCGATGACATTGAAACGTTCGGTAGAAGATGGAAGAGGGGACAATGGAAATCTCACAGATGTAAGAGATGGAGGCTTGGGTAGATAATTTTTAAAAAAAATATTGTGTTCACTTTAAGAACAACTCTTTCAACTTTAAAGACAGCTCAACTTTGAGTGTTCCTTTCTTTTAAGGGTTCGGTTTCACAAAGATAAGAAAGAAATTTGATTAAGAAAGTGATGGTGTGTCACGACTGACACAGGTGTATTCCTGCATGAGGCGGTGATCCACTGCCCGGATGGACGATCAGAGCCCGTGGTTGCGTCCGGATCATCGATCCGAGTCGCTTTTATATATTACTTTTTATATTTCAATGTGTGATTAGCCCCCGATCGGTCCAGACAGTTTAATCCGTCTGATTCGGGTGGTTTGATTTTACAGTTCTTGTGCTGCAGTTATTCCTTAGGGTTCTATTTATGCAGGCGGCAGCTTGTTTGGGAGGCATCGTGGGATTTGCATTATCTAGCAAAACCATCGGTCTCTACTAGTGCGATGCCAACGATCTCCCGCCAGGGTGTGACGCCCACCCCGTCCTCCTCCTCCTCTCTAATCGTCCCCTCCACCGTGCCCTAAGCACAATCAAGACTTCCCTCCCTAAACCCTGTCATCACTCTTCCGGGTCAAGCCCGGTGCCACAAAGTCCTTCCGCCGGTAATCATCAACTGCAGCTTCAATTGTCGTTCACTGCCCGCTGATTTCCCCCCTCTCCCGTTGATCTCCTCCTCACCTCAAACCATTGTCATCCATGTAACCCGTCAGCCTCCACCCCAGCCCCCACATAACCAAACAAATCTCGTTGATCCCAGCCACTTCTACTCTCCTATCAATATTTCTCATTAACTCTCCACCTCCCTGTAGCCGACCGACCAAGCCCTCCAACATCCCTTCAACTGTATTAAATTCTCGAGACCAACACCCATCAACAACCCTGTTCAAACCAACATATAGTCCAGATCTCAATTCCAATACTCTGACATTGCAGCCACCTTGGAGACCCTCCAAAAACTGTATTGCCGCCACTTGTACGTGCAAATTGTGGTATCAAGTTTTGTCTTTTACTGTTGTTTATTTCAGCACTCATACTGTGGTAGATATCTCTTATTTTGTTATTAGTTCATTTGTAGTACAAGTTGCGGAATTTATTTTGTGCATGCTTAAAATTAATTGTCTCTATCGTTTGTAAAATTGATAGTTGTTCTCCTTTAATTAATTATTGCACGTGCCTCTGTTGTTAATTCTATAATAATTAATTATTTGTTGCAATTTTCATTGCGGACCAACTCTCCCATATTCATCATACTTCATTGTATATAGGTTTGCATTTAGAGGGTCTGCCCTGAGTCAGCCTTACCACTGCATCAAATTGGTATCAGAGCCCTAGGTTAGGGTCATTTGCATGTTACGTAGTGAAAGGGATTATCATCAGTCCATGTCGAGTCACAATCACACCGACGATGGGACCGTCGGTTCACAGACAAATATGACTTCGGCTGAGTTTCAACGACTGGTTCTCGACCGATTTGATCGGATGGGAGCCCAATTAGAAACCCTTAGGGGTGATATTGCGAGGATTAGCATGAGCGTTGATCAGCTAGAAGCACCTAGAGGTCGAGCACTTCCTCCCCCTAATGAGGAGTCTCACGAGGATCAACGAGATGCCACACCTCCTCCTGAGAGACGTGGTAGAGACGTTCCTCGCCGAGATCCCCCTTCCCTCCAAGAGGGAATTATCATCGTGGATACGAATATCGGCGAGATCCGGGGAGGAATTATCGTCCTCCTAATGAGCCCCATCCTCCCCCACCTCATCGTAGAAATCGAGCACGATATGATTATGACTATGATGTACAGTGACTACCATGAGCCACGTCGTGGGATGACTCCAAAGGAGAATGACATCACACAACGGATCCACATTGACGCTCCCATCTTCGATGGTCACCTTGACCCGAAGACGTTTAGTGATTGGCTCATGGACATGGTGAGAGGACTTAGCGCTACCAACTGCACCAAAAGACCGGCCTAAAGGTCAAAGGCGCATACTAATCTTTATATCAAAGGTCCTCGGGCGGATCCACGGGGCAGCCAGTTAAGCCATTACCGCATAGCGCCGCAACGCGGGGGCGATTCCGGACCCGCAAGCCCCAACAATCCCCCCCCCCGGAAACGACCCCGGGGTTTCGAACCCGCGACCCCCTCTGATACCACTTGAGAGGACTTAGCGCTACCAACTGCACCAAAAGACCGGCCTAAAGGTCAAAGGCGCATACTAATCTTTATATCAAAGGTCCTCGGGCGGATCCACGGGGCAGCCAGTTAAGCCATTACCGCATAGCGCCGCAACGCGGGGGCGATTCCGGACCCGCAAGCCCCAACACATGGCCCACTATTTTGACTGGTTCGAGATGAGCGGCGAGAGGCAGGTACGGTTCGTCAAGATGAAATTAATTGGCCAAGCAAAAATATATTGGTAGAGACTGAAGAGGTCTCTGGAGCGGGATGGTTATTACCCCATCGTCCGATGAGATGAGATGAAGCAGCGCTTGCAAGATAAATATCTCACAGCTTCATATCGAGATCAGCTCTTAGATTAGCTCTACGCACTACGTCAGGGGGCTCTCCGTCGCAGATTATATGAAACAATTTGACGAACTTGTAGTTCGTAGCGATATTATGGAGGAACCCATCGCGACTGCCTCGCGCTTTCATGCGGGACTTAGAGTAGACATCTGAAGGGAACTGATTCCCCATAGGATGGAGACGGTTGAGCAGGTCTTTCAGCTCGCGCTAGAGTACGAGCAGTATTTGCGTATTGCTGGTCGAGGCAGGTCACCACTCGTCCCGATACCACCCCAGCTAGGAGGCCCACTAATGCCACCCTTCGCGCTCCCGCAGATGCGTCGGGAAAAGATATTGTACCTGGAGGCCCCAAACCTGGGGGTGTCCAATGTTATTAATGCTCTGGCAGAGGGCACTTCGCAGCGCAACGCCCGAATAGGAACTTATTGATTGAGGATTCTGGCAAGCCCAGCACTGAGGCTGAGGACGTAGTCATTGAGAAGATTACTTTCGTCGTAGAGGCCGGATGGGAGAGCGATGTTGGGAGATCGCTAGAGGTAAGAGTCCTCCGTCGCATCCTCCACACCCCACGTGTCGAGGAGGATTGGCGTTGCACCACTATTTTTCACATATTCCTCGAGCGCAGGAGGCCCCTGCAAGCTCGTCATCGAGAGTGGTAGATGTGTTGCTAGGAAAGGGTTAGAGAGGATGTAGCTCACGGCCGAACCACATCCGCACCCTTACCGTATTTTATGGGTGGACAAGTCCATCATTCACGTCACACAGCGGTGTCTGGCACCGATTCGCTTAGCGACCACTGAGGACCGGGTGTGGTGTGATGTTATCACTATGGACGTTGCCCACGTTCTTCTTGGAAAACCCAGGTTAAATGAGCGTGAAGCGGCGTGTTATGGTCGATCCAACACGTGTGTATTCTTCGACAAGGGTCGAAAGATTACCCTTACCCAGACCCAGCCCAGGGATCCTCCCAAGGGTAAGGTTGATTCTTCAGTTAGTGCGGGATCTTCGAGACCCCTCCATGTCTTGAGGAAGGGGGATTTTCTGAGAGAGAGTTTAGAGATTAGGGTTATGTTTATTGTTGTATCCACCATGACGACCAAGACCCCTAGCGAGACTAAGATTACTGATTCAGATGTTTGTCAGCTGACGAGCTCCCTCCTCGGAGGGACATCCAGCGTGTTATTGATCTGATTTCAGGGGCATCTTTGTCCAATCTCCCGCATTATCGTTTGAATCCGACTGAGCATGCCGAGTTGAAACGGGAAGTTGACAATCTTTTGCGGAAGAAGTTCATACGAGGGAGCCTGAGTTAGCCTTACCACTGCATCAGAAAGAATGAAGAAATAGAAGAGTGGTGGAGCTAGTTATAGAAGATAAAGTGGTTGGATAGTGGATATTTAGAATTTGCCAGACATTTTAAATAAAAACTATGAAAACAGGGAGAGTTGCATACACATATTTTGCCTCATCAGCACACGCTAGCATAATTTCCAAATGAACAAATAAAGAAGTGTCACATGACAAAAAAATCATTAAAGCAAGTAATCCAAATACCATTCAGCATAAAGTATATGACATGAATATTCACAATATATAGGAAATCATAATTGATTACAATATTCAGTAAAAAAACTATTCAGGATCATAAAGGCATTGATACATGCATCAAATGTATCCGCCTGCCAGAGGTAAAGTGATGGTTTGTTTCAAGGGTGGCAACCATCTGCATGGAAATCAGAAGGAAAGTAACTCCTCAGGCCATTTTATTTCAACATGTGCATTACATAAGATGTTTTAGTTCATTGAAACCACATACCTACTCATAAATGAATCGACAATCCTTGAATTTTCACTTTAATGTATAACAAATAATAAATTTGAGGAGAAAAGAATTCCAAATTCATGCTTCTGAGTTCTAGTCCTAGAAACCCAAATTTTTGGTTCAATAATCATCTGATAATTCTTGTAATTTCAACTTGGATTTTGTAGAGGAAGGTATTCAATCTTATGAGTTATACAAAGGACATTAACAATATAAAAAATTTCATTTTTATATCTCGTTTTCAAAATTATCATATTTTCATGATCCTCTTTGATTATTGCAATTTTTTGTTGGTATGTGGTGGTGAAAATTAATAATTTATCATTTTTCTCTCCGCGAACAATAAGATAGAAAACAAAGCATTCAACCCAAAAGTAATTGTTTTTAGATTGAGGGTCCTGAGATCTATATTAAGTGCATGGAGTGAGTTTCCCAATGTAGAACTAAATTCTCAAAAAGTCCCCTAGTGTGAAGGCTCTATGTATTCTAACATGTGAACATGTTTTTAATAATTAGGTGATGTAGGAGTGGTTCTTTGGACCAACCTTGCACAGACACCATGCTAGAAGATATACAACAACAACACTCAAAACTTTATCCCACCATAGTGGGGTCATGCTAGAAGATATTCATCCAAAAATTAATTTCTTGTAGGTGAAGGGCCAAGGATTTGTATTAAGTGCACAAGGCAACATAGATAAGCTATATGCCAATACGCAAATAAAAATTTAAGATTGAAAATTATATCAAACTAGAAGTTTATAGAATTGTATAGTTCAATGTATGCACCATGTTAATGGATAAATAAGTTCAAAATTTAATGACTAGTAAGCACTAAGCACAGCAAGTCATAGATTCTCCAATATGTATGGTTTCATACTATACCAGATGGATGGAACTGAGTTATACCACTGCACTATAGAAAGGATTATAGATGAGTTTAAGAAATGTTGCCGAATAGGAAGAAGAATTGTGTAAAATTGAGTTATCAATTCTTCGTTACTTTTGCATACACCTACAATCCGCTATTAAGTATACATTGATTTAATCTTCTATTAAACAACTGTTAACTTTACTATGTTAGTTTGTGAAAATATTGGCTTAGCATCGTCGTTGATGTGGGGCATCAGGGTGACCAACTAGAGGGGTCAGAGATAGTTGTACCTCCACCTTCTATTAGTTGCTTCGACGTAGGGCGTTGTTGATGGTGTGCCATAAGATCGCCCATTGCCGCCTCTACAATTTTCACCACCAAAACATACCGTCCCTATAAATTCGCTATTTTTATTTATTTACTCTCCTCCTTGATCTATTTTCCTTAGTAGTAAAAAGAATGAGCTTTAGGGGCAAAATTTTCAAAAATATTCATCAGTCCAGTAGCCCGGTTAATGCTCGATTTGAGCATTTTCTTTCCTTGCATACTTTCTGGAATCCAGGGAAAAGCTCTTGGAGGCAAGGAGAACTCGGAATATAGCTAGGGCAAAAAAACACTCACTATTTTTTTGGTACAGGAACCCTTGAAAGGAGAAGGAAGAGGCTTTAAAACGAGGTGGAGAAGCCTTGAGAGAGTCTTCCGCCGTCCTCGGATTGCCGTCGAGCGGTGGAGGAGTCACAGAATGGCTTCCACGCAGGCTTCAGGCGAAGGAGAGGCCGCAAGAACTCATTACACGCATGAACCGAAGGACGAGCAGTCGGCTTGGCCCTTTTCACATGACCGGCTGCTACCGGGGATGGTGTTTTCAATACCTAGCTATTAAACCTTCTCCATCTATTAATAGCATTAGATATTTGGATTAATTTTGAGAATTGTTAGAGGTAAATCAAATTTGTAAATACGTAAATCATTGTTAATAATAAACATATATTTTGAAAAATATTTTGTGTAAATCAAATTGTTAATCACAAATCAAAATTGTTAACAACAAATCAACATTACAAATTACATAATCAAATATTTTAGACAAAAAAATCATTTCATGAGAAGTCCAGTGCAACAATTCGACAAAATAACACGTTTATAACATAGAAACATCACATTTATGATATTTAATATATGGTAACTGTCATATCTACCTCAATGAAAACCTGTAAAAATTTAAAGACTTTTATTACCAAACAACACCTACAAAATTAATAAACCTGATTAATTTAATTTTCAGAAGTCAACCGTGAAACATGTCTTTATATAATAAAAATCTTAAGAAGTTTATGAGTTTGATTCCAGTATCTGAAATTAGGAAAAAAATGAAAATTTTGAAATGAAAAAATTGACAGTATTTTTTGTAACACAGATGAAAGTATGAACAAAAAGAATCAACTTCATTTGTTACAGCAAACAATACAAGTATGTTTCCCCCTCTTCATAAACTATAATATGGCATAAGAGACTAGAAATCAACCATCCAGCACTATTATCTAACTACAGCACGAAAACAAAAACGAATAACGAAAAAGTCAGCATGTAGAATCCATATGCAGAATCCAAATCGAAAAATTATCTTCTCAATATGCTGAAGTTGAAAAAGAAAATCTGTATTAAAGAATTCAGATGCAGAATCAAAACGAAAATGAAGATAAGAGGTGGCGCACCTTCAAAATCAACGAAAAAAAACTGCTGTCCGGGACGGGAGAGGCAACGAAAACAAAGAAAAAACATGCGCACATTCAAAATCGTCTGGTTGTTGTACGTCAAACCGCTCACCTGAAGCCTCGCAACCTATCGACGATGGGAGAGGCAGTGAAAAAGAGGCCAGGAAATGCGGTGAGAGAGGAGGCGGAAGGGGCGACGGGAGAGGCAACAACAGAGAGGCCGGAAGATGCAGCGGGAGCGGAGGTGAATTTGGTTTGAGTATATCCAAATTGGTTTGCGTAGAAAAAAAGCTGCCGGGAAAAAAAGACCTGGTTTTAAGATTTTGGTTTGCGTATATCCAAATTGAGTTTGACTTTAACAATTCTCTTAATTTTAGGAAGTTTATATTGACATCGACCTTCGCTATTGTCAAGCTCATTAAAATTAAAAAAACACATTAAAACGGGCCTCTAATAGCCTTAAAACCTTCTCCTTTTTTTTTCATTTCTCATGAAACCCCGCTCCTAGAACGGAGCGCTACTGAGAGAGTGGGCGGGAGAGTGTGGCGGCCGGCGTGTGGCCGTCGGCAGGCATGTCGTGGGGCGTGGTGCTTGGCGGGGTGCAGCGAAGGTTTAGTGGCGAGGTGTTGCCTTCTCGGTCTTGTTGCTTCAAGTAAGTTTCTTCTCTTTTTGTTGTTGGTGGTTTTCTTGAGCTGTGGGATTGAGGCTCGGGCGATTGTGCAGAAGCGTGTTGCCCGTGTGCCTACGGGCGGCGGGAAGCTGGCGAGTCCTCCTGTAGATCTTTTGGCGAAGGTGGATATTTCAGCGGCGGAGGATGCTACTTCATCACACCATTTTATTCGAATGGTGATCGCTCTGAGGATGACTCTAGTTCTGCAAGTTCTTACCCCTCCAGATCTGTCAATGATGCCTCCTCTGGTTCAAACATGGAAAAGACTGCAAGTTCTCCAAACCGCACTTCAGGTGTTCGGAAAAATGCTTCAGTGGAATCTACTTCATCTCTTCCCAAAATAAATGGGGGCTTTCAGCCTCCTCTAAGTCACGTTGCTCGGCCTTTCATGTGCATATGAACTTGTTCCATATATAAATCAGTGTTCTACATTTTCATTATGTTTAATTCATAAACATTGGCAAGTGTTATGTTCGAATGAGCCTACGAAAAAACATGCATCTACGTTATGTTTGATTAAAAGTGTGCAAGACATGATAAGTTACTAAGTTCGTTATCATCTGATAAATTTGAAATATTATTTTTAATAAAATATTATTTACAATATTTTTTTAAATTGAATTGTGCTGGTGAAATTTATTTTGAGATGTGTCAATTTGATCACCACCAAGACGTGGATTAAGACTATTTTGTGTTTTTAAAACATTGGACTTTTGCATTGTATTTTAGTCTATCAAGTTGTTGAAAACTATGAACTTTGTTTTATATTTGTTTTGCTTAATCTAAAGTAATTATATATTTTTTTAAAAAAATGGGTTGTCTGTAGCCAATGGACTGTCATTATCAATTTGATGGACTGTTATTATAATTGGGCTGCCAATATCCAAAATGAAGCTGTCAATATAAACGCTCTAATTTTAATAAAGAGTGGAGCCCACTACTATGCACATATGAATGTAAATATATATATTTTTAATTTTTGCTCCTACAAAAATTTTCTAAACTTTTCTTATTAATAAAATACAAATCTAATCGTTAAATAAAAAATTTCTTTATTAGATTTTTAAACATAAATACTTAAAAATTTGCAATAAAATTGATGGGATAATCCCCAAATTATAAGAATTTTGGGATGCAAATAGTCGTAATTCTCATATCCCCCACTAGCAGAGTGGGAAGTTATGAAAACCGTCTCGTGCGCGATCCACGCGCCCGATCCAAGCGCGATTTATGAGCCAACCGCCACGAAATTGCCGCCTCTAGTCGAGCGTCCGCACCCGGCCGACCGGTCGTCCATGGCAGCCCACCTCCAGTGCGCGGCGACGAGGCCCTGCGGCCGACCCCCAGGCCAGCCGGCCTGTGTCGTGCGGGCACCCACGAGCGGTCACGAGATCGCGGTTGTACCCCCGTAGCCGGGTGAGTGGGACCCTCCCCAAATGTCAGCCTAGGGGCGTGCTATGGGCGACGAGTTGGTGCGACTCCGTTTGAGGGCGTGCAGGCACTTGTACCTGCGTGTGGAGATTGTGTGTGGGAAGGCTTTATATGTATATATGAATACATATATTTATTAGATATAAATATATGTTAGTATATATATATATATAACATATTATAAAGAAATATTGTGGCCAGATATAACATGAGTTCGAAATTAGAGGGTAATTAGTTGGGCGTCGGATTTCAGATTTTTTATCATGGACCGTTGGATCAAACCAACCCTCTATCCAGACTTTTTTATAAGCCTCTTAAATCTACTCTAGGACAGTCATAAACCTACTATAGGACAGCAAAAGGGGACCCCCGCAACTGGCGAGCCCGCAAAAAACCCGCAAGCCCATCCTGCGAAAACCTGCAATCAAGCCCGCTCGCAAGTCAGCCAGCCAACAGTACTTCAAATACTGAATGCGGAATATTGAATATATACCCGCAAAAATCCTAAGAATGGACGGTGTGGGACTAAAACAGGCGGGTGAACTGTTCACCCGCCTGTTTAGGCACGGAAATCAGATTTTTCGGGGCCCAATATGAGGGTCAAGATGGCTTCAAAACGAAAAGTGGTCAACATAAAAGTTGTACATCTTGGCGATCCGAACAACTTTCATGTTGATCACTCTTTGATTTAGAGCCTCCTTGACCTTCGATTTGGGACCCGAAAAGTCTGGGCGGCGAGACTGCTACAGTAAATGCACGGAAATCAGGTTTTTCGGGGCCCAATATGAGGATCAAGATGACTCCAAAATGAAAAGTGGTCAACATGAAAGTTGTAGATCTCGGCGATCCGAACAACTTTCATGTTGATCACTTTTTGATTTGGAGCCTTCTTGACCTTCGATTTGGGACCCGAAAAGTCTGGACGGCGAGACTGCTACAGTAAAGGTACGGAAATCAGGTAATATAATAATATATATAAAAAAACAGCCCGGGTGCGGGCGAAGCCCGCCGTCGACAGTTCCCCCACCTCCGCCCGCTCTCGAACCACAGTTCCCCCTGACGACAGTTCCCCTTGACAACAGTTCCCCGGCGACGTCGTTGCACCTTTTTTTTAAATGATTTATTAATATTTTATTTTAATTTCCTAAATTATTAATAAAAAAAGAAACTCACTGTGGTTATCGCTATATATTTAATATATATATATTTCTATTTCAATCTCTTATATTTATTATTTTATCTATTTTATATGTTATATTTTACTTAAATAATCTAATTGTTTTATTTTATAAAATTCACTATATGTCTTCCTCCTCCTAGAGTTTACGCCTAGAGTTGTCACCGTCGGTGGGACAGCGGCAGGGTGCAGGGATACCTTTGGCAAGGTCGAAGGAGGTCGGCAACCATATGCACGGTGGTCCAGCGGCCAACCGCCACCTGTTTGCCGGATGAAAATTGGGTCAGTGAGGAAATCATGCTCGCCACCGCAAGGATCCACTTCCAGGCACAGGCATAGCATATTGATGGGCCGAATAAGAGTATAATATTCAGGAACCTTAGATCTAAGCCCAGGGAAGAGAGTGAAATCATCCTGTAATTTATTGACGTTGGAAGAGGATGTACGAAAATGGCTGAATCCAAGTTTGGCTCGTAGCGGGGCATTGGCAAGAGCGGGGAGGATGAGCTTTTTTTTGTATAATATTGGGAGTTTTTTCTGGGAACGGGAATGAGGAGAGAGAGAGGAATGGAAATTTTGGGAAAAATTTATTTGCAGTCCATGATCATACAATCAGATGATTCAAATTATTTCCATGAATTTTTAATTCATCGCTATTGGCAGGCCTTCTATTTCTTTTTAATATTATATATATATATATATATATATATATATATATATATATATATATATATATATATATATATATATATATATATATATATATATATATATATATATATATATTTACAAGTGACAGACACGGGCCTTCGGCCCTGGGGGCATTCGGCGAGGGTGCGACAATCGGCGGGGTGACACATTCGGCGGGGTGCGATATTCGGCGGGGTCCGACATTCGCCGGGATGCTACATTCGCCGGTGGTGCGACATTTGTCGTGGACGGCGACATTTGTCGTGGGCGGCGACATTTGTCGTGGACAGTACCCGCCCCTATGACCTCGCGCGACAGTACCCGACCGACGACGACGGGCTTTGCCCGCTCCCGGCGGACTCCGCCCGCTCCCGGCGGACTCCGCCCGAACTACAACATATACATATGAGTATTCAAAATGACCGTAAAAAATATAAATCAATAATACAATTTTTATTTTGTAAAATAAATTATATTTTAACGTTAAAACATTAATTTTTATCTTATCATTTCTAGCTAGAGACAATAGGTTTAGGGTATCTAGTGTTTTTATTTTTTGTATTTAAATATTGTAAAGTTGTGCAATTACCTAAAAGGACATTGTCTTTATAATATACTAATATAAAGTTTGGTATAATTGTGTAATTATGAATACAACTATAAGGGCAATATAGGGACATCAGACAATGTTTCACCAAAGAATAGTTTTCGTATATTAGTAGAGATTATATATATATATAAGTATTTTTTTTTTCTTTCTTTCACTCTCGCCCCTCTCTTTCTCTCTCCCCGCACTCTTTCCAGCTCTCTTTTTTTTTCTCTTTCTCCCTCTTTTTCTTTCTCTATCAAGACTATCATCTATATTATATGATATATATATTACATTTAATAATGTAATTCTCAACTCTTCCCTCTGCCGCCCTCTCCCCCTCTCTCTCACCGCCCCCTCTCTCTCTCTCTTCTCCCCTTCTCTCTCTCTCTCCCTTTCTTTCTCTCTCATCCCTCAGCCAGCTATAGCCTTAGGAGAGCTAGTGAGATGTCGTTTTTCAATTGAGAAAATAATGTACAGCTGATAAATAAAGCATTCAGATCTCACGGTTCATATCCATTCAATGAATTTAAAATTCATCAATTTCATACTTCTTTATATATGGTAAAGATATATATATATATATATATATATATATATATATATATATATATATATATATAAAGTTTGGGGAGGGGCCAAGGATAAGGAGGAGGGCAACAGCAAAAAGAAAACAAAAAAAAAGAAATAAAAAGAGGAGAAGGGGGATCGGGATTTCTTCCCAGGGCTAGCCCTGCCGCCTTCCCCCCCCCCCCCCTCTCTCCCGTCGCCGGCAAAGCAGGGCAGGCGAGCCCCTTCCCCCCCCCCCCCTCTCTCCCGTCGCCGCCTAAGCGGAGCAGACCGACCCCGACGCCGCCCCTCTCTCTCTCTCCGCCTGGAGCAATCCGCCTCCCTCTCTCTCTCTCGGCCTGGAGCAGCAACCCGCCGCCCTCTCTCGCTCTCTCTCCCATCGCCGGCTAGGAAGAGCAGCCCGAGCGCCGCTACACGCGCCGCCTAAAGCAGGCCCGACCTCGAGCTTCTCTCCCGTCGCCGGCCACTAGGGGCTGCCCGATCCTGAACTCAACCCCCCTTCGCGTCGCTGTCGGTAGCAAGGCCAACCCGAGCTTTTCTTCCCGTCGCCGCCGCCTGGATCGAGCAAGATCCCGAGCCCTACCTTCCCTCACTGTCACAGCCGCCGGGATAGGGCAAGGCCAAGCTCGTCCCCCTTCCTCGTCGCCGCCTGCATCGAGGCCGAGCTCGGCCCCCTTCCTCTCCCTCCTTCTCTCTCGGCCAGTAGGGGCAGCCCGAGCCCCCCCCCCCCCACACACTTTCCCCAACTCTATTTCTCTCGCCTGGAGCAGGGCTCAGCTTGGAGTGGGGCTCGGCCCGGAGCAGGGGCTGGCCGAGCCCTAGCTTTTTGCCACCGTCGCAGCGTATTGGAGTGGAGATTGGTCACCACCACCTGTAGCAAGCTCGGCCTGGAGCAAGGCTCGGCCTGGAGTAAGGCTCGCCTTGGAGTGGAGATCGGCCACCGACGCGACCGCATGCAGTAAGATCAATCCGGAGCTCCTCTCCCGGCCCCGCCGCCAAGCACGCGACAAGGGTAACGATGTTTCTACTTGGGCAGGTGAAGCCTTCAGTTTACACATTTGCATGGAAGCCCCTCTCCACCAACGGGTGGGGGAAGGGAGCTCTCCGACGGGTTGACATGTGCGTCTCCGCTATTAATTGCATTAGTACTCGGAAGCGAGAGTACGGGTTTAGGCATGTTGTGTGAAGCCCATCCGGATATGTGAGCCGGATTGGTGATGTTCTGGGGTTCCCGGAGAAGACTCCGTGGAAGTTGTGTATTATATATTTGCGGGGAATGTGCACTATAGCCCAAAAAAAAAGGTGTGTGCAATATGTCTGGCCCGCTTATGTTAGCCGACCGATGCCTAATTGGTCGCCGCTCGTCGAGACGTTGGCGTACAGGTATTGCAGTACCAAGCGGGGAATAGCGGGCTTAAGCCCAAGCTTGCGGCGGCCCTCGAAGGCATTTTTTGTTTATATTGCCGGCCTGCATGCTGAGTATGGAATTGATATTCCTGTAATTATAAATGCCCGTGATGCTCTGTGTCGGCCCTAGAAGGCCTATGTTATGATGTTAGCAGCCCAATTGGGGCTTTGTAGAGTAGGGCTACTGGGCAGTGTTACGCCATTAAAAAGGCGGGCGGGGAACATTTTTCATAGACCCGAGGTGGCATCTCTAGTTAAGGAGTGGATCTTGAGATCCTCCTTGGATGTTCCGGTCGGCCAAGAGAGCCCTCCGAAGGTGTCTTAGCTCAGCTCTTGGCTTGGGAGGGGAAGAGTTCGTTAGTCTTCCGGGTATGCGGCGGGACCTCCACGTTGAAACCTTGGATCTGTCCCTTGTGTTCCTAGCCTTGTGTTTAGATCGTTCGCTTGAGGGAAGTAGGTGCGCGGTCACCCCTTCCCCAAGAGTCGAACTCCATAGAGACCGATTTTTCGGTTTCAACATTTTGGTGTGGTGAGCGTGGAGAGTGACCAGCACAGAAGAAATCTGGCGAACATCATGGCTATAGAAGAGGAACCAAGTGGCGACCAGGGTTATGCGTTAATACTTTGTATGTAAGGTCCTCATACTCAGAGTTATCCCCTCTCATAGTTGTTGTTGGAATCTCATAGCATTCGGAGTAGGATTTGCACCTATTTGAAGCGCTTCTACCTGTGAAAAACATGTATCCCCACTTATTAAATCAACGAGAAACCTGGAGGTTGTTATCTTTAAGATCAAGTAAGAGAGCAGCTGAGAGGTATTTGGAGCCGGGGTGACCCGAAAGGGTTCCCTCCCTAACGGTAACACGTTATCTCCTTGTAATACAGTAGCAGTCGAGTTTTTCTCTTTATTGCTAATTTGCCACGAGCTTCTGAAGGCTTCAAGGGTTAGCCTCGCGATCGACTCCGGAAGCCAAACGTCCAACCCGTTCCATTTAAATAGCCTAGTTCGGACGATGGGACGGTGCCGCGGGACTTTAAGCGCTATTGTAAGACCGAGCCTCTGCACTGACGGCCGAGATCAGCTCCCCCCTTGCATGTCGGCCTATGTCCCCCCGATCGCACCTCTCCTCCGACTAGAGGAATTATCAGGAACGGTCCTAGACGCTAACTTTCCAGATTTGATAAAGGGCCGATCTCTCCAAGCAATCACAAGTGAAGGCTTTTGTTATCGAGAGAGCAGGATAACCTGTGAAGGGGCAGGTTTTGGCCCAAGGGAAGATGTTGGCCTCGAGTACGTCCTCGAGGACCCTCGCAGGAACATTACTCGTCGCCCGTGCACTAACTCTAATCATCGAGTGACACGACGGAAAGTGATATTTGTCATTAGATCAGGATACGAGCCGTCGACCTGTTCCTTCTAAATAGCCCAGTTCGGATGATGGGACGATGCCTCGGGACTTTAAGCGCTCTTGTAAGACCGAGCCTCTGTACTGATGGTCGAGATCAGCTCCCCCCTTGCATGTCGTCTTATGTCCCCCTGATTGCATCTCTCTTCCGATTGGAGGAATTATTAGGAACAGGCTCGGACGCCAGTTTCCCGATTTGACGACTTCCAGATCGTCTCTCTTATGAAAAGAATGCATTCTCCATTTGTAAAAGCATCAGTGCAATTAACTCTCCAACACCTCTTAAGTAAGCAGGATGTCTCCACCTCGAGCAAAGTCAAGTCCTCGAGTAGTAGTGCATTTCCCTATCACCAACAACCAGGTTGAGTATGAGGCGGTTATAGCGAGACTGTGCCTGGCCTGAGAGCTTGGGGTACATGATGTGGAGGTTCTTACTGACTCCTTAGTGGTGGCATCCCAGATTAACGTGGAGTTCGAAGTGAGGGAGCCTACCCTCTAGTTATACTTGGCAAAAGTTTCTCAAGCCTCCTCACTCTGAGGTTGCTCTCGACGCTCCCGCCGTCAGGCGTTCACCTAGCTGGCTGAACCGACAGTATCACCCGGGAGCCCGGACGATTCTCTGTGAACATCGTTATGACCCTGAACATCGTTATGAAATTTGTAGTGACAATGCTCCCGCTGCAATCTATGTGGACGATCGAAATATTCGTTTACCAGACCCCGAGCGGATCCCGCTGTCAGGCTCTCACCTAGCTGGCAGGGCTGGATGTCACTCGGTGGTTGGGAAGAATTTGGGTATTTTGTAGGACCCCGAGTGATGCTCGGCCCCGGGTAGACCCGCTGTCTGGCTCCTACTAGCTGGCAGGTCCGTAGGCTCGCCTAGGGGGTAAGGGACCCCGAGTGCTGCTCGGCCCGGGTAGACTCGCTGTCAGGCTTTCACTAGCTGGCAGGGATGTAGGCACACCTGGGGGGAAAGGGAGACAGTTTGAGGTTTGGGAAGAGTTTGGATATTATGCAGGACCCCGAGTGATGCTCGGCCCCGGGTAGACCCGCTGCCGTGCTCCTACTAGCTGGCAAGTCCGTAGGCTCGCCCGGGGGGTAAGGGACCCCGAGTGCTGCTCGGCCCCGGGTAGACTCGCTGGCAGGCTTTCACTAGCTGGCAGGGTTGTAGGCACACCTGGGGGAAAAGGGAGACAGTTTGAGGTTTGGGAAGAGTTTGGATATTGTGCAGGACCCCGAGTGATGCTCG
Organism: Platanthera zijinensis; assembly: GCA_039513925.1. Classification (NCBI taxonomy): domain Eukaryota; kingdom Viridiplantae; phylum Streptophyta; class Magnoliopsida; order Asparagales; family Orchidaceae; genus Platanthera; species Platanthera zijinensis. Next base: position 233,232,339 of record CM077080.1, read on the forward strand.
GCCCCGGGTAGACCCGCTGTTTGGCTCCTACTAGCTGGCAGGTCCATAGGCTCGCCTGGGGGGTAAGGGACCCTGAGTGCTGCTCGGCCCCGGGTAGACTTGCTGTCAGGCTTTCACTAGATGGCAGGGCTGTAGGCACACCTAGGGGGAAAGGGAGACAGTTTGAGGTTTGGGAAGAATTTGGGTATTTTGTAGGACTCCAAGTGATGCTTGGCCCCGGGTAGGCCCGCTGCCTGGCTCCTACTAGCTGGCAAGTCCGTAGGCTCGCCTGGGGGGTAAGGGACCCCGAGTGCTGCTCGGCCCTGGGTAGACTCGCTGTCAGGCTTTCACTAGCTGACAGGGTTGTAGGCACACCTGGGGGGAAAGAGAGACAGTTTGAGGTTTGGGAAGAATTTGGGTATTTTGTAGGACTCCGAGTGATGCTCGGCCCCGGGTAGACCCGCTGCCTGGCTCCTACTAGCTGGCAGGTCCGTAGGCTCTCCTGGAGGGTAAGGGACCCCGAGTGCTGCTCGGCCCCGGGTAGACTTGCTGTCAGGCTCTCACTAGCTGGCAGGGCTGTAGGCACACCCGGTGGGCAAGAGAGAGATCTTGAAAAGAGTTGATTTTTTGTTATGTTGCAGTGTATTAAATATTGTGTGTATCGTTGATGATTAGCCTAGAAGGAAAAACACGAGCTAGTGATATTCGTGCTAGAGCCTCTAACGGGACTATGTGAAAAGTAAGCCCTGGGGTGGAGCTCCCTTCATACCCAAATAAATAATTCTCACAAATTTTTTCTTTGGGTCGGCTGCCACTTGCCGGATACGTATGGTCGGATGATTCTTTCCGAGCTTGTACCAACCTCGAAAAGAGCGGGGATTGTGTACAACCCCGTAGTCGGGCGAGTGGGACCCTCCCCAAATGTCAGCCTAGGGGCGTGCTATGGGCGACGAGTTGGTGCGACTCCGTTTGAGGGCGTGCGGACACTTGTACCTACGTGTGGAGATTGTGTGTGGGAAGGCTTTATATGTATATATGAATACATATATTTATTAGATATAAATATATGTTAATATATATATATATATTTATTATATATATATATATATTTATTATATATATATACTTATTATATATACATATAAAGAGTGGGGAGGGGCCAAGGATAAGGAGGAGGGCAACAACAAAAAGAAAACAAAAAAAAGGGAGGAGAAGGGGGATCGGGATTTCTTCCCAGGGCTAGGGCACGGCTGCCTTCCCCCCCCCCTCTCTCCCGTTGCCGGCAAAGTAAGGCAGGTCGAGCCCCTTCCCCCTCTCTCCCGTCGCCGCCTAAGCGGAGCAGACCGACCCCGACGCCGCCCCCCCTCTCTCTCTCCGCCTGGAGCAATCTGCCGCCCTCTCTCTCTCGGCCTAGAGCAGCAACCCGCCGCCCTCTCTCGCTCTCTCTCTCCCATTGCCGGCTAGGAAGAGCAGCCCGAGCACCGCTGCACGTGCCGCCTAAAGCAAGCCCGACCCTGAGCTTCTCTCCCGTCGCCGGCCACTAGGGGCTGCCCGATCCTGAACTCAGCCCCCCTTCTCGTCGCCGCCGGTAGCAAGGCCAACCTGAGCTTTTCTTCTTGTCGCCACCGCCTGGATCGAGCAAGATCCCGAGCCCTAGCTTCCCTCACTGTCATAGCCGTCGGGATCAAGCAAGGCCAAGCTCGGCCCCCTTCCTCGTCACTGCCTGCATCGAGGCCGAGCTCGGCCCCCTTCCTCTCACTGCCTGCACAATTCTAATCCAACGATCTGAGTCCTACTAACAAACTCAGGTGTTCTAGTGTTTCACAGACACGGACTTGAATCTACTAATTTTAAAAAAGGGGAGGGGGGTGTTGTGTCCCCTAAATTTTGGGCTCATATGATACACTGTGTCCTATGAGTAATATATTGTGCCTCCATTTAGCATTAGAGAAAATCTTCATCATGCCTACTAGTCATACTCTATCTAATGCTACTCTGCTGACATATTATTTTGTGTGTTTTGTGCTTTACATCATATTAGTTAATCATCTAGAGTTCATATTCATAAAATTAATATTTCTCGCTTCGTACGTAATTATATATTTGAATGGATATGTCCCACAATTCTTCGCAATTTACAGAATGACTGACTATTTGGAGAAATTTAGAAATTATCTATAATCTACATATACTAATCGGATGATCGTCGGGTTACTATTTTCCAATGATAAGAACAGTTCTTTATGACTATAATAATATTTCTGAATTGTAAATAACGTTTTATATGTTATTTGATATGTCTAACAAAAAAGAATAAGTGTTTCTTACGGTGGTATTGTGACAATCGTACACAAGATGCGGCGGCATGATCCCCTTTAGATTAAACTGATAACTCAAAACCTTCTCCAACTTATGCCCACCCGCACTTACAAAACTGAAATATGACATGAACTCTAATTAATTTAATAGTAATCTTTAAGGGTTTAGATGATGACACTACAATGTTTCAAGTTTTAACATAAGAGTTGATAGAGTAATCCTACGGGGACAAATAAATGGGTTGAAACCATCTCCCAATAAAAAAGATTTATAATATTTGATATTATAAAATGGATAAAAATCCATTGCTACTGAAGAGACGCTTGACATTATTAAAATGAGAGGAACACTTGATGAAAGAGAGGGTAGAACTTGGAGAAAAAGGGAAAGAACCAGGGTACCTGACCGTTACTTGAGGAAAAAGGTTCTGATCCAGAAATGATAAAACCCTAAACGATTGAGCGGCTAGGAAATTAATGAATTTGGCCAATGATCACAGTGGAAAACATTTTTTTTTCTGCAAGGGCCAACAAGTTTATGAACTTGTGCGGAGGAGGCACGTTCCAACGACAACACTAAACAAGAATTTGGAGATTTCTGCTAAAGGGTTGACTCCTTACCTGCGCTTGACAGAGCTTCTGGGAACAGACAACCACTGAACTTCTCAAAAAAACCTCGTTGAAGGCTTCTTGAAGGACGAGGATAGTCGATCAAGGTCTGGAATCGATGTAGAAATACTAGGAGAGGCTTTTGGAGGCAGAAGCTCCCCGAAAGTTGCGACTGGACGGTCTAAAATCATAGCTAACCAAGATCGTCAGGGTTGTAGAAAGTTTTAATGACGCCAAAAAAGGCAAAAACAATAGTAAACGACAGGATTTAGGACTTTGGCTGGGAGAAAACAAATAAGGTTACGAATGGGGGGGGGGGGGGTTATAGGCTTATTATTAAGTGGTAATGGCGTGAAATGTAGTTACAAAAATTATAGGGATGAGGAGGAAAACGCACCGATCCAATTGGGAAATTAGACGTTTATATAATATTATAATATTGTCACTTCTCTCCAACACTTAGAATTTATGCATTACGCCATCACGCGAATATTATAATGCATCGAATATATTATAGTGGCGATAATTTATTTGTTAACATGTGACAAACTAATCATACGTCATACCCCAAACATGATATTCATCCGATCAACTTCGCACTTTATTGGACCATGCAATCAAATTAATTTTTTGTAATAAAATTATGGATGTTACAAATTTTCTCTTCTAAAAAAAATTTCATGCTTGAAAAATTCAAAATACCTAAGTCAAAGAGCAACGCATAGTCTGTATTGCTCCGGAGTTCATCATCTCGTTCCCAAGTATACTCTAGTCGGGCACAGTTCATTCAAAGGGTCTTTACAAAACGGATCTCTTTGTTCCTGAGCTTTTGAATCCTTGAGTCTACTATTATAACTGGTTGATATTAATACTGAGATTTGTTTCAATTGGTGCTTCCTTGATACTGATTATCTTACTAGAATCTCTGTTTGCTCTCCTCTGATAAGAAATGTGGAATACATCATGTAGACCACTCATTCTTCAGGTAAGGTCAATCTATAAGCAAATTTACCAATGCACTCCAATACCTCGAATTAGGGGTGAGGAGTGAAAATCGAAAACCGACTAAACCGATCAAACCGATCAAACCGACTAAACCGCACCGATTTTTAAACCAAACCGCCCGGTCCGGTGTCAGTTCGGTCTGGAGCTTTTGAAAACCGAAGGAATATCGGTTCGGGTCAGTTTTCAGGTTGTGAAAACCGATCAAAACGAACTGAACCGAGTTTTTTGTTTAACATAATTTAAAGTTTAAGTGTTTAACTAATTATACTTAAGCATATTAATATACTTTTGCATAACCGATCAAACCTGTATAAGCATTAAGCATATTAATATACTTAAGCATATTAATATATCAAATGTCAGTTTGAGATAGCCGATAGCTTTAAGTCATGTTAATATCTTATATTTTTATTTATTTGAGATAGCTGATAGCCGATAGTGATAGCCTGATAGAGTTTCGGCCTACTGGTTTCAAGTTTTTTTAAGTTCATTTTTTTCTCTTTTTCATTTTTTCGAGATAGCAGCTGATAGGGTTTCGTCGGGTCTCCACTCTCCGCAGTCCAGTTTCCTACTTTCCAGTTTCCTCCCATTTTTCAGCGCCGGCGGTTCGCAAATCGCAGACTCGCGGTGTCACAATAAATTGGGTTTTTAAAAAACAGACACTCATATCAAGTAGGTGATTACTAAGACATTTAAATTCATTAAATAAATCTATCATTGACGTATACATTAAATCAATCTATCATTGTCTTATACTTTATCCTAATTCTTACATGGGCAAAAAAAATTAAAACAAATAAAAAAGATGAGTTTAATATTAACTAATATATATTTGTTCACAAAAAGCCGACACCGAACCGAAAAAAACCGATTGAAAACCGAACCGACTTTGAACCGAACCGGCCGGATTCGGTTCGGGTCGGTCTGGACAAGCCAAAAACCGAGGCATGTCGGTTCGTTTTCGATTTGGGTCCAAACTGACCCAAACCGAACCGCTTGCAGGCCTACCTCGAATGGACCGATGAACCTAGGAATCAATTTCTTCATCCACTTGATTCGAGAGACTCCTCTAACTGGTCTGACCTTCCGATAAACATAATATCCAACGATGAATTCCACTGACTTGTGCCTCTGTTCATAGTATTTGACCTGACAATCCTGAGCTATTTTCATTCGCTCTTGGACGATCTTGATTCGATCTGTGATCTTGTCAATCTGAGCTTCCCTGATGGAAGATTTTTCTTCTCTATCAGCCCAACATAATGTTGTCCGACAGCGTCTTCCATATAGAGCATCAAAAAGGGGTCATTCAAATGTTTTTCTGGAAGTTGTTATTATAAGAAACTCAACCAGAGTGACATACTTCTTTCACTTACCTCCAAAATATATAATACACATTTGAAGCATATCTTCTGAAGTTCTATTTGTGTGCTCTGTCTACCCATCTGTTTGTGGATGAAAAGTGGTACTGAAATGTAGTTTAGTACTCAACCGCTCTTGAACGTATCTCAACTCCTTAGAAGTAAACCTACAATCTCTCTCTAAAATTATAGACATGGGAATACATGCAGTATGACAATTCCATCAACATATAACTATCACGACCCGCATTTCCTCAATAATAAAATTATATCAGAGTACGAGAAAATGTGTGTCCTGATGCCACGTCATATAGGGGATAACTACAGACGCTCAGACAAAACACCATACTCAAAAAGCTTAAAGAGAAAAACATGACTTATTATGAAAGAAAACCTAGTTAAATTAGATGGTCGTATCCCTCGGCACGGGGGATCATCTAGTCCTCAATTAAATATCATTATACGCAGCGGAAAATACTTTGGTTAAGGTGATTTGACATCCTACATGAGTGTAAACGTCCCCAAAGGACAACTCATGAAATGCAGGACTCTAAATTTCATATAATATGAAATTAGTCTTTACATTACTTTGGAAAATAATACTTTAGGTTTAGAAATATGACATGTATGAAGTACATATAGTAATGCTTTTACGAGTTAAAATACCTAACATGCCTCCTAGCATAAATCATTCCCAGAGAGCAAGTAAACAACCTCTAAATAGGCAAAAATTACAATTTGAGTCACATACTTAGCATCACAAGGAAAACCACCAGTGAGCGTTAACAACCTGACACGAACTCACTGGTGAGTATGCCTGTCTATACAGAATGGAAGAAAACAACTACCTCACAAACTGAGGAAGGGGAATCTCAACAGCTCAGGAGATCACAGCACGCCCCCAAAAGAAAACTAGCCGCTCAACCGGCTACTGCTCTGAACCTGAGGAATTCAAAGAAAGAACACCTCAACAAGAATACAATCAAATAGAAATAGAGCATTAGGTCATAAGCAAATAAAAATAAGGGGTTTACCAAACCCTGCAACAGAATGCTATCAAATTTAGCAGAAGGAAATAAACTAAACAGCAAAAAGAAGCACTGTCCAAGGAATAACCAACACGCACCAAGTGCGAGAAATTGGCAACATGCCCTGCTAAAAAGAAAACCTACAACAGCAACAAGGCAAACACATGCCAAACATAGTCATTTAGAAAAGTAAAGGAACTAACGGTCCTAACTTGTGAATTAATAGTAGTGGTAAAACCTTGGGTCCGAGTTGGTAACCAAAAGTAGCTCTCTTCCAAACAACCAGACCCAAAAACTCTTCAGGGTGAAAAAAACCTATGGCAGCTCTAGGGTCCACACACACCTAACCAAACCAGCCCAAATCGGGGCCTAACAGGTGGTGGCCACAACTCAGCACACACAAATCACCCCCTCACCGAGCCACCAGAAAAGCCACATGCCATAATCCATGATTTGGCATCCAAAAACTAGCCGAAAACACAACACCAGACTGAAATAAAATCCACACTATCCAACTTGGGAGAAAAACACCAGCCTAAGGAAAAAGCATCGAGTCCACTCGACGCCTCATTGAGTGTGTACTATACACTCAACGACAAACACTAAGCAGAGAAGGCGTCAAGTCCACTCGACGCCGCGTTGAGTGTGTACTACACACTCAACGCGAAACACTAAGTAGAGAAGGCGTCGAGTCTACTCAACGCCGCGTTGAATGAGCTCCACTCACTCAACGCCAAAAGACTTAACCGAAAAAACTGGCTGGACGACAACGTTGAGTGAGTTCAGCCCACTCAACGCTGTCAACGCTAACAGCCGAAGGCGTTGAGTGACTTCACTACACTCAACGCTTTTGACTTAGAAGAAAAAGATATCGCCAGACTAGACGGCGTTGAGTGAGCTCAACTCACTCAACGCCAAACGCAGACGGCGTTGAGTGAGCTCAACTCACTCAATGCCAAAAGACATACGACGTTGAGTGAGCACAACTCACTCAACGCTAAAAGATTTCGAAAAATTTCAAGGCTGACGGCGTTGAGTGAGCTCAACTCACTCAACGCCAAAAGACTTAGAAAAAGTCTTTGGCAAGACGACATTGAGTGAGCTCAACTCACTCAACGCCAAAAGCAGACAGCGTTGAGTGAACTCAACTCACTCAATGCCAAAAGTAGACGGCGTTGAGTGAGCTCACCTCACTCAACGCTATCAATGCTTCTGGACTTAGTCTCCAGACCAAACAGCTAGGCGTTGAGTGTGTCCACCACACTCAACGCTTTTACACTTAGCCTACAAAATGACTTCTGCCCTAAGCTAACACTCAACGCCTGCTATCCAGAGAACTGTAACTTAACTAAAAAAAACCCTAAACTCCTCTTTCTACTCCTTCTACCCGGCTACAGCTACCAACTAAGCTGGACTAAACTTATTACACTAAATTCCTACCTCCAGCCACTATCTGGACACAAAACGACAACTAGGAAAAGAGATAAAATTGAAATCTGGGCAAGATTTAGACAGAACTAGCTCGGGACAATGCCTGCAGCAGCCCTAGCTTCTACCTCTAGGAAAATGAAAAAAAAACATGAATGATCTAGCTCGGGAAAATTGAAAAATAACATGAACGAACAAGCTTGGCAAGGGCAATAGCACCACTTGCCTCTACCACCAAGAAACAACAGTTGCCCTACCAAACTCCGGCACCGACGGCAAGATCGGCCACAAAAATAGCAAACCTGAAGCTTAAAGAGGGGAAAATGAGCAAACCTGAAAAGACCCTAGCTTCTAAGACAGCTCTAGAGCAAGCAAAACTTACCTAGGAAGGAAGATCTGAGTGAGAGCAATCAAGATCTGCCCTTACCCGAGCAAACCGAGCCCTAACCCTCCAGAAATCGTCGGCCGAAGCTCCAGCACTTCCGTCGCCCGAAGTTTTCCGCTGGAAGTTTTTCGTCTCTCTCTTCTTGGGGAAGATGAAGGAGATATACTAAAATAAGTCATTATATCCTATAAATCAGCCACTATCAGCCACTGAGATAATAAAATACTATTTTACACAACCACTAGTATATATAATATTATTATAAGTCTGATATAACAGCCACTAGTATAGCTGATAATATATGCTTATAAATCAGCATATCATTAAATCAACCACTAACATAACTGAGCATACACTCTTATACTATAATCTTATATAAGTACAACACTAAAATCGGTCAAGGTAAACCAACCAAACATAACATTATAACAGCTAATTAACCAACACGCCAAAACAACGTGAAAAACAAACGATCTCGAAATTGACGAAACTCACACCGTAGCTAAATACTCATGCTACGAATCTAGTGGAGAAGTCAGAATCGTCATCCGACAAACAAAAAAAACTCGGGCTAACATTTCCCGAAGCCAAAACACAGGCATTTCCGGAGAGGCTCCACCGAGTCACCAAAACAGACTCTGGCTCGCTAGGGAACCTTGCAAACAGGCTACAACACAAGCCATTCAGAGAGCCTAAAGAGCTAAGACCATGCTGTAACAACGACAAAAATGCCGAAAATGCACCAACGTAACGCCAAACAAAGATTAGACAAACACAGAAAAACTGGAGGCGTTACATACAACTATGCCAATCTCAGATTCTAATTTGTCCTCTTATTGGGAATTAAATGGGCAATCTTGAAGATACGGTTGATTATAATCGGTTACACTTCTCGTTCTTGTCCCCTTGCTTCGTGTCCACACAACGAGATAAGTGGGTCAGCTCCCGCTCGTATGCTACTACAGTTATATCCCCCCTGAATAAGCCTAAGGTACTTTTTCTAGAGACTGTGGCACTCGGATGAGGTACAAACTAGCTAGCTAGCGTCATTGAGAAGTCATTCCACATAAACATATCTGACACTACAAGATATAAGCTTTACAGTGACGTTTTTATTGCGACGTTTTTTAAACCGCCGCTGTTAGTTTTTAATTTAGCGATGTTTTTTTTAAAAAAACGTCACCTAAATAAAATTTTAACATTGCCAACGATTTTAAACATACAGACATCATGACATTTCAAAATAAAAATCTGTCATTTTTAATTTCAAATTGAGTTGTCCCATCACACTTGAGTATTAAGCAATATTGAGTTGTCCCATCACATTTACACTCCTTTTTCCCTCATACCGGCCCCTCTCATCCTCCCGCATGGACTTCAACATCTGCTCCGCTGCGCTGTGTAGGGAAGGAAGCAGGGAAGGAAGCAGCGCTGCTTATTCGAAGGTGAAGGAAGCAGGGAAGGAAGCAGCGCTGCGTAGAGGATGGCTCGACGCTTCGGGATGACGTCATGATTCGGCGGGGCGACAACGGAGGGAGGGAAGAGAGGTGGCCGTTCCCGTGCTGGGACGAGGAGCACAAGGCCGTCGCAGTCCGCCTGAGTCTTTTCAGCGCGACGCTGTCTATCATGGTGGGGCTGACGATCTGGGAAGCGGAGGAGTCGTGCATGCCTTTGGTGGCGGCGCTGCTCACAGTTGTAGGCATGTCTATGGGCACCGTGGTTAACTTCTTTCCGGCCATAAAGAACAAACCCGCTTCCGACGCGGTGGTGCTGATGAGCATCAACTGCTTCATGATGGGGGCTTTGAGTCGACCGGCGCTGCCGAGGGTTGTGCATGCCTGGGATCAATGTGTGTTGAGAGCTGCCGGTTGGTTCTTTTGCCGTCCAGGATTTTTTTCATGAGGCATAATAAAAAATGGCGTCGAAGAGTGGCGCAGGGGAGTAGAGTGTTTTGGTTTTTGCCGTTTAGGGGGGTCTGAGTTTTTGAGGTGTAATCTGTTGAGTGTTTTGGTGCTTCTCTTAGTTTTCTATTGCTCTTCCTGCTATTATTATTGAGCTTGTGTATATTCTTTTAATTTTCTTGATTTGGCTGATGATAAAGACTCTCCAGAAGTAGTAATTTGTTTTACTACAGTATTTATTATCACATTGCTGTCTTGCTTTGTAAATTTAAATTTTTTACAGAGTTGTTACTTGTTAATGTTGGAGATTTCAAACATGTTATTATTGGCTAACTAGTTACTTATTGGCAGAGTTGATCCGGTTACTTGTTAGTGTCCAGAAGTTGTTACTATTGGCTAACTTGTTAGTGCTCAGTAAATTTAAATTTTTGACAGAGTTATTATTATTGGCTAACTTGTTGACATTGCTGTTATAATTGCTGTCTGGTAGGTCTTATTGATTAACTTGTTGACAGAGTTGTTATTATTGGTTACTTGGTATGTCTTATTGGCCAGCTCGCATCCAAGGCCTCACATCCATGATGGAGGTTAGCATTTAAGACCATACATTTTTTAAATGATTCTTATGTTGATATTGATTTTCTATTATATTCATTATAATATTGATTAACTGAACTTTAGTTTGGATTCATTCACATATTCATACAGGTATTGATCCGGTTAATCGGTTAATTAGTGCTGATGAAAATATAAACTCGAGCTATACAAATGCACTTCAATGATTGGACGAGACCCACAACTATCAGAGATGCGGAGACTGAAGTTTTTTTGGGTTTATGAAAATTATGTAAAGATTTGTAATTTTATTGATGTAAAAATATAAAAGGAATATTTATTGATTAACTCAATGTAAGTATTTAATGTATCATTGATTGAGCTTCAATTCTTTTGGAATCTCAACTATATATTTGGATCTAGTCCATTCTTGAATGTTCTAGTTGTAATATTTATTATTTGAATCTAAAAGTTTATATATTAATTCAACATATAGCAATCAATCGTGACATTATTTGCGTCGGCGTTTTGTAAAAAAAATCGTCGTAGAATTATTATTTTTTGAAAGTGTCACGATAGATCAATCGATCGTGACATTTTTTTTGAAAGTGTCGCGATAGAACACTTGTCAATTATGACGTTTTTTTGGAAAAATGTCACTATAGAGCAATCGTCAAGCATGACATTTTTTGGAAAAAAACGTCACGGTATAGTACATTTCAATCACGACGTTTTTTTTAAAAGCGTCACAATGAGCTACGGTGACGGCCGCAATCGTGACGGTTTAGTGACGTTTTTATAAACGTCACGAAAACTATCGCGACGCTTTAAAATCGTCACTAAAGTTATAAAAAAACGTCATCATATAGCGACTTTGTTGTAGTGTGATGTACGACCTGGCGTAATGGATATCATATAATCATAATGCTAAAAGGATAATCTATACTAGGAAAATAGAACTTTTGAACTAAGTTACTTACGAGCGGGATTGTCCGCTAAGTGTCTAGTCCACCACTGATGGGCCTCCCCTTTCAGGAGAAAACCCTATAAAAAATCTTCTTGTTCTTTGGGCACTCCATCACCTCGAGTAAGTCACGGGACTTTATCAACCAATCAACGGTTTTCATCGTTGTCTCTTCCCCATCGTAAATGGAAGGGTGAAGATCACAGAAGTTTCTCAAGTAACACTTCATCCTTAAGTCCTTGACAACTGACACAAAAAGTGTTGTTGGATTTGTAGCTGACAGTGCATTTCTGAATTCCAACATGGCCAAGGCCACCGCCCTAGCAATAATAGCAGTCATATCTATCAGGTTTGGCACCGCTGGTGTTGTTGGTATTGCGGTCACTGTTGTCGTACTATTATCATCCATGATTATTTCAAGAGTTGTGATTTGATGAGAAGGCTCGCCCGCCTCATTGGTACGGGGTGCATATAAGACGTAAGGAATGAAGTTATTAATATACATGACAAAAAATAAGAGAACTATTATGAAAGATATATTCCAAACATACACACAAATAATAGCTAGTTAACATTTGATGACTCTATCGTCGAAAAAGTGATTCGATTGAAATCCTATGTCTCTATGAACTTTTTGGGTCATGAGATTCTAAACATGACTCTGATACCAATTGTGACACCCCAATCTAGTTTAACAACAAATCAACAGTCTCGTCAGGTCCCGCGATAAAAATTAAACCAAGCAATGGTATTAAAAATTGGTACACAGCTGACATAATTAAAATGTACTAAAAGTAAACTAACAACGAAGGTAGAAAATTTTAATTAAAGGTAAAAGTGTACCTTACCAATATTGAACTCACATAGCCAATTAAAAAAAAAATGATCCACACAACTGAATGTCTAAAATACTATAAAATATTTGATACATGAAAACTCTTAAACAATAAGATTACATCGTGTCCATGAATGAAAACAGGACAGTAATGAAAGGAAACAACTGAATGAAAACAAACTTTAAGAGAAACTTCACAAACTCGCTCATCCTAGACGCAACTTACCACCCATGTCCCCTATAAAAATATGTCTGAAAACGAGTCAGCCCAATGATATATTGAGAAAAATTATTCCTTCTAATGATACGCAAAAATGCTGAAAAAGTATGAATGCATGCTTTTTAAAATAAGTTTTTATACTATAGTTAAACTATATGCTAGTGTGTCATGCATGTTTTGCCAAAGTAATACTTTTAACAATAAATATCTATTTTATTTTACTCATTATTGTGGTCAAACTCAACCCTCCTGGTAGATCAGACTAAATTTCACCAACTTAGCCCTGGAGCGGTCGAGCGCGCAAACAGTCAAAAAAAATAAAAGCTGGCGAGGTATTTTTTTGACGTGGAAAACCCCGGAAAAAGGTGAAAACCACGTGGTCAGATCCGTGCCGACCAAACTTTCACTAATTTTTGTCGTAGTTACAGAGCTTTCTTAAAAAACTCGAGGGCGACAGACTGTCTCTCATTATAATTTGAGAAAAAGAATGTTGGGCTCGGAGGGTGGCAGGCCACCTCTCACATAACTAATTCTATTTCAGGAAATGACGGGGAGCTTTGCACTCTGGATGCTTTAGAGTCTTCGACGCTTACTTGGAGGCGGGAGCGACTTGTTGCATTTGTTCTGATGTTTGGGGCTTGGAAGCTCAGGTGGACCTAGGTATATGGGGCCTTATATGATCCTGGAGCGAGTCGGACCCTTGGCATACAGGCTGGATCTACCGCTAGAGTTGGAGAACCAACACGACGTCTTCCATGTCTCCTCACTTCAGAAAGCATTACTTCGGCCGGAGCAGTATATTACTTCTACCTCAGGCCTGGTTGCATCTGATCGGTCAGTTCGTTTGGAGCTAATCCAGATCGACTATACAACGGTCCAAGTTTTGTGGAAGAAGTGTGTCCCTTTGGTCAAGGTGTTGTGGTCCAATCATGGGTAGGAGGAGCACACTTGGGATCCCTTGGACCAAATGCAAAAGAAACACACAGAGCTCTTCACCTCAGGTACAAACTAAACCTCCTATAAGTTGATCTTTTCTTCACTTATGAAAACCCGTAGACCCGAGCTTGAATTTCGAGGACAAAATTTTTCTTTTGTTTATTGGAATTTGTAACATCCCCCACACTTCTAGGCCTCCTAAAGTTAGGGTTAGGGCTTGAGTAGTGTACGGTGACTCTAGTGTGACCCTAGCTCAGCTTGAACTTAGGGAAACTGCTATGTGCACCCCCAATGTGCACAAGTCAACCCCAAGGTCAACCATGGTCAAATTAACCCTAAAGGCTAAATGAGAGACCAAACCAATTCAAGTGGGCTAAGGCCTTTCCCAAGGCTCATCCTAAGGCCCACTAAATTTTCAGATTTATTTAATTTTAATTATGGGATTTAATGAGAGTAATTAGAAGGGAAGTTTCATTTGGAGGGGGAATAATGGAGGGAGGCCAAGTGACACTATCTTCTTCTTCCCCAACCACTTCTTTTATCTTCCCTGATAAAGAGGAGTTTCCAGCAGTTATAGGTGGTGCACCATCAAGGAGGGTCATTAATGGTCATGGCCTACCACCTCCTATTCATGGATCTCCTATATAGAGGCCCCTAAAGCTCAATTCGACCCTTTCATCACCTTTAGAAGCTCCTTGGTAGTCAAAAAAAACTCTCGAATTGCTGCAAACGGTGGAGAATCGAGATCAGGAGAGGTTCGCCGTAAAACGCCAAAAGTCATGGCCACCTGCCGAAGTAGCCGCATCCAAGTCTTAAATCAGACATGTTTCTCATCCTCTCCCCTTGTGCTAGCTTCCTAGATCAATAGGACTTGAGGTCGAGCTCAATTGAGCCGATTCCAACTTTGAAATCCATGGAAAAAGCTTGAAAATGCTTCCTCTCGGGTTCGCCGGAAAATCCACCCCAGCGGTCGAGCCGCCGCCCGGCGATAGCCACCGCCTCAACGGAGGTGGTGGTGGCGGTGGCCGGCTAGGGAGGAGGCTAGGTCGCCGAAAAATGAGGTTTTAAGCCCCTCCAGGTCGGGTGGATCGTGGCCGTCGGCTGGAGGTAGAAGACGATCTACAGGCCGTTAGATCTGTTCTGTCATAAAATATTATGATTATAAATAGTGTTATTTTATCCCTATGTAATGGATATTTTGAGCCAGAAAAATGAGGCCCTTAGGGGCTGAACTATGAAAAATGCCCAACATGAAAAAGGTAGCCCTGTGAGTCTACTGTAATTAAAAATTAAAATTAGGTCATTTGGAGCACAGTAGCTCCCTGTAGGACAGTTCTTATGGGACTGGTTCTTAGGAAAGGACAGTCACTATATCCTTAATAAATTTTAATTGGCTAATGGTATTGACTTGAAATTTGGGTCATATCAGAATATACTCTAGATACACCTACAAGCTAAAAATGGGAATTTTTGGACAATATTTTCCTATAGTTTTAGGTAAAATGTGATTTTTCATAAAACTGGAATATTTTGTTAAAAATAATTATGTTAAACCCAAATTTTGATGAGAGGTTCATTAGAGAGGTATAAGACCATGGTAAAAATTTCAGGTCCTTTAGACCCATGTAGGTTGGTGAATCTCACTTGCAAGTTGTCATGTTGTATGTGATGTGGTGTGCGTTTCGCCAAAAGGTGTATCTTGTGAATTCAGCAAGATTTGAAGTTGATTTGCTTAATAAGTGAATTAATTAGTATTTTTATTACGCAAGTGTATTAGTGAAATTAAGGTGATTAAAATAGTGAAAAAATTATGAAACTTTGTCAATAACAATTATTTAGTATGATAAACATTGGATAAATTAATTAGAATTTTGGAAAGTCAGAATTTTAGGGTTGCAGTTATAATTATCATTTTGCCCCTTCTATATTATTGAGATAATTGTGCTCAAATTGAGTTATAAAATTATACATTTTTGGAATAAATAATTATTTACTATTTTTAACCTCCAATAATTTTTCTGGAATTATTTGATAAATTTTATAGTACTTTATGTGTAACTTGACCTAGTGAATATGATTTTTGTAATTAAAAATTAAATATAAAATATTATTGGAATGATGTGAAATTTGGTCTAGAACCATTATTACTTAAAATGATGTTAGTATAATTTTATCTTGATGGTTTGCTAACAGAAAGTGACACTTCATGTTCAAAATCATATGTAGCAATAATTTAGGGAAATTATAAATCTCTGGAATCAGGTCTAAGATGTCATGATAGATCTCAAGAAATAATCTTAGGTTAAGTATTTAGAGGATTCCTATTCATACACACATACAAAATCATATGGTCTGCATTTAACTATTTTAAAAAATTAGTGTTTTCAGTAGTTGATACTTTGGAGAGGTCACACACTTAGTAACCTTGTGAATGGATTTGGTTAAGGGTAGTATAACTTTACTAAGTGTCTTGAGAAAGGGAGCGATGAGCTTCAGCCTATCATAGCTCCTAGTACCGTTGCAAGCCCTTTACAGGGTAGACCTCGAGAAGTCCAAGGTTAACCATAAATCGCTAAGTAATCCGGAAGTTAGACAAGAGTAGTCTGATTGGATTAAGGAATGTTATAACGATCTCACTCATGCGTGGGTTGAAGTGATATAGGGCTTGCTAGTCCTACGAGCTGGTGGCTCGGGTTGTTGGTCGATATTAGGACGGGCTGGTCCTACAAGCTAGAGGCTCAGGAGTGTGTTGTTATACCTGGTTTGTGATTATGTGGTGGGTCACTCAGTACTGGTTCAGTCGGCACACTGATGGAAGTATGATGACTCTGGTGCGGAGTATAGACCTTTAGGGAGACCGGTAGGATGTTTATACCGAGGTCTGGAAGACTATGTCCCCTAAGAGCGCACTCGACCATAGAAGACTGGTTGTTGGCAGCAAGTGTAGGCAGAGGCTCCGATGTTGTGTTCTTAGCGTTGAGGCGTACGAGAGGTCTAGGCCTGGTAGTGTGCTCGTCCGCCTAGAAGTGGAGATACCCGCTATACTACCACAGTGAGCCACGACGGTTAGTACCTGAGAGGTTGGCCACCTCCAAAAAGTGGGGATGCATGAAGGGTCTGTGCATAGAGTCGTGTGTGAGAGTTACATAATCATTGCATTGCATAACATGACATAGCATACGCACTTACAGATCATCATCATATAAATTAGTATGAGCTCTTTTATATGATGAGTTATAATTTTGGAAATCTTAACTTATATAATCATTAGCGTTGAGGCGTACAAGAGGTCTAAGCCTAATAGTGTGCTCGTCCGCCTAGGAGTGGAGACACCCGCTCCACTACCATCGTGAGACACGGCGGTTGGTACCTGAGAGGTTGGCCACCTTCAAAAAGTGGGGATGCATGAAAAGTCTGTGCACAGAGTCGTGTGTGTGAGTTACATAATCATTGCATTGCATAACATGACATAGCATACACACTTGCATATCCTTATCATATAAATTAGTATGAGCTCTTTTATATGATGAGTTATAATTTTGGAAATCTTATATGTTTATATGTGCATTCATATAAGTTAGGATATGTTTCTGTGATGATAGTGTAGTTGCTTTATTTTACTAGTTTTACTTAGCTCCTCTTACTGTACTTTTATACTGTGTTAGTTGTTATTCTTCTTTACTGCTCATACTGATATATATACCACTGTCACTTGCTTGTACATTCTGCCATTATTGGTCCTTCACTTTCATCCTCTCACGCGGTGCCTAGGAGTCGCATGGGTGAGGCGGGGACGAAGTAGTTGAGTTTAGTTTGACTGACGGTCGTTTGACCACATAATTTTAGGGACACGTGGAGACGCCGCCACAGTTCGACCGGGCGGAGCCAGAGATTGAGACACCAGGATCATAGGAGCCGGAGCCGCACACTACCACTATTATTACCCGGCTCCAGGTTGATGATCATATAGTTTAGCTTTTGCATTGTTAGTTGCGAGAGAGAATGATATTTTATGATATTTATGTACCAGGCATAAGCCATTTTTCTTGTACTCTTTTATTATCTCATGTGGACCTTTCTTTGGGTATTTATGTATCTATGATGTGATACGTGGACTTGTTTTATTTCTTTTTTCGTTGGCTGTGTGAATGGTCGTCCTTACCGACATGGTCGCTGTCTTATGATGACAACTAACTTGTACTTGGTGTCATTGTAAGGCGACGGTCTTGGGCATAAAATCTCTTCTCGGTCGTGCCCAATTTCCGGAAGGAGAGATTTTACAAGTGATGAACAAAAGTGTTAAGAAATTTTGTTGACAAATTGAAGTAGTGGTTTCTATTGAGTCGCTGAATTTGACTAAGTAGATTCGTCGAGTGATCTCGGAAATTCGTCGAGTATTTGCGTGAGAATCCGTCGAGAAGTTTGATAAGTCCATCGAATGTTCAAGGGTAATTTGTCGAGTGTTCAAGTGTAATTTGTGGAGGGTTCAAGTGTAATTCGTCGAGGGTTCAAGTGTAATTCGTTGAGCCTTTAAGTGCAATTCGTCGAGCGTTCAAGTGTAATTCGTCGAGCGTTCAAGTGTAATTCGTCGATTGTTCAAGTGTAATTCGTCGAGTGTTCAAGTTGATTCGTCAAGTGGTTGCTATAATTTGTCGAAGTAGCCAAGATGATTCGTCGGGTAATCTTGACCAATTCGTCGGGTACTTGTCCAATTCATCGAGTGGACTTGAGAAATTTCATGAAAGGTTGACTTTGCTGATGTGTTGGCCAGTTTGCCTTGATCCTTCTTCACTTTATCATTGATGATTTTCCGAAGTCTTGTGTTAATCAAGTGGCATAGTTGGACACGTTTTCTTGAGAGTCTAATCTTATCCTTTGCCTAAATATTTGGGCATGTGTATTGTGTTGGTATTGATAGACTATTAAAATTTTTCCTTGTTCCTAAAAAGTTTATGACTGATGGTGTGTGGAAGAGGAGACCACCACCGCAGGTGTCGGTTATTCTCCGGTGTTTGATTGTGGGTGTGTGGAGAAAGGAGATCACCACTCTTGGGCCTTTAAGAAATTTATGGATGTTGATGTGTTGGGAAAGAAAGCCACCGCCACAGGTACCGGTTGTTCCCCGGAGTTAATGCTTGCTCAATGATGAGATGATCAATTTATTCATGATTCCTTTGTTTCAGTTTATTTTTTTAATTCGTTCTTTGCAGTTATCCTTGTACCAAGTGCAAGCTTATGCTTGCATATGTTCAGTGTTGGACCGATGTTAGCTATTGTTTTCTGGCACATGGGTGTTAGAAGTTTTTATTGTTAAAACTTGTGTCTTATTATATTATTGTTGGTTTCTTTTCCCTACCACTTGCAATCTCTTGCTGAGATGTTCTTTTTTTTGAATGCCTCAGACTGGGAGCAGTAGAGACTTCTGTTAGCACAGTTCGTGACTTCAGGCTTGCTGGTGTTGTAGTCTTTGTTCCTCTCTCAGTTAGAGGTAGTCTGTTGTTTTAATGACTTCGAAGTTTTTCTCAGACTTATGATGTGTCTGCTATGAGTTCGTGTCAGATTGTTGACGTCCATAACATAGTTCCTTTTTGTGTAGACTGCGTACTTGCTATTTCTGTTGCTACTAATTTTGTTGTTGATACGTTGCTTCTTGGGAAAGTTTTGAGTTATGATGTATACTAGCTATTTTATATGAATAAAAATATGCATATTACACATACTCATGACATTGTTAATTTCCACTAATCGTCGCATATTTCGAAGTTCGTAAAACCCTTCTTCCTACTTATATTAAATTTAGAAAAATGCATATTATTAGCTGGTTGTTGGAACTTCATGCTCATGTTGGATGAAATGAAGTAAAACTTGTATTTTTCACTGCGTATATTATTTTTTTCTCGTGGACTAGTTGATCTGCTAAACAGAGGGACACGGTCTTTGAACCTTAAACTTAAATCTTGTTTTTAACATAAATTAATTATGGCTTTACGAAAAATGAATGAAGAGACAGAGCTCCCTGAGCGTCTGCAGTTGTCCCTGCACGGCGTGACATCATGACGCGTATTTTCTCTTACTCTGATAATATATTTATATATTAAGAAAATGCGGGTTGTGACAGTTAACTTAATTGGTGATGAGAAGTGGTATGAAGACTCCTTATCAAGGGTTACGGGTTCTAGACCCAGCGCAAACACCGCGTCATGCTAATAAACAAGCAAAAAATGCATTGGGGTGTACGACCTGCAGTCTTTGTAATTGTTTCGGCTGAACCACCAGATGCGAGCGTGCTCCATATGGGCCGGCGACTTCGGGTTATATGACCGGGTCGCTACACGTTTAGTCGACACCGATCCGATCCGTGGTTTTTTTACCCTATTCACGGGGTTTCCATGTAAAAAAGAATCCTCTTGCACGTACTTTTTTGGAGACTGTTTGCACGTTCGACTGCTCTTCAGGCTAAGACGGCTCAGTTAGTACGGTCTACTAATTCGAGCCTCGGGCGATCCGCAACAAAAATGAAAGTAAATTTGTCAGGATTAGGCTTGATTAGGCTCCGTTTGGCACGACGGTGGAGGTCGTAAGGCTCCATTTGGCATGGTGGCGGCGGTCATGAACATGGAGGTTAAATTGTCATTTGTAAACGTCCACTTAAAGAATTTCATTCACTTTTATGTTCAAAAGAATGATATTTGTTATGTGATACTTAACGAATGACGTTATAACCCATGTGTTTACAACCGCCACCACCTTGCCAAACGGAGCCTTAGGGCCTGTTTGGAAAGACTTTTCAGAAAGGAGAAGGAGCGGTGGCAAAAGGATAGTAGGAAAAGGAGCTTTTGGAAAATGTCTATTAGAAATAGAGAACTGTTTGGGTGAACTTCTTTTGCAAAGCTTTTCAAAAAGAAGAAACACTTTATAAACCGTTTGACAAATCTCCGTTTCGATAACTTTTTTTATTAAAAATGCGCGTCCGGGGGAAAGGCGCAATTATTTCGCCGGGGCAGGGTTTTTTCGCCCCGGGAGCGAATTTTTCGCCGGGTGGCGGTTTATCTCGCCCGGGCGTGAATTTTTTGCCCGGGCACGATATTTTCGCCCGGGGGCAATATTTTCGCCTGGGCACCAATTTTACGGCCAAGCCCTATATTTTCGGCCGGGCCCCAATTATTCGGCCAGGTGCCAATTTTTCGGACGGACGCGAATTTTTTGAACGGACATGAATTTTCCGGACGAGCACAATCTTTTTCGGATGATGGCGAATTTTTCGGACGGGCAATAATTTTTCGACTAGGCGGGAAAATTTCGCCCGTGCGCGAATTTTTTGCACGAACGAGAATTTTTCGGGCGAACGCGATATTTCCGCTCGATAGCGAAAAAAATTGCATTCGAGCGGAAAAAATAGCTTACAAGCGAAAAAAATACACGACCGGGCAAAAAAACCACGAACGGGCAAAAAATCACGTCGAGGCAAAAAATTCGCTCCCGGGTGAAAAAAATAGTGCCCGGGCGAAAAACCACTCCCGATCAAAAAAATCGCGCCCGGGAGAAAAAAATCGCGCCCGGACGCAAAAATCGCCCGCGGGAGAAAAATCACGCGATGGCGAAAAAATCGCGCCGGTGCAAAAAATCGCGCCCGGGCAAAAAAATCGCGCCGGTGCCAAAAAATCACGTCCGGGCGAAAAAAGCGCGTCCGGGCAAAAAAATCGCGCTCGTGCAAAAAAATCAGCTCGAGCGAAAAAAAATCGTGCAACGACAAAAAATGGCACCCGGATGAAAAAAACGCACCCGAGCGAAAAAATCACGCCAGACCAAAAACCGGCTCGGGCGAAAAAAACACGCTCAGGCGAAAAAAAATCATGCACGGGCAAAAAACCGCACAAAAAAACTCACCCGGGCGAAAAACCGTGCGCCCGGACAAAAAATGCCAGCCCGGGCGAAAAATGCCAACCAGAGCGAAAAATGCTAGCTCAGGCAAAAAATCCGCGTCTGGGCGAAAAATTCGCGTCTGGGCGAAAAATTCGCGCCCGGGCGAAAAATTCGCGCCCGGGCGAAAAATTCGCCCCCGGACAAAAAATTCGCGCCAGGCAAAAAAAACACCTGGGCAAAAAAATTACGCTCGGGAAAAAAATCGCGCCAAGACAAAAAAAATCAAGTTGTAGATTTTTTTAAGAGATAAGTATTTTTGAATGAAAAAGTACTTTTCGAAAAGGTTGAAAAGTAGGTGACATGTGACTTTTCCAAAAGATGAGCAAATGAAGTTTTTCGCGGTAGCTTTTCCCACCGATAGACAATCCAAACGGTCTCTTAAGTGTGGTAGCGTTTTCCAAAAAGTAAAAAGGAGCTAAAAAGCCCTCCCAAACATGCCCTTAATGTGACAAAATTTTAGGATGTCACAAAACATTTATCAGTAATATACTTTATCATGGTACCAAAATACCATTATACACTTTCCAAAGGAGTGTGGTAAATAGATCGCCGTTCTTGATATTATCGATCTCTTCTCCAATTATCTTCCTATTTTTGAAGAAAATTCTCTGAGAGTCTCCTCGCTTTGATGAAATTGGGGAGCATAAATTAGAATTGAAAGGTTTATTTACATTGAAATTGCACTCCAAGAGCTTTTGGCTCTGTTTGACACGACGGTGGCGGTCATGAACATGGGGGGTTAAATTATTATTCGTTAACGCCCATCTAAGGAACTTCATTCACTTTTATGTTCAAATGGATGATATTCGTTAAATGATGTTTAATTAATGACGGTTTAACCCATGTGTTTACAGCCGCCGCCGCCGTGCCAAATGGGGCCTTTACTTTATATGGATGAGTGCTTTTATCTTATATGAAAGAGTCTGGTTAAGTTGATTCATGAGGCTCCGTTTGGCATGGTGGTGGGGGTCATGAACACGGGGTTAAATTGTCTTTTGTTAACGTCCACCTAAGGAACTCACCCACTTTTATGTTCAAACGGATGATGTTTGTTAGATGATCCTTAACAAATAACGTTTTAACCCAAGTGTTTACGACCGTCACCACCATGCTAAACGGAGCCTGATAGCATGCATCTCAAGTTCGGTTGTGACACCCAAGAATTAATGCGTTAAGATTCTGGCTTGTTGTGAGTAGAAAGCGGTAAACTAATAAACAACATTAAGCCTTCGTTTGGCAAGGTGGTGGCAGTCGTAAATTAAGATCACATAACAAACATCATTCATTTGAACATAAAAGTGGATGAATTTCATTAGATGAGCATTAACAAATGACAATGTAACCCCCGTATTCATGACCGTCACCACCGTGCTAAACGGAGCCAAAATCTCTTTTTGGATAAACGGTGAGGCTCCATTTTTCACCGGAGCAAGCGAAAAGAGGGGTGGCCAAAACGATTCCAAGAAGAGGAGCAGTGATCCGCCTCCGGCAGAAAAGGCTAAAAAGAGCAACAATACTCCTTTTCCCACCGCCAATAGAGGCCGACAGTCGACCCAAACATAGCCTAATTAGGGGAATTGTTATTGGTATCCCATGAATGAATATTTGTAACTCATTGATATTTATACCCAAATTTTATATTTGTATACATACTTAATATTCATAATCATATACGATAATCTTAAAAAAACATTTTTTTTGATCTATGTGTATACACGTGTTTATTTGCGTATGAACGCGTGTATATTCATTTACCCTTCCAAAGAAAGGAATAATGAGTTGCCTCTTACCAGAGAGGGCGCCGTGCTGCGAGGGAGGAAAGAACACCGGCGAGCGAACCGAGAGAGGGGGCGTCGGGCTGGGATGGATGAAAGGAACGCTAGACGGCTGCACGAGAACGTCTGCGAGGGATGAAAGAGACGCCGACAACCAAACGAAGAGGGGTGATGGGAGGCGAGGGTTCCGCGGGATCGGGTTTAGGGCTTGGACGAATGACTAGGGTACAAATATCGACTTTATTTTTTAAAATAAGAGGCTAAAAATTATAAAATTATAGGTGTGAATAGCTATTTATGGGATACCAATAACAATTCTCTATTTATGCGAAGATCTATTTATTGATCGAAAATACGACCGTATTTCAATTTGATCGTATTATGCCAAGTTTTTTGCAAAAAAACTTCACCGTAGAATCGTGGATCGCAAGGCTCTACGCTATTCCGCATTGTGAGAACTGTGCGTTACTCATACCTAAATATTTCTCATCCTTTTGGCGTGATATTTTTCTAACGCCGCTTATTTGCTTTGATGAGTGATGAGATTATCATAGAATGCATGTTTTGCAAGACAAAGGTTATGAACATTATCAAAAATATTAACCAGTTTTGAGCATAAAATGTATACATTTTTTAGGTAAGGCCGTGACATTAGTGGTTCACTAATTAGAGTTGCTGACCATCGCGTTCACGATCACCACCACCGCGTCAAACTAAACCTAAGCCCGGATCTTATTTTAGGCTGTGTTTGGGGGACTTATTTTCACCGGTCAAGAGATTACGACGGCTTAATTCGTAAATAAGTCCCCCAAAAGAACCCTTAGGCTTCATTTGGTTCGGCGGTGACGGGTCGATTCGGCGGGTGGAAACGGAGTGTTCGAACCGGAGGGGGGAGGTGGCTGCTCCAAACGGAGCTTTTTGGGGGCGTTTCTCAAGGGGGGCGGGTGGAAACGGAGCAAACGCCGCCGAAGGTTCATTTGTTTTTCCTCCTTCCGGCTGCGTTTGCTCAAAACGGAACAACGAAACCCCCAAACAAATGGAGCCTTAGTCTATTTTTATTTGAAAAAAAAAACTTTCCATTTTTTCACATCACCAAATCAAAAACCCAACCTATATCCGGCAATTCCACCTCCTCCCCTCCTCCTCCGCCACCCCTCCTTCCTCCTCCTCCCTCACTCCCCTCACAACCACAAGCCAAACCCGCACAACCTTCCTCCGCCGCCTCCCCCACCGCGGCGTGCCCCCTCAGCTCGCAGCAGAAACAGTCGCTAATAACCTCCCGTCTCAACTCCTCCGCCGTGTGCGCGAAGAAGCAGACCCGGCGCGGGCAGAACTGCCCGGCCTCGCAAACCCGCGTTCGATATCTCGTCGGATGCAGCCAGAACTCGAATACGCCGTGCGCGTACTCGCAACCCTGCCCCCGCCGGCAGTTCCCCGTCTGCCGGAATTCCGGGCAGGCGATGCCGTGGTACGGAAACTTCGTCGGGTCTCGCCGCCGCGCTTTCTCCCCGCGGTGAGCGTACGGGCAGTGGGTCCAGTCGTGGCTCCGCGTCTTCTGGCAGCGCCGCACCTTGTACGCGTACATCAGGAACTCGTCCGACGCCGCCGGAAGAAAATGGGAGTTCATCGGCGGTGAGGCGGAGGTGGGGTTGGAAGGCGGTGGTATTTATGGGGAAGGAGGGATCTTTGTCTGGCTTTGCATGCGGGCTGCAAAGTGTTGGTGATAGGGGGTTTGGTGGCGGAAGCGGTGGCATGGTCTTCTTCCGGTTCGGTCTGGGACAATAATATTGAATAGAGAGCTCGACCGAACCGGTTCAGCATTTTGATCCGAACTTGAACTTCCATATTGTTTTACTTGCATGCATTCTTTAGATTTTATTATATTTATATGGAGCGGGGCAGTTATGGGAGTAGTGGAAACCCGGACTTCCCGATTGGCGGCGTGCCCGTGGCCGCACGACGTGGTTGGTGCGCCTACGGCCGGCCTCCCGGCCGGCCACAGCTCTCCCTCCTCCCCCGGCGGCGACTCGCCGCCTGAGATCGTCGCCCAGAAACCGCCAACATCGGTCCCTCAACGCCATCAGATCATCCCTCTTCAAACGTGTGGACGTTTGTTTCGCGGATAACCACCCGCGTAATCACCGACATAACCACCATCATGGGTGCGTACCAATAACCAAAATAATTACGATCTGTGTGTAGTAAAATTGTAAAAATAATGCGCGCCTTAAAGCATATCAAAAATGGTCTGCGATTAGTAATATGAGTTACGGTCCGCGGACAACGACCGCGAGAGTTCTACACCACCAGAGAATACCAGTACTAAGCTTTGCGAGCGATGACCAGTCACCCTCCGAGCAAATCTCATTCTCTCTCGCCTCTCAAGCTGTAACGAGCAGCGGTCTGTAACCCTCGATTTCTCTAGAGCCTTGTAAATAGAAGCAAATAGTGAAGTTTGATCGGCATCGTATCGGTCACGGGGTTTTGTATGCTATCACGAGTTTTTCACGTTTGAAATTTGTATGTCCGTTTCTCTACCTACTCTATGACTGATTGCTGGATCGACCGCTCTGCGGGCTAAGCCGGCCAAATTTAGTCTGGTCTATTGAGAGTCTCGAGCGACCCGTAATAGGTTGGTGTCGTCTATAGGAATGAAGTTCCCCAATGCTTGAAGAAGACCCAAAAGACAGTATCATCTGCACCACGATACTCGTGACAGACAGCTATAGCGAGAAGAAGAACTCACACCACCCAATGATCCGCTCGAGAAGGACGTGGAAACCTTGGTCCTTCCCACTCCCTTATTAGTGTACCTTAGCAGGAGGAGACCATTGTTGCGCCCGAGAACACACTTGTCGGGCATGTCGTCCGAATATAAGAGCACTAGGCTGAGATATTAGCTCTACCGAGGAATCAAGAAACAACACAGACTCCTGCAGTGCCTCCCACGTCGGGCAATTTGCCCCCATCGCCTACAAATAGTGTCTCAGAAAATCGTCGGGGAGAGGACTCCGAGGAATTCTAGGAGGCAGGTAGCACTTCATACCCCGCCTACTTTGTTAGGGCCACCGAAGCCGACCAACAACATCAGCACCAGCGATCTGGTGCCCTCGAGAACCCTGCAGGAAGACCAATCTGGGAAGAAATCAGAGAATTGATGGTCGAAGAGTGTAACACCCCAACCTGATTTAACCAGAGTGACATACTTCTCTCACTTACTTTCAAAATCTAGAATACACATCTGAAGCATATCTTCCAAATTTCTATTTGTGTGTTCTGTCTGCCCATCTTTTTAGGGATGAAAATAGCTTGATCACAGGGCTAGCAACCCACGTACGCCAGCAGCATCAGAACTCACATGTCATATGATCGAAACCTAGCTTTGATACCAATTGTAACACCCCAACCTAGTTTAGTAACAGGTCAACAGTCCGGCCGGGTCC
This sequence comes from Platanthera zijinensis, assembly GCA_039513925.1. Taxonomy (NCBI): domain Eukaryota; kingdom Viridiplantae; phylum Streptophyta; class Magnoliopsida; order Asparagales; family Orchidaceae; genus Platanthera; species Platanthera zijinensis. The sequence continues at coordinate 233,259,004 of CM077080.1, forward strand.
CGCGATAAAAAGTAAAATAAGTCACGGTAAATAAATTAATTGATACATAACAATCATGATAAAAGAAAGAAAACATCAAAATCAGACTTACATCAGAAGTAAATAAAGTGCAACTAAGGGTAAATGTGTACCTCAACAAGCTGAATTCATAGAGCCAACTAAAGAAATTAAAAAACCACACATTTGAGTGTTTGAAATACTACAACATGCCTGATACATGAAAACTCTTAAACAATAAGATTACACAGAGTCCATGAAAGAAAAAAGTATAATATTGAAGGAAAATATAATTGAAAGAAACACAAACTAAATGTGGATCTCCACAAACATGCTCATTCTAGGCGCAACTTCTCACTTGAATCCCCTATAAAAATATGCCAGAAAGTGGATTAGCCTCAAGGGAGAGTAAAAAAAAACTATTCCTTCTAATGACTCTAGAATAATCGAAAGAAAATGTATGCATGTTTTTAACATAAGTTCTTATACTATAAAAAAATTATTTGTCAATGTTATGCGTTCTTTGCTAAAGTAATTCTAACAACATAAATGTTTGTTCTAGTTTAAACATGTTAAACATAATTACTCAAGTTCCACAAAAAATTGTTGACTAAAAGAGTTCTAATCTTCGGTCTATACTTGAGTTCTAAAGAGCTTACGTTTGTCAATCTTAAAAATTCTAGGCAGAGTAGCTTCTAACACGCAATAATAATACAATGATCTGAGTCCTACTAACGAACTTAGGTGTTCTAGTGTCTCACGAACATATAGTCGAATCTATCAATCTTCAAAAAAGGGGTAATATCTCCCAAACTCTGAGACTCATATGATACAATATACCATATGAGAAAGATAATGTGCATCTATCTAACACAAATGGAGGTCTCAATCATGCATACTAATTATATGTTATCCTCTGCTACCCTGCTTACAAATTTATCTGCGTATCTTAGGCAGTACATTATATCAAATAATCGGCTAGATGTCATATTCATGAGATTACTATTTCCCGCTGTGCAAATGTATAAGAGTGTATTTGGTTTGTAATTTGCATTATATCACAAGGTCTAGTGATTTGGAAAATTTAGCAACTATTCATGTATTATATATATTACCTAGACGATCAATGAACTACAAATTTCTAATAATAATGACAGTTTCGTACAACCATAAGAATTTTACTGAAATATAACAAAAACCTTACTCTGGAAGCTTTCTAATATGTTTAGCAAAAAAGAAAGGTTTCTTACCGTGGTATTGCCCCGCTCGTAAACCAGACGTGATGATATTTTCTGGATGTTCAAAGTCATTCTCTAATTGCCTAAGAGGTTTTACCTCTACGATTAGGACTGAAATTTAAAAACCAAAACCGCAAAAAACCGCAATACTGCACCCAACCACACCATTTTCGAACCGCGCTGAACGGTGTGGTTGTGGTGCGGTTTTTGTTATTGGAAAACCGCATAGTTTGCGGTGCGGTTCGGTTTTTGTCTTGTCAAAACCGCATAAACCGCACCGCATTAATTATAAATTTATAATAATATTATATACAATATGTAATATTGTATATACGGAACTAATGAGAATATATACAATATACGGAACTAATAGTAATATACATCTTATAATATATTTTTTCTCTTATAAATATTTGTACCTTTATAGTAAAAAGTAATATACTAATATTATTATATTAATTCTTAAGCTAGGTCACGGGAACTAGAAGGGCTCAATTTCTCATGGGCCCGACCGGCTGGAAATCAGGATTTTAGGAATCGGTCGTTCCTCCAATCTAGCAATCGGCAATCCTCCAGTTCTCCGCTCGGCGCTCGGTCACGGGAAGTCGGGAAGGCACGTCTTCTCCAGTTCTCCGACGACATCGGGCTCGCGGCTCCGTCGTTCACGCGAAGACGGCTCTACTCCGGCGACATAAAAATCCCTTCTCCGACGGACTCTAGATCCCGACATCCTGTCTTCTTCCTCAAAGTCCAACCAAGCAGGTGTTGTATTCTTTCTTTCTTCTTCCTGGACTCCTTGATATTCATTCCTGGACTCCTTGAATGTCTGCATATGGTTATATAATTATCTTTATTAATCAAAGTACTATTTTTTTAAAATCTAGAGTTTGGAAATATTTAGTTATCATTTGTATACAATGTTTATAAGAACGAGCCCTACAGCCTACAGGTATTATTAATTTATTTATTTCCTATCAATAGCATGTTGTATAATTTTTTTTCAATGTAATAGGATGCTTACTTCAAAAAGTGATAAAGGGAAAGTGTCCAAAGGGAAAGAATGTGTGATTGTCAAATCGATAGAGAAAATTAACACAAAACATGTTGATGAGAAAGAGAGAAAAGAGGATCTTTGTGGTGCTTCAAAAAAACCAAAAATAGAAGAGCGTGAAGGTGGTAAAGTTAAATCTGCAGCATGAGAATGGTTCGATAAAATTAAAGATTCAGAAGGAAAAGAGAAAAGTAAATATAAACATTGTTTGAAAGTGTATGCATATGATCCTAGAAAAAATGGTACTAGTGCTTTGAGAGTACAAATGTTAACATTATGCCGTTTTCGAAAGGCAGATAGGAATCAAAAATTGTTATCTTTTGCGGAGAAAAAAGAGGATAGTATCGTTGTTGGGTCGTTAAAAGCCATTAAGTTTGACGACGAACAGTGTCAAAAAGCTTTGGCAAAAATGGTTGTTGTTGACGAATTGCCTTTTAAATTTGTTGAAAGTGAAGGATTTCGAAACTATTATAAACAACTAGAACCAAGATTCAACGCTTCCCCTCGAATCACAATTGCTAAATATTGTACAAATATTTATACTGAACAAAAAAAAACTAAAGAAAGGACTAAAGTTAGAGAGAATTTTTTTAACAACCGATACATGGACATCGACTCAAAAATATGGTTATATGTGTCTCACCGGACATTGAATAGACAACGAATGGAGATTACAAAAACGAATTCTTAATTTCGTTAATATCATTGATCACACGGGAGAGGGACTATGAAATGAAATTATGAATTGTTTGTCTTCATGGGAGATTAAAAAATTCTTCACAATTACCATGGACAATGTATCTGCTAATGATGTGACGATAAGACAACCAAAAAAAGCATTGGATGAAGAAGTACCATACTTGGACATGAGTTTTTAGATGTTAGATGTTCCGCTCATATTTTAAATTTAATTGTGAAAGAGGGGTTGTCTGAATATAATGAATCAATTGAAAAGATTCAGTTGGCAGTTAAATATGTGAAGGGATCTTCTCAACGACTTGAGCGCTTTAAAAAGTGTGTTACAAATGCAGAGATAGAGTGTAAAGCATTGTTATGCCTTGATGTTGAAACTAGATGAAATTCCACCTATTTGATGTTAGAAACAACAGTAAAATTTGAGAGGGCTTTCAAAGGATTAGAGGATGCAACTTCATATACTAGTTACTTTCCTAATGGACCTCCTACTCCATTAGATTGGAAGAATGCTTGTCTTTTTATAAAGCTCCTCAAATTATTTTACACTGTTACTTTGGAGATATCTGGTTCTAAATATTCGATTTCAGATCTATTCTTTCAAAGTATTTCAATGATGCATCATGCTATTAATTCAATGTGTGATAGCACTGATTTGACAATGAGTAGTGTTGCTAATCGTATGAAGATTAAATTTGAGAAGTATTGGGGCAGTTTCAGAAAAAAGAAATGTATTATTATATGTTGCTTTTGTGTTGGATCCTCATTGTAAGATTAAACGTCTGACCATTGTTTGAATGCAATACATGATGCTATAAAAACAATGACTATTATTCAGTTGACCGAAAACACACTCACTCGCTTATATGATCATTATAATGTAAATTTCAACCAAAATATTAGTCAAACTTATGTTGGTCAATCATCAAGCTCTGCACAGTGTATGGACGTAGTGGTTGAATTTAGCTTTTTGGAGTACAAAAAGAAAATGTGGTTGGATGATTCTGATGAAGAAGAACATAAAATGTGTACATCTGATTTGGTGTTATATATATTTAAAGGAAGATACACTAAAAATGCAACACAACTTTGACATATTAAATTGGTTGAAAACGAACTCATCAAGGTTTCCGACCAATACTATCTCAAATTGCGAGAGATGTCTTGACAATACCAATTTCAACTGTGGCCTCTGAATCATCATTTAGTACCGGTGACAGAATATTAGATCCATTTAGAAGCTCACTAGCACCAAAAACTGTTGAAGCTCTTGTATGTTGTCGTGATTGGTTGTGTTGCAAGACAAGTCTCAATGAGATAGAAGAATTGATGATCGATACTGAGAAATATGAAGAACTTGACAAAGGTAAACCTTCTTTTTTCTCTTTATTATTTGAACATTACATTCTAAATTTAACATCTTATAATTTTTAAGATCAATCTTAAATTGTTTGGTAATGTCTTTTTTTAGAATTAGAAAAGGAAATACGGGAGAGTCCAGATAATCTTGAAGAGGTAGATGTTGAGTTGTAGTTGACTATTTAACATGAGGTATTTGTTTATACCATTAATGTCAGCTATTTTTTGTCATTTTCTTTTTTAGTTGACTTTCTTTATGCAGTGATTACTGATTCCAGGTTGGTGTGAAGAAATTTTTTGTCATTCTTATGTACGATAAATCTTGTAAGAAATTCTTGATTCCACTATTTGTTTTAATTTGAGAATACTGTAAGGTGATGTTTGAGATTTCGATGGTTATTTCTCTTCCATTTGTGAACTCAGGTTTGCTATCTCCCATTAGGATTGTTGACTGTGAGTATTGCTAGGTGTTGTTGTGTCGTGAGTGCAGGTTTCTCTTTCTTGGGCTTTGAGAGTACTAACTGTTGTCTTCCACCGGAGAGAAGCTGAACAGAGATTGGCTAATTTTGTGGAGTTTGATTTAGTGACCAGTAGCTGTTTCATGTTACTATTAGACTTGAAATAACTAGGAGTTTAATTTTGTGGAGTTTGATTTAGTGATATCGTATTGAGGTTTTGAAGAAAATTTTTTAGGCTTGAGATAAGTTTCGATAAATGTGCAAAAAACCGAAACCGCATCACAAAAATCGACTCTAAACCGCATCAATGTCAAACTGCACCGTACAGTTTGGATGCAGTGCGGTTTTGTAAAGTCCAAAACCAACCCTCTTCGGTGCGGTTGTGGTTTGGGCTCAAACCGCACCAAACCGCACAAGTTTCACCCTTATCTACGATCCGCTCAAAAACCTAGCATAAAATATTTAACGTAACGCTTTTTATGAGATCAAAAATTAATTACTAGGGAAGGAAATGATGGCTTACCATTACCACTTCTCGGCTAGTGGAGGGTTTACAAATCTAAACCAAAAAGATCTCAAACAAACTTTGAAACTTTTGATCCAACCACGGATTAACGTGAAGAATCCCTAATCAATACTCATACAACAACACGTTTACTAGAAAAGAGAAGGGTATGCGTAATCCCCGAGCAAAACTGAGAAAGTTGACTAATTGGCCACAAATATCCACTAACACGTCTTGATGAGGACTTTAGAAATTTCTACGGGGAGAGAAATAATCAATACCATTCATACTCAACTGAATTTTAGGGGTAGGAGTAGAGGAATCATGACTTACACTGAAAAATCAACCACCAAAACTATAGACTGAACTTACCCAACCAAAATAGCGGATGTGGAAGGTGTAAGACCCTTTTTTTTCCTTTTCAAACCACCGGGGTCTTAGCCCAGAATTGCCGCTTTGCGGTGGCACCGACTCACGGGAAGGTCTCCACTACAAAACGCCAATTCCGCCGGCCCTTTTCGATCGCAAAATAGTAGCATAATGCAGTAAAAGCAAGTCCACAACAATCACATGTATATAAATAAATCTCCACGAAGGGAGTGTCCACAATATATCAGAGTGTTGCAAATACGGGCTTAAGCCCGGTACATCATATCCTCACTACAAGTCACTCGCGGAAGCAAAACTAAAACTAAGCGTCACCGTAACTGTCACTGAACCGAGAGCACCCAAACTGGACTGGCCCAACTCCACCGACTCTATACTCTGCTGGTACTGCATCTCTGGGTGCTTCTTTCTTTTTGGCCTGCCGTCGCCGCCTCGCGATCCACGTCTGCGTCTACGTCTTCAGCCTCCTGGCTGCCGAGCTGGTGGGGTCCCACCCATCAAGGGGCATTTGACCCGTGTATGACCCGGCTGGTGACAATGGTAACACGGTCGTGGGGCCAACTCTGTCAGGAACTGCAACAGCGGTGACCCTTCCATATGGTACACCTAAAATGTTGTGGTTCGAAAACTGTTAGTCATAAAGACTAAGCCCTATCATCCCCTACCCCTTCCCCCATGGCTCCTAGGTACCGAGCGGAGAGGAAGAAAGGGAAGGACATGAAGGTGGAGAATAAGACAAATAAACAGATGACAGCGGGCCTATGCTAGCAATTCTATAGTAAATAAGATAGCAACAGAAAGTAAGAAATGTAACCTTAACTTATGCGTGGAAGCGCATAAGCCGAGGGATCTTTTGCAGGGCTCCCATCGTATAGAGTGTCTCATACCACTTATACGTTGGGGGTGTCGGTTGTCAAACAGCAAGAATGGCAAGTAAGTGAAAGTACAAGTAATATAACCATTGATTTATAGGGATTACCCCTATAGACCAAGGGGTCGTTTTGCAGAGCCTATCGTATAAAACGTCCCATACCATTTTATACGTTAGGTGGCATGTTTATGCTATGACACACAGTTATGCTATGAAATGCACAAGCAAGTGCAACACACCCACACGACTCTATGCGCACAGACCTTTAGTTCCCCCTGTTCGGAAGGCTAGCTTCACCCCCAGGAACCTCCGTTGTGGCAAACGGAGACAGTGAGTCGGGCCCCCCACTCCTAGGCGGGTAACCACACTACCAGGCCTAGCCCTTCCGTACGCCCCTAGAAGAACACAACCTAGAGTATCCGCGTACTTGTGCTGGCTGTACACACCAGGCTTTTCGCCGAGTCAACGTACCGCTGTCGGTGTGATCGATCACCTAGTACCGATGACCCACCACTTATATGCACATGCAACCATGTCAATTATTATATTTGTACAAATTCTTATAATACCGAGCCTCCAGCTCTCTAGGCTACTAAGCCTATACCAAGTCCCCGAGCATCCCGCTCCCTGGACTTCCAAATTACAAACCAAACCATAGTCATTACTTGTAGGCCCTTAGACTATGGACCTTCTCTACCCATTCCAAGCCAATTCTTCTTCCTAAGTGTAAAAGTGTAGGTGTGAGGTACAACTATTATTAGGGTTACTCTTGATCATTTTATTACTAAGATTTAAGGTTAACCTTGGACTTCCCGATGGTTACCCGGTGAAGGGCTCGCAGCGGTACTAAGAGCTACGATGGGGTAAATCCCAAAACTCCCTTTCCAAGGCACTTATTATACTTGATTGGTTCCCTTAACCCATTCCCTTCTCGCATTACAGTGGGCTATTCCTAGGGTGGCTTTGACTCTTCCTCTTCTCGGGGAGGACGGTCTTCCGTCGAACCCGAGCACTACCTACCGCTAGTCACTCTCACACCCTACCCATCCTGACTTCCAAATCCCATATAATATTTACTGGAGGTCTACCATGACCTATTTAGTCTAAATCCAGAAATTAATAATTTTCCTATTTCATTTGGCATTTAATTTATTTATTATAAGATCCCAAATGCCCTTGTTATGAACATGAAGTGCACTAATGAGTCAATAATAAATCATCATAAAATCAGTAAAAATCATATCCAACATTTAAACAACAATTACAAGTTTTGAGAAATTCCAGAGACGTTTATGTCTATATTTCCTAATTTACTATTTTCGGCCACTTTTACTATATCATGAAGAAAGTACTGTAAATATTTATCCAAAAATTCCAATAAAATTATATAAGCTATATAGTGACCTAAAACCATCATAAACCAAGTACCATAATTTTTCTTCATCATTTGAACTCTGAATCTATTTTAAAGTAAGATACTAATTTTCTTAACTTAATGAAAAAGGTACTGTTTTTATCCATCTAAAATTCCAGAGAAAATTACCGGGTGACTATCATAATTTGAAACACTCACTGATCAAATTTCATAATTTTCCAATCAATAACTGGGCACTATTTGTATTTTTGATTGTATATCATATTTAGCACATTAAAGAATAAAGTACCCAAAATACTCAGCTAAAATTTCCAAGAAAATTACAGAAGATATAATTTGTTATAAGATGCCCTAATCCAAGATTTCATTATATTCCAGCAAATAGAAATTCCATACTCATCAAAATAAATATCCAGAGCACCATTAGAGTTGTGAATGAAGTGCTGTATAAATTAATACAAAATTCTCAACAAAATTATATTATATCTACTTGGATCATAATCTCACTCTACCCAAATATTTGCTTGATTTGTAGTTCATTTAGTAGCTTAATAATTCAAATTAAGGTTGATGACCTAAACTAGGGTTAGGGTTTTAGGTGGGCTAAAGGTCTCCAAATACCCTAATATTTCTACCAGAGAACTTTAATGTCCCTATGGTTCTCTCCACCAAATTTCAAGTCAGTCCAAGGTCATTTGACCCTGTGACCTTCACAACCCTACAAATCCCGTTAAGGGACCTACCCTAGGGTTCTAGTGCTACCCTACACCAAACCACTCTAAACTCCCTTGGAGGGGGTGTCATGCCCAAGAAAGTCAGCGACCACAATATCAGCCCCTGTTGAGGCGATATGGCCACCCAAATCTCAAAAGTGCACCTTTAACCTAAGACCCCTCATTAGGGCAAAACTTAGGTTTGATCTTTTCCAATCCAAACCATCTCCAAATGAGATGAAAAATTAAATAGAACCTTATGGTGAACCTAGGGACCACTCACCAAAATTTGGGAGGGTTTGGAAATTATTTAGCTACCTAACTAAATCAAGTTAGGATTATTGAATTTTTCTAAAAACTATAGAAAAACATTCTCCAAAAATTCTCATTTTTGGAAAGCACCTAGATATAGGTAAGAATAGGCCACACCCCAAATTTCAAGTCCTTTTGAGGACTGGATCGAAGTGGGGAATTTTTCTAATGTCAAGACAGCCCTTTGGACAGACCTCACCGAAAAGGGTGCTGTGGTCTAACCAAGACTCAAAATCGAGGGAAATCAATTTTAAATTAAAGTGGACTTCAAGGGCTACCTTTTCTATGTTGACCATTTTTCCTGTAGGAGCCTCTATGTATTTTTACCAAATTATTTAACATGATAGATAATTTCATTCAGAAATTGTTTTAAAAAGAAATAGAATTTAATTCTCATGGCACTGTTCATCTTCTTCAACAGCCCGAAACCAGAAGCTTGAAAACTTATTTTCCTGTAGTTTTTCCAAAGCTATTTCCCGGCCATCCAGCCATCTCCCTGGCCGGCCACCACCACCACCACCTCTGTTGAGGTGAGGGCTACCGTCGGGCGGCGGCACGGCCGCCGGAGAGGCGGTTTCCGGCGAACCCGCCACCATGCAAATTTCAGAAAAGCATGGAAACGCTCACCCGATCCGGCTCTTTTGAGCCCGATATCTCTCCTAATGATTTCTAAGATCTATCCATAGAAAAAGAGGGAGGGGAGGACCTTATTCATGGTTTGACGGCGAGATGGACGTTGGACTGTCATGGCGCGGTGGTGGCGTCGTCGGAATTCTTCTACAGCACAGTATGGGGCTCGAAACTTCAGGTAAGGGCTTGGAAACTTCATCCTTGAGCCTAAGAGGCCTTTTTAAAGGGAAGAAAGGAGGGAGGGGAAAGGTTGAAACGTTCATGGTCATTAATATTTCTTCTTAATAACGTTTCGGTTATGATGCTGGCAATTGAATTGCAGGAAACGAAGAGATGTTTGCCAGGTGGCGATTTCCTATTGGACTAACATTTCCTTATTTATTTAAATAATTAAAGTAGGAAACGGCCCATAAATACTCCCGGTATAACTTCCCATAATCCGAATTGATTACAACGTCGGTTACCGAAATTTCCAGTCTGGCTGACGTTTCGGCCTTGGTCACGGGCGTGACACATAGGTCACGGGCGTGACAGGCCCGGATAGCCAATTATAGGATCGACGATCGTCGAACTGAGATCGACGATCGTCGAAGGGTGGTCACGAGCGTGACACCTGAGTCACGGGCGTGACAGGCCCATGTGGCCAATTCTGGGTCGACGACCGTTGGACTGCGGTCGACGATCGTTGAAGGATGGTCACGCCCTAGGTCACGGGCGTGACACTTGGGTCACGGGTGTGACAGGCCCGAGCTGCAAATTCTGGGCTTGACGATCGTCGATTTGAGGTCGACGATCGTCGAAGGGTGGTCACGCCCTAGGTCACGGGCGTGACACAAAGGTCACGGGCGTGACAGGGTCATGAGGAAAATTCCACGCTCGGCGATCGTCGCGCTGAGATCGACGATCGCCGAAGGGGGTCACGCCCTTGGTCACGAGCGTGACACCCGGGGTCACGGGCGTGACATGTCGGTCACGGGCGTGACTGGTCGGTCACGGGCGTGACTGCCCCTTTACTCAAAATTAGGGTCGGCAAACTTCAATTTCCTGGGCTTCCTAGGGTTCTGTTAAGACACAACCACTCCCAGGGGTCTAGCCGGAAATGGGATGTTACAGAAGGTTTGGGAAAGAATGGCAATTAGTAGAGGGGGGACTTTAGGGCTGAAGTTGTATAAGTGTTGAACTCGTCACTGGAGGCGTCTACAATCAGAAAGAGGCGTCGACTAAGAAAAAACAGAGCGCATAAGTCCAACGATGAGGCATTTTGGTGGTAGAAAACTTGCCTGAGATGGTTGACAAAAAGAGTAAGCTTGTGTCGGTCGCTGGAAAGTCGAAATGCAGCCTATTAACAGAGGCAAGAAAGCCCTAATCCTTCACTCGCGCGCGGGCTGAGAGGGATAAATGAAAGAGCGGCGGTTTCAGATTCTGACGAGGGGGGAAATGGCTATGCTAGGTTTAAAGGCGTGAGAAGTTACGCCAAAAAATGGGAGCTGACAGTTTCCTAAATGTCGTGCACCTATAGGATTTTGAAGAGACGCGTAATGCTTGGCCACCAGTTATGAATGAAAACTATATTGGCCTAATTAAATTGAAAAATTTATGCAAAATGAATCTTATTTTTTATATTTTTATGTCATACTTCACTAACCGATAGGTATACGTACTACACTCTCGTACCAACACTAACGTGCGTCGAATAAATTTTCAACGACTAATTAATCCCATTAGTTTGCATACAGAAATTAACCATACCACATTCGTACCTCGTCGGAACACTGACTCGATAAAATTTGCTCGAGATTGGATCCTGAAAATAAAATTTATTAATGCATTTAATTGCAGATGTTACAAAGAGCACGACCAAATCGACCGGTGAGCTGTATATCAACACCGCCCCGTCAGGACTGGATCCCCATTAGTACCCGAAGTCTTGGCGCACCCCGTCCCACCTGAATTCAAACTTCCATACGTTGAATCCTACGATGGGACTGAGGATCCCTTTGAGCATGTGAACCACTTCACCATCGTTCTATGAATTATAATGCTCCTGAATAGCTCCTCTATCAGGTGTTCTCATCCACGCTAAAAGGCCAAGCCAGGGTATGGTTCCACTCTATTCGGGAAGAAATAATTCAAAGCTTTGCATAATTGACTCTGCAGTTTCTTGACCATTTTGTTGCTAACCTGGTGATTGTAAATGACCCTTTTCATCTTTCAGGATTTCACCAGAATGAAGGGGAGACCCTTAAAAAGTTTTTTCGCCGATTTATGACTAAGGCAAGACAAATACCTGGAGTAGAATCTGAGCTTCTACGGGGAGTCTTCCTTAGAGGACTCCGCCCAAGCAGATTCTACTCCGCCTTAATGAGGGAGATGGTCCCTTGCTATCTTGATCTCACGCACAGAGTGGAAGCGCAGATTACGGTAGATGAATACATTGAAGCCCATCATCAGTAGTTTGAGGGATGAGCAAATAGGAAGAGAGAAGAACCAACCTCACGATGACAAGAAGAGCGTCAGAACATTGCGCGACCGCAAGATTATTGCTGGAACCCCCTAGATTTTATCAGGAGTATACGCAACTCAACACCTCACACACGAACATGCTATATGCAATCTAGGACGATCCAGCATTATGCAGGCAAAGGGAGATCCCAAATGGTAAGGGGGACAAAACAAAGTATTGCGACTTTCACAGACGAATATGTCACACCTCCGAAGAATGCTTCAAGCTAAAAGACAAAATTGAATGTCATCGGTCAAGACATTTTCAGAAGGTTCCTCTAGGATCGGACTCGTAACCACCAGACACAGCCAAGAAGGGAGTAGCCACATACGCAGTATGAAGCACAGGGGTACAAACAGGTAATCGGAATAGTGGAGACTATTTATGATTCCTCCTTTGCCACCGTCAATTCTATTGCTCAACCCTTATGAGAGAGCCAAAAAGTGCGGCTAGCTGAAACAGTAAGCTTTGGTAACGAAGAACCGAAGGAACACTCATGCCACATCAGGTCCCACTTATCATCAGCACAGGGATCGGCGATCCCAACTTCCGTATCATGCAGATACTGGTAGAGAATAACAGTTCAGTGAACATCATATTTGTCCCCGCTCTTCGTGGCATGAAAATCTCAAAAGAAAATCTCCCGCCAGCGTCTGAGCCCATCTATGGTTTTAGCGGCGGACCTGTCCCACTCAAAGGCATTATCAATCTCCCGGTCATGCGAGGGGAATTCCTGAAATAGTCCACTCACAACGTCCAGTTCATGGTAGTCGAATCAGAATCACCCTACAACACGATCTTTGGCCAACCACTCCGGACAGCTTTCAAAGCAATTCCATCCATACCACAGTTGATAATGAAGTTCGTCACCCTCACAGGAATTAGAGTTTCACGCGAAAACTAGGAAGCCGCTCGCACATGCTAATAATAACAGATGCAACCTGGACGAGGTGTAGTCGTGCGCATCAGAGAAACTGACACTTGAGAAGTACGTGAAGAAAAGAAAGGAACCAGGCAAGAACATCCTACTATATTCTGAATTGCTAATCCATGTCTTTATCTATATTACTTTTTGTTTATGTTAAAGTCAATCACTAACTCTACGAAGTCGTAAGCATACGTTTGTTCACGTACTCTAGTTTTCATTTAAGAAGATGTACTTTACTTATGTCTAACTTTGAAATCACAGGAATGCTCGAAGCCTGTCATCTTGACTGTCCACTGACCATATCACGGTAGCCCTCATTACCCCGGCTCAAAAGTTCGCCCTTCTCCCCTATAATAGGGCACGCCGTCAGGGCCTTACCCTAATGACCTCTCTCTCCCCCGATCGAATGTTAGTCCTCCCTCGCGGTAGGTCACGACGTCACCCGGGCAAGCCCCCCTAATGTTTGCTAAACTGCTGGCAAGGTCTACCCCTTGTCGTCTTCGGGGCCTTGCCCTAGTGACCTCTCACTTCCCTGAATTGATGGCTCGCCCTTCTAACCTATGGTAGGTCACAACATTGCTAGGGCAAGCCCCCTCACGTTCGCCAGACGGTTGATATGGTCTACCCCTAACCATCTCCATGGCCTTGCTCCAGCGACCTCTCATTGCCTCGGATCGAAGGTTCGTCCTTCTCTCCCGCGGTAGGTCATTACGCCGTCATATCCTTCATGCATGTACAAAATTTCATATTCATTCGGGTAATATTTTGAGAGGAACATACAAAACATTGAAACCACTCAATTTGGGACACAATATTTTCAAAATATAATCTAGGGAGCTGTAGAGCACCCAAGAAAATGTGCTTATACATTTTGGAAAGCCCAGACAAAGTGCTACAACTTTCATGCTGAGCTTAAGGTCTGGATTCGAACGGAAGGTGCCTTAAAATGACACGGAAGACTGCTGTGAAGGTGGGCATAATTAATTTGGTCTTCCAGTCGATATTGAGTCTGTCTAGTCGATCGATTAGACAGTCTAGTCGATTTTTGATATAGACTAATTTTAATGATTTAGTCATTTTTTCGAGTTTAAGATTCTTAGCGATTGGGTAATGTGGTGTTACACCCACTCATGTTGGTCATGCCTCATGCATGATCATCTTAAGACCTTAAGACTACCTTGTCCAAGTCATTTCACAGTGACACAAGTCACTTGAGGGGTCTCGCTCAATTTGAGATGTTACACAACTTTTCCTTTTCCCTTAGAATGACAAGCAGGTGAGCAAGTACAAATACTAAAGTTCCTTTCTATTTGGGAACAAATAAAGGAAATTTTTTTTGGTCCGCCAATAAAAATATGTGAATTGGTGGGGCCGCTGTGCAAAGATTTATTGTGCATCTTGGACCCCATAAAATTACATGCTTTTAATGTATAGCAATGTTAAAGACACACGTGTTTTGGCTATGTGCACACACAAATTTAGCTAAAATCATATTATTTTGACACTTTTTCGGAAGTCAAAAAGCTTTACGCGCAATCAGCGATTTGTTCATCCCAGCTCGCACGACGTCTTAGGCTATATTTGGTTCGGCGGTGGCGGGTGCATCCGGTGGGTCGAAACTACACTTTGGAACCGGAGGGGAGAGGCGGGGGTCGAAACGGAGCGGATCGGGGTCGTTTCCTCTTGCTACGGGTGCAAACGGAGTAAATGCCTCCGCCGGCCTTTTGTTTACCCGACGTTCGGTGGCGTTTGTTCCAAACAGAGGTGGCGAAACGCCGAACCAAACGAAGCCTTAGGGTTTATTTAGTTTAGCTTATTTTACCCGTTTCGTTTTGTCAAAACGCGAACAGGCACTGGATCCATTTGTTTTTCCGTCGTCTTTTCCAAAAGCCAGGCGTTTCTTCGTGCTCAAAACATTGCGGGAGGAAAAGGAGCTTGCCGCCTCCAGTTGGCCGCGTTTAGGAAGAGGTAATCCAGCTTCACACGGCTGCTGTGAAATCACGAGCATGCAGCCCCTTCGCCGCCACTGTCAGGCTAGAGGGCCTCCACGCAACAGCATCCAGCTAGTTCGCCGGAGGCAGGCGCACCTCCCGGTGGTTGTCCGGCGGCCTGGAGCCGCCGCTGGCCACCGGGAGGAGATTTGTAGAGAGCTCAGCTCTCAGGTTCGCCGGAGCCCAGTTCTCGGGTTCGACAGAGCAGGGCGGAGCAGGGCAGAACAAGGCGGAGCAGGGCAGAACAGGGCGGAGCAGGGCGGTGCAGGGCGGAGCAGGGCGGAGTAGGGAGGAGCAGGGAGGAGTAGGGAGGAGCAGGGTGGATCAGGGTGGAGCAGGGAGGAGCAGGGCAGAGTAGGGCAGAGCAGGGCCAAGCAGCAGGCGGAGGGAGGCGGAGGCAGCCAAAAATTTTACAAAACTTTTAAAAATTACAAATATATTTATAAGTATAGTTTAAACAGTAAATTTAATTACAAAAAAAATATATAAAAGAATCTCTCTCTATATATAAGATATATATATATAACATATATATATATATATATATATATATATACTAAAAAAATTAATATATATATTAAGACAAAAAAAATATAAAAATTTATATAATAAAAATTATTTTATAATAAAAATTATTTTTAAAACACTACCGTTGTTTTGTCAAGCGGTTCTCTGTTCTGAACAGCTCTGCAAACACAGACTATCCAAACAGATCTCCATTTCCAGCATCCAGTTTCCAACAGCTCCCTTTACAAACTTGCATTTACAACAACTCCTTTTACAAGCACAACCGCTCAACCAAATGAAGCCTTAGTGTTTCTCGATCTCGACATTTGTACTCTCATCAACCAACATCCAGCCTCCCCAATTCGCAGGAAGACGAAGCTGACGACCTCATTTACTCACGCTGATGACCCCTCTCCTGCTCCAGAGTTCATCTTGTCGACGAGCCTGCGCCTTTCTTTCCTAACGGGGATGACTCCTCCACTTTGAGCTCTCGCCGACGACCTCTCTCCTTCAGAGTGAGAGGGAAGGAGATGCAAAAAAAAACTAATTTTTATTTTGTGTGCACATATAGATTTCGATTGTAAATAAAATTTAGCTGTGTGCACATAATATTTGCATGCACATAGCCAAAATATGTGTGTCTTTAACATTGCTTTATTGTGCATCTTGGACCTTATTTTTACTCCAAATAAAGGGTCCATTTGAAGGTCCACTTTCAATCTTATGTATTTAAGGGTTGAAAATAATCAAATATTTTTTTTTAATGAAAAATTTAATTATGCTCAAATATCGGGCCCATCTCCCAAGTCCCATCTCATCCTACAACTCCGAGCGGCGAGCAGGATTTTTGTCCAATCGTTTCTCCGGCGAGCTTCGGCCCGTGCCCCCTCTTCCCCAGCATGGCCACGGCTGCTTGCTGCACCACCCCAGTCTTCCCCTTCTCAGCACTGACCTCATCCTCTTCTTCCCAAGGTAATGCTCCTTTGCCCCTCTCGAATTCCCCTTTCACACCCTGATTTGATCCCTACCTCAAGCAGAGAGAACCTCGAGGTCCTTCAAGCTAAGGGACGATAGGATATTCCAGCGTTCGAGGCCGTATCGTTTAATAGGGAGCTGGATTTCTTGTCCCATCCTAAGGGCGCAGTGTAGGTCGCCCTCTCTTTCTTTGAAACAATTGCACTTTCTTAGCTCTGAGTTGATCGTAATCTACTTATTTGTTTAGTAGTATACAGATACATATCGAGGTCGAAATCTTATGGCACAATGGCCAAGCCACGAGCATCTAACGTGGATATTGGAGCTGGGAATTATGAAAATGGGAGTGAGGAGAGCAGCGAGAGGAATCTGAACAGCGGCGCAAATTCTAAGGCTTCTCTTAAATCGTCAGTGCTGCTGCTACTCTATCTTTTTTTTGTTAACAATGGCTGTTATTGACTTAGTTTATTAATCTCACGAACTAAGGTCTAATGGATTAACTTTTCATTATGTAATTGTAGTTAAGTTGGTATTTTTAGATGCCTTTGTTCTGTCAAATATTATGCGCTATTAGTGTTTGTTTGATGCCACCGTGCTTTATGCGGCGTCACTCGCTGGCCGGACTGGAATGAACCCACAAAATACTCGTCGTAGCCTCTCTATCATGTTGGTCATCCTCCATCTTCATAACAATACCTCACTCTTGAAAAATTTACCTCGTCCTCAAAGCTAATAGTCAGAAACTGCCCGCAGAAGTCGTCAGATCCAATCATGTAGCCACAGATGATGGGCAGTGTTGTCATGCCACCAGAAAAAATGTCTATGCGCGCTTTGCCCCTCTGTACAGTTGATGCATCTTGTGTTGCATCTGAATAAAAGCTCTGATTATTTTCATTTTTTTTGGTTTGATGTCATATTACATGTTTTATGTCTCCGTGTGTTCGTCGTCGTGTTACATATCATTGTATGTTTGTAATTTATCACCATATGTTGAATTTTTGTCATATTGGCCTGACCATCCGATAAGACCCTAAATAAATTTGTCCATAAACGTTGATTAGTGTGGAATACAAGGAAATAACATTTGCGATAAAATTGCATTAAATTAAACTACTAAATTATTAATTTTGGAATAGGCCTTGTTCTAAAATTAATTGCAAACTTTGGAGCTTAACTTATACCCGCATGAATCATCAAATTTATCTTCCCCTCCCATTATTTATATTGGGCCTATCCTCTTCATTTTACACATTGCTCGACGCAATTACCAGCTCATCCCAGAAGCGGAGCGATGCCGTTCGCCAACTCAAGACTATGTCCGACGATAATATTAGACTTAGATTGTTCCTTCGCTCGGGATTCACTCTGCCCCCTCCCTAGTCCGCTCAGCGCTCTATGCTCATGCAGACCCTTTAGTGAGCCCGGGAGAAGACACAAGAGAATGCTCTCGCAGACGCTCTCATGGACGCATTGTGAAACTTCGTGGACTTAGTTTTTTTCTTTTCTCTTTGTACTTAAAGCTCGTAACGGAGAGCTGACCTGTCACCCTCCGAGGAACTCCAAATACTTGCAAACTCAAGCGAAATAGTGGATTTTGGCCCGACACAAATCCGACCATGTGGCATTTCACCATTTTCGGATTTTCCACTTAAAAAAGCCTCATGTCATTGCTTCTTGGTTTTCACTTGATCGTTTGCGCGCCCGGCCTGATTTAGAGCTAAGACGGTCCGATTCTCCAGACCGGAGGAAAATCGGGCGACACGCAACAATTTGGTGCCGTCTGTGGCAAAAGTGTTCTCAACTCTGCTCTCTGAAACCGACGCTTTCCCTGCCCAAGCACCCCCAACTATCTGCAATGACAAGGAGGAGTGCACACACTGCTAATGGCATGACTCCAGAAGAGCGTGCCGATTTCGCTCCCGCCAATTCGCCCGCAAGCAACGCTCCACTTCCAAGAGGAGCCACTGCTACCATACCTGCAAACTTAGTGGAGCAGTGTGTCCGACTGATGAAGGAGCACTAGATAAAAATACTCACTCTTCTGCGAGATTTGGTAGTCTCCAATCCTCCAACCTAGCTGCTGTGCATGGGACACAACTAACAATCACACTGGAGCGCGTCCTGCCTCGAGACGCGGCTCACCCCGAGGACCCTCCCGCCGACGAACTCTCTGACGAAGCAAGCTCCACACAAGACGCAAGGCAGCCGGAGCCGCCGGGAAACACTCATCTCAATCCTCGCCCAATGGAGGTGGACGCCAGACAGGATGATCGAAGGCTCACTCGCCTAAATTAAGGGATATGATCGAGGAGAAGTATGTCTAGGATAGGCGCCGCTAGGGCTGTGCGTGAGTCGGTTCGGTTCGGTTCTGCCCAGAACCGAGAACCGAACCATATAGGTTCGGTTCTAAATATTTGGAACCAGAACCGAACCGAGTATTTCTCACCAAGAACCAGAACCGTATTCTCGGTTCCGGTTCGGTTCCGGTTCTAGTTTCGGTTCCTAAATATTAACAAATAGTCAGATATTTATCAAATCATTGACAACTGTGATAATTTATTATTTAGAATCATAGCATATAATGCCAACAAAAAGGAAAGGAAAAAAAATAAACAGATGACAATTGCCAAAATCTAAATAACATCATAGTCATTAGTCAATATTAATTGAAGTGATGCAGTCATAATCAGTGAAATTGTAGAAGTTCAAAGATAAAATAAAATAAAGAAAATCTTCTAAGTCCAATCGTTCTTCACACTTGCTCATTTCATCCAACATCCAATTATTCACCTGATATGAAAAAAAAAACACAATTAACATTAAAATCATTTTTTACTTTTTGTTTTGTTTAAAAATGATTATAAGTTTAAGTGTTTAACCTTAGACGTAAATCCAATATTAGATGAAAATTAGAACCTGAGAAACTTTAACCATCATTGTCTAAAAGCTCTTGTTTGACACAAATAATTGTTGCAATTTTAAAAAATAATTAAACCCTAAATATGCATAACATAAAATAATTAAATAAAAGTATGAACTAATAATACTATTTTCAAGTTCTTCAATTTGATGTAAGTCTTCTTCGATTTGCATAGGATGAGGACTTGCCCTTAACCAATCTTGTGTGCACACTAAGCCCTCCACAATTTTTGGCGATAAATAACTACGAAATCGATCAAGGACTCGACCACCTGTACTAAATGCCGATTCAGAAGCAATTGTGGATACTGGAATAGCCAATATATCTCTAGCAAGTAAAGAAAGAATCTTATATTTAGTTGAATTCACTTTCCACCAACTTAGAATATCAAATTTTTTAGAGAGATCGTCTCCTTCACATACAAGCTCTTCCTTTAAGTAGATGTCCAATTCATTCATATTTGAATTATTCAGTCATGCCTTTTTTTTTCTGTAAGAAAGATAGTCGAATCATCTCATCCAAAGGCTTCTCCATTGTTGGGTTAGACAATGTCCCCGTTGAAATAAAATTTTCAGTAGTAGATGTAGTTGTTGAATATTTTGCAAAAATATTATTATAATAGTCATACAAAGTTCTCATGACCTCCAAAATTTTTGCCAATACTTGTTCAACTTATTCACTGCGGAAAAAAATCTTATAACAATGTCTAAGATACTCTAACTTGTATCTAGGATCCATCACAATAGCAATCACAAGCAATATATTCATTTTGTGGATGTTACTCCAATATTTGTCAAATTTTTCTTTCATTCGTAGTGCCATGACTTTGTGATGAATATTTGTAGATGCAGACCATGTAATTAAAGCATGCTCAATAAAAAATGCTTGCTCAAAAAATGAATTATAGGTAACATAAGCTGAACAAGAAAATAATTTGGTGGCAGTATAAAACTTTTCCAAAAAAATTACTAGCAACTGTGCGTTTTCCCAATCTTCTTTTGTTGGTGGCCCATTATCAAAATCTGTCGCATACTCTAATATCTCATCCTCATATCTATCAAAAACATTTCGAAACTTAAGTGCTACTTGTAGCATTAAGTATATAGAGTTCCATCGTGTCGATATTATAGTAGGCTCTGCCCCTTCTGTAGTAATAATATCAGTTGATTCAGTTGATACTATACTAGGCTCGACATTAACAAGATTTTCCTGATCTATATGCCTGATTTCACTTGTTTCCCCAAAACTTGACATGATAAATTGAAACACTACAAAATTAAAATTGAAATCAGTTAACATTATTACGAGCATAGAGATTTTTCATGGTTTAAATCACATTAAAGTTTTCAACCAGTGAGAGTAAGAGCCTAAGAGAGTAAGAGGTATACCTCTGAATTAAAATGCTCACTTTGTAACTCCTTGAAGAACTTTTGCTCAAGAAATCACATAAATTGAAGCACAAAATCAGGATTCCTTCTACTCACCAACCAACATTGAGTCCTGTAAAAAAACCTTTAAAATTTTCTTCATAATCTTGTAGGTAGAGCCAAAAATCAAAGAACTCTCATAAAAGTGAGTTGAGTGAAACATATATTTAAAATAACTAAATGCTAAAAGCAGAATCTAACTTAATATCCCATAAATAGTTCAAGTAGAATATTTATGATCCAGAAATCAGTTCTTTTTGCTTACAAATCAAATACAACCATAGATGTGGTTTACACAAATACTGCATAATTAGAAATCTGATTAGAGGTGATTACTCTATAGAGGTGATTTGTTTTTGTGTGCTATAAAAATGATTCTATATCCAGGACCTAAAGTCTACATCCATAGGTGATGTGTTCATCAATAATACATCTATATGCCCAATTCAATTGCTGCCTCGCTTCATCATCACGATGAACAAAGAAATCTAGCAGGACCTGAAGTCAAATTTTGAATCAATAAACATATAGAAATTCCTAGTCGGCTAGGGATCCAAAATAACTTAAAAATTCAATTTAACCCAAGCCGGCTCCTCTTGACAAGGAAAAAGGTGGAAATAGATCACTACAAATCTAACCAGTGATGTCACTATACCCAAGCCGGCCCACAACATAGTTGATGTTCAATATTAGGGGCATTTTCACAGTTGGATCTTTAACATACAAAACCTTAGCCAATTGAAAGATCATTTGATTGGAGTTGGGTGAACGAAAGAATTAATAGCTGGAGAAATAAATAAACTAAAAGGGTATCTGGTATTGTCCGTTACAGTCATACTCACATTCGAGATTTCAAGACTAATATAGAACTCAATTCTGTGTACGTATTCAAGTAAAATTAGGACTTCAACCAATTGATTTTCATGGAGAGAAAAACACAGGTGCTAGTGAGTGCATCTGCTATTTTTTTATCCTGCAGCTACAGCTTTAAGAGAGGGTAGAAGCAATCGTACCTACTGAGTAATCGCCCGAATGCTTGCAACTATGAAGAAGAGTTGGAGCTCCGGCCATTGAATCGCCTGGAATTGATGGGATGAAGGGTCTTCTCCGTCTGAAGAAACACGTGATGTTGATCTGAGTGGGTTTAAAGTCGATCCGAAGCCACAAGGATCTCAAATAATGGCGAGGGTTCGTGCTCTCCCGGCTTGAAATGAACCTCTTCCCACCGAGAACATGATCTAAAACAGAGAAAAGGCGCCGGAATGAACCTCTTCCCGCACAGAATGGAAAAGAAGAACAGAATCTGGAAAAAAAATCGAATGAGTGGGAAGATGAACAGTGGAGGGAGATAACCAGGGGAATGGGGGGCTTGAGAACTCACCACCGGCGAAATCGCTGGACTTCTGGAGGAAGAAGATCCCGAGGCTGGAGGGGAAGAAGATCGCGAGGCTCGTTCAGTCGTTCCTGCAAAATTCCCGTGAAAAGTGAAAACCTAACCCGCGGATATGAAATGGGACAATGCGACAAGCAGTGCATTAAAAGTTAAAACCTAACCTCACTCAGTCCTGAGTTCGGGTCGGGTCGGTTCTGGGTAGAACCGACACCAGAACCGAGAACCAACTTGTAACCCCGGTTCTTGGAAATTTAAGAACTGGAACCGAACCGGTAAACGATAGAACCGACCCAAATGGCACCGGTTCGGTTCGGATCAGTTCTTCGGTTTTCGGGTATTTATGCACAGCCCTAGGCGCCGCCCCATTATCGCGCGCCACCCTATTATCGCGCGCCGCCCGACGAACGTGCGCCGCCCCTTCCATCATGGCTCCCTATTCGCTCCCCAGGTTCTGACGGACTCCGTACTACATGGATTCAAGCTGCCCCACTTCGAGTCCTTCGATGGGATGGAGGACCCCCTGCAACACGTCAATCACTTCAAGACAATCATGCATCTCTTCAACGCGCCAAATCAACTGATGTGCCAAGTATTCCCCACATATCTGAAGGGCCAAACACACATGGTTTAACTCGTTGCGGGATGGGGAGATCAACAACTTCGAGGCGCTCACAAGCCTCTTCATCGATCAGTTCATAACAAACCGTCAGATCGTCAATAACCCTTCTCACCTCTCCGACATTCTCCCGAACGAGGGAGAATCGTTCAAGGAGTTCTTTCGCCGCTTCACCTCCAAGACACGATAAATCCTGAGAGTCGACCCTGAACTCCTTTGCGGTGTCTTCCTCGGAGGGCTCCACCCGTGTGGATTTTACTCCGCTCTAATGCGGGAAACGGTGCCGAGTTATGCTGACCTCATTCCCCGGGTCGATGCACAGATCGCGGCAGACGAGGCCATCGAGGCCCATTGCCAGCAATTCAAAGGGACCTCTAAGCGGAAGAGGGAGTCGGAGTTCGCGCCTCCAGCGCGCCATAGAAGCGAAGACCGCCGCAACAACCCTCGCAGGGACCAGGGCTCTCGCCGACATTAGGGCTCTCGCCGACATTAGGGCTCTCGCCAACATTAGGTCTCTCGTCGACATTAGGGCTCTCGCCGACATTAGGGCTCTCGCCGACACCAGGAATTCACCCCTCTAAACACCGCTCGGATGCTGTTGCTCATGGCCATTCAGGACTCCGGTATGCTCTGCCGGCCCGAGCTGTTGCCCCCGAACCGGGGAGACCGCATACTGCGAGTTTCACCGCGGGAACGAACACAACACAGAGGACTGCATCCGACTAAAAGAGGAGATAGAATGCCTCATTCGCCAGGGACATCTGGGGAGGTACTTGCAGAACCAAGTACCAAATTGTCCTCCGCCGCACCAGCCAGGATGGGAACAACCCCATGCGCGCCGATATGTACATATAGTTATATACATATAGTTATATGTATATATATAATCGGAGAATACAAAACTAGCTCAAACACACGGCTATGCACACATACGTGCTCATAACATCCAAACAGAAAGTTTTTGCAAAATAAAATAAATTGCAAAATAAAAAAATGCAATAAGATACGTAAATAATTCAGGACTGGTAGAGGTCCGGTCGGGTACAACGTCGGGCATTTTTTTGCGTCGACCTAATCTGGGTTGGTCTCCACCAACTCTCCCCCTCTCGAAATCACTTATCTCTGGTGAGTGCTCCGTTCAGTAATGCTGTAGAAGATCAACATCCATACGCTGTAAATCCTCGGCCTAGACCCAGCTAGTCTCGGTCTCTGGTCTATCACGCCAACGAACTAAGTATCTCTAAAAATCATTATCAGTAATGGTCATTGTTCGGGAAATAAGTTCTAAAAACTATCAGTGGAAAAAGGAGGAACTGTAGTGGACGTATTAGTAATTGAATGAATGTCAGTATGTCCTGAATGTGACTCCTCACTCTCACTCACCAACCCAGAAGAAACAAATGGAGGGGAAGACAATGAAAAATCTAAAGTCTCATGCGGATAATCGTGGAATAAAGTCAGATCAGATACGTTAAAAACCAGATTTGCTCTCCAAATGGAAGACATCTCAAGTTCATATGCATTTTGCTCAACGCGCTTTACTACTTGAAAGAGTCAAGTTCTATGGTCAGTTAGCTTCTTTATGGTACCCGAGGGTAACCGTTCCGAATTTAGCCGAACAATCACCAAATCATCCACTTTGAAACTAGTAGCTCTTTTATGCTTGTTAGTTTGAGTTGCATATAAGTCATAAGTACTATACAATTTCTGCTCAATTTCGTTATGCAAATCATGCAAATGCAAAAGATGAACTACTAACATGACTGACACCACAAACTGAAGGTTTTAAATACTAAAAGCAACTCTTGAGATATGTACATGATCAGGAGGCTCGGAAGGTGGATCATAGAAGAATTCATCGCGGGGGCGATGAACACTCAAGTGCAAATCAGAGACACCAGTGATGAGATGTGTCAAAATGGTGTGCGAACTGTTTCTGCAAGTGCGGGTGATAAGTATCAATGACTCAATGAGTGCACCCTCAAACTCGATTGTGCTAATAAGGATAGGTACATCTCAAATATGCGGTGAATCCATATATGGTTCATTTGGGGGTTCACTGCGAGTGGTATAATAAAATTCGTCGCAAATACGACGAGTACCGGCGTAGGCTCCAATAACATATGGAGTGCTCACATGTAAACAATAATGCACGTGAAGTGTCACAATCGTGATAATTTCACTAAGGAAATATGAGACATCAGGAGGCTCACGAGGTGGGACATATGAAAACTCATCGCGAATACGATGGTCTTCAAAGTGATAACCATTTTCACTGTTAATAAGACGCGACTCTAGAATGAGGTGAGTACTCATCTCAAGAAAGAACGCATTCGATGGGTCCGCAGGTGGTACGCCCCATAACTAAACTAGAGTGTGAGTGACTAGATAGCTACGATCAAACCCTACTATATGGATGCCATACTCAAATTCCTCTCTCTGGAGCACTATTGACATCATGAACGATATTGGACAAGGTATCCATGTCTTAAAAATCTCAAGTGTGTTACTCACATGAATCTCATCCACACAAGGACGAGGTGGCTCATCCGAAGGCTGAATAGGAGAGTCATCAAAGGACCCATCAACAAAGTGATGGTCCTCCAGAAGCAAACCATCAGAAGGGGTCGTGCTCGCAGAAAGGGGAGGGGTGACAACCTCAAGATCACTCCAAAGATCTTGGATCCCGATCGTAGTGTGACTTGGTGTGCCATCGGGTGAAGAGTACAAAAAGTATTCACTCAATAGAGAGCTAATAGACTTAAAATCGGGGGCAAGTTCAATAAATGGAGCAGATTCTCGTGGGGGTTGACTCCACACATCTTGTATTAGAATATCAGACATAGTGGGCGAAGTTTCCCTGCTTTGAGAAGTGGAGTGCTCTCGCCGATCCCTAATGGTGGCAATGCGGGTGTGTAAATCATCAAAGTGTTGAAATTCGGCCGCCGTTGTATAACCCTGTATTTATCGAGTGAACCCAGCTGGCCCGAGGACAAGGAGCAGGCACACAGTTTCACCGCACGATCGCTGCTTAGCTAGCATGGTGGTGAGCGAGCAGAGTCGACGAGTCGAAGTCTCGCCCATGGGCGAGAGGCAAGATGACGAGTGCCCAACTTCATCAGGTGCTCGCCGGCTGGGCGAGTGACGAGTGCCCAATACCATCAGGCACTCGCCGCCGAGGCAAATAGGCCGAAGTGCGTCGTCTCGCTATTAGGGGATATTCTTTTCCATTTTCTGTTTGTCTATAATTCGATTCTGGTCTGCCATTAGCCACTGCAAACAACGGAGTTACGCTGTTGACAGACCACTTTGGGCTGCATTTAACAGTTACCAAAAGGCGGGATCTCGCTATTGATAGACCATCCCCAGAAAACTATAAATAGACCCCCCAAGGGCACATTTGGGGAGGAACTTTTTCCGAGTTTTCCTCTACCTTAGCTAGCTTTGGTTGACAGGAGTTTCAGCTCATCACTCACCGTGGTCTCCTGGTGGGTGGTCAGAAGCTCCCTTGGCTCTCCAAAGGTACTCGGTCCAGCTTTGGTTTGGGAGGGGAAACAATCTAAGATCTTCCGGGTGTGTGGCGGGACCTCTTCGCTTCGACTTAGGGTCTGTTTGAGGTTGTTCTGGTTGGAAGGTTTCCGAACTCTAAGTCTACAGCTGAGGCATTAAATTGAGGGAATTAAAGACGAGCTACCCCCAGGTCCGAACTACTCGTTGAACTGTGGTTTCCGGGTTCAACAACCGACATATTCTTTTTCAGAACACTAAGAGAATCACTAAGTGTGATGTAATCTTGACGAGAGTGACCTCTACAGGATTCTTGAGGGTAATCGTGACGATAATCATATCGTGCCCGTGGTTGGACGTGAGTTTTACGAACGTGCGGTGGTGGTCGTGCATATACAGACTCAATTTCCTGATATAGAGAAGACGTGCAGTGTTAATGACTGAAGTGATACTGAACTCTATCATCATAATATTGTGTCGATGGATCAATATAATCCATTCGAGTGCGAGGATAAGAGCAGTGACAATCATCATACTGATCGTCTCTAGCATAATGAGATCGTATCGGTGGATTAACACGATCTCTGGAAGTGATGTACTGTGATTGAGGATAATCATCGAAGTATCGTAAAAATCTCTTAGATGAGTCTATATGTGAATGAGTGTAAGTGGATTCGTAATCCTCAAATAGAGGATTCCTCCTAAGTGTAGACCTTTCTAAGTAGTGGTGTGGGGTTGCGTGATGAATTCTAACAAAATGCTCATCTCGAATTGGAGTTGACATTAAACCTCGAGGGGGTACTTCTAGACTATTCACCATAACACTAAGGTTTTAGAACACTTCTCGCACTTGGTGTATATTTTCGGCTAACGCCGCCATTTGATGGGCGAAAGATAAAAACCACAGGGGTGGTTCATTTCTTTCGTTTCCACGACTCGCTTGACCACGCTCAACTCAACGCATCACAGAGTTTTACCTCTTGAGGGTCTTCAAGTGGTAATTTGTGATGTGGTGAATTCAATACTCACTAACCTATCACTACGCAGATGAATGCAAACAAACAAGTGAAATGCAAGTGTATGATGCTAATTTTTTTTCTTTTTTTGGAAAGAAAAATGCTATGCAGGTTCCTATTCTACACAGGGCGGATCTCAAAACTTAGAAAAATTTTGTAACCTCCCTCTGATATCAAATTGATGCAGGACGACACGTAGGGTTTGCGCTTCTGTCGGCTTTTCTAGGAAATCCTAAAAAACCCTAAAATGCGTGCATTGAATAATGATTTTTTTTGTAAAATAAATAATTTGAGCGGGCGTTGCACAGAATTTATGAAATTAAGCAACGTTTGTATTTTTTGTAAAACACAAAAGAATTATTTTGTTAAAAATGGATTTTTTTTTTAAAAATTGTTCTTTTCTAAATTCGGGGAAGAAAGCTCGTAACTTTCTTTCCGTTCCCCTTGCCGTAGCAAAACGTAAATCGTGAACTGCAAATATGTTTCCGTTTGAAATTTTTGACGTAGCGTTCAGTGACAAAATCCGGGCAAGAACCCAACAATGAATCTAAAATCCTAAGAGAAAATGTAGACACACGCAAAGGAAGGGAAATAAGCAATTTACCCACGAAAAGAGGTGTCTTTCCGCAATCAAAGTCGACGACGATCCCGCGAGGAATTCCTTGTCACCTTCGATCTCCCGCTCCGAGGTCGGCCGCTATCGCGCACGGGCACCACGGAATTAAATCGCTCTCTTACATGAGGTGGTTTCACGGAATCACTCAACAATGTAAGGAAGCCACAAACTAACAACCTAAAATTCACTCGCTCTCACACTCAAGGTGGATTCACGAAATCTCAATCACTCAAGATAGATCTACGAAATCTCAAACAATGAAACAAGTTCACTCAACTATTTGGATCGAGACAGCAGCTAACATAATCATTCACCATCAACATCATACAGGAGCAAACACAGGCATCACTCTCATTTCACGGGAAAGAACTTACAACAAACAAGTCATGGGAAAAATAAAACTCACAACAATCTCACGGCAGCAATACAAAATTTCAACAACAACAACAACATGACTTTAAACATGGAAGCAGCAGCGATAATCAAATATTCAACCCCATCTCAATCTCAACATTCAACTCCTCTCACACACAGCAATCCAAAAACAAATTACTAGATTTTAATCTCAGCATTCATCAATCTCCTAACAACCTATCACCACTACCTCTAACAGGAAAGCTACACTAAAACCCCTCTCAAACGGGAATCAAACTCACAAGCAATGCATTCAATATTTTCATCATCTTCAAATTTTCATCACCAAAAAGAAAAAAATACAACATTCCCGTTTTATAGGGTATCAAAAAGAAAGCAAAGAACCTCCACAAGGTAGTCCTGAACCGCTGGATGCGTGAAGGAATGGCCATGGTGGAAGCAGAAACTATCGGAGGAGGAGGCCGTGCTCTGCGATTGCAGTCGACGTGGTCGCTGATGGCGTCGAGGAGCGGCATCGGGCGAGTGGTAGAGCATGAATCCCGCTTGGTGTGAGGCCGGAAATGGCGGAAGAAGCGGCGTGGGGTAGTGTGTAGTAGCAATGCCGGGAGCAGTGGATTGTGGGGTTGAAAACCCTAGCAGCCGAATGTCTTCTGGCTGATCGGGAAGATGAACCAGATCGGCTTGGGGAATAGGCTGATCGGCTCTTCACAATATATATAATTATAAATGTATAGTTATCTATACTACTATTATAAGGGAACTCTTCCTGTAACCCGTCCGTTACTTTTGAACTGCCAGTTTTGCCCTCCGAATCGCAGGTGAAATCCCCAACAAATCCTTCACCGCTCTCCTTCCCGCTGATTTCCCCTGCTGATGTGGCCTGCCAGATTTATTTAATATATATTAAATTTATATATGTATTACAGTTAAGCGGCGGACTGCCAGATATATTTAATATATATTAGATTTATAGATAGTTAAGCGGCGGACTGACAGATGTATTTAATATATATTCGATTTATATATCTATTACATTTAAGCGGCGGGATGACAGATCCGTTGTTCATCCGCCGCTTAAACAATGATATATATTGAGAGAGCTGGAGAGTGTGTGGGGAGATCAGGGAGAGGCGACGGAGGGCAGGGAGAGAGCAACGTTTATCGGCGGCCTCATCTCCCTCTCCGACTCAAAGCACTGAAGCGCCAGTCCTGCACATCGCGAGGGGCGTCAACTTCGTCAGTGGAGGACGGCGCGGCGGACGGCGCGGCAGACGGCGCGGCGGACGGCGTAGCGGCGGCAGAGGCGACGGAGGATAGGGAGAGAGCAACGTTTATCGACGGCCTCATCTCCCTCTCCGACTCCAAGCACTGAAGCGCCAGTCCTGCACATCGCGAGGGCCGTCAGCTTCGTCAGTGGCGGACGTCGCGGCGGACGGCGCAGCGACGGCGGAGGCGACGGAGGGCAGGGAGAGAACAACGTTTATCGGCGGCCTCATCTCCCTCTCCGACTCCAAGCACTGAAGCGCCAGTCCTGCACATTGCGAGGGGCGTCAACTTCGTCAGCGGCGGACGGCGCGGCAGACGGCTCAGCTGCGGTGGCTACAGAGCTGGAAGTCTTGAACGGCGGTGGCGGTGGGTTTTGGTAGGGCTAGGGAGGCGGTGGCGGTGGCAGAGGAGGCGACCTCAACTCTCCTGCTGAGCCAGCGGCGGCCTTACCTGCAGCACGGCAGAAAGCTCGAGTGTATTTTATTCTTTGCAATGGATGTACTGCGATGGATGTAAATTTTTGTATCTCATTTTAATTTGATGTTTATATTTTTGTGGAATGGATGTCAATGCCATTGAGCATGCGAGAGATGTCAGAAGAAATAAAATGACAAAAAATCACAGGCGTTCAACGCAACAGCGGGCGTGGTCCAGCAATGGCCGGTGTGATCCAGTGCATTCGCAGCAGTGGCGGCTGTTGACTGCGGGCTCGCCAGCCACCAGCCGCCCTGGGACCTTCGGCGGCCACGCCGACGAATCCGGGCCGCCGGCGACCGCGCCTCTTAATATTCACAACAACAGGTTCGCAGTAACGGCGGCCGGCGGTTGTGGGCTCGCCAGCCACCGGTTGCCCGGGGTTCGTCGGCCGCCACTATGTGGATCCAATGGGATGTAAGCAAAGGAATTCACACTGTAGCATATCACGCGATTTATTCTCACACTGTAACCGGGATTTATTATTCGCATATTCTCAAGCCTGTTCTCTTTGTATATTAACGCTGCCCATATATATCTATATTGCCCCCCACGTCAATTGCCCCCACCTCCTTCAATTCCCCGTTGCTGGTGTAGTCCGCCATCTCCTGGGTCGACAGTGCAGGCCACTCCGATAGGCAGAGCCGACGAATGCTACACGGGACCCCACCGACGGGGTCGATAGCCTCCGCCGACCGCGGCGTGGGTAGGCCGGCGGCGAGTTGCAGCACAGGATGCGGGCGAGGCAGTGGTGGCGCTAGAATTCAATTATAATTCTACTCTACAGCAACCTATATCTAAGTGTATTAATTTTATTATTGTATTAGGATTATTTTATATTATTATGTTATTATTATTTTAATATTATTTTATAATATTATCTCGGCGCCGCACCCGCCACTCGCGGCCCCCGGAGCCCGAATCAAAATAATTTTGCTTCGGGGGGCCGCGAGTGACGAGTGCGTCGCCGAGATGGTGGAGCCCGGGCAAATACCGGTCGCAGGCGGGCGAAGCCCGCCTGATGCGGCCGAAGGCCGCCCGAGAGCATCTTCGCACGGGCGGGCAAATACCGGTCGCAGGCGGGCGAAGCCCGCCTGATGCGGCCGAAGGCCGCCCGAGAGCATCGAGCACGGGCGTAGCCCGTGCGAAGATGCTCGTATATATATATAGTTATATGTATATATATAATCTGAGAAAAAAAAAGTAGCTCAAACACACGGTTATGCACGCATACGTACTCATAACATCCAAACAAAATGTTTTGCAAAATAAAAAAAAATGCAATAAGATACGTAAATAATTCAGGGTCGGTAGAGGTTCTGTCGGGTACGACGTCGGACATTTTTTTGCGTTGACCTGATCTGGGTGGGTCTCCACCAGAAGAGCCTATTACTTTCAGTCCAAGTAGCAATCGTCTCCTTAGAGTGAGGATCCTGAAAAGAACAAGTATTGAATGTAAAGGTAACTGTGCAATTTAGTTGTTTGCAAAGAGCTAGAACAAAAAGTAAATTGCACGAAAAGGTTGACACATAGAGCATGCCCTAAAGCCGCAGAGACGGAGTGACGTGGACTATACCGGTCCCGCACACAGGCGACGGAGGACCATCCACAACAAAAATCATAGGAGGCCGGTTATGCTTGTCTAGACAAGAGAACAAACAATGATTGCCTATCATGTGATTAGTAACTCCCAAATCAATAAGCCACTTATCCTGAGTAATCACATTAGCACTTCTTGAAGAAGAGGCAAGAGATGTGGATTTCCTTGTGGTGTCACCCGCGGACGGGCGAAGATGAGGATACTTGGCCTAACAACGATCAACAAGATGTCCCGTCTTGCCACAATGAGAGCAGAGATGACGAGACAGACCACGCCCACCAGAATGACTTTCGCGACCACTAGAATTGCCAAAATTTACTAGATGAGTAAAGGTATCAGGATAGGGTGGGGAGGTAAGTAGAGGGCACTGAAGAAGAGTAGTAACAGCGGCGATACGAGCAACAGTAACATCAAAAGTGGGAGAGTCAACTTCACCGAGAATTTGTTGCCTAATCATGTTATAAGACTCAGGAAGGCGAAGAAGATAATACGCAACAAGAAGTTTCTGGAAGTGTTTGTGTTGGTCAGCAAGATCAACGGAGAAGGGGCGATGCTGAAGAATTTCAGCGCCAAGGGCTTGCACCTCCTTGTAAGCAACAACATGAGTCAAGGTATGACGGATAAACAGATCAACATATAACGTGTATGTGCGCGAAGTCTGAGCGCCCTTAGAGTACAGAGCAACAAGATGAGTCCAAACAGCTTTGACCGTCTCATCATGGATACTGATGAGTAAACACTCATCAGACAGACTATTAGTAAGCCATGTCCTGACCAAAGCATCACAGACATCCCAATCATCAAAGGCAACGGATCCTCGGGAGGGTCATCAGTGAGATGATGATGTTTGCATTGAGACCGCAACAAGAACACAAATGAAGCACCCCAGTCTGGATAGTTTGGGCCAATCAGCTTGGAAGCAGTTCTAAGACTGCCAGAAGGAGTGAAAACAACAGGAGCGGTCTGAGGGGAGGATGCAAACAAAGTGGAAGAAGAAAATTCTGTAGTCGCCATAGAAAGGGCGGACAGAAGAAGAAACCGCGCGGCAAGACGAAGTTCGTAGCACAGAGACAACGGTGTAAAGGGCTTAGCGGGCGGTTAGAAAACTGAAGTCCGCAGAGACCGTAAAAGAGCTTAGAGAGCGGTTAGAAACTGGAGTCCGCGGAGGCTACAAAAGAGCTCAGCGGGTGGTTAGAAAACCGGAGTCCGCAAAGATCGGGTTTGCTCTGATACATGTGAACAAATATAAATAACATGATCTTCATTTCACAAATAGTTAAATTACATGGGTATGACTCTCTATTTATAGGGGAGATGAGATAAAACGATAATATAACAGACGATGTGAGACTAAATTACAACATGCCGACTAGGCGAACTGCCATTTTCAGATCGCATAGAGCTGAGCGGTTAGACAGGCTACCCGCTACTTAGCAAGAGTCCACCGGTCTCTTTTCCTCAGATCGCCGCTGATCACCAGAAGCACCAGAAGCGGTCAGTCATCTATAACCGCCAGTCCGCAGCGGCCTCAGCCTCCTGACTGTCAAACCGCAATGGCAGTTTGTTATCGAAGACCAGGATGAGGGACCACCGTGGAGGGTATATGCGCGGCGAGCTCGTACGACAGAGCCAGGCGGCGGGAACGTGGCGTTATCGCCGTGCGACACTCGCGGCGTTAGCACCAGCAGAGGCGCGGCGGAGGGAGTCCCGGCGGCAAATCCTCTTGAGAAGTAATTTATTATTTTGGCAAGGGCACTTTAGTATTTTGGTTGTAATGGAGCCTCATTATATAAGAGGACTATTGTAAACCCTAGAATCATCTTTGGATCACTTAACAAGTTTGAGGGCTGCTCCCTCCTTTCTTCTTCTTGCTCTCTCTCTCTCTCTCACCCCCTAGCCGGCCTCCTCCCCACCGGGTTCCCTTTCTCGTAGTGCTAACAATTGGTCCGACCTGCCGGATCATCCCCGTCATCCAAGAACTCTTGGACGAGCTTCACGGCGCCACCTTCTTCACTAAGTTGGACCTCCGGGCCGGCTATCATCAGATTCGCGTGCGGCCCGCCGACGTGCCCAGGACGGCTTTTCGGACTCATGATGGCCACTTCGAGTTTTTGGTTATGCCGTTCGGCTTGACCAACGCCCCAGCCACCTTTCAAGCCACCATGAACGACATCTTCCGACTCGTCCTCCGTAAGCATGTGCTCGTTTTTTTTTGATGATATATTGGTCTACAGCTCTACTTGGCAGGCACACCTCCAGCATGTCCGGACCACCCTCCTCACTCTTCGCCGCCACCACCTTGTTCTCAACCGAAAGAAATGCACCTTTGGCTCGGCTACGGTTAGCTACCTCGGACACACTATTGCGGCCAACGGGGTGGCCATGGATGCGGACAAGGTGGCGGCAGTCCTTCATTGGCCGACGCCTACTTCAGTCCGCGAGGTTCGCGCGTTCCTGGGCCTCACCGGCTACTACCGGCGCTTTATTCAGGGATACGGCACGCTCGCCCGTCCCCTTATCCAACTGCTCAAGACTTCGGAGGAGGGCCCCTTTGTGTGGTCCGCGGCGGCCCTAGATGCATTCACAGCCCTGCAGTCCGCCCTGGTCAACGGGCCGGTGCTGGCCATGCCCGACTTTCACCAACCTTTCGTTGTGGAGTGCGACGCGTCGGGTACCGGGGTGGGTGCGGTTCTCATGCAAGCCGGCCGCCCCATCGCCTACTACAGCCGGGCGTTTTCTTCGTCCATCCGGAGCCGTTCGGCCTATGAGAATGAGCTCATGGCTCTGGTACTTGCGGTGCAGCATTGGCGGCCGTATCTTCTTGGTCGGCCCTTCGTCGTCCGGACGGATCATCATAGTCTTCGGCACTTACTTCAGCAGAAAATCGCCACGCCGGCGCAGCAGCTGTGGGTTGCCAAACTCATGGGATACGATTTTTCGATTGAGTTCCGCTCCGGCAAGTCCAACCGGGCAGCCGATGCTCTCTCTCGCCAGCCGCACGCCCCGGAACTCGCGGCCATTACTCGGCCGGTTTGGGAAGAAGGTGCCAGTATTCAGGAGGGCGTCGAGCAGGACCCCGTACTGGGCCCGATACGCACGACCCTCATCGCCGATGGCACCGCACACCCGCCGTATTCCCTGATTGGCGGCCGATTGTTCTATCGCGGCCGGCTTGTGTTGTCCGGCCGTTCCCCCTGCATCCCACGGCTGTTGGCCGAATTTCACGAGTCACCAACCGACGGCCACGCCGGAGCATTCCGCACCTACCGCCGCCTCGCGGCCTCCTTATTTTGGCCACAGATGTTTCGCCAAATCAAGGCCTATGTGGCTGCCTGCTTGTCGTGTCAGAAGGCAAAATATGAGTCACTAATTCCGGGGGGCCTGCTGCAACCCCTGCCCGTACCGGACCGCATCTGGGAGGACATTGCCATGGATTTTAT
Organism: Platanthera zijinensis; assembly: GCA_039513925.1. Lineage (NCBI taxonomy): Eukaryota > Viridiplantae > Streptophyta > Magnoliopsida > Asparagales > Orchidaceae > Platanthera > Platanthera zijinensis. Next base: position 233,294,147 of record CM077080.1, read on the forward strand.
CACCCGGTTACCGTACTCTGCGGGGTTCGATTGCATCTTGGTGGTGGTGGATCGTCTCTCGAAGTACGGCCACTTCATTCCCCTCCGTCATCCGTACACAGCCAGCACCGTCGCCGACAGTTTTATTACCGAGGTTGTGCGTCTTCATGGGTTTCCACGGTCTATTGTCAGCGACCGCGACCCACTCTTTTTGAGCAGTTTCTGGACCACTCTCTTCCGCCTGCAAGGCACTCGCCTCCGGATGAGCACCGCCTACCATCCTCAGACGGACGGACAGTCCGAAGTACTTAATAGGTGTTTGGAAACCTACCTTCGTTGCTTCATCGGTGAGCGCCCGGGGACGTGGGCCAAATGGTTACCATGGGTGGAGTATTCCTACAATACGACGTATCATTCGGCCGCAAACACCCCCCCTTCGAAGTCGTGTACGGCCGGCCACCACCCTCTCTCGTGCGCTATCTCCCAGGCGAATGCCCTGTGCCCAGCCTCGCCACTCATCTCCAGGACCGCGACATCATCGTGGATAGCTTGAAGCACCACCTACGCCGCGCCCAGGCCAAGATGGCCTCCTTCGCCAACAGGAAGCGCCGCGATCTTCAGTTCTCTTCGGGGGAGGTGTTTATTAAGCTGCATCCTTACCGCCAACTGACGGTCGCCCGTCGCGCGTGCCCCAAATTGGCGCCACGTTTTTTCGGACCATTCGAGGTGCTCAGCCGCATTGGGGCCGTCGCGTACCGCCTGCGTCTACCGGTGGGCAGCCGGATTCACCCCGTTTTCCATGTGTCTCAACTGCGGCGGGTCATTGACGATCACCCCACCTTGGACCATATCCCCGCCACCCTGGATTTTTCGGGCCCGACTCCCATCTACCCGGCGGCCATCCTCGAGAGCCGTTCCCCCCACCCCAGCACCGGGGTCTCCGAGGAAGTTCGCGTCGCATGGCAACATCGACCGCCCACGGCAAGCACATGGCTTCTCCGCGATGATTTCCGTCGCCAATTTCCGGACTACTGCCTTGAGGACAAGACAAATTTTCCAGACGGCGGCATTGTTACCGAAGACCAGGATGAGGGACCACCGTGGAGGGTATACGCGCAGCGAGCTCGTACGACAGAGCCAGGCGGCGGGAAGGTGGCGTTATCGCCGGGCGACATTCGCGGCGTTAGCACCAGCAGAGGCGCGGCGGAGGGAGTCCCGGCGGCAAATCCTCTTGAGGAGTAATTTATTATTTTGGCAAGGGCACTTTAGTATTTTGGTTGTAATGGAGCCTCATTATATAAGAGGACTATTGTAAACCCTAGAATCATCTTTGGATCACTTAACAAGTTTGAGGGCTGCTCCCTCCTTTCTTCTTCTTGCTCTCTCTCTCTCTCTCTCTCTCTCTCTCTCTCTCTCTCTCTCTCTCCCCCCCTAGCCGGCCTCCTCCCCACCGGGTTCCCTTTCTCGTAGTGCTAACACGGTTAGATCACCATGCTTCGTCTATCCGCAGCGGCCTCTGCCTCCTGTCTGCCAACCCGCAACAGTGGATAGAACTCCAAGCCTCCCTTGTCCTATCAAGGAGACGGTCTCAATGATCCTCAGGCAAGCTAGACTGTCAAACCCGTCTGCCATACGCAGACCGCCGTGCTTCCAGGACCAGACCGCCACAACAGTTGCCAATCCTTCAGAATCAGTGCTCTAGAAGTCTGTCAACCGCCAATGATCAGATCGCCAAACCACCAGACCATAAGGCAGACTGCCAGACCACCAGACCATAAGGCAGACTGCCAGACCGCCAGACCACACGACAGTTCGCCAGACTAGACCGCCAGTCCGCCGAACCACCAGTAGGCCAGACAGCTAGCCAGGTAGCTATGAGCTGTTGGAGGATGGCCCGAGCGCCGGGCCCAGGTCAGGTTTAGTACCCCGGCTAAACTTTTTCCAAATACCATGGCCTGACTAGGGCCAAGCAGAGAAATCTAAGATTCATTCTTGGACAACCTAGGCTCCAAATACTAGTGCGGGAACGCCGGGAAGGAGAAATCCAAGATTCATTCTTGGCCTGCCTTAGGCTCCAAAGTTTTCATTTATCCAAGATAAAAGGCAATGCAACAACAAGAAAGCTAGGGTATTTAAGTCCGATTTCGGAGCATTGCCGCAATAAATAAAAAATGAGAAAATATAATTACGCTAAACTATTAGATAACTGATGTTGCTTTATGTGATGCCCCTTGCTGGTGGGGCCCTTCTGGAATGGCCCCGCCAAGTACTCATCACAATATCTCTATCTCGTTCTTCATCATCCTCTTCTGTAACAAATGCCCTGTCAGATACCGACTTTGACAACATAAAAGTTTGTATAGAAAGAGTTTCTATTTATGGCACCATGCATAATTAAAAAAAATACGGCATAATAGTTTGAACAATATTTTAGATTCCATGGCTAATATAGATACAAGTCCAACTTTCTCATGTTTCACAAACACTTTGATGATTTGGAACTTATATTGATTTTTTTATTGCTTCTATGTTCTATCCTTTTAGCTGTCCATATTAGCTTATGAAACAATCGATCTTTCAAAATGCATGTTTTTATAGTTATAGTATATTTATGCAAGCATATATAGATGACCTCATGACAGATATTGCATGCTAAGCTCATTTTATTTCTCACAATTTCAGGAAAGAACATCTCTCTGGAATTCAATATCCACTTTCAATTGCTGGGGTGTTGCTAGCATGCTCAGCAGTGTTCTCAGCTATTATATTCATGAAAGAAGATCCTTCTGTAATCGTATCCCGGTTTGCAAAGTCAGGTTTCACTGCTGCATTTGCTTTGATATTCATTTCTGAGATTGGAGACAAGGTTATTTTTTCATGTATTTTTTATCTTGTCTTCTTTTGATAGTTTATATCATGTTGCTGTTACAGTATGGCCCTTCTTGTAGATGTATTGCTCTTCTTGTTGGTATTTTATGTGGGGTGTTTTTAGTTTGCTGACCAGTGTTCTCAGATATTATGTTCATGAAACAGTCCGTCAATTGTATCCGGGCCTGCAGAGACAGGATTCAGTGCTGCATTTACATTGATATTCATTTCTGTGATTTGATAGTTTAAATGTATGCGTGCTGTTACTGTATGATCCTTAGTTGTTACAGTATGCTCCTTAGTTGTTACAGTATGATCCTTAGTTGATACAGTATGATCCTTAGTTGACGAGTACCTCTTAAAATGTCGGAGATCTTGGTTTTTGCAAATAATACATTGGGGGAACGTTAGCTTGTTGAGTGAGGTTTTGATGAATGATTCGCTCAAATTTTAAGCTGATTTTCTTATATCACTTGTACTTATAAATCAAATCTCCATAAGTTATGATTAGCTTAATGCATCTTTAACAAATTGGAAATATTCCATTTTAGACATTATGTTGTCATGACATTGTAATAGATGGGAATGATGCTGAATTATATTTATAGAATGGATAACATATGTTCAAAGCAGGTTCATGGGATTGTTGCAGCAAATTTTTCATCTCAACCAGTAGGCCTTATTTTTTTCCAATCTACTTTTATGTTAAAACAAATTTTCTTATCCTAATTAGTTTAATTTTATTTGATTCTAATTTCTGTCTTTATACCCGTCAATTATTTAATTATATTGTTCAGCTCAATGAGTCTTCATGATATGTACTTGCACTGGCTGCTAGTAATTAGTGAACAATGGTGTCTTTGATACTCTCTCTGATATAAGACAAATCCGAAGGACCCAGGATGAAATTGCCAACCAATTCAAGGTTGAAGCCATTCAATACCGAAATCTACCAGAAGTTCTTAATATAACTATGAAGGAACTATTCTTCAACTGCTATTTTAAGCAACCGCCGTTGATCTTTGCCTCCTCTATTGATCTTCGCCTCCTCTACTGACAGGTTCTCTTTTCCTCCACCCACACGCTGACTCACTCCTTTTCGGCTCTTAATCTCCTATTCTCCTTTACCGGCTTGCTACTTTTGTTTGTCAATCCTTAGACGTACCTACCCTCCGATGACCAACAAAAATGGAATGTTTCAATTAAAGAAGATAACTTTGTGGATAAAACAACTTGACGAATGATGATTTGAAGAGTCATTTTTAGTTATTTGTTTCATTTTGATATCTTATGTTGTTTGACTATATATTTGTGTTAAATAATAAGAAAACATGAGAGAAATTAAATATAATTTTATTTATATCTTAAAAAATTGTGTAAATATACATGTATTTGTACATTAATATAGGAAGAGAAAGAGGGAAAATAATCCCAATCTAAGATGTGAGATTAAAACATAAGGAAGAAGAGGACCCTAGATGAGTCATTATTTGAGCCTTTACAAATCTTTTTTCTGACACTTCCCCGCAAGCTGGAGCATACAAATCGTAGACACCCAACTTGAATAAGAATTGATACTATAACACACGTGGTAAGGCCTTAGTGAGAATATCAACAACTTGATTAACAACTAGAATATGTTTCGATTCAAGCTTCTTCATTTGAACTTTCTCCGGAATGAAGTAACAGTCTACTTCAATTTATTTGATCCGCTCGTGAAAAACATGATTCTTAGCAATGTGTATAGCCGCTTTACTGTCGCAAAATAAAGTAGTTGGCGAGGAAAGCTTGACTCCCAAATCATCTAGGAGACTTTCTAACCACGTAAGCTCAAATACTACAGACTTCATCGAGCGATACTCGACTTCGGGCGACACGAGCGAGCAACCACAGATTGTTTCTTGCTGTGCCAGGTAATAAGGTGTCCTCCGAAGTAAGTATAAAATCCACTTGTGGAACGTTGATTATCCAAGGAGCCAGCATAATCAGCATCAGAATAAACAATTAATGACATAGTATAAGAGGAAGAGAGTTTGTATGCTAGCCCTTGTCCAGCGACATATTTCAGATATCTTAGGATGCTCTCGACAGCCTGTAGGTGAGACGTCCGTGGAGAATACATGAATCGGCTGACAACTCAAACAATAAATTAGATATCTTGTCTTGTAATTGTAAGATAAATCAACTTTCCCATGAGACGTTGATAATACTTTAGATTTGGAAGAAGTTGATCCGTGTCGGAGGCATATGCACAGAGCTTGTGATTGACATCTATAAGAGTATTAGCAAGCTTGTATCCAGAATAACCAGCGTCATGAAGAAGATCAAGATAGTACTTCCGTTGAGATAGGACAAGACCATTAGGACATCTTGCAATCTCTAGACCAAGAAAGTACCAAAGATTTCCCAAATCTTTAGTTTGAAAGACTGAATTCAAGTGCTACTTGACCATTTGTATTTCTTTGGAATCATCTCTTATAATTAAAATGTCATTGACATAAACTAAGAGAATCACTGTGACTGTTGTTTGATGACGAGTAAAGATATAGAAGTCTGCTAAGCTCCGAGTGAATCCAACACGAACAACCTTATTGAACTTGTCAAACCATGCACGCGGAGGCTATTTGAGATCATAAATAAATTTCTTGAGAAAACAGACAAATGACTCCCCCGTGGTCTCAAACCCGGGAGGCTAGTGCATGTAGATAGTTTCTTGAAAGTCGCTATTGAGAAAGACATTCTTGATGTCTAGTTTATGTAATAGCCGCTGGCGTTGCACAGTCAAGGAAATTAGGACACGAATGGTATTCAACTTGGTAACGAAAGAGGTCTCATCATAATCAAGGCCTTGTTGCTGAGTAAACCAACGAGCCACAAGACGAGCCTTGAGACGGTCAACGGTCCCATCCAGAGTATGTTTGATCGCGAAGACCTATTTACATCCAACACATGTCTGCCTCAGAGGAAGAGAGACCAGATCCCAGGTTTGATTAGCCAAGTGGGCATTCATTTCCTCATCCATGACTGCACGCCACCTCGGATGTCGGAGAGCCTCCTGCACAGAGTTAGGTATAGAAATGGAGGATAAAGAAGTTTCAAATTTGAGAAGTGTCGGGGAGAGGCGATACAAGGATACATAATTCGCCAGGGGATGAGCCGTGGAGATAAGAGCCAGATCATCAGGCCGCGAGGTATCAGAGGTAGAAGGCGACTGTTGAGGGGCGTCAGAGTGAGGAGGATTACGAGTGTAAACACGAAGAAGAGGTGACTTGTTCGGTACGGGAACCAGGGTTGAAAGGAGGGGTGGGAGAGAAGTAACAGGGATGACATGATTTGGCAATAACGGTGGTGGAAGAGGAGAGAAATGAGTAGAGTAAAAATGTTGATCTTCCAGAAAGGTAACATCAGCAGACACAACAACCTTGCGATCAGTGGGAGAGTAACACACATATTCTTTCTGAGTACGCGAGTAACCAATGAACATATATTTGGTAGCCTGAGGAGTTAGCATGCCAGTGAAATGACCAAAATTATTGACATAATAGGTACAACCAAATATTCGAGGTGTGATGGAGAAAAACAATGTGGAGGGAAAGAGAATGCTAAGCGGAGTGGCATAGTTGAGATTGAAGGAGGGCAGACAATTGATGGGATAGCATGCCGTAGATACTGCAAAATTCCAATAGGCTTCAGGAACCTGTATTTGAAACATAAGTGAGCGCGCAACATCAAGAAGATGTCTATTCTTGTGCTCAACCACACTGTTTTGTTGGGGGGGGGAGGTATAAACACAAGAGGTATGATGGATGATCCCTAACTCAGTACAGAGATCATCAAACGCATGACTAGTATATTCATGAGTATTGTCTATAAAGATAGTTTTAATTGTTCAAAAAAATTGAGTACGAGTCTCATTAATAAATGCCTAAAACACACATGTTAGATTTGATCAATCACAGAGTAAATATAACCACGTCATACGAGAATAATCATCAATAAAAGTAATGAAATAACGATAACCAGAAATACTAACAATTTTATATGAGGCCCAAACATCAGAATGTACTAAATCAAAAGGAGCATCGCTCCGAGTACAATGAGGAAGAAAAGAAGAACGATGTTGTTTGCTAAATATACATGATTCACAGGTAAATGCATGAAAAAGTAAATCAGGAAGGGCCTTCTTAAGAATTGGAAGAGGAGCATGCCCAAGAAGCTTATGCCAGTCCACAAAGGTGACCGATGAGAGAATTGTGAGAGAAACATCTAGAAGGTAGAGCTCGTTGCACAGTCTGTAACGGCCTAAAATCCGCCACAATTTAAATATTCATTTCGAGTAGATTTCTCATAGGTATATGCGCAGCAGTTATAATACAAGAAAAGTGTACCGGGAGAAAACAAAAAATCACATATCACTATTATACAGAATATACATACTGTCCAATGAAAATATTAGTACAGGAGCGTCTACATGTATTAAATGTAACGACCTAAAATCCGCCACAATTTAAATATTCATTTCGAGTAGATTTCTCATAAGTATATGCGCAGCAGTTATAATAAAAGAAAGGTGTACCAGGAGAAAACATAAAATCACATCTCACTATTATACATAATATATATACTGTCCAATTTTACTAATCGAGACTTCTCTACCAATAGCACATAATCTGTAATATCAAACGGAACCACTGAAGCGCGAATATCATCCCGCAACCCTTCCTGGAACCGTAAACATCGAGCTTCCTCTGTTGCCACTGCGGACTCTGCATAATATGCTAAGCTGAAGAATTCTGCTTCGTATTGCAGGACAAAGCGATTTCCTTGCACTAAGCACAAAAGCTTCTCCTGTAATTGTCTCTTTTCTGTCCGCAACACAAACCATTTTGTAAACTCGTGAACAAACTCTGTCCAAGTCACGCTCGCCAAAACTCGAGTCTGAAACTTTCCTTTCATTAAATTCACCCACAATCCCTTAGCCTCTCCCACCAGAAGGAAAACAACTAATTCCACTTTTCTTTCTACTGGACATCGCATAGTATCAAATATCGTCTCAATCCGTAAAATCCAGTCTTTCATCTCGATCGGGGACAAGCCATCGTGAAAAGTCTACGGTTTCAATTCTAGGAACTGCTTCATATCAATATCAATCAAGCGAGGCTGCGGAGGTTCCACAAATGCTGGAGGAGGCACAAATGGCACAACTGGCACAACCGAGGGTCCGACAGGAGGAGGCACAGCTGGAGGGGTGTCCCGAACCAGCCTAATTGCTTCGGCGATGGCTTGGGCAATATCAGCGATATGCACTGAGGAAGGCTGTTGCCCACTCACACTTTCTTCAAACCTGGAGTCTCTGGAAACCTCAGGTTTATTAAGAGTCTCGCGCATCCTGCGGCTTGAATACACTTGAAACGTTTCATGAGGATAAACATGGAACATTTCAGTATGTTCAGATATTCGAATCTCATCGCTGTGATTTATGTTACATTTTGGTACTTTCTGTATTACACGCACCACGAGAAACCCCCCTCTGACACCACTTAATTGTAACGGCCCAAAATCCGCCACAATTTAAATATTCATTTCGAGTAGATTTCTCATAGGTATATGCGCAACAATTATAATACAAGAAAAGGTGTACCAGGAGAAAACATAAAATCACATCTCACTATTATACAGAATATACATACTGTCTAATGAAAATACTAGTATAGGAGCATCTACATGTATTAAACACCTAAAACATATACAAAAAGTAGACACATATGCTAACCAGTGGACGAGCTACGTCTTCGACTGGTCTTCTTTCTACCTCTGCCTGAGTCCGTCTAATGGGGTCTGGTACGCTGATGCTCGGTTCCTATAAAATAAATTAGGAACCAATTAGTTTTGAAAACTAAGTGAATTCCTTACCCTTACCTGTAATTCGTGATTCCTTTCTCAAAATGCTGATGGTCATTCAATTCTCAAACATCTGGGTCCGTCGTCCCTTCATATCATCATCTTCTTTAGGGCGCTCACACGCGCAACGGGCTTCAACGCCTCCTAAATTAGATTCATATTCTGTAGGAGTTCGATCCCTCCTACGAGGTGTGAGAGTTCTACCCCTCTCACGAGGTGTGAGAGTTCTACCCCTCTCACGAGGTGTAGGAGTCTGAAGCATCCCCCCTACCAGACCGACCCTTAGCATTTTGATGCGTCAACGCGTTTTTCAATTTCATTTATTTCATTTCCGAATAATTTACTGCATTTCAATTCGTTCAATTCAAAACTAGAATTTATTTATCTTTGGTTCCACTCAGAATTCGATCGCTCGCTAAGCCACGTTAGCGTGTTCAGCGATTTATAGTTTCAACAATATCAAATATTTCAAAAATAGCTAAAGTATCAGGTGCATAAAAGAAACGGTAAAGACTCACCCCAATTTTTCCTTTGCCCTTGTCCCTCGTAGGATTCTCATCGCGTCTATCGCCGGACGCCATCCTCTGTAGTATCAATAAATCATTTACTTTAGGGTTGCGTTATAAATAGTTACGAGCAGACTCCTACGACGGTCACAACTACGACCTCTAGGAGGTGTCTAGGGAAGGACGAACGTGGGTGACTCAACATGAAGGCGCATCATGCGATCAACAAGGTTTCTTATGCCACCAGAGATAATTCCATGTGCTCCTACAGACAGCCGCAAGGGTTGCCACAATGACAACGTCAAGGGCTGTGAATAGCAGCTTAGCAGCTTAAGTAAAGTGTAAATTCCATCTAAAACAGCCATCATCAACAAAAATCGGCCATCACACACACAACCCCCACAATACAGCAGCCGGCCAGCACACACCACTCCCACAACACAACCCTAAGTTCTTAAATCGTTTCAAAATCATAGATTATGGCACAAAACTATATAGGAAGATTTCATATGCTTTTCATGAACTCAAAACTCCAGAAATCGTAACCCTAGGTTTCAAGCCCTCTCCAATCTATACCATAACTTCATACAAGAAGAGAGAGGATTGAAGAGAGAGACTACCTTCCTAAAGAAGAAGAAATCGTGCGAAACGGAGGAGATTGGAGGCGGCTAGACTAAGCGGCGCAGGAGCGGCTTCGTCGGTTCGTTCTGTCGAAAATGAAGAAGAACGAAGACATCGAGTGTTATATTACGGGATAAGTCCACTGCTTAACCCAAGCAACCAGTCACACCCCCGATTCTACCGGTCTCAACCAGTGCACAGCCACAGCCAACCCATACATACCGGCTCAACCAGTGCACAGCCACAGCCAACCCACACATACCGACTCAATCAATGCACAACCACAACCAAACCCACATCAAATTTCTTACTTAAATCCCAATTCCAACCAAGCCCAAGTTCAATTAAGCTCATATCAAAATCGGCCAACTCAAGTCATTCAAATTAAATGTAAACAAAATGACTGTCGCAAAAAAAATCAAACGGAAAATCCGAACATCATAATTAAAGTGTGACGTCGAATCGGCACTGTAATCAATTATTTTCCATCATCGGGGATTATTTACATAAATTTTTATTTATAAATATTGCTGAATATTATTATTATTATTTTTATAAATTCGGGTCTTACACCGTCGTCCTTTACCAATGATATTCCGCGTCCGTCAATCTTGCACCATAAAAGAAGAAGACGTGAAGGTCACAAAGCAGTCAAGATCTTCAGTAAGGCGACTAAAAGAAAAAAGATTGAAAGCAGAGCCCGGGACATGAAGGACCGAGCGAAGAGAGATAGAGGGTCTGAGCGGCATATTAACAGAGCCAGAGACTGAAGCGGTGTCACCATTGGCCATTGTGATAAACTTGGGATGCAGAGATCTAAGTACTGAGGTGGTTTCTGCAGAGTGATATGGTGGCTGACACCAGAGTCCACAGTTTAATGTGGATTATGGGAGAGACATGCGATACCTTCATTGGAGATAAAGACAATGGAGCTAGACAGGTCACAAAGCAGTCAAGATCTTCAGTAAGGTGACTAACAGAAAAAAAGATTGAAAGCAAAGCCCGCGACATGAAGAACTGAGCAAAGAGTGATAGACGGTCTGAGAGGCATATTAGCAGAGCCAGAGATAGAAGCAGTGTCACCATTGGCCACTGTGATAAACTTGGGATTCAGAGATGCCAAGTACTGAGGTGATTTCTGCGGAGTGATATGGTGGGTGACACCAGAGTCCACAGTTTAATGTGGATTATGGGAGAGACATGCGATACCTTCATTGGAGATAAAGGCAACAGAGCTAGACAGACGATTGAGTAACCCTTGGAGATGTTGGAGCTGGAGGCACATGGCTCCAATATCGGCGCGAGTTAGCAGAGGATGTGTCGACAGCAATGAAGACATTAGGCGGAGGAGGCAGACCATGTTTAAGATAACAAGTTGCCTCAATATGTTCATTCTTGCCACAGTGAGTACACTTGAATCTAGGCCGGCCGTTGCGACCTCTCCCTCGGTAGCCGGAGCGACCTCTTCGGGTTGATGGAGGAGGAGGCTGTGAGACAAATGAGTGCTTGAGGAGGGTCGAAGAGGGAGGTCCAGGAGCATCTGGGGGTGGTGTCACCTTCAACAACATTGAGCAAACATCGAACAGAGAGGGAATAAAGTATTTGAGCCCGGACACTGTGGAGATGAGGCGGAACATGAACCATCATCATGCCAATACCAACAACCTATTTTTGAGCATGATGTGTAGCAAGATCAGTAGTAGGAGGTTGATGCTGAATCCAGGACTCAACTAAGGTTTTGGGCTGCGCAACAAAGGAGGTTAAGTTGCCAGCACCTCCTGAGTCGAGAGATTGTAGGTCGGTAATGATGTCAAACTGATGTTGATGGTTGTCCTTGCCGGAATAGAGGGAATGCAGTTCCTCCCACATAGCCTTGACCGTCTCATGATACATGACCATACGATAAGGTTCACCATCCAGAGAGTTGATGATCCATATCTGAACATGACCATCATCTCAAAGCCAGTCATTAGTGGGTGCATAAGGGGTGTCATTAGTTAGATGATGAAAAAGCCACTTTGTTTGAAGAACATGGCGAACTGAGTGCACCAACTCAACAAAAATCTTCTTCCCACTAAGAGAAATAATGGTGATCTGAAGCTCATCACGAGCTTCAAGAGGAGGTGTCGTAGCACGAGTAGGAAGGGACGGAGCGTCAGTCGACGCCATGAAGTATTTTTTTTCAGGCTTCTAGGAGAACAAGAGAAATAACTAGAGTAGTCAATCTACTCTCAGCAGTGGCTAAACAAAGATGGTAGCTGCGGCTTAGACAAAGGAGGTAGCTGTGGCTAGACAAAACGGTTAGTTGCAACAAGAGAAAAGCAGCGAGTGAAGAAGCTAGGCGAGCAGATACAAGGAACTGCGATAAGAGCTGCGGTTTAGGAGCTGCGTACTACGGTTTAGGAGCTGCGACAAGAGCTACGATTAGCGGTGGCAAGGAAGAAGCGGCAAGGAAGCAACGGCTAGTTGCTGCTAGAATTTGCGACTAGAATCTGCAGCAAGGAGGCAACGACTAACTGCGACTATAATCTGCGACAAGGAGGCAGCAACTGCAGCAATGAGGCAACAACTGCAGCAAGGAGGCAACGATTTGAGGCAAGGATTGTCGGCAGGGGCGACTGGAGGTAGAAGCATGGTGATGCTGGAAGCCGTGGTCGACGGAGCAACGGTAAGATGCGGCAAGGGAAGGCGGCTTAGCGATCAGGGTAGGAGAAGCAGGAGCCTAGTGCGCCCCAGAGAAATAGTATAAAAAGAGAGGAGGCGAGTCGAAGGGGGCCAGAGAAGCCAGAGAAAGAATAGAAGCAAACTTGCGGACCGCCCAGAGCAGGGAGCAGGACAGGCCAAAGCACAGTTAGGACAGATTTTTGGCTTTAATACCATGTTGAATAATACGAAAACATGAGAGAAATAAAATATAATTTTATTTGTATCTCCAAAAATTGTTTAAACATACATATATTTATACATTAATATAGGAAGAGAAAGAGGGAGAACAATCCCAACCTAAGATGTGGGATTAAAACATAAGAAGGAAGAGGGCCCTAGATGGGCCATGCTTTATGCCTTTACAAATCTTTCTTCTAACAATTTGTGTTAAATTTTATTTATTCTTTCGAAATAGAATATTAACATTAAGGCATGAGCTTTGAATTTCAGAGAATATTTAAGTATTATTTTATTTTTTTAATCATATTTATTTAATTATTAATTATAAATTTGTAGGGCCTACCTTGTGATAGGTAAAGTGCCATGTCCAATTACTCCTGGTTTTAAAGGTCATGTCTCAACCTTTTCTAATTTATATGCTATTTGGGATCAGTTTGGAGAGTGGACTTGTTATAGAAGTTCCTGGAGTGGTGAGAGGTAGATATTTCCTTAGTTTCTCATTGATTTTTTTTATAATCATGTATATTGTTTTATATTTATTGAGACCCATGTTCGTTGCCTTCTGGCTTGATAAGTCTTCATATTAAAAATAATTCATGAGATTAATGAAGTGGTCATAGGAAAGCATTCGCCTCTAATCAGCTAAATCTTCTTTAGATGCCTTGTTAGAGAAAAAACTATCTAAACAAAATACTACCAGTTTATTGTGAAGGACACCAAGCAACATATTATGAAATAAAGTGTTATGGATGTCTTCTTCTGCCGTATATACAACATGAAGAGACACACTGGACTAATCATGGGCAGTGCAGGTGACGGGTTATTAGAATCCTATTAGCTACATCGGGACCCCGCTAAGGCTCTTTTGGGACCTCGATTCAGACATATTCGGTGTGTAGTATTTTTCCGTTGCTACTGTGAACTCGATATCCTGTACCTTGTCCTGATAACATCAATATGGATCTTTGTAATTATCAAATTTGAGTATTGTAATGGACCTTTTGTATCTTTTGTTGGCTGTACTTGGCTATAGGGGCTCGTGCAAACACAGTAAGCAAGATTTGATATCTTCAACTCCTTTCTTTCTCGTTTCTCCCCTCCCCCTTTGTTTTCTTCTTTTTAAGTCAAAACCTCTCTTTCTCTCTCTCACTCCCTTCTCCCTCTTATATTAATATCTTGTACTGCAACAATAAGACATATGAAGGGAAGGAAGAAAAGGGCTAGGGAAAGCTCCTTTTGATCCTATTCTTCAACTTCCGGTAGCACGATCCTACGCGAAGGATCTTAATAATTTGGTATAAAAGACAATTGCCGTAGATCAACTGGCTAACAAAATCGGAGAGCTCAAGGAGATGATTCAAAAGGTATTCGGAGACCTTTCTTCAACCAAACTTCAGATTCAAGAGACAAACACTCATTACAACCTCTTTAGGCATAATCCACCCTCTTCTCTTTGGCATTTGTAGGGAAAGCCCTTAAGCCGCTGCCTTGACCACACAAGCCACTAACCATGGTCCTGGAATAAGCAAAAGCCACCTTACGGCTGCTGTTGAGACCCATACACAATGCACAATGAGAGTCTTGTTACCAACCACCGGGTAGGACCGTCCAATCCATCTCCGAATCACGTCGGAAATATTGTGTATCATCTAAGGGGGTTCTAATAAGCTTAAATTAAGTTTATTAAGGAAGCGTTACTTAAATAAACTATTCATGAACACAAAGAGTTAAGACTTATCATCATTCATCAAAAAAAGTAGAGCAACAATTTAATAAGTAGTCTCAAATAGATAGTCCTGTACATGAAGAGATTTTGCATGCAGGCCTCAAAATGTCAATAATAAAATTTCTCAAAATAAAGGAAGGAAAGAAAGATTAGATGATCTAAATCTATTTATTTCTCGAAAGTAATGCCAAACTCCTCACATGATCTTTTAGCCATCAATACATAACCATGTAAAAATTATTTTTCTTAGCTTCAAACATTTAGATCATGAGTCTCCATGCTTGTGTGCTGTGGCTGAATGTTAATAAGAGGTGAGATAAAATCTCAGTGAGTAATTACGTTACTTTAAAATTCTAAAATGCGGAGAGGGTTTTCAAATCTTTCATAATTTTTTTGAGATTAAGAATATTAGTTATATTCTGGAAATGATCTTAAAATTTAATTCATTGCTATAGCTTACTTAAAATAGAATTCTATTCATTGTATAACATACATTCATAACTGTAGGAAGAATGAAACACAAACCTCAAAGTTTTATTACTTCATAATTACTCAAACAATTTAAGTATTTGTACATACACATATGTGTGTATATATATTGTTAGAACATTAGTCCCATATCGTGTACTCTGTATTTACGTTGCTCTCTGCTTTATATATATATACCCCCTTGGAACTCTATTGAGGATACCAAGTATTCCAATACCAAGTAACATGGTATCAGAGCGTGTTTAGGTTTTTTTTTTGCTCGCTGCTCGCTCGTTCGCGTCTCGCCGATTCCACATCATCGTCTTGCCGATTCCGCACCCGCCGCTCTCGTCGATCGCTCGCCCGCCTGCGACATCTTTTCTGCGCGCCGCTGGCCACATCGCACGGCCGTGACAGAGGCGTGCGTCAAAAACAATCTCATCTAGGATCTCGATCCTGACGACCTTGATGCCGCCTATCGTCGACATCTCCGCATGAAATCTGCCTGGCGTCGGCTTCTCCGATACCGATGATGCTCCTGCTGGCGTCGGCTTCTCCGATACTGATGCTGTTCCTGCTGCCTTCGGCTTCTCCGATCCTGCTGAACTCTGCATACCGTCGGCCTCTCCACTGATCTTTGTTGTTGTCCAATATCCTGTCTTCCGTTACTGTTGATCTAGGTCATGGGTTCCTCCGTCACGAGCGCCACTCAAACGACCGTTCCCTCCGGGGATTCTACCAACATCTTTCCTCCTAATGCAAGGCTTGCTACTACTATCCTTACCTCCTCCAACTTCCCTTTATGGAAAAGGGGGTTACTATGTCCCTGTCAGGCATCCAACGTACACACTACACACCACCTTACCCGCCTCCCAACTCATGCCGTGGGAAGTACGGAATATGACGATTGGTATAGTGATGATTGTCGCATCTTTGCTCTTCTCCTGAGCTCCATGGATCCTTCCGTTCAGCAAATGTGAAAGAATTGTGACAACGCTAAGGAACTATGGGATACTCTGCATATGATGCTCTCTCAGGCTAACAATCTATCTCGTCTTGGTGAGCTCTTCCCTAAGATGGCTAAGCTAAGACAAGGGGCGCGCCCTGTCACCGAGTATTTCGCGGAATGAAAGGTTCTTGCTGATGAAATCCTGGATCTGTGGGAGATCCCCCCTACTAGGGAAGAGCATCAGGCTCAACGTGAGCATCTTGTTTTTCTTTGGCTTCTCAGTGGGCTAGATCCAAACTTCTCGACAATGAAGACTGAAATGCTAGCAAGTCCTTCTACCCTGCAAACTGCTACTGTATACCATCGTCTGACTAAAGCTGGTTCAACATGTACTCCATCTGCTCTATATATTTCCTCCGGAGAATCAATGGCTCTTGCTTCTCGGGGTGGACGAGGAACTAGTCGAGGGGGGTGCTCTGGTCGTGGTCGTGATACCGACACGAGACATTGTGCCCATTGCGGGTGTCAGGGCCACACGAAGGATACTTGTTGGGTGGTTCATGGGAAGCCAGACTGGGCCTCCAAACCTCCTCCTTCATCTCGTTCTGCGCACTTGGCCGACTTTACTTCTACATCTCCGAATCCGAGAACTGTGGAAATATCTGAGGATGAGTATCGTCGCTTGCAGGCCCTCTAGATTGCCTCTCCGACTCATCGTGCTGCTGTTGTCCAAACTGTTCAGCCTAATATTCAGCCTGTTTGCACCTTACAACGTCCAGTCCAGTGGTTGGCAGACTCTGGTGCTTCTGGTCACCCGACGAGTACCTCAGGTATCTTATACTCATACAAACCTCATAGTGGGTCTTCAATTACAGTTGCGGATGGATCAACTGTACCCATTGTCGGGTTTGGTAGCTGCAATGTGACACCTGACATGACTCTATCCTCCGTTGCTCATGCCCCTCAATCGGCTTACAACTTATTGTCAATTAGTAAGCTTACTCGTGATTGAAATTGTACTGCTACCTTCACATCTTCTAGTTGCATTTTTCAGGAACAGTCGACGAGCCGTATTATTGGTAGAGGAAAGCTGCCTGGTGGCGTCTATGTTCTGGACGAACTCTCCCATCTTGCTTGTTCTGCTGCCTCCATCAAATTCTGGGATCTTCACTATCGTCATGGTCATCCATCTATGCAGGTCATGCGTCGTCTGTATCCTGAGTTTGGGAAGGTTTCCCATCTCACCTGTGAGTCTTGTTTGTTTGCTAAACTCCACAGAGTTAGCTATGTACCTCGTCTTGATGTTCGTGCTTCTGCACCTTTTGATTTACTTCATTCTGATGTTTGAGGACCGTGTCCTGTCCCTACGTTGTTAGGACACAAATATTTTGTTACGTTTATTGATGATTTCTCTAGAATGACCTGGGTGTACTTAATGAAAAATCGTTCTGAGCTGCCGTCTATTTTTCAAAATATATGGAATGAGATCTTTACTCAATTTTCGAACTGATAATGGTCGGGAATACCTCTCTCAGTGCATGTCTAACTTTCTCTCTGACAAAGGTATCCTTCATCAAACCAGCTGTCCGAATACCCCCCAACAAAATGGTGTTGCGGAAAGGAAAAATCGACACCTCCTTGAGGTCACCCGGGCCATCCTTCACCATAGGCTCGTCCCCAAACACTTCTGGGGCGATGCCGTTCTTATCGCTGCCCACCTCATTAATCATCTTCCCACTCATATTTTTTAGGGGGAGACACCCTACCGCACTCTTTACCCAGACCTTGCTGGTCCCCTTCTCCCCTTGAAGGTCTTTGGGTGTGTTTGCTTTGTTAGGGATGCTCGTCCCTCTGTCTCAAAACTTGATCCTCGCTCTTTGAAATGTATTTTCTTGGCTATTCTCGGACTACTAAAGGATATCAGTGTTATTCTCCTGATATCCACAAATACATTATCTCCTTGGATGTTGTCTTCCGAGAATCGGACCCTTACCTTTCTAGTGGATTACCATGTCCTGATCCATCTCTTGATGACATCTTGGTTCCTCGTCTTGCACCTTCACTCCTCTCCCCGATTGACCTTCTGTGTCCCCTTTGGGGGCAAGTTTACACTCGTCGCTCTTCTGATAGTACATTAGTGCTGCCACCTCAGCCTACCTCTACCACTGATGCTATGCCGATTGTTCCTACAGAAGCACCTGCTAGCATGCCTGCTGCTCTCATGCCAGTCAGCCTAGATCTCCCTATTGCTGTCCGGAAAGGTAGTCAGACTGCTTGGGATAAACCTCTATATGTTAGCTCTTACCAGAGATTGTCTCTCTCTCATACTGCCCTGCACTCCACTCTAGATCAATACCGTTTGCCCTCAGCTATTGCGGAGGCCAAAACTCATTTTGGCTGGTTGACTGCTATGCACGATGAATTGACAGCTCTTCAAATTAACAACACTTGGGACTTGGTCTCCTTACCTCCTGACAAGCGGGCTATTGGATGCAAATGGATCTATTCTATCAAAGTCAATGCGGATGGTTCCCTCGATCGCTTGAAGGCCCGCTTGGTTGCCAAAGGCTATGCTCAGACTTATGGAGTAGATTATGATGAAACATTTGCCCCCGTTGCTAAGATGTCCTATATCCGCATCCTTCTCTGTCTTGCTGCCTCTCACCAGTGGCCCTTGTACCAGTTGGACATCAAAAATGCATTTCTTCATGGGTCCTTAGATGAAGAGGTATATATGGAACAATCACCTGAGTTCGTTGCTGAGGGGTAGCATAACAAGGTATGCCATCTTCAGAAGTCGTTATATGGATTAAAGCAATCCCTCGAGCATGGTTTGCTCGTTTCCAATCTGTGGTCACTCAATTTGGGCTTACCAAGAGTACAAAAGACTCGTCTCTCTTTTATCAGATATCCTCGGCTGGTACCGTTCTTCTAGTGGTTTATGTCGATGATATTGTCATCACAGACAGCAATTCTGAAGGAATAACAAATCTCAAGGCATTCTTACACTCCAACTTCCAGACAAAAGATTTGGGCCCATTACGGTACTTCCTAGGGATTGAATTCGCTAATTATAATGATTTCCTCTTTGTTTGTCAACGCAAATATGCTCTCGACCTTCTATCCGACCTTGGAATGTCTAACTGTGGCCCTATGGACTCTCCACTTGAATCAGAGAAAAAAGGTCTCCATGTCGAAAGCAAACCAGAGAAGTACCGTAGAATAGTTGGAAAACTTAACTACCTTACCATGACTCGTCCTGACATTGCTTATGTTGTAAGTAAGGTCAGTCAGTTCATGACTGCTCCAACTACCTCTCAATGAGAATCTGTTCTCCAGATCGTCATGTACATAAAAAAAGATCCTGGTCTCGGGATATCATACAAGAATCAAGAACATTCTAATATAGAGGCATATTGTGACTCTGACTGGGCAGGCTGCTTAGCCACTCGAAATTCAACCACGGGATTTACTATCTTTATGAGTGGAAATTTCGTCCCCTGGAAGAGCAAGAAACAAACCACGGTTGCTAGATCTAGTGCTGAGGCGGAATATCGTGCTATGTTCTTCTCTGTTGCTGAGATCATGTGGGTTAGACAGATGCTTGGTGAAATCGGGTACCCTATTCAAGATCCCACTCCTCTATGGTGTGATAATCAGGCTGCGATACAGATATCAACTAATCCTGTATTTCATGAACGCACAAAACACATAGAGGTCGACTACCATTTTGTAAGGGAGAAGTATGAAGAAGGCCTTATCTCTCTGAGTCATGTGAAGACCGGAGATCAGGTTGCAGATATTCTTACCAAGGGAGTTACGGGGGTCCGAATGAACTTTATATGTAACAAGTTAGTTCTGGGAAGTTCCCACGATCCAACTTGAGGGGGAGTGTTAGAACATTAGTCCCATATCGTGTACTCTGTATTTACGTTGCTCTCTACTTTATATATATATATCCCCTTGGACCTCTATTGAGGATACCAAGTATTCCAATACCAAGTAACATATATATATATATATATATCTTTATTATATAAAAAAATAGTGATATTTGGAAGCACACCATCAGTTCAATCAGAACCGTCGGATCAAGCTACTTCAAAAATTGGCCATTGGATCAAAACAAAAAGGCCCGCCATTAACTAAATCTCCCAAAATATCACTGTTTACATCTGCAGATTTCCCGTGTTTTGCTTTCCGCCTCCCGTGCCTTCACGACCTCACCCCGCCACCGCCAGGCAGGCCGGCGGCGGGGGGCGGAAGCGGCGACCTCTGCCCTGCGCGTTTTTTTTCTTTCTATTTTATAATTTAATAAATAATTAAATAATTTATATTTATTATAAATTCAGGAAATTATATAATTATGAAAATAATTTAATACAATTATTAAAAAAATCAGAAAAACAATTATTAAAAATTCAAAAATATAAAATTTGAATTCTTTTATATTTTAAAATTTTAAATAACTGCCAGGGGCGGGCGAAGCCCGCCGGGGGGTGGGGGGGCAAGCGGGCGAAGCCCGTTTGGTTGCGGGCGAAGCCCGCAGCCACGCATCGAGAACGGGCGAAGCCCGTTCGAAGATGCTAGTATATATATATATATATCTTTACTACTATAAAAGATATATTAAATGACATTTAAAAGCCATGCTTTTAAAATCCATGGAAGAAAGTGTAGCCATCAGATCAGCCTCTTAAAATCAGGTACCATTGGATTTTCCTGTTGGACAAAAGGAAAAAAAAAAGGTCTCCTATACCTATGGGTTGAGGGATGGGAGAGAGAAAAAGAGGGGGAGAGAGAAAGAGAGAGAGAGAGGGGGGAGAGAGGGCGGGCGGAAAGGATGGGGTAGGTATATTTTAGAGAGAGTGAGGGGGGGGGGGGGGAGAGAGAGAGAGAGGAGAGAGGGCTGGCGTGAGTAAATTTAGTTTTTTAAATTGGAGAGAGCGAGAGAAAGAGAGGGGGAGAGATAAAGAAAGAGAGAGGAGAGAAATTAATATTTTTATTTAAAACTATACATTTTTTACAAAATAAAAATTGTAATCTTGATTTAAATTTTTTTACGGTCATTTTAAGTACTCATATGTATATGTTGTGGGCGCAACCCGCCTTGATGCGGGCGCATCCTGCAGCATCACAGGAGTAGCCTGCTAGGGGCGGGTGAAGCCCGCCGTCGCTTGCCGGGTACTGTCGCGCTTGGCTATAGGGGCGGAGCCCCGTGTCGGGCACTCATGTATATATATATATATATGAGGAAGGAGTGATACTTTAACTACAAACCAAGCTGTGAGACTAATCTATACATGAGAGAAATTTCTAATGGGCGATGAAAGTAAGCTTTTACATTATGCTTATTTTTATTTCTTTTACAGTCCTCTGCAAGCTGGAGTATACAAATTGTAGGTGCCAAGTGTGGAAACAAACCGTCTATGTAGGGGGCACAGTAAGGTCTTGGTGTGGATGCCATAGAGTTGCTCGCCGGCAGGTATATACTGCAGATCAAGTTTGCAATGGTGAAATTTTGCCGAGCGAAATGACAATATACTTCGATATGCTTGTACATTCATGAAAAACTTGATTTTCGGCGATATTGATGACAACTTGATTATCACAATAGAGGATGCCCGAAGAGGGGAGCTGTATACTAAGATCAATAAAAAGATCTCTAGCAACTTGAGTTCTGAAACAACACATGCCATTGAATAATACTTTGCCTTCGCAGAGGATCGTACCCCCACCATCTGCTTCTTGCTCCGCCAAGTGACCAGATGTCCTAAAAAATATGTGCAATAGCCACTCATAGGCCGACGATCATCAATGGAGCCCGCATAATCTGTATTAAATAGAAAACTAATGATATGAGTTAGGAAGTATTATACACGAGGCCCTTGTCACAGAGCAGTCTTTAGATATCTGAAGATTTACTTGACAACTTAGAGATAAGGTATCCAAGTAGCCTGCATGAAGCGGCTGAACACACCAACATCAAATGAGATATTGAACAGTGTGACAATCAAATAGATAAGCTTGCCAACAAGACGACGATAACATTATGGATTAGGGAGAACCAGATTAGAGTCGGATGCGTGACCACAGAGCTTGTGGTTGGCATCTATTAGTGACTTTAGTGTGTCAGCAAGCTTGCAGCCTACGTAGCCTGTATCGTGAAGAGGATCGAGACAATAAATCTATTGAGACAAAATGAGTTCATCAGGTTGATGAGCTACCTAATTATCAAAGAAGTATCAGAGGCGATCCAAATTTTTGGTCTAAGAGTGTGAGCCAAAGTGCTTCTTGATCATAGATATATCATTATGATCATTACTCGTGATGAGAATATTGTCAATATACACAAGAAGTATCACCGTGCTTGCTGGGTGACAATGAGTAAGTAAGAAGTCTGCCGAGCTCCGAATAAAGCCAGTCCTTGACAACCTTACCGAACTTGTAAAACCAAACCCGAGGTGAATGCTTGAGGATATAGATAGATATCTTGAGGTAACAAACATGAGACTTTCCTATGTTTTCATAACCATAAGGTTGATGCATATAGATGGTGATGGAGATCGCCGACCTACATACTTCTATTCCCGCAAGAGGCGGTGATCCACCACTTATTTGGACGATTTTAGTTCCCGGATGCGTTCGGATAGTCATTTTGAATCCTTTTCTTGTATTTATTTTTATGTTTTGAGTTGTATTTGACATCCGATCGGTTCAGACATTATGAACCGTCCGATATGGTGCCCGTTCAGTTATATACTATTTATACAACATGCATACATCAGTTGAAGGGAAGATCTAGGTTTTCTTCTAGTTACGAAACCGCCAGTCCCCTTCCTCTCAGTGTGACTCTGAGAGGTCCTCCCTCAGTGTGACTCTAAGGCTTTGGCACACTCAGCCCTTTATTTCTATTGATCATTGCTTCCCTCAACTATTTCTGCAAGCCCCATCCATGCCCTCCATTGCAGTCAACTCCCATATTTCCTATAACCGCTATTTCGTCCCCTTATCCCCAAGACCCACTATTTTTCTCACCCGCAACCCTCGATTGTGCCTCCTCATTTGACCACACCTCCCTATCAAAATCTGACACTGCTCCAGCTCTCTCTTATCCCATCAAACGCGAAACTTCTATTACCAACCCCGCCCAACGCCGTACACTCCTCCCCATCTCGCCCAACACCACCCAATCCCCCCCAAGCCGTAACCTCCTTGTTCACATCCACCTTCAAACCCTTACTTTCCAACGCCTCCCTCTTAGTTACCATCACTAAACGAGCCCCCTTGACCTTTTTCCAGTAGCATTTGTCGCTAAAAAGAGCCAACTACTCTAGATCTCTACAGTGCCACATTCCACTGCCACCCGCACGTGTAAGTCATTGTTTGATGTTCTTGTCTTTTATTATTGTGTTTTTGGATTATATCTTGTTGGATGCAATTATATATATTTCTGTTTCTGTGAAATCATTTGATTTGCAGGACATATTCGATGTGTTCTTAAAAACTTGCGTCTCGATTGTTTGTGAATTGGCGTTTATTTTCCCAATTTCATTATTTGTGATCAATTATGCACCTAACTAAGTTGTATATTAGTTAATTGCGTACTGTCAATGTAATAAGACTTTATATTACATTTTTCATTTGCACCCATATTAGGGTTCAGTTGGTGTATTGCACTCCACTTAGGTTCACATTTTGGGGCATTCGTTATTTTCAACCTATCCCTACATCAAATTGGTATTAGATACAAGTTGGGCATTATATGCTGCAAAGTTGTAGGTTGTCCCTATCATCCATGTCTAACCAGAACCTTACTGACGATTAGACTCCTAGTTTTAATTTGGACTGCTGAGTTCCAAAGACTTGTACCTGATCAATTCTAGTAAATATTAGTGTAGTTTGACATAATTAGGAGTGATATTGCTAGAATTATCACTATAGTCGATCAATTAGACACCCCTATAGGTCAGACCCCACCCCCACGTTATGATAATCTCTCGGACGATCTATGGGATGCTCTACCATCCCCTGAGAGACGTATTAAAGGTCCTACTTGCCTAGATCCTGCTCCTCCCACTAGAAGGAATCCTGAGTAGGAATATGGACATGGTCCAACCCCAATGAGGAATCACTGTCCTCTTGACGAACCTCGTCCTCCCCTCCACCAGGTCGTAAAGTCGTGTTCCACCAACATGATATGATTACGATCACGATGATCATTATGATGAATACCCGGAGACACAACACGGAGCATCCCCAACCGATGATGCCATTCTCGGCGCATCCGCAGTGACAAATTATCCTTCGACGGTCATCTGGACCAGAAGACATTTAGCTACTGATTTTTGGACATGAACCACTAATTTGAGTGGTACAAGATGAATGGTAAGAGGGGAGTTTAGTTTGCCAAAATGAAGTTATATGGGTAAGTCAAGGTTTACTGGACGAGCGTAGAGTGATCTCTTGAACGAGATGAATACCACCCCATCACCAAATGGGATGAATTGAAACAATGCCAGAAGGACAAATACCTTCTCGCTTTGTATCGAGGTCAACTTCTTGACCAACTTTACGCTTTTCTGCAGGGGACCCTTTCTGTTGCCGAGTATATATCGTATTTTGATGAGTTAGTGGTGAGGAGCGACTTTTTAGAGGAGCCCATTGCGACTGTGTCCTGCTTTTGGTCCAGACTAATATCTGAATTTTGGAGGGAAATGATTCCTCACATAACAGAGACAGTCGAACTGGTATTTTAGTTAACACATGGGCAGTATATGAGCACTGCGGGCCTGAGATAGGTTATCCTTCAACTTGATATTTCCACATGTAGGAGACATGCCCCGACCACCGCCATACTGCCTCCTCGTACCCCTGCATATTTGAAAGGTAAAGGAGCATTTCTACAGGGGGACAATGCTTCAAGTAGGGGTTCTCACGAACCAAATCGATTAGTTCAATCAAATCCGAATTTGTCATAGAATGCAAAGATTTAGATTCATTTGATTATTTGTTTCATTCCAAAATCCTATATTCAAATTTGGATTCAAATTCAGATTCGTGTTTAAATTTGAATTCGAATTCTCGTCAAATGATGGACCAAATAGATTTTGATCGTACGGTCATGGTCATCTTTATAATGTAAATATTCTTATTATTTGTGGACTATTCACGAAGCTTGTCAATAAAGATAATATTATTCAAATTTGGATTCAAATACCACTCGAGCTTGAATTTGGATTCAAATCCAAATTTGAAAGATGCAAATCTTAACCGAATCTTTATGAAATTCCTGAATTATTCACAAACTTTCTGATTTGCGAACAACCATATCTATAAGTCCTTTGGCAGGGGGAACATGGATGCATAGTGCTCGGCTAGGAATTGATTGATTGAGGAAGAAGGTAAGCCCAACAGTGAGATTGAGAATGCAACTGTAGAGGATATTGCAGCCACTGTAGAGCACAAATGAGAGAGCGATGCTGAGAGGTTGCTGGAGTTAGGAGTGATTTGCCACTTTTTGTGCAATCTAATGCAGAAGAGGACTGACGCTGCACCGCTATCTTTTATACCTATTTTCTTACCGCAAGCAATCCTGGCAAATCAGCCATCAAAGTGGTTGTTGTGCGATCATTGTAGCTACAAGAGTTATAAAGCATATGCAATTCACAACCGAGTCACACCCATATTGGTGGGGAACCATCAGATGCACCTGGAGGGGTTCGCCGCAAGGCGGGACCCACGTGCATGTATTCGCGCAGGAAGACTTGATCGGATCGCTGATTGGACTCCATGGTCGCGTCCGGGACGTCGCCGCGAGTCAAAAAACTATATTATTTTATTTTTTTGAGTTTGTTTTGATGTATTTTAAGGGGCTAACCCACCATCCAATCATAGCCGTTGATGGGGATTCCCTAACTTGTTTTTTATTATAAATAGGAGTGTTAGAGGCTGATTTGAGGCATTGTTGAATTCTGAGAAAAGCTTCCCCGGATTCCAGTGATCTCTCCTCGGTGCCGACACCGTGGAACCCTAGGTGACGACTCCTAGGCCGCCAAACTCCTCCCCAAGGTAACCCTTACCCCCCTCCATCATTTTCCATCATCCCCTCCCCATTTCCACCACAAAAATCCCTCCAAAACTCCCTCCCTTCCACCGCCGGCCTGCTGGAATTTAACAGCCGCCACTCTCAAGCCCCCCCTTGGTTCTGCCGCCCAACCCCACCCTCTACCCGTACCGCCGCCCCCTCCCCTTCCTGTATAAAGCCGCCGACCTGTTACCCCCATTCCAGCCCCCCTCCGCCCCTTTCCCTTCCCAAAACCGGCCACCTCTAGGATTTTCTAACCTTAGCCGGCCACTCCTCTTACCTTCCCTTCGTGGATCCACTTCCCACCGCCCCGAAAAACCCTAGATCTATTTTGATCTAGTGCTACCACTCCCCGATCCGTTGTTTCCACCGCACAAACCTTCCATTTTTGCCCGGATCAACTCCTAAATAGCGGATCTACTCACCCCGGTCCGGATCTACTCTTTCGTGGCCGGATCCGCCGTTTTACCCTCCGTTACCACCACTTTCCATCGAGGGCAGCCACCGTCACCGTCACCTCGCCACCGGTTCCACCTCCGATCGCCCGTCTTTACATCCGGCCCTCAAATCCTTCAGTGCCTCGGTTCAGCCCTCTACGTTATGAGCATTTATGGTATTGTGTTCTGTGACTTGACATTTTCATTTGGTTGCTTATCTATATTGTACTGCGATTACGGTTGTGTGATAGTTATTTCCTCTTATGCTATTATTTGTTTGTGGATTTATTCGCCGTGCGCTTGCTTAGGCCCTCCGAGCGGAGGAAGCCGTTGCCAAATTGCTGAAATAATTATTTGTCTCTTTATTTTAATTATCTGTTTGGTAATCTTAATTTCATTGCTTATAATAATTGTTGTCGTTACCCGACAGCCACATTGCATTTAACGCTGCATTAGTGTGTTCCCCGCACCCGCACTTAGAGTCTTAGTCACCGTGCATCACGAGCCTACCCCTACATCATTTTGTTATCAGAGGTCAAGGTTAGACCATTTGCATGCTCCGTAGTGGTAGGACATTTAGAGAAAGCATGATAGAGCCACAGAACTCCGAGGACTGAGCGACGAGCTCGAACTCGGACGCCGCTTTTGCTGAGTTCCAACGCCTCGTCCTAGGTCGCCTTGACACCATAGGAGCCCAGTTTGACGATGTGCGTCATGATCTTGCCGAGGTGAACCTTCGTTTATGCCACTTAGAGGATGCCAGAGACACTCCGACACAACATGACGATTCACTTGAGGATGATCCTGACGTTCCTCCACGTTATGACCAACGCCCAAGAGATGGTCAGCCTCCGGCAGACCGCTACTGTCGTGATCCTCACCACCGAGCCCCAGCCCCGCCGGCCAGACGACATCTTGATCCGGTGCGTGAAAGACCCCTACCTCCGTGTGATGAGTACCGTGTGCCGCGTAGACCTCAGCCTGACCCCAGGGATCGAGTGCCCCCACTCGGTCACCGAGACCACCTCCGTGATGAGTATTATCCTCCAGGTCGGAGAGAGCGTGGTCCCCCACCTGCTCGACACGATTACGCTCAGGATGATTACCCCGAGGACTACCCTGATCCACGGAGAGGTGGCCATTACTTGGACATCACTCGTCATATCCGACTCGACGCCCCTTCGTTCGATGGTCGTCTAGATATAAAAGCCTTCAGCGACTGGCTCTTGGACATGGACCACTACTTCGAGTGGTACAACATGAGTGACGAGCGTTGTGTCCGTTTTGCGAAGATGAAGTTGATCGAGCAAGCTAAGGTATTCTGGATCAGTGTTGAGAGAGCCTTAGAGCGGGATGGTTACTACCCCATCGCCAGATGGGATGAGATGAAGGAGAGACTGAAAGAGAAGTACCTCCCCGCGTCATACCGAGATCAGATATTTGAACAGCTGCAGAATTTACGGCAGGGGACACTTACAGTCGCCGAGTACATGGCTCGCTTCGATGAGTTGATCGTCAGGAGTGACATTTCAGAGGAACCTATTGCCACTGCCTCCCGTTTCAAGGCGGGCCTTCGTTCCGACATTCGGAGAGAGCCGATTCCCCACCGCTTGGAGACTGGTTATCAAATATTCCAGCTCTCCCTCGAGTACGAGCAGTACCTCCGAACGTCTAGCACGAGACAGTTCACTTCGCGGACTGATTCCTCGACTTTTAGGAAACCCTCTCCGCCCCAGACCACCCCGGCGGAACCCTCACGTATCCCCGCGGATGCGAAGGGAAAAGCCATAGCCACCGATGGCCAGCGATCTGGGGGCATTGTATGTTTTAGATGTTCTGGCAGAGGCCACGTGGCGGCGCAGTGCCCCACGCAGAACCTGCTAGTTGAGGAGGAGCAAGGTTTAGAGGACGAAGAGGAGGGCCCAGAGGAAGTTAAGGCTGAAGTTGAGGAAGGTTGGGAGAGTGACACCGAGCGATCGTTAGAGGTGGGAGTGATTAGACGCCTCCTGCACACCCCATGTGTGGATGAGGATTGGCGGCGCACTACCATCTTCTACACGTACTTTCCTAGTACAGGCGGTCCCTGCAAGCTAGCTATTGATAGTGTGAGTTGCGCGAACATCGTATCCCAGAAGGGGCTTGACCGTATGCAGGTGAAGGCCGTGCCTCACCCCCACCCATACCGTGTCGTCTGGGGCGACAAGACGACGATCCAGGTCACCCAGCGTTGCTTAGTCCCGATCACCATCGCGTCCTTTCAAGACAAGGTCTGGTGCGATGTCATTCCCATGGACGTCGCTCATGTGTCGCTTGGCCGCCCTTGGCTATTCGATCGTGATGTCACGTGCTTTGGTCGCTCGAACACGTGTGTCTTTTACGATAAGGGGCGGAAAATTACGTTGACGCCCACCCAACCCCGAGATCGATCCAAGGGTGTGGTAGAGCCATCTGTGAGCACGAGCGCCTCGCGGCCACTGCATATTTTGAAGCGTGGCGAGTTCCTACGAGATAGTGCCGAGTCAGACGTCATTTATGTAGTCGCCGCTACCCAGGTTACTGAGGACACCCCGGTTGACCACCCACCCGCGGTGCGTCCCCTTTTAGGCGAGTTTGTGGACATCATGCCAGACGAGCTCCCCGATGAGTTTCCTCCCCCACGGGACATTCAACATGCCATTGATTTAGTCCCGGGTGCCTCCCTCCCGAACCTGCCCCATTATCGTATGCATCCGGATGAGCACGCTGAGCTTTAACGGCAGGTTGACGAGCTTCTCCGGAAGCAGTTCATTCGTGAGAGCATGAGTCCTTGTGCGGTCCCCGCCCTTCTTACCCCTAAGGACAGTAGTTGGCGTATGTGCATCGATAGCCGCGCCATTAATAAAATCACGGTCAATTACTGTTTCCCGATCCCACGACTCAATGACCTACTGGATACTATGTCCGGTGCCCAGATCTTCTCCAAGATCAACCTTCGTAGTGGGTACCATTAGATACGAGTTCGTGAGGGAGACGAGTGGAAGACCGCATTCAAGACCAAGGACGGTCTATATGAGTGATTAGTTATGCCATTTGGGTTGTCCAATGCCCCAAGCACGTTTATGCGAGTTATGACGCAGGTGTTGCGGCCCTACAGGGGCAAGTTTCTGGTGGTATACTTTGATGATATACTAGTCTATAGCCAGACTCAGGCTGCTCACCTCGATCATCCGAGGCTTCTCTTTGGCACCCTTCGCCAAGAGAAACTGTATGTGAACCTGAAGAAGTGCGCATTCCTCTCCGAGTCTGTCCACTTTCTGGTCTTTATTATATCCTCTACTGGAGTTTCCGTGGACCCTGAGAAGGTCAAATCTATTCGAGATTGGCCTATGCCTAAGAATATCCACGAGGCTCGTAGCTTTCACGTACTTGCCACCTTCTATAGGAGGTTTGTCCAGGGGTTCAGCACGATCATGGCCCCCTTCACGAGCTGTCTTAAGAAGGGAGAGTTTCAGTGGACCCCCGCAGCCACTAGAGCCTTCGAGGAGATTAAGGAGAGGTTGACGATAGCTCCAGTCCTACGATTGACGGATTTTAGCCGCGTTTTTGAGGTCGCCTGCGACGCGTCAGGTGTCGGTATAGGTGGCGTATTGAGTCAAGAGGGACACCCAATTTCTTACTTTAGTGAGAAGCTGAATGAGGCTAAGCAAAAGTACTCGAATTACGATCGAGAATTTTATGCGATAGTTCAGTCTCTGCGCTACTGGAGGCACTATCTCCTCCCCCGGAAGTTCGTGTTGTACTCAGACCACCAGGCCCTACGTTACCTGGACTCGCAATGCAAGCTGGGCCACCGACATGCGAAGTGGGTCGAATATCTGCAGGATTTCCATTATGTTCTCAAGTACCGCGCTGGTGTTAAGAATAAGCCGGCTGATGCGTTGAGTCACCGCGTATCCCTGTTGCAGACTATGACTGCGAGTGTCGAGGGACTTGAGAGGTTGATGCTCGACTATCCGACGTGTCCTGATTTTGGCGGGATTTACACCGCCCTATCCCGAGACCCACCCGACCCTGTTGAGGGATACTTGTACCAGGGTTCCCGTCTATGCATTCCCCAGACATCTTACCGAGATTATCTGATTTGGGAGCTGCACGCGGGCGAAGCCGCGTGCCACTTCGGGCGAGATAAATCCATCGCCATTGTCGAGGACCGTCTCTACTGGCCCGGCCTCAAGAAGGATGTCGCCCGAGTTGTGCGCTACTGCCGTATCTGTCAGACAGCAAAGGGAAACAAGCAGAACACCGGTCTTTATACGCCTTTACCCGTACCCCACCGCCCTTGGGAGGACATTAACCTGGACTTCGTTCTCGGACTTCCCCTCACCCTACAGAAACACGACTCCATCTTCGTGGTGGTTGATCGGTTTTCGAAGATGACACACTTCATTGCCTGCCGTAAGATGGCAGATGCGACTCACGTTGCATCCATATTCATGTGGGACGTCTTTCGATTGCATGGCCTGCCCAAGTCGATTGTGTCGGACCGCGATGTGAGGTTCATGAGCTACTTCTGGAAAATCCTGTGGCACAAGACTGACACTATCCTTAGGTTTTCCTCGGCATATCACCCGCAGACGGACGGACAGACTGAGGTAGTGAATCAAAGTTTAGGAAATCTGTTGCGGTGTCTGGTAGGAGAGCATGTAGGCAGTTGAGACTTAGATTTGCAGATAGCCGAGTTTGCATACAATAGTTCAGTTAATAGGTCCACCGGGATGAGTCCATTTCATGTAGTGTCAGGATATGACCCGAGGAAACCCATAGACCTTGTGCCGAGCCCTTTAGATTCCCGCCCTAGTGAGTCTGCGAAGTCATTTGCACAACACTTGCATGATTATCATGAGTCGGTCCGCCGACAAATAATATTAAGCAATGAAAATTACAAAGCCCATGCAGATAAACGAAGGCGAGAACAAATATTTAACATAGGCGAGAAGGTAATGGTGCGAGTCCGCCCCGAGAAGCTCCCTTCGGGGCCCACCAAGAAGTTAAGCGCGAGGCGAATGGGTCCGTACTCCATTATTAGTCGTATTGGGACCAACGCCTACCGACTTGACATCCCGGCCAGTATGGGAATTCACCCTGTGTTTAATGTTGAGGACCTGACGCCATACTATGAACCTCATGAGTATGTGGACCCGAGCAGTGGAGATGCCCAGCCATCCCCGCCCCCACTGTCACTATCATACTACCCTCACACATCACCACCATCTGATGGCCATCCTGGTTCACCCACTGTTGCCACCCACCCACCCAGGAAGTCATCCCCTTTGGTTCCACCGCAGGCACCACCGATCGCACCGGGATCCACCTTCCGAGAGGCGAGAGATGAGAGCATCACGGAGATCAGATCCCACAAGTTTGTTCCCACCTCAGACGGATCGCGTTGCCGCTACCTGGCACATTGGCGGGGCCGCCCTGACACTGACGACACTTGGATACTACCGGCAGAGCTCGATCGGCTTGCCCCCGGACTTCGACCTCAGTACGATCATTTCCATTCATCGGAGATGAAGGCTTTTCAGTCAGGGTGAGTTGATGGGGGAACCATCAGATGCACCTGGAGGGGTTCGCCGCAAGGCGGGACCCACATACATGTATTCGCGCAGGAAGACTTGATCAGATCGCTGATCGGACTCCGTGGTCGCGTCCGGGACGTCGCCGCGAGTCAAAAAACTATATTATTTAATTTTTTTGAGTTTGTTTTGATGTATTTTAAGGGGCTAACCCACCGACCAATCATAGCCGTTGATGGGGATGCCTTAACTTGTCTTTTATTATAAATAGGAGTGTTAGAGGCTGATTTGAGGCATTGTTGAATTTGGAGAAAAGCTTTCCCGGATTCCAGCGATCCCTCCTCGGTGCCGACGCCGTGGAACCCTTGGTGACGACTCCTAGGTCGCCAAACTCCTCCCCAAGGTAACCCCTACCCCCTCCATCATTTTCCATCATCCCCTCCCCATTTCCACCACCGAAATCCACCCAAAACTCCCTCCCTTCTACCGCCGGCCTGCTGTAATTCAGCAGCCGCCACTCTCAAGCCCCCCTTGGTTCCGCCGCCCAACCCCCACCCTCTACCTGTACCGCCGCCCCCTCCCCTTCTTGCACAAGGCCGCCGGCCTGCTGCCCCCATTCCATCCCCCCCTCCGCCCCTTTCCCTTCCCAAAATCGGCCACCCCAAGGGTTTTCTAACCCTAGCCGGCCACTTCTCTCACCTTCCCTTCGTGGATCCACTTCCCACCGCCCCAAAAATCCTAGATCTATTTTGATCTAGTGCTACCACTCCCCGATCCGTTGTTTCTACTTCACAAACTTTCCATTTTTTCCCGGATCCGCTCCTAAATAGCGTATCTACTCACCCCGGTCCGGATCTACTCTTTCGTGGCCGGATCCGCCGTTTTACCCTCCGTTACCACCACTTTCCACCGAGGGCAGCCACCGTCACCGTCGCCTCGCCATCGGTTCCACCTCCGATCGCCCGTCTTTACATCCGGCCCTCAAATCCTTCAGTACCTCGGTTCAGC
The DNA here is from genome assembly GCA_039513925.1 of Platanthera zijinensis. Taxonomy (NCBI): domain Eukaryota; kingdom Viridiplantae; phylum Streptophyta; class Magnoliopsida; order Asparagales; family Orchidaceae; genus Platanthera; species Platanthera zijinensis. The sequence continues at coordinate 233,327,138 of CM077080.1, forward strand.
CCTCTACGTTGTGAGCATTTATGGTATTGTGTTCTGTGACTTGACATTTTCATTTGGTTGTTTATCTATATTGTGCTGCGATTACGGTTGTGTGATAGTTATTTCCTCTTATGCTATTATTTGTTTGTGGATTTATTCGCCGTGCGCTTGCTTAGACCCTCCGCGCAGAGGAAGCCGTTGCCAAATTGCTGAAATAATTATTTGTCTCTTTATTTTAATTATCTGTGTGGTAATCTTAATTTCATTGCTTATAATAATTGTTGTCGTTACCCGACAGCCACATTGCATTTAGCGTTGCATTAGTGTGTTCCCCGCACCCGCACTTAGAGTCTTAGTCTCTGTGCACCACGAGCCTACCCCTACATCACATATCCTTACCGCGTCCTTTGGGTAGACAAGTCTCCTTCCAGGTTGCTCAGAGATGCCTGGTGCAATTCGTTTAGTTCGTTGAGGACAACAACTGGTGCGACGTTAGACCCATGGACATAACACACATATTACTTGAGCGACCATGGTTGTATGACCACGATGTCACAAGTTATGACCGGTCGAACACTTGTGTATTCTTTGAGACAAAAGATCACCATATACTTGGCCCGACCCAGAGGTCTTCTCAAGGGTAAGGTCGACTCGTCTATTGGTGCGGGGTCATTGCGGCCTTCGCATATCTTAAGGAACAATGACTTTTTGAGAGAGTTTAAATGTTGGGGTTATATATGTAGTGGAAGCCACCATGTCTTTTGAGACCTCGACAGACACTGTGGTTACTGGTTACTGATCCAAACGTTCGTCAATTGTTTGATGATTATTCAGATATTGTGAAAAATTTAAAATAACTCGTTATTTTATTTCCAAAAATTATACTTATTACATGAGAGCACCTTATTTTATATATAATAGAGGAGATGAAATAATATACAATTAGCGTTGTAAGACTAAATACAACAAAACATGGACAGAGTTCAGTACACCGCTAGTAACTGCCCAGACTATTGGCCAGAAACAGGATGGGGCAGTTACACCGTGAGTAACCGCCCAGACTAAGTTACCAGAACAGGCAGGGGAGGTTACACCATGAGTAACCGCCCAATCTCTAAGTCATCCCAAACCAGCAATTTCGGGCCGTTGCACCAAGAGTAACTGCCTGCCCTTATCAATTTTTCATCATGTGTTTTAATACTTCCCCTCAAGCTGGAGCATATATGTCAATCATGCCTAGCTTACCACATATATATGTAAATGATGAAGTAACTGATTTTGTAAAGATATATGCCAACTCTTTTTTAGATGTGACAAACAGAGTGCAGATCCGCTTCTTCAAAACTTTTCTCTAACAAAATGACAGCCAACTTCAATGTGTTTTGTTCTTTCATGAAATATAGGATTCTATGAAATATAGATGACACTTTATTATCACAAAACATGAGCCGGGGATGATTGTAGATTTCTCCCAGGTCCATTAGAAGCGCTCATAACCACTTTAATTCACACGATTTGAGCCATACTCCTATATTTTGCTTCAACACTTGATCTGGATACCACAACTTGCTTCTTACTTTTCCCGGTAACAAGTTTGCCACCAAACAACATGCGGAATCTTGAAGTGGACTTTCGATCTCCTTTGTCATCATCGTAACTATTATCTGAATATGCTTCTATCTGCAGATAACTATTCTTTTGAAATATTTGACATTTATTTGGAGATCTTTTAACATATTTTAATATTTTTAGTGCTATTTGAAGATGACACTCTCCGGGTGTTTGCATGAATAGGCTTACCTTCCCAATAACATAGCAAATGTCCGGTCTTGTTACAGTAAGATAAATGAGTTTACCTACTAACCACACATATTGAGTAGACTCAGGAAGGAGATGAGAGTTCTCACTCCAAGTTTTGTCCTCTCCTATCACTATTGGTCACCGATCAGGTTTTGCACGAAGAAGATCAATTTAACTTTGTAGATCTTGCACATACTTATGTTGGGAGAGGACAACGAAGTTGTGTTGTCTTGCAATCTCGATGCCGAAGAAGTATATGGGAGATCCATGCCCTTGGTTACAAAATTGTTGTGAAGATGTTTCTTAGTCATTGCTATGCCCGACGAATCATCTTTCATAAGAAGGATGTCATCAACATACACTGCAAGAACAATCAGTCCACCGGTAGTCTTCTGTAGCGAGTGATCGATAGAGATTTTAGAGAAGCCAATGGTGGCGATGACCTCACTAAATTTGTCAAACCAGACACAAGGATTTTGTTTGAGGCCATAAATAGCTTTTCGTAACTTTCATACTTGAGACTCCCCTAGAGCAATATACACATGAGGTTGCTCTATGTATACATCCTTCTGTAGATCACCATAGATGAATGTGTTTTTAACATCTAGCTGATACATCTGCTAGTACTTGTTGACCGCCATAGAGAAAAGGACTCGTATAATGCTGATGCGAGCAATTGGAGAGAAAATGTCGAAGAAATCAACACAATAGTTTTGGGTGAATCCTTTTGGTAACTAAATAAGCTTATAACAATTTACGGTGTCGTCCGGATGATACTTGGCGACGAAGACCCAACAACAACCAACAATATCAACACCAGGAGGGGTATGGACAAGAGTCCAAGTACCCCTATCTATTAAAGTGGACATTTCCTCTTCCATGATTGCTTTCCAGTGCGGTATGACAAGAGCGTCTTGGTAAGTGGCTGGGGTGACAGTAGCTAAGATGGAGATAGTAAAGCCCCTTTAAGAAGAAGTCGTGCAACGACACAACCTCATTAATGGAATGCTGAGTAAAAGTACGAACCCCTTTGCGAAGAGCAATAAGATGATCAAGTCCCGATATGTTATCGTCATTAGATCCTTTCGAAGAATGGAGAGCTGGCCTGAGAATTGGTAGAGGGTGCCCCGAAGTAGCTGGATGCGAGGTAGGACCTAGAGAAGGAGGTGTTGAGAGGAGTGGATGAGGTGGTGGAATATTGGATGGATGAGTATGTAAAATGGGAAGAGAGGAAGGACAATCTGTGAGAGGGGAATGCATAGAATTGGTGGAGAAATATGCAGTGGACTCAAAGAAGGTGATGTCTGTCGAAGCATATTGTTTTTTGAGAATATGGTCATAATAACAACACCCCTTCTGTGTAGGAGAGTAGCTGACGAAGATGCACTTGATGGCGCGAGGGAAAGTTTATAACAACTAGGTGAAGGAGAGTGAATGAAAGCAATACATCCAAATACCCGTGTGGTGAGGGAGAATGGGGTAGCACTGAGATATAGAATGAAAAATGGGGCCTGTCTGTGAAGAATGGTAGAGCGAAGATGATTAATTAGGTAACAAAAGATGTGGATGACATGACCCTAATAGGAGCGGGGAACATTCATTTGGTTGAGTAGTGTGCGCGCAATGTCAAGAAGATGATTCTTTCGTTCTGTTAAGCCATTTTGTTGAGACGTATATGCATAATTGGTTTGATGTATAACACCATGATGCATGCAAAAATCAAAAAATGATGATTATCATATTCTTTAGCATTATCAGTACGAAAACCTTTTAAGAAAACACCAAACTGTGTGCGAATTTCATTATAGAAAACATCAAATATAGAGAAAAGTTCAGAGTGTTCTTTAAGAAGATATACCAAAATACAATTTGAAAAGTCATCAATAAAATCTACAAAATAGACTGCCCATACTAATCGTCTTTGTAGGACAAGGACCGAAGATGTCCCAGTGAACAAGATCGAACAGACGGGCTGAACTAAGATCGAGCTTGACGAGATAGGAAGAGAGGTGATGTTTGCCATACTGACAAGCCTCACTATCTAAAGAAGAGGCATTTTTTGGGAGATGGCAGTAGCTGGTGTAGAAAGCAAAGGGGTGGATACAAAGAAAAAAGTAGTATCAAGGAAGTAGAGGCCCTACATTCAGTCCTAGTAGCCATCTTCTTCTCGAAGCGAAGATTATGAAAATAACAACTAGTAGTTGTAAATGTAATAGAACAATGTAGTTGCTGTGAAAGGGAATGAATATTGTTGAGTGAGCTCAAAAACTTGTATGTATTGCTTGTGTGTGTAAATACAAGGAGAGAATACAAATATATAGGAGAGAAAAGAAGAGAAGAAATCCTATACAATGATGTGAGACTAATAGGAGAAGAAGGAAATGAAAAATACATGGACCCAATCATGGACCATTTATATGGGCTTTTCTAACACTCCCCCGCAAGCTGGAGCGTACAAATCGTATGCGCCAAGATTGGACAAGCACTGATAGAAGAGAGTACTGGGAAGAGCCTTAGTGAGCACATCCACAACTTGTTCTGTCCCGGGGACATGCTTCTGGTCGATCTTCTTCATTTGAACCTTTTCTTTGATGAAGTGACAATCAACTTCAATATGTTTAGTTCTTTCATGGAATACCGGGTTCTTGGCAATATGTATAGCTGCTTGGCTATCACAAAGGAGAATGGCTGGGGAAGGAAGTCTTATACCCAGATCGGTAAGAAGACTTTCCAGCCACGTTAGTTCAGACACTACAGATGCCATTGCCCGGTATTCAGCCTCAGCAGATGATCGAGCCACAACAGCTTGTTTCTTGCTCCACCACGTAATCAAATGTCCTCCAAAATATGTGCAAAACCCACTGGTTGACCGTCGATCATCAAGAGAACCAGAGTAATCATCATCTGAGTAAGCTATCAATGTAGGAGATGAAGATGAGGTCATGTAGACCAATCCTTGAGCAGGGGCCGTTTTGAGGTATCTGAGAATACGTTCAACGACATGAAGGTGAGATCTTCGCGGGGAATGCATATACCGGCTGACAATACCCACAACGAAAGAGATATCCGGTCTAGTTACCGTGAGGTAGATCAATTTTCCAACTAGACGGCGATAGTATTCAGGATTCTCTAGTAATAGATCTGAGTCGGAAGCCTGAGCACATAACTTGTGATTCACATCCATTGGGGTATTGATTGGCTTACAACCAGAGTAACCCGCCTCATGAAGAAGGTCGAGACAATACTTCCGCTGAGAAAGGACGAGACCATCTGGTCGTCTAGCAACTTCAAGGCCCAAAAAATACCGGAGGGGTCCCAGATCCTTTATTTGAAACACTGTACCGAGATGTTTTACCTCCTGTATTCCCTTTTCGTCATCTCCCGTAATGATGATGTCGTCAACATACACTAACAGAAGAACCGTCCCTGTTGTTCGGTGACTAGTGAACATCGAGAAGTCTGCCGTGCTGCGAGAAAAACCAACCTCCCGAAGAGCCTTACTGAACCTGTCGAACCATGCCCGCGGTGATTGTTTGAGGCCATACAGAGCTTTCTTAAGGCGACAAACCTGAGACTCCCCCGTGGTCTCAAACTCAGGAGGTTGCTGCATATAGACAGTTTCCTGCAAGTCGCCATTCAAAAAGACATTCTTAATATCCAGTTGCAGTAAGGGCCACCGAGATAAGAACCCGAACGGTGTTGAGTTTGGCCACCGGAGAGAAGGTTTCCTCATAGTCCATCCTTTGTTGTTGGGTGAAGCCCCGGGCGACCAGCCGAGCTTTCAACCGGTCAATCGTCCCATCAGCGACATGTTTGACGACGAAGACCCACTTACACCCAACCGGTTTCTGACCCGGGGGAAGAGGTGTGAGAGTCCAGGTCTGGTTAGCCCAGAGAGCAGCCATTTCCTCCTCCATGACAGCCTTCCATCTAGGATGTTGTAGCGCTTCCTGCACAATGTTAGGAACCGAAATGGAGGAAATAGAAGTTGCAAAGGCGTGCAGTTGGGGAGAGAGGCGATGCATGGAGACATAGTTAGCCAGACGATGATTGGTGGAGGGAGATACCTGATCAGCAGGGCACGAAGTAGCCGATGATGAGGCTGACTGCAGAGGGGTAGCGGAAGGAGGAAGGCGGCGAGTGTAAGTCCGGATTACCGGTGGCTTGGAGGGCGCAGGAGCAGAAGTTGAAGTAGGAGCAGGAGCAGGATTTGAAGGGCGTAGGAACACAGGCGTAGTAGTAGGGAGGACAGGTCGAGGTATAAGCATTGGTGGAGATGTCGGCGGGGAGGAAGGAGCTAGAGATGGGGAAAAGAAAGGTTGATCTTCCCAAAAAGTAACATCGGCGAAGACGATGTTTTTACGGCTTACCGGAGAGTAACATAGGTAGCCCTTTTGAGTGCGAGAATAGCCGACAAAAATAGTTTTAGCTGCACGGGGATCCAACTTATCTGAGGAAGGACCCAGAAGGTGAACAAAGTAAGTGCAGCCAAGCACCCTTGGTGTAATAGGGAAGGCCGGAGTAGAAGGGAATATGAGGCTGAAAGGAGTGGTAGAGTTGAGAACCGAAGAGGGAAGACGGTTGATGAGAAAACTCGTAGTGGAGACTGCAAAGTTCTAGTAAATTTTTGGAACATGCATTTGAAGCATGAAAGAGCGGACAACGTCGAGGAGGTGGCGGTTCTTTCGTTCGGCAACACCATTTTGTTGGGGGGTGTAGGCACAAGAGGTTTGATGTATAATGCCAAATTCTGCACATATATTAGCAAAGTCATGGCCGATGTATTCACGAGTGTTATCGGTGCGCAATGTTTTGATAGTTGTGGAGAATTGCGTTCGCGTTTCGTGTATAAAATCGCGAAATATGCGAGGGAGCTCGGAGCGATCACGAATTAGGTAAAGCCATGTTGTGCGAGAATAATCATCAATGAAAGTTATAAAATATCGATAGCCAGAGATACTTGTAACTTTGAAGGGACCCCAAACATCAGAGTGCAGTAAATCAAACGGAGTAGAGCTCCTAGAACAATGAGCAAGAAAAGAAGTACGCGGCTGTTTGCCGTAAATACACGAATCACATTTGAAAACAGGAAAAGATACATCAGGCAGCACCTTTTGGAGAACGGGTAGAGGGGCATGCCCAAGACGGCGATGCCAATCAACAACGGAGACGGAGGAGAGGATAGGAGGAGAGACATCAAGAAGGTAGAGCCCGTTTTGCAGTCGACCCCTACCAATGGTAGTCCGCGTCCGCCGATCCTGTATCAAAAAAGTAGAGGGAGTAAATGTGACAGAGCAATCCATATCATGGGTGAGGCGACCAACAGAAAGTAAATTAAATGGAGAGCCAGAATCATAAAGAGCAGAGCGAAGAGAGAGGGATGGAGCAAGAGAGATGTCGGCGCAACCGGAGACCGGAACAGTCGCCCCATTAGCGACAGTGATAGATTGCGGATGAGGAGCATCCGAGTACTTGAGTGGCCGTATCGAGGTGATGTGATGAGTAGCACCTGAGTCCAAGATCCAACGTGGACTTGAGGAAAGACAAGTAATACCTGCGGTAGAGATGGAGGCAACAGAAGCACAGGGAGGGCTAAGAAGCCCCTGGAGTTGCTGTAGCTGGAGGAGAACGACCTCAAGGTCGGTACCAGTGGAGGAGGAGCCATCAGTGGTAGCAGCCGCAGTTGGGCGAGGAGGATAGCCATGTTTCTTGTAGCAAACGGCATCAGTGTGGCCATCTCGGCCGCAATAGGAACACTTGGGGCGGCCCCGACCCCCACACCCCTTGTCGCGAGAGCCGGAACATCCACCGCGTGCAGAGGTCGGTGGGGGAAGCAAGGGAGGAAGGTTCTGTTGAAGAAGGGCCGGAGAAGAGGGTGCCGGAGACTCTAGGGGTGGTGATACTCGAAGGAGCATAGAACATACATCAGAGAGGGAGGGAGTAGAGGCTGAGGCCAACACCTGAGCCCGGATGCTCTGAAGGTGAGGCGGGACACGAGCCATCATCATGGCAATGCAGACAGCCTCCTTTTGCGCCCACTGAGCAGCAAGGTCGGTGGTGGAAGGCTGATGCTGGATCTAGGCCTCTGCAAGAGTCTTGGCACGAGCAACAAATGAGGTCATGTCAGCAGACCCGCCAGCATCAAGAGTCTTAAGGTCGGTAATAATGTCATAGAGGTGCTGAAGACTATCCTTTCCAGAGTACAAGGAGTGAAGCTCCTCCCACATAGCTTTGGCGGTCTCATGGTACATGACCATTTGGTATGACTCACCCTCCAGCGAATTAAGGAGCCATGTTTGGATGCGGCCGTCATTCCGTAGCCAGTCATCAGTAGTAGGGGAAGGAGGTCCGTTAGTAAGATGGAGCACAAGGCCTTTGGCCTGAAGAACACGCCGAACCGAGTGGACCCATGGAACAAAGTTCTTCCTAGATAATGAGATAGTTGTGATCCGCAGCTCATCTCAGAGGTCTGGAAGAGAAGCCGGGCGGTCAGCAGGAGTAGCCGCCTGTCCGGTAGAGTCAAGGGAGGAGCCCATGGAGCCTGGGGAGGCCGCAGAGACTAGAAGAGCGACAATCCGCACGGCTAGAAGGCCGCGACTAGGGCGACTAGAAGGCCGCAACGATTAGACAAGCTCACACGGTTAGAAAAGGGGTCGCAACGGGTAGACATGGAGACAATCCCAGGGGAGAGAGACAGAAGGCCGCGACCAGGTGCGGATAGAGAGCAAGGACAATCTGCACGGTCACTGTGAGAACACCAGCGGCCAAAGAAGAAGGAGAAGTCGCGCGGCTAGCCAACGAGACCGGGCGACTAGAAGAAGGAAGCAGCGAGTGGAAGCAGAGACAAGAAAAGGGCCGCCAGTAGGGGCTCGAGCGGCAAGAGAGAGAGACCGCGAGTGGCAAGAAAAGGCCGCAAGAGGAGGGCAGAGGCCGCGAGTAGGGACTCGAGCGGCAAGAGAGAGAAACCGGAAGAGGAGTCCGCGAGTTGAAGTACTCGAGCGACAAGGCAAAGAGGGATGAGCGAGAGGGAGACCGCGCGACCCGGCACGCCGAAAGAAGAGGCCGCGAGAAGAACAACTCGAGCGGCAAGGAGCGGCAAGGGAAGGGACCAGGCGAGAAGGAGCCCGCACGGTAAGAGGAAGACAGCGGGAAGTGGGGCCCACGAGTTGAGAAGAGAAGTTATAAAAGAGGATTTAGGGGTGGATCCACGGGAGAGAGGGAGGGAAAGAGGAGCAGACAATGGCTAGCCAGGGAGAAACTGCGGAGAGAAAGGGGCGGCACAAAGAGGCCGCTACCCGAAGCGAGAAGAAGAGCTAGCCGCAGAGGAGTTGCGGACAAGAGAAGAAGACGGGCCGGGCGGTTAGATGAAGTGTAACCGCAGGGACCGAACCGTTTCCTCTGATACTATGTTGAGTGAGCTCAAAAACTTGTATGTATTGCTTGTGTGTGTAAATACAAGGAGAGAATACAAATATATAAGACAGAAAAGGAGAGAAGAAATCCTATACAATGATGTGAGACTAATAGGAGAAGAAGGAAATGAAAAATACAAGGACCCAATCATGGGCCATTTATATGGGCTTTTCTAACAAATTTAAAATAAGTTGCATTGGAAAATTAAGCGCATAAAAAATGTCATCAAGGTTGATAGTGGGGGTAGGTTGGACCACACCAATTTCACAAACATGAGATGCAGAGCCATCCACAAGCAATACTAGGGGTAACCGATTGTGCCTCTCCAAGTAAGAAAAGACAAGTTGGTTTCCAATTATATGATTGGGAGCACCTGAATCGATGAGCCACTTACCTTAAGTGGCAACCTGCACACTACTAAAAGTGTTGACAATAGAAGCAGAAGGCTTGATGACATGAAGAGGGACCTCAGCTGTTGGAGGTCGAACGTGAGGATGCTTGACAATGCAACAATCAACAGTCTGACCACTTCTCCCACAATTGGAGCACAGGTGTTTGCTAGGTCCATGTCCCCCAAAGTGACTATCGCGACCGCGAGAGATGTCACGACCATCAGAGTGAGAAAAACTATCAGAACATTGAAAGGATGGAAATGTAGGCCGGTGAAGAAGAGAAGTGATGGGGAACTGGTTCCGCCCGTTGATCGTATCCCCGATCCGACTCCGCAGTTGCGTCCGGAGGGTCGCCGCGAGTCGAAATGATATATTAATTTATATATTTTGAGTATATTTTCAGCTTTTGATGCAGCCCCCCCATCCGGACGATCTAGACCGTTGGATATGATGGGGCTTATTATAAATAAGAGCATTAGGGCAGCAACCGGGGTATCGAGTATTTCTGGGAAAGAAAAGCCGCCGGCTCTTTCCCGATTCGTTCGGTCACGCCACCGGTGCCGATGCCGGAGGTCCTCCTTGGTGCCGACTCCAAGAGGTTTGTATCTTCATCTCCTCCAACCCGCATCCGCCGGCTCTTCCCGACGCCCCTGCTCCTGCAGCCATCGCCGCTCCCTCCTCCAGTTCTGCGAACCAGAGCCCGACGCTGTCTCCTCCAGCCGCAGCAGCCGCCCGCAGGAAACCCTCACCCGCCATCTTCTCCATCTCCTCATTTGCCGGCTCCTCCCGGCGTCCCTGCTCCCGCAACCACCGCCGACTTCCCCAGCCGTAGCAGCCGTCCGCAGCCTCCTCCAGCCAGTCCGCCGGTTGGTTCCTGCAGGAAGCCCGCAGACAGCCCGCCGCTCCTTCCTGAAGTCGCCTCCAGTTTTGCGAACCAGAGCCGCCGGCCGCTCCTTGCTCCCGCAGCCACCACCCCTGCAGCTGTGCGAAAGCATTCAACTTTACCACTTGGTCAGAGAGTTTAATTTGAAGTTCTGTAAGCAAGTTCTCAGCCTCAAAAGAAATACTTTGAAAGCATTCATCAAGAGAAGAAGAATTTGTTAAAACCTGTGAGTACAACTTCCCAAATGTTAATCGAGAATTTTGATCTAGCTCTCCTCCCATACCATCCAGTGATGTTATTCCATAGCCGTAAAGAGATTTTAGTTTATCCACTCATCCTATAAGTTCTGTGGTAGCAAAGGCCTTTGCAGAGGAGAAAGACTGCATCTCTTCTTCCATTTTCTCGTTTCTTTTGGCCGGGATTTGGAACCCTAACCTTAGCGTTTTTCACCCTGCATCAAGAAGTAACCGCAAAGATGCAAGTTGCAGTGATATCTAACATCAGAGAGTTACTTCAACCAGAATTTGCTGACGAATCATTTCATAGGAGTCCGACAAATGAAGATGGTAACAAACGAGCAAGAGCTTCTGAAAATTCTTGTGCTGAGTGGCAAGGTCGACAGAGAAGGGCCAATTTTAAAGGAGCTTTGCCCCAAGATCCTGAACCTCTTGATAAACAACAATGGGAGGCAAGGTGGGACGAGGTAAGAGATCTGTGCAAAGAGTGTAAATGCGAGAGGTCTTAGCACTCTTGGAGTAAAGGGCTACAAGATGACACCGTGCATCTTTCACTGTAACATCATGACGAATGATAACCATTAATCAGAGAGACTATTTGCTAGCCAAGTACGAACAAGAGCAACACTATCATCCCAATCATCATAAGTGCCCGAGTCGGGAGTAGGTGAAGCGTCAGTGAGGTGATGTCGTTTGCATTGAGATAGCGACATAATGGTAAATGAGACTCTAATTCGGGTAGTTCGACCCAGTCAACTTGGATGCAGTGCCATGATTGCCTGAGGTACTAGTAGACATGGGTGGATTGGCCATAGGGAGAACGGTCAAGCACAATAGCTGGGGAGGATATAGGCAAAGCAGACGAACCGCACACAATAACAATAGAGGAGACAGTAACATATGAAGGTGTCCGCCGAAGCTTGGAAAACCACAAGAAGCAAAGAGAGACCACACATTCAAGATCAGAGTGGGTGGTCTTTAAAAAACCGAAGTCCATTGTCCAAGAGAAAAGAAGCGGGCGGTTGAGAAACCAGAGTCTGCTTAGAGTGTCGCTGATAGGGCGAGTGGTAGGAGACCGAAGTCCGATCAAGTGCAACAAAGAGAGGCGATTTCAAGGGGACGTACATGTAATCAGGGCGATTACAAACATACATTTCGCAATTGCATGATCTGTGTTTTAATATCATGCGAGAAATTGAAAATAACAGAGTATTTTATTTCAAAAAATTCTACTTATTACATGAGAGCGATGTGAGACTAAATTACATGAGAGACATTCATCATGCGATGTGAGACTAAATAAAACAAAACATGGACAGAGAGTTTGGGTGGTTACACCATTAGTAACAGCCTAGACACTAGGGCAAAAATAGGATTGGGCGGTTACATTGTGAGTAACCACTCAGACTAAGATATTAGAACAAGCAGGGGTTACACCAAGAGTAACTGCCCGTCCTTATCAATATTTCATCTTATGTTTTAATAGATATCATCTCTGAGGAGCTCCCTCCTTTGAGAGACATTCAACATACGATTGATCTACTCTCGGGGGCATCTTTGTCTAACTTACCCCACTATCTTATGAACCCAACTGAACACGCCTAATTGAAGTGATAAGTTGATGACATCGTTCAAAAGAGTTTTATACGCGAGAGTTTAAATCTATGTGCAGTACCCTCCCTTCTTACTCCGAAGAAGGATACGAGTTAACGTATGTGTGTCGATAGCCATGCTATTAATAAAATCACTGTGAAATACCATTTTCCTATACCCTGCTTCGATGACCTCTTGAACGCGATCGCCGGTGTCCAGATCTTTTCAAAGATTGACTTGTGTAATGGGTACCATCATATTTGAGTGAGGGAGGGGGACAAGTAGAAGAATACCATCAAGATGAAGGACGGTCTGTACGAGTGGCTAGTTATGCCATTTGGATTATCGAATACACCCTACACGTTCACGAGGGTGATGACGCAGATCCTGCGGCCCTACATGGGTAAGTTTCTTGTAGTATATTTCGACGACATATTGCTATACATCCAGGGCCGCACCAAGCACCTGCACCTTATTCGTTCGGTATTTGATCTCCTCCGAAGGGAGTATCTATAGATTAATTTGAATAAGTGCTCACTATTATCTGTGTCTGCCCATTTTCTCGGGTATATTGTTTCTGCATCTGGTATATCAGTTGACTCTACAAAGGTCAAGTCCATTCACGAGTGGACAATATCAACGGTTATTCATGAGACTCGTAGTTTCCATGGGTTTGCAACTCTATATAGAAGATTTATTAGAGGTTTCAGTTTTATTATGCCCCCTTTCGAATTGCTTCCATAAGGTAGATTTTGTATGAACGAAGCCAACCATTTAGACATTCAAGGAAATTATCATCCACACCTATTTTCATCTTCCAAATTTCTCTAAGGTGATCGAGGTGGCTTGTGATGCTTCAAGAGTTGGTATTGGAGGAGTATTTAGTTAGGAGGGTCCTCGACTTCTTATTTCTGTGAGAAGTTGAATGATGCCCGACAAAATTTTTCGAATTACAATTATGAGTTTTATGTTGTCGTGCAGACACTTCATTATTGGCGTTACTATCTCGTATACAAGGAATTCGTATTATACTCTGACCATCAAATTCTTTGATATCTTGATTCACAGAAGAAGTTAGGTCATCGCCATGCAAAATGACTGTAGTTATGTTAAACTACCATTACGTTCTCAAGCACCGAGCATATGTTGAGAACAAGTTGGCTGAATCTCCTACATACGATGAACTCACGAGTTGAGAGCTTCGAGCCTTTGGTTTACGCTTAGAATGTTCAGACTTTGGCGACATTTATGCCTCTTCGATGAGAAATCCTTCTTAGCTACGCGAGGGTTATATGATTTCCGATATATATTTATTCTTGGACTCGCGCCTCTGTGTGCCACAGACGTCCTTTCGAGATTTTCTTATTTGGGAGATACACACAGGTGGAGTTGCATGACACTTTGTCGAGATAAGACAATTGCGTTAGTTGAGAATCGCTTCTCCTGGCTTAACTTGAAGAAGGATGTTGTGAGTTAGGATCACACAAACTCACTGGTTTATATACTCCACTTTCTATCTAATAGAGACTTTTGACTGACATTAACATGGATTTCATACTTGGGCTCCTGCACACCTTGAGGAAGTTTGGCTTTATCTTTGTTGCGGTGGTCTGCTTTTTTGAAAATGACCATCTTCATTCACCGTCGAAAGACTGCTGATGCTTTTTATGTGGCAACTCTATATTTAAGAGAAATTTTCAAGTATCACAGGTTGCCCACTTTGATAGTTTCTGACCGCTACGTTCGATTCATGAGCTATTTTTTGGAAAACATTGTGGAAGAACACTTGCACAACACTGAAGTTTCTCCGTCGAGAGACGTGCCGTCGTTCACTGCTAGGGCGCGACTTGCAAAAATACTGATGCGAGTTATGGGGGGAAGATGTGGGTTTAAAGAGAGAGAGGGAACAGAGAAGAGAGAGAATTTTAGATAATAGTTTTTTGTGAGATGGGGATTTAGAGAGAGAGGGAACAGAGAAGAGAGAGAATTTTAGATAATAGTTTTTTGTTTCACTTTTCACTCAAACCAAGCCATCCAAATAGGTTCAAACCCCTCACTTGGGTCATAACACAAGCGAGTCTAATAACACATGCACAACATAAAAATATAAAAGGTGCTATAAAAGTACGAATAGAAAACGATCAATCCCTGGTGGATTGGTTGCATCTCTGATACGTGCGCCCCCAACGTGGGTCCATTTCAGAAGACCCCTTGGAATGGCTCATCAAACGCGAGTTGTTCTTTCATTATTATAGAAGAAATGTATAGAAGCTCAATATAAAATCCTGCTCATAATGACCCATTAGGTGTCTTGTTTTTCTTATATAGATTAGTCCCACATTATGAATAATAGTTTTTGTGTGACTTTTCGTAACTATAAATTACATATTCTCATATATTTTTGAGATATATGAAGTAATAAAAATGATAAGCTTATTGTGGTTTTCTCACAGTAATCAACAAACCCATTAGTTGCAATGAAAAGACTTTACTTCCTTCGGGCCTCATTTGGAACCTTGTGCAGCTTCAAGATCTAAAACAATATTTAATCTTTGACCGCACTTTAAGAATTGAAAAGATTGATTCCCTTGGAAACTACATATTTCTTATGCCTCTGAATTTGTCCAAAGTAGACATGTAAAATGGACAAGTCTTTCAAGTTTACCAGTGCTGTTGGATAAAAATTCATTGCTTTTCCATGTGTGCTTGCAAATCTGGAAATACATGCTATGAATCCAAATTGTAATAGGGAGAATGGAGCCTTGTCGCGGTTACTGGAAGCTCCTAGGGTATTACAGAGAGATAAGATAACTTCTTGCTTGTTTTCCTAAAGCCCTAATACTCTTTAAATATAAATTTTCATGAAATGTAATTTTGCAAAGTTCACATACTTTGACTAATAAAAAAATCAAAAGATGAAAATGACCAAATAACACAGTTTACCTTAAACATAAAATAATGCATAACTAGACGAACGAGTCAACCCTTGACATAGACTACACCGTCATCTAACATAGACTCACTTTTTGCATGCTAATCGAGGTTGTCCTCAACCTTGAAGTCATATTTATTTCATCATAGTTATTCTGGGCCCACATTCCCTTTTCCCTTCCTCCTCATAGGCATCAAATTCTTGGCAATTTTTTTTTGCAGTGGTGGCTCAAGGTGTATTTCACATTGCAAGCAAAGTCGTTGTGCTCGTTTTCCATTTCCTTCCTTGAAAGTTGCCTAATGATAATGTGTGATGTTGACTTCCTGATTATATAATCTCGATCTTGCGAGTATGTTCCTCTATTAATAGACGTGCATGATCTTCTTGTGATGTTCTGATCCCCATCTGTAATCGTTAATTATATGTACGTGCTAAGCTCAATCCATAACACCATTCTTTACATGCAGTTTGAGCTTATTCTCAAGATTGTTACCCTCATGCTTACACCGGAGCGACTACTCCTCGCCGGGACCACCAGAGCACGTATATGGAAATTGCCTTAATTATTTCGTGTAATTAATTGGTATGAATTAATACTAATGAATATTAATTAGTATTATTTACTTGTATTGTTTTCCCTCCCTCATCTATATAAGGGGGAGGAGTTTATAGTTTTTGGATATCTAGGAATGTTCTACTATTTTGGGCTCTACTTGGAGAGAAGGATCATTGGAGGACCTAGCCTCCTTGGTCTTGGCCGCAGTTCGCTCTGGATTGTATCCGTACTATATTCCAGTTAATGCAATATTGTCTTGTTCATGTTCGTGCATCGTCTATATTCGTAACAATGGACCGACCTGGCGCCCCCGTTCGCTCGTTTGACGCCGCCAGGGATCATGTCACGATGGAGACCCGCCTCGACCCCGTCACCATCTTGACTTTATCGGCAAACCGATATGCTCGCTCACCTTCGCGCCGCACTTCACGATCTCAAAGTCAAATTCGTCCGACTACTTGACTTTGACGGATTGACTGCCGCCACCCAACCTCCCGGTCCTCTGCCCTCAGCCGTCCCGACCTTGGCTACCTTATACAACATGCAGGAGCCTTGACTTACTGACATCCACATCACAACCTCCGTTCAGGCGAGGCCCCCGATCCCGCTCCGCTTCCTGCGCGTCCAGTCTGACTGCTGCTGCCATCGACGGGGCCAGCTGATCCACGCCAAGACCTCCAACCGTTCTACAACAACCGCACTCCACCGCCAATAATGGTGTCCTCACTTCCCCCTCTATCCGCACTGCTTCCGAACCTCCCTCTACAGCCAGATGACGCCTTCCAGCCAGACGCCGACCGTCACGCACTTGCCGTCGCGCCCGCCAACGTCCCCATCCCCGGTTGCATCGTCGCACCTCGCGAGCTCTTCCAACACCCCGCTCGGCTCTCCTTGAGCCTCAAATACTTTTCCCGCGATTCATCTCTCCGCTCCCCTCTTCTTGAGCCGCACACCTCTCCTTTTCTTTTCTTTTCTTTGGAACCCACACCTTTTTTCTGTCCTGTTTACCCCTACACGCCACCTGCGAATCTTTCTTCTTTCCCACAACAACAAGCCAACAATAACTGCCTACTTTTACTTTCCCTCTTTCCTCTCTTGTCCTATTATCTTTATTTCCATCCTTCCACTTTTTTTGTCTTTTGCTCAATTTTCTTTTCCCCTTTGCCCCATCACATCCCACATCATCCCCCCCTCTCTTCCTTAAGCCCCATGCCAACTGCCAATATTTCTTACTCATACATTCTCATACTCTTCTATCAACACCTCATGCCACCCCTCCCTTCCAAGGGCGATTTCATCCACTAATTTTCTTTTATTTTCCTCCGTGCACAAGCACCCATCGTCCGCTCTCGGTCTCTACTTCTTCGTCGCAATCACCACTGCACCCGACAAATTCTTCACACTCGATCTTGCGGGCAAGGTAGATTTTCAAGGGCGCGGGAATGTTTCCCTCATACTTACACCAGAGCGACTACTCCTCGGCGGGACCACCAGAGCGCATATATGAAATCGCCTTAAATATTTTGTATAATTAATTGGTATTAATTAATATTATTGAATATTAATTAGTATTATTTCCTTGTATTGTTTTCCCTCCCTCGTCTATATAGGGGGGGGGGAGTTTATAGTTTTTGGATATCTTGGAATGTTCTTCTGTTTTGGGCTCTCCTTGGAGAGAATGATCATTGGAGGACCCAACCTTCTTGGTCTTGGCCGGAGTTCGCTCCGGATTGTATCCGTGTTATTTTCCAGTTAATGCAATCTTGTCTTGTTCGTGCATCGTCTATGTTCGTAACAAAGATGCAATTTGAGTTTACATGAGATGACATTTTGCAATGAAGTTCACAAACTTAAATTGCTGGACGACTCAAAAAAGACCAAAAGAGGAAAATGACCAAAAAATGAAAGTACCTAAAACATAAAAATAAAATTTAACTAGACCTAAGACTGATCCCCTAACATAGACCATACTAGTACATCCCTTAATTGTTAGAAGGCTTAGAAGTATTAGACAAGTTATCTTAAGATTGTAGTAGAGGTTGAAGGAGTACAAACATCTCCATATACCTAGGAAAGCTCCTTGCGTCCTTGGTTATGATATATCAAATGAGTAGAGTCAGACTTGGATTTAGACTTTAAAATTGTGGAAATTTGCTCGCCCCGTGAATGGTTACTTTGGAAACCAAACTGCAATTAGTGACGTCCCGGAGAGCCCATTTTATAGTAAATCAAATTTGTTCGCCTCGGGAATGTTCAACTAACTTATTTATGCTCTTTAATTCAGATGTAGTAAAAATTTGTCAAAAGGCCATCTTTATAGTTTGAATGTGCAAGTTGCCTCTAGAACATTGTTTAAAAGAGCAGAAGATCTTGGTCTCTTTTCCTAAGCTTAGTCTTTACAAGTTTTAACAAACACCAGGATTTCAAGGCACTATCACCTTCTGGTGAACAAATTTCTTCAAGTTCATTTTTCATGAGCTTCAAATTTACATTTTTCTTTAAATGTCATTACTTGATTATTTTCTTGCAGAATTTTCAAGAAACTGCAATTGTTATCATCATCGAATCATACATTGGAATCTGATTTAGCTTTTGATCATCTTTTCCTTGCAGACCTTTTTCATAGCTGCGTTGTTGGCTATGCAATATGACAGAGCAATGGTATCTCGTTTCCATCTTCTTGGTCATGTTCTGGTCGTTTTGTGGTGGAAATTCTGGTTTAAATAATTCTAACTTTTAATTGATGTTCTAGTGTGTAGTATCTTGCTTTAGCATATTGATATTTTGATGGATTCATTTATAATTCTGTTTTTATGGGACTGCTAAGGATTGGTTTGGTATAGTTGTACTTATTCAAAGAAACATGCATTACGAGGACCCATGTTACTTGTCAATCCATTGTTTATGCTATACAGTTGATATATGACCTCCGTTTAGGCCCGAAACAAAATCTTATGATTGAAGTCTACTTGAAATCTGGTAGAGCCGACTCAAAATTTCTAGTTCATCATTGACCCAATTCAGAGTTGATTCAGACTTGTAAGTGATGAAAAATAGTTTCTTACCTTATATTTGGGGCCACAATATATTCTAAATAGGTACAAATCATTATTTCATGTCAATTTGAATTATTTCTCAAGCGAGCCATCGAGAGACACAAATTCGATTTGAGTGACTTAAATACAACTTGAATCAATTCGATTCAACTAAAACATCACGCTATGTTTGAGTTTCGGGTAATCTTATCATTTGTTGTATTCATAGGCTATTCTCATGCTCAAAAGACACAAATTTTATCGCCCTCTTGTTGGACCTATGTTTCTATGATGTGATATTTGGTACAATTGATTTTTACTTCCATTTACCACTCATTTCATGGGTAGCTTCTTTATCATTCTCATCTCCGTTCATGCCACCATATCACGACTGGCGTGTTTACAGAAGAAAGAAGGCAATTGTGATTCCTTGATCCTAATGCAATGGTTCAATTTTGTATCTTCATCCGTTCTATCATACTTTTCATATATTTCGTCCAACTTGCAAGTCGTTCTGGTAACTAAGGCTCTATTTGTTGGGCGTTTCACTGCTCCGTTTTGGGTAAACGCCGCCGGAAGGAGGGTAAAAATGAACCTCCGGCGGCGTTTGCTGTTTCCACCCGCTCGCCTTGAGAAACGCCCCAAAAAGCTCCGTTTGGAGCAGCCACCTCCCCCCTCCAATTCGAACACTCCGTTTCCACCCGCCGGATCTACCAGCCACCGTCGAACCAAATGAAGCCTAAGGCTCTATTTGTTTGGGCGTTTTGATACTCCGTTTTTGGCAAACGCCGCCGGAAGGAGGGTAAACAAATGAACCTCCGACGGCGTTTGCTCCGTTTCCCCCCTCCGATTCGAACACTCCGTTTCCACCCGCCGGATCGATCCGCCACCGCCGAACCAAATGAAGCCTAAGGCTCTATTTGTTTGGGCGTTTTGCTGCTCCATTTTGGGCAAACGCCGCCGGAAGGAGGGTAAACAAATGAACCTCCGGCGGCGTTTGCTCCGTTTCCACCCGCCCGTCTTGAGAAAAGCCCCAAAAAACTCTGTTTGGAGCAGCCACCTCCCCCCTCCGGTTCGAACACTCCGTTTCCACCCGCCGGATCGACCCGCCACCGCCAAACCAAATGGAGCCTAAGTCACAACAATATTTTAACCCTAAAACCCTCCGGAAAAGACCATTTTGAAACAACGTTCTGGGAAGTACGTTATGAAATGACGTTCTGGGAAGTCCGTTATGAAACGACGTTCTGGGAAGTCCGTTATGAAACGACGTTCTGGTAACTCTGTTTCGAGTTACGAAACGACGTTCCGGGAACTCCGTTACGAAACGGCGTTCCGGGAACTCCGTTACGAAACGACATCCGGGACTCCGTTACGAAACGGCGTCCCGGGAACTCCGTTACGAAACGGCGTCTCGGGAACTCCGTTACGAAACGGCGTCCCGGGAACTCCGTTTCGAAACGGCGTCCCGGGAACTCCGTTTCGAAACGGAGTTCCCGGGACGCCGTTTCGTAACGGAGTTCCCGGGACGCCGTTTCGTAACGGAGTTCCCGGATGTCGTTTCGTAACAGAGTTCCCGGAACGCCGTTTCGTAACGGAGTTCCCGGGACGCCGTTTCGTAACGGAGTTCCCGGATGTCGTTTCGTAACTCGAAACGACGTTCCGGGAACTCCGTTTCGAAACGGCGTCCCGGGAACTCCATTTCGAAACGGCGTCCCGGGAACTCCGTTTCAAAACGGCATTCCCGAGAACTCCGTTACGAAACGTCATTCCCGGGAACTCCGTTACTATTCCCGGGAACTCCGCTACGAAACGCCGTTTCAGGAACTCCGTTTCGAAACGGCGTTCCGGGAACTCCGTTTCGAAACGGCGTTCCGGGAACTCCGTTTCGAAACGGCGTTCAGGGAACTCCGTTTCGAAACGGCGTTCAGGGAACTCCGTTTCGAAACGGCGTTCCGGGAACTCCGTTTCGAAACGGCGTTCCGGGAACTCCGTTTCGAAACGGCGTTCCGGGAACTCCGTTTCGTAACGGCGTTCCGGGAACTCCGTTTCGAAACGACATTCCGGGAACTCCGTTTCGAAATGCCGTTTCGAAACGCCGTTCCGGGAACTCCGTTTCGAAATGCCGTTTCGAAACGCCGTTCCGGGAACTCCGTTTCGAAACGCCGTTCCGGGAACTCCGTTTTTCGAAACGCCGTTCCGGGAACTCCGTTTTTCGAAACGCCGTTCCGGGAACTCCGTTTTTCGAAACGCCGTTCCGGGAACTCCGTTTTTCGAAACGCCGTTCAGGGAACTCCTTTGCGAAACGCCGTTCCGGGAACTCCTTTGCGAAACGGTGTTCCGTTTTTAAACGACGTTCGAAACGAAGTTCTTGTTTGAATTGGAGTTTCCGAAACGCTGTTTCCAAACAACGTTTCCGAATCGCCGTTTCGAAACGGAGTTCCCAGAACGCCGCTTCGGAATCGAGTTCCTCGAACGCTGGTTCGAAACGGAGTTCCCAGAATGCTGTTTCAAAATGGTCTTTCCTGACCACCATTTTAAAATGGTCTTTTCGGAACACCGTTTGTATCAGAGTTCCCAAAACGCCATTTCGAAATGATCTTTCCGGACCACCATTTCAAAACGGTCTTTTTGGAACACCGTTTCGTATCAGAGTGCAAGAACTGTGTTTCAAAGCCGGAGATTCTGAAGACCATTTTGAAACAAAGTTCCTGAATATCCTTTCGAAATTGAGTTCTTGAATTTTGGTTTGAAACAGAGTTCTGGAATTTCGTTTCAAAATGAATTTTAGGAATTTCGTTTTGAAACACTGTTTTGGGAACTCTGTTTCAAAAAAACTACATGGGACTTGGGCCAATGCCGGGTGTGGGTGAGATGGATAAGTGGAGATCATGGCTTTGTGAAGCCTCCTGAACATGCTTGCAGGGATTGTCTTAGACCATATAACAATTTTTTTAGATGACAAATAACTCTATCTACCCCCCTATTTTAGGAATTTTGGCCGAAACTTTGTTTAAACTTCTTCCTCGAGATCATAAAATTTTTTTAGATGACAAATAACTCTATCTACCTCCCTATTTTAGGAATTTCTCCTGAAACTTTGTTTAGACTTCTTCCTCGAGATCATCACGCAAAAATGCAATTTTGATATCCAGTTGTTGCTAGTTGCAACTCTCAATCTAGGCACGCAACACAGGATAAAATATTTCAGATAATATCCATCTTTGCCACCAACACAAATGTTTTATGATAGTCAACTTTAGATGTTTGAGTATACTCTTGAGCGACTAGTCTCGCTTATATCTCTCTACCACTCCTTCCGGGTTTTGTTTGACAGAGAAAATCCACTTATGACAATCCATTTTCTTCCAAGTTGGAAGAAGAGAGTTCCCATGTATTGTTTTTTTATAATGCAAGCATCTGCTCTTCCATGGCCGTCCTCCAGTCTAGTATAACAATTGCTTCTTGCCAATTGTTAGAAAGAGGCAAGGGAGGAAATGAACTTTTGATGTGCCAGAGAGATATAATTGGCAATAAGATGCAGTGTTTAAGATGTTTAGGGGGGAAGATGGTGGTCTTCATTGGAATATGATGCTGAAGTTGGTATTAGGAGTGATGAAACGACCATGGTTTGTACAATCTCAACACTAACAATCCTCGGTTGATAGAATTGACGCCGAGGAAATTAGATTAGGAGGATGCGGACCTCCTGAACAAGGAAAATGATTTGAAGTAAGTATCGATGAAGGGAAATAATGAATGATAATGAGAGAGAGAATGGAAGGAGCTTCAACACCATTTTCCACCTCTCCCAAAGAAGAGCTAAAAATGGTTTCCCATCATGAAAGGTAACATCCATGAGACAAAAGAACCTCTTGTAGTGGAGGAATATCGAACAAGGACACATTTTGAGAGCGTCCCACGAGCTTATCATGATGAGGGAGATGAATGCGAGTAAATCAAACTCACCCAAAGATTTGAGGTAAAAGATGAGAGGTGTGGACAACACACTTAGTGGATAAATGAGATATTGGTGAGTCGTATTGTAGGGTAGTCAAATAGTGAGGTACGCAACAGTGAAAACCGCTTCGCCTCAATAGGATTTAGGTAAATGGATCGTACTAAACATGCAACTTCCAAGAGATGTTGGTTCTTGTGCCCAGCAATACGCACACTGCATTATCTGATATGTCTAACCAAAGGGAATAAAAGTTTCTTACCGCGGGGTTACGACGATCGCACACCTGATGCGGAGGCATGACTCCCTCCAACTTATCTTAATAACACAAATATTCACCAACTTGTATCCACCCACACCTGCGCATCGTTTAAGTTCTAAAATTACTTTACCCACTAGGCGAAAACAAAGTCAACATTCTAGGGTTTCATTGGAAAGTATTCCGACACCCACAACCATGTGAAATTTAAACCTTCCAACTGAGATTTGAATTTGCCTGAAGAAAATGATGCGTCAGAGGAAAAGAGAATGTGGCCAAAAACACTCCGACCTCCACTAGGGTTGTTGAGGAAGGCCGGGAGATTACTTCAAGTTCCAAAATCTGAGAAAGAAGAGCGAAACTCAAGCCTTACATTCAGAATTGACCGTAAAGTAGCGAAAAACACAGAACAAGAGGGAGAACGACTTTGGGATGCTACTACAAAACCTCACAAAAAGAAAATACTGGAAGGCGAGGAATCGGGCACTAACCGCTGCTTGATGCACAAAATCTGGAAGGAAAACCTCCTTCACCTCCGACTGAAGTGCTGGTCAGAAGGGAAGTAATCAGCGACGTCCTCTAGAAGCGCGGCGAGGAGGAACACGGGGAACAGAGCAAAAGCAAAAGTAGAAGAAGCACCTCCAGTGCAACTGCAGAGAACGACGACGAGGAGAGGAATCACGGGGATCGGCTTCGGCTTCTGTCGTGCACTCGGTTGGACAAGGGCGAAAGTTTAGGGTTATGCAAACAAATCAAATGAGGGGGGGGGGGGCTTAAGAAGCGAACGACACGATACAAAAAAAATATATAATGGTTATAGAAACCGCTTGATATAATGTACCGTGCCCTTTCACCAAACTAGGAGGAATTCGATATTTCCAAATTAATACCAAATTGTCATTCCATTTCACTTAAGCCCTTAGAAATTGTGTTACGCTCTCGTACTACTACTTAACATGCGGCGAACACGAACTCGACGGCTGAAATTAATCCAACATTAAAACGTAACAATATTTAACCATAGAAAATTCGTACCTCGACAAGACGTTGCCGCGGTCAGGTTCTCTCGCGGTCAGACCCTACAATTAAATTATATTGTTGAGTCAAAAATACGGATGTTACAATTGATAACTCTTGGTGGTAACAAAGACACATTTGAGAGAGCAAACATCCAATTTGTCATGTTGTAGAGTATGAAGAACAAAATAAACACACATGAATTTACAAGGGGAGATGCGAGATGTGTGAGCGGAGTGTTTAGAGGAAAGATAAATAAGAGTAGCATATTGTAGAGAGCCTGATGGGAGATGATTAATATGATGGGCCACAGTCAAAACAACATTGCAATGAGCAACCTCCAACAAGCGTTTATTTTCCTGTTCTGCAACTCCATTTTGAGTGGATGTGTGCACACATGTGGTCTTGTGAAGAATGTCATTGTTTGCAAGATAAGTGTCAGACAATCCTCTGTCATTATACTCAATACCATTATCGCTATGCAAAACATGAATAAATCTCCCAAACTGTGTCATAACCATTTATGAAAGGTGCGGAAACAACTAAAATCTTCATTTTTCTTTTTTAAACAAGTAAATCCACATTGTACGGGAAAATGTCACACCCCGGCCCGGAAACTCAAATTAACAAAGCGAGAACAAAAGTGTGAGTTGAAGGTCTCATTGTAGCAGGTAGCAGTTCATTTTTACACTAATTCTAATATATATAAGAATTGGTCATTTTACCATCAACCATTACTCTAACTTATATGAATTAAAAATACAACATAATACAGGAAAATTTACCATGTATACCTCAATGTTTTAGTGATGCAGTTCACTTTGTATTAATCTTCTTGGCTTTACCTTCGCTTAATCTTGCCATTCACTTGTACCTGTCACTTGTACTCATTAAATTCATTAGAACAATATAACAAAAAATAGAAATACATAGCAATGATAAGTGTAGTAAAATATCTTAGTCGGGAGTGGTATCCGGACTCCCATTTTGGTTATCTCAACCGCCGCCTATGTATTATGTAACCCAGCTATACTGATTCAAACCCACATAGTTTTAATATATTGTATGAGTTATCTTTTCAAACCGTCCATCACACGTATATTTGTACAACACATTTCATTTACCATCGTTGTAAGGCACATTTCATAAGACACTTTCTCTGAAGGCACTTCTCAAATAAGGCACAACATTTTCACGGAGGCACATAATTTTTTCAATGCGGAAACATATTTCTTTCACTCATCATAATATGCTAATCTTTATAGAAGGGATAAAGGGAAGGAGAGATAATAGGGAATGGTGGAGAGAAGAATTATTAAAGCTACATCACTGAATTAAACCTCACCTTATTAAATAAGCATATAATATAAAGTCTCTGATTTCCAGCCAATTTTTCTCCCCTCAAGATCAACCTAGCATATCTGGTTAAACTCAAGTTCCCCATTTACAATCTTTTTATGCAGCCAAGCAAGGAGAAACAGTCCTAAATGAGGCCATATTTCAAAAATAAAATACAATATTAACTGGCCACCTAAATTCCCAAATCCAGGAAGGAAAACTATAAAAACTAAAGAAGTGTTATAGGCGATCCTCATGAATTCACCTCAACCCAGCGATAGCTATATTAATTTTCCAAAATAAGAAAGATCCGAACTTAGAAGACTTACAGTTGGGGGAATAGAGGGAGAGAAAGAAATGTCGGAGTTGAAGCCTTGTCAAAACCACACGACCAACAGCTCAACCAATAGAGCCTCGGTCTAGTAAGTGTAGGGCATAGAAAAAAAATAATCATGTCATAGAAAAATCCACTTGGCCTTTATATAGAAATTTAGGTCGGCAGCTGAGTTGGCAGTTTTTAATTGGCAAAACAGAGAAACTCCCCCAGATGAGAGTTTGAGAAGGCATGACCTCAGTCAGCGCTAGGTGGCATCGAGAAGGAGGGGAGGAGAGAAAGAGTTGCGTGTCGTCAGAGAAGAAGAATCCATATGAGATCCTCTCTAATCGATGCCGCTGTCGCCACCTGCTTTTGAGAAGTTGAGAAGGGAGAAAATTTGCGTGCGACTTACTGGTCGGCAGAGCAACTATTAAAGATATAGGGCATGGTATATACGGTAAGATAAAATAAGTCAGCCTCCTTTAAACTGTTAAACCACCTCATAATCAAAGCATTATAGCATCCTATTTATATCTTTATGTTAACCGAAGCAAAATAATGATTATTACTATTCAATATAGGTGCCCCCTTATATTTAAGGGGGAAAATACAATTAATCATTCTAACATTTCCCCTCAAGTTGGACATGCTATATTTCTCATACCCAACTTGTTGATACAAACACAAAAAACATTCAACCCAAAACTCTTAGTAAGAATATCAGCAAGTTGTCTCTCCGAGGGAACAAATGGAATACATATAATTCTCTTCTCAATATTCTCTTTGATGAAGTATTTGTCCACTTCAATATGTTTGGTGTGATCGTGCTGAACGGGGTTGTTGACAATACTGATTGCCTCTTTGTTGTTATAGTACAACTAGATTGAACTAGACTCACTTAAACCCAGTTCACACATAAGGGAGCATATCCACAATCCCTCACATATTACATGTGCCATAACTCTAAATTCTTCTTCTTGCTAGAACTTGAGACTACAAATTTTTTTACTTCTCCAAGTGACTAGGTTCCCACCAACAAATGAACAATACCCAGATGTTTAACATCTAACTTCAATGGAGCTATCCCAATGCGCGTTAGTATAAACTTTAATCTTCAAATCTATATTGGCAGTGAAGAGGATCTCTCTTCCTGGCGAGGTCTTCAAGTACCTCAATATTCTATGAGCTGCATCCAAATGTCTCATCTTCGTGGAGTTCATATATTGGCTAACGACCCCCACAACATAGGCTATGTCGGGGCGAGTATGAGATATATAGATTGACCGCCCGACAAGATGTTGGTAACCAATAACATCTTCAATATGATCACCATCATTTCTTCCAAGGCTGTGGTTGAACTCCATAGGGGTATCAACAGATCTACATACACTCATACCCGATTGTTCCAGCAAACAGAGGATGTATTTTCTCTGGGAAATGAAAAAAAACTTAGGTTTCCCTAGATCCTTCACTTCAAACTATTTTACCAAATTCAACTTCAAAGCTTTCACTTCTTCAACATCGTGTCCTGTTATGACAATGTCATCAACATAGACAATGAGAGTCGTTAACATATTCTCTCTCCGTTTTATAAATAGAGTGTGATCTGCATGACTTTGTCTGTATCCAAAAGAGGTTATGACTTTGTGAAATAGACCAAACCAAGCCCTCAGATATTGTTTCAGGCCGTAGAGTGCATTTTTTTAACTTGCACACTTTCCTTTCAGAGCCGGAAGGGGGAAAACCTGGAGAGAGAGAGACATACATATATATATATATCGCCTCTTCTAAATTCCTTGAAGAAATACATTCTTCACATCCAATTTGGTAAGATCCCAACCCTTGCATGCAACACATGATAACAACACTCGTATAAAGTTCATTTTTGCAACATGGG
This sequence comes from Platanthera zijinensis, assembly GCA_039513925.1. Taxonomy (NCBI): domain Eukaryota; kingdom Viridiplantae; phylum Streptophyta; class Magnoliopsida; order Asparagales; family Orchidaceae; genus Platanthera; species Platanthera zijinensis. The sequence goes on from CM077080.1 coordinate 233,354,742, forward strand.
CAAAAGTGTCTTGATAATCAATCCTTGGGGTTTGAGTATACCGCCTTGCCACCAATCTCGTTTTGAACCGTTCAACTAAGATTTCAAATTTCTGCTTCACAGTAAACACCTACTTACAACCTACGGTCTTTTTTGTATGTGGAAGGTGTGTTAGATCCCATGTACTATTCTTTTCAAGAGAGTCATTTTCTCAATCATTGTCTCTTTCCACTTTTGATGCCCAAGAACCTCCTGTCATGTGGACAGAATAAAGACAAATGTAAGAGTGAAGACAAAGTTCTATTTGAAGAAGTTAGAGCGTCATAGGAAACATAATGAGACAGTGGAGGTTGGATGCAAGATCTGATACCTTTACGAAGGGCAGTGAGAGGTTCAGAGGAATTCGTTGACAGAGTTGGCACTGGCGTTGGTAACATAAGATGAGCCTGTGTGTTAGGAGCTTTACTCCGTCTGGTGTACACTTGTAATTCCCGTTCTTTACAAGGAAGCTCCCATTTTGAAAGCTCCCTATGATTGGGAGTCTCATCATGAGGCGGAGTATGTGGATGAATGGAGTATGGTGTAGGAATCAGTAAGGATAGAGTAGGGGAGCTCACTTCTTCCCTATGTGCGGACTCCCCCAAAATTGAGGTCATATAATAAGATTCAAATTCATGAAACCTTATATCCTCTGTGACAAAAATCCGCTTAGTTGGGGATGATAGCATTTATACCCCTTCTGAGTGGGAGAATAACCAATAAACACACACTCAAGAGCGATGGTTAAGTTTAGAATGAACCAAAGAGTGTATGTGAGAGAAGTAAACACAACAAAAAGTTTTTGGGTGGATAGAGGTCGGTGAAAACCCTAAGGTAGTTAGAGGGGTCTTATGACCCAAGACTGGGGATGGCAGGGGGTTGATGAGGTAGGCAGTTGTAAGAACCGCATCATCCCAATAGAATTTAGGGTGGTTCATAGTGAAGAGGAAACAACAAATAACCTTCAAGAGGTGACGTTTTTTCCGTTCAATAACCCCATTCTGAGATGGGGAGTGAACACATGGTGTTTGATGGAGGATGCCATTGACGTACTCTCGACCATTATCACTACGAAGAATTTTGATAGTAGTAGAGAATTGAGTCGAAACCATTTTATGAGATTTTTAAAAGATAAAAAACACTTCATTCTTATTTTTCATCAAATAAACCCAGGTGGTGCAAGAAAAACAATTTATAAATGTAATAAACCAATAACATCCAAAAATAGAAGCAACAAGGTAGAACCCCAAACAACAATATGGACATATACAAAGGAGTTATACTAGGTAAAGAAATATGATTAACATGAATACGATGATGTTTGACAACAACACACACATCACAAATAGGATTTATAAAACATGTATAAGAAAAACAGGAAATAAACGATGCATGATCGTAATAGAGGGATGGACAAGCCGATGGTGCCATGTAAGCAAGGAGAAGTTTGCGAAGAGGTAGTCCCGCAAGAGGAACCAAACATGTATAAGCCATTCTGCATGCTACCAGAGCTAATCACCTTCTCCATCTTCAAATCCTGAAAAACACAATGAGAAGGAAAAAAGTAATTGAGCATTGAAGAGAATTGGTTAAATGACTAACAGAAAGTAGACTACATGTACAACTTGAAACATGAAACACATAAGATAAAGTGAGAGAAGAACAAAAGATGAAACCTTTCCCAACAGTGGAGGAGAAAGAACCATCAACTGTGTTCACTTTTTCTCTGCCTGAAAGAGGAAAATAGGACACAAAACTTGAAGCTGAAATAGTAATGTGATTTGTGACGCCATAATCGATAATTAAATGTGTAGTAGTAGTATCAGAGTGGGCACCCAGAGCACCTGTGTGGGCAAGGGCAGTGAATGACGTAGAGACAGTAGTAGGATCAGTTGTAAGGTCGTGCATCAAGCGATAATGAGCCTGCATCTCTTCAACAGAGAAGGAGGACGACTGAGGGGGACATTTCTCTGGAATCTTAGTCAGATGAGCAGAGGGATAGGGTCGCCGTGGAGTTTTACTATGACTGTGACCACCACTTGAAGTCGAACCTCCCCTAGTAGGGGGAAAGCCATGCAACCTGAACAATGTATCCCGAGTATGACGAGGCCTGCCACAATAATCACAAGTGAGGTGATCCTTATTTGTAGGTTTAGGCTTGAATTCACGGGGTACCCGACCTTCAAAATTGGGATGAAGAGCCACTAAAGAAGATCTTTTCGGAAAGGTGGTGGTGTTCCACGACTGCCTTCGGTCAAACTCCTGTTGGAAATGTTGCAAACTTCAGGAAGCGAGGGAGTAGGAACATGTCCCAAGATCTGGATAGTAATTTTGTCAAAATCTCTGTGTAGTCCATGCAAAAATTCAAATACCTGATTACGATCTTTGTGGTGCCTCAACAAGAGCGTTTCCTCATTGCAGACCATAACAATGAAGTCAAAATGGTCGTACTCCTAATACAACTTGGTAAACTCAATGTAATAGGCAGAAGGAGGACGATCTCTCTGTCGGAGAAGAAAAATCTTGTGGCGAAGATGGTAGATCTGGGCAGCATTCCCCTTTGCGGGAGTAGGCAGACTTAGTATGTTTTCATATCTTTGCAACAATGTTCAAAAAATGTAATTCCAAACAATAGATTCCTGCATGGAAGGAGTGAGTCATTACATGGCAATGGAGTTCTCCGACTCCCATTGAGGCCAAGTAATAGAGGTCGTGGTAAGAGCGGCGGTGGTGCCACTAATATAACTAAAGAGCTGTCGGCTCTTTAAGGCTAAAGTAATGGAGCGGGATCAGGATAAATAATAGGTGTCATCAAGTCAGATCATTGTAATCTGAGAGTAATGGTGATCTTTACTAGCTTTGGTTGATCCAGCGGGGGCCAGGGGCTAACAGAATCAACGACGTCTGACATAATGAAAAAAAAAGTTCAACTAAACTCCGCCAAGAGAATGGTGAGTAGTAAAGAATACCCCTTCATAGAAGGGAAGGGAGAAAGAGCGTCATTCAAGAGTAGGAGTCTTCGCCCACCTGAACAAAGGAAACACGTGATCTGAGATCGAGAATCATCCAACCGTTGGAATTTTGAAAAAAATTTGGTGGAGGGTAAGAGTGTCAGAGAGAAACTGTCTCCATGGTTTGGAATCAATCGGACTGCCGGAGGGTCGTCGAAGAAACATCCAGACACCCATTGCATATTAGCCGACGGGTGTGTCTAGCGACAACTGACGCTGAAGCGGGGGCATGCTGGGGGGAGGGCTAGACGACGGAGGGGTGGAACGACGCTAGCGAGGGAGAGACAGACCAGGGACAGGAGGCGAGCGAGAGAGGAATGAGCGAGAGAGGCTCGGTTAGGGCTTATCCTCTGATACCTTGTTATCAGAAGCAAAATAATGATTATTATTATTCAATAGAGGAGCCTCCTATACATATAAGGGGAAAATACAGTTAATTCATCATAACACTTTATATATATCAACTATATATAAAAGTTTTTCTATGGCATACCATGTAACCATAACATACCATGACATCAATCTGGACCGTTCGATCTGATTAGATCAGAACATCTCAGCCGTTCGATCACACAAATGAATCATGAACGTTCGTTTAAATTTTCATAGGGCTCCTTAATCTAACAAGTATGGTTCCCTAAACCTAGGAATCTAATAGGGCTCCTACCCTAGGATGTAAAATTACAATTTTACCCTCCTAGTTCTAAAAAAATCGCAACAGGGCAACACTAAATATCCACGAGTTGTTTTTTTTTGAATTTATTGATTACTCTTTAATATTTTATTATTTATTCTTTGCTGTTTATTCTTATTATTTATTTAATTTTAATGATTTAAAAAATTACACAAATTTTAAAATATTAAAACAATAAAATAAATCAAAATATTTAAAAGAAGCCCGCCGGGGGCGGGCGAAGGCGAAGCTTGCCGGGGGTGGGCGAAGGCGAAGCCCGCCACTGCAGCCCGGGTACTGTCGCGTGGGGCACGCGAGGCTCCCGTGAACTGTCACTTGTGCACACACACACACGAGTGACAGGCACGGGGCTTCGCCTCTACGACCAACCGCGACAGTACCCTGATCATGTTAGTGCACGGAGCGGGCCCTCAATGTCACGCGCGACAGTACTCCGACCATGGTATTTCCCCCGGCGTGACGGTGCTCCCGCCGCTCACAAACCCCCGAACGCTATACTGTGCCCGCTCATTTTTTTCTTTGTGCATTGGGGTTTGCGAGCGGCGGCGAGAGTACATTTTAGAAAAGTTGAATGTTTAACCAAAGGGTTTTTTTCCCTTTTAATATAATATATATATTAATAATTAAAATTCTCTAACTAACCCTTAGATCAGCACCGCCTAGATCGACGGCAAAGGGAAATTCTAATGCCAAATAAGTCAAATATTGTCACATAGCAACCGGCTCAACATAGATTATATAAAAATTGTACAACCAGCCATATGTAGCCGGTCTTAATGCCACACACGCACACACACACACACACACATTTTATCCGTTAAAATTATTATTAAAAATTCTGGGTTATCACAAAAACGATCAATAACAACACTCAAGCCTTTATCCCACTATAGTGGGGTCGGCTATCACAAAAACGAGCAATAAAGGTCTCAAATCATCTATATCCAGATAAAGATAATATTGGTGTAGGACTCCAAACATGAGAGTGAATCACATCAAAAGGAGAAAAACTAGGTAAAGATACATGGCTTAGACTTTGGCGAACATGTTTTGACAGTTCATGAACATTATAAGGAAAATACTTATGTAAACAATTAAAAGCAGGAAAAAGTTCGGTAAGATCAAGTGGGGAAGGGTGCCCAAGACGTCGATGTCAGCCTCAGATGTCATGGAGGGTAAGAGCACTGGTAGTGGTGAGAGCACTGAGGGTTAACTGCTTCCAAGAAGTATAGTCCGCTGACACTCTTGCCACTGTCAATATTCTGCTTCGTAGCCAGATCCTGAAAAACACAAACAATAGGAAAAAGGTAACCAAACAGTTTAGCAAATTAGTTTAATGACTAATGAATGGAAGATTGCAAGAAAAGGATGGTACATGCAATACAAAAGATAGAAATGGCAGAAGAACAATGAATTGTTCCTCTGCTAGTAATAAAGGAAAGTGTCATTAACTGTTATAGCTTTATCACGACCGGAGAGAGGAGTGTAAACAGTAAAACCTGCTGAGGATTTGGTCATATGATTGGTAGCTCCAGAATCTTTGATTCACTTGGATCGAAATGTAGATGCAGCACAGCCACTAGAGACACCTGATGTGGAAAAGGCAGTGGTAGCTGGTAGAATCAGTGGCCGCAAATTCCGAGTGTGAACACAACATATGGAGAAATGCTTCTAGCTCCTCAGTAGAAAGAGTCCCTGAAGGAAGAATGTCTTTATAAACATCACTGGCATGGGTAGAGTACTGTGAGTGAGCACCTGATTGTCAACCACCAACAGATTACTGTTTCAACCATGACTACCCGTCCCTTGATTAGGGGAGCATGATGGGGATGCAAACAATAAAATGTCTTCTTCTTAGTATGGATTTTCCTCCCGCAGTCGCCACCCATAGGAGGAGTGTGATTGGTTGGACCACAACCAATCCTAGCAAGAGAGCAATGATCTGTTTATGTGGTGGGAACAAGTGAGCATCGATAATTCTCATCACTTAAGAATTAAGATCACACTGAATGCTTCCTGAAGAGAGAAAAGATGCACACGATGGAGAATGTGTATGCGAATAAAAATGAATTATATGTTGAGGCCCATAAGGATGACATGCACCTGAAAACGGCCAGTCCTTCTGATTGACGACATCTGCAGTGTACGCCGTAATAAAGGTATTGATGTAATTCAGTTTTTGATAAAGACATTCAAATTTAGAATAGCAGGAAGGGACATACAATGTTCCTTCTTTCAGCTCCAAAGTATGACAAGTGAACTTACATAGTTGTGTCTTGCTACCGATCTACGAGTAAGTCTCGTGATCTTGGGTCTAGACTTCATGGCAAAAAATTCATGTGGATATAAATGTTGTATGCTAGAGGGGACATGAAGTGAAGTAACCATGAAACAACCAGAGAATTATTCGCATCCTATTTTCTCCATGTGGGATTGGTTTGTGGCGGTTCAACAATGGTTCTATCAATATGCCTGCATAATTGATGATTGTGGATAACATGAGTTGCCCTAAACTTTTCAAGGTAATGTGTCATCTAATACCACCATAGTAATTTTCAACGATCCTGATTACCTGTGGCTTCAAGGGGGGTCACATGCAAGGACAATCCGAGGAGCAAAGGAGATATCTGAAGAGTGACCCATGTGCAAGGAACGAACACCCCAATAAAGATAATCAAAAGGTCAGCCCAGTGCACAAAGCATCTGCGCACAACGAGGGTATAGGTAAGGGTCCTACCACAAAGATTATTTGTAGGCAATCCTTACCCTGAATTTTGCAAGAGGTTGCTTTCAGGACTCGAACCCATGACCTCAAAGTCACATGACAACACCTCAACCAGTGCGCCAAGGCTCCCATTCTCCACTAAAGAAAATCAATGAAAAAAATAGTATGAAGAAGCATCACTTCCTACGACACCCCTAGATCGATCCACCGGAGAGGGCACCTTAGGATGTGACCACGACATCTCCAATGGCTGTCATGAAAGACAATACATATGGAGACCAACAGCCGTCTGCTGGACGGGCAGTGAGAAGCTTCAACAACCCTGGCATGCTGAGAAACTATAGACAAGGAAGGAGCTGCGACTAGTGGCCTGGAAGGGGAACCTGCGGCCACTGGATGAGGAACGAGTTGCATCTAGTGGCCAAGGAAGGTCCCACAACTAGTGCATAAGAAGTTGTGGTTTGTGGAGATGGAAGGCGCTGTGGCTAGAAGCCCGGAAGGAGTTGCGGCTTGCGGATCCGCGGTGCTGAAAGGAGCTTCAGGAGAACACGATGGTCGACAGACCTGGGAGGCACTGACTAGCGAACGTAGGCTGGATCTGTGACGACGAGACATGATCGGGAGCGATGGAGCGAGCAAAGAGACGGATCGGAGCCGTGCACTCTGATATCAAGTTGAGATGAGTTGAAATAATTGGATTCAAAATTAGGTTAACATACAAGAGACCTAAGTCCTTACACTTGGACGAACAATATAACATAAGACACGCGACATACCACATGATGTTATAAGTGAGCAAAAAATAAATTATTGCACATATTCAGTTGTTATGTCTTACAAAATAGTCTTATACAAACTTTAAATTATAAGATTCGGTAGGCAATATCTTTTTATTACAAATAAAAAAGGAAACATTCATTCTGGAATCAGAAGCATCCTTTTCGGACTAAGTTATTTAGCCTACTGGAAAAAGGTTCATTTCTGTAGGACGTGAATGTATTTTAGTAAATGCAATGCTATTTTATTAATGCTATTAACATGAAAGCCTTTATTCAGTTATTATTGCACTGCCCTTTTTACTACCCCCCATCGGCACTGGAACGGGGTATCTGTCACATGAATATTTATGGTGTTTTTTTTCCTTTGCAAAAAAAAATTCTACCCCAAAACCCATATTTTAACGTTATTTAATGTCTACTTTGGGGCAAAATATGAAGCCTTAATGTTATATCAAAGATGAAGCGTCTCTTTTATTTAGTAATAGGTAAGCCATCAAACAATTAAAATCCCGTCATCCCTCTTCCTTTCCGGGACTTCGTTTTTGCAGTTCTTATTTTCTTTGTTAACTAGCTCCACAAATTTCTAACCAACAATTTTCTTCTTCAATATGAATTTTGAATCAGTAGGTTCTATGTGGATCAGTTGGAGCACTTTCACTGATGACAATATTGTCTGTGGTAATTGGACGGATATTTCAGTCAGTGCCAGCTCAGTTTCAAACTAGTATGTAACAATTTGTTATGTTTATTTAAGAATCTTTATAGCAATGTGCATCAGCTCATCCATTTCTTATAAAAACTTTTATTAGCTCCCTCTATTTCCCCTAAACATTTGATTAATATTCATTTGATTAATGAACTAATCTGCTTTGGGTGGTATATGCATATATTTCTCTTTAGTCATCTCAAAGTATTGGTTTCAGTTATTCTCACCAGCATATGTTTTAGTTCAAAAAGATGGAGTTGTAGATAAAGATTTGATACATAGAATCCAAGTAGGTTGATTGAAGTGAAGAGGCGCGTCTAGGATCTTGTTGATCGTAAAGTACCATTAAAACATAAAGACAAGTTTTACCGTACTGCAATTAGATCAACGATGCTCTACAGTTCTGTGTTGGGCAGTGAATTGTGTACATGAGCAAAAAATAGGAATTGCATAGATGAGAATGCTTAGGTGGATGCGTGGACACATGAGATTGGATAAAATTAGGAATGAATATATGAGGGATAAGGCAGGTGTGACACCAATTGTAGAGAAGATGCGCGGAGCTAGAATAAGATGGTTCAAACACGTACAAAGGATGCCGTTATAGGAACCTGTTAAGCATTGTGAGAGTTTAGTGATGAACAATTTTTGAGCTTTAGAAAGCTTTTGGGAAATTTATCTAAACCTATATTCGATGAAGACAAGTATACCTTATCACGTATAGTATATGTTAGCTAATATTTGTATTACCCTATATATATCTATACCATTTAAAACAATAGTGCTATTTGGAAGCACACCAAAAGACGAATCAGAACCGTTGGATCAAACTGTTTCAAAGACTGGCCATTGGATTGAATGGATGTGGACTGCCAATAGTCAATCCTCCCAAAAAACACCTTCCCCAACCTCCAGGAATCCTGAGTCCAGAAATCCAGGATGTGGCCTCATGGTTTGCTCCAGGCCGCCGCCGGCGGCCTGACCGGAGGCCACCGACGGGTTCGCCGGACCCCGACGAACCCGCCGGGGGCACTCCGACAGAGATCTGGCTGGGCGGTGGCCCTGACCGCGCCGACCACCGCCTAGCTGGATCTCTGCCGGAGTGCCCCCGACGGTTTCGTCGGGGTCCGACAAACCCGTCGGTGGCCTCCGGTCAAGCCGGCGGCGGCGGTGGCTTGGAGCAAGCCGTGAGGCCCCCATGATGGATTTTATTTTCCTTTATTTAATTCATTTTTTCATTTCATTTCATAAAAATTCATTTGGAGCAAGCCGTGGAGCAAGGTGTCGGTCATTTATTTTTATTTAATTTTTTTTCATTTTTTATTTAATTCATTTCATTTTTTCATTTAATTTGTTTTTATTTATAAAATTCGGTTTTTTTTTCTGCGCAGTTTTTTTCTTTTTTATAACGAAGCCCGCTGAAATGCCAAGCGGGCGAAAAGCCCGCAACGACGCATCGAGAACGGGCGAAGCCCATTCGAAGATGCTAGTATATATATATATATATATATATATATATATATATATATATATATATATTGGGGGTTTTCTTTTTTGAATGAGATAATTTCATTTTTCCTGTTTAACATGGTATCAAAGCCACGAGAAGGAAAAAAGCCCTAGACGCCGCTCGCCGCTCCGCAGCCCAGCAAACTCCACCGTCGGCCCCCTTCTTCCCTTCACCTCCCCCCTTCTCCCTCTCTCATTTCTCCATAACCCAACAAACATCCGTCTGTCGCGGGTATAGCATAACCCGCCGATCGGCGGGCGGGTCCAATCGGCACCCCGGATGGCCGCCGCTCCGACAACCGTCTGATTTTCCCCATTTTTCTCAGAAAAGTTTCGCTTTTCATCCCTCTACCTCCTACTAGGGGGATCTTGTAATCTCTCCACCGGATCTCCTTATATCATGGATCTTGAGATTTTTTCTCTTTTGCTTTCTCATGAAAAGCCTTCTACCTCCTCATTCAAGCCTCCTTTGACTTCAACACTCAGGGATCTATTGTTCTAGGATCCGAGGCGGTCCTATTGGTGGTGTGTGACATTTTTCTCGGTATCGCCCTTTTTCCGGCGATCTCGTGGAGGTTAGTTTCTTCTTCCTGGATTTTTTTTTATTCTATCACATCTTTGTTCTCTGATTTCATTATGTCTGATGTGGTGGATTCTTCTGACGTATCACAACCCGCTGGATCTACCCGGGTTTGCATGATCATACGACGTCTCAGATCACCACGATTCGTCTTGATACAACAAATTACCTATCATGATCTCAATCTATTACCTTGGCCCATAAGAGTCGCCGTTTGTTTGACTATGTTGACGAGACTATTACGGAGCCAACAGAGACCTCATCTACATGGGATCAATGGGAATCAGAGAACTCTTTGGTTATGTCATGACTGATTAATTCCATGCAAGAGACTATTGCACGAAATTACCTATTCTTGGATACCGCATCAGATATTTGGAGTCGTGCTGAATCTACCTACTCCCAGAAAGGCAACTCTGCTCAGATCTTTCAGCTACGACGAAAGATATTTCTCCTTCGACAGGGGGATCGACCACCGTCCGCTTATTATTTGGAGTTCACTCAGCTATATCAGGAGTATGACCATTTTGCATCCCTCAGCCTTGTTTGCACTGCTGATGCTCTTCTTGTTCGTGCTTACGAAGATCGAAATAGGGTGTTTGAGTTTCTACATGGTTTACACTGGGTCTTTGATCAGATTATTGTTCAGATCCTTGGCCGTATACCGGTCCCTTCATTGTCAGAAACTTATAGCATTGTCCAACAGGAATATGACCGTCGTCAGTCTTGGAGTTCAGAAGTTCTTTCTAGTGGTTCTGCACTTGCGGCTTCTCATTCTGGAGGCACCCCTTATCGGGACTTTAGGCCCCGATCCTCGGACAAAGACCACTTTGATGTGTGATTATTGTGGTCGGAGTAGGCATACTCGCAACACTTGCTTCAAATTGCATGGCCCCCTCTATTGAGAGGTGGCATGGTTCCTCGTGGGGGCCGTGGTGGGCATGGTTATGGCCGCTTAATTTTTAGCTCTCCCAGCTCTGCTCATCTGACTGAGTTCACTCGACGCACTCGACGAATCAACTGATGAATCGATGAATCGACGAGATGTCTCGACGAATCAACTCATCTATCGACGAATTCCAATAAGTCAAGTGCTTGGTCTTTCACTCTATCACATATGAATAAGATCAACACAATCCATTACTCCAACTTTTCCAAACGCTCTTATGTGCGACCCTATAAACTCATATCGCATTGGCAGTGAGACTATCTATTTGACCATTTCCAGATCATCATGGTAACACCAACATGATCCTCAAGAAATATTACATCAGCCGAAACAATCAGCTTGCCGTCGGAAGGAGAATAACAGACATAATCTTTATGAGCGCGGGAGTAGCCAACGAATATACATCTTGTGCTGCAAGCAGCAAGCTTGTCAGTAGGCGGACCAAGAAGGTGAACATAACATACACATCTCAAGACACGAGGTGTAAGAGAGAAAGGCTCTTTGGAAGGAAAGATGTGACTAAATGGAGAGGCAAAGTGGAGTACAAAAGAAGACATGCGGTTGATGAGATGACAGACAGTAGAAACCGCAAAATTCCAGTATTCTGTGAGCACCTGCATTTGAAACATTAATGACCGGACGACATCGAGGAGGTGACGGTCTTGCGCTCGGCCATACTGCTTTGTTAGGGGGGGGGGGGTATAAGCACACAAGGTTTGATGTACGATGCCAAACTCGGTTTATAAATTTGAGAAGGTGCGACTGGTATATTCGCGAACATTGTCGGTGCGAATGATTTTTAGCGTAGTGGAGAACTGGATGCGCGTCTCAAAAAGAAAAGTATGAAAAATAGATGTTAGTTTTGTACGATCATGAAGTAGATGTAACCAAGTGAAATGCGAGTAATCATCAATAAAGGTGACAAAATATCGATATCCAAAAATACTAGGGACTTTATAGGATCAGCAGACATCAGAATGAACTAATGAGAACGAAGTTCACTCTGGGTACATGTAGGAGGGAAAGAAGTACGATGCTGTTTATCATAGATACATGATTCACAAGTAAACTCTCACAATGAAACATCAGGAAGAGTCATCTTGAGAATCGAGAGGGGAGCATGCCCAAGGAGGCGATGCCAATCAACAGTTGGAGACTGTAGAGAGAATGATGGGTGGAACGTCTAAGAGATACAACCCATTTGACAGCCATCCTTTACCAATGGTACTCTGCGTGCGGCGTTCCTGCACAATAAAAGAGGAAGGAGAAAGTGTTATACAGTAGTCAGGTTCTTGAGTAAGACGACTAACTGATAGCAGATTAAAGGGGGATACCGAAACATGAAGAACCGAGGATAGAGGGAGAGTGAGAGTAAGCAGAAGATCAACCGCGCCAGAGACCGGAGTGGTGTCGCCATTTGCGACAGTGTTGAACTTGGGATAAGAAAACTGTGTATATTGCGGTGCTCTCTGGGATGTAATGTGGTGAGTAGTACCCGAGTCCACTATCCAGCGAGGGCTATGAGAGAGACAAGATATACCTTCAGTGGAGAAAGACGCAACCGAGCTAGAAGAGCGACTGATAACGCCTTGGAGTTGTTGATGCTGGGTGCAGAGAGCGTTGATATCTCACCGGGTAGAAGAATCAGAATGCTGTGGAGCAGCACTAGTGAGTGTAGGAGCAGCTGTAGTAGGGGCAGCAAGGTGTGGAGGCAGACCATGCTTGCGGTAGCATATAGTTTCAAGATGACCCTCTTGACCACAGTAAGTACATTTGAAGGTAGAACGCCCAGCACATCCTCGTCCCCGAGACGTGTGACGGCCTCCCCTAGCTGAAGAGCCACGAGATGGAGCAGAAGTAGGTAGAAGTGGCTGCTGAAGAAGAGTTGGAGAAAAATTTGCTGGAACCTCAGAGGGAGGTGTAACCTTGAGCAACATAAAACAAACATCAAATAGTGATGGCGTTGTAGAGGAGGAAATAATCTGAGCCCAGACACTGTGAAGATGGGGAGGAACACGGACCATCATCATCGCAATCCCAACAGCTTCCTTTTACTCCCGTTGTATAGCAAGACCCGTGGAGGGAGGCTGATGTTGTATCCAGGCCTCCACCAGATTTTTGTCCTTGACAACAAAAAAAGTCAAATCAGTCGTTGTCCCGGGATCCAGATTTTGAAGCGCAGAAATGATATCAAATAGATGTAACAAGCTGTCTTTGCCTGAGTAGAGAGAATGAAGCTCCTCCCACATCGCCTTAGCAGTCTCATGATACATAACAATGCGGTATGGCTCGGTGTCCATGGAATTGAGGATACATGATTGGACCCGACCGTCATCACGAAGCCATTCGTCAGTGGGAATAACAGGAACATCCCGAGTAAGGTGTTGAATAAGACCCTTAGTCTGTAGAACTCACCGAACAGAATGCACCCATTCCACAAAGTTGTGCTTCCACTAAGAGAGATGATGGTGATCCGAAGCTCATCACAAACTTGCGGAGAGGGGGCAGCTACACGAGCGGGAAGAGAGGAGGCCGCCATGGTGTCCATTGTAGCAAGAGAAGAGGGCGGCCTGGCAACGAAGTTGCGGTTGGACGAATGAGTGGCGGGTAGAGCAGCAAGTCCGCAACGGATAGAGAAGTAAGACCACAGTGGACAGAACATGGGCATGCCCATATCAGCTAGAAGAGAAGCACAATGGATAGAGGAGCAAGCCCGCAACAGCTAGAACAGGGGCAAGCCCGCAGCGGTAGAGAAACAAGCCTGCAGCGGGTAGAACAGTAGCAAGCCCATATTAGCTAGAAGCGAAGCACATCGGGTAGAAGAATAGTAGACCAATCCGCGCGACCAGCAGTGAGATACTAGAGAGTGGTGGATGGAGGTTAGAGGAGAACCAACCCGCGCTAGATCAGTCCGCGCGACAAGCAGTCCGCGCAATAAAAGGGACAAGAGATATGCTGAAGAAGACCGCACGAGTTCACAAGAGTTCGCAGTGGGTAGACGAGAAACCGTTAGCCCGCGGCGAACAACAGAGAGGGGGCAAGCAACGGGTAGACCGTGCGACAAGAGCTGTCTGACAAGATCAGTCCGCGAGATGAGCTGAAGAAACCGCGGGGCAGGTTGGTTATCAGCGAACCAAAGAAGACCGCTTGGATGTAGCGGATAAGGGCAGTTTGCGAGAAACAGTGGAACCTGACCGGAGCGGTCTGAACCAGAGTGGGGCCCAGACAAATCCCTATAAAAGGGAGAGATGTGGGGATGTGACGGCAGGGAGGTGAAAAACAAAATCGCACAAGGGTTGCAGTTTCAAAAAAATAAACCGCACAAAGAATTGCGGTTACGAAAGCGCAAAGACCGCACAAGGAGTGCGGTTAGAGAAAAAGAAGCCGCACAAAGGATTGTGGTTAGGAAAGAGGTAGGAGAACAGGTTGGCGGTCAGAAAGAGGTTAACCATAGGAAGGATCAGTTCAGCTCTGATACCATGTAAAATAATAGAGTAAACCTTGTATATACTTCTTGAATTTCAAATTACAAGTATGAGTACAAGTATATAGGGAGAGGAGAGAGAGAGAGTAATCCATTTTTCAAGGGGACTATTACATGCGGAAGAAGAGGGCCTATAATGGGCCTTTAAAAGAATGTTTTCTAACAAACGTCATCTCATCCCTATCATCCTCAACAATAACTATATTACCACATAAACAAACAAAACTGTTAGGTTTCTTTCTTTGTTCTTTTAACGAGTGTGGTCTGCTAAACTTTGGAGATACCCATTGATGGCGATCGACGACCCACACGTGTCTATTCCCGCAGGAGATGGTGATCGGAGACCCATTTGGGCGATCCGAGTCCGCAGATGTGCTTGGATGGTCATTTCTAGTCTTTTTGATATTTCATTTTATTTTTTCGTGTTGTATTTATCCCCCAATCGGCCTGAACATTATTAGCCGTCCATTGTGATGCTCTTGTTTTATTTTCTCTCTCCCTATATAGATCAATGTGCATAGTAGGAATTAGGGACCGGGAGTTGCATATTGCAACCGATCGGTCTTTTGGTGGATTCGTACTGCTCTTCCACCAGCGTCCTGCGTCCGATTCGTGCGGCTCTACCAGTGGTGACCTGCAACCCTCCCTCTCCAGTAAGCCCCTTCCCAACCTCATCGCTCCTTTCCCAACCCCCGCCTTCGGCCTCCCATCCCTATTCCCGTCACCACACACACAAGCAAACTGAGGTAGGGATGTTTTATTTTCCGCGATGTTTGCTTTGATAATGAATTATTGTTTTGTAATTTAATTCTCTTAAGTATTTGTAATCCTTATTCATTGTTTAACTTGCGAGACACATTCGGTGCACTTGACGGAATTGTGTCATCTCGTTGGTTATTTATAATTATTCTTTATTCATTATTGTTTGTTTTCAATTGAAGCAATTTTTATTACTTGTTTGGATCTTAACCCATACTGTTATCTCACTGCATTTAGATTGCCTTTTCATTAATTGAAGTTTCTGTCCGCTTACCACTGCATCATTCGGTATCAGAGTAAGGTTCTAGGTATGTTTTATGCTACTTAGTGGTAGGCTGTTTTGAACCCTGATGTCTGATCAGAATGCCACTGGCGATCGGGCCGCCAGTTCGAATTCAGACATGATGGCCGCAGAGTTTTAGTGTCCAGTCCTTGAGCAATTTGCGACCATTAAGCATGACATCGCTAGGCTCAACACTAGAGTCGACCAGTTAGGATCCCTTAGAGGTCCAGCCCTAGCGCCTCGTTATTAGGAACCTGTGGACGATCCTCGAGACATTCCACCCCCGCTTGATAGACGAACAAGAGAGCTACCACGTCGGGACCCCGCTCCTCGGAGAGGGACTCTCAAGCCTGCGTATAATTATCGTCGCGACCTTGCTTCGATGGGTAACCCCCGTCCTCCTTATGAGTCACGACCGCCACCGGACCGCAAAGGTCGTGGCCCACTTGCACGATGCGAGTACGATCCTGAGGAGCCCTACAATGATTATTTAGCACCTCGTCGTGAAAACACCCCTGCTGAGGACGACCTTATTTGGCGCCTTCGTGTTGATGCGCCATCCTTCGACGATCATCTGGACCTGAAGGCTTTTAGTGACTGACTCATGGTTATGGATCACTTTTTCGATTGGTACAAAATGAATGGTGAGCGGCGAGTCCGGTTCGCCAAAATGAAGTTGTTGGGCCAAGTAAAAATGTTTTGGATTAGTGTGGAGAGATCGTTGGAGAGAAATGGGAACTATCCTATCATCCGTTGGGAAGAAATGAAGCAACGATTGAGGAACAAATACCTCCCCGCATCTTATCGAGATCAGCTACTCGACCAACTCTATGCGTTGCGACAGGGATCACTTTCCGTTGCCGAGTACATGACACGATTCGACGTGTTGGTAGTTAGGAGTGACATCTTGGAGGAGCCTATCGCTACCGCTTCCAGATTTAGAGCTGGACTTAAGGCTGAGATACAAAGAGAGCTTATTCCACACCTCATAGAGACGGTCGAGCAGGTGTTCCAACTCGCACTTGAGTATGAGAACTATCTGCGCCTAGCAGGACCGAGGTAGATTATGCATCGATCTCACGCCCCTCCCTGCATTCCATCAAATGCTAAGGGCTATGCTATTGTTCTGGGATCCCCTAGACCCGAGCCTAGCCAGTACTTTCAATGCTCGGGCAGAGGACACATTGCTGCCCAGTGTTCTACGAGGAATCCGCTGATTGAGGACAAGGGTGAGGCAAGTGCTGAGGTAGACGACACGGTGGTGGAGGAGATTACTGTTGAGGTTGGGGATGGTTGGGAGAGCAACGCTGAGAGATCTTTAGAGTTGGGAGTCATCAGTCACTTCCTGCACATCCCGCATGCCAAGGAGGATTGACGCCACACCTCGATATTTTACACATTTTTTCAGAGTGCGGGTGGCCCCTTCAAACTCGCCATCGATAGTGGCATCTGTGTGAATATCGTGGCGAAGAGAGGTTTAGAGAGGATGCAGTTGTTTGTCGAGCCTCATCCACATCCTTATCGTGTCCTCTGGGTGGACAAGTCGGCCATTCAGGTTATGCTTTGTGTCGATCTGCCTAGCATCCGTAGAGGACAAGGTTTGGTGCGACATCATCCCGATGGACGTGTTCTTGTGGGTTGTCCCTGGTTATACGATTGCAACGCCACTTGTTATGGCCGTTCCGACACGTGTGTTTTCTTTGATAAGGGACAGAAGATCAGCCTCACTTCGACCCAGCCCCGGGATCCTCCCAAGGGCCAGGTCGAGTCATCCATTACTGTCGGGTCAGCCAGGCCTCTACACATCTTGAGGAAGGGTGATTTTCTGCTTGAGAGCTTAGACTCGAGAGTTATGTTTGTGGTGGATGCTATTATGGCCTCTGACGCTGCCATAGACTTGGAGAGTGTGGATCCAGACATTCGACTCCTGCTCGGCGAATATACGGACATTATGCCTGAGGAGCTCCCTGATGAGCTTCCTCCCTTGAGGGATATCTAACACGCCATCGATTTAGTCCCGGGGGCATCTTTGCCCAACTTGCCTCACTATCGGTTGAACCTGACATAGCATGCCGAACTGAAGCGGCAGATTGACGTTCTTCTTTGGAAGAACTTTATTCGGGAGAGCATGAGCCCGTGCGCCGTCCCTGTCATTCTTACCCCAAAGAAGGATGGGAGTTGGTGCATGTGTATCGACAATCGTGCAATCAATAAGCTCACGGTGAAGTATTGTTTTCCCATTCCCTGCCTCGACAACCTCCTTGATGCGATGGCTAGTTTCCAGACCTTTTCGAAGATCGATTTACGGAGTGGGTACCATCAGATTAGGGTAAGAGAAGGGGATGAGTGGAAGACAACCTTCAAGACAAAGGATGACCCGTATGAGTGGTTGATTATGCCGTTCGGATCGTCGAACATGCCAAGTACATTTATGTGAGTGTTGACGTAGATTTTACGGACCTACATGGACAAATTCTTAGTGGTCTACTTCGACGATATCCTGATTTACAGTCAGGGTCGCGCTAAGCACTTGGGCCACATTCGTTTGGTATTTGATCTCCTACGAAAGGAGCATATATATCAATATGAAGAAGTGCTTGTTACTGACTATATCTGTGCATTTCTTAGGCTATATCGTCTCAGAGTTCAGTAGCTCGGTTGATCCGGATAAGGTCAACTCTATTCGTGAGTGACCCATTCCGTCTACCATCCACAAGGCCCAGAGCTTCCACAAACTCGCCACCTTTTACAGGAGGTTTGTTTGAGGGTTTAACTCGATCATGACCCCCGTTATGAGCAGCCTCCGCAAGGGGGATTTTGCTTGGACTGGAGCGGCCACCCGAGCATTTGAGGATATTAAGGAGAAGCTATCGACTGCTCCTGTTTTGCACCTTCCAGATTTTTCCAAGACTTTCGAGGTAGCGTGTGATGCGTTTGGACTAGGCATCGGTGGTGTACTTAGCCAGGAGGGTCATCCAATTGCTTAATTCAGTGAGAAACTGAATGATACCCGACATAAGTACTCCAATTATGATCGAGAGTTTTACGCCGTTGTACAGGTTCTCCGATATTGGCGTCACTATCTCCTACACAAGGAGTTTGCCCTGTACTCTGACCACCAGGCTCTGCGATATCTGGACTCGCAGAAGAAGTTAGGCCACCGTCATGTGAAATGGGTGGAGTTCATGCAGGAGTATCACTACGTTCTCAAGCACCGAGCTGGTGTTGAGAACAAGCCGGCTGATGCGTTGAGTTGCCGGGTCTCCATTCTTCACACCATGAGCACACACGTGGAAGGATTTGAGCGCATCTGGCATGACTATCCCGAGTGCCCATACTTTAGCGATATTTACTCAGCATTGTCGAGGGACCCTCCCGAACCCCGTGAGGGTTACATCATTTTTATGGCTATCTATTCTATGGTTCTCGTCTGTGTGCCACAGACTTCCGTTTGGGACTTCCTCATCTGGGAACTGCACGCGGGCGGGGCCGCATGTACTTTGGGCGGGACAAGACGATTGCGTTAGTCAAAGACCACTTCTTCTGACATGGCCTGAAGTGCGACGTTACGCCGCTCGTTCGTCATCTTCGTATCTGCTAGACGGCGGAGGGATCCCGACAGTCCACGGGTCTATACGCTCCGTTATCTATCCCCCATAGACCTTGGGCAGATATTAGCTTGGATTTCATACTCGGGTTTCCCCGCACGCTACAGAAGTTTGACTCGATTTTCGTTGTCGTGTACTGCTTTTTGAAGATGGCTCACTTTATCCCGTGTCATAGGACGTTTGTTTCCCCGACGTGGCTGGCCCGTCCTTTAGGGAGGTTTTCAAGTATCATGGGTTGCCCACGTCGATTGTCTCTGATCGTGACGTCCGCTTCATGAGTTATTTCTGAAAGATGTTGTGGAAGAAGACCGGTACGGCATTGAAGTTCTCCACCGTCTTCCACCCACAGACGGATGGACAGACCAAAGTTGTCAACCATAGTCTAAGGACCCTTTTGCGTTGTCTCGTTCAGGATAGTCCGTCCACCTGGGATTCCGTCCTGTTAGTCGCAGAGTTTGCATACAAAAGCTCAGTCAATAGGACCACAGGTCCGGGTCCATTTCATGTCATATCAGGTTATGAGCCTAGGAAACCCGTCGACTTGGTTGACTTCCCGTTAGAGGCCCGACCTAGTGAGTCCGTTGAGTCATTCATTCAACATATACACGCACTGTATGAGACAGTCCGGAGAAAGATTGCATCTAGTAATGAAATTTATAAAACTCAGGCCGATCTGCACAGGAGGGAGCAGGTTTTTGACGTTGGAGAACAGGTTATGATTCACCTTCGACCTGAGAGGATTCCACAGGGGGCAATAAAGAAGTTAAGTGCCCGTCAAATGAGCCCCTATACAGTTACTCAACGGATTGGTGTGGATGCTTATGAGGTTGACATCCCACCAGCAATGGGGATTCACCGAGTATTCAATGTGGAGGATTTAACTCCTTACTACGAGGAGCGAGTGTATGTGGACCCATTGTCTCCAGCTACCCCCGAGCCACCGCTTGTCCCACCCTTCTCTGGCACCCCTATACTCACCATGCCCAGACAGTCGCGGATGGTTGAGCACCGCTCGGAGGACCACACCAACCCGTCGGCAGTTCCACCAGCACCACTTTCAGACGGAGATACATTGCTTCGGCAGTGGCCTACACTTACCAGAGATGCACTACAGATCATTAGTCACGACTTCACTATGATGGGCGGTCAGATGGTCCTGCGTTACTTGGTTCATTGGTTTGCCCGCTCGGTTTTGACGATACTTGAATTTCTGT
This sequence comes from Platanthera zijinensis, assembly GCA_039513925.1. Classification (NCBI taxonomy): domain Eukaryota; kingdom Viridiplantae; phylum Streptophyta; class Magnoliopsida; order Asparagales; family Orchidaceae; genus Platanthera; species Platanthera zijinensis. The sequence goes on from CM077080.1 coordinate 233,375,061, forward strand.
TGAGTAGCTCGAGAGACTCGCCCCCGGCTTACGCCGAGAGTACGACCGTCTTCATTCACCAGAGATGAGTGCTTTCAAGTCGAGGGGAGTTGATGGCGATCGACGACCCACACGTGTCTATTCCCGCAGTAGGCGGTGATCGACGACCCATTTGGGCGATCCGAGTCCGCGGATGCGCTTGGATGGTCATTCCGAGTCTTTTTGATATTTCATTTTATTTTTTCGTGTTGTATTTATCCCCCAATCGGCCTGAACATTATTAGCCATCCATCAGGTTTCCCTTATTTTATTTTCCCTCTCTCCCTATATATATCAATGTGTGTGGTAGGAATTAGGGATCGGGAGTTGCATATTGCAACCAACCGGTCTTTTGGTGGATTCGTGCGGCTCTTCCAGTGGCGTCCTGTGGCCAATTCGTGCGGCTCTACCTACAGCGACCTGCAACCCTCCCTCTCCAGTAAGCCCCTTCCCAACCTCGCCGCTCCTTTCCCAACCCCCGCCTTCGGCCTCCCATCCCTATTCCCGTCGCCACACACACAAGCAAATTGAGATAGGGATGTTTTATTTTCTACGTTGTTTGCTTTGATAATGAACTATTGCTTTGTGATTTAATTCTCGTAAGTGTTTGTAATCCTTATTCATCGTTTAACTTGCGGGACGCATTCAGTGTACTTGACAGAATTATGCCTCATCTTGTTGGTTATTTATAATTGTTTTTATTCATCATTGCCTGTTTTCAATTGTGCAAATTGTTGTTTAGGGCTTGCTAAATTTTATTACTTGTTTGACGATCTTAACCCAGACTGTTATCTCATGTTTGCATGTGCACTGTATTTAGATTGACTTTTCATTAATTGAAGTTTCTGTCCGCCTACCACTGTATCACCCATCTTCTTTCATGTCAATACTAAAGCTTCCAAACAATGCTTTAGGGGTTTGTTTCAATCAATATAGATATTTCTTTAACCTATTTTTTTTCAATCCTGAAACAAGATGGGGAACTCATGAAATTTTCCTCTTTTAAGTCATCATGAAGGAATACATTTTTTTATTACTTCAAACTGTTGGAAGTCCAAATCACAGATTGCTTCACTTGCGAGTAAGACCCGAATATTGTTCATCTTCTCATGACATTCACTCCTTTTGTTTTACCCTTTTGCAATTAGTCTAACTTTGAACCTCTTAATTTGCCTTCATGGCTTTGCTTAAATGTAAAATGCCATTTACAATTCACTGTTTTCTTGTCTTCAAATAGAGTAATGATTTTCTTTGATTGATTCTTCTCAAGAACACTCATTTCTCAATCATTACCTTTTTTCACCTAGGATATAAACAACATATACAGATGCCATAAAGCTTGATTTGTCGATGAAGTGGAGGTATAAGAGGTAAAGTGATAATTTGGTAGTCGAGTGTAAGAACACATATATTTGTATAGAGAAATGCGATAATCGTCAATATCAAAGTTTGGAGGGGGTGTTGAGTGCTCTGGAAGGACTGCCCTTGTTTTTGTCTGGAGTACACAAACAATTGCTTCTTATCAAAGTCTGAGATTTACACAATAATAGCTATCTTGATATTTTTTTCCTTATGAAAAAATTATTTGGAGCGTTTGTAGAAATTTCTTGGTTTCTTTTCCCTTATTCTCAATGGTATGTAGAGACACTAAAGTTGAAGCTTTTAGTAGGATTGTTTTAACCACCATTTTCATCTTTTTATTGGTCGTAAGTGATCCATTGGTACATACTCAAGAAAGAACCTGGTAAGGGAGGGGCCATTGGAGGTAGGGAGAGGAAGGAGGAGGTCTCGAGAAAAAAAATAGTTACAGAGAAACATAAATCTCATACATCCAAAAGATAAACAAAACAACCCGTACATCCTCATTATAACCGCAGGGGTGCCAATAAAACAATTAAAGACAACTAACAAAATAAAGATAAACACGTCCATCACACACCCTCGGTCTCTTGCTCCAGGTGGAATAGTTGCTGACGTCCTCCTATGCATGTAGACCTGCCACAGTGTCTTATCGACCTGAAAAATGTGCCTTGTCCTCAAGGCAGTAATCGGCGAACTGACGGCGGAAGTCATCCTTGGGTAGCCACGCAGCATCAGATTCTGGATTATTACCCCAAGCGACAAGGACCTCCTCTGAGGTGGTGTCTCCCGAAATGAGGCAACGACGATCAAGTTTCTTGCCCGGATAGTACGATGCCTTGCCGACGAGTTCAACATCGACTGAGATGTAATCTGTAGTGGCATGTTTTCCCACCACACGACGCAACTGAGAAACGTGGAAGACCGGGTGTATGAGGTTCTCGACGGGGAGGCGAAGGCAGTAGGTGACCGCTCCCATACGCGCTAGTATCTCAAAGGGGCCGAAGATCCTAGGGCCGAGCTTCAGGCAGGACCTGCGGGCCACTGACAACTGGTAGTGCGGGTGCAACTTAATGGACACCTTTTCCCCCACCTGGAAGGAAAGGTTGTGCCGCTTCCAGTACGCAAAGGATGTCATCTTCTGTTGGACCTGTCGGAGGTAGTACTTCAGGCGGTCCAGGATAGTACCCAATCCTGCAGTGCGGTGGCCATACTCTCTTCCCGGCATTCCCCCGGTAGATGGCGGACAATGGGGGGGGGGTGGAGGGCGACAATAGACGATCTCAAATGGGGCGGTGTTGTAAGAGTACTCCGCCCAACTGAGCCACTTGGCCTAACCCGAGGCTGCACCCCCACGAAACAACGAAGGTATGTATCCAAACATCAGTTGAGGACCTCTGATTGGCCATACGTCTGTGGGTGGTAAGCAGTGCTCATTGTGGTGGTGAGTACTTTATAGACAAAAAAAGTGTGATTCAAAATGTGCTCAAGAAGAGAGGATCACGACCGCTCATGATCAACCGAGGAAACCCATGGATGCGCACGATGCTGTTGATGAATCACTCCACGACGGTGGTGGTGGTGTAGGGATGACATGGGGGAATGAGGTGGCTGTACTTGGATAGCCTGTTCACCATGACCAATATGCAGTTGTACCCCTTTCAGTATAGTAGCCAGGTGATGAAGTCCATGACCACGTCCTCCCAAATATGGTTCGGATTGGGTAGGGGCTGAAGGAGTCCGCTTGGAAACGCCGCTCGTATTTGGCCTTCTGGCAGACGGGGCAGGTGACCACAAAGGCTTTGACTTGTCGAAACATGTGGGGCCAATAGAGAGAGACCGCCAAGCAGTGGTACGTACAGTGTATCGAAGGCCCCCGTATCCCCAGAGGGTGAGGCGTGGAATTTGGCGAGGAGGCGTGGAATACTCGGGTACTACGGGGCAAGGGCGAGGCGGTCCTTGAAGAACAGGCGGCCCTGTATAAGTGAGGATGGTGGACGGGCGGTGGCGTCGACGATGAGCGCCGTCCGTATCCCATTCAACAAGGGAATGACCACTACTTTGTGCTGGATGGTTGTAGCGTCTTCCCACATTGGACGAGAGATAACTGTGAGCATCAGATCCTGTATTTGATGAGAGAGGGCATCGACCGCCCAATTCGCTCCCCTGGGCGAAACTCGATCATGAAGTCATAGCCCAGGAGATTGGCGACCCACACTTGCTGGGCGGTCGTTGCACTCTTCTGTTGCAGAAGGTAGCGGAGGCTGTGGTGGTCAATGCGAACCACAAACAGACGGCCCGAAAGGTTTGAGCGTCTGTGCTGAACAACGAGAATGAGGCCCATGAGCTCATTCTCATATGCGGAGTTGCTGCGAATGGTACTGGAGACGGCGCGGCTGAAGTAGGCTATCGGTCGACCGACCTGCATTAGGATGGCTCCCATCCTGGAGCCTGAATCGTCGCACTCCACGAGAAATGGTCGGGCAAAATCGGGCATGGCCAGCACTAGTCCGTGCAACAAGGACTGTTGAAGGGAGGTAAAGGAGGAGGCCACCACGACCGACCAATGAAAGGGGCCCTCTTTGAACTTCTTCAGAAACTGTGTGAGAGGCTGAGTCAGTGCCACGTATCCCTGGATGAATCAGGAGTAACCAGTTAAGATGAGGAAGCCCCAGATGTCCTGCAGGGAAGTAGGAGTCGGCCAATGGAGGACCACCACGATCTTCTCCCCGTCCATAACGAATCCATGCCGAAATGGTGTGGCCAAGGTAGCTCACCTCTGCCTCTCCAAAGGAACACTTCTTTAGGTGGAGCTTGAGATGATGGCACCAGATGGTGGTCAGAGTAAGGTGGACGTGCCAGAGGTGATCCTACTAGGAAAAACTGTAGACCAAAATGCCATAAAATACAAAAACGTGTCTGCAAAGTATCGCTTTGAAGATGTCGTTAATTGTGGCTTGGATGGTGGCGGGAGCATTGGTCAGCCCGAAGGCATGACCAAGAACTCGTTGTGACTGTCGTGAGTACGAAAGGTGATCTTAGTGATGTCTTTCGGCCGTACTCGGATCTGGTGATATCCTGCTCTGAGATCCAGCTTGGTGAAGAAAACAGCCCTGTGAAGCTCATCTAGGAGCTCCTGAATCACCGAGATCCGGTACATGTCCGATATTGTGGCCTTGTTGAGGTTCCGATAGTCCACATAGAATCGCCAGCTGCCGTCCTTCTGAACTTAAAGATTGGGCTGGAGAAGGGGCTCATGCTGGGATGGATGAGGGCCCTCATCTACATCTCACGAACCAGATGCTTAATCTCGTCCTTCTGCACATTGTCGTAACGGTAAGGTTGTACTGACACTGTCGTAGTGCCGGGCTGGAGGGGAATGACGTGATCTGTCGGTCGAGCTGGAGGGAGACCGGTTGGGGCCTCAAATATATTTGCGAACTCGGTGGGTAGATCTTGAAGGTCCGACGGGTGCGAAAGAGGCCCCGCCGTCGAACCGGGGATGGGCCAAAGCCAAGCGAAAAAATTGGCATCGTTCGTCCGCTAGATCGTGCAGAAGCAGAATGGAGATGGGCAGAGTCGCCCACGAGGCGGCATGGCTGACCCTGATTGAGAAACTATATAGTCATGGTCGCCCAATTGACCCGCATGTCACCCAATGCGTGGAGCCATGCCATTCCAAGGATAACATCGACACTCCGAAGCCGAAATCGTAGAAATCCGTAGTCACCGATCAAGACCCCACCAAAAGAGAGACGACAGTGCAACATCACTGGGTTGGCCGACGACGCCCATCGCCCAAGCAGACTGTAAAATCAAGGGAGGGTACCAACAAAAGTCAAAGATGATGCGTCAATTGTGTGAAAAGGAAGTTGTGATTCGCGCCACTGTCCACCATAACGATGATGAGACGATCACACAGTTTGCCCGTAAGTTTTATTTTCTAGGGTTGTGTAATCCCGCCCACCAAGAAATATGGCAAATCCAAGCGGTGGTATGTAGCGGGGGCAGTGTCCAAATGTTCGTCTTCCTCATTGAGTTCGAGGGCCTTGAACTCCGATAAGGTAAGATCTGGGTCGAAGTCGCTGATGATTGCGTGGAATTCCTTTATGGAGCACACATGCGTGGGAGAATAGTGTTGGTGGAACCGAAACACATTCCCTTGCTGCGGAGGTCATCATATTCACGACTGGAGATGCACTGGAGGGGAGGTGGGGGTGGGGGATTCCCCTAAGGGGAGGCCGCTGGGGCAGGTGACCTCTATGGTGGCCAACCTCGGTGGTGTCCGACTACAGGGGCTGGTGTCTGGGGGAAGAGGTCGGCTTTCACTCGACGCACTATATCCAAGGTATCTGTGACCCTCCAAGGGTGGTGTGTGCGGAGAGGGGATCTGATGTTGGGCAGCATGGCTTGCATGATGAAGCCCAAATAATGATCGAGTGACAACTTGGAGACGTGAGTGACCAGGGCGACGAATTCATCAATATAGACGTCTAAGCCGGCTGTCTGGCGGATGCCGCAAAGCCGCTCGATGGAGGAGCTAGAATAGTGGATGTTGTACCGCATAATCATCCTCTGCTTGAGCTCGGGCCAGGAGAGAAACTGGTTGGATTGGCCATTTCACCACGCCTAGTGAAGTGCATGGTCGTCCAGATTAACTAGAACAGTCAACACCTTATCTTGCCGTGTAAGGTTAAGGTCAAAGTATTGCACCTCCTTGGCGATCCATCCTATCGGGTCTACGCCGATGAGAGAGGGAATGCCCACGAAAAGAGGCGGATGGATTGTCTCAGGCCTGCGGCGCGGTGGTGCTGCGCCAAGGATGGAACCCCCATCCGCGGGTGAGCCGGAGCTGGAATCGGCGAAGGCAGCGACCGACGCTTAGAGGAAGTCAATCTTGGAGTGGAGGGCAATGAGAGAGGCATGCATGGAAGTGACAAATTTCTCTTGAGACTCCACACGACGGCTGAGGGCGTCGACAACCACATACGAAGGGGGATCACCGACAGAGTGAGTGTTTGGGCCCATTAAGTTCAGCATGAGCAAGCAACATAGCGGCGTTGAAAGGGTGGCTGGACGAGCAGCAAAGGCCCTAAAGAGGTGGGATTCGGGGGCCAAGCGATGCGGAACGGACCGGTGACGCAGTACAAAGCGACGCAGTAAGTCATGCAGGACGAAGTCAACACGGTAGGTTATGCGGGGTCAAACGATGCATGACGAAGTGAGGAGAAACACCTGCAGCGAGATCGGCGGGTGGTGAGGCATGTATGACCAAATGGTACGTACTCAAGAAAGAACCTCACAAGGGAGGGGCCGGTAGAGGTAGGGAGAGGAAGGAGGGATTGAGAAGAAAATTGTCACGAAGCAATCCTAAATCTAAAACATCCAGAAGATAAACAAATGCAACCCATACATCCCCCTTTATAACTGCAGGGGCGCCAGTAGAACAAATAAAGATAACAAAAAAAAAAAGATATGCACATCCATCATGCGCCCTCGGTCTCTTCCGCTCCAGGTGGAATAGTTGCTGACGTCCTCCTAACCGTGTAGACCCGCCACGGTGTCTCATCTACATGCACGTCCGTAACATCCATCCAGGCGACATGGTGAGTTTCTTGATGAGTTATGAGATTGTTGAGTGATCTATTCGCGGAATCCAGATTTTTTCGAGGTAGAAGACATCTGAGGCTTTAGTAAGATCTGATTTCATTTTACATGGATGGTTGGAAGAGTATTATTAGTGCATAGATTGTGGTATCTTTCATGTTTCTTATTCTGTCACAAAAGGCTCTCATATTTTCCGATTTTTGTGTGACAGAAATGTTGAAGATTCAACAGGGCATACAGGTTAAGGTGCTACTTGAGAAGATTCTTGATCGGCAAAATACTGCACAATGACTATGGAATTTTTGTAGAGGTGGTTTCTTTGGAGCTAAATTTTGTTTGTGCGAGTTTCCATTCTTGCTTTGGCGCCTACAGTTGGAATTTCATGGACAATTATTTTTGAGGAAGGGTTGCTATGATAACCTTGATTTTGACCTGATCCAATTTTCTTTCAATTTTGATGTTTGATGGTCTTGTGTATTTTGAATGTTAGATTATGGCTTCTCATGTTTTATGAGCGGAGTTCGTGTTGGTGGATGATTGATTTTAGACTGGATGGTTGCGGAGATCATTGATTTCCGTAACAGCATCTACATCGTGTAAAAAAAGTCTGTGTCAAAGATGTCCTTGTGTTGTGGAGATGCATCTGAAGTTCCCTATGACAGATGGGACGCAATTGCATATATCGTGGTGAAAAGAACCTATGTGCATCATGGAAAATTTACATCACGGAGAATGGAGTTTGTGTTGGTGGCCCGGGTCAAGGAGATGGTCGTCCATGTTAATGGTAAGGCCTGGTCATGGGTAAAGGAAGCCTCTTCGGACAACATTAAAGTTGGTAAAGCAGTCTAATACCATTATGTTGGATATTATTAAATGCACACGTTGTGGTCGTTAATTGTGATAGCAGTTAAGCCTGCAGTTAGGCAATATCCCTAGTTTGCCTATCCGCTCAACCTTGTCAGTTAATTACCTGGTTATGTAACTGTTCCTACTTTCTTTAAATGAGCAACTTATGGGGTGTTGAGACCGAGCGGTCTGGCGGCTTGTCCCAGCAGTTTGGTAGCCGGGTTGGAGACCGGGCGGTCTGACGGCTTGTCCTAGCAGTTTGGTAGCCGCGTTGGAGACCGGGCTGTCTGGCGGTCTGAGCGGTCTGGGGATATTGGCCGGCTGTCTTCCTCTTTGTAATGGCCGTGCGGTTAGTCTAACCGTGCGGCTTGTGCGGCTTATGCGGCTTGTATAGTTTCTTGTTCTTTTAATTATTAGTCCCACATTGCTTATTTGTAATCTCTTTTCTCTCCATTCTATAAAAGGGAGGTCATACCTTTGTAATAGTGATCTTTTTGGATAATAAAAACTTTCAATTATTCAAAATTCCGGCTTGTTTTTTAGTCGTTTGCTCGCTACTTTCACATGGTATCAGAGGACTCGATTTTCTCCTCGTGATTCTGTGCGCCATTTCTGACCGCGCAACCTGTCCTCGCGGCTTGCTTCTTCTTCTCGCGACCTGTTCTCGCGGCTTGTTTCTTCCGCCTGCTTGCGCCCTGTTCGCGCGACTTCTTTCTCTTCTTGTTATTGCCCTTTGTGTGCGCGACCTCTTTGTTTCTCCCGTCTTCTCGCCGCGACCTGTGCTTAGTCGCCGCGCCCTCCTTTCTAGTTGCTCCTTTTCTTTAGTTGTCTCGGCCTGTTTGCCTTGTGCGCCTTGTTTGCCTCCCAGCAGACTTTTCTCTGTTCGCGAGGTCTTCGCCATCTTCTGTTCGCGCGGGCTGCTTTCTAGCCGCTCGACTTCTTTCCCTCTGCTTGGTTCTGCGGCTTGGTCGTGGTTTTTTTGGCCGTTGGTGTCTATCATCGTGACCGCTGCAGATCTCTTTCTCGTCACCGCTGTGATTTCTCCCTGTTCGCGCGGTTTCTTCCTCTGTGCGGCCCCTCCTTCAGCCGCTCCTGCTTGATTAGTCGCTGCGACCTCCTATTTAGTCGCGCGACCTGTCTCTAAGTCGCAGCGGCCTGCCCTCCTCTGTGCGGCCCCTCCTTTAGCCGCTCCTGCTTGATTCGTCGCCGCGACCTCCTATTTAGTCGCGCGGCTTGTTCTTCTCTCTTCTTCCCCTTGCTCTGCACCTTGGTCGTGGCCCTTCTTGCAGCTGGTGTGCTGTCACCGTGACCGCTGCAGATTTTCTCCCTTCATGGCTTTCACATCCTCCTCAAAGCCGTTTGCCTCGGTGGTCACGTCTTCTGGTAGTGCCCACGTTGTTACTCAAGGAAAATGACTGATCGACACCGGTGCTACCAGTCATATGATCGACAATCTCCAGTGTTTTTCTCTCCTAGAAACACATGATCGGTTGCCCCCAGTTATTCTCGCTGACGGATCTTCATCATCGGTCAATGGGACGGGCATGGTTCATGTCACTCCGTCTCTTCGCTTGACGGACACTCTCTACGTGCCCAAGTTCCCTTGCAACTTATTCTCTGTTACCTCCCTATGCAGACAATTACAGTGTTCCGTCACATTTACTTCTACTTGTTCTTTTCAGGATCCGGACTCCCAACAGATGATTGCTACTGGGATTAAGAGTGGCGGCCCATACTTCCTAGACAACGTTTCCGCTTTGTCCACCTTCTCCTCCACCTCCACAGATCTTCTGCAATGGCATCTCCGCCTTGGTCATGCTCCTCCACGTCTTCTTCGTCAACTTCTGCCCCAACTTCCTCCACAAAGTCCTCCCCTCAACTGTGAGGTCTGTCAGCTTGGAAAGCATCACCGCTCCTCCTTCCCTCCAAAACACGTTCGTGGATCTACCCGTCCGTTTGATCTCATCCACTCCGATGTTTGGGGCCCTTCTCCTACCCTTACCGTTGGTCGGGGTAGTTTATATTTTGTCACGTTTATTGATGATTTCTCTCGCTGTACGTGGGTGTATCTGTTAAAAGATCGCTCTGAATTATTCTCTGTATGGACGTCCTTCTATCTCATGATCAAAACTCATTTTAATGTTTCTATTAAGGTTTTTCGATCTGATAATGCCAAAGAATATATCAGTCATGACTTTTCTACCTTCTGCATGCACAATGAGATTATTCATCAAACTAGTTGTGTCTATACTTCACAACAAAATGATGTGGCAGAACGCAAAAACCGTCACCTCCTCGATGTCGCTCGCTCCTTGATGACCCAAATGCATGTTCCTCGTTCCTATTGGGGCTATGCTGTTCTCCTTGCCTGCTACCTTATCAATCGCATTCCCTCCACGGTTCTCCACGGAAAAATCCCATTTTCCATTCTGTATCCGGGCAAGGAGCCTTTCCTCTCCCTCTCCAAATCTTTGGGTGCACTGCCTTTGTGCATACTCCATCTGCCACCCGTGATAAGATCTTCCCTCGCTCCACCAAATGTGTCTTTCTGGGGTACTCCACCACTCAGAAAGGCTATTGTTGCTTTGATCCCGTTCTTCGTAAGCAGTTCGTCTCTACTGACGTCACCTTCTTCGAGAATACCTCATACTTCTCGGATGACTCCTCTTCCCCCAGCTTCTGATTCTCCTGTTGTTCCCTTCGTTCCCTCGTCTCCTACTACGATCTCCACCCGTACTCCGTCTCCTCCTCTCTCTCCCTCTTCTCCGCCACCATCTCCCTCATCTCCGCCGCCATCGCTCTCTACTCCCAGTCGAGCTCTCTCTGCCACGGATGCTCCGGATGCCGAGGGACCCGCTGATCTGGATCTTCCTATAGCTCTTCGCAAAGGGGTGCGGACGTGTACCATACACCCCCTTGCTGTTGTTGTTTCATATGATCGTCTTACCCCTTCTCGCAGGACCTTTGCCCTGGCTATCTCTGCCACTGGCACACCCCGCTCCTACCAGGAGGCCCTTGCTATTCCTCATTGGAAGATGGCCATGGATGAGGAAATGACGACCCTAACTGAGCGGGGTACCTGGACTCTTGTTCCTACCCCTTTGGGCACTGATGTGGTTGGCTGTCGATGGGTATTCGTTGTGAAGTTCCGTCCGGACGGCAGTGTGGATTGATACAAGACCCGCTTAGTCGCCAAAGGCTTCACTCAGACTTATGAGGTTGATTACTTCGACACATTCTCTCCTGTTGCTCGTCTTAGCACCATTCGGGTTCTTCTCTCTGTGGCTGTCAACATGGATTGACCCATTTCTCAACTGGATGTCAAGAATGTCTTTCTCTATGGTGACCTTCAGGAAGCGGTTTACATGGAGCAACCTCCTGGGTGTGTTGCTCAGGGGGAGACACGAGTATGTCATCTGAAGAAGGCCATCTATGACCTAAAGCAAAGCCCTCGGGCTTGGTTTGACAAGTTCAGCGTCATTATTGCAGCCATTGGTTTTGCATGAAGTTCAGCCGATCACTCCTTATTTATTCGCAAAACCTCCTCTGGTATGGTGGTTCTTGCTGTATATGTGGATGATATTCTTTTGACTTGCGACGACCAGGCTGGGGTTGCTTTGACAAAGAAACACCTCCGGCAACACCTGGTCACTAAGGATATGGGCTCTCCCAAATACTTTCTAGGGATTGAGATTTCTCGGAAACCCAACTCTTTAGTTCTTTCCCAACGGAAGTATGCTCTTGATTTGCTAAAAGAGGCAGGGTTGACTGGTGCTAAACCTGCCAGATGTCCCATGGCTGTTGGGGAAGACAAAACTTGGACAGATGACTCGTCTCCTCTATCTGATTCTTCGAGGTACCGGCGTCTGGTGGGCAAACTCATTTATCTCATAGTGATCAGACCCGATATCTCCTATGCTGTAGGCAAGATTAGCCAATTCATGCAAGCTCGTAGGGAGTGTCATCTACAGTCTGCCCTGAGGATATTGGAGTATGTTAAAGCAGCTCCAGGGAAAGGACTGTTTTTTCAGAAGAATGGTCATTTGAGGGTTGAAGCGTACTCAGATTCAAGCTATGCTGATGATAAAGGAGACCGCAAGTCAACATCGGGTTTTTGCACATTTGTTGGAGGAAATCTTGTGAGCTGGAAGAGCAAGAAACAGTCTGTGGTCTCCAGGTCTAGCGCAGAAGCGGAATATCGTAGTATGACATCAACCACATGTGAGTTAAAATGGTTACGGGCTCTCATGCTTGACCTAGGAGAGGTCTACAACTATCCTCTCCCTATGTTCTGCGATAACAAGGCTGCGATATACATTTCCAAAAATCCGGTCTTTCATGAGAGAACAAAACACATAGAGGTCGACTGCCACTTTATTCGAGAAGAGATTTTGAAGAAACAGATTTGTACTCCGTTCGTCACTTCTGACAACGGGTTGACAGATGTCTTCACCAAGCCGGTGTCTGCTTCTTTGTTTCATATTTGCGACAAGCTGGGCATGATTGATATCTATGCTCCAGCTTGAGGGGGAGTGTTGAGACCGAGCGGTCTGTCGGTTGAGACCGGGCGGTCTGGCGGTCTGGCGGCTTGTTTCAGCAGTTTGGTAGCCGGGTTGGAGACCGGGCGGTCTGGCGGTCTGGCGACTTGTCCCAGCAGTTTGGTAGCCGGGTTGGAGACCGGGCTGTCTGGCGGTCTGAGCGGTTTTGGGATATTGGCCGGCTGTCTTCCTCTTTGTAGTGGCCGTGCGGTTAGTCTAACCGTGCGGCTTGTGCGGCTTATGCGGCTTGTATAGTTTTTTGTACTTGTAATTATTAGTCTCACATTGCTTATTTGTAATCTCTTTTCTCTCCTCCATTCTATAAAAGGGAGGTCATACCTTTGTAATAGTGATCTTTTTGGATAATAAAAACTTTCAATTATTCAAAATTCCGGCTTGTTTTTTAGTCGTTTGCTACTTTCACATGGGGATCACATCATATATAGGTCTACACAATAATAAGAGCTGTCCATTTTGTGCGGATCAATGATCCATAATTTTTATTTATTTTTCTGAGTTCTATTTAGTATATTTTGAAGACTAACATGATCCGAGAATGATGACCATCAATGACAGCTTCTTAGTCTATTAATAGAGTTAGAAGGCTCATTTAGAAGGGATCAAAAGACAAATTGAAGAAGAGAGTTCCTCTTTTTGGTCACCCGGTGCGAGGCCCGAAACCTAGGAAAATCCCTCCCCATCCCCTTGGCCGGTCCTCTATTTCTAGCCACCGCCTACACCTCCGACCACCACCACCACCTCAGGTCACCATCCGTACTGATGATTAACTACAGGCTTAACTGCTATCACAACTAATGGCTACTGCGCATGCATTTAAAATATCTGACACAAAGGTACATAATTAGAGTCGTTTGCATCCAATGTTGACTGCCAGAAGGGACTCTACATATGCAGCAGTTTGAGCCTCTAGAATCACCAACAACCTCCTGTAAGAGAGGAGGTTCATTTGCATGTCTGCTGGATATAGCCTGGCAGAACACCTATGAAAGGAAGACCTATATAGAAATTTAGTTTTTGTTTGGCGCGGCCTTTTGCTCCGGTGAGTTTGGAAAAAAACACCACCGTCATAGAATGCTTATTTGGCAAGACAATGATTATGACTGTTACCAAGAAAAGATACTAGTTTTGAACATAAAAGTGGATGAAGATACTTAGGTGAGGTCGGTCATTCACAAACGACGATTCATTACCACCACGTTCATGACTGCCACCACCGCGCCTAACGGAGCCTAAATTTATGATACCATAAACAGAAAGACCGGAATAATGTGATAACAAGTGATAAATTTTCATTGACCAAACATGCCAATATAGAGTTACATGATTTGGGTGGGTGTCATGGTTGGAGATGGAATGGTTGTAGATGAAGATAAAAATTGTTCTTGAATGGAGTTCTCTCCCTACCGTTAAAATTAGGCATAAAACGCAACCACACACTCTAATAAATGGATCCTGAATCAATATATACACAAATAAATATTAAATCATAATAATACATAAAAATATAACCTCTAAACCTAAAGAAAATGTTAGATATATGATGTATTTTGTACTTATTGTACACAGTATGTAAATAAACCCTTCTAAGCCAGCCTGTTTCTGAAAAGAAAACATTAGCTTATCCCGCATCCTCTGTGATCGATGAAGACACCTGGGTAACTCCCATTTCCTCGTGTTTTTGCTGTCGATCGATGACGATAAAGTCTCCCTGATTTTCTCCGACGAAGATGACATTTGGATGTCCCGCTGCTGTTGATTGACGAAGATGATAGTCGTGGCTTGCTTCTGTCGATTGACGAAGATGATGCCCGACGAAGATGATGCCTTCTATGCTATTGTTGTTGATGCCTGCTGACATCGATCACACTCAATGATACCGATTGACAGAAGCCGCTACTACCAGTACCTGACTGACGATGCCGATGCAACTACCTATTACTGTTGATGTCGCTGCTACCTCTCCGATCTGGGTCGGATGATCTGCTCCCTCTCATCCACAATTCCAGCAATCTTCTGATCTACATCCACGTCATGTCATCCTCAATTACCAACACCACTCTGATGATCGTACCCCCACAGGATTGCAACAATACATTTGGTCCTAATGCGAGACTTTTACTGCTATCCTTACCTCCTCAAACTTCCAATTGTGGAAAAAGGGGGTCATTATGTCCCTATCAGGCATACACTGCACCACCTTACTCGAATCCCAATTCATACTGTGTGAAGTCAATAGTACATGGATTAATATAATGATGATTACCGATTCTTCGCTCTCCTGCTGAGCTTCATGGATCCCTCAGCTCAACAAATGTGCAAGAACTGTGACAATACTAAGGAACTATGAGATACTTTACATATGATGTTCTACCAAGCAAACAACCTCACTCTTCTAGGTAGGTGAATTCTTACCCAAGATGGCTGAACTGAGACAAGGGGCACGTTCGGTCACCAAGTACTTCGCAGAGTGGAAGGTCCTTGTCGATGCGATCTTGGATCTTTGGGAAATCCCTTCTACGAGGAGGAGCGCCATGCCCAACGTGAGCACGTTGTACTACTTTGGCTACTAAACAACCTTGGTTCGAATTTCTCTACAATAAAGACTGAAGTGTTAGCGAGTCCTACACTGAAGACTGGTAGTGTGTACCATCGTCTAACCAAAGTCGGATCAACCACTACCTAATCTGCATTGCATGTTTCCTTTGGGGATCCGATGACCCAACGTGAGCACCGTAGTAGCCGTGGAGGCCGCTCTAGACGTGGTCATGACATCGACACGAGACATTGAATCCATTGCGTGCGTCGGGGCAACATGAAGGACACCTGTTGGGCTGTTCATGGGAAGCCTGACTGGGCCTCCAAACCTCCTCCATCATCCCGCTCTACCCACCTTGATGATTCATCTTATGGATCTAGGGTTTCGAGGACGATATATCTGAAAAGTATCACCTTTTACATGCACTCCAAATTGATTCTCCGACTCACATTGCTGCAGTTGCACAAACCATTCCGCCAATGCGTACTTCGCAACGACCCGTTTGTTGGTTGGTTGATTTAGGAGCTTCTGATCACCTTAGTAGTACCTCAGGTATCTTACACTCATAGAAATCATATAGCGGGTCTTGAATTACTATTGCAGATGGATTGACTGTACCCATTGTTGGGTTTGGTTGATGTGATATGACTTCAGACATGACTCTATCATCGGTTGCTCGCGTTCCCCAATCTACTTACAACTTATTGTCCATTAGTAAGCTTACTCGTGATTTTAATTGTAGTGCTACATTCACATCTTCTAATTGTGTATTTCAGGAATAGTCGACGAGCCGTATTGTTAGTAGAGGGAAGCTGTGTGGTGGCGTGTATGTCTTGGACTAAGTCTCTCCTCTTTCCAGTTTTGCTACTTCCACCAAGTTTTTGGATCTTTATTATTATTATGGTCACCCATCTGTTCATGTTATGTGTCATTTGTATTCTGAGTTTGAGTATGTTTCCTATCTTAGCTGTGAGTCTTATCATTTTACTAAACTACACAAAGTTAGCTATGTCCCTCGTCCTATGTATGTGCTTCTTCGCCATTTGATTTACTTTACTCTGATGTTTGGGGACCCTGTCCTGTTCCTACGTTATTAGGACAAAAATATTTTGTTACTTTTATTGATGATTTCTCTCGTATGAGTTCAGTATTTTTAATGAATTTTTTTTTCTGAGCTTCTTTCTATTTTTGAAAACTTGTGGAATGAAATATTTATTCAATTTTCTGTTCATCTTAAATGTTTTCGAACTGATAATGGTAGAGAATACTTATTGTAATCTATGTCTACCTTGCTCTCCAACAAAGGCATTCTGCATCAAACCACTTATCCTGATATCCTCAACAAAATTGCATTGCTAAAAGGAAAAACCGCCACCTCCTTGAGGTCACGCATACCCTTCATCATAAGTGGTAAGCAAACATTTCTGTCGTGATGCGGTCCTTACCGCAACACATCTTATCAATCGTCTTCCCACTCATATTCTTCAGGAGGAGACACTCTTATCATACCCTTTATCCTAACCACCCTAGTCTCTCCCTACATTTACGTGTCTTTGAGTGTGTTCTCTATGTTCAGAATGCTCGCACCTCTGTCTCCAAACTCAACCCTCGCTTCTTGAAATGTATCTTCCTAGGTAATATCGATATTATTCTCCCGACCTCCACAAATACATTATCTCGGCTGATGTTGTCTCACTTCAATCCGACTCTTATCCTACCCTTCCTTGTGGATCAACACCTCCTGATTCTTCCCTTGATTCTATCCTTGTTTCCCATCCCGAGCCTGTAGTACTTTTTCTGAATGACCTCCTGAGTCCTCTTTGGGGACAAGTTTACATTCGTCGCCCTTCTGATAGCAGATCTGTAACATCCGTTATCTGACGCGAAATTTATTTAAATTGTAGGGTCGAGTCGCGACGGATTTTGATCGAGGCAGCGCGTCATTGAGGTACGTTGTTTGTATGATTTTAAATCACATTCGTTAATTAGTAATTTATATCAGTCATAGACGTGTGACATTATCTATTTTTGAATTTGCGACGTGTAGACATTTTGGGGTGCCAATAACAGTTCTCACCCCCTCTCCTCATGCGGTTATCATCAAGACTGCATACCCGCAATTTCTTAGAACCCGCAAGCCTCATTCTCACGGGAGAAAAGCCGCAAAACCGCAGCCCGACGTTCGCTCCTTTCCGCAAGCTGACGACGTCGAACCGCGACAGTGCCCGCATCCCGCCGCTTTCCGCCGCCCGATCCCCCTCCAGAACTCATTGCCGACTTCTCCTCCTTCCTCTACGGGCGCCGGTGAGTACTCTTCTTCCTTCCTTGGCTGTGAAAGAACCCGATTCAACCCTAACCGGCGGAATCAAGAGTTCCAAAGTTCGTTTGGTTCCTCTCTTGTCTCTATTCCTTCATGGAAATCCTTTGATTTGGAAGTTAATCTAAACTAGGTTTTCATCCTCTTGCCCTAATTAGGTTCTGGAGTACGGGATCCACCGCGATTTTTAAGTTGGGCGCATTGAGAGCCTCAATCACTCCCACCTAAAGGTAATACACTATGTTAGCCTTTTGATTTTGGGTTAACCTAGCATTTTTTGAATTTTTCCAACAAAAACCCTAAGGGGAAAATGTGTAAATTAGGGTTGTCTTGGATTGCAGGATTTTGGTGGCCTCGGGAAAAGGTTCTGAAAGTCCCTAGCAGTCCGAATTCCTTCGAAAAAACAAATTTTGCCGCGCCGAGTGTACGAGCGCCGCACCACCACTGTCAGGAAACCTAATCCCTGCTAGTTAGACGTAGCAAGAAATGTATTTTTGTATACGCATGTGTAGGTTTTGTACAAACATCATGTCCATGCATAGAAAGGTGTGGTGGTAGGAAAACGGTCGCGGAAAATGTGTAGGATGACACCTTTCTCCAAGATCAAAGTAGTCAGATCATGAACAATAACGTTAGGTATGAAACCTTTACCCGTGTACGTAAGCTTGGAATTTGTCCAACCAAGGACGTGAATGTCCCTTCTAGTCGACCACGAGAAAGTCAAGGGTCGCTCAGTAGTATATCAAAAGAGATGTCCCAAGTAGAGTAGCATCAGACCAAAAAGGTGGGTAAGCACACATAAGTCTTTTCGTGCTAGGTAGAGGCGCACTACCTTTCTCATAAGGCATATGGTACCTTATGAGCAGTATAGTCTTGAGAGTTGACTCCCCTTTGAGACAGCTAGTAGATTCGTGACCGTGTCCGTGCGACACTAGAACAATTGAGTTCGTAAGATGGTCTCGGGTCGTCAGTTTCAGATGCGCGTTAGGAGCTACTCTGTCTAGAGCCTTCCAAGTAGATGTGTAGGCTAGAAGCCACCTAGAACTCAAGTATAGAGCTGACGTGAGACAGTACACTAGTTAGTGAACTCCGAGACTTGGGTTATTGAACTGAAAGTCATGAACATAGAACAAGTAGGTGTATTGACCAGGAAGTTTTGCGAAGACATGCATAACATATAGCATAAATGTTTTTAATGCACGAAACTATTTTCTAAAGACATGCATTCATCATAAGAGAAAATATATTTTTAGTGTCACTAGGAGGAGTTAATTTTCCTTACTCTGACCCTCCGTGGGCAATGTTTTTACAAGTGACCCAGGTGGGAAACTACGCCTAGGATGAGCGCTATGGTGGCGTCAGTTTGTAGTGTTTTCCCATTCAGTTCTTTTTTATCTTCACCATACACTTGTAGCTATGGTTAATGTACCTTGTTAATATTTTGTATGTCTTGTATCAGACTTATAACGTTATTACAGATTTTCAGTCACTTCAATTCTATTCATGTTTAGTGGCTCTGTGAATCCAGATATGAGGTATGTGGTTAGCCTTAGTTTACTTTCTTAGCTTCCGTTGTAAGTTTTAAATTCTTAGTAGTTGTTTCTTTTTACCTGCTGCATACTAGTTTTAACGTTAGGTACCCTATGAGCAGTATAGTCTTGGGAGTTGACTCCTCTTTGAGACAACTAGTAGATTCGTGACCGTGTTTGCGCGACACTAGAACAATTGAGTTCGTAAGATGGTCTCGGGTCGTCAGTTTCAGATGCGCGTTAGGAGCTACTCTGCCTAGAGCCTTCCAAGTAGATGTGCAGGCTAGAAGCCACCTAGAACTCAAGTATGGACCTGACGTGAAACAGTACACTAGTTAGTGAATGTCAGGACTTGAGCTATTGAATTGAAAGTCACGAACATAGAACATGTCGGTGATTGACCAGGAAGTTTTGCGAAGACATGCATAACATATAACATAAATGTTTTTAATGCACGAAACTACTTTCTAAAGACATACATTCATCATAAGAGAAAATATTTTTTTAGTGTCACTAGGAGGAGTTATTTTTCCTTACTCTGACCCCCCGTGGACAATGTTTTTACAGGTGACCCAGGTGGGAAACTACGCCTAGAATGAGCGTTATGGTGGTGTCAGTTTGTAGTGTTTTCCCATTCAGTTCTTCTTTACCTTCAGGATACACTTGTAGCTATGGTTAATATACCTTGTTAATGTTTTGTATGTCTTGTATCAGACTTATAACGTTATTATAGATTTTCAGTCATTTCAGTTCTATTCATGTTTAGTGGCTCTGTGAATCCAGATATGAGGTATGTGCTTACCCTTAATTTACTTTCTTAGATTCCGTTGTAAGTTTTAAATTCTTAGTAGTTGCTTCTTTTTACCTTCTGCATACTAGTTTTAATACTGTTTCCTAATTCTTTTTATATCGCTGACCCGGCCGGATGACTGATTATTGTAAAACTGGGAATGGGTGTTACAAGATCTACGACTCCACCTTAGCCCACCTCTTCCCCCGGTAGTCCGACGACTGTTCCTCCGGAAGATCCTGCTAGTGCGCCTGTGGATCTCTTGCCAGTTAGCCAGGAGCCATCCATTGTTGTATGAAATAGAAATCGTGCTTGTCAAAACAAACAATTATTTGTTTTTTTTGTTAAGCAGCGCACAAAACATATCGAGGTTGATTGCCATTTTGTTAAGGAAAGGTCTGAAGGACTTATTTCTCTAAGTCGTGTGAAGACCGAAGACCAAGTTGCAAATGTTCTTACTAAGGGAGTTACAAGAGTTCGAATGAAATTTCTATGTAATAAGTTAGGTATGGTTGATATCCATGACCCAACTTGAGGGGGAGTGTTAGATGTATTATGTATTTATTGTACACATTATATAACATGCTCGTTCTATATAATTAAACCTTTGTACCTCTATTGAGGAAACAAGTCGTTTACGACAGAAACAAACTATGACCATAAAAATTTATAAATCTTGCAACACAGTTTAATGATCTTGCTCATGGAATCTAACTTGAGTAGTACCATCCAGCACTTGGTAGAACTAATTAAACTAGGCGGTCCAATTTGACTTTGTATCGTCGAACAATAATTTGAGTGTAGCCATTTATTAATTCTGCATGGGCTCAAAGACAACGTTTAATAGTTTGTAGAAATCTAACAATGATGATGATATCTTTGCTTCTCTTGGTCAAACATGTAAATATGAAGATGTGCTTTCTTCATGTTTTTTTCTCCATTGGGTTTTATCTTTTCTAAATTCATCCTTTTCCATTTAAAATATTGTTAGTAGGTTATTTTAAACAATTTTTTGATAAATGTTGAATACTTCTCACAGCAGTACCCATTGGAGAGTATGCTGCAGTTGCACTACTGGCATTTTTTGGTTTGAAGTCAATAAAAAATGCATGGGAGATTCCATCAAATGTGGGTAAAACTCATGGATCCAGTCCAGAACTTGGTGAGCTTGTTGAAGCTGAAGAGCTTGTAAAAGAAGAGGTTGGTGCTCAGTACTGTACGCATACGAGTGATACCAAGAAGCATAAAATCTCTGGTATTTTATTCTTGAATGTTACGTTCTTTCCTGCTGTGTTAGATGATGTAGTTAGAATGCCTACCTCTAATCATTTGATCAGTATTCCCACATAAAATTTTATTCCCACCTTCATGGGGGCCCTAGCCATCTAAACTGGCTTTAGTCAGGCTGGTTTATCTTGATATTCCCAGATACATAGATATGACGCAGACGGCCAAGCATAATTCCTTGCAGTGACGAGAGAAGAGCGCGAAGCTGCCATCTCGGCACGATGAAGCCCACCACATTATTTTAGGGTTATATCTACTTTTGTGTTTATAACAATTGATAGTAGTTAATTTTTTACAAATCGTTAATAATATTAATTATATTTTAATTGCTATCTTATTAGGTTGCCCTCTCCAATTATATAAGTAGAGGCCTAGATGGGTGCCAGGAATTTTGTATGCCCGACGTGTTCTCTCATGTTGGAGAGAGACACTTTGGGGTGAACCAACCCCTATAAGAGTTTGGATGAAGCTTATCTCTCGAATTTGTATCTTGTTTTTTTATCCTTTTTAGTGTGATTCATTATTGAGTGTTCATTATTCTAGCATCACAGTCACAAAACTATCCTGTCAGCAACAATGGTCCGATCTTACTTTTTAGTTGCTGCATTTGCAATCGTCAGACACTGGCACACTAATCGACTCAACCCATCTCTTCCCGCAACCCTCAGCTGTCTTACTGGTCTGAAAGTCTTTGTTTTCAAGGTAGCTTGCAACCTAGAGGGGGGTGGGGTGAATAGGTTTGTTGGTATCTTGTGACTTTCTTTAAATTTCTTCTTTAAGTGCTTAGTGTGTCAGCAGTTATCAACTTTCAAGAACCTGCAATAAAGAAACAACACAGAAAAACACACACAGAATGTATAGGTGTTCCCCAGATTATGGGTACATCCACTCTTCTCCCACCTTTCTAACTTTAAGTTAGACAAGACACTTCTCCAAAACTCAGCTCAAAAAGCTTACACCTCAGATCCCTCAGAATCTCTCAGTCTCCTCCAAGACTTACAACTCAGGCACTAAGCCCTACAACTCAGTGATCAACTGATCACCTACCTCAGGCCAAAGACCCTACCACTCAAGCTGGGAGGACAACCCTACCTCAGAGCAAACTTGCTCCTACCTCAGAGAGAATGACTCTCCTACAACGCAGGCACAAAGGCCCTACCTCAGATCCAAAGGATCATACAGCTCAGGCATAAGTGCCCTACAACTCAGAGAGAATGACTTTCCTACCTCAGACCCAAAGACCCTACAGTTCAGTGATCAAATGATCACCTACCTCAGATCCAAGCTGGATTCTACTCTCAGAGGGTATAACTCTCCTACAGCTCAGGCAAATTTGCCCTACCTCAGGCTCAGGAGTTCTATAACTCGGATCCAAAGGATCCTACAGAAATACAGTGGTTTTAATTACTTTGACACAAAGAAATTTCTCTGTATCAACTACTAGAGCTCAGTTATCTCAGCTCTATCTGTCTTCACAGCAGCAGGAAGATATTCTTCAATAAAAGGCTGTCTCTGCTGGAAGTAACTCAGGATGTTGTTTCTGAACTTGCTGTAGAAGACTGAAGGTCTGCTAGGTCTTGAGTTCTTCAAACAACTAGCCAAACCTGCAAAAGACTGACGACTCTCCTCCCTTTCTTTATCAGAAGTATTTCTGAACTTACTGTAGCAAAAGAGAATGCTACAGCTAACTGAACTTTTTGTTCTGCTGGTCGACTTCAAGCTTTTTCTCGGCAACAATGGCGAGGAAGATGAAGTCCAATCGCTCTTTTTTTTCTTTTTGAATAAAACCCTAAAAGTTGAGTTTAACATCCGAAGCTGTCCCTTTATATCTTCCGCCGATCAACGACTCCAAGAAGCAGTGGGGACCACCTACAGTAGATAACTGCACCTTTCTTTAACGGAAGAAGACGTACAGTAGTGTTCTGTAGCTTTCCCGCACTTAATTTGAACTCTGTTGACCTGTTGACTTTGCTGACGTCACCATCTGTGGACTTAGCCAAAATCAAACATCTTTAGTATATGCGTTGAGTGTGTAAGCTTCACTCAACGCCAAAACACTTAAACAGATATTCTGTCACTAGACGTTGAGTGAGCAAGCTTCACTCAACGCCAGAACACTTAGAAAAATTTCTCTGCCATTAGACGTTGAGTGAGCAACCTTCACTCAACGCCAAAACACTTAGAAAAGTTTTCTGTCATCAGGCGTTGAGTGAACAACCTTCACTTAACGCCAAAATACTTAGAAAAGTTTTTTGTCTCTAGGCGTTGAGCGATTGAGCTTCACTCAACGCCAAACTTCTTAACTGGAGTTCTGTCACTTGACGTTGAGTGAGTAAGCTTCACTCAACGCCATAACACTTGGATTTGATTTTAGTCACTTGACGTTGAGTGAGTAAGCTTCACTCAACGCATTTGGACTTGCCAAATTTCTGTGAAATCATAGTGACTAAGGTTCAGTTAATGTTTTTTATCACATGGCGTTGAGTGAGTAAACTTCACTCAATGCCTGTGGACTTAGTCAAATATCTACACAGATTTTCTGTGGCGTTGACTGACTGAGCAATACTCAACGAGTATGTAGTATGACGTTGAGTGAGTAGACTTCACTCAATGAGTGAGTAGACTTCACTCAACGCCTGTGGACTTAGCCATTTTCTTGCTGTTTCTTCTTAGGCTTTGACTGTCTTAGCCTGTCTCACAACTTTTTGCTGTATGACTTTGAGTGAGTAGACTTCACTCAATGCCTGTGGATTTAGCCACATTTCTGTCTAGCCAGTAGTTAGGCTTAGACAATCCAAGCTATATTCAACGTTTTTTCTCACCTGAAGTTGAGTGAATAGACTTCACTCAACGCCTGTGGACTTGGGTGATTTCCAGCCTATCCAGCATCTTCCCTTGCATCTGGCGTTGAGTGAACTGACTTCACTCAACGCCTGTGAACTTAGACAGATTTCTATCCCTCCACATCTTTACTTTGTGACCACCCGTCATCATTCTTGTCACGGCGTCAAGGCGAACCAAGGCGAGGGCCGGGCGCCTTGACGCCTAGGCGACAAGGCGGACGCCTAGGCGATAATAAGGCGAGCTAGTCGCAAGGCGACAATTTTCTTTTTTTAAAAAATTCTGGGAACTAATAGACAGCGGTTATTATTATAACCGCTGTCTATAGTCCCTGAAACCGACTATAGACAGCGGTTATGATAATAACCGCTGTCTATAGTCTGATACAATGACTATAGACAGCGGTTATTATCATAACCGCTGCCTATAGTGACTATAGACAGCGGTTATTATCATAACCGCTGCCTATAGTGACTATAGACAGCGGTTATGATAATAATCGCTGTCTATAGAGACTATAGACAGCGGTTATTATCATAACCGCTGTCTATAGCCGGTTTCAGGGACTATAGACAGCGGTTATAATAATAACCGCTGTCTATTAGTCCATTTTTTTTTTTTGAGAACGAATGGAGGTTTAACCAATACCATACAGGCATACAGCATGAATAACTGAAGTAATGAATGGTTTACACTGGTATTACCAATACAGCAATGCAGAGCAGTATTTTTTTTAGAAGGAATGAATGTTTCATACAAATATACAATACAAGTATTCCGTAGATTGAACATTGAAGTAGTGAATTACTAAACACAAATTAACAGAAAAGTGAACAATCCAAACAAAAAAACCATAGCTTGAATAATATTTTTTACATAAACTTAAATAATTTTAGATACACCAATACACCATACATCACATAGAATCATCATCTAGTAAATTGTCATTTACATTGTTTGTGCTTGGTTGGTTTGTGGTACTCGTCACTTGTCCATAATTATCTTCAATATGTTCATCATCATTGACAAGTACAAAATGATCAAAATCCTCATCCCCTTCAACTATTTGTTGAAGATTAGCTTCAGCTCCACTCCGTAAATTTCGAGCCCCAGTTCCAATAGCTCGCCCTACAGCTTCCCATGTCAGATTATCATCATCAAAAACTAGGGCATCCTCTGGCTTGTTCATCATCCACTCACTACTCCAATCTAGATCATCAAGCACTAAAGGGTTGTAATTTCTTCCCTTTTCACGTCTTTCTTGGAATCGTGCTTGTAGACGACGATTATATTGGATGTATACAAGGTCATTTAGTCTTTCATGCTCCAATCTATTCCTTTTCTTTGTGTGAATCTGAATCAAGATAATTGCAAACTTATTAGTATTTTGGAGAAAAAAAATACTTTTAACAATAACTATTTGTATACTTAGTACTTACAAACTCAAACGTACTCCAGTTGCGCTCACAACTAGAAGAAGAGCAACATAAGCCAAGTATGCGCATTGCTACCTTTGTAAGGTCAACATTTGGTCCTCCGTGCGCACCCCACCAATCCACTAATCATTAATAAGTTAAAACAAATATAAATAATTTAAGAACAAATTAAAATTTTAAAATGTAATCAAAACCTACTTGGATTTAAGGTGGTACGTTGCCTGATAGCCATAGGCTTTCCAAAACTATTTCGAGATGCTTTGTAATTAGTGCCTTGCTCTGCAATCTTGTCTTGCAATTCTTGATCGGGCACTAGTCTCGCAATAACATCATTGAAGGCATCTTGGAATTTCCAAGCATCATCCATATGGTTTTCCTCGTATTCAAAATATTTTCCCGGATTTAGGAACAAAGCCGCTCTATATAATTTTTGTTCCATTTGATTGGTCCACCTATTTTCAATAATCTCAATTATCTTTTTATATAATCTCTCTTTATTATCAAAATGTTCTTTGATTTTTTGTTTAGCCTCTTCCATTGCCACATATACTTCCGGCATAGCCGGTCTTTCATCTCCGTCTACTAATCGCAAAACGGCAATTAGTGGCTTTCCTCCTTTCAAGCAATCTCTTACTCCATTCCAAAATACACTTGAAAGTATTATTTCAACAATCT
This sequence comes from Platanthera zijinensis, assembly GCA_039513925.1. Taxonomy (NCBI): domain Eukaryota; kingdom Viridiplantae; phylum Streptophyta; class Magnoliopsida; order Asparagales; family Orchidaceae; genus Platanthera; species Platanthera zijinensis. Next base: position 233,400,861 of record CM077080.1, read on the forward strand.
GTTTTCCGGCTTCGGTTTTTGCCAAATTGGCGGTATTCCACGAAGGAGATACAAAGAATAACTTCAACTTCTCTTCATGCTTAAGAAGACTTTGCAAAGTGAGGAATGATGTTGCAAATCTTGTCACCGAATGCCTTACTAGGTCACCACCTATAGTAACTCTTACTGCATCAAGCAAGCGAGTATGCCTATAAATAAAATTTGTGATCATCCTTGCCTTCCTTATCACAGATTTGTTTTGTTGCATCTTGCCTATATCCTCCAACATGAGATCGATGCAATGAGCGGCACAAGGTGTCCAAAATAATGTGGGTCTTCTCTCCATTAAAATTTTACCAGCTGCCTTGTAATTGGAAGCATTGTCAGTGACCACCTACACAACATATTTTGGAAAATATATCAAAACCTTTAGACTATTAATCTTGAAATGTGTAAGAAGAAATTTAGTGAAACAAACCCAAAATATACCTGAACAACGCACTCTGCACCTATCTCTCTAATTTTACTATCAAGCAACTCTGATAGCATGGTAGCATCTTGAATATGAGAGGAAGCATCTACGGAACCCATAAAATAGGTTCCTTCTGGACAGTTGACAAGGAAATTGATCAAATGTCTCCCTCTCCTATCGGTCCAACCATCTGACATTAGAGTGCAACCATATCTTCTCCAATATGCTTGATACTTTGTCTTCATCACCATAACTTTTTCTTTTGTACTTGCTAATAAAGGTACTCTTAAATCATGATAACTAGGGCCCTTATAACCAGGCCCATACTGTCCAACTGCTTCAAGCATGACTTCAAAACTTCGAGCCTTTGCAGCATTGAAAGGAATTCCACATTCGTAGAACCAATCCGCAACATAGCTATCAACTCTCTTCTTCTCTTCAGGAGATCTAAAACATCTCTCAATTGTAGTTTGTGAAGGACCTTTTGCACGTCTATCATCAACTACATCTTCCGGGGCACGCCTCACATGAGCATCCATTGGTCCCCTTTTTTGTGATAAGTGGATTACTTTTCTCTTTTTGGAACTTGTCCCCGAACTTGGAGTAAATGAAGTCTTAGCTGTAGATAATGCCGGGGATACATTATGTGATCCCGTTGGCTCTCTTTCTTGCTCACTTTCATTGTCATCATCACAAGTCAAATCCACCCTTTCTTTTTTCTTATCATTCAAAGCTGCAAACATCTCGGCTGCTATTTCAGAAGTGGTCTTGAAACACTTCGATACGTCTCCATACCCACCACATAAGTGTTGCTTCAACCTTTTAATACCACCTTTAATTAATCTATCACATAAATTGCATTTGACTGTATTTTTATCTTTTATATCAGGCCAATGTCCATACTTCCATCCAGGATCATTTGACTTTGCTTTTCTTTTAGGATCCGTTTTTGGATCAAGTTCATTGCTATCAATGGATAGAGCAAGACTGTTGTTGTTTTGGTCTTCCATCTAGCAAAAATAAGACCTATAAAATGCAAAATTAGTCTACTACACAACTTCACAAATCACCATTCACAAATCACAATTCACAAGGCCATTCATGTAGCACAATTAGTAATGTAGCACAAGATTAAAGAATTAAAGACCAAGCAAATTTACAAAAACATGATTCATGTACACTATTCATTTACCAATCTACATACACTAAACTATACACAAACATTTGTTCTACACAAGCATGAATTCAAGAAACACGATTCATGTATCACAATTAGTCATTATATAATCACAAATCCTATTTCTAATAGTATCAATTTTTACCTGAGAAAATTGCGTCACTCCATCATAGATCTGCAATAAAAACAAATAATTTGTTAAAAACTTAAAATCAATTGAAAATAACTATTATCATTTACCAATCTACATACACTAAACTAACCATGGATGGCAGATGCAAACTTTTAAGAGCATCAACAATGTCAATCACGTAACACATGATGTAATACCCACATTGAATGTTATCTGGTTGTTTGGGGCACTAAAAAAATAAACAATTGATAAGTATTTTAATTAAACATCATATTTACAATTATACATATAGACTATAGCTTACCGGTTTCCACCTTAAAACTTTTGGTTTTAAAAAATTGATATGCCGATCTTTTGCCAAATCCTTAATTGCACTTTAGAAAATATCGAAATGAATAGTTAATACTTAATAGTTATGAATTTCAAATAAAAAAATAACTAAAAATTAATTAATAAAATTACCTTGTAATGACATTTTTAATAACATCACGAATGTCAGCATTTAGGGGATCCAGCCAATAAATGGTATTATTAGTGTAATCTAGTATAGCCAACATCCAATGTTCTCTGTAAAATAATTGGAAGAATTAATAATTTAGTGGCAAGTAAAAATAACAATTATCCTTGAAATTTGATAATTCATAATTAGTTACTTACAATCTATGATAAGGCAAAAATAATAAAGAGTCCACTTGGAGTTGACTTAGCCTGCGTTTTAGATCCAATGCTCGAGTTTTTGAATGTTGCTTGACATACTTATCATCAATAGCAAAAATGGCTGTGGGATTATGAAAATATACACTTCTCTTGTATGTATATTTCTTTAATTGTGATTCTATGTACCTGTATAAAAACATGTAATTTCAAAATCAACGGATATGTTAAAAAGAAATCTTAATTTCATAATATTTGATACTCGGTACTCACTAGTCACTACTCACCCAATACATGCTAGTATGATGTTAACTCCAATTCTTTCCATGTTTAAAAAATCGTACAACTCTGTAATTTCAAAGAACGTAGTTGTTGATTCAGCAGACCCAAATACTTCTGGATCAAATACTAGCGATATTGATTTATTTTCTTTTTCCATCATAGTTATGAAATTGGGTAACATAACCATCGATCCATTTGTAATCTGTGGAAATCAAACAATTAACATTGAATTTATTCATTGCTTACGTTAAGGTCAAACCGTCAAAAATAATAATTATAAATTTAAATACCGGAGAAGATAAACTCCCATGTAATGTCTCAGGTTCATTTGACCCTACAGGCTCCGGCTGACAAAAAAAAAATAACACTTGTGGATAATGGAGATCAAGACATTTGATAAAATTATATAATTAAACATAGGAATACGGTAATACCTGAGAAAATGCAGCAAAAGATTCATGTGGAGGTGCAAGGGCAACACTTGTGGACATATGCGTTCCAGTGCCAGCACTAATCATACGCATAAGTTGTTCAATTTGATTTTTCATATTGTTCATCTCTTCTTGCTGCGCTTGTTTGTCTTTGGCCCACAATTCTTGTTGTTGGTTCCATGATTGTTGTTGCTGGTTCCACGCTTGTTGTTGTTGGCTCAACCTTTCTTGGACTATAGCTTCCACGTCTTCAATTCTAGCCACTGATCTATCACGCCTATCATTCTTGAAATAACTTTTAATCGTGCTAAATTTTCCACCAGCTCTAACTCTACCCGGATGTTCTTTGCCTAAAACAGTAGAAAGGATGTCATTCCTTGATTCCCTTCCAGATGATTCAGCACTCTGAGACTCTTGGCTTGAAAACTCATCCTAAGCAAAACAGAAGCAATTCAGCAATATTGCAAAATATAAAATAAATTAATGATACATAAATAATTAAATACATTTAAACTTACAATTTTGGATGCCAACTCAGCTGCATCTTTATTAATGAATTCACCAGTCTTTCTTTTATGACCGGCTTTCCATAACTCAGCACGAGAAATTGGTGCAGTTGCACCTTGTTCAACCTTGACAAAAATTGAAAAAAAATTATCATTTAAATTATTTTGAAATCATACTTATAAAATAAATAATTGGAGAGATAATAAGAGAAAAAATACCATTTTTTTTTGTAATCCAGAATAACCCATTCTGGAAGTAGTATGAAAAGTTTTTTGTGCTTTTGCTCTCTCTGTGTTAATCTTACTTTTCTCCTACATACAATTTTGGAAAAAACTTAATATCTAGATTGCTAATATTATAAATAAATGATATAAAGCATTGAATTTAATAAGAAGTAAGAAGTAAGAACAAAACCATAGATTCTGGAGTGGTGCGATGGTCGACAAAGATTCTCCAGTCTTCAGGAGTAATAAAGTTATACATGACAGGTACATTGTACCGATGCTCCAAATCAACATCTTTTACATAAGTGACAAAAAGTTTGGATTTCCAAGACCTCCAACTCTCACCCATGCTTTTCATTAATACATTTCGCAGACCACTAATATTATCAAAATAAATCTGAAAATAATAGAGAATATTCATTAAAAAACAACTAAAAAAACAATCATGTAAAAAGTAATCAAGAATCACTAATGAAAAAAAGTACGTACATTTAATTCATCCCACAGTTGATCTTTAAGTTGCTTATCAACTTCCTTCCATTGAGTATATGTAATAGGGACATAAGATCTCACAAGAGAACCCATATAACTCATCAATTTATGTGTTTCAGGCCCGGGAATAATTTGGCCATCATCATCCAAGGGAATCATAAGCTTCCTCCCCTCAAGCCTTAGCTTATTCAATTCATTCAATTTAGTATAGCCTCTAGTTGACTTTGACGAAGATCCTTTATCGGCCATTTTCTGTAATAAGAAAGCCCTAAAAAACCCTAAACCCTAAATTCATAGCAAATCTAAAGAATGCTCACTATTGAAGACTAGAGTACTACAAAAGTAAGAAGAAACACAACTACCACACAATAAACTACAACTAATGGATAATGGCCATTCACAAATCATAATCACACTCACATATTCACAAAAAAAAAGTTAAATATGCATCTTAGTGATCAACAAACACAACAAATATTTGTAATATATATACCTCAACGAGATGTATACCTTAACGATTACAATGCTAAATGTAAATATAGGACTAAAATGCTAAATAAGAAGCACATTACACAACAAACAAAATATCTCAACAAAGTCAAAATCAAAACTAAAAGCAAATGTGATCAAAAATTTCTAAGATATATACCTAAACGAGAAGTTTCGAAGCGGAATCGAGGGATCAAAGCCTTAGGGTTTTTCGCACAGCACAGCGGCAGTAAGAACAAAAGGGTCGGGGTAAAAAAAAATTTACGGCCGAGCAGCTTATATTGAATGAATAGACAGCGGTTATATTGAATAACCGCTGTCTATTCTCCCCATAGACAGCGGTTAATTATATAACCGCTGTCTATTTCTCCCAGGATTGTAGAATAGACAGCGGTTCTTCAGTAAACCGCTGTCTATGCTATCCTAACCTAGCATAGACAGCGGTTTTTTGAATAACCGCTGTCTATTATAGCATAGACCGCGGTTATTACAAAAACCGCTGTCTATGCTAGGTTAGGATAGCATAGACAGCGGTTTTTGTAATAACCGCGGTCTATGCTGCCCTGCAGGGGAATAGACAGCGGTTTCTAGAATAACCGCTGTCTATTCCCCTTTTTTTAAAAAAAAAAAGGCGCCCAACGCCTTGTTTGCAATTGGGCGCCTGGACGCCTAGGCGTCGCCTAGGCGACGCCATGACAAGAATGCCCGTCATATCGCTTGGAATACCTGTCCTATCAATGTTTCAAGGACTAACCTGCATGTATGAACTTACGCATACATCAAATACAACTTCATGTATATCATTCACATGATTGACTTCTTCAAATCTGGGACATTGTGGGCAATAGACCCAACATGCTCAACAAGCTTGACAGGATCACTCCCATCGCCATAACTACGCCAATGCCGCCATCCTCCACTTTTCAGGCTTCATCGGCTCTAATTTCCACTGCAACCTGCACTCCAATCAAATCTACACTGCCTTCTCTGGCCCCGCTCACCACTAGGCCGACTTTTCACCATCCCCCACATATTTTGATGGTACCCACGAGCTCACTTCTTCTGCTATCCACTGCCCACAACAACAGCTGACGACGACCACGTGAACCACCATACCATGTTTCAGAATATTCCCAAAGCAGTCTTCTCTGAAGGCTCTGACCCACATCATATCCCTTGCTATACAACCTGTCCAACAATGCTGAAATCAAGTCGCACGACACCAACGATACCAATTTCTAACAATTGAACCCTCATAACAATCATCATAGTCGTCCACTCCCTCCTACATCTTGTCCTTGGCTCCTTATCTTTGCTGACATCACACAGGCACTTTTGAACATCGGAATCAAGCCACATCATGCATATGCATCTTCAAATTTGGCACTAACGATCACCTCCCCACTCTTCTGTGGTGTACCATCGCGTTCGGTCCTGATTTCTCCAAAATTTTCCGCTCCATGCAAACCAGTACCCTATTTCATCTCCAAACCAGCTCCAGTCCTCATACCTAACGTACCTATGTCATTTTTAAAGTCACCTCTAGCAATTACCTTTTTTCACTTTCCTGCAACCATGTCCTGCCTAACAACAGTTCATCTTTACTTCTCTCGGGCCTCATGTGTGCTCCCACCAATGTTCGAGACAATTTTATTCCTACTATTTTCACATTCATACATTTATACCCACACCATCCCACTCTCATAATTGATAACTCAATTTTCAACCGCCACCAACAGGCCCGACGCTGATGAATGGCCTTTACCTTGATTAGTTGCACAATCAAAATTCTTCAAGAATCAGACAAACTTTTTGTCTCAACCTTATGGACAGTCGATTTTCAAGGGTGGGATGTTGATATATAGACTCCTGAGCAGAATTTCCTGCAGCATTGAGAGGAGAGCACATTACCGCTCTCTCGACACAATTGAGTCCACCACAATATTCTAGGGTTATATATACTTTGTATTCCAAACTGAAGAAGGAAAAATGTTTCATTAAGATGAATATAGGAAGCCCTACCCTATTTATACTAAAAGTAGACGAGTACAATAGTAAAGTGCACAATAACACAGTAAACTTTTAAACAAAATAAACTTTTAGACATAATAAAATTCTAACTCGCTCCCTCAAGTTGGCATTGTCATAGTCTATGTTGAAAAGAAAACATTTATATAACAAATTCATCCGATTGTTTTTCTTAACTCATCAAAAAACATGAAAAAAATTGTTTGATGGATATAACAAAGGGTAGCATATACATTCCATTTTAAGAAAATTTATATTTATATACAAATATTAAATATAATGCTAATAATAAACAACAACACTCAAGTCTTTATCATATCTTGGATCTTAAGGTATTTTGTATGTCCCTTTCCTTCCTAAAAAAAGGAGTGGCAGTGAGTCTTTTAGGCATCTTGGATCTGAAGGTATTTTGGCTCTCTTGGAGAGTATGCTCTTAGAGTGATTGGTTCGAGCTTGTCTCGGTATCTCGTATTTCTCCTAGTATTTTTCTACTATTTTCGTTGCCAATAGAAAGGGGAGTCTTGGTACACCGGTTGAGGTGTTGTCGTGTGACTTTAAGGTAACAAGTTTGAGTCCTGGAAGCAGTCTCTTGCAAAAATGCAGGGTAAGGTTTGACTATATTACACCCTTGTGGTGGGAACCTTCCCCAGACCTTTCGTTGTGCTAGGATACTTTGTGCACCGAGCTTCCCTTTTTTTTTCTTTCGCCGACAACAGTAACTATCAATTGGTCAGATTTGCCACCATTTTAGGATTCAATTTTGAACCCTAATTCGATATTTCTTTTGTGATCCGTCTCCTATCGACGACTCAGGACAGTGTCGCGAGTCCACGACCTCAGAATCCCCATTTTCCCTTCTGCGATCTTCTTGACTGATAGATTCCATTGCTCCATTGTCGAAGCGCTTGCTCGACACTTTTTAGTCATCGATGTTTTTGAAGCTCGATCGAGATCGCTGATTCGATATTCGACCTTACTTAGTGCCGTCCCTATTCAATAACTCTAACCATGATAACCCGCGCGTCGTCCGCCCTTAGGGATTAGGTGCATTCCATCCGCCATTTTCTTTCTTCTCGTTTGACGTATGCAACCAGTCACCGCTTCGATTGACCGCATCTAGTTCCTCTCACATCTAATGGACTGCAGTCGCCCGACTTCAGAGGCATCCAATTCCTCTCTCCATGCCCCTTAGATTGTTCAAACACCACCCTCTGCACACACTCTCCGGAGACCGCTACCCTCCCTTCTATAGTTGTACCTCAGACCCCGATTCTCCTCTGAATCCTCTGCTTCATGCTCGGAACCCATTCCATGACACTTTGCGCCTACCAGTACTCCTCTACGTTGTCCTCCATCGATTCCACATGCTTGGATCAACTCGAAGCTCGATTAGAAGTTCTCACTCTCCTCCTCTGCAAGCTTGTCACCACAGCCTTCAACCATCAACCGACACTCCCACCCCCTATTCCATCATTGGCCACTTGCATACCCGTCGTTGTCTACATTAGCTTATACCCTGTTGATGATATCCACCCGACCCAGCTCTGTCTGATTGAGATCTCGATGTTCGAAAACATCCCCCTCGTTTGAACAACTCGCGCCAAGTAATTTTTCGACCTCCAGTCCACCCGTGCAATCCGGAAGGTTCCCATGTCGCTATTTATATGGAGTGTCTTTCACTCCATTGGGTATGTTTGACGTGCGAACACATCCTTGATCTCTATTGACCCAAATTGAAAGAGGAATTCCTCAACCATTATGACATGCTCTAAGCGAGTAATACCTACGAACTCTTTGCTTTGTTCACCTATCTAACGCTGTTGCTACCCACATTGCCTAGTTCATCGAGGTCACCATGACGCCAGCAAACTCTCCCATGACCATTATCTGGGGCATTTTCAAGCAGGCATGTGGCCTCACATTTGCTCGCACCTCCGTGTCCACAATCAGCCTACTCTCTCCAGAGCCATGGAGAAAACCCGTTTCCTACGAGGAGCTTTACAAGGCCATCTATCCTCCTCTAATTGGCCATCCCACTAGCCAATGACACCTCTACATCACTGGGTCACCTGCCTCCATTGTCTTTCATTGATTAGTCTACTGCCAGTTCCAACGCCACCTCAGCTAGTTCCACTGTCGATGGGACCTCCACCACCCCAACACTTATCTCACTAGAAGTACGCTGAACTCCACCAGAAGGGACTCTACTTTTATTTCTACGAGCCATTCTTACCTTGTTGTGTGATCCAGACTGAGACCGCATGCTAAGTAGAGTGAGAGAGAAGTCTCGTATTGGATTGGAGTCTCTCTTCCAAGAACTCGGAGGAACGATGACGGTAGCAATGTGGAAGAGGGGAAGAGGCCGAGGGAATTTGCGGGTTGCTGCGGTGCGATGGAGGAGGCTGCTCAAGATTCAATTTGTACTAAAGCTGTGACGGTAAGACAACCAATGGATCGTGTGGGGGAGTCCCTCCAAATGACTTTAATTATGAAACACGAAAGACACCGTGTATGCAGGCCTCCGGTGGGTGTTGGAGCTGATAGGGCACTTCCCTGATCCGCTGGGTAATCTGAAATGGACCGTAGTACTTGGGGCCAAATTTGTTGAAGGATGTCATGGAGGCCGACGCCCAGCGGCAGGGCGGTGTTTCAGATACACCTATTTTATTGATGGAGAATGAGGTCTCACGATGACCTTGATTGTAGCTCTGATAGTGTGGGTGATGTATAGATCTCTTGTTGCAAGGATGATAACAATTCAGCTGGGGGGCTGAAAAAAGCGAAGAGAGCCCCTTCGCATATGTGATCTTTGCGGGGCAAGGTGTTGGTGGTGTGGTTTAAGGCCCATGCCTTGCATTCTATGCAAAATTCACACCAATGGGGTTTGCTGACCCTCTATTGGTGCGGACGGTATTGAGGCACTGCTTGAGGAGGTATTTCTATCAGAAATTGTTCATATGGATCAGGAAAGTTTGTCCCCGTAGGTAAGGACACCAGTGTTGTACGGCCTAGGCAAGGCCATCAGTTTCTGTTCATACACTAGTAATTTATGGTGGTGTAAGGTTGTCTTCTCGCTGAAATAAGCAGTGAGGTGGCCCTCCTATTTCAAACTGTCCCCACCTCCCTTCCTGATGCATCACATTCGACTTGAAACTCCTAGGAGACATTTGGAAGGCATAGGACTGGCGCCAATATCAAGGCTTGTTGGTGGTCCAAAAGGCCTTAGTTGTTGTGTCTCCCCAAATGAATGCATTCTAACTTGGTAAAGCCACAAGTGGATCAACATAGTGTTGTAACTGCGAATAAAGCGGTTGTAGTACCTAGTGAGACCAAGAAACCTGCGAAGCACTTGCGGTGTCTGAGGCACTCACCAAGTGGTCACATCATGGATCTTCTTGAGGTCTGTCGATACCCCCTGACCATGCACCACATATCCTAAGTTTGTCACACTACCTATTCTTAATAAACATTTTGTAGCCTTGAGGAAGAGGCGATGCTGGCAGATCAGCTTGAAAGCGTTGCGAATGTGGTTGAGGTGAACTACCCATGTCTTACTATACACCAAAGTATCATAAAAAACACGAACACATATGGACATAGAAGGGACTGAAATACCTCATTCATTAATGCTTGGAATATGGAGGGATATTCATGAGCCCGGATGACGTGACTAAGAACTCGAATTGGCTATGATGGGTCCAAAAAATAATGTTTCCCCCGTCAGCGGGGGCCATGCGTACCTGGTGGTGCCCCAAGCAAAGATACAACTTCGAGAAGAAACGAGCACTGTGTAACTCGTCCAAATATTCCCATCACGGGGTATGAGGAACTTGGACATTACTTATTTAGCATTTAGCTCACGGTAATCCTCATAGAAATGCCACGTACTGTCCTTCTTGTGCACCAAGAAGCCTAGTGAAGAGAAGAGAGACACACTGTGGCGAATGAGCCCATGTTGGAGCATAGTACTGCACTAGTGTTCGATCTCATCCTTCTGGAGGAAGGGGTATCGTTATGAGCGTACGCCCACATGTATCGTACCTGACACGAGACATATGTGGTGGTCTTGGCGACGAATTGGGGGAAGACCTTCCGGTTGATCCCACCATGATGTAATATGGAGGTCTTTGTCTGTAGTGGTGAACACATGGTAGGAAGATGTTCACATCAGTGATGGGCACCCTTGCCACTCTATCATCTAGGATCTCTAGTGCCAACGCATAGTGAGGTGGTAGAAATCCCAAATTAGAGGTCCTAAAGACCGTAATCATGTGATTTCCAACAATACCTTGAACCCCTAGAGATCCACTATAAGAGGTCTACCTGGGAGTTGTCCCCCTCCACCATGATAGGGACATGATGGAAGATGTCAGGGCATGCCATCTTGTTTTTATGTTCCAAGAAAACCTTCAAGTAGGCGCAAGATGGCACTGTATGATGATGATGCTGCGCGGAGGGCTTTCTGATGAATCTACGAGTACTCCTTGAATCCATAAGCACAATAAAGGAATGATTCCCCGCGTGTGACGAACATCTGAATTGTATCACCCTCGGGTCCTGTAATGGTGTGAAGGGAGATCTCCGAATATCCCGCGTCTTCATCCTTATCGACATCCGATGGGTCGTCCACTTCAACCTAGAAGAGGCGCTTATGCCTGTGTCCCAACCCAAATTGATCGTCGCGGTTGAAGCATAGGCCCTTGGCATGACGATTAGCCATCTTGGTAAGAGTCATCGAAAAGTGAATCTTCCTGGATCAGCCCCTTGGTAGAGCTGGGGGTCATTGGCGGGGAGGCGCTACTACTTCTTCTGAAGGGCCCGACCCGTTCCTGTGGGCCACCTTGGGGTCAATCCATAACCAGTCGTTTCTCGTAAACCCTTGCAAGATTGATTGCGATAGTGAGATCCATCGACGTATGGAATTCGACGTCAAGATTCAGACGCTCATAAAGTCCTGTTGTAAGACTGACTCTTATTGTGCGTGACTCATATAGGGAGCACGAGCTAATAAAATCTGGAACCATTCTAAATACTCATCAATGAGACCTGTCTGCTTGAGGGTGACTAGGTCAACAGGAGGGCTACCGCGAAGCGGTGGGAAGAAACAGAGATAGTAAGAGGCCTTAAACTCCTCCCACGTGAGATGGGTCATTCCCATTGTAGTTTTGTGTACCAAAGCTTGGAGGGCCCCATAGGGTGAATGAAAGAGACACCAATCCATTCCTCCCATGGAGTCCGTTGATTGGTGAAGAGCTCACAATGGGTGATCCATGCAAGGGGGTCTTCGCGTCCATCCAAAATGGGGAAGGCCATTATGATGTAATGAGGTACATCGCTACCCTCCGGTCAGGGTCCCAAAGCGTCATAGCGATGGTGGCCGGGCGGCCCATTGAGGGAGGAGCCCGAAACAACCTGTTGTGGTGGTTGTATGTTGTTGAGATACATTGAGATCATTTCCATCTTTGCATTGTTGGTGTCCAGTGTTGTGGATATCGACCGACATTTCTGACATGAAGGTTTGGGAGGTAAAGCGCCACAAAATCATTTAAAATCTTATCGTGGTGTTTTGAAAAAAACGGTCCGATATGTCGATTTTAACCGACATACCGGCCCCCCAAAAAAGGGCATATCGCCCGTTTTTTAATTATTATTTTTATTTTTATTTTATTTAACTCCCAAACCCGCTGTTTTAACTCCCCCGACCCTGCTGATTTCATTTCACCCCATCGCTCCTGCCCTATCTCTCCCCGTCGTTCCTGCCCTAGCTCTCCCTCGCGCGCTGTCAGCACTCTATCACTCTGGTTCTTTCTTCTCCTTGGTCTCTGGTTCTCTAGTTCTCTGGTTCTCTGGTGCTCTCTAGCTCGCTGGTGCTCTCCCTCTCTCGCGCGTTGTCGACACTTTATCACTCTGGTTCTTTCTTCTCCCTGCTCGCTGGTTCTCTGGTGCTCTTTAGATCGCTGGTGCCTCCCTCTCTCGCGTACTGTCGGCACTTTATCTCTCTGGTTCTTTCTTCCACCTACTCGCTAGTGCTCTCTGGTTCTCTGGTGCTCTCTCTCTAGCTCGCTGGTTCTCTGGTTCTTTCTTCTCCCTGCTCGCTGGTGCTCTCCCTCTTTAGCTCGCTGGTGCTTTCGATCCCGACACTCTCGGCTGGTGTATTCTTCTCCCTACCTCCCCCTCTCATTCTATCACTCTGCATTTTTTTTTTGTTGGTTGTTGTGCTAGCTGTTGCTATGGTATCTTGTTGCCTTTCACCCTACTGCCTTATTGGCCAGCTTCCCTACTGCCTTGCTCCATGTTGCCTTATTTGCCGACTGTAGCATGATGGCTGCCTTGTGGGTTGTTGCAATCAATTATCCGTTTAGTTGTTGGTGACGTCCCTGTTGCCTTATTAGTTCAGCAAGGCATGATGGTTGCTTTATGGTTGACTTGCTGGTTGTAGCATGGTGGCTGTCCTGTTGCCTTATTAGTTGCTGGTTTATTTTTATTTGACCCATTTATTAATCAACCAATGATTTGAAATACCCCTATTAATAGTTATTTATCCAAATTCATTTTGCAATCAATGATGCATGTATATCCAATTACATTTTTAGTTGTCTTGCTATTTTGTGTCTTTTGATAAATAAAACGTGAGATGTTGTGAAAGTTTGAATGATACTTGAATGTTTTATTCATTTTGTTGGATACTTTGAAAATTTGAATGATAGTTATAATTTTGTATACTAGTATACTACTGAGGATGTAAAATGTTGTTAGATAAATAAAATATTGCGCGGATAATATAAAAAATATTTGAAGATCTAACGATCTAATGAAGTTACGAGGCTTTTTTGATGTTGATTTTTTTCAACTAGTATTTTTTCTTGTGATGCAGTCATGCAATTTTTTTTTCATTTCATCTAACTAATATTAATTTCATTTCTTGCCCTATTAGAATGACTTCTTCTGCTGGATCAAGTGAGGTTCCCCTATCACTGGTACCAACCAATAGAGATCCGTTCTAGGCATTTGGTGAGAAGTTGATTGCTAACGACACCAACCGAATCAAATGTAACTACTGCAAGCAGACAATGAATGGTGGAATTACACGTTTCAAGCATCACTTGGCTGGGTGGAAGGGTAATGTTAAGCCACGACCTCAGGTTCCCGCCGACGTTAAGGCTAAGTGTTGTATCTTAAATGTTACATATAACTTTTAATATTTAAAAGTTCAATAGGTTGTAGAATAGGTAGTACTGTGACATGTATAAAAATTAACATTTAATTACATATATAATTAATTAAATATTAAAATCCGATATATGAAATATCGCCGATATATCCCCCGATATATAAAAAACCGACTTGAAAACCCAAACCAACGTATCCCCGACTTCCGACATCTGCAACATTGTTGTTGTCCATCATTAATTGAAACATCTCCATAACATGGGGTAAGGTGAGACTGCTCTCTTCCATCATAGAGGGGTGCGACTGGAAGACATGGGGAAGAGAGGTAGGATGCATGGACCAGACTGTGATGATGCATAGGAATTGTGCATGGGATTTGCGCAGAAGCTGAAGCCTAGCTCTGGGTGCGTCACTGGAGCGATCGGTTGGCCGAGTGGGAACGGGGATCAGTATGATAGGCGCGCATTTGGGTGGGTGCATCAGCTGTTGGCATCGGCGACAACAACATTTCACTTTGATACCAAGTTGTGTGCTCCTGACTGAGCCGCATGTTCAGGTGAACAAGAGAAAAGTCCCATAGAGGATTGAAGTCTCCCTTCCGAGAACCCAACAGAGCTATGGTGGAAGCAATGCGGAAGAGTGGAAGAAGGTGAGCTTAGAGGGAATCGGCGGGTGACTGTGGTGCAATGCAGGTGGAGACTTGAATCCTTCGACCTTCACTGCTGACCCCTACATGCCTCGATCTTGAGGACAAGGTCAATTTTTTGAAGGGAAGTATTGATACAAAGAGGACTTACCGACCCGTTCACGTGTCCTCCAATATACCTATGTAGCCTTTGGACATTTCCGTAATAATTCATGCCCCACTCTCCCCTATTTAAGAGAGTGATAATGAGTCACTTAGGTATCTTAGATCATTGAGTATTTTGATTCTCTTGGAGAGTAGGCTTTTATAGGGATTTTTCCCTCAAGAGATCGGATCGAGCTTTTCTCGGTATCTCTGTTTGCTGATAGGGTAGCTATCACACTGTCAATCGGATGGATGTGCAATGAACTAGCAGTACATATCCAGATGTTAACTTCCTGAGTTAGCAGTTTTTTTATTTTTATTTCGTAAATTTGTTTTTTAGTTATTTGAGGGCATTTAATTTGTAAGATGTCTTACCTTGTTTTCATATTTATTGGTGTGCATTGGTTCCCAGGAGTATCTAAACTTGACAAACATATGTTTTTTTTCATTTCTTTTTCCCCCTGAAATCAATTATTGGCGTGCATTGGTGGTAGCCTTCAGATTAGGGAGCATTTTGCATTTTAGTTTATTTCTAGAATGACGGTATACATCATTTATATTCAGATAATTATGTTGATAGTAACATTACAGTGAAATATTTGATCTATCAGGTACCTAAAAATCTCAAAAGCCCTCTTGAGATTCTTTGGAAATCATTCAGCCTCGTATTCTTTGCAGTAAGTCATATCTTACCGAAATCTTATATCATAATTATAGTAACTATAAAGTGCTAATTGGAATGTTACATTACAAATAACTAATCCAATTGAATAGGGTAGCATTCTCACATGAGTGTAGTTCATTTTATTTTTTTCATTGTTTTGAGAATTTAATCCTCAACCTCCTTTTCAAAGAGTAATGAGATTTCAGAAGCTTAATTGATGCTTATTGACTGTAATAAAGCATACTATTTTTGTAGGAATGGGGTGATCGCTCTATGCTGGCAACCGTTGCTTTGGGGGCTGCCCAGGTATACAGGATTATTTGTCTGATTGTATGTTTGATCATTTTTTGGTGGTGAAAATAATGGTATTTCGTCAGAGTTCGAGCCAAACGACCTCAACTCAAAATCTTAAATTTTACTTTCGACTCAAGTGAAGTTTGAATCAAGTTGAAAACAGAAGAATAATTGAATACAAAGTGCAAATATTTTATTACATCACATTATCAACTTACAAGTTACAGTACACATTTGTACAAATGTTTTTTGTTAATATTGTTCATTGAAGATAGACACTCTATATCTGGGTATTGTTCATTGGTTGGTGGGAACCTAATCACTTGGAGAAGTAAAGAGCAATCCGTCGTATCAAGTTCTAGCGCATAAACAGAATTCAGAGCTGACTCATGACATATGTGAGAGTTCGTGGATACGGTTCCTTATGTGTGATATGGGTTTGAGTGAGTCTAGCCCTATCCGGTTGTACTGTGACAACAAAGCTGCTATCAGTATTGCCAACAACCCTGTTCAGCATGATCGCGCCAAACATATTGAAGTGGATATACACTTCATCAAAGGATAATATCGAGATGAAGATTAAAGTCGATATTCTTGCAAAGAGTCTCGAGGAAATACTTTATGTGCTTGTATCGACAAGTTGGGTATGAGAAATATAACATGCCCAACTTGAGGTGTAGTGTTAGAATGAAAAATATTTTTGAATAATTATAATTATTAGTTGTATCCCCCCACTATATATAAGGGGGACTCCACCATTGAATAATACAAGGTTTTATTTCTCACGATTAACACTTTTGACATGACAGACATAAAAATTTCATGGACAAAACATGCTTCCAATATCCTTTTTTACAAAACAACCTTTGGAATATATCGTCTGATATACTAGCTATCAGTCATCATATTCATTTATTTATTGGCTGATATATCCAGCCCGTATATCTACTAAATTTTTTTAATTTATTTGATTTAGTGTCTATAGATTAATAGCCAACAAAACAAAATTGTTTCATTGTATCATATGTTTTGTGCCTTATCTCTCGACTATCTTTCTACTTCCTCGTCCATCATAGACTTAAGGTCCTTATCTTTCATCATTGTCAATGACTTCTTGGCCTCCTGCTTCCTCTAGTTTTCTTTTTTGCATTATACAATTATTACTTATGAAACATAAAATGTTTATACTTGTTTGGTAGAATTAAAAGTTCAATAAATATTAAATTATTAACATTTTAATGTATATGCATTAAAAATAATTATATTTATATATAAATATGTATCAAACTATTAAATTTTGAAATCCAATATATAAAATATCACTAATATATCTCCTGACATATTGAAATCAATATAAAAAATTTAAACTGACGTGTCTCCGACATCTGCAACCTTAGTCTGCATGCATAAAGACACATGCGCACGCACACACACACGCGATCACACACACACACACATCATGGTTATAAATATCAGATATTAGCGATGTGTTAGATTGAGTTTTTAAATGTCGAATGTCGGCGATCTATCAGGAATATTTTAAAATATCAAATTTTCATACCTTACAAATAAAAAAAGTATTCTATGTATGCTAAGTATAATTATTTGATCTAAAAGTTAAAAAAAAACATAACAAATAAACAAATAATGAGTTGTGTACAAAATAAACTCAATGAGTATCAAACATACATAATATAATTATAAGAATAAAACATTAAAAAAAAGAAACAATAAGCCTAGGTGATTTAAACATACATAATATAATGCATATATGCGATTAAATATATAATGTTAGTCTTCTAACATAACATAAAATAAAATAACAGATGATATACTCAATTACTGTGTCAGACGATATATTGGAAAAAATTAGACATGTCGAACTATATTTTATGAAATGCCATAATTAATTTTGTAGAAATAATATTATTTTTCCCTCAAAAATGACATGTTGGCAGACATATTGGACATGCTAGAGGACATTGAAATAATGATATATGTTGGAATATTTTGATGTATATTCTAGAATAATGAATAATTTTCAGTTTTAAAGATTTCTGTAAAACATGATAATATCAGATCTTGAGAAACAAGATTATAAAAACTTATATAAACAGAAGGGTGAAAAATAAAAGAGATCAGAATAATATATATAGATTAGAATCGAGCATCGGTAAGGCGCGTGGTCACTGCCCTAAAAAATTTGCTCCACCCTCCGACAAAGCTTTCAATCGATGCTCACTTCTCCAAGGTATAACACCGGCTAGATCCCAAAATTCCGATGTGCGCAGACACCGAAGAAGCACAGAGCACCCCAACTGCCAGTTGATGAAGCAAATGTAAAGAAAATGAAATCTCGATGAAAATCGTCGAAGAGCCATAGAGCAAAAGTACGACAACATATTTTGTTTAGAGCCTAGGTGTACAACCCCGTGTTCACCGAGTGGATCCTTTCGAAGGTAAACCATGACAAAGAGAGCGGTTTTACGATGTGGCGAGTCGGACTGGCTAGTGGGGAAGGAACTCCCCAGCTCGCGTGGGATTAAGCCATCAGTCGTAGGGGCGAGAGGAGCGCGCAAGCCCACATTCGCCCCAGGGTCTAGCCAAGTGATGGGCGAATGGGGTATCCGGGCCCGCACTTGCCCTCAGCCCCGGGGTGGTCGCAAGTGCCAGCCACATCAGGCACTCACCACCCCAGGCGAGTGGCAGCCGTATGAACCACTCGCCCAATAATATTTTTACCAGAATGTCTCCGGTTGGACTGTTAATATCTCCTCTAAACATCGGAGTTTCGCTGTTGATAGACTAATTTGGGTTGCGCTTAGCAAAATTAAAAGACGGGATTGCACTATCGACATGCCAGGCTTAGAAAACTATAAATAGACCCTTAAATGCACCTTTGGAGTGGATCAGTCTTTGGATTTCTTCCTCCTCTAGCTGGCTTTGGTTGGTTTCAAGAGCCCTTCAAGGTGCCCAACTCAACTTTGGCTTGGGAGGGGAAGCTCTCTCAGATCTTCCGGGTGTCTGGCGGGAACTCCTCGCTACAGCTTGGGATCTGTTCCTAGTTTAAAGTCTTTGGCCATAAATTCAGTTCAGGATAAATAAGTGCAGACTACCCCCCTTTGGGTCCGAACTCTCTCTGAGACCGAATAATGGTTTCAACTCTAGGAAAAACAGATCATAAAACTCCTAAATAGGAGTATCAAAAAAAGGCTTGCGTCGAGTTCTTATCGATGCAGCCAAGTCGATGAAAGTCGACAAAGCACTACTCGATGCATGTTGCGTCAAGTGCTTGTCGACGTAAGTCGACGCTGGGTGGGAGATGTCGACGCAACTTGGATTCCCTCTTTCTTTTGGTTTTGGAGCTCTTCATCAAAGTATGAAGCTTAACACCAAACACCAAAAGGCTCCAATAAAACTTAATTTATAATGTTTTATGCCCAAATTTCTTACAATCCTCCAACAAAAGCGAAAAACCAAAATACGAACTTCATAAATTTGATATTACTATTAATAAATAAAATCAAATATAAATTTGATTCATCAAGTTGTATCTAATGCAATGAGTATAGGTAGAATAGTTACCTTGAGTCTATACTCGGTACTTATTTTCTCTATCGAAAAGTATAATATGTCAGAGACTTTGAATTATAAACTTTTGATCGGTAGATTAGATAAGCACACAAAAATTGATTGTTCTTGGGTTATGGCGGTGAGCGCGTTAATGACCATGCCCATTCCTTGATTTTTCATGAGGGTTATTAGGGTGCAACCCAGATCCCAAAATCGCGGTTTCACGACTACCTCCACATAGGTGGTGCCTCAAGAGATATTCGTAACCAATATCTCGCAAAGATATATGCCTTTGACAATCATTTAGAATTCTGCTTAATCAACCTTAAAGTTTTGTGCTCCCAACTACGCTACATCAACGACTTCGTTTCTACCACATTAAACCCAATTCATGGGATCTCTAATCACATGGGTTGTGTATCCACCGTTGGCAGCAATCATGTGCGCTTAAGCCCAATTCCCTCGATGAAAAAATATCTCCCTTCGGGACAATCCCTTGGTAAGATTATCAGCCAGATTCAATTTTGATTTTACATAATTGAGTGATATCACTTCTTTTCTTCTTCACTTCATTGATTTGTATTAGATTCTCATAAACTTGTTCATTTTAGAATTAGTATAATTAGAAGCAGTCAAATCTGTAATAAATTTATTGTCACAATGCAAAGAAATAACATGTATTTGTTTTTCACATAAAGGAATTTTAGCAAGTAAATTCTTAATCCATTCAGCTTCAACACATGTTGTGTTTAAAACTATAAGCTCAGATTTCATGGTACTTCTAGAAATCACAGTTTGTTTTGTAGAAGTCCATGAGATAACAGCTCCTCCAAGGAGGAATACATAACCTGTTGTAGACTTAATGTCTAAAGAATCAGTTACTCAATTGTCATTTGAATATTCTTCTAGTACTTTGGGAAAACCCATATATACTAAACTATAATCTATAGTTCCTCGAAGGTATTTAAATATTCTAGTTAATGCTATCCAATGATCATCACTTGGATTACTAATATATCTACTTAATCGGTCCACAACATAGGAAATGTCGAACCTAGTGGGGTTAGCTATGCATAATAATGATCCTATTATTTGTGCATACCTATGTTGATCAACAGGTTCACCAATGTTTTTTTAAAGTTTTATACTAGCGTCATAAGGAGTAGATGCGGGAGCAGAATCATACAAGTTAAATTTATTCAACATTTTCTCAATCGAGTGTGAAAGTGATAAAGATATGCTAGAATCAGTTTTAACTAGTTTCCTTCCTAATATGATATTAGTTACTCTCAAATCCTTCATTTCAAATTTAGAAGACAGATTAATTTTAATTTCATTAACTATTTTAATTGAATTTTCAAATATTAAGATATAATCTACATAGAGACATAGCAAGACAATTCCATTTCCGTCTTATTTAGCATTGATACATTTGTCAAATTCATTGGATTTAAATCCAAAAGATGAGAATACGGAATCAAATTTTTGATGTCATTGCTTAAGAGCTTGTTTTAATCCATAAAGTGATTTAATTAATTTACAAATCTTGGTTTCTTGGCCTTTGACCACAAAACCTTCGAGTTAGGTCATTTGAAATGTATTCTTCACCTCGGTCGAATCTAAGAATCTTAATGGATGACCCTAATTGATTTTCTTCTTCGGCTTTGAAAATCTTAAACTATGAAAATACCTCATCTTTGTTTTTTAATAAATATATGTAACAGTATTTGGTAAAATTATTTATGAAGATTACAAAATATTTATTTTCACCTATAGTAGGTTGGCGGTTCGAGTGACACACATCCGAGAGAATTAACTCTAAAGGTTTTGTAGTTCTATCAACTGATTTAAAAGGCTTTCGAGATGTGGAGAAAATTAGAAACTTGTATATACTTTCTCAATAATCAAATACAAGGTATGAATACACATTTATAGGAGGGAGAAAGGGAGAAGAGATCCATATGCATGATGTGGGACTAAAGAGGAGAGAAGGAAAATAAACTAAATGGGCTTCAACACGGGCCTCTTTACATGGGCTTTTCCAACACTCCACCACAAGCTGGAGCATACAAGTCGTAGGCACCTAGCTTGGACAGGAATTGATAAAATAGGGTACTTGGTAGGGCCTTCGTGAGGATATCAACAACTTGTTCAGTACTCGGAACATACTTCAATTTTAACTTCTTCATTTGAACTTTCTCCCGGATGAAGTGATAGTCCACTTCAATATATTTCGTCATTTCGTGGAAGACCGGATTCTTTGCTATGTGTATAACCACTTGACTATCACATAATAGGATGGCTGGTGAGGGAAGTTTTACTCCTAGATCAGTGAGGAGACTTTCAAGGCATGTGAGCTCAGAGACAGCCAATGTCATTTATCAATATTCTGCTTCAGTTGAGGAACGAACAACCACAACTTGTTTCTTATTCCGCTAGGTAACAAGATGACCTGCAAAATAGGTACAAAACCCGTGGTGGACCGCCGATCATCCAACGAACTAGTATAATCTGCATCAGAATACACAACCAACGTTGGAGTAGAGGATGAGGTTTTATATACCAGCCCTTGACCTGAAGCTGTATTAAGATATCTTAGGATGCGTTCGACGGCTTGAAGATGAGATATTCGAGGAGCATGCATAGATCAGCTGACCACCCCAACAACAAAGGATATATCCGGTCTTGTGACCGTTAGGTAGATCAATTTTCCAATAAGTCGTCAATAGTATTCAGGATTTTGGAGAGGAAGATCTGTATCAGAGGTATGTGCACACAACTTATGATTTGTATCCATTGGATTAGTAGTCGGCTTGCATCCAGAGTAACCAGCATCTTGAAGGAGATCAAGACAGTACTTCCGTTGGGAGAGGACAAGTCCATCCGGACGTCTCGCGACCTCAAGACCAAGGAAGTATCGAAGATGCCCCAGATCTTTTGTTTGAAAGACGGTGCTAAGATGCTGTTTGACTGTTTTGATTCCCTTTGAGTCGTCTCCAATGATTAAGATGTCATCAACATATACTAACAAAAGAACCGTTCCTGTTGCTTGATGTCGAGTGAATAAAGAGAAGTTTGCTGAGCTCCGAGTAAAGCCAACTTCCCGAACTGCCTTACTGAACCTGTCAAACCATGCCCGATGGGATTGTTTGAGACCATAAATGAACTTCTTAAGATGGCAAACTCGGGACTCCCCCGTGGTCTCAAACCCAGGAGGTTGCTGCATGTAGACTGTTTCATGGAGGTCGCCATTCAGAAACGCATTCTTGATATCCAGTTGATGTAAGGGTCAGTGGTGATGCACAACCACGGAGAGGACACGAACAGTGTTGAGCTTGGATACTGGAGAGAATGTTTCCTCATAATCGAGACCTTGCTGTTAGGTGAAGCCACGAGCCACCAGTCGGGCTTTCAGACGGTCAATTGTCCCATAAGGGGCATGTTTGATGACAAAGACCCATTTACACCAAACAGGTAGCTGGCCGGTAGGTAGATATACCAGGTTCCATGTCTAGTTAGTCCATAGAGCTGTCATTTCTTCCTCCATGGTTGCCCACCAGCCCGGATGTTGAAGAGCCTCCTGCAGAGTTAGGTATAGAAACCGAGGATAATGAAGCGACAAATGTTTGAAGTTGTAGGGATAGGCGATGTAAGGATACATAGTTCTCCATGGGATGAGCGGTTGATTCTGGTGCCGGATCAGCAGGACGCGGAGCTTCAGAAGTTGAAGCCCACTGCATTGGGGCAACAGAGCGAGGGTGGCGACGGGTGTAGACACAGATAAAAGACAGCTTAGGAAGAGCGAAAGCCCGGTCAGGAGTTGGTGGTGGTGGAGTGGTAACGGGAATGACAGGTCGTAGGACGGGTGGTGGTAGAGGAGTTGGATCTAGAGCGGAGAAGAAAGGAAGATTCTCCCGGAAGGTAACATCCGCAGAGACGGTCACCTTGCGGGTAGCAGGAGAGTAGCACACGTAGCCTTTTTGAGTTCGTGAATAGGCAACGAAGACGTGTTTGGCCGCATGGGGATCCAACTAGTCTGTGGACTGACCAAGAATGTGAACGTAGCAAGTACAATCAAAGATGCGGGGGGGGGGGGGGGGGGGAAGAGTGAATGTCGGAGTAGAGGGAACAGGAGGCTGAACAGAGTGGCATTGTGGAGTATGGTGGAGGGGAGACGGTTAATCAGATAGCATGTTGTTGAGAGCGCAAAGTTCCAATAAGCTTTGGGGACCTGCGTGTGAAGCATGAGAGAGCGAGCAACATTAAACAGATGCCGATTCTTACGTTCCGCGAATCCGTTTTGTTGGGGGGGGGGTATATGCACATGATGTTTGGTGAATGACCCCAAATTCAGAGCAGAGATTCGCAAATTTGTGGCTAGTGTATTTGCGTGCATTATCAGTGCGGAGAGTTTTGATGTTCGCTGAGAATTGCGTGCGGGTCTCAAGGATGAATGCCCGAAAGACACGTGGAAGCTCGGAGCGATCATGAAGTAAATATAGCCATGTCATCCGAGAATAATCATTAATAAAGGATAAAAAATAACGATACCCGAAAAGATTAGTGATTTTGTACGGACCCCAAATATCAGAGTGTACTAGAATAAAAGGAGCAGAGCTCTGAGTAAAATGAGATAAAAAAGATGACCCCAAGATAGAAAAGATGAACGATGCAATGAACGCAGGTGGGTGACTGAGCAGACCGTGAAGTTGTTGGAGCTGATGTCGGACCTCTTCAAGATCAGTACGAGTGACAGATGAGTCGTTGGCAGCAACTAAGGCAAGCAGACGAGGAGGAAGCTCATGCTTGCTGTAGCAAGTGGCCTCAAGATGGACGTCCTTATCGCGGAAGGAACACTTAGGTCGTGGTCGGCCACCCCGACCTCTGCCTCGAGAACCTGAACGTCTCCCACGAGTAAGAGGAGGGAGAGGCAGTAAGGGCGCAAAAATATGCTGAAGGAGGGTCGGTGATGGAGGTCCAGAACTGTTAAGAGGTGGTGAGACCTTGAGCAACATGGAGCACACATCAGATAGAGACGGAGTGGCAGCAAAGGAGAGGATCTGAGCTCGAATGCTTTGAAGATGAGGTGGGATACAGACATACAATCCATCATCATGACAACACCGACGGCTTCTTTTTGGGCACGTTGGGCAGCAAGATCCATCGTAGGAATCTGATGCTGAATCTAATCTTCAACCAGAGTCTTGGCCTGAGCAACAAAGGAGGTGAGCTCGACGGCCCCGCCAACGTCAAGATTCTGAAGATCAGTTATAATGTCATATACGTGCTAAAGACTATCTTTGTCGGAATAGAGAGAATGGAGCTCATCCCACATCGCATTAGCCGTCTCGTGATACAAGGTCATGCGATAAGGTTCACCATCAAGAGAGTTGAAGAGCCAAGTCTGAACTCGACCATCGTTGCGCAACCAGTCTTCAGTGGGAGCAGCAAGAACAACTTGGGTCAAGTGATGGAGAGCCTCTGGACTGAAGAACCCAACAACAGAGTGCACCCACTCCACAAAGTTCTTTTTCCCGGCTAAAGAAATAGTGGTGATCCACAATTCATCTCGGAGTTCAGGGACAAGAGACGGGCGGTTCGCAAGAGGGGAAGCCGCCTGTCCGGTAGAATCATGAGAAGACCCAATGGCAAGACGGTCAGGTGGTTAGATCGACGACAAGAAGACCAACGAATAGAGAGGAGACTGTGCGAGCAGATCGGGCGATCAGAACAGCGAGCAGAAAGTGTCCGCACGGTAAGCCGCGCGAGAAGACCGCACGGTCTCGGTGGCAGCACACCATCGGCAAGGAAGAGGCTGCGACTAAGATGCGGAGCGGTTAGAGAGGAGAAGCCGCCGCGACTAGAGAAGAGGAGAAGCCGCACGGTCACGGTGACAACACACCAGCAGAAAGGAATATGCCACAACCAAAATGTGGTGCCCGCAGCAGAGAGGAGAAGCCGCAGCGATTAGAGAAGTCGCAACGACCAAGCAGTGAATAAATCTCGCGAGAAGTCCGCACAGTCACGATGACAACATACCAGCGGCAGGAAAAAGAGTCCGTGACCAAGATGCAGAGCCCGCATCGATTAAAGAAGCCGCAACGACTAGATAAGTCGCAACGAGAAGGAAGAGGAGAACGCAGCGAGAAAACGAGTAGACAAGCCCGCGACGAGAAGGCAAGCCCGCGACGAGAAGGCAAGTACACGGAGAGAATGCGAGAACGTTGCGGCAAGGCGTGTAGACCACAACATGTAGAAAGAGGAGCGGGTAGACAGAAAGAAACCGCGCGGTTAGATGGGGAAAAGATAAATGGCCCTACCTGACAGAGAGAGAGTTATAAGAGGGCCAAGAGGAAGAGGAAGAAAGGAAGGTGGAAGCCATGAGAGAGAGCAGAAGGAAGAGCGGTTAGAAAAGACCTAATTGCCCGGGAAGCAGCGGTTAAGGAAGGCTAGACCGCGCGGAAATGCAAGGGAATAACCGCAGATGGTTGGCGGTTAGAAAGAAGAGGGCAGATAAGATGCAGCTTTGATACCATGTGGAGAAAACCACATGGGAGGGAAAAAGAGAGAAGAGATCCCTATACATGATGTTGGACTAAAGAGGAGAGAAGAGAAATCAACTAAATGAGCTCCAACATGGGCCTCTTTATATGGGCTTTTCCAACACGAGAAAATTTGGCTTGCACACAAATTTCATATTTAGTACTTGTCGCAATATTTATTTTAGAAATTAGATTTAAAGACATCATTCTTTTCATACAATCAGAATTCACACGTCCTAATCTAGCATGCCAAAAAACAGGAGAACTAGGAATTAAAGAAGAGAAAATTTAATTTACTTCTAAATCAGCGACATTTAATTTGAATAAACCATCACAAACAAATCCTTTATCAATAAAATTGTCATTTGATATTATTACAATCTTATTTGACTCTAATACAATCTTATATTCTTTCTTCACTAATAAGGAACCGCTCACAAGATTCTTCCTAACTCTCGGCACATAAAGCACATCATGCATGACTAGTGTCTTTCTGGATGTCAATCTAAGAACCACTCGCCCGCGTCCAAATATTTGTGCCGACGATCACGCTTCCTCCACTGATGTCTTGAAAGGTGTCAAAGCAAGAACGATTAAAACAAGTATGAACATTTGCTCCGGAATCAAGACACCAATCTATTGAACAAGTGAGAATAAGACTAGGAGTATAATCTAACCTGAAGATATGAAGATCCGGTGCTTGAATCATGTTGGCCTGAGGCTTGGAGCCATGGAATTTCCCGACCACGACTTTAATCTTCTTGTAGAAGTAGTTGATTGACAAGTGATTTGTGCGGCCGCAGATAAAACACCATTTCCCTTTACTTATGTTTTGGCTTGAAGAACTAGGTTTGGGATGTTTGAGTTTTTGATGGCGGGAACCTGGACGGAAGGGTTTCTTATAATTCTTGTCCTTGACTTTAAAGTGATGGTGAGAGGATTTGTTTCCATGAGATTCAATCAGATTTATTTTAGGTGCATGATCTTTGGGAGTTTTTGAATTCTTATTCTTATGCTCCTCCTCTATGTGGATGATATTTTGGATTTGAACATAAGCCTGGATTGGTCATGCCTTAGTTTAGTGCTAAAGCCAGACCAAAAATCAGGAAAAGCATCAATGAGACATGCTATTAAATAATTTTTTTGATAGGATTGAGCCATCAGCTCGTATTTTAGATAACATCTCTTCCAGTTGATCGAGTTGAGGATTGATAGGCTTGGAGACATCAATCTTGAATTTGTGGAAGTTGGAAACATTATAACGTTCTAGACCCGCATTGTCTAGGTTATATCGTGCTTCAAGAGCAAACCACAAATCCTTAGCCGTACGATATTGAAGGAAAACATCGTAAAGACTGTCGGACAAGACACTTAAGATTCGGTTATGACAATGATATTTTATATCTACCGGATCTTTATAGGGAGTACGTCTAACACAAGTTCTAATAATGTTGACACTAGAAGATGACAAAGGAAGGGATGAGGCGACTGCATTTGTAGTGCTGTGGTTTTCGGTTTCAGCTGCGGGGGCATCAAAAATAACAGATAAAATACCTAAAATATTAAGTCATTATTTTACTTGAGCTTGCCAACAACGAAAACTATTTCCGTTAAATTTTTCGGGTTTAATCCCAACAGAGTACTAATATCTAGTTGCCATTACAAATTCCTGGAATTTAAAAAACAAACAATAAATTCCTGTTCATATACAAATGAAAACAAAGAAAATCATTTTGATTATTTGATTTTATTTATCATGTTATTCTTGGACTTCCCAAAGAATACCCAATAAAGGGCTCTCACTGGTACTAGGCGGTTTGTGGGATAGTAGCCCAACACGACCCTTTCGCAAGAGATTATATGATGTGGAGATAACAACTTCTTTAGATTGTTGGAATATAATTCAGTTTTAAAGATTTCTGTAAAACATGATAATAGCAGATCTTGAGAAATAAGATTATAAAAAACTTATATAAACAAAAGGGTGAGAAATAAAAGAGATCAAAATAATATATATAGATTAGAATCAAGCCTGGGTAAAGCGTGTAGTCACTGCCTTAAAAAAATTGCACCACCCTCTGACCTGACTTTCAACCGATGCTCACTTCTCCAAGGTACAATACTCGGCTAGATCCCAAAACTTCGATGTGCACGGACACCGAATGAGCATAGAGCACCCGAACTCTCACTTGATGAAACAAACGTAAAGAAAATGAAATCTTGATTAAGATCGTCGAAGAGCCAGAGAGCAAAAGTACGGCGAAAGATTTTTTTAGAGCCTAGGAAAAATCGATCGAAAGACTCCTAAATAGGAGTTTCGAAAAATTACAAGAATTAAACCACGTAATAAATTCCAGCTGTTATAATTAGAAACTTTAATCGTGCAGGTGAACGTTGGAGTTAATAGCGAGAAACGCGTAATGAAAACCGACAGGGAACTCGACGCAGTTGCGTCGAGTCGATGTCGACGCACGGCGGAGGCGACGTGTTCTAGTCGATGCAAGACAAGCTGTCGGAAGGAAATAGACGCATGCGTCGAGTTCATATTGACACAGCCAAGTCGACGCAAGCCGACAGAGCACTACTCGACGCATGTTGCGTCGAGTGCTTGTCGACGCAAGTCGATGCTGGCTGGGAGAAGTCGACGCAACTTGGATTCCCACTTTTTGTTTTGGAGCTTTTCATCAAAGTATGAAGCTCAACACCAAACACCAAAAGGCTCCAAGAAAACATTTTATTTATAATGTTTTATGCATCAAATTTCTAACAATATATATATAGGTACACACACATATATATCCTAATATATAAAGATATCATCTTATGGCGTAATGGTATAATGGTGTGGGCCATCAAAACAATCTCGGCCCTCCATTCAATCATCTCATCACTTTATTTTTTATTTCATTAAAGAAATAAAAATCCCTCCTTCCTCATGAAGCCCTTGCGCTGCTTGACCTCGTATTCTCACACGAAACTTGTTGATCAATCTGATGCCTCATCACAATCTACCTCCGCCTCCATGAACTTGGTGCAGACGAAAGGTACCTTTGCTCAACTTATTTCTCATACAATCTACTTATCTAGATCTTCCTCCTCCTTCAATCTCTCTCTTCACACACACATACACACACACATGAGTGACAGTGCACGGGGACCCCCGTGCGGCCAACGACATTACCTTGGACGTGACAGTGCCCCTGTGCGACGACATTCCCGCCACTCGCGGCCCCCCAAGGGCAGTCATGTGTGTGTATATATATATTTACACTAACATCTTCACACGGGGGTATACTCTCCTGCGGTTGCTGCCCGTAAGAGGGATGCGCTCTCATGTGAACAGACTAAGCTCGTGCCCAATGCTCTTGCTACGCCCATGCTCGATGCTCTTGCTACGCCCGTGCTCGATGCTCTTTTGTGTGTTGCGAATCTATCACTTGGGATTGGAATTTTTTTTATTAGTGGATTGAAAAAATAATATTTTTCAAGCATCAAAGTTGATGCGGTTGAAAATATTATTACAAAACTTTTTTAAAAATAGTTGAATTGCTGTATAAATTATTATTAAAAATAGTTGGCTAGAAACTATTACAATGCCTCAAGGAAGCCAGCTGCCAACTGGTCAAGCATTAAAAATAGTTGGCTGCCATCTAGTTAAGTATTAAAAATAGTTGGCTGCCAACTGGTCAACTCACTTTTCATGTCAACTTATCGATTTGATCCTATAGGTGTGCTATATAGGTTTAGGAGATCTACTAAAATATTAAATTCGCTTTCCTAATGTGAAGCTCCAGTGGTCTTAAAATTTTGATGATCGGGCACAAACCTCAGAAGATGTGGTCTTTTTTTTGCTGCCATGTGGCATGAAAAAAGAGATTGCATTATGTTAGTTTAGATATATACGGGAGCCGCGGGTGCGCCATCGCCCCGGGTCATTGTAGTGGCCGGCTACTATTGCGGTGGTACTGGGGACGCCCATGCACTCTCTCTCTAGAAAGAGAGATGTATGTCTATATATCAGAGTTGAATAGAACTGATTTCATTTAAGCTGATTAAAGTTATAGCTAGCTTCGAGCATAACTATCAACCCTGTTTGTTGTTATCGAAATGATCTGCTTTTGGATATTTCAAAATTTTCTGCAGTCTCCTTGGGGTGTTGCTTGTGGAGCCATTACAGGACACCTGTTCGCCACGTCCCTAGCGATTCTAGGTGGCTCTTTTCTCGCCAACTACATTTCAGAGAAATTGGTAGAAATATGAATCTCAGCCTATTGTTGAATTTATGTTTTTATGGATATATTTCTTTTCATTAAACGTAAAACTATCTCTAATGTATTAGGTTGGTTACATTGGTGGAGTGCTGTTTCTAGTTTTTGCTGCAGCTACCCTTTCTGGAGTTTTCTGATTGTTGCAAGACTACACATGAGTTAAGTAGCAACCATTTTTGACTAGTACTGCCAGGCTAATAATGTATTATTATAATTTTTTTCAATTTATAATGATCTATTATTATAAATTTTCTGCAGATGTAGGAATAGTTGATATTCTACTTTGAGTCCTTTCGATTGATAGTTGCATTTCATAAATATTTTATCTATCTTTTGATGCAAGCGAATAATGATTTGTCGCAATTAAATTTTTAATTTGATCTAAACCTTTTTTCATCTGATTCTGTTTGTCCAATTGAAATTCATGTCATGTTCTCCATGGAGGTTACTCATCCATTTAACTATTGCTGCTAGGGTCATGCTTTATATAATATCTACTGTAGGCACTGGGTGATTTTTTTTCTCTTCTTCTGCGCACAGTTGTCTCTAGTATACAGAGACTTGAAGATGGCTTTGGATGGTTACCAAAGTACCCCCGGTTCATTTTGCTTTATTTCTGACATTTTTTCACAAAATTTTCATAACATTTGGCAACTCCCAACACTTTCCCACGAGCTGAGATTTATATATTGTCCTTCCTAGCTTATTCACTGATTCTTGGACGTTAATCTTGTGTAGACCTTTTGTTGGATACTCACACCTTGTTGTTCGGTAGGAATACAAATCATGCTTATGTTGAAGTCATTAATTTTCTTTTTGATAAAATGTAGATCCACTTGTACATGTTTTTTTTTGGAGATTTCAATATCATGCACATTTGCCTATTCAATTGTGATTTGTCAATGTAAAGTAAAAGTGCAAAAAAAGAACACTCATTAATTTTGCAAAGAAAGCTTTTGTTAGTGTTAGAAAAGCCCATGTAAAGGGCCCATTATTGAGCCCATGTTTTATTGTTCTTCCTTCTTCTTTTCTTAGTCCCACATCTTGTATATGATTTCTTCTCTCCTTCTCTCTCCTATATATTTGTATTCTCTCATTGTATTTACATACACAAATAGTACATACAAGTTTTGTGCTCTTTCAACATGGTATCAGAGGGAGCGGTCCGGTCAGAGCGGTTTCCTCGTTTCTAACCGCCCCGATCATCCGCCTTCCCTACCTGCCGGCTCTTCCGCGGCCTCTCTCCTTTACTCGCTTCTTGCCGCGAGTTTGCCTTCACCGGCTCTTCTCGCCGGTCTCCCTGCCGTCTCTCTTTTTCTAACCGCATCCTCTCCCTCTCTCCCGTGGCTCCACCTTTCCCCCCCACCCTTTCTTATAGCCACTCTCTCTCAGATCCGTGGGACCCATTCCCGGGTTCTCCTCTCTATCCGCTGCGGGTTCGGTCTTATCTGTGCGACTTCCTCTATTTTTCTGCTGTCTCTCTCCGCGCGGGCTCTCCTCTTCGCTCGCATTCTCCTCCCTTCTCCTCTCTCCTTGCAGCTTCTTTGCTTACCGCGCGGCTTCCTCTATTCCCGCGGCTTCTCTCCGCGCGGCTTCCTCTACTCCTCTGTTCCCACGGTCTCTCTCTTTCCGTGGCGTTTTCCGCACTTGGTCGTGGTTTCTTCCCCTGTCGCTGGTGTTTTCACTCTGACCGTGCGACCGTGTCTTCTTCCCTTTCTCTTTCTCCCCGCACGGTTTCCTCTCAAACCGCACGGACTGCTTCTTGTTCACCTTCCCGCACGGTCTTTTCTCTAACCGCTGCGGCCTCTCTCTCCTTATGTTTGAGCCGACCTCTCCAGTCTCTCCCTCTCTCTCTGGCTGCTAGTGTTTACACTGTGACCGTGCGGATTGTTCCCCCGCACTCGGCTCGCGGCCTCCCTCTCCTTCTTGCCTGCTCTTGTCGCTGTGACTACCCGCCGCTGCCTCTTCTGTAACCATGCGGGCTTGTCGTGCGAGAGCATTCTTCCCGCCAGCTTTCTCCTCCAGTGGTTTCCTTTTCTAACCGCAGCGGCTTCTTCGGCCTTCATGGGTTCTTCTGTGGATTCTACCGGCCAGGCGGCTAATACCTCTGCTGACCGCATGAAACCTCCTCCTGAGCTCCGCGATGAACTGCGGATCACTACAATTTCCCTCTCCGAAAAGAAGAACTTCATCCCATGGGTGCACTCGGTTCGCCGAGTTCTACATGCCAAAGGCCTTGCTCTTCATCTAACTCAGGTACTTCTGTCCCCTCTTACCGACGACTGGCTACGCAACGACGATCGCGTTCAGACTTGTCTACTCAATTCCCTGGAAGGTGAGCCCTACCAGATGGTCATGTACCATGAGACGGCCAACGCTATGTGGGAGAAGCTTCACTCCTTATACTCCGGCAATGATAGCCTCCAACACCTCTATGATATTATTACCGACCTTCAGGCTCTCGATGTTGGCGGGGCTGCGTACATGACGTCGTTTGTCGCTCGTGTCATGACTCTTGCGGAAACCTGGATCCAACATCAGCCTGCTACTCCTGATCTTGCTGCACAACGGGCCCAAAAGGAAGCCGTCTGCGTTGCTATGATGATGGCTCGTGTTCTGCCACATCTTTAGAGTATCCGGGCTCATGTCCTTGCTTCGGCCACTACTCCTCTCTCTGATGTGTGCTCTATGCTGCTTCGCGTGCCACCGCCCATGGATACTCTTGGCTTGTCCTCTCTGACCCTTCTTTAGCAGACCCTTCCCCCCTTGCTTTCCTCCCCACCTTCTGCTCGCGGTGGACGCTCAGGCTCCCGCGAGCGGGGACGTGGGGGTCTAGGCCTCCCAAAGTGCTCGTATTGCGGCCGGGACGGCCACACTGAGACAATGTGCTATAAGAAAAATGGCTACCCTCCTCGCCCGACTGCGACTGTTGGCACTGTCGACTCCTCCACCACTGGTGCCGAACTTGAGGCCGTTCGTCTCCAGCTACAGCGCCTCTAGGGGCTTCTTAGCCCTCCTTCGGTTTCTGTTGCCTCCACCTCCACTGCAGGTAGTGCTTGTTTTTCCTCCAGTCCGCGTTGGATCTTGGACTCGGGTGCCACTCATCACATCACTTCGCTGAAGCCTCCCCAGTACTCGGATGCTCCTCATCCAAAGTTTATCACTGTAGCTAATGGGGCGATTTTTCCGGTCTCTGGTTGCGCCGACATCTCCCTCGACTCATCCATCTCTGTTCGCTCGGCTCTTTATGTTCCGGACTCTCCGTTTAATTTGCTTTCTGTTGGTCGTCTTACTCATGATATGAATTGCTCTGTCATATTCACTCCGTCTTCTTTTTTGATACAGGATCAGCAGACGCGGATTACCATTGGTAGGGGTCGACTGCAAGACGGGCTCTACTTTCTCGACACCTCTCTTATCGTCCTCTCCTCCGTCTCCTCCGTAGATTGG
Organism: Platanthera zijinensis; assembly: GCA_039513925.1. Lineage (NCBI taxonomy): Eukaryota > Viridiplantae > Streptophyta > Magnoliopsida > Asparagales > Orchidaceae > Platanthera > Platanthera zijinensis. The sequence goes on from CM077080.1 coordinate 233,434,480, forward strand.
CACCACCGTCTTGGGCATGCCCCTCTGCCCGTTCTCCAGAAGGCGCTTCCTGATGCATCTCTCCCCGTATTTTAGTGTGATTCTTGTGTGTACGACAAGCATCCGCGTTCTTCCTTTCCCGCTCATTGTACTCAGAGCTCTGCTCCTTTTGATTTACTGCACTCCAATGTTTGGGGTCCTTTCAAAATTACTAGTATATCTGGCTATCGCTATTTTATCACCTTCATTGATGATTATTCTCGCACAACATGCCTTACTTACTTCGTGATCGCTCCGAGCTTCCTCGCGTGTTTCACAACTTTATACTAGAGACTCAAACGCAATTCTCCATAACCATTAAAACATTGCGCACCGATAATGCTCGAGAGTACTCAAGCCACAACTTTGCCCATCTTTGTGCAAAGTTCGATATTATTCATCAAACATCCTGTGCTTACACCCCCCAACAAAATGTCATTGCCGAACGAAAGAACCGCCACCTCCTTGACGTCGCCCGCTCTCTCATGCTTCAAATGCATGTTCCGAAAATCTACTGGAACTTTGCGGTCTCCACCGCATGTTTCCTCATCAACCGTCTCCCTTCCTCGGTCCTTCACCCTGCCACTCCGTTTAACCTCCTATTTCCCTCAGCTCCAGCCTTCCCTCTGACACCCAGGGTCTTTGGCTGCACCTGCTTCGTCCACCTTCTCGGTCCGTCCTCGGATAAGCTGGATCCCCGGGCGGCCAAATATATTTTTGTCGGCTACTCTCGTACTCAGAAGGGCTACGTTTGTTACTCTCCCGCTACCCGAAAGGTCACCGTCTCTGCTGATGTTACCTTTCGGGAGGATCAACCTTTCTTCTCTTCCGCTCTAGACACTCCTTCCCCACTGACATCACCACCACTCCTATCTCGCCCTGTCATTCCCGCTACTACGCCTCTTTTCCCGGTTCTTTCCGACCCTGCTCCTCCTCCCTCCAAGCCCCAGTTATCCGTGTCTATACTCGCCGCCAACCTCCTCCTTCCGTTGCCCCTCTGCAGTCGGCCTCGACCTCGGCTACTCCGCGCCCTGCTGATCAGGTATCTGCCTTCACTGCTCATCCTCTGGCGAACTGTTTCTCCTTACATCGCCTCTCTCCCCAACTACACACTTTTGCTACTTCTCTTTCCTCCATTTCGGTTCCTAACTCTGTGCAGGAGGCGCTACGACATCTTGGCTGGCGGACCGCCATGGAGGAGGAAATGACTGCTCTTCGGGCCAATCAGACCTGGACTCTCGTACCACTTCCTCCGGGTCAGACGCCGATTGGGTGTAAGTTGGTCTTTGTCGTCAAACATACCGCTGATGGAACGATTGATCGGTTGAAAGCTCGATTGGTCGCCCGGGGCTTCACACAACAGAAAGGGTTGGACTATGAAGAAACTTTCTCACCAGTGGCTAAACTCAACACCGTTCAGGTTCTCATCTCCGTCGCTGTACATCAACGGTGGCCCTTGGTACAACTGGATATTAAGAATGCCTTTTTGAATGGCGACCTACAGGAAACAGTCTATATGCAGCAACCTCCCGTGTTTGAGATCACGGGGGATTCTCAGGTGTGTCGCCTTATGAAGGCTTTGTATGACCTCAAACAATCCCCACGGGCATGGTTCGACAGGTTCAGTAAGGCCCTTCGGGAAGTTGGTTTCACTTGCTGCTCGGCAGACTTCTCGTTGTTCACTTGTCACCGGACAACGGGAACAGTTCTCTTATTAGTCTATGTTAACGATATCATCATTACGGGAGATGACTCGAAAGGAATATAGGAGGTCAAACAACATCTAGGCACTATTTTTCAAACAAAGGATCTGGGGCCCCTTCGGTACTTTCTGGGTCTTGAGATTGTTAGACGGCCTTGACCTCCTTCATGACCTGCTTCATGATGCGGGGTATTCAGGTTGTAAGCCGATTAATACCCCGATGGATGTTAATCACAAGTTATGCGCTAAGACATCGGACTCAGATCTCTTACTCGAGAACCCAGAATTCTATCAACGACTAGTGGGAAAATTAATTTACCTCAGGGTTACCAGACCAGATATTTCTTTCGCTGTTGGTATTGTCAGCCGGTATATGCATTTCCCTCGAAGATCTCATCTTCAAGCCGTTGAACGCAGTCTCAGATATCTTAAAATGGCTCCTGATCAAGGATTGGTATACAAAACCTCATCTTCTGCTCCAACATTAATGGCTTATTCTGATGCTGATTATGCTGGTTCTCTTGATGATCGGCGATCAACCAGTGGTTTTTGCACATACTTTGGAGGTCATTTGATTACCTGGCGAAGTAAGAAACAATCGGTTGTTGCTCGATCATCAGCTGAGGCAGAATATCGGGCAATGACTTCGGTAGTTTCAGAACTAACTTGGCTTGAAAGTCTTCTTACCGATCTGGGTGTAAGGCTCCCTTCCCCAGCTCTTCTCTTCTGTGACAGCCAAGCTGCTATACACATAGCCAATAACCCGGTCTTCCACGAGAGAACAAAACATATCGAAGTTGATTGTCACTTCATCAGAGAAAAGGTTCAAATGAAGAAGATTGACCTGAAGCATGTTCCTGGGACAGAACAAGTTGCGGATGTCCTCACAAAGGCTCTTTCCAGTACCCTCTTCTATCAGTACTTGTCCAAGCTTGGCGCATACGATTTGTACGCTCCAGCTTGCGGGGGAGTGTTAGAAAAACTCATGTAAAGGGCCCATTATCGAGCTCATGTTTTATTGTTCTTCCTTCTTCTTTTCTCAGTCCCACATCTTGTATAAGATTTCTTCTCTCCTTCTCTCTCCTATATATTTGTATTCTCTCATTGTATTTACATACACAAATAGTACATACAAGTTTTGTGCTTTTTCAACAGTTAGGGTCCCACATTGTTAGTTATCTATTAACGGTTCTTCTATGCATTCTTTTATTATGCGTCTTTATGTATCGAGTTTGAATTGTATGTGTAACACCCCAACCAAGTTTAACATGAATCAGCAGTCCGGCCGGGTCCGCGATAATAAGTAAACTAAGTAACGGTATATAAACTGTTATAAAGCAGGTAAAAGTAATGAAAGTGCTTAAAAAAACTTTCAACGGAAAAGTGAAGTAAATCTATAGCTAACAGTATACCTTGTCAAGTTGAATTCACAAAGCCAAATAAAGCTGCCAAAGGGCTGAAATACCGACAAACTAAAATAACTGATATATCAAAAACACGGGTGAAGTACAACAAATACATATGTCTGTAAATAAAAGCAAAGTACAACAACAGTGGTACAACTGAATAAACTGACGACTGAGCCGCCTATCCTAAGCGGATCCCCTGACCTGAGCCCCCTGTAAAAACAAGTTCCAAATGGGCCAGACCCGCTGAAGAGTAAGAAAAAGTACTCCCTCCAGCAACACTTAAATATAAATTATAAATGAATATTACTTGAATTTAAAATATGCATGATTTTTCTAACATTGACTTGGTACTTGAGTTCTAGATCAGGCGTAGAATCGACCTACTATGTGTTCTGACACACCATTTTTCTTAACTGTTTAGGTCGTTGATTTCTGAAGTTTTTGAAATATGACTTTGCAAGTTTCTAATAAGTTTCAATACTATCTTATTAAATCTCATCACTAATGACGACTGCGTACAAATTTGTAACTGTAGTCTGAGCGGCAACCTGATGGTGCCCTGAACTAGATGTCCCTCAAGTGGAACAAAGACTCCTATCTGAGGAGTTCCATATCTGTAGTAAGGGTCATCAACCCTGAGCTTGAAGTTCTAGTAGTGGCCTACTGGCCCTGAGAACACGGTGGTGTGCATCCACCAGAAACACGAGGGTGAATCTTCCTTGCTACTTTTTTTTTAAATGAATTTATACTAGAGTTTAATGAATTGGATGCGGGGTAGCGTTCTAGTCAAATACACTGTGTTTAGGATTTTCATGACACTGAATCGTCTAATTTAACCTAAGTGTTTACCTATCCCGTTGACTTGGTTCTGACTGTAGGAACTTGGAATTTCTATATGCTTACATTGACATAATTAAACATGAATTTAAGTGATCTGAAGTGCTCAAATAAAAGGAGTCGATTTTCTTACAGCGGTGATTCGACGCTCGTACACGCGTCGAGGCGACATAATTCACAAATTCTTAACTCCAATGTCCACCAAAATCTGAAATCCAACAGTAACCCTAACTTAAGTGTTTTCCCCCTTAGGGATTTCGGTGAAACAAAATTCATAATGATGTCAAATAATTATTTATGGAGGAATAAGAACATAAATGTATGTGTTACCTCGATCTAATGGCGGGGATTTACACAAAGATCGGTCGTGGCTTATCACACAAACGAGTTAACCCTTTTTAAATATGAAATCAAAAATCAATAGGGTTTATACACAATATAGAAGCGAAGAATACCCAATGAAAGAAGGGAAAAAGGCAACCCACATTTACAGAGATCGAAAACGGTGTTTCAACAACTTTTCCTGTCGGCTCGGGTTAAGGAACCACTTTCTTAAGTGCTTGGATGGAAGGAGAGGGCCGACTAGGGCTACTGTGGAGGGAAGAGGAGTGGGCGTTGCTCTCCGGCACCGGATTTCGGCGAGAAAATGGCCGACACTGCTTCCGATTGAGCGGCTGCGCACAGTTACGGGATCGGGAGTGCGGGTGAGCGGAGAAATCGCGGAAATATGAAATGCCGCCCGGCTGGACATTTACGCGATAATAAGGGGGGGGGGGTTATAGTTTATTTACGGTTATAATAACCGTGAACTGGTTATTATAGGAGGAAAACCCCCCTTTTTAAAAATTTATTGTTAGTAGTATTATTACTAATTGTAGTTCATGAGAACAAATTTTCTTTCAACGTATAACACGCGTTAAAAATTTAATTGTCGTGATCACTACGAATTATTGAGCATTTCATGTCGACACTTCATTCTCTAGTTACCATACATAATAACTTAATTAAGAATAGATTATTACCTCCACAAATCGTCGACTCGATAAATTATGCTCGTGTTCGGACCCTGAAATTTAATTTAACGCGACGTCAATATTTTGGGATGTTACAGTATGAGTCAAGTCGAGTCTTTAGAATCAAAATGTTTTTAGTGTTATCTTTTATTTAATGTTTTAGGGTTAATGTCTTGGGTCTATAAATAGACCCCTTAGTCAATATATGGGGCATGAATGAAATTATGAAAGTTCTATTTGATGTGGAGCATAAACGAGGACTTGCAGTGGATGACGAGTTTTGGGCTCATCCGGGGCTGATTTGGCAACTTTCCATATATGACGTGCCTAGATCAACGATCGGACTCCGCAGATGTGTTCAGATTTGCGTTACGAATCGATTTGATATATTAATTCAGTATTTTGCATTTTATTTTTATGTATTTAGGCGGCCCCACCTCCAGCCAATCATAACCGTTGATGGTGGGATGCCCTAATCCTTATTTTATTATAAATAGATGGTTTGTATGCTGGTTTAAGTCATTGCAGAATTTGGAGAAGAAAATTCCTGGATTCCCGCGATCATCCCACGGTGCCGACTCCGTAGAATCCTACGTGACAACTCATATGTTTGTATCTTCCTCCCCAAGTATTCCCCTAAGCCTAAGCCTCTTTTTCTCCTCCCAAACCCTCTCCCACATCCACCCAATCCCTCCCAAATGCAACATCCAGGGGCTATCCAGAATTCCATCAATATAAAGCACTATTTGATGAAATACACTATTCCTAACCCATAGTCCCCCCCGCTTCCTGTACCCATACAGCCGCCGGCCCTCCTGAAAGCCGCTGCCATGGCTTCCCCCCTGAAACTACCGTCTCTCCTCCCCTTAGTTCCCGCAGCCACCATCACTCTTTTACCCTAACCCCTCCCTTGCCGCCAACCCCTCCCTTGCCGCCAACCCCTTTCTCCGTGAAAAATATAACAGAAGGTCCGGTCGGGGCCCCATGCCATATTCCACGGACAGTCAGCCGAGTTACAGGTTAATATCAAAAACCAAATGAATCCTAACTCAGATCTTTCTAGCGGAATCTTCACGGGTTAATAGAACAAAATTCATTTGATTGTCCACTATATAAAACACATAGGAATGTTATACAAAATACACTAAAAAGTGCGGCTTTAAGGCCTTACAATTGTTCTTCAAAAAAAGGGTTTACAAACATCGCCTCGCAGGCCGGCCACACATGAAAATAATAAAACATCTTCGCTTAGCCTTCGAGGGCCGGCATAGCATCAAAGGGCCGCAACCCACTATTTCCCACACGACTCTCCAACACCTGCACAAGGACATTCCACCAGCAAGGTGGCAAACAATGCAACAGTCAGCATTAGCTGACCAATTTATAACGACCCTACCCCATTCACGGGGAAGCAGTATTCCTTCCTTGCAGGCATAACATTCATATATAGATATATCACACGAAGGTACAACTCAAGCACTATTCCATATATCATAAATGTTTGCACCAACTGCCAAATGTTCCGTGCACTTAGGGCACATTATCGGTGTACTGGAAATACCCGGCCCCACCACCGTTTAGAGTTCCGTGACTTGATGGTCAACATTGAGCATTTCTAGTCTTTACGGCCCATGGCCTAAGACTCTCATTATGCCAACGACGAAAGCCAATTACTTTAGGCAATCTAGCCCGAAGTGACATAACGCATGCCAACGACGAAAGCCAATTACTTTAGGCAATCAAGCCGGAGTGACATAACGCGATTACTGTTCATCCCTTTTCCCGTTGCTCAAATCGCTATGTCAATGACGAAAGCCGAAGCAATCAAGACCCATGACAAGACACGGGTCAGCTTTGTTTATCCGGAAGACCGCTATCCTAGTTCTCCCTTAAGATCGAGTCAAAGGGCCATTCCGTAATCGCGTAACCGCACGGTCGTTGCATTCTGCAAGCCGTTCTTTCCGTCTGAAAGCCGTCGATCTTTTTATTGAAGACCGCGTAACAGTGCGGTTAAGAGCATGCACTTTCTTCTCCGGCTGTGCATCCCGTCACCGCTGCCCGCTCTCCTGTCCCCCGGGCAGCCGGTGATTCTAGCGTCTGCCCGCTCGGGCAGGCCCCGAGCCTATAAATAGGCATGAACAGTACTCTCTAGGCATCGCGAATCGAATCCTCAAGCTCGCCGTCTGTGGCAGCGGTCTCGATCCCTTTGCCGAGCGGGTTACTGTCCGATCGGGTTTCTTTGGTAACCGCTGTAACCGCTTCATTTATGACAATCGTAAAGCCCGTCGCATGAGTGGTTTTAGCCGCGACGGGCGAACTCTGTTGTCGCAGCTTCCAGCAGCCCCCCCTTCTCTTTTGTCTCCTTTTCATCTACCGGCTAGTAACCGACAACTCGCAGTCCATTCTTTATCGTTTTCTCTCTTACAGGTTCTCCAGCGACCAAAAGACATTCTCGGTACGAACAAGCTTCCCCTTGGCCGTATTTTCAAAATGGCTCTCACGGCCACCAAAGCTGGGCACCCGGGCTTACAGCTCACCTGCTAGCAAAATAGTCTCCGCGAGACAGGCTTCGCAGACATAATGCTATCTAGAAGCTATTGCTAGCAACATCCACTATCGCATGACGTTAACAACAGAACTTTCCTTTCTGTCTCCAGACTCAGCCATAACTGGACCATCTTTCCAGAAAAACCTGCAGCTTCTTGCAGTGTCAAAAAACTGGACTTTCACAAAGTTTAGCTCATAAAGAGCTATCGCCAGCGATATCAACTATCGTCCGACGATATCCAACAGTTATCCAAAACCGTGGTATTTTCTGGGTATTTTCCTGTAGTGCATCTCCAGTACTTCCTGCTATTCAATTCACAAACACAACCCTCGGACTTCATAAACTACCCGTTTGTACTCGAAGTATTCTCCGACACGCAAATTAAAACATCACTAATCCAGACCAACCCGTACGGATGAGCTTCACACAGCATGCCTATTCCACGCCGCTGGCTCCACGTTTGATCTCCATCGCACGCATCCGGATCCGAAATCTCCAGTGTTTTGGTCAGCCCACTGTTTGGTGAGATTTAGTTGTACCGACTTATTATTTCTAGCACTTTTATATTGGGTTGGATCACTATATTAGTTTGTATACCTTGTATTGTGGTGGATTGTTAGATAATTATCGTGATTTGCAGGATTTATTCGTCGCGCGCTCTTGCTTTGGCCCTCCACGCGGAGGAAAACTTAAGCTTGTTTTGCCTAAATAAAATATTCTGCCTTGTCGTGAATTTATCTGCGTGAGATGATTTTAATTTATTATCTAATTTGTGATCTAACCGTCAGACTTTTGCTTAACATGTAGGGTTAGATCGCAGTTTTTCCGCCGTCTATAGATCCCTGCTGCGTCAATTTGTATCAGAGCCAGGTTGCACACACTTTTCGATACGCAGTTGTAGAGTCGATAGGTTTTTTTATTATGTCCATGTGTCACAATTATTTCTCTCCATATTTTGGAGGTCTCAAGTCCACTTGCTCCCGCTCTCACAGAGCCCCGTCAAGGAGATCCTCACGATACTACAACGATTATTCTCGATCGCAACATGCCACTTTTAGAGATCGTGTTGACCCACCGACACGACCTGTCACGACCCGTCTCAACAAGATCAGAGTGCGCTTCGGGCGGGTCGTGATGTCACAGGCATGCAGAAGAGAACCATGCCTGCTAAGGCGGAACCAGAAATTATATAACTAGTTTTTAAATAAGTTATTTTTGAAAGGGTTTTAAAAGATTTTAAATTTGTGCGAAAGGCATACATAAATAGTTAAAAAGGTTTTTTGTGCATGCATTTCTTTTATAAAAACTAAGCCACAAGCAGTACTGAAACTAAATGAATGCAACTAGTCACAAAAGTAGAAATATCGTAAGTGAAATGAACTAGTACAATGCTTCGCCCTAAACAGTTGTCCACGGTACAAGAGAAAATGTCTGACGATAACTAATACATGAGTAGAGAAAATCCAACAGTAACTGTAATAAAATACATAGAACTGCTGATACATTAAACATAGAGAAACCTCCAAACGAAGCTGTAGCTGATAGAAGAAAACTCAGGATCCGGGCGACGCAGTCACGAAACCTAAGACAAATCCAAACAGAAGGAAAAATGCCTCAGAACATGTAAACACATAAAGATTCAAGTTAATAACTTACACAAAGGTAAGCAGAGGAAACAAGAGCTCAGTGAACCAGTTTTACACGTAGCAACCTACTACCAGACAAGTAATCATGTCAAACAAGATGCTTTTAATTTAATGACCTACTCCGGAGTTTAGCCTAGCTGCAATACCATAAGAGGAATACATTGAAGGGTGAAGGTGTTGCCATTTGGTGTACAAGATTCTAGTGTATGAATTGACGCAAGGCTTATCAACAACAGTGCTTGCAATGGTCGACTAACGGTTTCTGTTACCAGTTAGTCGAGAGCTCGATTCGACGCGTCACACCAAACCAACACTCTCCTCTCAATGTTCGCCTAAGATATTAGACAATTTCAGGGATTCATAAATAATTAGACGATTCCAGTTTATAAGGGGTTACTTCATAAACAAAAGTGAAGTAAATTAGATCTCATGTTTGCAAGCGAGAGAGTGTCTCTACTTGCCTTAAAGTGACTTTGAAAATGCTAGTGACTGCTAAGTGCCGCAAGCGAGGTTAGAAACTCGAGCTAAACCTGTTCAAGATCAAAATGCATTTCAAACAAGATTCCTACACTTGCACATGCGTTTGATATTCGTACCACACAATAGGAGAGAGGTTTAGGAATTTACCTCCCTGGAGAGTGACGAGAGAAGAGGCTACCGCGAGGGATTAGGGATTTTGGCGGCGTTTGGAAGCAAAAATCCCTAATTCGGAGAGGTCTTGGAGCGATTCCACCACCTAAATCCGAGGACACGCACTGGAAAACACACAAAAATCCGGGATTAGCGGGTTATACGATGGACCTAGGTTGGATCGTCCAAAAACCCTATATCAGAGAGCTAAAAATTGCGTAATAAAATTAGGGAAAACTGAAAACGAGAGTTGGACGGAGTTTCTTACCCAAGGAGTCCAGATCTGGGCTCAGTAATCCACGAAAAGGGGTTTCGAGCGAAACCCTAGGAGATCTCTCACGAAATCCACCGGCTGGAACGAGGGGGAGCTAGGGTTGCCGGAGAAGAACTCTGCCTTTGCTCTCACTGGCCGGAGGAGGAGAAGAGGAAAGGAGAAAAATTGTCGGCCCCTCTTGGAAGCATTCGGCCAAGAGAGAAAAAGTTGTGCGGGAGTTGCCGGACAAGGGGAGCGCCGGAGACGTCGGGGAAACAAGAGGATGAGGCGTCGGGCCTGGAGGAAGGTGTTGCCGGCCACTGGAGGCGGAGGAGGGGGCCGCCGGGCGCTCGGGAGGCGGAGACGGTGCCGAGAGAGGCGAGGATCGGGATTTTTGCGGGATGCGGGATGCGGGTTTGGACCGGGGGGCTCGGGATTTTAAGGCCTTTAGGTCTTTGTTAGTAATAAAATTTATTATTATTATTATTATAGTATTATGGGTTGTTACATTCTCCCCTACTTAGCAAGTTTCGTCCCGAAACTTGCATGAGAATTCTCTGAATGGAACTAAAACAGCGAAGTTTCAAACGATATACAGAAGTTTGCAGATTAACGTATGAAAGCTAACTATGAAGGATACTGGAATAACAAGGAAGGCGTAGAGACGTACCAAGAATCAAGAGAAGAGTTGCGGGTACTTGCTGCACATGTTAGACTCGAGTTCCCAAGTGTACTCCTCAGACTTGTCATGCACCCAAAGTACTTCACCATCGGAATGGTTCTCTTGCGAAGCTTGCGTTCTTGGTATTCGACGATCTTCGAAGGCCCGATCGGATAAGACATATTTGCTTCAGGAATCACTGGAACTTTTTCAAGAATACGATCTGGATCGTGGATATATTTTCGAAGCTGACTAACATGAAAAACATCATGGGCACCGGCCAAAGAAGTAGGTAGCTCCAGACGATAGGCATATCCCCCAATACGCTCTGCGATGGCGTACGGTCCTACGAATCTCGGGCTGAGTTTATGATGGTGACCGAACCGTTTCACCCCAGGAGTATGAGAAACCTTCAGGAATACTTGATCACCTACGTCAAATTCTAACGGACGGCGGCGCTGATTTGCATACTTTCTCTGCCTCTCAATGACACGACTGAGCTGAAGACGAGTCTTCTTGGTGGCTTCTTCTATTTCCTGAAGTAACTCCGGGCCCAAAACCACCTTCTCACCAACCTCTGACCAGTAGAGCGGGGTCCTACAGCGATGCCCGTACAGTACTTCGAAGGGAGCCATCTTGAGGCTCTCTTAATAGCTGTTGTTGTAGGCGAATTCAACCAAGGGTAGATGTTTATCCCAAGCTCCCTTGTAGTCCAAAATATAACAACGTAACATATCTTCAAGAATCTGATTAACTCTCTCAGTCTGACCATCAGTCGTCGGGTGGTAAGCAATGCTTAGGTTGAGATCAGTGCCCAAAGCTTGCTGAAATCCTTTCCAGAAGTGCGATACAAATCTCGAGTCACAATCAGAGACGATTCGTAGAGAAATCCCATGCAGTCTAACGATCTCCGAAACATAGATCCGGGTCATCTTCTAGGTGAAATGACCCTCCTTGTACGGAATAAAATGAGCCACTTTAGTCAAGCGGTCCACAATAACCCAAATCGCATCATGCCCCCTCGGAGTCCGGGGCAATCCAGTGATGAAGTCCATAGAAACATCTTCCCACTTCCATTCAGGGATAGACAAAGGCTGCAAAAGACCACCAGGACGCTGACGCTGTGCTTTCACCTTCTGGCATGTAAGGCATCGAGAGATGAAACGAGCGATGTAATTCTTCATACCAGGCCACCACACGATCTGCTTCAGGTCATGATACATCTTGTTGTTGCCATGATGACCAGATGAGCGGGACTCATGAGCTTCTCTGCAGATACTATCAAGTAATTCAGGGACATTAGGAATGCAGAGTCGACCTCGGAAACGAAGAACATCGTCAGAGATGGAGAAATCTGGAAGAGTCCCAAGTTCAACTTGCTTGCGAATGCGCTGAAGTGCGGGATCAGATGGCTGTAAATCTTTCACCTGCTCTACCCATAACGGACCAAAAATCCCCTCATGATCCTCAGGAGCGATGGATATGTCCATCCGGTCGAGGTCATCAATCAGGGCTGCAAGAATAGCTGACATGGGTGCATAAGCGACAACAGAAGCCTGTCGACTCAACGCATCTACCACTGAATTGGCCTTACCAGTAACATATGTGAGTTGCAAGTCATAGTCTGAAACAAACTCGAGCCAACATCTCTGACGAAGATTGAGGTCTTTCTGAACAAAAATGTACTTCAAGCTCTAATGGTCGGTGTAAAAGTGGCACCTCACACCATAGAGATAATGTCGCCACAGTTTCAAGGCAAACACCACTGCACCGAATTCCAGGTCATGGGTGGGATAGTTGCGCTCATGAATTTTCAACTGCCTCGACCCATAAGCAATAACACGGTCATCCTGCATCAGCACGCAGCCCAAACCAACCCCAGAAGCATCAATGTAGACTGAAAAGTCCAACTTATCTGACGGAAGAGCTAACACTGGCGCGGAACATAGTCGCTGCTTCAGTTCGGAAAAGGCCTGCTCACACTGATCTGTCCACTCAAACCTCTCATGCTTTTGAGTTAGCCTTGTCAGAGGAGCGACAAGGGAGGAGAAACCCTTGACGAAGCGCCGGTAATAACCAACCAACCCAAGGAAACTGCGAATCTCGGTAGGAGTAGAAGGCTGCTTCCAGTCCATCACTGCGGAGACTTTGGTGGGGTCAACGGATAACCCATCTCCTGAAATGACATGCCCCAAGAAGGCAACACGATCCAGCCAGAACTCGCATTTTGCCAGCTTGGCATAGAGTTGATGCTGGCGTAGGGTAGAGGGGACGAGTCTAAGGTGAACTGCATGATCTTCACGAGTTTTCAAGTAGACCAAAATATCATCTATGAAGACGATGACGAACTTGTCTAGGAACTCATAGAATGCACGATTCATCATATCCATGAAACCAGATGGGGCGTTAGTCAACCCAAAAGACATCACTAAGAATTCAAAATATCAATACCGAGTCCGGAAGGCTATCTTGGGGATGTCGGATTCCTTGATCTTTAGTTGATGGTAACCTTTTCTGAGATCTATCTTAGAAAACACGGAACTGCCTTTGAGCTGATCAAAGAGGTCATCTACGCGTGAGAGGGGATACTTATTCTTGATGGTAACCTTATTCAGCTCCCGATAATCGATACAAAGTCTCAGAGAACCATCCTTCTTCTTTACGAAGAGAACGGGGGCTCCCCAAGGAGACGAGCTGGGACGAATGTAGCCACGCTCAAGCATCTCATCCAATTGCAATTTGAGCTCTTCCATCTCGCGCGGTGCCATACGGTATGGAGCTTTAGATATGGGGCGCGTTCCAGGCTCCACATCAATAGAGAACTCTACATCACGTTCGGGAGGCATCCCAGACAGCTCGGTGGGGAACACGTCGGGAAACTCGGAGGCAACCGGGATAGACTCAAGTTGCGGTATGACAGTATCCGAATGTGAAGCATACACGAAACAAGCAGAACAACCCTGACTAAGAAGGCGAGCGGCGCACACAACACGAATTACCTTCAGGTGGCTGCGGGTCTGAACATGAACACTGTAGTCCTTGTCGCAAATGCTGAGATTGACCCTCTTTGCCACACTGTCCAGCTTAGCCCGATACACGACCAACCAATTCATTCCCAAGATTACATCAAATTCTGACATTTTCAAAACTATGAGATCGACGAAAACTTGCAATTCTCCAAGCAGGATCGGGCAATTGAGAATCCCGCTAGTTTAGATATGCAGATGACCGGGTACAGAAACCTCGAAAGGAACCTCAAGTGTCGAAGTAGGCCAACTGTGAAGGTCCACGATGTGGCGAGCAATAAAATAGTGAGATGCACCAGAATCAAATAGGATTTGCATCCACTTATTCTTGACCCTAAAATTCCCTAGAATTAAACATCATAAACACATTTCAAGATTATCCATACTGAGGGCAGGTAATTAAAGGATGCAAGAATTTAAAACTTTACTTAAAACATACCAGAGATGACGGAGGTAGATGCGAGCGCCTCGCCCTGAGTGGTGACGTTCAACAGGGCCTTTCCCCTGTCCTGAGCTCCGGGGACAACCTGCATTGGCTGAGCGGGAATCAGGCTTTCCCTCATAGGGCAGTCTAGCTTAAGGTCGTATGTTGCGGCATTGCTGGTGCCATGCTGGACTTTCTTGGCAGATCGATCCAGCTCAATTGCTTCCACCTTCAAGGTGGCTCCCATGGTCTCTGTGTAGGTGGTGGTGCCATGGGCTACCACATGTGCTGCAAGTCATGACGGAGTCCCTTCACGAAACGGCTGATCCTTTTGGCTTCATCCGGCACAAACTCCGCAGCAAGGAGGGATAGGAGGGAGAACTCTCTCGCATACTCGGTCACTGTCCTGCCAAAGTGCTGAAGGGACAGAAACTTTTCAGCTAACTTGTCCCGCTCCACAGAAGAGAGGAAGTTCCCCATTAGAGCATCCTTGAAATGTCCCCAAGTCAAGGTGGCAGAATCGAAGAGGCTGCGATGCTGAAGCCACCAAGTGTAAGCATCTTCGGTCAGCTGATAGGCCGCAAGGAGAACCTTTTGGACCTCGGGAACTGCAGCATACTCAAAGTGTTTCTCCATCTGGGAGACCTATTTAGTGATCACGAAGTAGTCACGGTCGCCGTTGTAAGTAAGCGGATTTAGTCTCTTGAATGCCAGTGTGTCTGCCATCGATACGGGAGTAGTTGGACTTGGCACATGCGGGGCCTCGAGGGTGCCAACAGACAAGCCAGTTCCAGATCCGGGTGCAGGAGGGGTGGTGGTAACAGCTACTCCAGTCGTCCCCGCACTGCCGGAACCAGAGGCTAGATCAGGAGTTTGGCGTTCCCCCTCCAGACGGGTGACACGCTCCAGAAGCTGTCTCAAAAGCTGGGCAGTTTCATCTCTAGGGGTCTCCCTCGCAGCAGGGGTAGCTTTCTTTCGCTGCGATCACTTAGGATCCATCTAAAAGAAACATAAAAGAATTGAGTAAGAGAAACAGTCAGACTGAGCATAACGGATCGAGACTACAGGTTTTAGCATTCTAACATTGTTGGATACATAAATCATGTAATAGTTACAACATTTTCAGTGGACAACTATAGGTGATAGTCATGCAAATGCAAATGCGACGATAGAATCGCGTGCGATAGAATTATGATTGTGAATGCCATGTGTGTACAATCGTCATCTGTTGCTCTTAGCTTAACACTTGTGCAATGAGTTATGATATGCATGCAATGTAATTATGCTTACAATGCATTCCTAAAAATGCCCATGAATGGATACCAATGCCATGTTATGCGCCCATATCACTTAACATGTCATGCGCATTATGATTCTAATGTCACGCACTTGAAAATACTAAACCGCCCATACAATTTAATATTTGCAAGCGGTGTGTATCCTAGTGTTAAGTTTGCTCATACTCCCTTAACATTTGCACGCATACTACTCATGCTTATGAGTGAGTGTATGCGTGTTTCAGTCTCGAACAACAGACAATGATAGAGTGAGTGAAGTAATATGCATGTATAAATATTTTTACATAGTACAATTCAAAAATATGTAATATATTCAAAATAAATTTTCTTGTGCTAACCTCCCTCTAATACCAACTGTCACAACCCGTCTCAACAAGATCAGAGTGCGCTTCAGACGGGTCGTGATGCTATAGGCATGCAGAAGAGAACCATGCCTGCTAAGGCGGAACCAGAAATTCTATAACTCGTTTTTAAATTAGCTATTTTTGAAAGGGTTTTAAAAGATTTTAAATTGGTGCGGAAGACATACATAAATAGTTAAAAAGGTTTTTTGTGTATGCATTTCTTTTATAAAAACTAAGCCGCAAGCAGTACTGAATAAATGAATGCAATTAGTCACAAAAATAGAAATATCGTAAGTGAAATGAACTAATACAATGCTTCGCCCTAAACAGTTGTCCACGGTACAAGAGAAAATGTCTGACGATAACTAATACATGAGTAGAGAAAATCCAACAGTAACTGAAACAAAATACATAGAACCTACTGATACATTAAACAAAGAGAAACCTCCAAACGTAGCTGTTGCTGGCAGAAGAAAACTCAGGAACCGGGCGGCGCAGTCACGAAACCTAAGACAAATCCAAACAGAAGAAAAAATGTCTCAGAACATGAAAACACATAAAGATTCAAGTTAATAACTTGCACAAAAGTAAGCAGAAGAAACAAGAGCTCAGTGAACCAGTTTTACACGTAGCAACCTATTACCAGACAAGTAACCATGTCAAACAAGATGCTTTTAATTTAATGGCCTACTTTGAAGTTTAGCCTAGCTGCAATACCATAAGCGGAATACATTGAAGGGTGAAGTTGTTGTCATTTGGTGTACAAGATTCTAGTGTATGAATTGACGCAAGACTTATCAAGAACGGTGCTTGCAATGATCGACTAATGGTTTCTGTTACCAGTTAGTCAGGAGCTCGATTCGACACGTCACACCAAACCAACACTCTCCTCTCAATGTTCGCCTAAGATATTAGACAATTTCAGGGATTCATAAATAATTAGACGATTTCAGTTTATAAGGGGCTACTTCATAAACAAAAGTGAAGTAAATTAGATCTCATGTTTGCAAGCGAGAGAGTGTCTCTAATTGCCTTAAGGTGACTTTGAAAATGCTAGTGACAGTTAAGTGGCGCAAGCGAGGTTAGAAACTCGAGCTAAACCTGTTCAAGATCAAAATGCATTTCAAACAAGATTCCTACACTTGCACATGCGTTTGATATTCGTACCACACAACAGGAGAGGGGTTTAGGAATTTACCTCCCTGGAGAGTGAGGGGAGAAGAGGCTACCGCGAGGGATTAGGGATTTTGGCGGTGTTTGGAAGAAAAAATCCCTAATTCGGAGAGGTCTTGGAGCGATTCCACCACCTAAATCCGAGGACACGCACTGGAAAGCACACAAAAATCCTGGATTAGCGGGTTATACGATGGACCTAGGTTGGATCGTTCAAAAATCCTAGATCGGAGAGCGAAAAATTGCGTAATAAAATTAGGCAAACTGAAATCGAGAGTTAGACGGAGTTCCTTACCCAAGGAGTCCAGATCTGGGCTCAGTAATCCACGAAGAGGGGTTTTGAGCGAAACCCTAGGAGATCTCTCACGAAATCCACCGGCCGGAACGAGGAGGAGGTAGGGTTGCTGGAGAAGAACTCTGCCTTTACTCTCACTGGCCGGAGGAGGAGAAGAGGAAAGGAGAAAAATTACCAGCCCCTCTTGGAAGTAGTCAGCCAAGACAGAAGGAGTTGTGCAGGAGTTGCCGACCAAGGGGAGCGCCAAAGACGTCGGGGAAACAAGAGGATGAAGCGTCGGGCCTGGAGGAAGGTGTTGCCGGCCATTGGAGGCGGAGGAGGGGGCTGCCGGGCGCTCGGGAGGCGGAGACGGTGCCGTCTGTGCCGAGAGAGGCGGGGATCGGGATTTTTGCGGGATTCAGGATGTTGGTTTGGACCGGGGGGGGGGGCTCGGGATTTTAAGGCCTTTAGGTCTTTGTTAATAATAAAATTTATTATTATTATTATTATAGTATTATGGGTTGTTACACGACCCCACTACACTAGAGACGATTAGTATGATGATTTTCGTCATTATTATCCGTACATGCGAGCAGATCGCGTTGATCTTTCGACACGACTCGGTTATCTCAGGGATGATTATTATGAAAATCGTCGTTCCAAGAGAGATCTTGAGAGTCAGTTTCGTACAGTTGCCCCTTCCTTTGACGGCTCATCGAGTCCAGAGTCATTCAGTTATTGGCTCGTGAATATGAAGTATTATCTTGCTCATTTTGAGATATTCAGTGAGCGTCGCGTCAAGTTTGTGAAACTTAGACTTTTAGATCAAGAGAGAGGATATTGGGCTATCGTTGAGAGGACTCACGAGCGAGACCATCTTCGTCGCATCACTAATTGGGTGGACATGAAGCGTGCATTATGTCAGAGATATCTGCCTTTGTCGTATCAGAGTTTTTTGCTGGACCAATTATTTTCTTTTCAGCAAGGGTCCATGTCTGTTGCTGAGTACATGAACCGTTTTGATGAGTTAGTGGCGATGAGTGATATCCGAGAGGACCCATCCATGACCATTCCCCGATTTTGGTCTGGACTTCTGTCTGACATATGTACTAAGGTAGCTTATCATAGCGCGAGGTTCCTCGAGTAGAAATATCTGCTCGACCTTCGTTATGAACAGTCTTTGAGATCCGCAAGAGCTTGTCGATGAGATTCTCACCCCGACCTCCGTTGTACAAGTCTCTCCCATACTAAGGTCACCATGACGCCTATCACTGTCCTTTCAGCCACGACAAAAGTGATACCTAATGCGGATTGATCTCACCCCAGTGAGGTGCTTAGCCTAGTGAGTGACCTTTCTCTTGTTTCCGACTCGTCTCCTGTGACCCCGATTGAGAGTGTGCCTGAGCGACCTATTGAGTCTGCAGTATTGTGTCCCTCACCCACACGTCTTCTTCTGCCATGCACCGGGTTAGTTAGGACCCCACCACAAATCCAATTCTTGATACCACACCCACAAACTCATTCTTGAGTGTATGTCTATGTCACTCTCCCATGGTCATTGCCCTGAGTCACATCACGATCGAGAGCCCAGAGCTTGATGTTAATCTCGAAGTGACTATGTCACCTATTCATGGGGACACTACCCCTTGTAATGGTACTCATCTGGAGGACTTTGACCCTAGTGACGAGTTCTATGACGAACCCCCTGTTGAGCCTCCTGATGAGCCACAACATCCTGGTGAGGATGCGATTCAGGTGAGCCGCTTGTTTACGAGTTTTTGGTTAGTGGCGTATCTTCCATTATCGTCCTTGGCCTTGCCCCAAAGGATGGATATTGTGCGAAGCATCAAGTATTTAGGGCACCACCTGCTGACACATCACACCCTCGACGAGTTTTGGGACGCACCACCTGCTGAACCACCAGACGAGCTCTTTATTTTCGGGGACACGCACCACACTCGAGAGTCACGTATTTTAGTCGGTATACACGATTTTCATTCAGGTGGTCGTCACATTCGTGATGACTTTTCTTACACACCTCCGGGTGAACCCCCTGATACGTTACGCTCCCTGAGAGGCATTTTACTCTTCATGAGCACGCTCTTGGGTGTAGATGTTTCGTACGGTCACCTGAGCACTCGACACACACGAGATTAGTTTTTCTACACTCCACCAAGTGAGCTTCCTGATAGACCACCTCCTTTGATAAGTTTTCAGGTCATTATTAGATTTTCTCATAGATTGCATGTTGTGTCGATCATGTGTCATTTGCATGAGACTGTTGAGTCGTTTCGTCATATTTTGCATGAGTCTGTTGTGTTGTCTGTTCATCTTTTGCATGTGTGTCATGAGTCGGTCCGACGAATAATCCATATTGGTAATAAATCTTGTAAATAACATGCGGATGTTCATTGGCTAGTGCATGTACTTCATGAAGGCGAGCAGGTGCTGGTAAGAATCCGCGTTGTGAGGCTCCGTGTAAGGCTTGTTAAAAGCTTGAGCATTAAGCGAATGGATCCCTATATAATTATGAGACGGATCGAAGCAAACATCTATGCTTTTGATATCCTTGCGAGTATGGGTGTCCACCCGGTATTTAATGTTGAAAATCTGACGCCATACTACGAGCCTCGCGAGTATGTGGACCCAAATAGTGGAGACTTCCAGTCGCCCACACCTCCACTCCCATTGTCTTACCACCCTCATAGCCCACCCACGTCTGATGGCCACCACTACTCCACCCACTTCTGACACCCGCCCACCCGGGGACTCGTTTTCTTTAGTTCTGCCTACGGTGACGCCGATCCCATCGGGATCCACTACTCGTGAGTTGAGCGTTAAGAGCTTCATAGAGACCAGACTCCGCCAGTGCATTCCTACTACAGACGTTGTTGAAACCTGGGTACTTGTGGCAGAGCGTGATCGCTTCACCCATGGACTTCGACTTCAATACGACCATCTCCATTTATTGGAGATGACAACTTTTCAGTCGGGGAAGTCGATTGACGAGGACTCTTCCATCGACGACACTTGGACGACCTCTGCGGACCTCTTCGAATTTTACCTAGCATACAACGAGAGAATTTTGATCCCAATTCATTGGGAGTTGAATTCTTTCAAGCTAGGGAGATTGATGCGGAGCATAGACAAGGACTTGCAGTAGATGATGAGTTTTGGGCTCATTCGGGGCTGATTTGACGACTTTCCATATATGGTGTGCCCGGATCGACGATCGGACTCCGCAAATGTGTTCGGATTCGCTTTCCAATTCGATTTGATATATTATTTCACTATTTTGCATTTTATTTTAATGTTTTTAGGTGGCCCCACCTCCGGCAGATCATAGTCGTCGATGTTAGGATGTCCTAATCCTCCTTTTATTATAAATAGATGGTTTGTGGGCTTGTTTAAGTCATTGCAGAATTTGGAGAAGAGAATTCCCGGATTCCCGCAATCATCCCACGGTGCCGACTCCGTGGAATCCTATGTGACGACACATAGGTTTGTATCTTCCTCCCCAAACATTCCCCTAACCTTAGGACTCTTTTTCCCCTCCCAAACCCTCTCCCACAACCACCCAATCCCTCCCAAACGCAGCATCCAGGGGCTGTCCAGAATTCCAGCCATAGAAAACACTATTTGATGAAATACACTATCCCTAACCTATAGTTTCCCACCCCCTTCCTGTACCCATACAAGCTCCGGCCCTCCAACTGAAAGCCTCCGCCTAGGGCTTCCCCTCCCCTTAGTTCCTCCAACTGAAAGCCGCTGCCTAGGGCTTCAGAAATCAGCCGTGAGTGGCCAGGTTTGAAGAGTGATGTTGCAGATTATGTAGGGAAGTGCGAGACATGCAAGTTGGTTAAGGCCGAGTGTCAAAGGCTTGGAGGCAAGTTGCAGCCACTTCCCATTCCCGAGTGGACATTTGAGGATATATCCATGGACTTCATTCATGGTTTGCCGAGATCGCAGAGTGGGAATGATTCTGTTAGGAAACTAGTAGGAAGAAGGAGATCTAGAGAAGAAGAAGACGGCTAGGTTAAAACTAAAGAAAATACCTCATAATATCTTGCATGCCCATCCAAGAGGGGTTCCGGGTAATATATACCCGGAACCAAGGAGGGGCCGGACCAAAGGGCTGGCCGGCCCCCATAGGGGCTGAACCGAACCGGTTCAGCCCCAAAACCGCGAAATCAGAGAGTGGGGGCTGAACCGGATGGTTCAGCCCCGTTGTTATGATCCTCCCGCCGCTCCCGACGCTTGTATTGTCTTCCAAATAGTCGCGACTCTGCCCGGAGCGTAACATTCCCTGCCCCATCAACAACCAGCTTGTCCTCAAGGTGGTAGTCAGGATAAAGCTCTTTGAAATCTAGCAGATCAACCCAAGAATTATGTGCCTCGGACGAGTTCTTCCATTTGACCAACAGCTCAGGCCGGTACTCGGCACCCCGTCGCTTCCACTTAAGCAATAAGACATCTTCCGGAAGGGGGCGAAGCTCGCCCGCGCCGGTGACTTCAGGTAAAAGAGCATTCGGTTGCACCGTGGCACCCAACTTTTGTTTGAGCAAGGAAACATGAAACGTTGGGTGGATGCGAGAACCCGGAGGAAGATCCAACTTGTAAGCGACCGGCCCCACCCTGCTGAGTATCCGAAAGGGGCCGTAATAGCGAGGAGATAACTTCTGGTTGAATTGACGAGCGACCGACAATTGCCGGTACGGTTGGAGCTTGAGGAAGACTTCATCACCGACTGCGAACTCCCTTTCCTTGCGATGCTTGTCGGCTTGGAGCTTCATACGGTCCTGGGCGATGCGGAGGTTGTCACGCAGTGTAATCAGCATGCGGTCTCTATCGCGCAGAGCACGATCAACGGCGGGTAAAGCCGTGCTTCCCGGCTCGTAGCTGCTCAAGGTCGGTGGAGGGCGGCCATAAACCACCGCAAAGGGGGTCATCTTACTGGCCGAATGATAAGATGTGTTGTAACAATATTCCGCCCAATGCAACCAATCCGGCCAAGTGCGAGGCTCATCCATCACATAGCAACGCAAGTAAGTCTCGAGACCCCGGTTTAAAACCTCCGTTTGTCCATCGGTCTGAGGGTGGTGGGAGGTACTGAAACGTAAACACGTTCCTTGCAGGCGAAACAGCTCCTGCCAAAATTTACTCAGAAAGGTAGGATCCCGATCAGAAATGATAGCACGAGGAAGACCGTGCAAGCGAATAATCTCCCGAGCGAAAAGTGCAGCCACCGATTCACCAGTATATGGATGATGCAACGCAATGAAATGCCCATATTTAGACAGCTTGTCCACCACCACCAAAATCACTGATTTGCCCTGGGATTTGGGCAACCCGTCAATAAAATCCATGGATACGGTGTCCCAAATCTGCTGTGGAATCTCCAAGGGGACAAGCAATCCAGCCGGAGACGTCGTCTCGTACTTCTGCCGCTGGCAGATGTCACACTGGCGTACAAACTGTTGGATGTCTCGCCGCATCCCCGTCCAGAAAACATTGGCGCGGGCCCTTTGGATAGTACGAAGCACCCCCGCATGGCCGCCCGTAGGTGAAGAATGGAACTCATGCAGCATAATCGTCTTCCATGCAGAAGAAGGAGGAACCACCACCTTGCCCTGGTGATAAAGCCGACCATTCAAAAGGTGGTAGCCGGCTGCCACGACCTCTCCGCGCTGCAAGGCCTCAACTAGAGCACGGAGCGTAGGAGTACGTATGACCTCCTCCTGTATTTCATCCAGAGAGTCCACAAGTGGCCCCATGATGTGGGCCAAAGTAGATTCAGGGATGCGCGAGAGAGCATCCGCAACCACATTTCCTTTTCCCTGTCGATAGGTGATCTCATAATCATATCCCAAGAGCTTAGTAACCCATTTCTGTTGAAGAGGGGAAGAGACCCGCTGGTCCAAGAAATGCTTGAGGCTCTGGTGATCCGTGCGAATCTGGAAGTGTCGGCCCAGAAGGTATGGCCGCCACATTGCCACGGCGTGGATAATAGCCAACATTTCCTTCTCATACGTAGACAGACCCAAGGTTCGTGGGGCTAGAGCCTTGCTGTAGAAAGCCAACGGTCGCCCGTCCTGCATCAAAACCGCCCCGATGCCCACACCGGAGGCGTCTGTCTCAAGCACAAAGTCCTTCGAGAAATCCGGCAAAGCAAGAACAGGTGTGGTAGTCACGGCTCGCTTAAGAGCCTGAAATGCCTCCTCAGCCTCCTCAGTCCAAGAGAAGGCATCCTTCTGCAGCAACTGAGTCAAAGGGCGAGCAATCTTCCCATAGTCCTTCACAAACCGCCGGTAATACCCCGTCAAGCCGAGGAATCCTCTAAGTGCTCGCACCGTAAGTGGCTGGGGCCAGGATCTCATACTCTGAATCTTCTGGGGGTCAGCTCGAACGCCGAGACCGGAAACCAAATGTCCCAGATATTCCACTTCATGTTGACCAAATGAGCATTTTGAGCGCTTGGCGTAAAGTTGGTGCCGTCGGAGAAGGCTAAGAACTTGCTCCACATGCCTCACGTGGTCCGCCCAAGTGGCACTGTAAATAAGGATGTCATCAAAGAAAATAAGCACGAATTTGCGGAGAAGTTCACGAAAGATCTCATTCATGTTGGCCTGGAAGGTAGAGGGGCCCCCGGTCAACCCATTGGCCATGACGAGAAACTCGTAGTGGCCGTCATGTGTCCGAAATGCGGTCTTGTGGATATCCTCCTCTTTCATCAAAATCTGGTAATACCCGGAGCGCAAGTCCAACTTGGTAAAAATGAACGCCCCATGTAACTCATCAAGTAACTCATCCACTACCGGAATTGGAAAATTATCCTTCACCGTGGCGCTATTCAAAGCTCGATAGTCAACACAGAATCGCCAGGAACCATCTTTCTTTTTCACCAGGATGATCGGTGCTGAAAACGAACTAGTACTGGGTCGGATAATGCCCGCATCCAACATCTCGCGGACACTACGTTCGATCTCTGCCTTCTGAACATGTGGATAACGATACGGTCGGACGTTAAGCGGCTCTGTCCCCGTTTTAAGCTGAATCTGATGATCACGAAACCGCGAGGGGGGTAGCGTGCGGGGTTCCTGAAAAACGTCAACATATTGCTCCAAAAGGGTACGTAACTGAACCGGTACCTCTGACTCACTGGTAGGCGATGCCTGAACCTCCATGAGGATTGCCATCATACTGCCTTCCTCGCCCAACCGCTGCATGCTCTTCACCGAAATTTCCTTTATAGGTGATGATTTAAGACCCCGTAGGCAGAACTGTGTCTCACCCTGGTGAAACTCCATGGTCATGTGGTCCCAATCAAATGTCACACGACGCAACTGTCGGAGCCACTGCACCCCCAAGACCAAGTCCGAGCCCCGGATAGGCAACAGATATATGTCGGTGTGCCCCATATATGCCTTCATCCGTAGTGCCACACCCTTGAGTACCCCCTCACACTGTAGTTTGCTGCCATCCGCTACCATAACCGGGAAGGCCGATCCCGTATCCACCGTGTGTCCGACGCGCCGTGCCACTGCCGGATGAATGAAGTTGTGGGTACTCCCACTATCCACCAAAATCGTGACTTTCACCTGATTCAGCCAACCTGTAAGTCTCATGGTGAGTGGGGGACTGCACCCTTCCAAAGCATGTAGAGACACCTCGAGGTCGCTCAAGTCCAACCCCTCATCCGATTCCGCCTGTGCCACGTCCTCCTCTCCGTCCTCCAGCAACATGAAAACTTGTAATTTCTGACACTTGTGGCCCGGTGTAAATTTTTCATCACAGTTGAAACACAGACCCTTCTCCTTCCTGGCCGCCAGCTCACCCCATGATAGCCGTGTCACTGTGGGCTTGCTACCGGCTCCTGGCTGTAGTCGTGTGGAAGCCGCAGGTGGCTTTCCCGTGGCTCTTGCCCTCTGCCTGTTGATGCGTTCCTCCTGAATACGCGCCAATGTGATGGCGTGATTTAAGGTTCGTGGCATGTGCGCCTGTACCTCATCCCGAATGTGCTCCTTGAGTCCCGAGACAAAGCAACTCAAGAGCGTCCTGTCTTCCCAATGAACCCGGTTTGCCAGTTTCTCGAATTCAGTGCGATACTCCATCACAGAGCCCTTCTGTTTCAGTTTCTGCAAAAGAGCTTCGAAGTCCTCGTACTCTAGCGGCCCGAATCGAGCTGTAAACCCTTCCACAAACTCTTCCCACAAAATGTGCTCCCGCCCGCGCATGAACCATTGCGTCCACTGAAACGCATCCTCCTCCAAATGGAAAGAAGCCAATTGTACCCACTGACCGTCGGGTACATCTTGGTAACGGAAGAACAATTCCGCCTTTTGGACCCACTCCAGAGCGTCCCCACCGTGATATTTTGGGAAATTCATGCGAGTCAATTTAGGAGCCAAGTAGGGCCGCTGTGCCCCTTGCCCGAGCCACCCTTGACCATATCCATAGCCATCCCGCCTTCCTTGTTCAACTGGATCTGGAAACCCTTGACCATACCCGTAGCCGTCCCGCCTTCCCCGTTCAACAGGCTCCGGAAAAACAGGCCCTTGATGTTGTCGTGCTCCCCAGGGTGGAGGTGGTGGCTGGCCTGCCCAAGGAGCTCCCTGGCCGAACCCTCCCGGTGGTCCCCCATGCCGTGGAAGGGGAAGAATCCCTCCCGGATTGCCTGGAAGATGCGCCGCCGCTGCAGCAGGCCGCTGGAAGCCCTGCTGTTCTTCCCCGGGCCGCCGCCAAGGAGGACGACCCGCGCCGGAGTCGCCGTTGCCCGCAGATGGTGCAGGAGGCCCCGTCGACCCTGCTCCCGTCATCGGCTGGCGCCAGCGGTCGCTGATCGCGCCTGCCCAACCCGCGCCAGGTCCCGCGTCGCGCGCATCGGGCGGGGCTAGGTGTCGTGACTCCGATGCGTCGGACCCCGAACCCGCCTGTTCGTCCGCGATCGGTGATTTGCCCTTCAACAGCAACTTGAGTTCTTCCATGCGAGCATCCATTCGTTCTTCCAATCGATGCGTCGATGTTGTCATGTTCTCCTTCATTTCGGCCACCGAATCCTTCAACCCTACGAAGTTTTCTTCTAGAGCCTCCAACCGGCCGACCTCCTCTTGCGTACGCGTGTTCACCATGGGAGAAGAAAGTCCTCTGATACCAAATGTTAGGAAACTAGTAGGAAGAAGGAGATCTAGAGAAGAAGAAGACGGCTAGGTTAAAACTAAAGAAAATACCTCATAATATCTTGCATGCCCATCCAAGAGGGGTTCCGGGTAATATATACCCGGAACCAAGGAGGGGCCGGACCAAAGGGCTGGCCGGCCCCCATAGGGGCTGAACCGAACCGGTTCAGCCCCAAAACCGCGAAATCAGAGAGTGGGGGCTGAACCGGATGGTTCAGCCCCGTTGTTATGATCCTCCCGCCGCTCCCGACGCTTGTATTGTCTTCCAAATAGTCGCGACTCGGCCCGGAGCGTAACAGATTCCTTGTGGGTTATAGTAGATCGGCTTTCTAAGGTCGCCCATTTCATTCCTCTTAGGAAGACGGATCAAGGTCCGAAGCTGGCACAGTTATATATAGACGAGATAGTTCGACTTCACGGTGTACCCAAAACTATAGTTTCAGACCGAGATGACAGATTTACCTCTAGGGAGTGGCGATATATTCAGGAGCGGTTGGGTACCAGGTTACATTTCAGCACCGCATTCCATCCCCAGACAGATGGACAGACTGAGCGCACAAATAAGACTTTGGAGGATCTGCTTCGGATGTGCATTCTAGATTTTGGAGGAAATGGGAGAAGTATGTTACTCTTGTGGAGTTCTCCTACAACAACAGTTTTCAGGCGAGTATTGGGATGACATCGTTCGAGGCCCTCTATGGTAGACATTGTCGGACACCGTTATGTTGGGCTGAGAGTGAGCAAAGATCTTCCATCAGAGAGGCATGGATTGATAAGACCACTGATAGGATCAAGATTATTCAGGAGCGTATGAAGACAGCTCAGGATCGCCAGGCCAAATATCATGATCAGAAGCACAAGTCAGTAGAGTTCAGTGTTGGAGACTACGTTTATCTGAAGGTCAGACCAGTCAGATGAGTCTCTAGAATAAAGCGGATGAAGAAACTGAGCCCCAGATTCGTTGGTCCTTTTGAGGTGCTGGAAAGAGTTGGTGAGGTTGCATATAGGTTGGCCTTACCTGAGGAAATGAGTGGTGTACATGATGTATTCCACGTCTCTTATCTGAGGAGAGCAGTCAGAGATTCTAGTCAGATTATCAGTACCGAGGAAGCACCAATCGAGACAGATCTTAGTATTGGGGTTAGACCAGTCAAGATAGTGGACTCAAGGATTCAGAAGCTCAGAAATAGAGAGATTCGCATGGTCAAAGTCCTTTGGATGAACTGTGACCGTCCAGAGTATACTTGGGAGCGAGAGGATGAGCTAAAGAGCAATGCAGACTATTCTTTTCTCTTCGATTCAGGTATGGTTTCAATTTTCGAGGACGAAAATTTTTGTTAGGAGGGGAGATTTGTAACATCCGAAATTTTGACGCGAAATTTATGTTATTGTAAGGTCGAGTCGCGACGAATTTTGATCGAGGCAGCGCGTCGTCAAGGTATAATGTTACTTTGCCTATTGTTAACGTTCGTTAGTTTGTTAAGTACGTTAATAATAGTGCGTAACGCATGTTATTTTAGAATCAACGCGCGCGACATTTTCAGTTAGTATTCAAAAGTAATAGTGTGAGTTGGGTATGCCGATAGTCGTTTCATAAGTGATTTTAAGTGGAAATGGTGTGCCTATAGCCTATTCTCCCACTCTCCTCTTTGCGGTTATGAAAAGAAACGCTGCAGCCCGATTAGAAAACCCGTAAACTTCTTTTCACGGAAGGAAACCCGCAAACCTTCTCCCGTCCTGTTCCGTCTCCCGCAAGAGGCGAGCTCGGCGACTCCCGATCCGCAGCCGACGACTTCCGCAGGGCTCACCGCTGCCCGATCCTCCTCCGGGACGCAGATTCGACTTCTCCTCCCTCCTCTGCAGGCGTCTTCAAGCCTTCCTTTTCCTTCCTTGGTCTTGGAAGTGCCGGGTCTAACCCTAGCCGGAGAAGTGAGATCCGATTTTTGGTTTCGGTAAGTCCGTTTTCTCTTTCTCTTTATTTCCTTTGTGGGAATTAGTGTTTTGGAATTTAACCTAGACAAAGTTTTCGTTCCCTTGTGTCCAAATTAGGTTTGGAGATTTCTAAATCCTCTGCAGAAGTAGGGTAAGGCGTTTGGAAAGCCTTGGTTTGCCCTCATAAAGGTAATATGCGAAGCTAGCTCATTTATTTTTGTAACCCTAGTTGTTTTGGAATTTTTCCACCGGAAACTCTTAGGGGGAAAATTATGGAATTAGGGCTGCCCTAAATTGCAGGACTTTGGTGGGGTCGGGGCAGCATTCTGAAGGTCCCCAGTAGTAGGATTTGCCTTCGGAAGAGGAGATGTCGTCGCGCCGAGTCTACGAGCGTCGTAACACCGCTGTAAGGAAACCTAACTTTTGCTAATTAGACATAGCAATAAGTATATATTTTTGCATACACACGAGTAGATTTATTTCAAGTACCATGACCATGCATAGAAAGGTGTGGTGATAGGAAAACGGTTACGAAAAATGTGTAGGATGACACGATTTCCCTAAGACCCAAGTAGTCTGATCACGAACAGAAACATAGAGTACGAAAGCGTTAACCGTGTTAGTAGGTTTGGAATTTGTCCAAACAAGGGCGTGAATGTCCCTTTATGTCGACTACTAGAAAGTCAAGGGTCGCTCAGTAGTTCACCAAAAAGGATTTCCCATGCAGAGTAGCGTCAGACCAAAAAGGTCAGCCAGCACACAGAGTTCTTTCGTGCTAGGTAGAGACACACTACCTTTCTCATAAGGTACATGAAACCTTATGAGTAGTACAGACTTGGGAATTGTCTTCCCTTGAGCCAGCTAGCAGATTCGAGGTCGTGTCCGCGTGACACTAGAACAATTGAGTTCGTGAGATGGTCTCGGGTCGTCAGTTTCAGTTGCGCGTTAGGAGCTACTCTGCCTAGAGCCTTCCTAGTAGATGAGCAGGTTAGAAATCATATAGAACTCAAGTATAGACCTGTCGTGAGTCAGTACACTAGTTAGTCAACGTCAGGACTTGGGTAAATGAACAAAAAGTTGTGAATATAGAACTAATAGATGTGTTGACCAGGAAGTATAGGAAAAACGTTCATAACATATAACATAAAATGTTTTCAGTGCACGAGACTATTTTAAAGGCATGCATGCATTCATAAGTAAAATTGTTTTTAGTGTCACTAGGAGGAATTTTTTTCCCTTACTCTGACCCTTCGTGGGCACTGTTTTTCAGGTGACCCAGGTGGGAAACTACGTCTAGGATGAACGTTATGGTGACGTCAGTTTGTATTATTTATCTTATTCAGTTTACTCTATTTCAGCGTGTACTTATAGATGAGAACATTGTAACAGATTAATGTTTTTATCTAATTTGTATCGGACTATTTATGGTTAACCAGATTTTTAGTTAATTCAGTTCTATTTCCTGTTTAGTGGCTCTGTGAATCCAGTTATCAGGTATGTGGTTACCCTTAGTTTACTTTTTAAACTTCCGCTGTAAAGTCTTAAATTGCTTAGTATAGATTTTATTACCTGCTGCTATTAGTTTTAATACTGTTTCCTAGTTTTCTTTATATCGCTGACCCGGTCGGACGGCTGATTTCTGAAATACTGGGAAGGGGTGTTACATGCCCCTGGCCGGTCAATACAGCGGCGTCTCGCTGTTGGCAGACCCAGGGGGGCTGCATATAGCTGTTCAGAACAGCGGAGTTCAGCTGTTGGTAGGCCAGCCCGAGGGGCTTTTGGTAATTTTAAGGCGGCAGAGGTTCGTTATTTACAGACCATCCTCAAAATCCTATAAGTAGGACCCAAGGGGTACCTCAGAAGGCAGACTTACTTGCTCCTCAGTCTTCTAGCGCTTTCTGAGGTACCTTAGCCCGGCGTTTGACTAAGGAGGGGAAGCGCTCAGTGATCTTCCGGGTTTGTGGTGGGACCTCCGAGCCAGGCCCTTGGTCAAGTCTTTTGCTCTCTTTTTCTTGTTGTTTTTCTTGCAGAAGCGAAGTAGGTGCGCGACCACCCCTTCCCCAAGGGTGAACTCCACAAGAGACCTATTTTCGGTTTCAACACCATGTTTGATCGCCATCCCACGCATCCGGATTCAAAATCTCCAGCGTCTTGGTCAGCCCACTATTTAGTGATATTTAGTTGTACTGGTTTATTATTTCCAGCACTTTTATATTGGGTTGGATCACTGTATTAGTTTGGATATCTTGTATTGTGGTGGATTGTTAGATAATTATCGTGATTTGCAGAATTTATTCGTCGCGCGCTCTTGTTTTGGCCCTCCACGCGGAGGAAAACCTAAGCTTGTTTTGCCCAAATAAAATATTTTGTCTTGTCATAAATTTATCTGCGTGAGATGATTTTAATTTATTATCTAATTTGTGAATTAACCGTCATACTTTTGCATAGCATGTAGGGTTAGGTCGCAACTTTTCCGCCGCATATAGATCCTTCCTGCTTCACTATTTCTCTCTTGAGTTGTTTTCTCCTCCCGCAATTTCTCGAGTTAGGTTTGAGCACGCATTCTCCGCAGATTGAGCTCGGCTCTCCTGTCTCTCCGCTTCCACTGCCACCGACGACGACGTTACAGCTCGTAACATCAAGGGTGCCGTTTTTATATCTAGTGGTATCATAGCAGTCAATTCCTAGTATTCATAGCACTCACAAAAAGAGACTACAAAGGTAACATCTATATCCAAACTATGAACAACATTGAAAAAAAAGCTGTAACAAGTTGCGATGACCAATAATGGAGGTTTATTAGAAGTTACCTTAAGTTAGGAAGCATTTGCATTAGCTGTTATGCTAGTAGTCTAGCTGCACCTGTTTCTTTTTGTTGCTCGTTGCTTATTATGTAATATTTGTAACGATCCAACCCCCATAATATATAAGTATTGTTCATTTTGGTTCATCTTAACCCATGATGTTATTCTTTTCCGTTTGTGACGTACTGACACTTCACAAGAAGTCACTCATCGTATGACTAATTTCACTAAAGCGCACTAACTACGGAGTTTCCATCACAATTTTACCACTTACTCTAAAAAGCACCTATGATATTTGAGGGTTTAATTTATTACTTAAGCATAACAATTTTCTCTCCAATTTTGATATGAGATTCAGTTCGTTTTTGCACTCCTTTTCACTTAGAAGTCAATCATTATAGAATCCTGCCCTGAGCTGTCTTTCTCCGGCCTTTCTTCCCCAAAGACACTGCCCGCCCTCAGTATACCATACTGGACTGAGTTAACCAATGCTAATGCTTGATTTAACCCAAGCCATGACCTTCATAAATGTTGAAAGAGCTCAAAACTTATATGTATTGCTTGGGTATGTAAATACAATGAGAGAATACAAATATATAGGAGGGAGAAAGAGAGAAGAAATCCTATACAAGATGTGAGACTAAGGAGAGGAGAAGGAAAAGCAATAAAGAAAGGGGTCCAATAATGAGCTCTTTACATGGGCTTTTCTAACACTCCCCCGCAAGCTGGAGCGTACAAATCGTATGCGCCAAGCTTGGACAAGCACTGATAGAAGAGGGTACTGGAAAGAGCCTTTGTGAGGACATCCGCAACTTGTTCAGTCCCAGGAACATGCTTCAGTTCGAGCTTCTTCATTTGAATCTTTTCCCGGATGAAATGACAGTCGACTTCAATATGTTTTGTTTTCTCGTGGAAGGCCGGGTTCTTGGCTATTTGTATAGCAGCTTGACTGTCACAGAGGAGGAGAGCTGGGGAAGGGAGCTTTACACCAAGATCGGTAAGGAGAATTTCAAGCCACGTCAGTTCTGAAACCACTGACGCTATGGCCCAGTATTCTACCTCAGCTGATGATCGAGCAACGACCGCTTATTTATTGCTTCGCCAGGTAATCAAATGTCCCCCAAAATATGTGCAATAGCCACTAGTTGACCGTCGATCATCAAGGGAACCAGTATAATCAGCATCAGAATATGCCACCAATGTTGGAGCTGAAGATAAGGTTTTGTATACCAGTCCTTGACCAGGAGCCATTTTATGGTATCTGAGAATGCATTCAACGACTTGAAGATGAGATCTTCGAGAGGGATGCATATATCGACTGACGGTACCAACCACGAAGGAGATATCTGGTCTGGTTACTGTGAGGTAGATCAACTTTCCAACGAGACGATGATAGTACTATTGATTCTGGAGTAGGAGATCTGAGTCAGATTCCTGAGCGCACAACTTGTGATTTACCTCCATTGGGGTGTCAATTGGCTTACAACCTGAATAGCCTGCAACATGAAGGAGGTCGAGGCTGTACTTCCGCTGAGATAGAGCAGAAGAAGCGGTTAGAGAGACCGCGACCGCGCGGGAAGCCGTAGTTACGGAGATCGCGCGACTAGAAGGAGGCAGGCCGCAGTAGACCGCGTGTAAGACAGGATAGGAGGCCGCGCGGTAAGCCGTTAGAACAGGCGGTTTAAGAAATGCGAGGCCGGACCGCTCTCTCTGATACCATGTTGAAAGAGCTCAAAACTTATATGTATTGCTTGTGTATGTAAATACAATGAGAGAATACAAATATATAGGAGGGAGAAAGAAAGATGAAATCCTATACAAGATGTGGTACTAAGGAGAGGAGAAGGAAAAGCAATAAAGAAAGGGGCCCAATAATGGGCTCTTTACATGGGCTTTTCTAACAATAAATAACAATAACAACACTCAAGCCTTTATCCCACTATAGTGGGTTCGGCTATATGGATCCTTTGTCGCCATTGTGCCCTATCTTTTGTCATAATCTCACTAATGCCTAAGTACATCATGTTTTTCCTTACAGTTTCATTCCAAGTCTTTATTGGTTTACCCCTCCCTCGTTTAACATGCCTAGTGACTAGACTCTCACAACGCCTAACAGGTGCCTCTAATGGTCTCCTTTGTACGTGTCCAAACCATCTTATACGAGCTTCTCACATCGTCTCTGCAATTGGTGCTACTCCTATCTGCTCTGCAATTGACCTTCATAAATAACATGAGTCATTAATCTATATTTTGTCTTTACACTTAGATCTAGCAACTACATTTTATTTTTCCTTCTCCATGTAATAGGATTCCCACTTACGTAAAGAAAATGCACCAAGGTTGAGCATTTTTCCAAAGTTATTCCTGTCCAATTAGCATTTATTTATACCTCTACTCAAGTATTATATGTGCTAGAATCATCGTGGACCTCAATTTACGACTGCGCATGAGAAGACAACAATATCCCTTTTCAGATGTATGCTTATGTATCGAAGAACTTGATAGGCTACCTTCTGGCTATGATTGAGGGGCATGCATAAAAAACTAGACTATGTTAGGCTTCATATGTAAAGGAATCTTCAATTAGCTCACCATTACCATGACCAATGTGATGACTAACCTCAATGATTTAATGGGTTTACACCCTAATTAGCGGGTTTAGGATAAATTTTCTTTATGGAATGGAGATTTCCTTTAAATTTGACTACCCTCAAGACTACCTTAAAATACCTTCATCTTTTACTCTGAATTTTTTTGCAAAACTAATTGTCATTCATTTGCTATCATCTCATGTGATCACTGCTTCAATTACAAGTACGATTTAGGCTTTTGTCATTATTCCATTTGCCTTAATGAGAAAAGTGTGATCAACTTGACTTTAAGTTTACCATAGAAAGATACTCATAAGGAATTCATTTAAGAAGAAAGTAATTTTCATGTCCAGTTGTTGAATGCCTCATCCCTTATTCCTAGTGTAGGATAGAAGAAATTGAATAGTATTCATCTTGACAACACAGGCATAATTCTCTTGATAATCTATCTCCATTGTCTAAATATACCTCTTGGCAATTTGATGAGCTTTGTATTATTCAATAACACCTTGATTTTGTTTCAAATTGAATATCCAATTGAATCTCAAAATTTCGTTTTCTTTCCTTTCAGAAGATTTACCATTTCCTACTTCTGATTTTTGTTTATAGTTTTCATTTTTTGATCATGAATCCCTTCAATTTGAATTTGTACAAAACTTCTCGACATTGGCTAGGGAAAGAAGAAACTAGGGTAAAGCTATAATAAAGGCTTGAAATGAGTTTGAAGCATATGCATTGAATGTGATCTTGGACATATCGTGTGGAGTGCAAAAGCATAGACTTTTTTGAAGGACAATCGGAGCGTCATTCGGACTTGAGCTAACAATAGGTGTTGAAACCTCTAGTTGAAGTTGGTTTTTAGCTCACTTTGTAATAAATGTTTTTTTTTGCCAAAGAGGAATCTACATTTGGAGAGAAATGAGGTAGACTAGGATGAGGATGAACCACTTCACTAAGACTCTCCTTATGAAGTGAGGTAGGGAAGTACTACTCAAACATTCTAATAGTAACATCCGTGGAGATACATGTCATATAGGAGAATGACTCTATTATGTAGCCCTTTGAGTGTCAATAGAGATGGATCAAATTTATTTCAAGCGGGTTTGTGAGTGTAGACAAAAAAGCATACTAATCTTATAGAAGATAATAGAACTAAGAAGATTAGATGGCATGCGATTTTAAGGTAGTTCACAATGAGCATCACATCTCCATAATACCGATCATGTAGGTTCATATTGCGCAAAATGACGAGAAATGTTTGTTAAGTGACAATTTTGTTCTTTGGATAACACCATTTTGTGTTTGGCTCACTACAAGATTGTTTTGGTGGATTAAGCCATGAGAGAAGATAAGAATTGTGGAGACCCTCAGGACATTGAATTGTGTTATAATCATCTTGTGGAATTATTGAAAACGATAAAAAAGTTACAAACAATCTTTTGCTAGTCAATCTAATTCAAACCAACCACTACTTACATGAGTAACTTGGAAAAATAAAAACCTTCTAGTAGAAGAACAAGCACCAAAGGAAATCAAGTAGTCAGAGACATCATAGGCACCGTGTACCAATCTTGTTTACAACAACCATTGTAAAATTTAGGCTCACAGTCAGATATTGTAATGTGTATCCTAATATTTTTTTTACTGAACTTCAAAAACATTTGGGATAAATGAAGAAAATAGGACTGCCACCATGCCGGCCCAAGTTTTACTTGAGGGTTAAGCCAATGGGAAATGACAAGAGGTTGGCATGAGACACAAGTTAGTCATGGCTATCTTTGGTATTGGTAGTCAGAAAAAATTATCATCCACATACTTAATCTATAGACTTGGACAAGAGAAAACTCATCACCCTATTTTATACTCTACTAAATCCAAAAGGTTGTTGTGGTGTAGGCCACAATGTTGGTTAGTTCACAATTACAAGAAAATCTTTAATTGTGGTGTGCTTTTGAATTTTGATTGTGTGCACAAGAATTTTTTTAATACTCTATTCACCCCCTTTAGAGTAATCTAGTTTAAGATTCTCACATCTTTCCGCACTTTCATTTACTCTTTATTTCACTCATAGATAGAGCAAAACCGACTATCAAAAGGACGAGAATGAACAATCATTATGTCAAATGATATATGACTGTAAGTCACTCTTCCAAGACCCCCACAAGATTGCCACATCATTAGCCAATTGAGCATGAAATTTTTTCATTGAACACACCCAACCTAAGAAGGCACTGACATTCCATAATAAAAAATGGAGAAATCATGTACAAGTCGGCGAACTATTATAGCGAGAATTCACCAAGCCTCAAGTGGAGTAGTTACTATCTCATCTTTCCAGTTTTTATGTAGGAAAGAAAAATAAGAGTTGGTGAATATGCATCAACTACTGTGCATTGAATAAAATGGAGATTAAACATCGTGAACTCGACCTCAAGTCAGGTTACCATCAAGTAAGAATCAAAGAGAACAACATTGTGAAGAAGACGCTTCAAATTTTTCAAGGGTTGTGTGAATGGATGGTTACAAAATTTGGGCTTTGCATTGCGTTGGCGACCTTCATTGTAGTCGTTCACGGGAGGGGCATCTTGGCCATCTTAAAAAAAATATTTTCTGATTACTCCGTCAACACTAGATGCACTTAAACTTGAAGATATACTACTTACATAAACAAACTCTAGTATGCATCTACGGTTCAAAATCGACATTGGGGGAATCCAAATTGATGCTGAGAAGATTCACACCATTTGATATTGATTGTAGCCTACAAATGTAATCCAATGTGTTTTGCCGAAGCATTCCACTATGTGAGAAGGTTCATGTGGGATTTCTTGGCATGCATTAGCGCCCCAATGTATTGACAAATGACAGTAGAGGCACTTGGTGATGCATTTCATATCGAAAGAACCCTACCACGAAGAGTAATCGAATCTCTTTCTATCGGCTTGAGGCCTATTCTTGTCTTTCCGTCGAAGAGAATTGTCAATGCCCCAATGATGCATTTCATGCATGAGCCGTGGAAGTGGATCCCTCCCAGCTCAT
Organism: Platanthera zijinensis; assembly: GCA_039513925.1. Lineage (NCBI taxonomy): Eukaryota > Viridiplantae > Streptophyta > Magnoliopsida > Asparagales > Orchidaceae > Platanthera > Platanthera zijinensis. The sequence goes on from CM077080.1 coordinate 233,471,278, forward strand.
GCGCAACACGATCGACCCTGGTTTGTCTGAACAACCCCAGTTGATTGCGAATTGGTTTGGTCGGTCTTATTTTGGTTTGTTTTGTGACTTTGGCTGGTGGAGCCCGCATAATTTATGATTTTTGTTTTGCTTTGATTAGCCCTGACTGAGGCAAATTATTGGGGAGGGTGGGCGAGCGTTTTTTACTCGCCTGGCTAGTGTTTTTTGCTCTATTGGAGAATGTTTTGGATACTAGTGAGATATCATTTTGCTATCTGAGGGGAGCATTTTTGCTTGCCCTGATGAGCAAAACTATCGCGTGCTGCCTGAACCCACTCCCAGAAATTCTTCGTGCCCGAGCCCTAACTAGAAACATTCATCGTGGAATTCTGAGCACAAGAAAAGTTGACGACCACTTCTTTTCCTTGGCTAGGAATTTCTCAAAGTGTGGCGAGTCCACCATATCGCTTGCATCTCCAAGCTCGACAAGTTGTTATTCGAGGAAATAACATAGTTGCGGATTGATCACCGCTCCTTTGATTCGGTAGTTTGAGTTCGTCTTAGCTTGAGAAGCAATCAAAGGCACACAGTCAAAATAGAGTTGCTTCAAGAAGGAAGGGCTAAGGTGCTACAGATGCAACCAGCCGGGTCACTTCAAGAAGGACTGCAAAGTCAAGCTGCAGCCGGGGAACGTTGCAGATAAAGAGGGAGCTGGTTCCAGTGCTGTGGAAGCAGGATGAGGGAATGCGTTCATGACGGGCACGTGTGTCTGTGCTTTGTCCACCTTCGACTACCAAGATGACTGGATAGTGGACTCGGGATGTGGTAACCACGTCACCGGGGACGAGTCGAAATTCTCTTCTCTGCAATCATACTCAGGTAATGAAGGTATTATTACTCCTGATGATACAATTCATACAGTCGAGAAGGATGACGTAGTTTCTTTGGGCAGTGATAATGTCCACTCACTTTGATGAGTGTTTATCACGTGTCGGGCATGAAGAAGAACCTCTTCTCTGTGACCAATGCGGTGGATGCAAGCTATTACGTTCTGTTCGACTCGACTTTTGCATAACATGTAGGGTTAAGACTCAGCTTTTTCGCCGCCTATAGATTCCTCCTACGTCAATTGGTAGCAGAGTCAGGTTGCACGCACTTTTTGATACGCAGTTGTAGAGTCGATAGGTTTTTTCATTATGTTCAGGTGTCACAATTATTTCTCTCCATATTTCGGAGGTCTCAAGTCCACTTGCACCCGCTCGCACAGAGCCCCGTCAGGGAGATCCTCACGATACTACGACGATTATTCTCAATCACAACATGGCACTTTTAGAGATCGTGTTGACCCACCGACAAGAGCCCACTACACTAAAGACAATTAGTATGATGTTTGTCGTCGTTCTTATTCGTACACGCGAGCGGATCGTGTTGATCCTTCGACACGACTCGGTTGTCTTAGGGATGATTATTATGAGAATCGTCGTTTCGAGAGAGATCTTGAGAGTCAGTTTCGTACAGTTGCCCCTTCCTTTGAACACGACTCGGTTGCCTTAGGGATGATTATTATGAGAATCGTCGTTTTGAGAGAGATCTTGAAAGTCGGTTTCGTACATTAGCCCCTTCCTTTGACGGCTCATCAAGTCCAGAGTTGTTATTATGTTAGATTTAATTAATCGTGGGACACAAATATTAATATAAGCTATTTTATTGTTTGGAAAATTCATTTCTTACTAATGTTCAATGTTATTGTTAATAATAACATTATTAATAGAAGCTTTTTTATCGTTTTCTCCTGTTGACTATGTTTTATTTTGGCCTGATTTGAATATTGCAAACTCATCATGCCCATGTTTTAAGTTTTTTTATATTAACAAACCCTCTGCCTGCCCTAGCATTTTCGGATCGGAAGCCTCTATTAATAAAAACATTATTAATAGAAGCTATTTCACGGTGATTCTCACTCAGTCTTGTACTTGTTCAAAAAGCCCCCTGGGCTCGGGCCTAAACCGGGTCTTCCAGGCCCGGGCTTTCCTAAATCGGGCCCGGGCTCTGATTGCAGCCGGGCCGGGCCGGGCCGGTCTTCTGGCTCCGGGAGGGGGCCTGCTAAGGCCCCCAGGGCCGGGCCGGGTCCTGTTTTTATAAAAAAAATAATTTTTTTTAAAAAAATACGTGTCTTTTAAAACTGCGTCTTCTAGGTGCATTTTCAGGATAAGTGTTCAACATGAAAGTTGTAGATCTCGACGATATCTACAACTTTCATGTTGAACACTTTTTGATTTGAAGCCGTTTGGGCCGCCGATTTGTCCCCCGAAAAAAATCACGCGGAACATTTCAAATGTTCTGCCTGATTTTTTTCGGGGGTCAAATAGAGGGCCTAAACTGCTTCAAATTAAAAAGTGCTCAACATGAAAGTTGTAGATAACGTCGAGATCTACAACTTTCATGTTGAACACTTCTCCTAAAAATGCCCCCAAAAGACGCAGTTTTAAAAGACGCGTAGGAGTTGGGCCCGGGCTTTGCCAGGCCCGGCCCCGGGCTTGGCCCGGGCCTAGAAACCGGGCTTTGCCCGGCCTGGCCCGGGCCGGGCACCGGGCCGGGCAAATGCTCATATATGGGGACTTGTTAGGCCCCATAGCCCGGCCTGGGCCTGGGGCGGGCCTAGCCCGGGCCCGGGCCTAGCCGGGCTTTTACCGGGCCGGGCCGGGCCCAGCCCCCCGGGCCCGGTTTTCATGCACACCCCTACTCAGTCTAAATGTTGGAACCGGAAACCGGCCCCTGTGGAGTTCGACCCTTGGGGAAGGGGTGATCTCGCAATTACTTCGCTCCTGCAAGGGAAACAACAAGGGAGAGATAAACAAGGGACAGGACCAAGGGCCCGGCTCGGAGGTCCCACCACACACCCGGAAGATCTTAGAGCGCTTCCCCTCCTTAACCAGTTGCCGGGCTAAGGTACCTCAGAAAGCGCTATAAGACTTGAGAAACAAAAGCGTGCCTTCTGAAGTACCCCTTGGGTCCTATTTATAGATTACCTTGGACGGTCTGCGAATAACCCGCCTCTGGTGGTCTGAATTTACTAAAGAGCCCCTCGGATTGGCCTGCCAACAGCCAAACCCCGCTATTCTGGCTGGTTATACGCACCTCTTGTCGGGTCACCCCCTGTCATCTAGAGGGAGGTGGACTGCAGCCGATCCGCCTGAGAGAGGCGGCTGGGGCCCGACCCGCCTAGGAGAGGCGGCTGGGGCTGGCCCGCCTGAGAGAGGCGGCTGGGGCCCGGCCCGCCTAGGAGAGGCGGCTGGGGCCCGGCCCGCCTAGGAGAGGCGGCTGGGGCTGGCCCGCCTGCTTGCTTGGGCCCCTTCGGCGGACACGGGGTTGTACACTAAAGGTTCATGGTTTTTTTATTAAAGAAAAATATAAAACATGGAGTTATTGAATTTGTCAGATCAATCACAAATTAATCTTGATCGTAAAATGAATATTTTTAATTTGGACTCAAATGGAGAGGTTATAACATTTGGGCAATGTTAATAGCACGCATGAAGTCACTATTAGCAGCTATTTTAATGTATTATTTTGGTCTTTTTTGGAGTAATATTAGATAATAGAGGGATGCTATTAATATTGCCCTAACATTTCCATGCCGCCCGTGATTGATGTTTTTTGTATATCAATATTTTTTTGTAACTTTTATCATTATAATTCTAAATAATAAATAATAAAAGTAACAATTTCAGTTCTTATAAATTTTATTGATATGAATTCATGTCACGCAATTCCAATTCTTTAGACGGATCTAAAACAAACCGTCGGCGATATTCTCTTGCATATTGAAAAACATAACAAAAATGTAAGGAAATTTCATGCTCTTAAAGATTGGATTTCGTTTTTTTTTTCACTTACAAAACATAAGAAAAATGGAAGGCTACATAGATAAAGTTTGATAAAAAAAACCATATAATTTCGCGGGCTTCCATCACATTGTGCCATGATATTGAGCCTCTGAGAGCACATTCAAGATCACCGGAGTCATGACACCGCCTCCGACGAGGGACCGGTGCACCCGCTGGAGATCACGGACGAGAATAACTAACCTTCTGCATGGTGCCAATACGAGGGTGAGAGGTATAATGCATATTGCGAGTTCTAATATCAACATGTTCTATTGCCGACTAATCTTCTCCCCCAAAGTTTTCAGGAGGTGAATCCATTTATATATACAAGGAATAAGCTATGCCACTTGGAGAAAAATCTATGGTTTTTAGATAGTTTCACAAGCAACTAATGAAGCATTTTTTATTTATTTATATTGGGGCTTTCTTTAATATAAAGAAACTATATGGTAATATTTTATTAAGCTAATTATGTGAATATATAATGCACGTTGTTTATAATCTTGTGTTGACTTACTAGCTTTGGATAACAACAAGAGATTTGAAGATTGTATCTCATAAATTATTGTGTATGACAAACTAATTTGATCCCTAATCAAGAGAGAAGCTCAAAATAAATAAATAAATAAAATGAGGCTGGTGAAAGTGTGAAGAAAAAAAATATTTATAATATTTTTTTTCTATATCTCATGAGAACTGCCCTCTAATTTGCATAATTGCATGAACCACTTTAATTTTGCATAATTATTTGAACCTCCCTTTCAATTTTGACAAAAGATAGGCACAATGGTGACAAAGAATCCGTATAGCCGACCCCACTATAGTGGGATAAAAGCTTCAGTGTTGTTGTATTTGAACTTGCCTTTCAATTTTGCAAAAGAATGAATGATTTAGTCCCACATTGGACATAAGGGTGTGCATAAAAATTGAAAATTGACTCAACTTCCCTAAACCCATCCAAAGCAACAAATTTTATACTTAGGCTCTGTTTATACTTAGGATCACCTAACAAACATCATCCGTTTGAACATAAAAGTGGATGAAGTTCCTTAGGTGGACGTAAACTAATGACAATTTAACCCACATGTTCGTGACCACCACCGTGCCAAACGGAGCCTTATGATTAAGGCACTGTTTGGTTGGACTTATTTTCACCGGTTTACGACCGCATGAACTGGACCTTAATTAAGGTCCGGTTTATGCGGCCGTAACCACTTGATCGGTGAAAATAAGTTCTCTCAAATAGAGCCTAAGTAAAAATATTATCAAAAATAATATTTCAATCATTGACTAAAAAATGAATACAGAATTTTAAAAATTGGACCGGCCAGTCCGACCATTCCAACCATGAATTGGACCAGGCCAACCATGAATCGATCTATTGGACGGTCCAATCAGGCATTTGAAAGTACACAATATAATGAGTTAACTTTTTTTAATCTTTTTTATAGTTTCACTCTAATTTCATAAAAAAAGTTATTCAATCATATTTTTTTTATATAATCTCAGTCTTTAACTACAATAAATCACTTGTAATGAAAATTTAATAACATTTCTATTCTTAATTAAAACATTTTTTTTATTTCTTTCAAACAAAATCAACCTAGTAAACCAATCAAAAAAATTTTGAAAAAATCAAATTAATCTGTCGCGGTTTGGTTTCAATCCAAATCGACCCAAATCAAATTATTTGCACCTCAAATTAAATTATCATAGTGTATGCCAGAGCATATATAAAAAAAGTTAATATGCCTTTCAACATGTGCCGCACAAGGGGGCCTTTTCCTATTATTTTTCTGACGACTGAACTATCAGAAATTTAAATATCAAAATCAATATATCATAAATAAGACTCATATTGTTCATGTGTTAGAACGGGCAAAAGGTCAATTTGGACATTTTCTCTATGACCTTCGTATAAAAAGCATCCCGCGCAGCGAGGATTCAGGAAAGGGTCAAACCACAAAGGTGAAATGTAGGCAAACCTTACCCTACAATTTTGTAAGAGGCCGCTTCCGAGGCTCGAACCCATGACTTCAAAGTCAATGCTACCACATCGAGGCGACACCTCAACCGGTGCGTCAAGGCTCCCTTTCATGAATGACAAATATAATTCTATTTAAATATACTTGAATGACTTCTACACAACTATTATATATCAACTTTAACCCAATATTAATTAGCTTTAGATAAGAGAGACTCGCGATCCACATCAGGTGCGCTAATATGAGACTATTCTCAGCACACGAAGAATCATGAGCATCATAATAGAAGGCATAAAACCAAGACAACTCTAACTAACATGAGATATGTTGCGGAGCTATAAAAAAGAAGAATCAATCGGCTGCAAATACGAACAAGAACTCCTTAATCTCGATCGTTCTCATAAATCAGTGCCAACACAGACTTTTAAGGGGCGGAAATCAAGAGCGAATTGAAGTTCGACCAGATATACCATTGATTAAACTCATATTCAACACCTTTTTTAATCAAAATGGCTTATTGAAGGCACAGAAGTTTTTGGCCTCCAAAAAGCAATTCTACCTTCTCACATCCGAGAGAAATTGATTTGTTGCTTGAGGAGCGGGCGAATATATTCCTGGTAGCCATCGGGAACCACGGAGTCATTGAGAGGGTCCTTCCATGCCCCTTCGTAGAGGTTCGGGTACACGTTGCCATCATAACGACCGAGAGTAGAACCCAAGAAATGGTCGCTGTAGTTAAAGGCGTCCACGAGGGCCACGGCATTCGGGCGAATCTGTTAAGAAATTAAATCTAGGCTTAGTGATCATGAAAAATATGATTTTTTTCTCTCTTGCAAATTAATGGAGTTTTAGTAGAAGCCAAGTGTGTAAAACAGGATTGAATTTTACTCGAAGACGGAAGAAAACGTGAAGATCCGGATCGGTTTTTGGCTGAGAATGATGATATGTATAATTGTACGTATATGAGTATGTTGATCGAAAGTCGATCAATGGCTAGGATTTGACCTAATTCAGCTCACCTTTTTATTGACTGGCTCAAATCCTTAGGCTTGGCATGCGTGAAATGACTTTTCATAGGCTAATCACCATACTGTTCAAAAATTAAGTTTGGATGTTGGTCGACATGTTAGAAATGGATGTTGGTCGACATGTTAGAAATATCTGTTTATGTCGGCTTTAAAGATGAAGCTCCACAACATCGATATTTTAAACAAAATGACAATTTTTAAAACATCTCGAGCAAAAGAGATATATTAATCGATATATTGAGTCTCATAGATCAGGCTCGATTTGTCTATTTTTAAAATTATAACTTATATTTGCATCTTAAAAATTAAAAGAAATGTGTAGACATATCTTTGTTATCCCTTAGTTTGACGGTTCAACCTAGGTTTTAGGGTTTAGGGTCGTGAACGTGATGATTATGAACCGTTGTTCGTGAACATCCGACCTCACCTAAAGAACTTCATTTCCTTTTACGTTCAAAACTAGATTTCTTTTCTTGGTGGAGGTCATAACCGTTGTCATGCCAAACATACATTTTATGATGGCGATATTTGTCCAAACTCTTAGGAGCAAAAATGTCACACCAAATGGAGCCCTAACCTATCGCTTATGGGAATCTAGCTTCTCTTTCTCTTTGTCATTAACACTTTCCCTACACTTTTGGCTTATGGCTTCTCTTCCTCTCTCTACTGTCGATGAACTTCTTGTCAACCCCTGCCTTCTTCTCCCTTGCCGCGAAAGTAGATTCGGTCGGCTCTTCCCTTTAGATGAACTTCTTTGTTAATGAAATTCTTTGTCGGCGGCCTCCCCTCGGCACCTCTGTGACAATAAATCCTCTGCGACTCTCTCTGTTGATGACCTCCTCTCATCTCTTCCTCTTTGCTTCTAAGTCACCCAAAATCAGTTTTTTAAGTTTACTTCTGGTAATCGGTTGTGGCTGCTCTATGAATGGATTGATGTCCTAACTGCATCCCATCTACGAGCTTTTCACCAGGTGTCAGTGAGCTTCTGCCCAAGCTGTCGTAAGCCTGTTTGTTTTTGCTTATTGCAATTTATGTGACTTGCAGTTCCCTTTGCGATTTTTGCTCCCATTTTATGCCTTGTTAGTTGTTACTATTAGCAAGTTTCTTCCGACCCTAGTTGACTAGAACTATAGAAGACGATAGCTTCACGAGTACTCTATCTTTGTTCATTTTCTCACACTGAGTGGTTCGGATAAGTGATGATGTTGAGTATGTTTGTGATGATTTTAAAAATCGCCGATGTTGGGTGATGACGAATGATTTGACGAAGCATTTGGGATCCAACCCTGATGTTGTGTTGCATACTTGGCCATCATTTTATGTTATTTATTTTGTTTGTTAATGTTTTCTGTACATTTTGTTCATTATTATTTCTTCTACCAATCTTCCTGATTTCTAGAATGGACGAGGCAAAGGTTTATAGTAAAGTACCATAGATAGCAAGTAAAAGAAAAAAAACAAGAGATGATGCATGTTTGTACATTACTAGGTAGGCATATGAGATTGGTATTTCATTCAACGTCGTGTAAATTATTTCATTCTAGCAATATGTTTGCCAGTTGTTAGACAATATGGCTCTCTGATGAAAGGTCCATCGCCACATGAGATGTGGGAGAAGTTAAACACATGAAGTAGATGTTGTTCAAATTCCCCAACTTGAGGTTGAATGAGTGCATTCTTCTCACGGATGCATGGAAAAATTATAAAGGAGAAGATTCATGAAGATAATGGTGCACATGATTATTGGTATAGTATTTTTTCTATCTAAGAATGTTTCCTCATCCACAAACTCACGTAGGATGAATCTATATGTGGACGTGAACGATCGATTCCCTAACCCTAGATGACATGCAAACAATCACAACTAAATGCAATAGGCCAAACGACAATCCTAAAATACGAGAGAAATGCAAGCACACACAATCCTACGACATAAACCTTAAACCTAATGTGAATGAATCAAACATACAATGAGTTCCGAAGTACAATTAATTAAACAATATTAATTTTAAAATTCTCGCGCTTTTAATCTCAATTAAGTAGAAACAATAAAGTTTAGTAATTAGACGATTATTGTAAAATAAATCGAGAATGCACTGAAATTGAAATGTGGAGCGAATAAATATTGCATGTCTATAAAGAGATGCAACGGCTAAATCAATCTAAGCCAAATATTATTAGCAATGAGTAATTATTCGTAAAACATAGGGGAATGAAAACTGAAATATAAAAACTCACTAAGTAATTGATGTCGGCGGGGGTGGGAAGATCCAGTGGTGGTGGTAGTGGCAGCTGTTTGAAAGTGTAGAAATTGTAGTTTGGGGCTGATTTAGGACTGTTAAAGGAGATTGGAGACTATTTTAGAGGGGCCGGAAGGATTTAGGGAGGTGATAGCAGCTGGCCAGGGCTGGTAGAGGATGTTTGGGAATGGATTTCAGCGGGCGAGGGGCTGTGGAGGGCAGGGAAGGAGTGACAGATACAAGGAGGCCTTATGGAAGTGCTGGGAGAGGGAAAACCATGGGAAAATGGTTATTCAAAGGAGTTTTAGGGTGGGGGAAGGCTACTGGAGAATGGAAGAGGCTGGTAAAGGGTGTTGGAGGCGGAAGTCGAGTAAGCCGTGGAAATGAAGGTGGAGGGATGTCAGCAATTGTAGGAGGTCTGACGGAGGCTATAGGGGCTGCAAGGACAAGGTGCGGTGGTGGCTAAGGGCTGAGGGAAGGCTGGCTGCAGCAGGGAGGGATCTTGATGACGAGGAAGATGGTCTGAGGTGGATCGAAAGAGGGAAACGACGGCTGAATGGGGCCAAGGCACTAGAGGCAGGGAAGGTGGCGGAAGGGGACGCCGCACCCCATGGAGGAGGATCCGGCGGCGTCACACTGTGCGGGGGTTGGTGTCGCACCAGCGTGGCAGAGCGGTTCCTGTTTCCAAAACCAAGTTCTCGATATTTTGCCCTAACCGGCTAAAACATAATATAGGGGGGAGGGAATTAAGTTAGGTGATCTGTGATGCGGTTACTTCTTGAACACCGCTGGATTCCCAAAATCATCACTGATTAGCCCCTGGTCTTCAGCGATTCCTGCAGCAAACACAACTCGCACAAAGCACAATACACCAACAACCAGCACAGGGAAATAACTAGGATAGATAAGCAATCCGAAGGGTAAACCCTGAAGAGATTGAAGAGGAGGAGCAGAGGAGATTCCCGTGGCTACTGCCCGACAGACATCAAATATAACACAACAAAAATCTTCACACCCGGTTCACAGCCCCACCCGGCAACATAAGCCCAATCCTAAAACAGTAAAAGACGATACAACCCCCTAGCAACACAACCCGCTACACCCGACATATTACATAATATAAAATACGTAACAAAACTTCCCCCATCAAAAGTTCCTTGTCCTCAAGGAACAAGATGCGGCCACCTTTGGCGTAGAGACCACAGATCCTCTCACGTGGCTTCCTTTGGCGTGTCGTTCCATTGAATTAGTAATTGTGTGGCTGCACGACCCTCCCGATTGATGAGGCATCGGTTCAAGATAGATAGTGGCTCCACTAAGGCATTGCCTTCCTCATTGACCGCGGATGAAAGAGGGTGTATCACTCCATCTGGGGCACCCTTGTATTTCTTCAACTGTGATATATGAAAGGTGTGGTGCAGCTTAGCCTCAACCGGAAGGTCCAATTTGTAGGCCACCGCTCCCACCTTCTCAACGATCAAAAAGGGACCGAAGAACTTGGGTGATAATTTGTGAACTCGATGCACCCGTAAGCTGACTTGATGGTATGGTTGAAGCCGCACCCACACCATCTATCCCACCTCGAAGGAATGCTCACGTCGCTTGGTGTCCGCCAACACTTTCATTCGGTTTTGAGCCTTAACAAGATTTCCCTTAAGTGTTTGCATCAATCTATCTCGAGCAGCTAGCGACCGGTCGACCGTTTCCAAGGTAGCCGTCCCCTCTACGTACGTAGGTATTGCGGTTGACACCTACCCATACACCACTTGGTACGGAGTCATTTGTATAGCGCTCTGGTACGTCGTATTATACCACCACTCGGCCAAGGGAAGCCAACTCACCCAACTACGCGGCCTCTCAAAGCACATGCAACGGAGGTAATTTTCCACACAACGATTCACCACCTCCGTTTGCCCATCGGATTGCGGATGATAGGCTGTCGACATGTGTAATTGTACTTGTAGCAACTGAAACAGCTCCTGCCAAAATTTACAAATGAAGATTGCGTCCCGATCACTGACGATTGATGTGGATAGCCCATGCAACCGCACCACCGAATCCAAGAAAAGTTGCGCCACTACCTCTGCCGTGTATGGATGAGTCAGTACCATGAAATGGGCGTGCTTACTCAAGCGATCCACCACCACTAGGATCGTAGACTTGCCATTACTTTTGGGTAGACCGTCGATGAAGCCTCAACGAAATTTCCTGCCACACCCGTTCTGGAATCGGTAAGGGTTGCAACAAACCCATAGGTCGTTGGTTATCCGGTTTGCATTGGAGCACTGTTGGATATAGTCGTATATATCGGGCTTCATATTCTTCCAGTACAACCGACGCTTCATCCTTTTATAGGTGGCCGTAACTCCCGAGTGGCCACCAAGAGCACTATCATGGTACAGTTGCATCAACTGCCGTCGAACAAGAGCATCTCTCCCTACGACCAATCTTCCCTTCCGTTGAAGGAGGCCTTGCTGCCAACTCATTTTTGGGTAAGCCGCAGGGTCCAGTCCTTTAGCTTGAATAATCTCCTTTAGCTTGTGATCCATCTCCCAGGACTTCTTTACCAGGTGCAAGAGGTCGGATTGCACTATACTCACAGCATAGAGGGTACCTTCCGGATGGTCTTCATGCATCTGACACAACGCATCCGCGCAAACGTTCTCCTTGCCGCGTTTGTACTGCACCTTGAAATCGTACCCCATCAACTTCGAGAGGAAACGTTGTCGCGTCGGTGTTGCGAGCTTCTGTTCCAACATGAACTTCAAACTTTGGTGATCAGTGCGTACAACGAACGAGCACCCCACCAAGTAGTGCCTCCATTTCTGCACCAAGAATTCTTTTGGGAGCGAGAGCAAGCGATGCGAGAAGACTTACAGGAGCTATTTTCTTAAGGTGTGTATTTATGTTCTGTAGCACTTTAAATTTTGAAGACGAAATTCTTTTAAGGGGGGTGGAGTTGTAACACCCTGAAAACATTTTTCCTAGAGGCTGAGAGTGTCAATTGACATTGCGCCGAGTTCTTATCGACGCATGTGCGTTGAATGATTGTCAATGTTGCGGCGAGTAGATATCGATGCAAGTTGCGTCGAGTGTCGTTGAGTGTTTGTCGACGTTGCATCGAGTTCTTATCGACGCATTTGCGTCGAGTGAATGTCGACGTTGCGTCGAGTTCCCATCGACACATGTGCGTCAAGTGACTGTCGACGTTGCGTCGATTTCATATCGACGCGCGTCGTAGCAGGGTGTCGTGAAGCGGTTTTGTAAACTAGCGATTTTTGGGCGTTCGGTTTTCTAGAGGCTTGATTCAAGGGCCCAGGTCTTGTGTTTGTGAGCCCTAAAAAGGGCAGAAGGGTTCTCCCCACTCATTCTTTTAGTCATTCGTGACTTGGTGAGCATGAGCGAGAAAAAGAGAGCGGAGGAGGAAGAAGACCTAGATCCGCCTTCTTGGAGCTTCGGAGCTCCGTTTACCGATCCGAGACCGGATTTGTGGATGGGCGTAAAGGCGAACACGTCCATCCGAGGTATTCAAGATTTTAATGGCAAGAGGTTTTGTAAAGCAACGACATCTCTCCTCTCGGTCTTAGGATGTGTGTATGTCATCTTTTATTTATGCCTTTGCCTTTCCTGAAAATTATTGGCACCAGATCTCTCAAGTGAGAGGGATTCGGGTGGCCTTAATTCAAGAAGAACCACCGGGTCGATCGAGTCCGTCCCCGACATTTTTTTTCATTAGAAATCCGCTTTGTTAATGGATTAGACATTATGGGTGAAGTCGTAATCGCGACCTGTGGTCTGATTCGGTGATGTTGTTTGACGTGCATTTTAGGGATTTGGCTAGAAATCCGATTGCGACAAAGACGTCGTTGTGATGCCCTTATGTTTCGTGTGATAACGAATGTTGGCTTGGGGCGGGGAAATGTACGTGGTGAATGTGTGATAGATTGTGATGTTCATTTGGTTGTGAAGGTGTGGCTTTGTCTTCGTGGTCGGCAGGCTTACCCCGGATGTTCTGATTCACGTGTGAAGGATATCCCAGCAAGACAAGTCCCCTTTAGTGAAAATTGACAAGAACATCTATCGTTTTGGACAAGCTCGATGGTGTTGTCATCCATGTGCGGGTGAGGTCTAAGCGAGAGTTCTTTGCATTGGTTGTGCTTGAATCGATAAAATTGGAAAGAATGGTGGAGTTGATGGACAAGCTCAATGGTGTTATGTTCCATGTGCGGGTGGGGTCTCAACCGGAGTTCTTAGCCTTGGGCTTGTATACTTTTGGGGAAATGAGAGTACTCATGTGATTGTGATGATGTGTGATCATACACGCTATAGAGTGTCTTGGGTAGAACTCAGGTTAACATTCATGTTGCATTGTAGGCCCCTTTTATTTAAATGCTCAACACAGAAACGTGTTTGATGTTTGTAACACTCATTCCTGTTGTTTCTATGTTATTTTATGTTGATCACATGTGCATACGAAGTGCTGACCTGCAGGATGATGGAGTGCTCTGGGGCCCGTCAGGAGGAGAGGTGTTTGTTATACAGTTGAGCTCAGTCTTAGCTGAACCACGTTATATCAAATTTTTACAGGGAAAGGATCGCAAACTGAAGCTAGCTCGCCGACGTTCTAACATAGAAGGGGCCTAAACCCATTTTTAAGAAGGTTATCAGCAAGGTGGATATTTACTATCATCATCAGGGGTACTGTTGCAAGATTAATGATTTACTTAATTTTCTTTATCATCTAGGTTTTATTGGGAAGGATTATTGGTGTTTAAACTTTTTTGTATAAATATTTTAGACATGTATTTTCATGTCATGGTTGCTCTATGAATAAATCATACTCGTGAATCATACTTTATTTGATTTTATAATCAATCACCACTTTTTTCTTAGTGCAACCAAACAAAGCAGCTTTGGCAGGCTCCAGCTTTCAGTCTGCTCATTAGGTAGGAAAAGAAATCAGTAAAAGTGAATAGACTTTTGATGGAAAACTAGAAAAAAATTTCCTTATTTGTCCCTAATTTGCCTCAGAAATGATGTTTTATGAAAGAAAATTCATACAAAACGAAGCATTAGGCAATGTTTGGAAGGGCAGGAGGAGATGGGGACCGAATGCCCAGAGATGACACCTAAGCTCGTCATCTCTGGTGGGAAAGGGAGCTGCACTTGACATTTTTTCCCTTCCCCACCAGAGGCGGTATGCCACCGGAATAATTTCTTATTTGGGCCGACTTCATCTCCCACCGCCGAGAACAACAACGGCGCCCAGATGGCGCACCAAAGATGGCCTTACTGTGTGAGGGTAGGGTGGGTGGGTGGGTGGGTGGGTGTGTGTGTGTGGGGGGGGGGGGGGGTGGAGGTAACAAGATAAACATAAGAAACCATACCTGAGCATACAGAGCTCGGAGTAGCTCATTCGCAAGAGCGCCTTGCTTAGGAGTAATGCAGTTAGTTGAAAGGAAATCTCCGAGATGCTTATGAAGAAGATAGAGAGAATATACATTGCTGAGGACTTGGAGCTGCTCCTTCACTCCATGTCCCTCTATGTCACACTGAACCTTATCAATAAACCTGGGATATAGACAGTAATAAGAGTGAACAATTAGTCAACAATGAGGTAAAAAAAGAAGTAATCAAAATGCAGAATGTTGACAAATAACTTACTTAGAAACAATGATCAGCTCGCAGTGAGCCACTGCTGCCTCCACTAAATCAGCAGACATCTCAGAGAAGCCTGAGAAAGAGACAAATGCCAGCTAATCATGGCCAAAGGAAATAGAATTAAGATTATTTTCCTAGTTTAAATAGAAACAAATTTCCAAGTTCATGTAACACATTAGTTTACTTAATTGAAAACTGAAAGAAAAGAAAAAATTGAGGAAAAAATTTGATTATGAAAATATTATCCAATATATTTCATTTAGATTAGAAGAGCATATACACTATATTTTTAGAGAGAAGAAGTAGAAACTCTACTCTATACCAAGATGTGGGACTAAACATCCAAAAAGAAGAATGGGTCATTAATGGACCTTACATCTTTACAATAGACATCTTGAAATGGGCCGATTTCATTTTCTTCAACACTCCCCTGCAAGATGGAGCGTATAAGTAATAGACACCAAGCTCGGAAAGAAATTTACTATATAGTGGACGATGTAAGGCCATTGTCATAATGTGTGACACTTGATCAACAGACACGTATCGTAAAATCAACTTCTAAATTTGAACCTTTTCTCGGACAAAATCACAATCAACTTCGATGTGTTTTGTATGCTCATGAAACACAAGATTCTCGGCGATGTGGATAGCAGCTTGATTATCACAAAAAAAAGGTTGTTGGAGAAGGAAGTTTGACACCCAAATAAGAAAGAAAACTTTCTAGCCACGTGAGTTCATAAAAAGCATAAGTCATTGAGAGATACTAAACCTCAGTAGAGGAGCGTACAATAACAGTTTGCTTTTTGCTTCACCAGGTGCCCACCAAAATATGTGTAAAATCCACTCATAGAGCTTCGATCATCGAGAGAGTCGGAATAATCAGCATCAAAGTAGACAATGAGAGTCGGGGACGAAGAAGGTTGATACATAAGGCCTTGTCCGGGGCATTCTTAAAATACCTGAGAATATGTTCAACAACCTGGAGATGAGATTTCCAAGGGGCATCCATAAAACGGCTGACAAATCTGACAACAAATGATATATCTGATTTTGTGATAGTGAGATAAATAAGTTTGTCATCCAAACAACGGTGGTACTCCGAATTAGGAAGAAGCAAATTATTGTCGGAGGCATGAGCGCATAATTTGTGATTGGCATCCATAGGTGTGTCAGCGAGCTTACATCCCGAATAGCCTGCATCGCGAAGAAGGTCAAGAATATTTCTGTTAGGACAAGATGAGACCATCGGAATGACAAGCAACCTCAATACCCAATGAGTATCGGAGGGAACCCAAATCCTTAGTCTAAAACAGTGAGACCAAATGTCGTTTGACCAAAGTGATGTCGGGAATGTCATCCCCTTTTATAAGAATGTCATCAACATAGACAAGAAAACAACAGTTCCTATTGGACAGTAACGAATAAACAAAGAGAGGTCGGCAGAGCTCTGAGTAAAGCCAATATCACGAACAACTCAGTTGAATTTGCCAAACCATGCCAGTGGGGACTGCTTGAGGTTGTACAGAGATTTTCTGAGGTGACAAACCAGAGACTCTCCCGTGGTTTCATAACCAGGAGGTTGTTGCATGTACATAATTTTCATAAGAACGCCATTGAGAAATACATTTTTAATGTCGAGATGGTGTAATGTCCAATATCGTTGGACTGCTAAAGAGATAATTACACGGACAGTATTGAGCTTGGCAATGGGAGAGAATGTCTCTTCATAATCAAGACCGTGTTGTCGAGTAAATCCACGAGTAATTAGACAAGCTTTGAGGCGCTTAATTGTCCCATCAAAGCAATGCTTGATGGTAAAAATGCAGTTACAGCCAACTAGAGAATGACTAGGATGAAGGCAATACTTGTAGAGGGAGGAGCATAAGAGAAGGTGTAGAGAATAGGGGTGGAAAGAATAGTACTGGATTAGGGGTAGGAAGCACGGGAGGAGTAGTATGAGTGGGAACAATCGGGCGTGGAAGAGCTGTGGGACATATAGTGTCAAGAAGAGCTAAGTAGAACGGTTGATCCTCAAAGAAGGTAACATCTGCAGAGGTGATTATTTTTCCAATAGTAGGAGAATGACATACATAACCCTTTTGTGTACAAGTGTGCCCAACAAAGATGTACTTGGTAGCACGTGGAGCCAACTTATCGACAGGACATCCGAGATGATGGACAGAGCATGCACATCCAAAAATCTGAGGGAGGGAGAAGGTAAGTGTGGAAGGATACAAAATGAAAAAGGGAGTAGCAAAATTAAGAACGGTTTATGGTATGTGATTAATTAAATAGCACACTGTGTAAATAGCAAAGTGCCAATACTATGTTGGAACGTGCATCTGGAACATAAGGGAGCGAGCAAACTCCAGACTGTGTCGGTTCTTTCGCTTGGCGACACCATTTTATTGTCGTCCATAAACACAAGATGTCTGATGGAGAATGTCGAGTAGATTACAGGTGTCCTGGAATTCGTGGTTGATAAACTCACGAGTATTATCAGTGTGAAGAATTTTAATGATATTCAAAAATAAGTACGAGTTTCAGCAATGAAAGAGCGAAAGCATAACACCACCTCAGAACGATCACGAACTAAGAATAACTAGATGACGTGAGAATGATCATTAATAAAAGCAAGGATGTAGATGTCGGAAATCGGGGCACGTCGGTTTATGTTTTTCGTGTCGGTTTTAATATGTCGGGGGATATATCAGGGATATTTCATATAACGGATTTTAATATTTAATTTTTTATATATGTAATTATTTATATATTTAATCATTTTTAAATTTATATATATTAATATATTAATAATTTGATATTTATTGAACTCCTAAATTTATCAAACTAATATAAACATTTTGTGTTACACAAGTAATAATGGTATAACGCGTGAAATAAAACAAGAGCAAGCAAAATGTCGGGAAGTCATCAGTGATAATGGAAGATAAGAAATTTTTAACCCATAATTCAAATACCATGCATAATTGAAGTTGATGACGGACTTGAGTATGGAATAAAGCCAGAGAAAGGAAAAAACAACCTAAATAATGAAATAATTTTGTTCTATTGTCTATTAAATCATAGACACTAATTAAAATACAACAACAAACAACAGTCAAGCCTTTATCCTACTATAGTGGGGTCGGCTTTATGGATCCTTTGTCGCTGTTGTGTTCTATCTTCTATCATAATCTCACTAATGCTAAGTACATCATGTTTTTCCTTATAGTTTCATTCCAAATCTTTATTGGTCTACCCCTCTCTCATTTAACATGCTTAGTAACTAGACTTTCGCAGCGCCTAACAGGTGTCTCTAAGACGCTAATTAAAATAAAATGAAAAAAATAAGTGGATAAAATGTCGGGGTATATTGGCCGATATATCGGCGAATATATCGGCCGATATATGGGCGAATATATCGGCCGATATATCGGCGAATATATCGGCCGATATATCGACGAATATATCGGCCGATATATCGGCGAATATATCGATGAATATATCGGCCGATACTAGACATATCAGAGGATATATTGCAAAAAAATATTTTGCAAAAAAATATAGGAAACGCATCGTTTTATCCATGAAACCTTTATGTTGACCGACATGTCAGCCATGTTGGAGGATATCCACAACACTGAATAAAAGTAAGAAAATAACGATAGCCAGATATACTGACAGTTTTATACGGACCCCAAATATCCGAGGGAACCAAATCACATGGAGCGGAGCTCCAAGAACAATGAGGGTGTAAGGTAGATTGGTGTTGTTTGCCATAAATGCAAGTTTCACATTGAAACTCAGTAAACGAAAAATTAGAAAGAGCTTTGTGGAGAAAAGGAGGAGGAGCATGGTCAAGTCGACGATGTCATTCAACAGAAGTATCCGAGGATAACACGGAGGTGGGAATGTCAAAAGTGTAGAGCCCATTTGATAGTCAACCAATATCAATGATACGTCGCATTCGTCGATCCTGGAACACAATAGAGGATGAGGTAAAAGTAATGGAGTAATCATGCTCTTGAGTAAGACGACTGACAAAGAGAAGATTAAAGGCAGAGTCAGGGACATGAAGAACAAAGTGTAAAGAAAGGGAGGGAGACACGACAAGATCTCCACATCAATGCACAGGAGTAGTAGCGTCATTCCCAACTGTGGTAAATTTGGGAGCAGGGGCATCGGTGTAGCAAGAGGGCTTTTGTGGAAAAACATGACTGGTAGCTCCAGAGTTCATGATCCAAGAGAAGCCAAGAGGGAAAGATGCAATGCTAGCATGAAAGAAAGAGGATAGTAACAGCCCCCTGAGTTCTCATGACTTGCAGGAATCGGGAACGGTAGCCACAAGGTCAGGAAACAGGAGACCGACACCATGGAGGATAGTAACAGCTAGCTCAACAAGCAGGAGCTCAACAAGCAGGAGCTCAACAAGCAGGAGCTCAGCAAGAGGGAGCTCGGTAAGAGGGAGCTCCGCGAGCAGGAGTGCGGCAACAACGATCACAAGAGAGAATTGGCAGAGAAAAATCGAGTCATAGCAGGAGCGGTTAAGGCGAGCACGAGGGAGAGATCGCACGACGATCAGGCGAGACGAGGCCATGCGACGATCTCACAAAGGTAGCAACGCACAGGAGAAGCCGTGGAGAGCGAACAAACCGTTGAAGGGGAGATTAAGGAATGGATTGGTCGTACAGTGAGCTTGCGATGATAGACAAAGACGATGTAGATAGCTGCGGGCACAGGGGCTGGCAATCTCAGAAGGAGAGGTCGCACAAAGTAAGATGGAGCGAACGCGGTAGAGACAAGTTCAAGACGCAAGGAGCAAGGAGCAAGTGCGCACAAGGGAGGCCTCAGCAAGCTTGAGGGGCGGTCTCTGTGAGCAGAGAAGAGGAGGTCGCATAAGTGGTTGAAGCGGTTTCAGCGATCTTCAGGGGAGGTCTTCAGTGGTCACCTGCAAGTACAAGAGTTAATGATCGAGCGCGACCAGAGGATGAAGGCGAGCAATGGGGCCAACGACCTGTGAGGGCTCAGTGAATGAGAGATTGAGGTAGAGCGTATGATGAACAATGCATGTAGGAAGGGGAGGTGGTGGTAAACACTAGACTTGTGGGGCCCGATTGGCAGCGGGAGAAACTATAAAAGTGGAAGACGGTGGTGGATTTCCAGTGGAGATGGGAGCCAAAGCGGGAGATACGCGGTCTGAAGATAACAGGCTGCCAGGCCATCCAAATAGACTGGGAAAGGCGTCGGCCCGAGCAAGGCCGAATGAACACTAAAAATAATTTTTAGGATCGATTCAGCCTGATACGATGAAAGAGAAAACAAAATTGAGGAATAAATTTAATTATAAACATATTTTCCATTATTTTCCATTTATATTACAAGACTATATACACCGTATTTATAGAGAGGAGAAGTAGAAGCTGTACTTTAAACCGAGATGTGGGACTAAACAACCAAAAGGAAGAATGGTCCATTACTGTACCTTACATCTTTACAATAGAATTAAGTTTTGAAAAGGTCCGATTTCATTTTCTTCAACAAAAATCAATAAAATTGTAATTCCTTCTGCAATCTATTTAGCAAAGGAAAATTAACGAAGAAAGCTCCTCATGGACACCAAAATTTAAATCAACCATTTTACACTTTGTTGCAGCGGAGAATTAGGCTCACAAAGTTCGGACCGGAAGGATGGCCGAAGTTCCTTAGGATTAGCAGGTACATACACGTAATGAACCAGAGAGAGATCAAGGGCCTGCGCTGCCTATAAATACAATTCAAGTGTCACGACGTGGAGATACCATCGTATGCCCATAAGTGTATAGGAATTAGGAACTCCCCCTCTCAAACGAAGGCTGAGATGGGTTTGGGGAAGTGGCTAGTGGACTTGCTGGTTGTAGGAGAGTAAGCTTGTGGGCCGTAAATGTCTTCTCTTCCCCGTACATGACGTCATTAATTGTTATAGGTATGAATAATTTATGCATTTATGATAATTATTTTGTACACCAAAGCGGGGATGAAAATCAACGTGACGCAAACTAAGTTTAGACTCAAATAAAAGAAAAGAATTAAGTCTAAGTTTATATTAATAAATATTAAGTATTAATAAGTTAAGATATAAGTGGTAAAGGAAGGCTATGTGTGTGACTGGCTGCTAGGACACTTGGACCGGGTGGTTCAATCGTGACTCACACCAAGTAAAGGTGTGTGTGTCAAGTAAATGGGAACCGGTGCTCGCGTTAAGAGGAGAAAACAACGCCCGCAACTCTTTTCTTACCAGTTACGCCCGACGGAAGCCGACACCCAAGCGAAAGCCACTCCACGCCGCACCCTCCAAAAGCCCCGAATCTCCTTCATTTTTCACGATTCTTCTTCTTACAGCGAGGTAATTCATTCCCCATTCCTCTCAACTTCTCTTGAGCTTTGTATGGATTGGAGACTTCATTTTCTAGTTTCAAAAACCTTAAGTTATCCTAAAACCTTTATTTTCTAATAGTCCTCTTGAGTTTCAGAGGAGATTTCATACATATTTTATGTTCTCCTTTACTTTCTTGTAAAAAATCTGAAAACCCTAGATGGGTAGATGATTATTTCACTCCTAAATTCAGTTACCATGTTCATCTAAAGTGTTAATTAGGAAGGAATTATGGTGCATTACGAAATTAGGGCAAAAACCTCGTGTCTTCATATTAGAGCAGCCAACAATAATTGAGGAATAGAGTCAGTGAAAAAAGTACTGAGTAAATCGACAAGAGGTAAATAAAGGCAAATTTTATTGCTCCAAAAAGATAATTATTACATAGATATGTCCCCTTATTTATAAAAATCGGGGGAGATGAGAGAATACAACAATCGACGTTGGACTAAATACAAGTCAGACGGTCTATGCGGTTTGAAATGGTCAAACCGCCCACTATACAATGAATAACAGAACACCATGTGGCAACAGAGGAAAGCCGCCAGACCGCCAGGGAAGACCGCTGGTGCAGACCGCCAGGGAAGACCGCTGGTGCAGACCGCCAGGGAAGGACGTTGGTGCAGGCCTCCAGACCGCAACTGCGGGTTGCCACCAGGCCACAGTTGCGGTTAACCATCTGTCTGTTGTTGTGGCTTAATCCAGACCGATGCAGCTTCATCCAGAGTTGCGGCTTCACCCAGACCGTTTCGGCTTCATCCAGACCGTTGCGGCTTCATCCAGACCGCTGCTGCTTCACCCAGACCGTTGTTGTCCTCCTGACCGCCAGCTGAGGTTCACCACAAGACCTCTGAGACAAACCGCTAGGCCGCTGAGATTGACAGACCGTTGCGGTTAGACATAAGTCTGCCCGGTCTCCTCAAGATCCAACACTCTCCCTCAAGCTGGAGCATATATATATCTATCATGCTCAGCTTGCTACAAACCTCCTCAGAAGTAACTAGTTTGGTGAAAAAATCAGCTAGTTCTTTCTCTGAGGTAACAGAAGGTGTGCAGATCCGATTCTTCAAAATCTCATCTTTGATGAAGTGACATTCCACTTCGATATGCTTTGTTCTTTCATGAAAAACTGGATTTCTTGAAATATATATGGCTTCTTATTATCACAGAACATAGGTAGAGAATGATCATAAAATTCTCCCATATCCAACAAGAGTGTCCGGAGCCACTTCAACTCGCAAGCAGTCAGAGTCATGCTTTTATATTCAGCTTCTGCACTTGACCTGACAACTACAGTATGTTTCTTGCTCTTCCAGCTAACTAGATTACCTCCAACGAAAGTGCAGAAATCATATGTAGACCTTCTATCTTCCTTATTATCAGCGTAGCTAGCATCAGAATAAGCCTCAACTTTTAAATGTCCCCTTTTATGAAACAAGAGACTTTTTCCTGGTGCACCTTTTACATACTCTAAAATCTTTAGAGCTGACTGCAGATGACATTCTCTGGGGGCTTGCATAAACTGGCTCACTTTCCCTACTACATAACAAATATCTGGCCTTGTGACCGTCAGATAAATGAGTTTACCCACAAGACGTCTGTATCTGATAACATCTTCAAGAACAGGAGAATTCTCATTCCAGCATTTGTCATCTCCAACAGCCATAGGAGACCGGGAGGGTTTAGCCCCAAGAAGACCAGTCTCTTTCAAGAGATCTAAGGCATATTTTTGCTGTGAAAGAACAATAGAACCAGACTTCCTAGAAATCTCAATCCCCAGAAAGTACTTAGGATACTCCATATCCATGATAACAAAATGCTGAAAGAGATTCTTCTTTGTCATGTCAATACCATTTCTATCATCCCGTGTAAGAAAAATGTCATCCACATAAACCGCAAGAATAACAAGATCAGCCGAGGTTTTGCGGATGAACAAAAAATAATCTGCAGCACTCCGAGCAAACGCAATCACAGAAATAACTTCGTTAAACTTGTCAAACCAGACCTTGGGACTTTGCTTAAGACCATAAATTGCCTTTTGCAGTTTACAGACTTGAGACTCTCCCTGAGTAACATACCCAGGAGGTTGCTCCATATAGACTGTTTCCTGTAAATCCCCATAAAAAGACATTCTTCATATTTAACTGAGACATTTCCGAGTCCCTATTGACAACCACCGAAAAAAGAGCACGAATTGTAGTAATCCAAGCAACAGGAGAGAAAGTATCAAAGAAATCCACACCATAGGTTTGCGTAAATCCTTTGGCAACAAGCCGGGCTTTGTAACGATCAATAGTACCATCAGGAAGAAATTTGATGACAAAGACCCACCGACAGCCAACCACATCAGCTCCTGGAGGGGTTGGAAGAAGAGTCCAAGTAGCCCGTTCAGTGAGAGTGTTCATCTCTTCATCCATAGCAGCTTTCCAATGAGGAATAACAAGAGCATCTTTATAGGAAGCTAGAATAATATTTGCTAATAGAGCAAGAGCAAAGCTCTGAGACGAAGGAGATAACCGCGCATAAGAAACTACATCCTAAAGAGGATGTTGAGTGCATGATCGAACACCTTTCTAAAAAGCAATCGGAAGATCAAGGTCTGTCCGGTCTACAATATCAGTATCATCCAAAAAAGGGATCGCTGACCCAGGAGCAGGTGGCAACAACTCAGTAGAAGAATCAGAGACAGTAGGAGAATCGACAATAGAAGGAGAAGGAAGCGGTGCAGGCTCTGGAAGAGGTGCCGACACAAGAGGAAAATAAGTAGAATCATTAGAAGAAGGGAGAATAGAGGGAGAAGAAAAGAAACGAGCATCCTCAAAGAAAGTGACATCTGTAGAAACATATTGTTTCCGGAGAACATGATCAAAACATCCATACTCTTTTTGTGTCGGACAATAACCCAGAAAAATGCACTTTACAGAACGAGGAGAGAGTTTGACACGACTAGAAGGAGAGTGAACAAACGCCGTGCATCCAAATTTACGAAGAGGTAAAGGAAATGGATTCTCATCAGGATATAGGATGGAAAAAAGAGTCTTGTCATGAAGAATTGAGGACGGAACTCGATTAATGAGAAAGCAAGAGAGAAGAACAGAATGACCCCAATAAGACCGGGAAACATGCATATGAATGAGAACACTACGAGCCAGATCCAGAAGATGACGATTTTTACGTTCAGCAACGCCATTCTTAATGAACGTGAACTGATGACTAAGATACTCCTTACCATTATCTGTGCGAAAAATTTTAATATGAGTATCAAATTGTGTACGAATCTCAGTATAAAACGTAGTAAAAATAGAGAATATTTCTGATCGGTCACGCAACAGATACAACCACGTACACCGAGAGAAATCATCAATAAAATTAACAAAATACATGTTATCCCGTCCAACAGTCGGAAGGGGAGCAGGACCCCAAACATCTGAATGAACCAAATCAAAAGGTCGAGAAGAACTGCGAGCATGTTTGGCAGGAAAAGTAGAGCGGCGATGTTTCCCAAATTGACAAGCTTCACAATTAAGAGAAGAATCTTCTCGAGGTAAATCAGGGAAAAGATGATAAAGAATTCGGAGAGGAGGATGCCCAAGGCGAAGATGTCATTGAAGTAAAGAAGTGGATGAAAAAACAGAGGCAGTATCAAGGTAGAACAATCCACCGCATACAGTTCTCGTAGCGATCGACTCGTTGGAGTGAGGGTCCCAAAAAACACATGTAGAAGCAAAAAAACAACTTCACAGTTCAACTGTTTGCAAAGAGCAGTGACAAAAACAAGATTGCACGGAAAACTAGGAACATAAAGAGTGTCATGAAGCCCAAGTGAATGACATGCACCATGCCAGACCCACAAACAGGAGACGGAAAGCCATCGACAATCAGAACCAGAGGCAACCGAGTACTCGTGTCAAGAGAAGAGAAAAGACGAGAATTTCCAGTCATATGATTCGTAGCACCAGAATCAATGAGCCATCTTCCTGTAGAAGCAAACTGAGCAGCATCAGAAATAGCAAGAGAAGGAGTGGTCATAGAGAATAATGGCAAACCGCACGGTTTAACAAAACAAACCGCGCGAACAAAATGACCAAAAAGAGCACACACCAAACAAGAGCAAGTTGCAGAAAGAATACGAACAAATCGCAAAAAATGGAGAGACCACACGGTCACGATGACAACACACCAGCGGCAAGGCAGATGTCGCGAACAAATGCGGAGCCCGCAACCGAGAAGAGAAACCGCGCGAACACGACAAGCGTAAAAAGAGGAGAGACCGCGCAAGTAGAGAAAACAACCCGCGCGAGAAGAAACAAGTCGCAGGAGGAAACAACCCGCGGGGAGAAAGGAGAAAGAAGACAGCGATAATAGAAACAAAGCCGCGCAAACAGAACAGGTCGCAAAGAAGAATGACTAACAAGAGAGGGAAGGGGGGCAAGAAGCCGGAGAAAGAGGCCGCGCGGTTAAACATACAAACCACTATCGAAGTGGAGCAACGGATCGGTTTCCTCTGATACCAAGTGAAAAAAGTACTGAGTAAACCGACAAGAGGTAAATAAAGGCAAATTTTATTGTTTCAAAAAGATAATTATTACATAGGTATGCCCCCTTATTTATAAAAATCGGGGGAGATGAGAGAATACAACAATCGATGTGGGACTAAATACAAGTCGAGCGGTCTATGCGGTTTGACATGGTCAAACCGCTCACTATACAATGAATAACAGAACACCAAGCGGCAACAGAGGAAAGCCGCCAGACTGTCAGGTAAGACCGCTGATGCAGGCCGCCAGATCGCAACTGCGGGTTGCCACCAGACCGCAGTTGTGGTTAACCATATGTCCGCTGCTGCGGCTTCATCCAGACCGTTGCGGCTTCATCCAGAGCTGCAGCTTCACCCAGACCGCTGCGGCTTCACCCAGACCATTGCGGCTTCACCCAGACCGATGCTGCTGCTGTCCTCCTGACCGCTAGCTGAGGATCACAACCAGACCGCTGAGACAAACCGCTAGGTCACTGAGAGAGACAGACCGCTGCGGTTAGACATAAGTCCGTCCGATCTCCTCAAGCTCCAACAGAGTCAAATCTCTATTTAGGGTTGCTTCATGGGCTCTTATAATGCCCCTTGATTAATTAGTGCAAATTCTTTATATGTGGAGTTACGACATCAAATCCTAATTTAATTACTCTTCCTTTTACCATATAAGGAAGGAGATTAGTGGTGTATAGGGTTATATGGGTTAAGAGCAACAACATATTATTAAAAACATAGCTGTTTTGAATGGATCCATAAGGGGGGAATTGTTCCAAGTCTATAGATACCTTTATGACATAACATTATAGAGGGATCCATACAACTAGATATAAGGACAGCCATGGTAAGCCAAAATCATTAGGTTAACACTTGATATTATTACCATATGATCAGCTACTAATGGTAATTTATTTAGGTCAAGACTTCTTAAGGTAAAGGAATGAGAGATGAACAAAACAAAGATAAAGACAGGCAAAGTTGTCGTGAGTTCTTATTTGATGTCTTTACATTTTTTTTCATATTCTTATACTGATATATGATAGCAATTCAGAGTATGTAATTAATTCAAAATAAAAAGAAGAATAAGAAAAACGGAAGATAAGACAAATTCTAATCATGTTGAATAAAGAGAAAGAATAAAAGAAAGAACACATTTATGAAATGTACACTATAAAGGGTTAACCCGAAATGGGAGGTGGGGAGAATAACCTTCCGACATGTATATAAAGAAATTTCATTTGTGCGAGTCATGGGTACGAAATGATATTTGGCAAAATAAACATGTGAGTTAAGGGTACGTGTTGCTATATAACGTGCGAGACGAGGACACGTAAGATATACATGAACTGTTAATTTACCCTTAGTATTGCCCATGATTAAGGAAACACTTAATGATGATGTAAGAGAATTAAGCAAAGAAAATGAATAAGATGATAAGCACAAGACATGACACAAATTAAGAATTCACAAATTTTTGACTAATTACAATTAGTTCCCCTCGATAGGAGAAGAGGTATCGTCTCTGGGTGGAGATTTCTACCATAGTTTTTGAAGTCCTGGAAGTGCACAGGGAGATATTCAAAGACCCAGAGTGCCCCTATAATGAGTTTCAGTTTTATTTTAAGTTGAGTCTGTAGTCCCAATAAATGATGTATGTCTGTGCATATTGATGTTAAACTTTGAGTGAGTTTAGTATATGTTTTACTTTTCGTAAGCCCTTTTTTGCATGTATATAGAGCTACTTGTTGTCCTGTTATACTATCTTATAAGAATATTAATAAAATGAAATGGTTCTTCACTCTGGATATTCTTACCTTACTTTATGATGTACATAATGAAATGAATATGCTGAATTGTAACGGTAGCCGTTAAGGGGCCGTTACACCATACTCTTGGGTCGTATTTATAGGCAGATGGTTCTAGTGGGGGATAACCATTTTTAATGGGTGAACCCCGTCCTTTGTAAACCTGATTGGGTAGTCCGGCGAGTTGATCCAAAGCTGGGGAGATTTGTTGTGGCCCGGGGAAAGTCGTTGACAAGTTGGTGTAGAAGGTCAGACGAGCTCCAGGAGAATTCCCTGCGAGTTGAGTGGGTCTGCGTACATCTGTCAAGAGTCAACGGTCAACCCTCCGATGTTTGTACTCGCCAAACACAGGTTGTACACAATCCTCGATTTTACGAGTTTGGCACAAGTACATAAAAAACTGTCCAACCTGGTTAGGCGAGTTGTAAATCAACGGGTTGGAGAACCTCCTCTGAGACCTTTGCGCCATTGCTCGAACACTGTCAACGAGATGACTTTGTCATCTACTGATGAAGCTAATAACGCCGCCTTCTTCGCTTATGTGGGTGTCTCTGTTCGATGGGACAACTCAGAGAAAAAAAGAGAAAGAGGGACTCGGCCCCCTAGGTGAAGCACTTCCTAGGGTCGGGAATGTTGAAGAGGTGGTCTCGCCGATATCAAAAAGGTCGCCTGCTCGATTGGGTCCACTCTCCGAGGAGAGTTCCCGAGTGGTTCCTCTTCAGAGTGTCAAAGAAGTAATTTTGTCGTGCTTCCGGGTTGATGTTAAGCAACTTGTTGTCATAGTAATGTCTTTTATGTGCTTTGCAGGCACTGAGGTGAGCCGACTTTGGAGATGTTGGGGTTGTCATGGACCTAATAACCTTAGATTGCAACATTCCTGAGGTTGCTGCTCAGAGTGCTCTCACAGTCTAGGGGAGTGAGACCATGGATCCGATCACCACTCCCTCAGGTAGGTGACCTAGCGACTCAAGGTCAATGATTGAATGCTTTCTTGCGAACTCACATCTCGGTCACGCACTAGATATTGGCCTGCCTACATGCAACATGACGCTAGATCCGAGCCATTGTATGGGCCCAAGCGGTGCCCTGTTCCGGATGATGAGAAGGAGAGAAGCGAGAGGGTCAAGGGCAAGCGACCAGTCTCTCTTGTCCCTACTACACTCGAGGAGAAAAGAAAGTGCAAGGAGTGAGCCACAAAGCGCAGGAGTGAGTTTGACGACAACAATCCCGCCTCGCACCCCCTCTACAACATATGGGGTCTGAGGGTTGCGACATCGTCGGGGAGCCCCTGATTTTTTGGGTGAACGACTAAAATCAGGTAGCATTAGTACCTGTCTGCCATCTTAAGATTGAAGACAGCGAGCCAAACAATGATGCCTTTAATTTCTTGTTCCCACTTTACAGGTTGGATGATGCTGAGGTATTAGATAGAGTGTTCCCCCGCGGCCTCGTTGATCAAGGCTCGCAGGCTATGTTGCGTGAAATAAAGCTCTTCGAACGGCTAGAGCCAACCTGGAACTCAGCAAGAAGCTCACAAAGTTTGAAGAGGCTCACGTAGAGGCAAAAGAGAGATCTGTCAAGGTTGGTGAAGATAATGTTAAGGCCAAAAGAGAACTCCTGGTACCGTCTTCTACACATTTCCTCTTATACTGTTGATGCGGGCTCTTTTAAATGGCTCAATAACTCATGCGCGACTTGTGCAGGAGTGCCAGCTTCTCTCCATTGAGATGGTGTCGAAAGCTGAGCAGGCCCTCGTGGGCTGCCAAAAGCAACTCGAGGAGGCTCAAATCCATATCACCCAAGCCAACTAGAGATCTGCCTCGGGCGAGCTGAACGAGGTGTAGTTCATGGCTCCTCGCAAGGAGATGTCGATGGATGCCGACGGGGTTATCCTAAGTCACCTGTGGACTATGTTATTAACGGCGCGCCTCAGACGGCAGGAGCACAGCCCCCCCCCCGCTCTGTTAGGAAGAGGCGGGTGATTTGCTTGAAGTGTGCCTAGGCACACCCAAGGTGCACCTAGGCATCCAATTCGTCGAATTTCAGTGAATTGGGAGTCCAATTCACTGCTGATTTTCCGTGAATTGAGCACCCAATTCGTTGTTTTGCCCAAATTTGCTACTGAAATTCAGTAAATTGGGCGCCCAATTCGTCGCTGAAATCTAATGAATTGGGCGCCCAATTCGCCGCTGAAATTCAATGAATTGGGCGCTCAATTCACCGCTAAAATTCAATGAATTTGGCGCCCAATTCGCCGCTGAAATTCAACGAATTGGGTGTCCAATTCACGGATTTTATTTTTTCTCATTTTTGCACCTCACGTGCCTCAGGCGTGCGCATGCGCCTACACTCCAGGACCCATTCGCCCCTCGGTGCGCCTTGCGACTTTAATAACATAGCCTATGGAAGAATCGTTGGCTCGTTCTGGAGAAAATAGACGTGACTGTGAAGGAAATCCTTCCAGAGCTCTTCCAAGAGAGCGAATCCCCATCATCCTCCAGCTCGGGCGATTCTTCCTCCTCTTTGAGCGAGTCGAGCTCCAGTAGCAGCGAGGGGCAGAGCAAGCCGGTGCCTATCTCAGACGTGTAGCTCAAAGTCGCGAACTATTTTTTGTTTCCATTTTTGTTGTAGAGACAGTGCAGGCATAGATGCAAATGTAATTTTGACTAGCATATAGAAATGAAAGAATTTTTGTTTTGGTATGCTTATTCATGTGCATAACTCATGTGGGCTCTTAGGATCGACGAGTTGAACTCGTGTTGGTTCTTAGGCTCGATGCATTGAACTCCCATAGGATCTTAGGCTTGATGCGTTGAACTCGCATAGACTCTTAGGCTTAAGGAGGAGTCGAACTCACGTGCGAGGTCTCTGCATGGAAAGTTTGTTGCATGTATATTCATGGAGTATCAACACACTCCCAGACCATTCGCATTGAGGGCGAGATTAACTGAAGAAGATGTATATGTTGAGTTGCTTGTCGCGACGTCGGTCCAAGACCGGATAGATTCAACACACTCCCATGCCATTTGCAAGAGGTGTGCTCAACTAGAGGAGATGGACAAGCGAGTTGTTTCCACCGACCTTGTCTTGAAGGAGTTCTCTAATATGTCCTTCCTCCTAACTTTAGGCTCGCGGTTAACGGGCAGAAGGGTACGTACAACCAACGTGCAAGGGTGGCTGATATCGGCGGACAATACAAAGACTTGGATTTAGATACATGCACCATGGGGCGTCATCCGTTCACACGGTTAATAATTTAGGAGATTGGGAGACCATGCCCATCTAGAAAAAACTCCAAAGGTATGTTATCCCGGTACGGGAGATAATGCGTACCGATCGGGGATAGATAACTAAGGTGCAAGAGGAGTTGATCTCGGACGACAATGCAAAGACTCGAATTTAAGTCATGTCGCCCGGGGAAGGTTGATATCTCGTGCGTGACTGGTATGTGAGTTTGCAAGGGAGCATCCAGTCACAGATAACAAAAAAGAAACCACTTCATTATTATTAAATGTCACACTCGTAATTAATACAATAATAAATTTTTATTTCAGGGTCCGACCTCGAGCAAATTTGATCAAGCCAGCGTCTCGTCGAGGTACGATTTTAGTATGTGTAAATTTTATACGTTACTAAAATGATTAATTAAATTCGTTAAAAATGTTCTCGTCATATTTTAGTGTTAGCGGATGGCGTAATGTTTTTTTTAATGACAGAATATTGTGGCAATCTTGTAATAATTTAGAAAAAATTTAATTTCTCTACATGAATTGAATTGGCACTTCCTCCCCCTGTGGTTTGCGTAACCGACCGATTCTTTGAAGCGCCACTCAGTTACTTTTAATCATGTAACCCCTCTGTTCCCGTTGCCCTAATTTCACGTTAAAACCGTTGCTTTCCTCTTTAATTCCCGCAGACGGCACTTTTGTCGCACGACTTCCCCCTCGTGGATGCCTCTGGCGACGTGCTTCCTCCTCTCCCAGCAGTGAAACTCCTCCCTCCTCCATCGATCCAAGTCGCAGGCTGTCGTTTCTGTCTTTGAAGGGTTCAACGCTTCCTTCTTGTCAGCCGCAAGGATCGTCAGCAATCCAGGTTGAACTCGCTTGGGAATTTTCCGCCGTTTCTGAGAGGTAATCTTCGTTGGGGGCCCTTGCCGACTTTTTCCTTGTCGAGATGAGGTTGCTAGTTAGTAAATGTTATGCTTGTTGTTCCTTCTGCTAGCCAGCTAAAACCCTAGTCAAAACCTCTGGTTCTTCCGTGGCTTTCAACTCAGAACAGAAGGCCGTCTAGCATTTTCCACTCCACTTGCAAGTTATTTGTAGAGAAGTACACAGTAGAGAAGAACACAGCCCGCAAACCTTGTATATATTTCTTCTTATTCAAAAATCAAGTATGAATACATATATATATATAGGGAGAGAAGAGAGAGAAGATTCACTTTTTCATGATGTGGGACTAATACATAAGGAGGAAGAAGGTCTATAATGGGCCTTTGTATTGAGTCTTTATATGTTCTTTTTCTAACACTCCCTCGCAAGCTGGAGCGTACAAGTCGTAGGCACCAACTTTGACAAGAACTGATGGAACAGAGCACTTGGTAGGGCCTCAGAAAGAAGATCAGCAACTTAGTCAGTGGTCGGAACATGTTTCAATTTCAGCTTCTTCATTTGAACTTTCCCCCGAATGAAATGACAGTAAACTTCAATATGTTTCGTTCTTTCATGGACAACAGAATTCTTAGTTGTGTATAGCAGCTTAACTGTCACAGAGTAAGGTAGCTAGTGAGAAAAGTTTTACTCTCATATCACCTAGGAGACTCTCAAGTCATGTGAGCTCAGATATAACAGATGCCATCAAACGGTACTCAGCTTCGGTGGAAGATCTAGCAATCACAGACTGTTTCTTACTGCGCCAGGTAACAAGGTGACCTCCGAAGTACAAAATCCGTTGATGGAACATCGATCATCCAGAGAACAAGCATAATCAGCATCTGAATATGCAACCAATGTTGGAGTAGACGAGAAAGAAATTTTGTATATCAGCCCTTGACCAGGAGAAGTTTTCAGGTATCGCAGAATACGCTCGACAGTCTGTGGATGAGACACCCAAGGAGAATGCCTAAACTGGCTGACAACCTCAATAACAAAGGATAAGTCTTGTTTTGTGACTCTTAGATAAATCAGTTTTCCAACCAGACGTCGATAGTATTCTGGATTTGGAAGAAGAAGATCTGCATCAGAAGCATATGCACACAGTTTGTGATTGACATCCATAGGAGTATTAACCAGCTTGTATTCAGAATATCCAGCATCCAAAAAAAGGTCGAGACAGTACTTCCGTTGAGATAAGACAAAGCCATCAAGACGTCTTGCAATCTCAAGGCCAAGGAAGTATTGAAGGTTCCCCAGATCTTTTGTTTGAAAAACAGAACTAAGTTGTTGTTTGACCACTTGCATTCCCTTTGAATCATCTCTTGTGATTAGTATGTCATCGACATACACTAAAAGAAGAACCGTTCCTGCTGTTCTATGTCGAGTGAACAAAGAGAAATCTGTCAAGCTCTGAGTAAAACCAACCTCCCAAATAGCCCTACTAAACTTATCAAACCATGCCCGAGTAAATTGTTTGAGACCATAAATCGACTTTTTAAGGTGACAAACTCGGGACTCCACCGTGGTCTCAAAACCTAGAGGTTGTTACATGTTGATAGTTTTTTTGAGATCACCAATGAGAAAAGCATTCTTGATATCCTATTTATGTAGGGGTCATTGATGATGCACAACCACGGAGAGGAGAACACGAACCATGTTTAGCTTGGCCACTGAAGAATATGTTTCCTCATAATCGAGATATTGTTGTTGAGTAAATCCATGAGCCACCAGACGAGCCTTAAGACGATCAATCATCCCATCAAGGGCATGCTTGATGACAAAGACATATTTACATCCAACAGTAGTCTATCCCAGAGGAAGAGAAACAAGATCCCACGTATGATTAGCCCAGAGGGCCGTCATTTCTCGGTACATGGCCGCCTGTCAGCCTGGATGTTGAAAAGCCTCATGTACAAAGTTAGGGACAAAAATAAAGGATAATGAGGTAGCAAAGGTTTGAAGCGTCGGGGTCAGGCAATATAAGGATACATAATTTGTCATATGATGGGCTGTGGAGGCAGAGATCGAGTCGACGGGTCGCGGAGTGCTAGAGGTTGAAGCCGACTGCAGCGGGGCGGAAGAGCTGGGAGGTCGACGAGTATAAACATGAAGAAGGGAGGTTTGTGGAGAACAGGACCTGGGAAGGGGAGGAGTGGAGGTAGTGGTGGTGGTAGTGGAGACGTAACTAGGATCATAGGTCCTGGTAATGATGGTGGTGGAAGATATGACGTCAGAATGTAGAAAAGTGTTGATCTTCCAGAAAGGTAACATCTGCCGAAACTGTCACCTTGCGGGCAGTGGAAGAGTAGCAAACATACCCTTTTAAGTGCGGGAATAACCAACGAACATATGTCTGGCCACCCGAGGATTGAACTTGTCAGTGGAGGGACCTAGTAAATGAACATATGAGGTACATCCAAATATTCGAGGTGTGAGAGGGAATGGAGGTGTGGAAGGGAGGAGGAGCCTGAACGGGGTGGCGTTGTTGAGGACGGAGGAGGGCAGATGGTTAATGATATAGCACACCATTGAAACCGCAAAGTGCCAATAAGGCTTGGTTACGTGCATATGAATCATGAGGGAACGTGCAATATCAAGAAGATGTCTATTTGGTGCTCAGCCACACCGTTTTGTTGAGTATATGCACATGAAGTCTGACGAATAATCTCAAACTCAGAGCAGAGGTTGTCGAACTCATGACTAGTGTATTCTCGAGCATTGCCCGTCCGGAGTGTTTTGATTTTGTCTGAGAATTGTGTGCAAGTCTCAAGAACAAAAGCCCAAAATACACGAGCAAGCTCAGAGCGATCACGAATTAAGTACAATCATGTCATTCAAGAATAATCATCAATAAATGTGATAAAATAACGATAATCAGACACACTTGTAATTTTGTACAGACCCCAAACATCAGAATGAACTAACATAAAAGGAGCAGAGCTCCAGATACAATGAGGAGGAAAAGAGGAACGATGTTCTTTCCCCAAAATACAAGAATCACATGAAAAAGCGGGAAGATGAACATCAGGAAGAGCCTTTTTGAGAACCGGAAAAGGAGCATGCCCAAGACGCCGGTGTCAGTCAACAGAGGAGACGGAGAAGAGAACGGTAGAGGAGACATCAAGAAGATAGAGCTCATTGTGCAGTCATCATTTACCAATGATACTCTGCATCCGTCGGTCCTACATCAAAAACGAAGAGGAGGTGAATGCGATAAAGCAGTCCAAATCGTTAGTAAGGCGACTAACAAAAAGTAAATTAAACGGAAAGCCCAGGACATGAAGAGCCGAGCGAAGAGAAATAGAGGGATTGAGAGATATATCAGCAGAGCCGGAGACAGGAGCGATGTTGTCATTGACTACGGTGATAAACATTGCATGCGGAGAATCTAAGTATTGAGGTGGCTTCAAGGAGGTAATATGGTGAGTAGCACCTGAATCCACTATCCAACACAGACTAGTGGAGAGACAAGTCATACCTTCATGAGAGACGGAGGCAGGTGAGTTGTGGAGCAACTCCGGAAGTTGTTGGAGCTGGAGGAGAACTTCATCAAGATCAGCACGAGTGGTAGAAGGACTGAGGGCAGCAACAGAAGCAGTAGGACGAGGAGGGAGACCATGTTTGCGGTAGCAGGTCGCCTAAAGGTGTCCATTCTTACCACAGAAAAAAAAACACTTAGGCCTCGGTCAGCCACCTCGACCCCTACCCGAGAGCCTGTACGTCCCCCACGGGTAGGAGGGAGATGTAGTAATGGTGCAGAAGATTGCTGAAGAAGAGTCGGTGAAGGAGGGCCGATAGAATTAAGAGGCGGTGAAACCTTTAATAGCATGGAGCACACATCAGAGAATGAGGGAATAGTAGCAGATGAGAGGATCTGAGCCCGAACACTATGAAGATGAAACGGAACACGAGTCATCATCATGACAATACCAACAACTTCCTTCTGAGCGCGCTAGGCAGCTAGATCCGTAGTCGGGGGCTGATGTTGAATCCAAGCCTCAACCAATGTCTTGGATCGAGCAACAAAGTAGGTTAAGTTACCAGCACTGCCTAAGTCAAGGGTCTGAAGATCCGTGATGATGTCATACAGGTGTTGGAAACTATCCTTGTCGGAGTAAAGAGAATGAAGTTCATCCCACAACGCATTGGCCGTCTCGTGATACATGGTCATGCGCTAAGGATCGCCATAAAGAGAGTTGAGGAGCCAAGTTTGAACACGACCATCATCATGATATCAGTCATCAGTAGGTGCAGGAGTGTCCCGAGTGAGATGATGGAGAAGTCCCTTTGACTGAAGTACCCAACGGATAGAATGCACCCATTCATCAAAGTTCTTCTCGGTAAGAGAGATGGTGGTGATCCTAAACTCGTCACAGAATTCAGGAACAACAGTACGGGCAGGAAGAGAAGAAGCAGTAGAGGATTCCATGCCCGCACGACCAAGCGGCTAGGTAAGGCAGCTAACCAGCCAAACAAAAAAGCGGCTAAGCAGGCACAACATACTTAGGCAGCAAGAGAGGAGCTCGCAAACAGGGATAGGTCACTGCGGATAAAAAAAAGAGGCCGCCAGGCAGCAAAGGGAACAATCCCGCGGATTACCAAGTAACAAAAAAGGAGACCCCGTGGTGTAGAGGCTTAAGCGGACTGCAGAGGAAGATTAGTCAAGCAAAACCAGACGTGCGACAAAGAGATCGGCAAGGTTAGAGCAAGGCAAGACCGCGGAACAATGTGATGCGAAGAAAACAACAGTTCGCACAAGGAGTCCGCGAGACTAACAACAAGAAGGCCGCACAAGAAGACCGCGCGACTAACAACAAGAAGACTGCGCAAGAAGACCGAGCGACGAGCAAGAAGAGGCAGACCGCAACTGGCAGTGGCAGGTAGAGGGAAGACTGGGTAGTCGCAACAGAGAAACAGAGAAACCGCAGAGTCCGCAAGAACTGGCGGCTAGAGGAGCACAGAGCAGCGGTCTAAGGCAGAGCAAACAATGACTTAGCCGTGCGAGTAGGGAGCAGCGAATTGAGGAGAGCTAGCAGTCTGAGAGAGAGGCGGCCTTAGAGGAACTGGCAGCCAGAAAGACACATAAGCAGCGGTCTAGAGCAAACAAAGACCTATACGAGCAAGCAGACTAGGACTTAGCTGCGCGAGCAGAGAGCAGTGGGTTTGAGAAGGGAAAACGGCGAGCAGAAACCGTGGAGAACAAATGCGGACAGGGCCGGAGTCCGCAGCGAGAAGGAGGGGGGTGGATCCCACTAGGCAAAGAGGAAAGTTTATAAAAGCTAGGTACGGAGAGGAGGAAGGTGGAGCCACGGAAGAAGGGAAGCAGATAAGAGAAGAGAGACCGCAAGGTGTGGACAACAGTGAGACCGGCGATTAGAGAAAACTTAGTCGCGGATAGCAGAGAGGAACCAGTTAGAGATCGTATTAGCACTAATACCATGTAGAGAAGTACACCAGTAGAGAAGAACACAGCCCGCAAACCTTGTAAATATTTCTTCTTATTCAAAAATCAAGTATGCATACATATATATAGGGAGAGAAGAGAGAGAAAATTCCCTCTTTCATGATGTGAGACTAGTACATAAAGAGGAAGAAGACCTATAATGGATCTTTGTATGGGCCTTTACATGTTCTTTTTCTAACAGTATTAAACTTCCTCTCACTTGTTTCTCTGATTTCTTGTGTTAGTAAGCATGGAAAAATCAATCCATTTACTCTTGTTGGTCCAGGAATGGTAGACCTTGATTTCGGGTTGTTGGTATGTCAAATTCATTCTGGTTCCTACATTGGGAAAGAGGTAAAATCCCCCTTGCCCCTCCTCCTTTGAGTCGTTCTTTTCGTTCATGTTTAGCACATGCTATATTATGAGATACGTGTCGAAATACTAGGTGCGAAGAAGAATTCAACAGTGTAGAATCCAGTAGAAGTGATGAAGCCAACAAGTATGTTGTCATGTCAGGTGTACGAACGCCGCACACCATTGTAAGAAACTCTTATTTATGTTGACTAGACATACCAGATAGCTTTGCGTAGAAATGCTCTTTATTATTCAGTAATTCCTTATAGTTAACGGTAACTACAACTGCTAACAGAATGTAGCAATGCAGCGATCAACTGATACGCATAGATCCAAAATAGTATATTTCCCTCTAGTTAGACTTTCATATTTAGAAAATTTACGAAAAACATGTTCTCACATAAATAATTAGAGTGCAGGAAAATATCAGACTTATGGGTTAGGATCTTGTTTGAGTAACTAATATGAGACACAATTCAAGACACGCAGATGAAGATGTAAGCAGAGTAGCACAATATAGAGTATGATTAGTAGGCATGATTGAGACCTCATTTCATGCTAAATAGAGGCGCATTATCTTTCTCATAAGGCGTAGGGTACCTTATGAGCCTCAGTGTTTGGGAGATGTTACCCATTTTTGAAGATTAGTATATTTGAGTCTGTGTCCGTGAGACACTAGAACACCTGAGTTCGTTAGTAGGACTCGGAACGTTAGACTAGAATTACGCGTTAGAAGTTATTCTGCCTAGAGCGTTAAAGATGGACAAACATAAGTTATTTAGAACTCAAGTATAGACCAAAGTGTAGAGCATCTTTTAGTCAACCAAATTTTCGGAACTTGAGTAATTATCCTTAACCTGGGAATAATATAACAGATAATTATGTTACCTGTATCATTTTAGCAAAGCATGCATATCACACCAGCTCATAGTTTTTTACAGTATAAAAATCTTATTTTTAAATTTAAGGCATGCATTTCTATTTTTTAGCATATTTTTAGTGTCACTAGTAGGAATAGTTTTTCTTACTCTCTCACTAGGCTGACCTATTTTTGGGCACGTTTTCATAGGGGACTCAGGTGAGAAGTTGCGCTTAGGATGAACAAGTTTGTGGAGTTACTCCTTTAGTTTGTTTTCTTTCAGTTATTTTCTTTCAGTACTGTACCGTTTTAGTTCATGGACACTGTGTAATCTAATTATTTAAAGAGTTTTCTTTGTACCAAACATTATATAGTATTTCAGATATTCAGTTGTTTGGTTCATTATCTTTTCTAATGGCTATGTGAATTCAACTTGATGAGGTATACCTTTACCTTTAGTTATATTTTCTACTTCAACTATAAATTTACTTTCAGTACTTTTCATTTATGTCTGCTATGTACCAGTTTTAATATTGTTTCTTAGTATACTGCTAATCGTCGGGCCCTGTCGGAGTATTGATTTGTTGTTAAACTAGGATGGGGTGTTATCTTTCAGATATTCAGTTGCAATTAGTATCAGGGCTAGGTTTATAATCCAATGACACAGAAAATTCACAGAGTCATAGGATTTCGTCTGAATCACTCATACGACGATAGAGTCATCAAGTTTCTAGATCTCAGTTGTGTTTGTGTTTAAGAATATCCTGCATAGTAGATCCTTTATTTTTGTCATAGGCATCAATAACTCCACACCTTACGTCATACAGACACCGCGTACCAGTGAGGCGGGCGAGCCTTCACGCCATAATACAACTCTTGAAATAGCCATAGATGACAATAGTACACTAGCAATGCCTCCAGCACCAGCAACACCTCCAGCACCAGCAGCGTCTGTAGTACCCGCAGTGCCAGCAGTGCCAGACCCGACAGACATGGCCGTTATTATTGCTAGGGCGGATGGTGGAATTCAGAAATGCATTTCCTGCTATAGATCCAGCAGCACTTCCTGTGCCAACTGCCGGGGACTTAGGGATGAAGAGTTACCTGAGTAATTTTTGTGATATGTATCCCTCCAATTACATTGGGGAAGAGACATGGATGGAGACTGATGATTGGCTAATAAAGATCTGAGACTTACTCGAGGTGATGAAGTGCCAAGAGAATAAGAAGGTTCCTTTAGCGTATTTTCTCCTGAAAGGGGAAGCCCATCAGTGGAGAGCCAGGCACTTAGCGGACGATTCCGCTCGTAAGTAACTTAGTTTATAATTCTTTTCCTTGGTTTTCTTTATCCTTTTAACGCACTTGCATTGCGATCTCAAATGTGGTCAGGTCGTACCGCAGATATGTTCACGTGGAATGACTTCTCGACAACACTAGCTAGCTTGTTTGTACCCCTGTCTGAGCCTCGCAGTCTGTACGAGAAATACCTTAGGCTTATTTATGAGGACAAAACAGTAGTATATGAGCGGGAGCTGACCCATTTGTCTCGATATGTAGGCACGATGCAAGGGGACGAGAACGAGAAGTGTAGTCGTTTTGTAGATGGACTGCGTGATTCTCTGCGGCTGCCTTTGATGACTATAGTCAATGTTGATTACAAGAGTTTAGTGGAGACACTACTAGGAAGTTGGAAGCTTACCAGCAGAAACTTTAGAAGCATAACAACTTCTGATCGAAGCGACCTCAGGATGCTCCTCAGCAGCAGCAGAGCAAGAATAGCCACGACAGGACTGGAACAAGAAGCAGAGGTTGGATGTTAAGAAAGGTGATCAATTTGGGGTCAGGATCAAGGATTACCCCCTTTGTCCTAAGTGCTACCGCCACCATCTGGGCGAGTGTTTAGCTAGTGCAGGGGTATGTTATAAGTGTCAGCAATCGAGGCGCATAGACCGCTATTGTCAGGGAGCTTCTGTGAACCTGGTAATTTAAGCTCAAGTGTTTCATCATTATATATTTATATATACCTTCTCCACCCTAGTCTGATTAAACATAACCTTATCTTGTAGTTGAAGTTTGAGGTTGGTGGCCCCAGTAGAGTTGACAAGGGAAAAGAACCAATGGGTGCTGACGTGAGGCTAACTTCAGGACGAAGTCCGGTACAACGCAGAGCTTATGGGCTTGGCCAGCAAGAAGCCAAGGAGCAGGAGGATGTTGTGACAAGTTCGTGTTTATCATATAGATAACTTAATTTAATCATATTTAGTGACACTGTTAATTCCATTGTTCAAACATTCATGTATACATACTTATGATTCATAATGTACCCTCCAAGATTCTCTTTAACACGAGCATTTCACACTTGTTTATAGCAGAATATTTAGTGCGTAGGCTGGGTTTAGAAATTCTTCCAGGGGCAGCATCATTAGAGGTTATGATGCCTAATGGATCCTTCTTGCAGACCAGGCATAAGTGTAGGGTATTAGTGCAATTTGGAGAGACGAAAATCGCTATAGAAGCTTCACTCCTTCCTATTGCGGGTTTCGATCTGATTGTGGGTATGGACTGGTTATCGGCTGTCAATTCCAAGTTAGATTGCAGGGATAAGCTGATACAGTTCGAAGGATCCAACCAGGTCGTCGTTATTTTCCAGGGCATGAAAGGAGCCGCTAAATTAATTATTTCCTCCGTTAAAGCTGTCAGATATATTAGCAAAGGTTGTGAAACCTTCTTAGTGATGATGAATGTTGAAGTCAAGGCTAATCTGCTATAAGTACCCGTGGTTCAGGAATTTCATGATGTATTTTTAGAGGAATTACCTAGTGCCCCTCCAACTAGAGAGATTGACTTCCAAATCGATCTTCTACCTGGAGATACACCAGTGGACAAGTCTCCTTATCATATGGCTCCCAGAGAACTCGTAGAGTTGAAGGTTCAATTACAATAGTTGCTCAACTTGGGTTTTATTCGCTCTAACACTTCGTCTTGGAGTGCGTCAGTTTTGTTTG
This sequence comes from Platanthera zijinensis, assembly GCA_039513925.1. NCBI lineage: Eukaryota > Viridiplantae > Streptophyta > Magnoliopsida > Asparagales > Orchidaceae > Platanthera > Platanthera zijinensis. The sequence continues at coordinate 233,512,615 of CM077080.1, forward strand.
TCAAGAAGGACGGCAGTCTGAGATTGTGAATAGACCACCGCGAGCTAAACAATTTGACAGTTAAGAATAAGTATCTTATTCCTATGAATGATGACTTGTTTGACCAGCTTGAGGGATCTTGCATAATCTCCAAGTTAAATCTGAGATCAAACTACCATCAGTTGAAGAGTCGAAATGTGCACATTCAGAAAACGGCGTTCAGTACCAGATATGGACATTATGAGTTCGTGGTCATGTCGTTTGGGTTGACCAATGCCCCACCCACTTTTATGGACCTGATGAATATGGTTTTTTCGGAAATTCCTGGTTCGTTTCGTTTTTGTCTTCATAGATGATATTCTGGTGTATTCTAAGAGTGCAAAAGATCATGTTGCTCACCTAAGGATTGTGTTGGGTACACTCAAGAAAAATCAGTTATGCCAAATTTTTTAAGTGTGAGTTCTAGCTTTCAAATGTTGCATTCTTGGGCCATATTATCAGTCAGAGGGGTCTCGTTGTCGGCCAGAAGAAAATAGAAGCAATTAAGAATTGGCCGAGACCGAAGACAGTTGCGGAGGTTCGCAGTTTTTGGAGTTTAGCAGGATACTATAGGAGTTTCATTAAGGACTTCTCGAAGATAGTTTTACCGCTGACTTCACTCACCAGGAAGGGTAAAGCCTTTAGTTGGGCAGTTGAGTGTGAGCTGGTTTTTGAAGAGTTGAAAATCAGGCTGATGACTGCCCCGATTTTGAGTTTACCGTCAGGATCAGATGTATTTCAGATTTATAACGATGCCTCGGGTCAAGATTTGGGTTGTGTGCTTATGCAGCATGGAAATACCATTGCCTTCGCCTCTAGACAGTTAAAAGTTCATGAGAAGAACTATCTTGTGCATGACTTGGAGCTATCAGCTGTCATTTACGCTTTGAAGATTTGGAGGCACTATCTCTATGAGGTTCGTTGTGAGATTTTCACTAATCACAAAAGTCTCAAGTACATCTTTGATCAGCAAAAATTTGAGGCAGCGCAAATAGTTAGAGTTTCTGTCAGATTATGATGTGGATATCCGGTACCACCCGAGAAAATGGAACGTAGTAGCGATGCGCATAGCCGAAGAGGTTAGAGTTACTTCCTTCTTACTTAGCAGGAGGAGTTGGTGCGAGATTTGGAGAGATTAGAGATCAGTGTGGTGTCGTGCTCCAGTTTTGGATCTGCAAATTTGAGTTGGATGGAAATCACTTGTGACATCAAGAATAAAATCAGAATAGTTCTACACTTAGATCTGAAGATAGCATAGATTTGAGATTTGACTTAGGTCAGAAGGAGAAGTCCAGATTAAGGAGGATCAACTGTTGCACAATAGTAGGGTGTGTGTTCCAAATGCTAGCCACCTCCGAGAGGACATACTGTTTGAGACTGATAACTCCATATATTCGATACATTCGGGTAGCAAAAAGATGTATGCAGATCTAAATAAGATAGTTTGGTGGCCAGGTTTGAAGAGTGATATTACATAGTATGTTGGGAATTGTGAAACATGCAAATTAGTTAAATTTGAGTGTCAGAGGCCAGGAGGCAAGTTACAGTCACTTCTCATCCCAGAGTGAAACTTTGAGGATATATCGATGAATTTTGTCCATAGCCTTCCTAGATCGTAGAGTGGGAATGATTCCTTATGGGTTATAGTTGATCGTCTCTCTAAGTTTGCCCATTTCATTCATAATAAGAGGACGGATCAGGGTTTGAGATTGGTGCAGTTATATGTAGATGAGATTGTCCGACTCTACGGTGTTCTTAAGACTATAGTTTCAGAGAGAGATGGAAGGTTTACTTCTAAAAAGTGGAGATACATTAAGGAGCGGTTGGACACTAAGATACATTTCAGTACCTCCTTTCATCCTCAGACAAATGGACAGCCTGAGTGCACGAATAGAACCCTGTAAGATATGCTTCAGATGTGTATTCTAGACTTTGGAGGTAAGTGGGAGAAGTATATCACTCCTATTGAGTTCTCCTACAATAACAGCTTTCAGACAAGTATTGGGATGATCCCTTTTGAGGCATTGTATTATAGACGTTGTCGAATGTCGTTATGTTGGGCTGAGAGTGAAAAAAGATTTCCATCAGAAAAGTTTGGATTGCCAAGACAACGGGTCGAATCGGGCTTATCCAAGAGTATGAAAATAGCTCAGGAAGGCTAGGCAAAATATTATGATCAGAGGCACAAGATAGTGAAATTCAGCGTTGGAGATTATATTTATCTGAAGGTCAGACCAGTTAGAGGAGTCTCTCAAATCAAGCAGATGAAGAAGTTGAGTCCTAGATTCGTTGGCCCACTCGAGGTACTGGAGCGTGTTGGTGAAGTTGCTTATTGATTGGCCTTACCAGAAGAAATGAGTGGTCTATATAATGTATTCCACATCTCCTATCTGAGGAGAGCAATCAGAGATCTAGTCATAAAATCAATACCGAGAAGTGTCGATTGAATCAAATCTTAGTGTCTGCGTTAAGTTAGTTAGAATAGTGGACTCAAGGATTCGGATGGTAAGGAATAGAGAGATCCGTTTTGTGAAAGTCCTTTGGATGAACAGAGGCCGACCAGGGTACACTTGGGAACAAGAGAATGAACTCTGGAGAAATGCAGACTATGTTTTCCTCTTTGACTCAGATATGTTATGATTTTCGAGTATAAAAATTTTATTAGGAGGGGAGATTTGTAACACCCGTAATTAATGCATTAATAAATTTTAATTTCAGAGTCTGACGGTCTGACCACGAGCGAATTTGATCAAGCCAGCGTCTCGTCGAGGTTACGATTTTAGTATGGGTAAATTTTATATGTTACTAAAATGATTAATTAAAGTCGTTAAAAATGTTTTCGTCGTATTTTAGTGTTAGCGTGGTGTCGTAACATTTTTTTTAAATGATAGAATATTGTAGCAATCTTATAATAATTTGGAAAAGTTTAATTTCCCCACATGTATTGAATACTTTCTCCCCATGCGGTTTGCATAACCGGATGATTCTTTGAAGCGCCGCTCAGTTACTTTTAATCCCGTAACCCATGTTCCCGTTGCCCTAATTTCACGTTAAAACTGTCGGTTCTCTCTTTAATTCCTGCAGATGACGCTTTTGTCGCACGTCTTCCCTCTCGCAGACACATCTAGCGTCGCGGTTCCTCCTCTCCCAGCGGTGGAACTCCTCCCTCCTCCTCCATCGATCCAAGTCGCAGGCTTCCGTCTCTGTCTCTGAAGGGTTCGGTGCTTCCTCCTTGTCAGCCGCAAGGATCGTCGGCAATCCAGGTTAATCTCGCTTGGGATTTTTTCTCCGTTTCTGAGAGGTAATCTTCATTGGGGGCCCTAACCGACTTTTTCCTTGTCGAGATGAGGTTGCTAGTTAGTAAATGTTGTGATTGTTGTTCCTCCTGCTAGCCAGCCGAAACCCTAGTCAGAACCTCTGGATCTTCCATGGATTTCGACTCGAATAAGAAGGTCATCTAGCATTTTCCACTCGACTTGCAAGGTATTAAACTCCCTCTCACTTGTTTCTCTGATTTCTTGTGTTAGTAACCATGGAAAAATTAGCCCCTTTACTCTTGTTGGTTCAGCATTGGTAGACCCTGATTTCTGGTTGTTGGTAAATTCATTATGGTTCCTACATTGGGAAAGAGGTAAAAGCTCCCTTGCCCTCCTCCTTTGAGTCGTTCTTTTCATTCATGTTTAGCACATGCTATATTATGAGATACATGTCATAATACTAGGTGCGAAGAAGAATTCAACAGTGTAGATTTCAGTAGAAGCCAGCGAGTATGTTGTCGCGTCAGGTGTACGAACGCTGCAACACCGCTGTAATAAACTCATATTCCTGTTGGCTAGACATACTAGATAGCTTTGCGGTGAAATGTTCGTTATTATTCAGTAATTCCTTATAGTTAAAGGTAACTACAACTACTAACAGAAAGTAGCAATGCAGCGATTAACTGATACGCGTAGAAACAAAATAGTATATTTCCCTCCAGTTAGACTTTCATAAATTTAGAAAATTAACGAAAATATGTTCTCACATAAAAATTAGAGTGCGGGAAAATATCAAACTTATGGGTTTGGGTCTTGTTTGAGTAACGAATATGAGACACAACTCAAGACACGCAGATGAAGACGTAAGCAGAGTAGCACAAGATAGAGCATGATTAGTAGGCATGATTGAGACCTCATCTCGTGTTAGATAGAGGCGCATTATCTTTCTTTTAGGGCGTAGGGTACCTTATGAGCCTCGGTGTTTGATATGTTACCCATTTTTGAAGATTAGTAGATTTGAGTCTGTGTCCGTGAGACATTAGAACATCTGAGTTCGCTAGTAGGACTCGGACTGTTAGAATAAAATTGCGTTTTAGAAGCTACTCTGCCTATAGCGTTAAAGATGAACAAACATGAGTTATTTAGAACTGAAGTATAGACCAAAGCGTAGAACATCTTTTAGTCAACCAAAATTTTGGAACTTGAGTAATTATCCTTAACTTGGGAATAATATAACAGATAATTATGTTGCATGTATCATTTTAGCAAAGCATGCATAGCACACCAGCTCATAGTTTTTTGCAGTATAAAAATCTTATTTTTAAATTTAAGGCATGCATTCTGGGCTAACTCATTTTTGAGCATGTTTTTACAGGGGACTCAGGTGAGAAGTTGCGCCTAGGATGAGCGTATTTGTGGAGTTACTCCTTTAGTTTGTTTTCTTTCAGTTGTTTTCTTTTAGTATTGTACTGTTTTAGTTTATGGACACTGTGTAATCTTATTGTTTAAAGATTTTTCTTTGTACTAGATATATAGTATTTCAGATATTCAGTTGTTTGGTTCATTATCTTTTCTAGTGGCTCTGTCAATTCAGTTTGATGAAGTACACTTTTACCTTTATTTACACTTTTTGATGCGGAGCAGAGACGATGACGAGTTTTGGGCCCGTTCGGGGCCAAGTTACGACTTTTCATATATAGCATGCCCGGATCGACGATCGGACTCCGCGGATGCATCCGGATTTGCGTTGCGAGTCAAATTCATATATTACTTCATTATTTTATGTTTTTATTTGATGTATTTGAGTGGTCCCACCTCCGGCCAATCATAGTTATTGATGGTGGGTTGCCCTAGGTTGTCTTTTCTTATAAATAGAGGAGTAGTGGGCTGATTTTAGGCATTGCAGAATTTTGGAGACTCTTCTTCCCCAATTCCAGTAATCACTCCCCGGTGCCGACGTCGTGGAACCCTAGGTGACGACTCATAGGTGCTCAAACTCCTCCCCAAGGTAATACTCATCCGTAGCCTTCATCTTCCCCCTCTGAAACCCTTATCTACAGCCCCTACAACCCCCAAATTCCTACCCCTCCTGCTGTCCAGGAAAAACCCGGTTACTGTTCATCTTATTGTTCATGGTATTGTTCACGTCGACCCAAACTTTTCCCCTCCCTATAGCTGGCCCTCATCCAAAGCCGTCGGCTTGGCCTCCATCCCCCTTCCCTCCCGTAGATCCACTCTCTTTTAACCCTAATTTCTTGAATCAATTCAGATCAAGGAATTTCAGCCCCGATCCGTAATTTCCATCTTCCATTCATCACCCCTCCACACGGATCCGATCCCAAAATATTGGATCTAGCCTCCCCCGCCTGGATCGCACTCCTAATGGTCGGATCTTTCCATTTCCAGCCCAATCTCCCCACTCTCCTTCGAGGACAGCCACCGTCACCATCTCTACGTCGTCAGGTTCATCCTCGATCGCCGATCTACACATCCGGTTCCAAAATCTTCAGTGTTTCGGTTCAGCCCGCTACTTTTGTGAGTTTCTTGTAGTATTGGTTTATGTGATTTGACATTTATCATTGGTGAATAAATATATATTGCTTTGATTCTTGCTAGTGGAGATTTGTTTTGATACACTACTAATTTGCAGTAGGAGTTATTCACCGCGCGCTTTGCTTTGGCCCTCCGAGCGGAGGAAAACCGTTATAAAATTGCTGAATTAAATAATAGTTTTCAATTTTAAATATCTGCGTGGCGTTAGAAAATTTCATTGCTCAAATTTATTTGTCGTCGTCACTGATGGTAGCATTTCACTTAGGGTCATACTAGTGCGTCACCTTTGCATTTCCACCTAGAGCCTTAGGTTTTATGCACTCCTTAGCATACCCTACATCAATTGGTATCATAGGAAGGTTAGGTCATTTGCATGCTTCGTAGTGGTAGGTTTTAAATAGTGTTTGGGTTCATTTATGTCTAGTTTTCACTGACGACAGTCTCCTCTATCTAGGTATCATGAGTCTACCTATATCCGACATCATAGAGCCCCTTTAGAGAAACATTCATGTTATCATTATGATTATCATCGTTCCCCGCACACCACTCCTAGAGATCGTGTCGACCATGGGAGGACCTACCATAGGCCAAGTGTGGGCGGCCGCCCACACTGAAATAATTTATTTTTTGCAAGTAGTATTTGCCACGGTTTTTAACCGTGGCAAATACTATAATAGTAATTGCCACAGTTAAAAACTATGACAAATACTCTCGAATCAAATAAATAAACTACATTCCCCATTTGTCCCCAACCGACCGACCCTAAGTTTTGACGGAAGAACTCGGGCGACACTGCTCCTTTTCTCGCCGCGCTGATCACGACAGGAGTCTTCGCCGCCGCCGGTGAGTTTTCTGGCCTCTTTATTCCTTCTTGTCTTCCTCTTCATCTTCTATTCTTTCTCATTTCTGAGTTGAGGTTTTTGTAATTAGCCCTATAAATTATAATATGTTACCTTGCTTTCCCATGACTATGTTTAAGAAATAGTTTAACTTACAATCCCTTGTAAGTCGAGTCCATTCGGGAATAGCATGATATCACTTATTAGCATGATCATTACATCCTCTTTTTTTGTTATTAAAAAGATTTCTAAGATTTAAAAGTGTCATCATGTTTTTTAATCCTAAATTTTATGTTGAATTTCTGGTGCAGCTCCAATGTGAAACTGTAGAGAGGTAAATGCTAATGAAAACATAAGTCTAAAGATCCATTATTCTTCAGAAAATAAAACAGATGTAATCTTATTTTGTTAACTAAAAATGTCCTAATTTAAATAATTTTTTATGCAAACTTGTTATTTTTTATCGCACATACCAATATTTTTCATCATTATTTTATTGCACGCCCCCGCTGAAAAATTGCGTTGGATCCGCCTATGGTGTCGATCCCTCGACAAAATCCCATTATGCTAGAGGCGATCACCACGACGAGAGGTCCTTATGTATTTATCATTACACCTCTTCGCGACTTCATGATGATAGAATTGAATATCGTTCGGGTCATCGCCGCTACACATCTCCTCTAAAAGAGGAACCTGGGTTTTGATATGAGCGACCTCCACTGCACGTTCACAGGGCTCATACGCACCCACGAGCATAATCTGATTATGTTAGGAACTACCGTCTAGACGACCCTCAAAAACCCTATAGAGGTCACTATCGGCAGGATCACAATACATGTTAAGACCCTCCTAGTGTTCCACCAATAGAGTTACCGGAGACTGAATTTCAGCGATTAGTTCTTGACCGTTTTGATCTCTTAGAAGCTCAATTTGATCACCTAAGATCTACATTACGAAGAAAGCCTAGGGATTTGGGCCAAGCCTCTGATGAGGCGAGTAGTGCTCCCACCGAGATAAGAAACCCGACACTTGGTGTTGATCTTTCTCAGTTTGATGAGATTCAATGCTCATGTGATCTTGAGGTTGAATCTGATCATGAACTTTTGATACAGGGGGAGAGTGATGTTAGCATGACTAGTGAGTATGGTCACGTGGGTGAGGACAAGTGACCTAGTGACGATGTGATGGTATACCCATCCTTTTCACCTCATCTAGACCTACATCTAGAACTAGTGTCCCCTTTGAACAGAGACACAGTTCTCAACGCTATATCGATTGACCCACACTTGAGTCTGGTCACCCCCTGCTCTTCCCTTAGGACTATCTCGAGTCACTTTACTACTGAGAGTCGAGAGTATGGTGTTGACTTCATATTGGCTACCTCACCCACTTACGAGGACACTACCTCTATCAGTGATACTCATCTGAGGGATCTTCTCATTATTAATGACCTCATTGTTGAAACTCCAGATAAGTCTCCTGATGATCCACTGCTCCCTTGGGAGGTTCATGAGGCTAGTGTTGACTTTGTTATGGGTATCCTACTTGCTCTCACAGACATTACTGTTATTGGTGCCCTCCTCGTGGAGGACTATCCTATCATTATCGACCTCTTCGGGATCAAGTCCTAAAGAAGCTCATTTGATAAGTCTTCCCTCCTACACTTTAGTGATGAATCGTGTATCTGCACTAGTGATCATCTCACATGTGATGACTTTTGGTATACACCCCCTGGTGAGCCACCTGATGGGCTATATCATTTGAGAGGTACCCATCACACCAGAGCTCCGCACTATTTTGTCACCATCTACGTCGTCCCCACGAGTGATGACGTCGGTTAGCCCAAATTTTTCCATCGACCACCTGGTAAGCCTCCTGACAAGCCACCCCATGTTAGTAATATCCAAGTCATTGCTAGGCATTCCCTTAGGAATTGTGTCGAGTATGGTGTGCTCTATTTGCGTCATTCGCTTCATTTGCATGAGTCAGTTGGGTCACTTGTTCATCATGTGCAAGCATCACATGAGTCGGTTTGCCGACGAATAATAACAAGCAATGAAAATTATAAAACCCATGCGGATAATCGAAGGCGAGAACAAATGTTTAATGAAGACGAGAAAGTAATGGTGTGAGTGCGCCCTGAGAGCTTCCCCTAGGGGCCTGCCAAAAAGTTAAGTGTCAGGTGAATGGGCCCCTACTCTATTATTAGTCGTATTGGGACAAACGCCTATCGGCTAGATATTTTGGCAAGTATGGGAATCTGTCCAGTATTTAATGTCGAGGATCTGACGCCGTCGTACGAGTCTCGCGAGTATGTGGACCCGAGCAGTGGAGTACCGAGTCGTCCCCACCCTCACTTTCGTTGTCTTGCCACTCTCATACTCCACCTACGTCCGATAGCCACTACGGCCCACCCACTGTTGACACCCACCCACCTGGGGATTCGTCTTCTCTTATTTCATCGACGGCACCGCCGATCGCACCGGGGTCCACCACTCGAGGGATGAGCGATGAGAGCATCACAGATTTTAGATTCCACCAGTTTGTTCCTACTTCAGATGGGTTGCGCTGTCGCTACTTGGTACATTGGCGGGGCATCCCCGATGCAGTTGACGCTTGGATACTTGCAGCAGAGCTTGATCGATTCGCCCCTGGATTTCGACTTCAGCACGGCCGTCTCCATTCTCTGTAGATGATAGTTATTCAATCAGGGGATTTGATTGGAGAGCACACTCTTCCATTGACGACACTTGGACGACTTCCGGTGGACCTCTTCGAGCCTCACCTACTATACATCGAGAGAATTCTGATCCCTATTCATCGGGAGATGAATTCTTTCAAGCCGGAGAGATTTATGCGGAGCAGAGACGATGACGAGTTTTGGGCCCGTTCGGGGCCAAGTGGCGACTTTCCATATATGGCGTGCCCTGATTAACGATCGGACTCCGCGAATGCATCAGGATTTGCGTTGTGAGTCAAATTCATATATTACTTCATTATTTTATGTTTTATTTGATGTATTTGAGTGATCCCACCTTCGGCCAATCATAGTCGTTGATGGTGGGTTGCCCAAGGATGTCTTTTCTTATAAATAGAGAAGTAGTGGGCTAATTTTAGGCATTGCGGAATTTTGGAGACTCTTCTTCCCGGATTCCAGCGATCACTCCTCGGTGCCGACACCGTGGAACCCTAGGTGACGACTCCTAGGTGCTCAAACCCCTCCCCAAGGTAATACCCATCCATAGCCTTCATCTTCTCCCTCTGAAACCCTCATCCGCAGCCCCTACAACCCCCAAATTCCAACCCACTCCTGTTGTCTAGGAAAAATCCGGTTACTGTTCACGGTACTGTTCACGCCGAACCCTCCTCTTCCCCTCCCTACAGTCAGCCCTCATCCCAAGCCGTCGACTTGGCCTCCATCCCCCTTCCCTCCCGTGGATCCACTCTCTTTTAGCCTTAATTCCTTGGATCAATTCAGATCTAGGAATTTCAGCCCTGATCCATTATTTCCACCTTCCGTTCATCACCCCTCCACCCGGATCCGATCCCAAAATATTGGATCCAGCCTCCCCAGCCCGGATCGCACTCCTAGTGATCGGATCGCATGATCTCCCCACTCTCCGCCGAGGACAGCCACCACCACAATCTCCACGCAGTCGGGTCCATCCTCGATCGTCGATCTACACATCCGGTTCCATAATCTTCAATGCTTCGGTTCAGCCCGCTACTTTTGTGAGTTCCTTGTAGTGTTGATTTATGTGATTTGACATTTATCATTGGTGAATTAATATATATTGCTTTGATTCTTGCTAGTGGAGATTTGTTTCGATACACTACTAATTTGCAGGAGGAATTATTAGCCGCGAGCTTGGCCATGGCCCTCCGAGCGGAGGAACGTCATATAAAATTGCAAAGTTGAATAATTGTTTTCACTCTTGATTATTTGCGTGGTGTTAAAAATTATCATTGCCCAATTTATTTTTCGTCACTTCTGACGGTCGCATTGCATGTGGTTTAGGACTAGCGTGTCACATTTGCATTTCTCCCCTAAGAGCCTAGGTTTTGTGCACCCCGTAGCCTACCCTACATCACTTTCTACTTCCGATGTAAGTTTACTTTCAGTACTTTTCATTTATGTCTGTCATGTACCCGTTTTAATATCGATTCTTAGTTTACTGCTTATCGTTCGTCCCGGACGGACTGTTGATTTGTTGTTAAACTAGGATGGTGTGTTACATTAAATAAACCAAGAATACATTCGGTGTTTATCTGTATATATGAGTCATCCAAGGGGTTCACAAATACACATGAGGATGGTTCGGAGGCTTGCTCTGGTGAGACAGGTACATGGGAGGAAGGCTCTACAACTCGCTCGTGTGTCGAATACAAGGGAGGAAGGTTCTGCAATGCATTCCAGTGTCACTTCCCTGCCACTTGGACTTGTTCAAGAGTAGACTCTCCTTCCCATGTTGTTGCATTCACGAAACGCTACACTATAATAGTATGCGCGGAATGTTAAGCGCTCTTATGTTACTTCGTAAGATCGTGCAATCGCAACGCTCGTGGCTTGAAGTCGCTCTTGTGATAGATCATCTTCTTCATGGGATAGATCTTTCCCAGGTCGTCGAAGAGTTTCCTAGAAGTCGACGTGACTTCCGAGAATTATGCAGGATGAACCCGCAGAGTTTCCGCCACCCAACAGAGCTCTATGGAGTCACCTCCGGTGACGAAGTTGCTTTGTACTCGTGAGGCACTGCAACCTGTCTCCCGCCTATCGTTGTGCATCATGACGCTTCTCTGCATGTGTTTCCTCCTTCGATCAAGGTATATGCCCACTGCACCAAGATGTTAGAGTCGAGAACCCGACTAACAAAATTTGGACTGAAAGGATGGTCGAAGGTTACTGGCCATGGGATTATCAGGCATAGGCAAGCAAACCAAAGAGAGATCAAGGATTCGTGCTGCCTAAAAATACGATCCACGTGTCACGACGTAGTGGTCCCACCACACACTCAGGAGTGTATAGGAACCCCTCCTCCCAAACAAAACCCAAGATGGGTTCAGTGGGCTTGTTGTAGGAAAGTAAGCTTGAGGATTGTGAATGTCTTTTTTGCACATACCCATGTATTTGATTTATAGGCAGTTGGGTCTACTGGGGTCGGGGGTACCCAGTTGTCAGTTGGTGAACCCTGCCCCATGTAAACCTAATCGGGTTGTCGACGAGCTGATCCATAGTTGGGGCGAGTTATTGGCCTGGGGAAGTCGTCGGCGAGCTGCCGGGGAAGTCGTCGGCGAGCTGCTGGAGAAGGTCAGGTGAGTTGTTGGAGAAGGTCAAGTGAGCTGTTGGAGAAGGTCAGTTGAGCTGTTGGAGAAGGTCAGGCGAGCTTAAGGAGAGTTTCCTGTGAATTGAGTGGAGCCTTCATACAGTTTTCTTAGGGTCAACGATCAACCCTTCATCCTTCGTACTATACTCATTGAACACGGGTTGCACACCCTTCATAGAATATAAAGTTCAAAAATTATTTAGAGGCTATTCTATAAGAAGTTAAGAACATAAACTATGTTTTCTATTTTGTTTTTAATACAATTTATAGTAATATAAAATTATTTGATATTTTTGTCATATTACGATGAAACAATCTACAATTAAAAATAAAAATAAAACTGAAATAAAGTAAATTAAAATAAAAAATATGAAGGGCAATAAAAAAATATAAAAATAATGTTTTGGTAAGTGACAGGACCGTGTGGCTACTAAAGGTGTCGTCGTTGCATGGACAATACAAGTATTGTCAGTGTGGATACTATACATGAGGAACAACAACTGCGATCGTCGAAATATTATGCGGATGAATACTACGCACGAGGAATCAGTGCCATTCCGCTAGTTTAGCAACAAAAAACTAATCAGAGTATAAATAACAAACTCCTTAAGTTTCAAAGATCTATAATAGATGAACATGAGAAACGAGATGATTGAGAAAATGAATTGATAATATTTTGAGAACAATTAACAGATAACATAAAAATATCAAGAGCAACAAAAAATATAATAATAAAGCTTTCGCATATGAAAAAAATCAAGTGGCTACTGATGGTGTTGTCGGTGCTTGAACACTACACACAAGAAACATCTGTGACAGTCCAAGTAGTGCTGCCACAGTCGAATACCATGCATGGGAACTCGTGCCCATTCCGCCGGTTAAGCAAAAGAAAAATAGTAGGAGTGTAAAAAACAAACTCTTTGAGTTTCAAAGTTCAATAATAAAGGAACATGTGAAAGGAGAAAATTGAGATAGAGAAGAAAGTGACCTTCGTCTGGGGTGTTTGCTCTGCTAATATTTTGAGCACAATTAGCAGCTAACCTGACTGCCCTAGCTTCAAATGCCTCCAGGATGACAGAAGGGTTCAACCAGTCCTCCGCTGAACAAGAAGCACAGCGAGTCTCATTTTACATACCAAATAGGCAAGTTTTAAAAGAAAATTAAAGATTTACATACTTAAAGCTAAGTGAAACAGCACGAACCTTTTTGAACATTGCATTTGCATTGCAACAAGTATTCTGCATTTGCAATGTAACTAGCAGTGCCTGGGGGCTTCCTTCCTGATCCCAACTGAGAAACAATCTTCATAAGAAACCTTGCTACCTGCAGATTTCATAGCATAAGAAAGTTCATTTACTTCAAAATACACCTAATATTTATAATTTTTTTAAAGACGGCTATATTTGTATGGAACCATCAAATATTTAAATAACGTTTCAAATAGTTGAGCTTTGCAACTGAATGCAAACTAGGAGGATGTTATGAGCTTCTTTTGCAGCACACTTGGGTATGAGAGGTGGTGTTAGTCCCCTCTTATAAAGGAGACCCCGGGATCTAGTCTCGAGCCTCAACAACCTGCCCATGGTTTCCGTAATGTCACACCCGGGAGATTTAGTTGGGGATGTTCTTTGTCATTCGACTGCAGTCGGCCAGGACCGGATTTGACCCAATATTCCGGTTTCATTCAGAGCCTTGGGGACGACCTAGTTTCTAACAAAGGGAAAGCCCTAGATTGATGGAGGATATGAGAGAAGATGAAACCGCGGAAGAAGAAGAGAAGAACTTTAGGGGAAGAGAGGAAGCCCTAAAAGGGATACTAGGAAAAAACTTTTCACATTCATTGATTAATTCTCTTCAATGAATCCATGGGTTTATATAAGACCCCCAATGACGTGGGTCTAAATAATCTGAAAGCATAATGGACTCGATGCGACTAATAAAACGAAATGATTCGACTAATACATTTGACTCGATATAATAACTTGACTCGGCGCGACTAATAAAACGACACGACTCGACTAATACATTGGACTCGATATAATAACTTGACTCCAATAATGAAAATAAAACTAGATAACTGTTACGGATAGGATCCACAACAACTTATTTGTCCTCGAAATAGAGCTTGCCCTCAAGCTCAAACTTCGCATGGACGGTTGAGTCATCTGGCATCTTGATCTCACGCTAGAATAGCATCAAGTAGTGCCTCGTCTCTGTGATGGCTTCTGCGACCAGCGGCAGCGCCGTCGGAACAACGGACAACATAAGGAATGTGTCTGACGAGACTGGGGGGGGTGAGCAATAGTTGCAAGACAATCAGAGGGGAAAGGGTCGGTGTCAGAAACGAATCTGTCGGCGTGATGGTGAGGAGCAAAGGTAAGGCGGACAGAGAAACGACGACCGACAACAAGAATGGGTCCATGGGGACCGGTGGTGCGGTGCGCGGCAGCAACGACAAGGAGGCCAGAAGGACCGGCAGAGCAAAGGCCGATGGAGTCAGGGCGGATAGATGATGCGTCGAGGTGGTCGGAGGCGGAAGAGCGGACGTCGGTAGAGCGGGGGTCGGCATAGCGGGCGAAGAAATGACCGGAGGGGTCAGCATAGCAGGGGCCGGCATAAGAGGAGCCAGCGGAGGAAGGACTGGTAAACGGGAGGAGAGAGGGTAGGTGGTAGCACGAAGGTCGTCAAAAGAGGCCCTGGAAGAATCGGCGACAAGACCAGTGGATCTACGCCATTTTGAGGTTGTGGTAGTGGAGCGAGGGAGTAGCCGCCCTAGGGGCGTGGTGAACCGCTATCGAACTCTCTGCTCATTAGGTCAAACGGGGCGAATATTTGTGTGAGGATGTCATAGGCCATCATAATTCAATTGACGTAATAATTAATCAATTAATCCAGAAATAGATTAATTAATCAAAAATTTTCAATCTAACTAAATTGATAGCACAGGGCCCACTACGCCCAAAATAGGAGCATGGACTGCTCGATATGAGGGTGAGCGTGTAGTCTGGGGCTCGGTGGGAGGGGACGCATACAGTTCGGGAGCGGTCTGCTCGAGACAGCAGGAGATGTCGGTTGGGCGTGGGATGGAGACGGCGTGTGTTGTCGAGGAAGGAAACGAGAGCCGGCGACAGCAGGGGAGGTAATGGTGTGGCTTGCCGAGATTGTCGACGCACCGGAGCAAAAAAAACCAGTGGAGGTGCGGCATTGTGCCAAGCACTAGAAGGAGTGTGGCGCTGAAGGATTGGTGGGTGTGCAACAGAATGGATCAAAGAGCACATGAGATGCGTCAATTGAAGGAGGGAGTCGCGGGAATTGGCTGGAGAAAGAGAAACTGCCGCTAGGTGCGTCAGGGAGGCTTCTATAGGCCACGAAACTATCGTCCAATGGTTTTGAAGCTACGATTGCGTCGTCGCAGAAGAAGAAGCAGGTGATGGCGTCGTAGAAGAAGAAGCGGCGGCGGCATTGTCGGGTAGCAAAACACGAATGACTGTGCAACAGTTATGTCGAGTGTTGGAGGGAGGGGAGGCAAGTCCTCCTGGTTGTTGGAGAGAACAACGAGGGCTTCCGCAAAGAGCGGTTGACAGAGGCCGTGTACAGAAGTGGCGCTGAGAAAAAACAGCGGCTGAAACTGCAGGAGGAAGATGACGGTCTTGGAGGAGATTTCGATAGACGAATGGCAACCGGCAGAAGAAGACCATAAGGCTTTGATACCAAGATGTTATGGGCTTCTTTTGTCAGGGATCGATGGAGGTAGGGATACAAGAGCAAGCCCTATAATGGCGGAGGAGATGAGAGACGATGAAACCCTAAATAATGGAGGAATGAGAGAAGAACTTCAGGGGAAGAGAGGAAACCCTAAAAGGGAAACTTGGAATAAACTTTTCTCATTTATTGATTAATTCTCTTACATAAATCCATGTGATTATATAAGAACCCAATGACATGGGTGTAAATAACCCGAAAACATAAAACATAATAGACTCGACATGATTAATAAAACGAAACGACTCGACTAATACATTTGACTCGATATAAAAACTTGACTTGACGTGACTAATAAATGGCACGACTCGACTAATACATTGGAATGAGATAAGTGTCATGATCTACTAACTGCAGTGTTACCTATCAATTTGTAGGTGTTTGTCACAGATCCATCCACATCCATCCATCCTAAGCCTCTCATGAAGTCTCAAATGACACTTGTTTCTCTAGGTAGATGGAAGTTGCACGAGCTAAAAAGCATTGAAATTTTCTAAATATTCCTCTAACAACCTTGTTTGCTTCAATGTGATCAAATCACCCAATGGATATCTTCGTGGAAGAGTGAAATCCTCCCAAGTAATTCCAGGGTGCTCTTTTATCAGATGAAAAAACCACATTTGTGTGAGCCCATGAGGTGAAGGGATGTAGAAACCACAGTTGTGTGACCCCCATGAGGTGCAGGGGTGCTAAATTGATACATTCAATCCCCCATGTCCTTTGGTTGATGAAGAAATATTTGCATCGGGTAAGCCATCCAATGGGTACCTTGTCGTCTTCACAACATCCACTCATGTACTATGTCCGTGTGCTCAAAAGTTGTCTACCTTGGTTGTGATCGACCACCAATTGGCCTCCACCCCTTCCATCGGGTCCAAAATGAGAATTAACAATATAGGCTGCTCCTATCAACCTGTATGCAGCTGGACTTTGAAATTCTCTATGTTGGTTGCCATTCCTCAGTTGTAGGTCTGAAATAGCCGCTGACGACGGGCTCAATCCAACCAAGTCTTCAATGTATGTATCCAAAGCATCTTAGTTAGCATTGTATTGAGCTTCATTGGCCATGAAATCATCCAGAATTGTTTGTAGCATTTCTTTTATCTCTTTTGATTGTTGATATAATCACCCATGACGTTTTGCATTGAACTCACGTTGTTATGCATGTTAGCAAAATATATCACCGGTGTATGAAAAGTTGGATCGAATAGATGTCTTCCCCTTCCTTCCCATAGAACCATAAGGATTTCCTATTGTGGGGATAAGGAGGAAGGGAGCAAACCACCTAAACTAGGTTGGCAGCATTAGTGGAATAAGGTTTGTGATTGTTGTTCTACTCGCTGATACGATGCAGCCGTCACACGCCCCTCACTCATACCCTCCACAAAACCCTAGCCCCACCTCCATACAGCACTATCACTCATACCCTCCACAAAACAACCGTGTTCCACTTCCGACAGCCCCCAGACAGCCATCATTTTCTCTCCAGTTATCCGCGAACGCTTCTACAATCACCAAATCTCTGCACCTTCGTCCACGGCCCCTCACTCATGATTTTCTTAGTTGTATTGTCTTATTTATTTTAGCATAGTTGTACCTATTTGGAATATTATATCATTATGGATGTTTGGCATAGCTAGTATATTTGTTCTGGATTGACCACCCTTGTAGGATCTTTGTCACTTGGACGTGTTAGCATTTCTCCCTCCCGGCGGAGGAAAGCCGGTTTCTTTTTTGCTTTCATGATTATTTGCTACTTGCATGTGGTAACTATAGTCTGTGTTGAATTTATGTTTTATTATTAATTGCAATTCATTATTGGTCACTATCCGCAGGAATACATCGACCAATGTTAGGCATAAAATTATTTCTCTGACACTACACCTAAGGATCCACTTAGTCTAGCCTACATCATCATATGTACTGGAGTATTCTATGGTCAATGCAAATAATTGCAATTTATTATTGGGTCATTGTCTGCAGGGATACATCAACCTATGTTAGGTATAGAATTATTTCTCAGGCACTATACCTAAGGATCCACTTAGCCTACCAAACATCAACATATGTACTAGACCATTCTATGGTCAGTGCATTTGAAGTTCATTTGATCCCACATCAACAGCCTATATAATATTGCTGACCTGTAAAAGAATAACAGCATTGCCTCCTTCATATAATTTTGCTGACCTGTAAAAGAAGAACAACATTGTCTCCTTCATATGTGCATGCAGGAACATATGCGGCATATAGCTCCGGAAGCCCACTGCTGCACAGATAGCCATGGCCACCACACAGTTTTCGGCATTCTTCAATTCCATCCTGCAGAAAGAAGCAATGGGAAGGTTACTTTAAATACCCAAACAGATCAAAAGTAAGACTAACATAGAAATGGGATGGTTTCATATGGCAGATAATAACTAAACAAATAGATGCAACGTAAATAGTGTCAACAAGGGGGCAATACAAATGGAAAATCATCTATTCATTGTGTTCTAAAGCTTCTAACAGATGATTGAAGCAACTAGGCATGGTATCTGTTGAAGACTTTCTTCAAATATATACATGCATTTTTTATCATGCATACTAATAAATGGTAGTACACAAGGGAATTTACTACGGAATTTGGCTGGACGAGCAAACAGCAGAACTTCAAAGGCTTCAAAGAGAGAAGAAAAATGAAATGTCAACTGAAGTATGATCTAGGAAATGGAATGAGTAGAGCAAAAGGAGATCTTCATCCCACAAGAGAAATATATTTTGGATACAATGGATGAAGTTGGCATTCTGGTTCAACTTGATACGCTCGTGGATCTGACACTCAAGTTCATATCTGGATAGAGGAGCCCTGTGCTAATCTAGGATGGTACGGATGTGAAAAAACATAATTACCTTATAGTCGCATCTCCAAAAAAAAATATCTTTATATAAGGTGATTGTTATTAGCACTACAGTTTTGGCTAGTCGCACAACGTTTTCACCTAATTTTTCACGCCTTTTGAAAATACGTCTTGTACATGCATTTTTAGGAAAAGTGTTCAACACGAAAGTTGTAGATCTACAACTTTTGTGTTGAATACATTTCTTGAAAATGCATGTACATTGCGTACTTTGAAAAATACACCCAGATTTTGCGCCTTTTAGAAATACGCCTTGTACATGCATTTTTAGGAAAAGTGTTCAACACAAAAGTTGTAGATCTCGTCAAGATCTACAACTTTCGTGTTGAACACTTTTCCTAAAAATGCATGTACAAAACATATTTCCAAAAGGCGCGAGAAAGTAGGAGAAAACATTGTGCGACTAGCCAAAACTGTAGTGCTAATAACAACCACCTTATATAATTGTAATTAGCCAGTTGCTCAGTTGATCAAGTGAGGAGCATCAGGAGGTTGCAAATTCAGATCCTTGATATCTTAAGGGTGCACTAAAAAGAGGACTGCTATTTTAAAGTTGAGGCCATCAACAGATAATTGGATATACAGTTGCAGATTGGGCATGCTCCCCATCACAATCCACATTAGGTACTAAGTCTTATTTGGAGGAAATTTGGTCTTATGAAAGAGCAAGAAACATAGAGTTGCAGCAATGTCGAGTGTTAGAGCTGAATATATAGATATGACTGTAACTAACATGTGAGCTGATACAGCTTAAATAAGCTCTTACTGAATACAACTTCCCCCGGGAAGAACCTAAGATCTCCTTTGTGATAATCAAGTCGCAATGCATATTGCATCAAAGTATTTATTGCATGAAAGAACATGAGATTGACTACCACTTCATCCAATAAAAGAATGAGACCAAAGAGCTTGTACCATAATTTGTTAGTATAAAACATTATTAAATATTGTCTATTATCTTTATACTATAAGCAAACTCCAAAACAGCCATGGTGTAACATTCATCTTCCCAAAACACCCCTCAGTCATGGTGTAACATTCGCTTACCCAAAATACTCCTTCATATCTTCTTTTTGTTTCAAAAGATTTGGTTTTTGAGTCATTTCTACTTTGCCGCCAATATGTCCCGCTCAAATTTGTGAAGGGACGCGGTAATAAAATTGGAATGTTGAACGCGCCAATATGTCCCGCGACAAATGTCGCCCCCACGACAAATGTTGCCCGCACGGGGTCCCTCGTGCACGACTGCTTGTGTGTGTGTGTGTGTGCGTGTGTGTATCTTTATACTATAAGCAAACTCCAAAACAGTCATGGTGTAACATTCGTCTTCCCAAAATACCCCCCAATCATGGTGTAACATTCACTTACCCAAAATACCCCCTTCATATCTTCTTTTTTATTTCAAAAGATTTGGTTTTTGAGTCATTTCTACTTTCCCACCAATATGTCCCGCTCAAATTTGCGAAGAGACGCGGTAATAAAATCGGAATGCTGGACGCGCCAATATGTCCCGCGACAAATGTCCCCCCCCCCCCCCCCCGCGACATTTATCTCCCCCACGACAAATGTTGTCCGCATGGGATCCCCCGTGCACGACTGCTTGTATATATATAGAGAGAGAGATAGATAGATGTTGAAAGTAAAAAGAGAAAATAGAAGGTGTGTATTATTTTCCACAAAGGGGTAATATATAAGAGATTACAAAGACACTTAAACATTGATTCATGGTGTGGGGAAAAACCCAACTTATCCGAAAGACTCTAATAGACCGGCATATAATATCAAGCTAATAATTCCAACACTCCCCTCAAGTTAGAGAGGAAAGCTCCGGCTTAAAAAAACCAAGAAAAGTCAACAGAGGTAGATGATGTGGCACAACATCAGACGTGCCACTAGAAAAAATTCCAAACCGAGGACATAGCCACACACGACGCAAACCCACACATGATGGAGGTGTCACACATGACGTGGACTTGCTGGAATCAGGTCAAACAACACCATCTATGCACACAACATGTTGAAAGTAACGAAAGATGTGGGACTAATCATCAAACAGAAAACCGGGGATAATTTGTCGGGAATAATCCGCACAATGGGCGGTCCCACGCGACACAGCACCACAAGACATGGTCTCACACGACACAACCCGCTGAGATTACGACAACCACCAACGATCGTACCAACCATGCACCAATGGAAAGAAAAAATTGGGGAGAAGAGAACAACAAGGGACGTGTGGGACTAAGGCGAACAACGGGAAAGATCATCCAAGACGCCCTCATCCTAAACACATGACATAAGTCTATGGGTCGTGTGGGACTAAGGCAAACAATAGGAAAGATCTTATGAGTCGCCCTTATCCCAAACACTCTCACTCAAGTGGAACATACGTGAATATAGGTATAACAGAACCATAAGCAAATAAGAACAACAACAAGATAATAAATACATAAAACAATCAAGAAACCAGCACAAAACTTTAGCATCGGCGAGAGATCAATCCCCCCCCCAGCCCCCCGAAGGGGTAGCAAAGGCTGGAAGCCATAGAAACAAGAAGGGCAGATGTTGGAGTTGTTCGTAATCATCAAAAAATGAAGGCAGCAGCTACTCCGGAGAAGCTAGGGACAACTCTGCCATTAAAGAGTAGATTTGGAGGGCCAGCATTAGAAAATGAAGTGTAGGAGATGGCTGGAATTGCAGAGGAAGTCATTGTCAACTAGATCGTCTTTTGCGGGATTGACGACGAGCAGAAGTAACAGTTGGTGGCATCTACCACATAAGCAGCTATCGGGATCGTCAATGGAAGCAACGGTGGGCATAGTCGATGATAGCGGTCGACGAGAAGAGTATGGGAGGAGACGTTCCAGGCGGGATCTGCAAGGAGAAACGTATACATGATTGACGATGGCGACTGGAAGCGGAAACACAGTCTTGAGGCGAGATCAATTGGAAGAGAAGATGTGACGGAACTCCAGACGGGATTGTCGAAGGACCAGGAGCCCGCAGGCTAAGTCATGGATGTCAATGTCGAGGTTGTTCTGTAAGAACGACGTGCTCGACAGGAAGAGGAGCGGAGCCCACTGTTGTTGTTGTCATCGCTGGCTGAGCAGAGGGGCTTGAGGAGGTCAGTGGAAGAGCAGATCAGCATAGCGGGAGCAACAATTCCCCACAGAAAGCCCAAAGGCTTACGTGAGCGGGTCGGATGGAGGAAACAGAAAGTCCTAAAATACCATGTTGAAAGTAGAAAAAAAATAGATAGTGTGTAATATTCTTCCTCATAAGGGTAATATATAGGTGATTACAAAGGCACTTAAACATGGATTCATGATGTGGGGAAAAACCCAACTTCTCCTAAAGACTCTAATAGACTGGCATATAATATCAAGCTAATAATTCCAACACTCCCTCTCAAGTTAGAGGGGAAAGCTCCGGCTTAAAAAATTCAAGTAAAGTCAACAGAGGTAGAAGATGTGGTACAAAACATCAGACGTACCACCAGGAAAAATTCTAAACCGAGGACATAGCCACACACGACGTAGACCCACACATGATGGAGGTCCCACATATGGCGTGGACTCGCTGGAATCAGGTCAACCAACATCATCTACGCACACATGTTGAAAGAAACGAAAGATGTGGGGTTAATCATCAAACAGACAATCAGGGATAATTCGTCGGAAATAATCCGCACAATAGGAGGTCCCACACGACACGGCACCACAAGACATGGTATCACACGACACAACCCGAAGAGATTAAGACAACCACCAACGATCGTACCAACACATGCACCAATGAAAAGACAAAAATTGGGGAGAAGAAAACAACAAGGGACGTGTGGGACTAAGGCGAACAACGGGAAAGATCATCCAAGACGCCCTCATCCCAAACACACGACATAAGCCTATGGGTCGTGTGGGACTAAGGCGAACAACAGGAAAGATCTTATGAGTTGCCCTTATCCCAAACACTCTCACTCAAGTGGAACACACGTGAATACAGGTATAACAGGTCCATAAGCAAATAAGAACAACAACAAGATAATAAATACATAAAACAATCAAAAAACAACACAAAAACTTTAGCATCGGCGATAGATCAGTCCCCCCCCCCCGGAAGGGGTAGCAACGGCTGGAAGCCATAGAAACAAGAGGGGCAGATGTTGGAGTCGTTGGTAATCATCAAAAAATGAAGGCAGCAGCTAATCTGGAGCAGCCAGGGACAACTCTGCCATTAAAGAGTAGATTTGGAGGGCCGGCATCAGAAAATGAAGTGTAGGAGAAGGCTGGAATTGCAGGGGAAGTCATTGTCAACTAGATCATCTTTTGCGGGATTGACGACGAGAAGAAGTAGCAGTTGGTGGCATCTACCACAGAAGCAGCTATCGGGATCGTCAATGAAAGCAACGGTGGGGATAGTCGATGATAGTGGTCGGCAAGAAGAGTATGGGAGGAGACGTTCCAGGCAAGATCTGCAAAGAGAAGCGTATACATGATTGACGATGGCGACTGGAAGCGGAGACACAATCTTGAGGCGAGATCAATTGGAAGAGAAGACGTGACGGAATTCTTGACAAGATCGTCGAAGGAGCAGGAACCCGCAGGCTAAGTCGTGGATGTTGATGTCGAGGCTGTTGTGTAAGAACGACGGGCTCGACAGGAAGAGGAGCGGAGCCCTCTGTCGTTGTTGTCATCGTTGGCTGAGCAGAGAGGCTTTAGAAGGTCAGTGGAAGAGCAGATCAGCATAGCGGGGGTAGCAAGTCCCCACAGAAAGCCCAAAGGCTTATGTGAGCGGGCCGGATGGAGGAAACAGAAGTCCGCTAATACCACGTTGAAAGTAGAAAAGAAAATAGATGGTGTGTAATATTCTTTCACATAAGGGTAATATATAGGTGATTACAAAGACACTTAAACATAGACTCATGATGTGGGACAAAATCCAACTATTCCTAAAGACTCTAATAGACCAACATATTAATATCAAGTTAATAATTCCAACAATAAATATATATACTATATAATAAGGGGAAAACACCCATTGGTGAAACATTCATCTTTCCGATTTTACATCTTTTTAATTACATATTTTACAATTTTTAAAATTGTTGAAATGTGAGAATGGGAGAAAAGATACATTTCCATACATAAGGTTTGGGTATATATAGCCAACCCGTACAACATTAGTATCGCAAATTGTTACACAAAGATAATAGAAATATAACGCCAACTCAACACCCCCCCTCAAGTTGGGCGTGTGATATCAGCCATGCCGAACTTGCCGATTAGATTAGTGAACATGTTGAAGCTCAAACCCTTCGTAAGAACATCTGCCAACTGTTGATCCGATGGAACGAACGGGATGACCACTGTTCCCCTATCGATATTCTCCTTAATGAAGTGTCTGTCAATCTCAATGTGCTTTGTGCGATCGTGTTGCACTGGATTGTGAGCGATAGAAATTGCCGCTTTATTATCGCAGTACAACCTGATCGGCTCATTTTTCTTCAAACCGAGTTCCCCTAGGATGGTTGATATCCATAGTCCTTCACAGATGCCATGAGCCATTGCCCTAAACTCGGCCTCAGCACTCGACCTAGCAACTACATGTTGCTTTTTGCTTCTCCAGCTATCCAAATTGCCTCCAACCATAGAACAATATCCTGATGTAGATCGTCTATCAGATGGCGATCCGGCCCAGTCTGCATCAGTATAAACATCGATGTTCAACTTCGTATTTGGGGAAAAAAGGATGCCCTTCCCCGGTGAGGCCTTGAGGTACCGGAGGACACGATGCGCAGCGTCAACATGGCGGGCCTTTGGAGAGTGCATGAACTGACTGAGGACCCCCACTGCATAAGAAATGTCAGGCCGGGTGTGCGATAAGTAAATCAATTTGCCAACAAGCCTCTGGAAACCAGGTATATCCCCAATCATATCGTCATCGTCCCTGCCCAACTTGTGGTTGGTCTCGATTGGAGTATCAGCAGGTCGGCAACCACTCATCCCGGTGGCATTAAGTAGGTCGAGCGTATATTTCCTTTGAGATAAGAAAATGTCATGCTTTGACCTTGCAACCTCAATGCCTAGAAAGTATTTTAGGTTCCCCAGATCTTTCACATACAACTCCTTAGCTAATTTGTCCTTAAGAGCTTGAATCTCTACATCGTCGTCCCCAGTTATGATAATATCGTCCACATAAACTATTAGGACTGCCAATTTCCCTTTGCTGAGTCTAACAAACATCGTATGATTTGCATTACTCTGGGTGTATCCAAAATTATGCATGGCTTTATGGAACCTCCCGAACCATGCTCTGGCTGACTGCTTTAGGCCATATAACGGTCTCCGTAGTTTGCACACTTTCCCTGTGGATCCACGTGGGGTGAGCCCCGGAGGGAGAGCCATGTACACCTCTTCTTCTAGATCGCCATGAAGGTAGGCGTTCTTCACATCTAATTGGCAGAGTTTCCATCCTTTGCATGTCGCGCAAGACATAAGGATCCTGATCGAGTTCATCTTTGCTACCGGAGCAAATGTCTCTTGATAATCAATGCCCTCAGTCTGAGAATAGCCCCGCGCCACTAATCTTGCCTTATATCGTTCCACAACCCCTGATGGGTTCTGTTTGACAGCAAACACCCATTTGCATCCAACTACTTTCTTTCCTGGAGGTAATTGAACCAGATCCCATGTGTTGTTCTTCTCCAGGACATTCATTTCTTCAAACATGGCTAACTTCCACCTGTCGTCGGAGATAGCATCCTGCCACGAAGTTGGGATAGAAACAAAAGACAAGGAGGAAACAAAAACTCCATGGGAGGCCGTTAGAGAAGTGTAAGACACGAATTGGGAGAGAGGATGCTGAGTAGAAGTACCTTCCGACGGGTCAGGTGGGTGGTCAGATATCCAGATGAAGGGCCGCGTGTTCGAATCCTTTGGGCGACGAGAGTAAACCTGTAGTGGTATATGGACCGGGGTCTCTATAGGTGGGGTACATGAAATAGTGGGAGTAGGCTGAGCAAGCGGAGTGGGATAGTATGCTGGAGGGATAGGTAGAGGGATGGTGTCCAGAGAAGATGCTAGGGGATTCACTTCCGATGGAGAAGGAGGCGCCCCCTGAAGTGAGGACCCATAATAGCTCTCAGATTCACGGAAAGTGACATCCATAGTGACGAAGATCTTCTTGTGGACAGGATCATAGCATTTATACCCTTTCTGAGTAGGAGAATATCCGATGAAGACACACTTGTGCGCACGAGCATCAAGTTTCGAGCGGTGGTAGATGTGGACAAAGCAAACACATCCAAACACACGAGGCTGTAGAGTAGTAGGTGGTACACCAAGCGTGGTAAGAGGGGTTTTAAAGCCGAGGACGCGGGAAGGCATACGATTGATGAGATACGCCGCGGTGAGCACAGCATCACCCCAATAATACTGTGGGAGACGCATATGAAGGAGAAGACATCGGGCAACCTCCAGGAGGTGGCGATTTTTCCTTTCCGCCACTCCATTCTGAGCAGGGGAGTAGGCACAGGATGTTTGATGGATAATCCCGTGATCAGCCAAGTATTGCTCGAAAGCAGAATCCACGAATTCCCGACCATTATCGGTGCGGAGGAGTTTGATAGGAGTCGTGAACTAGGTGGAGACCATATTGTGAAAACGGCGGAATAAGGAAAACACTTCATTCTTAGCCTTCATCAGGTAAACCCACGTAGTACGCGAAAAACAGTCTATAAACGTCACAAACCAACAACAACCAGAAATAGACGCAACTTTGCAAGGGCCTCACACATCACTATGCACCAAATGAAAAGGAGCAGAACTGGGAGAAGAAACATGCTGAAAGGAAGTGCGATGATGTTTACCACTATCACAAGCGTCACAATGAAAATTATCAAGGACAACAAATGAAAAACTAGGAAATAAACGTTTCATAGAAAAGATAGATGGATGGCCCAGCCGACAGTGCCAGGTCTCCAGAGTAGAAGCCTGATCCGCATGAAGAGCCCGGGGTGGTGAGATCGGGGTGGAGGAATCGAACACATAAAGCTCATCCACCAGTTTACCAGTTCCAATCACCGTTCCCGTCTTCAGGTCCTGAAAAATGCAGGAAAAAGGAAAAAAGGTTACTGAATAGTTCATAGAATTAGTAATATGACTAATGGAAAGGAGATTGCGGGTGAAGGTTGGAACATGAAGAACCGAGGAGAGGGTTAGGGAGGAGCATGGTATGGAACCCTTGTCACGACCCGTCTCGACAGGAGTCAGAGTGCGCTTCGGGCGGGCCGTGATGCCACAGGCATAGGCGGAAAGAAATCCATGCCTGCTAAGGCGGATGCAGAAAAATACTGAAAATAGTTACTATTGAGTAAAATAGCTTGATTTTTATGCGGAAGCTTTTAAATTCATCAGTGAAAAGAGTTTTGATGCACATGTACTTTGTAAAAATTCATGTTTTACATGCTACTACTATAGTTCTCATGCAGATATGATTCAACAAAGGGTGCACATGCGTTAATTTCAGATTCTAATACATAAATATTAGCCTAGCAGTTGTCCATGATACCAGAGAAAATGGCTGATTGCAATTATTACATAAAAGAATTAATTGACAGTAAAAGAAATGTAAACATAGAACCTGAAACTTGAAGCAGATCGGGCTCGAGTACCTGGCGGCGCTGCACGAACACTAAGGCAATTCCAAAACAGAAAGGAAAAACCTCAGAACATTGAAATAAACAGGGTGAGCAGAAAAACATGAGTGTACCAGTTTCCCATGAAGCGATCCTACCAAAACAGACAAACAAACAAAAGAGCTAAACAGAACAAGTTAATGTATTATACTACTCCGAAAGCGTAGCATAACATTATTCATGTAATATGTTGTAAGCTGTGATCGATGAAGGGTGTAGGTACTATAGCGGGCGCACATGGCTCACGATCAGATTGCAAGTCTTATCGGAAAAGTAATCCTGCTTGCCGTGACCATGGCAGCAGACAGATGCCCTGTTAGACGCTACAGTTCAAGGATTTGCTTACAACCACGGATTTGTTTTCAAGTTTCGTGCTAGATTATTTATCATTTTATATTTTAAGACAACATTATGAGAGGAAACTTCAGATCGTGAAACAGATTCACGTCAACGAGAGAGATCAAATTAGAAATAAGTTTTACTCAGGTCTTACAATCAGATAGACATCAGAAATCAGACAGACATCAGAAACCAGACATACATCAGAAACCAGACATACATCAGAAACCAGATTTAATGACACAGCAGGAATCAAACCGGAAGGTTTATCGAGTATATCACAGAGGTAAGCTGACTTGTAATGAATCAAGGAAATCAAGAATTTGCCTAGGTTAACTTCCAAGAAAAACATGTGTTCACTACCGAGCATGATATCGAATCACCAAACATATATTTGTTATCCCTAATTCGTTACAAGTGTGATTTTTCCAATTCAAAAGTGTGTACGATACGAGCGTGACATAACTCAATAATCTTTAAATCACTAGCCAGGGCCTTAACAATGATCATTCAAATCTATTAATGCTCGTGCTCAAACTTACTGTCCTCAAATTGTTCATCAAAAGATGCAAAATTCATCAAAATGAGAATCCAATTAAATTTTCAGTCTTACACAATCGCATGTTAATTTCAATAGTCTAAATCCTACACTATTCATTTATCCTGTTCGGCACTCATGAATTAAAATCATTTGACACATTAACTATAAACAGGGATGCAGACATGAAATCAAAGGGCAGATGCAAAAAGTTAAATGCAATGTTTGCAAGAGAGAGAGAATCTCTACTTGCCTTAGAGAAGCTGAATCTAGCGGTGACGGCTGAGCGGCACAAGTGAAACTGGGAAACTAAATATCAGACCTGCAGAAGCACAATCATATACGACAATGAGTTATCAGAAACCCTAACGCTAGCACACACAATTAATTATCGGAAGATTCAAACAAAAGCGGGCTAAGAAATTTACCTCCCTCAAGAGCGAGGGCGAAGAGATCCCACGCGGAGACGGAGGCTTGGCGACGCTAGGGTTAGGGAAAACCCTAACCGGAGAGGATTTTGCGAGATTCCACCAATAGGAACGAGGAGCAGCACGATAGGAATCAAATCGGAGCCCAAGGAAGAGAGGGGAGGAAACCCTAGCCGCTCTTCGTGCAAAAATCGGCCCAATCGGAGAGGAAGAGGGCTGCCGAGGGGAGGGGAGGCGGCTGACGGCCTTGGAGTAGAGGGAGAAGGCGGCTGCCGGACACCAGGAGGCGAGAAAAACAAGGCGCGGCGGCCGCTGGAGGAGTTGCTGCTGATGTCGGCCTCCAGAAAGTCGGTCACGGCAGAAGGAGTCGTCGGCCTTGACAGAAGAGGCAAGAGACGGTGGGGAAGCTAGAGAGGGAGGCGCCGGAGAGGTCGGCGCCTGGAGCAGGAGGGGGAGGCGGCGATGTCGACGCCAGGAGACGGGATCGGGAGAGCCGCGGGGAGCCGAGCGGGAGACGGGATGCGGGAGAGTCGCGGGTCGCGCCTTGCGGAATACGGGAACGGGGCTGCGGGTTTATGAGATTAAAAGGGGGAGGGGTTGCTCGGGTTAGGTAGGAGAGGAGGGGTTAGGTTTAGGTTTTATTTTCTTATTATTATTATTATTATTATAAAAAGGGGGTTGTTACATTCTCCCCTACTTAGAAAGTTTCGTCCCGAAACTTCCCTGAGAATTCTCTGAATGGGGTCAAGAACAACGAAGATTCATATGACATTCATTCCAACAAGGTTCCAAATCAAGGCATGGAAGTTAGCTATGAATATAAGGAAACAGAGAGAAGAACAAGCGCGAAGGCTTATCAAAATCCAGAGGAAATGTTGTGGATACTTGCAATGCATAACAGATTCGAGTTCACAGGAGAACTCTTCAGACTTAGCGGGTTCAGACAGATACAAGGGAGCACAGGAATTGCTTCAATTAGCTCGAAATTAAGCGGCATAAAACGAGAATCCGGGAGCGAAATGATCTCGCAAGAAGCGAAGATAGGACATCAAAGAGCAAATGAAACAGAATGATGATTGAATATCGACGGAAGCGAGTCAACTGGAGTTGGAAAATCACCAGGAAACGCTGAAGCAATTCAGCAGAGCAATTGACAAGAAGAATTTCATTTCTTGTTGAACCTGTGAAGCTATCTAGAAGAACATACATGATGACCAGATAAAATTTACAGACATGCGAAACAGGAAAGACCAAAATACAAATATCAGGGGCTAGAAATTAGAAATTCTAACGCATTTCCTACTGTCAAGTACATAAATTATGTAATAATTACAGCATTTTCATTGGACAACTCTAATTAATTTTCATGCAAGTGCATCAATGAGAACATGTGCGATGTCAAGCAGATAGTAAATTCATGTGTGTACAATCATTATTGTTGTTTTTGGCTTAACACTTGTGCAATGATTTATGACATGAATGCAAATGAATGGATACACATGTCATGTTAAGGCACATATCACTTAACATGTCATGCATATTATGACTCTAATGCCAGCGCACTTGAAAATATTAAACCGCCCATACAATTTAATATTCGCAAGCGGTGTATATCCTAATGGAACTTCATATGCACAAAAATGTTAAATTTGCCCATAACCCCTTAACATCCGTGTGCATACTACTCATGCTTATGAGTGAGTGTGTGCGTGTTTCAGCCGCGAACAACAGATAATAATAAGCTGAGTGAAGAAATGATGAATGTATATATATATTTTTTTTTATTATTATATATATTTTTTAAAAAAAAGTTCAAAATATTTGATAAATACAAAATATTTTATTAATAGATGCTAAATCTTTCAAACCTCTTTAGCATCTCTAACATCTCTAACATATCTAACCTCGCTCTGATACCAACTGTCACGACCCGTCTCGACAGAAGTCAGAGTGCGCTTCGGGCGGGCCGTGATGCCACAGGCATAGGCGGAAAGAAATCCATGCCTGCTAAGGCGGATGCAGAAAAATACTGAAAATAGTTACTATTGAGTAAAATAGCTTGATTTTTATGCGGAAGCTTTTAAATTCATCAGTGAAAAGAGTTTTGATGCACATGTACTTTGTAAAAATTCATGTTTTACATGCTACTACTATAGTTCTCATGCAGATATGATTCAACAAAGGGTGCACATGCGTTAATTTCAGATTCTAATACATAAATATTAGCCTAGCAGTTGTCCATGATACCAGAGAAAATGGCTGATTGCAATTATTACATAAAAGAATTAATTGACAGTAAAAGAAATGTAAACATAGAACCTGAAACTTGAAGCAGATCGGGCTCGAGTACCTGGCGGCGCTGCACGAACACTAAGGCAATTCCAAAACAGAAAGGAAAAACCTCAGAACATTGAAATAAACAGGGTGAGCAGAAAAACATGAGTGTACCAGTTTCCCATGAAGCGATCCTACCAAAACAGACAAACAAACAAAAAAGCTAAACAGAACAAGTTAATGTATTATACTACTCCGAAAGCGTAGCATAACATTATTCATGTAATATGTTGTAAGCTGTGATCGATGAAGGGTGTAGGTACTATAGCGGGCGCACATGGCTCACGATCAGATTGCAAGTCTTATCGGAAAAGTAATCCTGCTTGCCGTGACCATGGCAGCAGACAGATGCCCTGTTAGACGCTACAGTTCAAGGATTTGCTTACAACCACGGATTTGTTTTCAAGTTTCGTGCTAGATTATTTATCATTTTATATTTTAAGACAACATTATGAGAGGAAACTTCAGATCGTGAAACAGATTCACGTCAACGAGAGAGATCAAATTAGAAATAAGTTTTACTCAGGTCTTACAATCAGATAGACATCAGAAATCAGACAGACATCAGAAACCAGACATACATCAGAAACCAGACATACATCAGAAACCAGATTTAATGACACAGCAGGAATCAAACCGGAAGGTTTATCGAGTATATCACAGAGGTAAGCTGACTTGTAATGAATCGAGGAAATCAAGAATTTGCCTAGGTTAACTTCCAAGAAAAACATGTGTTCACTACCGAGCATGATATCGAATCACCAAACATATATTTGTTATCCCTAATTCGTTACAAGTGTGATTTTTCCAATTCAAAAGTGTGTACGATACGAGCGTGACATAACTCAATAATCTTTAAATCACTAGCCAGGGCCTTAACAATGATCATTCAAATCTATTAATGCTCGTGCTCAAACTTACTGTCCTCAAATTGTTCATCAAAAGATGCAAAATTCATCAAAATGAGAATCCAATTAAATTTTCAGTCTTACACAATCGCATGTTAATTTCAATAGTCTAAATCCTACACTATTCATTTATCCTGTTCGGCACTCATGAATTAAAATCATTTGACACATTAACTATAAACAGGGATGCAGACATGAAATCAAAGGGCAGATGCAAAAAGTTAAATGCAATGTTTGCAAGAGAGAGAGAATCTCTACTTGCCTTAGAGAAGCTGAATCTAGCGGTGACGGCTGAGCGGCACAAGTGAAACTGGGAAACTAAATATCAGACCTGCAGAAGCACAATCATATACGACAATGAGTTATCAGAAACCCTAACGCTAGCACACACAATTAATTATCGGAAGATTCAAACAAAAGCGGGCTAAGAAATTTACCTCCCTCAAGAGCGAGGGCGAAGAGATCCCACGCGGAGACGGAGGCTTGGCGACGCTAGGGTTAGGGAAAACCCTAACCGGAGAGGATTTTGCGAGATTCCACCAATAGGAACGAGGAGCAGCACGATAGGAATCAAATCGGAGCCCAAGGAAGAGAGGGGAGGAAACCCTAGCCGCTCTTCGTGCAAAAATCGGCCCAATCGGAGAGGAAGAGGGCTGCCGAGGGGAGGGGAGGCGGCTGACGGCCTTGGAGTAGAGGGAGAAGGCGGCTGCCGGACACCAGGAGGCGAGAAAAACAAGGCGCGGCGGCCGCTGGAGGAGTTGCTGCTGATGTCGGCCTCCAGAAAGTCGGTCACGGCAGAAGGAGTCGTCGGCCTTGACAGAAGAGGCAAGAGACGGTGGGGAAGCTAGAGAGGGAGGCGCCGGAGAGGTCGGCGCCTGGAGCAGGAGGGGGAGGCGGCGATGTCGACGCCAGGAGACGGGATCGGGAGAGCCGCGGGGAGCCGAGCGGGAGACGGGATGCGGGAGAGTCGCGGGTCGCGCCTTGCGGAATACGGGAACGGGGCTGCGGGTTTATGAGATTAAAAGGGGGAGGGGCTGCTCGGGTTAGGTAGGAGAGGAGGGGTTAGGTTTAGGTTTTATTTTCTTCTTATTATTATTATTATTATTATAAAAAGGGGGTTGTTACATTCTCCCCTACTTAGAAAGTTTCGTCCCGAAACTTCCCTGAGAATTCTCTGAATGGGGTCAAGAACAACGAAGATTCATATGACATTCATTCCAACAAGGTTCCAAATCAAGGCATGGAAGTTAGCTATGAATATAAGGAAACAGAGAGAAGAACAAGCGCGAAGGCTTATCAAAATCCAGAGGAAATGTTGTGGATACTTGCAATGCATAACAGATTCGAGTTCACAGGAGAACTCTTCAGACTTAGCGGGTTCAGACAGATACAAGGGAGCACAGGAATTGCTTCAATTAGCTCGAAATTAAGCGGCATAAAACGAGAATCCGGGAGCGAAATGATCTCGCAAGAAGCGAAGATAGGACATCAAAGAGCAAATGAAACAGAATGATGATTGAATATCGACGGAAGCGAGTCAACTGGAGTTGGAAAATCACCAGGAAACGCTGAAGCAATTCAGCAGAGCAATTGACAAGAAGAATTTCATTTCTTGTTGAACCTGTGAAGCTATCTAGAAGAACATACATGATGACCAGATAAAATTTACAGACATGCGAAACAGGAAAGACCAAAATACAAATATCAGGGGCTAGAAATTAGAAATTCTAACGCATTTCCTACTGTCAAGTACATAAATTATGTAATAATTACAGCATTTTCATTGGACAACTCTAATTAATTTTCATGCAAGTGCATCAATGAGAACATGTGCGATGTCAAGCAGATAGTAAATTCATGTGTGTACAATCATTATTGTTGTTTTTGGCTTAACACTTGTGCAATGATTTATGACATGAATGCAAATGAATGGATACACATGTCATGTTAAGGCACATATCACTTAACATGTCATGCATATTATGACTCTAATGCCAGCGCACTTGAAAATATTAAACCGCCCATACAATTTAATATTCGCAAGCGGTGTATATCCTAATGGAACTTCATATGCACAAAAATGTTAAATTTGCCCATAACCCCTTAACATCCGTGTGCATACTACTCATGCTTATGAGTGAGTGTGTGCGTGTTTCAGCCGCGAACAACAGATAATAATAAGCTGAGTGAAGAAATGATGAATGTATATATATATTTTTTTTTATTATTATATATATTTTTTAAAAAAAAGTTCAAAATATTTGATAAATACAAAATATTTTATTAATAGATGCTAAATCTTTCAAACCTCTTTAGCATCTCTAACATCTCTAACATATCTAACCTCGCTCTGATACCAACTGTCACGACCCGTCTCGACAGAAGTCAGAGTGCGCTTCGGGCGGGCCGTGATGCCACAGGCATAGGCGGAAAGAAATCCATGCCTGCTAAGGCGGATGCAGAAAAATACTGAAAATAGTTACTATTGAGTAAAATAGCTTGATTTTTATGCGGAAGCTTTTAAATTCATCAGTGAAAAGAGTTTTGATGCACATGTACTTTGTAAAAATTCATGTTTTACATGCTACTACTATAGTTCTCATGCAGATATGATTCAACAAAGGGTGCACATGCGTTAATTTCAGATTCTAATACATAAATATTAGCCTAGCAGTTGTCCATGATACCAGAGAAAATGGCTGATTGCAATTATTACATAAAAGAATTAATTGACAGTAAAAGAAATGTAAACATAGAACCTGAAACTTGAAGCAGATCGGGCTCGAGTACCTGGCGGCGCTGCACGAACACTAAGGCAATTCCAAAACAGAAAGGAAAAACCTCAGAACATTGAAATAAACAGGGTGAGCAGAAAAACATGAGTGTACCAGTTTCCCATGAAGCGATCCTACCAAAACAGACAAACAAACAAAAAAGCTAAACAGAACAAGTTAATGTATTATACTACTCCGAAAGCGTAGCATAACATTATTCATGTAATATGTTGTAAGCTGTGATCGATGAAGGGTGTAGGTACTATAGCGGGCGCACATGGCTCACGATCAGATTGCAAGTCTTATCGGAAAAGTAATCCTGCTTGCCGTGACCATGGCAGCAGACAGATGCCCTGTTAGACGCTACAGTTCAAGGATTTGCTTATAACCACGGATTTGTTTTCAAGTTTCGTGCTAGATTATTTATCATTTTATATTTTAAGACAACATTATGAGAGGAAACTTCAGATCGTGAAACAGATTCACGTCAACGAGAGAGATCAAATTAGAAATAAGTTTTACTCAGGTCTTACAATCAGATAGACATCAGAAATCAGACAGACATCAGAAACCAGACATACATCAGAAACCAGACATACATCAGAAACCAGATTTAATGACACAGCAGGAATCAAACCGGAAGGTTTATCGAGTATATCACAGAGGTAAGCTGACTTGTAATGAATCGAGGAAATCAAGAATTTGCCTAGGTTAACTTCCAAGAAAAACATGTGTTCACTACCGAGCATGATATCGAATCACCAAACATATATTTGTTATCCCTAATTCGTTACAAGTGTGATTTTTCCAATTCAAAAGTGTGTACGATACGAGCGTGACATAACTCAATAATCTTTAAATCACTAGCCAGGGCCTTAACAATGATCATTCAAATCTATTAATGCTCGTGCTCAAACTTACTGTCCTCAAATTGTTCATCAAAAGATGCAAAATTCATCAAAATGAGAATCCAATTAAATTTTCAGTCTTACACAATCGCATGTTAATTTCAATAGTCTAAATCCTACACTATTCATTTATCCTGTTCGGCACTCATGAATTAAAATCATTTGACACATTAACTATAAACAGGGATGCAGACATGAAATCAAAGGGCAGATGCAAAAAGTTAAATGCAATGTTTGCAAGAGAGAGAGAATCTCTACTTGCCTTAGAGAAGCTGAATCTAGCGGTGACGGCTGAGCGGCACAAGTGAAACTGGGAAACTAAATATCAGACCTGCAGAAGCACAATCATATACGACAATGAGTTATCAGAAACCCTAACGCTAGCACACACAATTAATTATCGGAAGATTCAAACAAAAGCGGGCTAAGAAATTTACCTCCCTCAAGAGCGAGGGCGAAGAGATCCCACGCGGAGACGGAGGCTTGGCGACGCTAGGGTTAGGGAAAACCCTAACCGGAGAGGATTTTGCGAGATTCCACCAATAGGAACGAGGAGCAGCACGATAGGAATCAAATCGGAGCCCAAGGAAGAGAGGGGAGGAAACCCTAGCCGCTCTTCGTGCAAAAATCGGCCCAATCGGAGAGGAAGAGGGCTGCCGAGGGGAGGGGAGGCGGCTGACGGCCTTGGAGTAGAGGGAGAAGGCGGCTGCCGGACACCAGGAGGCGAGAAAAACAAGGCGCGGCGGCCGCTGGAGGAGTTGCTGCTGATGTCGGCCTCCAGAAAGTCGGTCACGGCAGAAGGAGTCGTCGGCCTTGACAGAAGAGGCAAGAGACGGTGGGGAAGCTAGAGAGGGAGGCGCCGGAGAGGTCGGCGCCTGGAGCAGGAGGGGGAGGCGGCGATGTCGACGCCAGGAGACGGGATCGGGAGAGCCGCGGGGAGCCGAGCGGGAGACGGGATGCGGGAGAGTCGCGGGTCGCGCCTTGCGGAATACGGGAACGGGGCTGCGGGTTTATGAGATTAAAAGGGGGAGGGGCTGCTCGGGTTAGGTAGGAGAGGAGGGGTTAGGTTTAGGTTTTATTTTCTTCTTATTATTATTATTATTATTATAAAAAGGGGGTTGTTACATTCTCCCCTACTTAGAAAGTTTCGTCCCGAAACTTCCCTGAGAATTCTCTGAATGGGGTCAAGAACAACGAAGATTCATATGACATTCATTCCAACAAGGTTCCAAATCAAGGCATGGAAGTTAGCTATGAATATAAGGAAACAGAGAGAAGAACAAGCGCGAAGGCTTATCAAAATCCAGAGGAAATGTTGTGGATACTTGCAATGCATAACAGATTCGAGTTCACAGGAGAACTCTTCAGACTTAGCGGGTTCAGACAGATACAAGGGAGCACAGGAATTGCTTCAATTAGCTCGAAATTAAGCGGCATAAAACGAGAATCCGGGAGCGAAATGATCTCGCAAGAAGCGAAGATAGGACATCAAAGAGCAAATGAAACAGAATGATGATTGAATATCGACGGAAGCGAGTCAACTGGAGTTGGAAAATCACCAGGAAACGCTGAAGCAATTCAGCAGAGCAATTGACAAGAAGAATTTCATTTCTTGTTGAACCTGTGAAGCTATCTAGAAGAACATACATGATGACCAGATAAAATTTACAGACATGCGAAACAGGAAAGACCAAAATACAAATATCAGGGGCTAGAAATTAGAAATTCTAACGCATTTCCTACTGTCAAGTACATAAATTATGTAATAATTACAGCATTTTCATTGGACAACTCTAATTAATTTTCATGCAAGTGCATCAATGAGAACATGTGCGATGTCAAGCAGATAGTAAATTCATGTGTGTACAATCATTATTGTTGTTTTTGGCTTAACACTTGTGCAATGATTTATGACATGAATGCAAATGAATGGATACACATGTCATGTTAAGGCCCATATCACTTAACATGTCATGCATATTATGACTCTAATGCCAGCGCACTTGAAAATATTAAACCGCCCATACAATTTAATATTCGCAAGCGGTGTATATCCTAATGGAACTTCATATGCACAAAAATGTTAAGTTTGCCCATAACCCCTTAACATCCGTGTGCATACTACTCATGCTTATGAGTGAGTGTGTGCGTGTTTCAGCCGCGAACAACAGATAATAATAAGCTGAGTGAAGAAATGATGAATGTATATATATATTTTTTATTATTATTATATATATTTTTTAAAAAAAAGTTCAAAATATTTGATAAATACAAAATATTTTATTAATAGATGCTAAATCTTTCAAACCTCTTTAGCATCTCTAACATCTCTAACATATCTAACCTCGCTCTGATACCAACTGTCACGACCCGTCTCGACAGAAGTCAGAGTGCGCTTCGGGCGGGCCGTGATGCCACAGGCATAGGCGGAAAGAAATCCATGCCTGCTAAGGCGGATGCAGAAAAATACTGAAAATAGTTACTATTGAGTAAAATAGCTTGATTTTTATGCGGAAGCTTTTAAATTCATCAGTGAAAAGAGTTTTGATGCACATGTACTTTGTAAAAATTCATGTTTTACATGCTACTACTATAGTTCTCATGCAGATATGATTCAACAAAGGGTGCACATGCGTTAATTTCAGATTCTAATATATAAATATTAGCCTAGCAGTTGTCCATGATACCAGAGAAAATGGCTGATTGCAATTATTACATAAAAGAATTAATTGACAGTAAAAGAAATGTAAACATAGAACCTGAAACTTGAAGCAGATCGGGCTCGAGTACCTGGCGGCGCTGCACGAACACTAAGGCAATTCCAAAACAGAAAGGAAAAACCTCAGAACATTGAAATAAACAGGGTGAGCAGAAAAACATGAGTGTACCAGTTTCCCATGAAGCGATCCTACCAAAACAGACAAACAAACAAAAGAGCTAAACAGAACAAGTTAATGTATTATACTACTCCGAAAGCGTAGCATAACATTATTCATGTAATATGTTGTAAGCTGTGATCGATGAAGGGTGTAGGTACTATAGCGGGCGCACATGGCTCACGATCAGATTGCAAGTCTTATCGGAAAAGTAATCCTGCTTGCCGTGACCATGGCAGCAGACAGATGCCCTGTTAGACGCTACAGTTCAAGGATTTGCTTACAACCACGGATTTGTTTTCAAGTTTCGTGCTAGATTATTTATCATTTTATATTTTAAGACAACATTATGAGAGGAAACTTCAGATCGTGAAACAGATTCACGTCAACGAGAGAGATCAAATTAGAAATAAGTTTTACTCAGGTCTTACAATCAGATAGACATCAGAAATCAGACAGACATCAGAAACCAGACATACATCAGAAACCAGACATACATCAGAAACCAGATTTAATGACACAGCAGGAATCAAACCGGAAGGTTTATCGAGTATATCACAGAGGTAAGCTGACTTGTAATGAATCGAGGAAATCAAGAATTTGCCTAGGTTAACTTCCAAGAAAAACATGTGTTCACTACCGAGCATGATATCGAATCACCAAACATATATTTGTTATCCCTAATTCGTTACAAGTGTGATTTTTCCAATTCAAAAGTGTGTACGATACGAGCGTGACATAACTCAATAATCTTTAAATCACTAGCCAGGGCCTTAACAATGATCATTCAAATCTATTAATGCTCGTGCTCAAACTTACTGTCCTCAAATTGTTCATCAAAAGATGCAAAATTCATCAAAATGAGAATCCAATTAAATTTTCAGTCTTACACAATCACATGTTAATTTCAATAGTCTAAATCCTACACTATTCATTTATCCTGTTCGGCACTCATGAATTAAAATCATTTGACACATTAACTATAAACAGGGATGCAGACATGAAATCAAAGGGCAGATGCAAAAAGTTAAATGCAATGTTTGCAAGAGAGAGAGAATCTCTACTTGCCTTAGAGAAGCTGAATCTAGCGGTGACGGCTGAGCGGCACAAGTGAAACTGGGAAACTAAATATCAGACCTGCAGAAGCACAATCATATACGACAATGAGTTATCAGAAACCCTAACGCTAGCACACACAATTAATTATCGGAAGATTCAAACAAAAGCGGGCTAAGAAATTTACCTCCCTCAAGAGCGAGGGCGAAGAGATCCCACGCGGAGACGGAGGCTTGGCGACGCTAGGGTTAGGGAAAACCCTAACCGGAGAGGATTTTGCGAGATTCCACCAATAGGAACGAGGAGCAGCACGATAGGAATCAAATCGGAGCCCAAGGAAGAGAGGGGAGGAAACCCTAGCCGCTCTTCGTGCAAAAATCGGCCCAATCGGAGAGGAAGAGGGCTGCCGAGGGGAGGGGAGGCGGCTGACGGCCTTGGAGTAGAGGGAGAAGGCGGCTGCCGGACACCAGGAGGCGAGAAAAACAAGGCGCGGCGGCCGCTGGAGGAGTTGCTACTGATGTCGGCCTCCAGAAAGTCGGTCACGGCAGAAGGAGTCGTCGGCCTTGACAGAAGAGGCAAGAGACGGTGGGGAAGCTAGAGAGGGAGGCGCCGGAGAGGTCGGCGCCTGGAGCAGGAGGGGGAGGCGGCGATGTCGACGCCAGGAGACGGGATCGGGAGAGCCGCGGGGAGCCGAGCGGGAGACGGGATGCGGGAGAGTCGCGGGTCGCGCCTTGCGGAATACGGGAACGGGGCTGCGGGTTTATGAGATTAAAAGGGGGAGGGGCTGCTCGGGTTAGGTAGGAGAGGAGGGGTTAGGTTTAGGTTTTATTTTCTTATTATTATTATTATTATTATAAAAAGGGGGTTGTTACAACCCTTCCCGGCAATCGGAGAGAGAGATCCATCCGCGATGCTCACCTTGTCCTGACCCGACAATGGAAGGTAGGACACAAAACCTGAGGAGGAGTCGGTCATATGATCCGTAGCTCCAGAGTCAATGATCCAATGAGTAGAGGGACGAGTCGAAACAGCATGAGCACCTGGAGGCCCTTGATGGGCATAGGAAGACGAGGGAGCAGGAGGCTCAGGTGACTGTCCTTGCATCAAGCGGCGGAAGGCAAGAACCTCATCAGCAGACAAAGTCAGTGTAGGGCCAGGCAAGGCAGGTGGAAGTTGTGGCTCTTCGAAACCATCTGATAGATGCGCGGAGCGGTTCTGAGGCGAACGATCGGAAGTGCGTCCAGATCCACGGCCTCCACGAGAGGGAGGTCCACCACGGGGTTCAGGGAACCCATGAAGGCGAAAACAAGTCTCCCGTGTATGGCGGGTCATCCCACAATAGTCGCAGAGCAGGTGATCCTTGTCACTGGGCCTGGATCTAGAATCGCGAGGCCCCCGAGGACCAAACTGGGCCGCCAAAGCAGAACCATCTGGAGGAAGATCAGGAGCCCAAGTTTGTCGGCGATCAAATTCCTGCTGAACCAAACTGAACACCTCGGGAAGAGAGGGCAAAGGGGAGCGGCCAAGAATCTGCACACTGATCTGGTCGAAATCCCGATGCAAACCATGAAGAAACTCAAAAACTCTATTCCGATCTTCCCGCGCGCGAACCAGGAGTTCATCCTCAGGTGACACCAGAGTGAGCGAATCAAAATGGTCGTACTCCTGATATAACTGAGTGAACTCGAGATAGTAGGCCGACGGAGGACGATCGCCTTGCCGGAGAAGGAAAATCTTTCGGCGCAGCTGAAATATCTGGGCAGCATTGCCCCGGCACGAATAAGTAGTCTCGGTTCTTCGCCAAATAGCAGCAGCAGTGTCCAGGAACAAATAGTTGCGGGCGATGGAGTCAACCATGGAGTTCGTCAACCAAGACATGACGAGAGAATTCTCCGATTCCCATTGCACCCAATCAGGGGAATCCGAGGTAGGGGTAGGTGTGGTGCCCATGACATACCCAAACAATCAGCGGCTCTTCAAAGCAAGGGTAATAGCCCGAGCCCAGGGTAGATAATTAGTACCATCCAGACGGATTGTCGTAATCTGAGGAGTATTGTGATCATGTCCAGGGCGGGAGAAAGCACTTGATATCACAGAGGCCAGGGGGACACCGGTGGCGGAAGACACGGTAGGAGATCCATCAGGCCCGGCCATGGGAACCAGGAAACAAGAAAAGAAAGCCTAGATAGAAACTAGGGCTGCCTCATAGAAAGAGGAAGGAGGGGAAGAGAAAGAGAGACACCGGAAATGACATGTTCATCGCATCGCCGGTGCCAAGGAATCGAGACCAAGAACGGAGGGGAAGAAGGAAAGAAATCGGAAGAGGCGGGAGAGCGGGCGGCCGAGCGGATCGGGCGGGGGGCTGCGCGCGGAACGCGCGATGCGCGAGACGGGACGCAGCGACGCGCAAGAAGGTCCCCGCAGGCGAGGCGGAGCGCGCGATGCACGACACGATCCGGTGGAGGGAGGAGCGGGGCGGATTGAGCGAGGCGAGGCGGAACGAGCGGCGGCGGAACTCGCGAGGCAAGCGCGCGGTATCGGGAAGCCCTAAGGCTCTGATACCATGTTGAAATGTGAGAATGGGAGAAAAGATACATTTCCATACATAAGGTTTGGGTATATATAGCCAACCCGTACAACATTAGTATCGCAAATTGTTACACAAAGCTAATAGAAATATAACGCCAACTCAACAAAAATATTACACTCATTTTCATGATAAGTGGCAGTTATATTGTTGTTGCAGGGGCACGGGGGAAGCCCGTACATGACTGCTTGTATTTTCACGAATATCTTGCTTCGGGATTGCGGCGTTCATAAACGCGACACGCAGCCTGTTTCCTTAAAAGAATATTCTAAACATACAAATTTGTTCTCTGATTATCAGCAAGATTTACTTCCTCAAACCCTCCTTAAGAACCCTAAAATGGATAGATCAGACATGCACTTATTCTTCCTAAAAATGTAGGAACACTAATTCAGTACAAGGGGAAGGGAAAGTTTACCACTTCTCTATCAATGGAGGGTTGCTATTTCTGAAACGGCAGTGACCTCGCCTAAAAACTTGAAGTTGTTGATCGAACCACGGCTATGCGGAAACAAACCCCAATTAAATTCATAAGGCTTAGTTGAAAATTCTATATGGGGGTTATACAAGCATTGATTGAAAAATAAAAGGGGGAAACATGATACCTCGGCAAAGATCGAAGGGAAGGGTCGATCAACCACAAATCACTATTGTGACATTTCGTTGAGAGCTTCTGAAATTTCTGCAGGAGGAAAAATACCAATTCCAATCTTACTTGCGCATTTTGAGAGATGGAAGGAGGGAAATTGTGCCTCACACTAAAAACAACTACAGGAAAGGGAAACTGGGCTTACCCGACTAAATCAATGATTGGGGAAGTGATGTAAAATAAGGTGGTGGTGTAGTTATTGACAGATAATAAAAATGAGATCTTTTAAAATAATTGTGGCGCGAGGCAACTTCACGGGGTATTTTAACGAACTAAACGGTCAAGGCGTCACTCGCGAACGCAAGGCTACCGCACGTGCATGATAACGTCACAAATACTAAATCCACAGACATAGCAAATAAGTGGAGTCAATAGCCCGGATATAAAAATGAACAGTAATCAGAAGATGGAATTAACTAGGGCAAGCTCTAATAACCAACTATTCATTTAAATGATTTGAGCATAAAAAAAAATAACCGGAGGACTGAGCCAGGAGAGGCAAGGTATACCAACTGGATTCAAGCACAAGTCTCCAAGCTGTGGCTAGAGGGAAGAGGCCCACAGTCATGGCTGGACTGGCTCTGGACAGCCTGGTGGTGGCGGAAGAGGCCGTAAGCTGACCGGCAAGGGGTTGTCGTGGGTGGAGAAGGGCACTGGTGGCTGAGACGAGGTCGGGAGAGACGGAGTCACCGGCTGGAAGTAGGGGAAGATGCGCCCCTGTCGGAGGAGGCTGCTGGAGAGGTCGCCGGCCACCAATGAAGCCACAGGAGTCCTCGTCGGCGGCAAGCAAGGCTTCCGGAGGTGGCGACGTCGGCAAAAATGAGCACTGGAGGTGACTTCGGGCAGTAGAGACGGCAGCCGGCGGGGCTTCACTGGAAGACTTCCGTCGGGATTGAAGACTGCAAGCCGATGCGTCGTCAGGCAGAGAAGGAGGTGCTCGGTCGAAGGAGGAGGCGGTGGCTTCGGGACTTATTTAGGGTTTCATGTAAGAGTTACGTGGGCTTTTGGGAATGGGCTTTCAAGTGGACAAAAGTAAGAGAAAATTTTAAATAGGACTCTCAAAAGGAATTATATTTTCAAAACTTATAAATTATAGTTAATTATTTTTAGCTTACCCTAATTAACCTATCTTGTAAAATACTAGACCTATGCATTTAGGGTCTCGTTGGCCGGTCACACCAACGAGCCAAACAAAAATTATGCGAACAACATGCGCGATACAAAATTACCCAAGCGCAAATAACATGCGCGCTACAAATCGACGTTACACCATAATCCAAAAATGCGCAAAAGCGTTCGCTACAATAATAAAAAGATAGGTACACTGATAATAAATAAAAACTCGCGACGCGGGTTGCATCAATTCTCCCGGGGTTGAAAGAGCTCGACCCCGTCGAGACTCGATGTAACCAGCAAGTAGAGAGTCCAAATGTCGATCTAAGAGATGCTGCATACCGTCCTGCTGATGCCATGGCTCTTACCCAAAACCTGGAAGTAATCTCTCATCCAAAAAACTCGCAATCCATTAGTCAAAATTTCATGCCAAATATTTAAATAAACAGTAATTATTAGAACTTTCAAAGGATGACAGGGGAGGTGTGTGGGGAAAACATGTGGCAGTAGGGAGAACAGGAAGACCGTGGAATCAGCCCGTGGAATCAGTAACTCATAACGCAACATACTCTCGTCCGATAGACACCTGCGAACGTCTGCTAGACCCGGATCGAATATCGTCCTAATTTCGCCTGATGAAATTCCGCTCGAGTCACAAAATTTTAAACAGATCCCAAATTTAGCGTG
Source organism: Platanthera zijinensis (assembly GCA_039513925.1). Taxonomy (NCBI): domain Eukaryota; kingdom Viridiplantae; phylum Streptophyta; class Magnoliopsida; order Asparagales; family Orchidaceae; genus Platanthera; species Platanthera zijinensis. The sequence continues at coordinate 233,557,160 of CM077080.1, forward strand.
TAAAATTTTCCATAAAAATCCTCTGAAACGGGTGTCCCTATGAGGAGTAAAATATCTAAGTATCGTCTCGGCTCCCTCAATACGAATAGACCTATAAGTGTCAGAACTCAAACGGTAGGGATGTGGTTACTCAACGTGTGGGCCTAAACCCAAAGGGAAGTGTCGTGAACAAAAGGCATGCTCACCAAAAATAAAATCCACATAATGTAGCGACTTTAATGGCACTAGAGAGTGGCCACCAAGCACAACATCTGTGGGCTCAAGGGTTTGTGGCGGTAGTGTGCGAAGAAGGTCAGGACATATGACGAACGAGCATAGGTCACCTAAGATAAGGGTCTCATCACTAGCCAACTTCACAGGGAGAAGAGAGAGCGAGCCTGTCATCTGAGGTGAGTGTCACGTCACTAATAAATTCTTCTGAAAGCGGGGGCTCAGAAATAATCTCAGTGACTAGAGGTGGTGCTTTAGTGTGAGCAAGTGGGAGCACCATTTTAGTCGGAATGAGGGGATGAGGAGGAAGCTCTTCTTCCCGGAGTTGGGGCTCAGGAAGAACCTCCTCGACTGAAGGGAGTGTCATGATGAGGGTGGGTGAGACTAAGGTGTTCGTCGTGAGACTGACGAGGCGAGACAAAGGACTATCGAAAGACTTAACCTCGGGTTCCACTATGTGATATGAAGTATGGAGGTATGCAAGAGAAGCATAATGCGTGCCCATTGTCGTATCTAGGTTATGAACAGGTGTGCACAACCCACTCAGATTCTGCTTGAGTTCTGCAGTGATGAACTCAACTGCTGTCCGCAAAGCTTTAACACGTGCATCTAAATCACACATTTTTTAAGAGAATTATTTGAAAACAATTTTGAAAACCTGATCGCGAGTCGCAAGTCACAACCCTCTGATATCAAACTGATGTAAACCAAGGTGGGGGTGTAGTTTTCGACAGATAATAAAAATGAGATCTTTTAAAATAATTGTGACGCGAGATAACTTTGCGGGATAATTTAACGAATTAAACGGTCAAGGCGTCGCTCGCGAACGCAAGGCTGCCACAAGTGCATGATAACGTCACAAATACTACATCCACAGACATAGCAAATAAGTGAAGTCAATAGCACGGATATGAAAATGAACAGTAATCAGTAGATGGAATTAACTAGGGCAAGCTTTAATAACCAACTATTCATTTAAATGATTTGAGCATAAAAAAAATAACCAGAGGACTGAGCCAGGAGAGGCAAGGTATACCAACTGGATTCAAGAACAAGTCTCCAAGCAGAGGTTGTAGGGAAGAGGCCCACATTCGTGGTTGGACTGGCTCTGGACAGCCCGGTGGTGGTGGAAGAGGCCGGAGGCTGACCGGCAAGGGGTCGTCGTGGGTGGAGAAGGGCACTGGTGGATGAGACGAGGTCGGGAGAGACGGAGTCACCGGCTGGAAGTAGGGAAAGATGCGCCCCTGCCGGAGGAGGCTGCTGGAGAGGTCGTCGGCCACCAATGAAGCCTCGGGAGTCCTCGTCGGTGGCAAGCAAGGCTTCCGTAGGTGGCGACGTCGGCAGAAATGAGCACTGGAGGTGGCTTCGGACAGTAGAGACGGCATCCGACGGGGCTTCACTGGAAGACTTCCGTCGGGATTGAAGACCGCAAGCCAATGCGTCATCAGCCAGAGGAAGAGGTGCTCGGTCGAAGGAGGAGGCGGTGGCTTCGGGACTTACTGGCGAGAAGGCAGGGGGGAGGGGGGGTTGTCGCGGGTTGAGAGCGGCGCTGGGAGAACGACAACAGGAAAATAAATTCCTGTTTGTTCTATTCCAGCCGCCGATTAGGGTTAGTGGGGGTTTGCTTTTAAAGGATGGGTTTAGGGTTTCATGTAAGAGTTACATGGGCTTTTGGGAATGTGTTTTCAGGTGGGCAAAAGTAAGAGAAATTTTAAATATGGCTCTCAAAGGGAATTATATTTTCAAAACTTATAAATTATAGTTAATTATTTTTAGCTTGCCCTAATTAACCTATCTCCTAAAATACTGGACCTATGCATTTAGAGTCTCGTTGGCCGGTCGCACCAACGAGCCAAACAAAAATTACGTGAACAACATGCGCGATACAAAATTACCGAAGCACAAATAACATGCGCGATACAACTCGACGCTACACAATAATCCAAAATGCACAAAAGCATGCGCTACAATAATAAAAAGACAGATACACTAATAATAAATAAAACTCGCGACGCGGGTTGCATTAGGAAGGCTGTTCATGCTCAACTTCTGACACAAAATCGGAAAAAAAGAGTCAATCGAGGGATGAAGTCAAAGGAGTGGCGTCGGCAACACCTAATTCATGTGCTACCTCAGGAAAGTGCTTATGAAGAAGGATAGGTGCTTCCGACCAACACCATGGGTGGCGAGTGGGCAAGGTTCGGCGACCCAAGACGACGGGAGGTAAACCCGCAGGAAATGTTTACGAGAAAGAGATCGGTGATGGTTTCTCTTTTTGGTCAAGGGTTTGACTGGGAAATGAAAAGTCACACGTGTTTGTTTATTTGACCTAGAGGGTCAGTTGAGAAAGGAGTGGCTGCGATTTAGAAGGGGCGTGACTCACGCCTCCCATTCCTATAGGAGGTTGAAAGACTTACGGCTGATTTGGGAGAGCGGTGACATTAGGAAAAAGAGTGGTGGCAAAAAGAGGGTAGGAAAAGGAGTTTTTGGAAAATGTCTATTGCAAATGGAGATCTGTTTGAGTGAACTCCTTTTGTAGGCTTTTCTGAATGGAGAATCACTTTATAAACTGTTTGACAAATCTCCATTGCGGTGATTGTTCTAGAAAAACAGGTGAAATACAATAATAATTTTCATAATTTCATATGCATTCATACAAACAGAATTCATAAATAGAATTCTTATCTCTGGTCCCAAATAAATTCCTAATTTGTGCTTCTCTGTTCAGAAATCATACAAACAATATGTGCTCCTCGGTTCCTAAACATAATACTCCAAACAGAACATATACTATATTCCATAATTTATATCAAACAAACTATCCTATTACATAAAAGCAAAACTAGATGCATCCGAATCTCAAAAATATAAATAGAGAATGAAAATTATGAAAGCTTCTGAATCTGGAATATGAAAAATATTATGAACTTTTAGGAGTAATTGGGGCCAAATGAGAGTTCGCGTTAAGAAGCTCTTTAAAAAATTTAAAAAAAATTATACAAGCATTCCAACATCCAGCAGTGCAAAACTGTTGTCAATAGGGAAGAGATGATCGGCGGTTGGGAAGCAATGGCAGTGTGAAGAAACAGGGAAGGAGGTTGACGATGTAGCAGGAGTCTAGAACAGTGGAATGGAGGAGGAGATCGATGCCCTAGAGTCACATCAGAGTTCGCCCGGCATCGCACAAAAGAAGGAAGATGGACGGTTCTGTAACGAGTCTGATATATTAGATGAAATAGGATTGTGAAAAGTGTCTTTGGTTGTAATGCTTCGAGTTTGGGCTATATATATACCCATATGGATGTAATACAGATTATGGAAAAACAATAATAAAGTGTTCTGCTCTGTTTCCCAATCCCTTCTTCTCTCCCAACTCCGGCCCTCTCCGGCTATTCTTCTTCTCCCCTCATTATTACCACTTCTAAATAAATGCACTACTTCTTCAAAATATGAAATCGTGGTGAGGTAATTATCCGATTTTCTATTACAATACTTGTTTAAATCACGCAATAAATTGGCCATAACGGAAATTAAATACCCCAATCTATCGGCAACATGAATGAAAAATTACTCGTCACCGGACCCTACAAAGGTCATTTTCACATTTAAAATTACGAATGTTACAGGTCTATGCTATTAAAACCAATTCAGATGGATCTATTGCTACGTGCAAAGCTCGCTTCATTGCTAAAGATTTTAGTCAGCCTATGGAGTAGATTCTGAAGAAACCTTCTCTTATGTTGCAAAAATGACCTTTATAAGTTTTGATATTTCCTTAGCTATCAGATATGGATGAATCTTATGTCAACTGAATATCTCTAATGATTTTCTTAATGGTGACTTACTAAATGATGTATATATAGAGCAACTACTTGAGTTTATTGCTCAAAGGGAGTGTGGTCTTGTGTGCAAATTGAAGAAATTAATATATAGCTTGAAACAATCAGAGAAGGCATGGTTTGGGAAGTTATTGTTTGCTTTGAAAGGTTTTGATATTACTAGGTCTATGGTTGATCGCTCTGTCTTTTACTTGCATACTAAGCATGGAGTATGGTATATGTAGAAGACATCAGTTTTGACAGCGATAAAGATGAGATTGAAACTTGAAAAAATATCTAAATAAACAGTTTCGACCAAAGACTCTGAGCCAGCTGTAACAATTCATTTTTTTGAAAAAAAAAAAAGCAAAAAAATAAATTAATGTTAATGGCAGATTTTGTAATAATGATAATAAGGTTTCCCCCGAGCCCCCCCCCCCCCCCCCAATTAAAACACCCGGTCCAGGGTTCTCCCGCAAGACGCAGACTTGTCCCGATCCCGCATCACTCCCGCTCGCCGCTAGGTATCCCGCAACCCTCATTTTTGCCGCCTCTCGGCTCGCTCCCCGGCGCCCCCTCCTTCTCCCTCCCCTAGGACCGGAGCCTCCTCATCTTGCTCTAGTCGGCGGTCTCCTCTCCTCCAAAGGATCGGCAGCCTCTTCTCCTTCTCCGTTCAGCAAAGGCAGCAACCTCTTCAGCCACCTCTTCCTCTGACAACCCTCCTTCTTCCTCCTTAGGGGACGACAGTAGTTGTAATCTCCTCCTAGTGGCCGACAGTAGCCTCCTCCCTATACTCCAGGGCTCGGCAGCCCTAATTTTCCCGCTTCCTCATCATCTTGGCCGGTGATTGCAAGAGAGACACCTAGGGTTTCCTTCTCTCACCTCCTTGGGCCCGGTTTAGACTTCCTTTTGGTAAGAATCTCACTCCATCATTCATAATCAGAAATTTGTGATCCCTGATGATTTATTCGTGCCTCAATTTGCGTTCAATTTGTGATTATAGATTTTTGTCCCTTTATAATCGTCTAAGCCCCTTAGTATTTTTGATTTTTGGCATCGATCAGCGAGGATACCAGTGTGATCTCTCCAAAACCCTCTCTGATTTAAGGTTTCTCCTAGCCAAGTGCCGACAAGTCTCCATTTCCGCGTGATACTCTTCTCTCCTCACTTTTGAGGGAGGTAAATCTCTAACCCCTCTCCTGTTTAGGTTATTTGAATCAATGCATGTGTTAGCGTAGAGTTCTTCTTATTGTCATCTATGTTTGTACTAGATCATGTTCGAAATAGGATTTCTGGTTTTTGCTTGCGCCGCTTACCGTTGTCGTCTGTTTCAGCTTCACTTTAAGGAAAGTAGAGATCTCTTTCTCTTGCAATCATTGAGTTTAATTTAATGCATTTGTTCTTCGATTTCATGACTGCATTCTTATATATATTGATATGTCAAACGAATTGGTATCTTAAATGTTCAATCTGAAAAGTTATATATTTAGGGTTTGATATGTTTGGTGATCGTAGATAATTTTTGTTTAGATGAGTGATGTAGTCATTTGAGATATAATTGGAAGAACAATAGATTGTTGGACATGAGCATTAAGTGACATAATCATAATTGATAATGTTTTTGGTTAGCAAACAAATGGATGGTTTGTAATTTTTTTATAAAATGTTCGGATCATACATATTTTTACTTGGAGAATATTTGTGCAAAATTAACATTTTTGTGCATATGAATTTCCACTAGAATATACATCGCTTGCGAATATTAAATGGTATGGGCAGTTTAATATTTTCAAGTGCGGTGACATTAATATCATAATATGCATGTCATGTTAAATGAAATGAGCGTTTAACATGGCATGTGCATTCATATCATAAATCATTGCACAAGTGTGAAGCTAAGAACAACAATAACGATTGTACACATATGAATTTACTATTTGCTTGACATCATACATGTTGCACTTGCATGATCATTACCTAGAGTTGTTCAATGGAAATGTTGTAATTATTACATAATTTATATACCTGATAGTAGGAAATGTGTTAGAATCTCTAGTTTCAAATTCCTGATATGCGTAGTCGGTCCTTTTTGTTCCGCTTGGCTACCAATCCTATTTGTTCCTCCTTTATCCCCTTATAGTTAGCTCATAAGTGTCAGCAAGAATGAGTCTTTTTGTAAATTGCACTACTGAATCAGTTCAACGTTGTGTTGTGTTCTTCCATCTCCAGATTATCATACTTCTGACGACACTCAACCGTCATTAAGCTTTTTTACCTCTTTGATGTTTTATCTTCGCTTCGTGCACAGATCATTTTCGCTCTTGAATTCCTATGGATCTTGAAGTCAATCTCTCGAAAGAGAATTATTCTTATGGTAGCTGTATTCTGAATGCATGAAAAGTCTGAAGAGTTCTCTTGGGAATTTGAATCTAACATGTGTAGCAAGTACCCGCAGCTTTTTTCTTGATCTTGGTAAATCTTCGTGTTTGTTCTCCTTTCTATTTCAGTATTTTCATGGTTAGCTTCCATGCTTTGATTTGCAAATCTTGTTAGAATAGTTGATGTTTGAATATTCGCCATAAAAGACCACATTAAGAGAATTCTCGGAAAATTTCGAGACGAAATTTTTTAAGTATGGGAGAATGTAATAATCCATTTTATTGAAAAAAAAAAAGCAAAAAGAATAAATTAATGTTAATGGCAGATTCCCCCCCCCCCCCCCGATTAAAACTCCCGGTCCAGGGTTCTCCCGCAAGCCGCAGACTTGTCCCGATCTCGTATCGCTCCCGCTCGCCGCTAGGTATCTCGCAACCCTCATTTTTTCCGCCTCTTGGGTCGTTCCCCGGCGCCCCCTCCTGATTCTCTTCCCTCTCCTAGGGCATGCGCCTCCTCCTCTTGCTCTAGTTGACGATCTCCTCTCCTCAAAAGGGTTAGCAGCCTCTTCTCCTTCTCCGTTCATCAAAGGCAGCAACCTCTCCAGACCCTCTTCCTCTGACAGCCCTTCTTCTTCCTCCTGGAGGGGCAAAAGTAGTTGTCCTCTCCTCCTAATGGCCGACAGCAGCCTCTTCCCTCTACTTTAAGGCTCGGCAGCCCTAATTTTCCCACTTCTTCATCGTCTTGGCTGGTGATTGCAAGAGGGACGCCTAGGGTTTCCTTCCCTCACCTCCTTGGGCCCGATTTTGACTTCCTTTTGATAAAAATTCCCTCCATCACTCTTAATCAGAAATTTATGATCCCAAATGATTTATTCATGCATCTATTTGCGTTCAATTTGTGATTCCAGATTTTTGCTCTTTTATAATCGTCTAACCCCCTTGGTATTTTTGATTTCTGGCATCGATCGGCGAGGCTACCAGTGTGATCTCTCAAAAACCCACTCTGATTTAGGGTTTCTCCTACCCAAGCGCCGCAAGTCTCCGTTTTTGCGTGGTACTCTTCTCCCCTCACTTTTGATGGAGGTAAATCTCTGACACCTCTCCTGTTTAGGTTATTTGAATCAATGCATGTGTTAGCATAGAGTTCTTATTGTCATCCATGTTTGTACTTGATCAGGTTCAAAATAGGATTTCTGGTTTTTTCTTGTGCCGCCGTCAGTTTTAGCTTCACCTTAAGATAAGTAGAGATCTCTCTCTCTCTTGCAATCATTGAGTTTAATTTAATGTCTCTGTTCTTCGATTTCATGATTGCAATCTTATATATACTGATATTTCAAACAAATTGGTATCTTAAATGCTCTATCTGATAAGTTATATATTTAGTGTTTGATATGTTTGGATTTACATAAATTGATGATCATAGATAATTTTTGTTTAGATATTTTCTTAGATGAGTGATGTGCTCAATTGAGATGTAATTAGAAGAATGATAAATTATTGAACATGAGTATTAAGTCATAATGATAATTGATAATGTTTTTGGTTAGCAAACAAATGAATGGTTTGTGATTTTTTTATAAAATGTTCGGATCAGACAAATTTTTACTTGGAGGATATTTGTACCTAAAAATGGAATAATCTAAATGAATATTTGGTATCATAGAAAATGATATATAGTAAGCCAACCACTCACAAATTCCTGAACTTGCAAAAAATATAATCTCTCTATCTAGTTTCTTTAGTGTCATCGAATTATGTTTCTTATGTCTGTTTGGTTTTAAGACTTGAGCGAATATTTTTCCATAACTTGATTCCTCCTTTGACGTGTTTATAAATCTACTCTTGTACATATGAATCGATACATTAGTAACTTGTCTTGAAATGCTAGGAATCACTAAAACATGAACTTTTAACTCATCTTAAGCAATCATTGAAAGGTAGTATTTAATTTGTGCATCTCCTTGCTTGTATAGTCACGGCAAACAAAAATTTTTCTAATAACACTTGAACATGCACTTAAGTGTGAACCATGTGTAACTACTAAAAACAAATACACACTTCATTGATTACAGCTTATGATAATACTTAATCAATTATATGTTATACTATGGAGTAGTCTAATTGAATTTGTTTCTGTTTAGCTATTTTACATACCTGTCTTGCTAGTTTTGCTTCATTGAAAACTGGTACACGTACATTTTTGCTTCCCTTTCTAGTTTTGTACTTACTTTGTTTCAGTTTATTTCAATGTTCCGAGGCTTTTCTTTCTTGTTTTGGATTTGTCTTAGCGTTTGTGTCTGCGCCGCCTGCTTTTGAGCCCGATCTGCGTCAAACTACAGGTTTTATGTTTACGTTTCATTTCTTTTAGTGTCAACCATTTCTTTTATATAATCATTATTGTCAGTAAATCATGGACAACTGCTGGGCTAAATATTACATGTACTAGAATTAACATTTATTTGCATGTTCATTCATTTGAGCCTGACATTGCATAAAATTTGTGCCTGAACTTGTATCATAAGTTGTAATAAAATGCATGCACACCTGTTTCACTACCATTTTTTAAAGCTTCCGCAAAAAACAACTATTTATCTCCAAATTAACTATTTTAAAACTATTTATCCGTATCTCTGCTTCCGACTAACAGACATGGATTTTCTTTCCGCTCATGCCTGTGGCATCACGACTCGCTCCAAAGCATATTCTGACCTTTGTTAAGACGGGTCGTGATACCAGCTAAAGTTTTTTTGGGCATTGAAGTGGCTAGATGCAAAGAAAGAATATTACTAGATAGCATAAATATACTTATGGATCCCAATATGAAACTTGTGGAATTATTGAAGTAAGATGAAAACTTGTGAAAAATCATATGGATCGTAATATGAAACTTATGAAGGATGAAAGAGATGGAAACATTTATTTGGACAGAGAGATATAAAAGATTGTTCGGCAAATTAAATTATCTTACTATCATTCGACTGAACATATCATTTCTTGTTAGTGTGTAAGTCGATGTGATGGAGATTACCGTGATCCGTTTTTCTTTTGAGCGATCCGAGTCCACGGATGTGTCTGAACGATAGTTCCGAGACTTTTTGATATATTATTTTGCGTTTTTTGAATTGTATTTGACACTAGAAAGACCCAGACAACATGAGTCGCCTGATTCGGGTGCCCTAAGTCATTTATGATTTATTCTCTTACTTATTTGCAAACAGGGGGCAGTTTTAGGGATTAATGGTTTAATTTTCTAGACGTGGAACCGTCAATCCCCTCCTCTTGGTGCGACACCGATGAGGATCCCTTGGTATGTTGCCAAGGCCGGCGCCCCTACCTCCTTCCCCAGCCCCGTCCAAGTCTCGTGAGTCCTTCCTCCTTCCGCCTCCCTCTCACTGCCCGCAGCAACCTCGCCAAGCCCCTAGCAACCCGTCAAGCCTCTGATTTTCCCTTCTAGCGCCCAGGCCTCCATCTACCGACCTTTATATGTTACCTCCTACCCGCAAACCCCTCGCTACCCCCACCCTAAACGCCCACCTGCCGCTTAATTCCCATCCCCCACATTTTTAGCTACACATGTTGCCCTGCCCACATTCCAACTTCATTCCTAATGCTTGTCCAACACCAGCAGTTCCCCGCCTCACTTTCAGCCACCTTATTTCTCCTCCAAGCCACCGAACCCCGATCCCCTTCACCCAAATCTTCCCCTCACACCCATATTCAAGCCCCAATAGCCCTAACAACTCCACCCAACCCTCCTACAACCCGCAGCCACCTTGGGTCTCTTTACATGGTTGTATTTTGTCGCCACCTACACGTGTAACTCATTAATAGGAGCTTTTATTGTCCATTATTGCAGATTTGGGTCATAACTTGCGGGATGTAATTTTGTATGCACTAGTACCTTGAACTTTATTGATTTGCTGGAACTATTTGGCATGTGCACTTAAATATTTGTGTCTCGCTCACCTTATTGATTATTGCTACTTCTTCTTATTCAATATTTGAGATCAAACGTGCCATGTTATGTTTTATTGTAATATATTACTGTTGTAATTTTAAAACAGACTAGCAGTCACTTATGCATTCATATTAGTAGTCGACGTTGGCTGTGTCGCATGTCACATCAAATGTAGGATTGCATTTAGTGTGTTCATCTAAGTCGATCAGCCATTGCATCACGATGTATGTCCCCTCAATGGGTACTTCTTCATATAGTGTGTTCATAAAGTCACTTATGCATTCTTAGATACCTGAAGGGCACACCGAGTTTGGGTAGCATAAAAATAACAAGCATGTGAGAATAAATCTTTGATGTTGATTATGTAGGGTCTCCGTATGGCCACATGTCCACGACTAGCTATCGTGTGCTTATAAGAGGGAACATGATGTCATGGAAAACTAAGAAACACATACCATTGATAAATCTAGTGATGAGTTAGAATGAGGAGTATAGCTCAATCCACATGTTAATTGATTTGGATCAAACAACTTTTAACTGAATTAAAGAAGAAAGTTGGTAGTCATATTCAATTGTTGTGTGACAATGTTACGCATATAACATTTAATTGTCTTTCATAAACACAAAATATATTAAGATAAACTGTCACTTTATGAAAGAAAATATTTTAGATGGAATTCACCGTTCATATCTGCCACCTAAAACTAATACACCATGGGATCTACTCATTGTTCTTTGCAAAGGTAAGTATTCATATACTGTTAATCCTTTGTTGAATTTTATTTCCTTTCATCGTTTGACTCATCTTCATACATTTGTTTGCTCTCTCTGCAATCAATGCTTTTGTTCATGAGGCACTACAACGTTTGTGGTGCTGTGATTGATTAATGAGCAATCATACATGTGATCCAGTGCCCATCCCTCTTTAACATTCAAGTGTTGGTTTTCACAGGGTGATCACGGTAAAAAAAATAGTTTTATGGTTTAGTTTAGTGCCTCAAGGCATGACTCATGACCCAGGGATTTGCTAAGTATTAGAATAGTGACTGTGGTGATATATTCTCCTTTATAGTGAAGTTGAGCACAATTATGGTCTTCATATCACTTGTCTTTCGCAGTCATTGGAAATTACATCAACTTAACATTGCAAATGTCTTCCTCAATGATGTCATGTATAAGACTAATTACATTCAACAGCTGCTGAGCTATGAAACTATGGAGGAGTCCATCGCATGTCACTTGCAAAAGGCCCTTTATGGCTTTAATTAATCTCCGCAAGCATGATTTGAGAAGTTTAGCCAAATCATTCAGGCTATTAGTTGTCAAGACAGCTCAACTAACTTCTCTTTTTTGTCCATCATCACTAAGAGGAGATGATGATTCTGTTCGTGCATATTGATGACATCATTATCATGGGTGTAGATGTTTCAAGGACTATAAATGTTACTTTGTCCGCCAAGCATGTTCAGACTAAAGATCGTGGTCTCGTGCACTACTTTCTGAGGAATGAGGTAGCCTCCCATGGTGACTGTTATTATCTCAGAGCAAGTATTGCATGTATCTTATTCAAGATGTGGATTAGTTAAGGTGTAAATCTGCTAATACACCCATGTATAAAAATGTGAAATTGTCCTCTATTGGCTCTGCATTTTACTATTATTGTTGCCAGTCAGTTGGTGCACACTAGGAGGATGTTACGCCCCCGTACGGATCCGAAGGCGACAACGGGGCTGAACAAACTGGTTCAGTCCCCCACTTTTTAAATGGCGGCCCTCGGGGGCTGAACCCACCCGGTTCAGCTCCAATTGGGGCCGGCCGGCCCCCTTGGCCGGCCGGCCTTGATCCGGGTATAAATATACCCGGATCCTCTATGAGAGGAATTATGCAAGAGTATTATCAAGGTAGCCTCCTCTCTAACCCTAGAAATCTCCCCTTCTCTCACAATCCTATCTTGCTCCTAACAATTGGTATCAGAGGATTCTTCCTCCCAATTTTTTTCATTCCGGTTCGCATCCAGGACGAATCCCTGCTCGCAGACCGCATCCCGACTCCAGGCCGCATCGCGCATCCAGGCCGAATCCCTGCCTCGACGACTCCCGCTCGCATCCAGGCCGCATCCCGCATCGCGCATCCAGACGGCATCTCCGACGACTCCAGTTGCTGCCTCCGCCGACCGCATTCCGCTCGCATCCGCAGACCACAACCGACTCCGCCGACTGTTGCTGCCTCCGCGGCCCTGCCTCTAGGCCCCATCCCGCGGTCCTGCTGCTTCTTCCAGTGGTTGCCGCTTCTGAATCCTCCTGAATCCGCCAGCTGTCGCAATTGTTGACATTTTTGCCCCCCCCCGATCCCACCATGGTGACTCGCACCCAAGAGGACTCCACACGGCTCGCACATCTCGAAGAAAACTACACCGGTCGGACTGACACCGTGGCAGCCCTCGCCGATAAGTTAACGGCATCGAAAAAACGTCTCAAAGAGAAATTGGATGCCCGCATGGACGAGCTTAAAAATATGTTAACTCAACACCTTAAAGGAAAAGGTGTTGTGGGAGAGACCAACACAGTCCAGCTTCCCCTTCCTACTCCAGCATCGGGGCACGACGATCGAGCCTCTAGCCTCAATGGGGGGCTTGGAATTGACGGTGGAAGGGTAGGAGGCTCACGACGACCACAGGTATGGTCTGAAGCCACCCAGTTTGGCGGAATCGCCGCGTCTGCCTTGGATTTTCCTCCTCACCGTGAATACCTCCAGGAGGACCAACGACCCCACGGGATGGGGTACCCGCCTCGTGATGGGCTCCTCCCTATTCCAGGAAGGGCAGGAGGCGGATGGGAGTTTAGGCCGCCAGTCTTGGGGAACACCTATGGAGGGGATTGGGGGTACCCACACATGGCCGTGGATCGACGGCCACCGCTTGGACACGGACAAGAGTAAGGAGGACCCGGGCAACAACTACCACGCGCTTATATGGCGTCGAAGGTTACCCACATGAACTACCCCAAGTTCAAAGGAGGAGACGCACTCGAATGGGTCCAAAAAACAGAGTTATTTTACAGTTATCAGGAGATACCAGAGGCACAGTGGGTAAAGTTGGCGTCCTTCCACCTTGAAGAGGACGCATACCAGTGGACCCAATGGTTCCTCTGGGGACGGGATCACGCGTCATGGCACGAGTTTGTCGACGGATTCACCGCCCGCTTTGGTCCCCTTGAGTATGAAGACTTCGAGGCTTTTCTTCAGAAATTACGTCAGAAAGGGACGGTGATGGAGTACCGAACCAAGTTTGAACGATTGGCCAACAGGGTGCAGTGAGGCGAGAGGACATTAACAAGTTGTTTTATTTCCGATCTGAAGGAGGACATCAGAGATGAGGTGCATGCCTATATGCCGCGCAGCTTGACACACGCTATCAGTTTGGCCCGGATTTAAGAAGAGTCGTATCAATCGACAGAAGTCAAGGGGGCACTACGAGGCACGCTACACACCTTCCCGACACAAAAAAGGATCAAGCAGCTGCAAAACGGGCAACAATGAAGAAATTGACTTGGACAGAGCTACAGGCTAGGAAAGAGCAGGGATTATGCTTTAACTGCGATGAAAAATTTACCCCAGGCCACAAATGTCAGAGGATCCAGGTTTACATGTTGCAGGAAGGTCCGATGCCGGATGGAGACGGAGGGGAACAGGAGCACATTCTGGATACAATCGAGTACGGGGTATCGTCCCTGACCATGGCGGGAGACTCCACTCCACCAACTATGAGTATTGCGGGGCGGATTGGCCAACAGCAGGTGACCATTCTACTTGACAGTGGGAGTACACATAACTTCATTAGCCTGATGGTGGCGCACAAGCTGGGGATAGAGATCATAAAGGATGCCGCTTCTCAGGTTGTGGTGGCCGGTGGACACGAGCTGCAGTGCGAGGGAGTGCTTCCGAACGTGGAACTCAGTGTGCAGGAATACACCGACAACATGGTTGTCAACTTATTGCCCATCCAGGGGCCGGATATGATTCTCGGGGCCCAGTGGTTGCGACAGCTGGGTAGGGTGACTCTGGATTGGGCGAGGTTGACTATGGAGTTTGCTAAGGATGGGAGAGAGTACTGTCTGCAGGTAATCTGACTCTCACCAGTGCCAGGGGGCTCTCTTTGCTATTTGGAGCGGCTGCTGGGGCAAGGCCGCGACGTGGCTTGGGTAAGCCTGAGGGGACAGACGGGGCTACCAGATTCCCACCTCGAGGACAAGCTGGGTCTTCATGGGGTGGGGAATGTTACGCCCCCGTACGGATCCGAAGGCGACAACGGGGCTGAACCAACTGGTTCAGCCCCCACTTTCTAAATGGCGGCCCTCGGGGGCTGAACCCACCCGGTTCAGCCCCAATTGGGGCCGGCCGGCCTTGGTTCGGGTATAAATATACCCAGATCCTTTATGGGAGGGATTATGCAAGAGTATTATCAAGGTAGCCTCCTCTCTAACCCTAGAAATCTCCCCTTCTCTCTCAATCCTATCTTGTTCCTAATAGAGGATTTCGCATGTACTGGAAGATGACTGTATTCTTCGATATCTCAAGCACGGTCTTGGACAGGACTTATCTATCAACCTTTTTTTACTCTTTCACTTATATAATATTCTGATGCTGACTATGTTAAATTATTGATCTACTAATGTCTTATGTATGTACTTTGGAGACAATTTCATTACATGGAAGAGTAAGAAGAAACCGGTTGGTACTCATTCCTTGATCCCGGCAGACGATTACAAAATAATCGAACAATGTGCAGTTTTAGAATAGTCGACTGACGAACAGTTGCAGAATAGTGACCGGTGAGCAACTGCAAAATAATTGACTGTTAAGAAGTCAATCGCCGACCGACGAGCAAACTCACTTAATACTCAAGCAATCAATAGTTGGTCCACAAGCAGCAGCAACATAAAATCTTTTAAATTAGACATTTTGAAATAAAACCGTTTCTACCAGAATAACAAGTGTAAATTTTATTGGGCCTTGAGAGTCTAAACGAGATAAATAGAGAAGGGGATGATTTGCAAATCTTTGCAAGAAAAGAGCATAGACTCTTGAGGAAATAAAATAACAATAGCTCTTAGAGAGAAAGAAAGAAAATAGGGTCAAGAAGCTCACAAAGAGAAAGATAGTGATAGAGAAACAGGCTCTCATACAATTTCTATTTACTACACTAATCTCTTTCTCCATCACTGATGACCCCAAAATGAAGAAAGAAAGGTTGGCGAGGCTCAAACTAGGTACAGGCTATGATAGGTGGCAATGTCTGTTCCATAAGAAATGGTTGTCATCAAATTAAACAAACCGAGAAAAACATATCCGCAAAAAACTGAAGCACATCGGCAGGTCGAGAGATCGAATCAAACGAAGCTTAGGGAAGCGCATATTGAAAACTGAGGCGTTGGTTGCAGACGGTGACTGAGGCTGACTACTAGAAGGAGACCACGATGAAAGACGAACCTTAGGGATGCTTCGTACCTAGACTTCATCGGAATTACGTTTTGGATGACATTAACGAATGGTGACTTGGTTGAATGATTGGAACTCTCTAATGCCATGTAAAAAAGGTCCCTTAGGGTCATAGGATGCAGACGATTTTAGACGGATGCACTAGCATTGGTCCATAGAGTATTCTATGATGTGTTGACCACATGGTGAACAAACCTCTACAATAGGAGCTTGTATTTTAACGTTATTCTCATTTACATGCTGTAAGAGAAGGCAAAGAACACAAACGCTACACTAGAACATTGAAGACAATAATTGCATCCTTATGGCATACTCCCCAATTCATTTGATGTACAAAAGAACCATTTACTAGAAAGTACGATATAAACAAGGAGACAGTTTGGGGTACAAGGAGAGGAAATTTAGAGAAAATGGGACGTTCATTAACTTACTGCTGTCGTAGAAGTAGTTAACGACTTCAAACCAGCTGTGGATGCATGAACCTCAGGCAATGTTTCAAAATCACCAATCTGTAATCTCTTTGTCACATCTGTGTACAACCAGGCCAACCACTCACCCACAAACCTAAAAGCATAGGCTGAAGCAAGCAATGGGAAGAGCCTGTTTTGCTGAGTCTTGTAATCAATCACCTAGAACAAAAAAAAACTTGCACATAAGTACCTGATATGACCTCCATGAGAATGAGCAAAATAAGGATATGTAAAAAAATGTTGTACAAACTTTAATTTTTTTTTTCAATGACATGCTGACACAAACATCAAACAGTACACCCTAGGCACATGGAATTCCTAAATATACAAGTAAAGAAAGACAAATGCTGAAAGAGTAACCAAATAGAGGATAACACTTATAGCTTGAATTTTTGAAAGTACAAAGGGTAAAGCAATACAAATCATTAGTGTAGAAAAAGGTCCAAAAGCTTGTATGTATTACTTCTGTTATCAAATACAAGGAGAGAATACAAATATATAGGAAAGAGGAGAGAAGAATAAATCCTATACAAGATGTGAGACTAAAGAAGAAGGAGAGAGAAAATAAAGAAAGAGGGCCCAATAATGTGCCATTTACATGGGCTTTTCCAATACTCCCCCGCAAGCTAGAGCGTACAAGTCGTATGCGCCAAGCTTGGATAGACACTCATAGAAGAGGGTACTTGGTAGAGCTTTTGTGAGGACGTCTGCGACCTGTTCAGTACCCAGAACATGCTTGAGCTCGATCTTCTTCATGTGGACTTTCTCTCGGATGAAATGACAATCTACCTCAATATGCTTTGTTCTTTCGTGAAAGACCGGGTTCTTGGCAATATGTATAGCAGCTTGACTGTCACATAGGAGGAGAGCTGGTAAGGATAGCCTTACACCAAGGTCGGCAAGGAGACTCTCAATCCATGTGAGTTCTGAGACCACAGAAGCCATTGCCCGATATTCTGCTTCTGCTGAGGATCGAGCAACAACTGCTTGTTTCTTGCTCCGCCAAGTAATTAGATGTCCTCCAAAATATGTGCAGAACCCGCTAGTGGATCGTCGATCATCAAGAGAGCCAGCGTAGTCGGCATCAGAGTATGCCACCAATGTTGGGATTGAAGATGAGGTTTTGTATACAAGTCCTTGGCCAGGAGCTGTCTTGAGGTATCTGAGAATCCGTTCCATTGCCTGAAGATGAGAACTACGAGGAGAGTGCATATACCGACTAACGAGCCCCACGGCGAAGGATATGTTTGGTCTTGTTACCGTTAGGTAGATTAGTTTTCCAACTAGGCGACGGTAATATTCTGGATTTTGGAGAAGAGTATCAGAATCCGAGGCCTGAGCGCATAGTTTGTGATTGACATCCATGGGAGTGTTCACAGGTTTGCAGCCGGAGTAGCCTGCATCATGAAGAAGGTCTAGGCAGTACTTCCGCTGAGAGAGGACCAGACCATCTGATCGTCTAGCAACCTCCAGACCTAGGAAGTACTGCAGATGTCCTAGATCTTTAGTTTGGAAGACAGAGCTCAAATGTTGCTTAACGGCCTGTATGTCATTCGAGTCGTCTCCAGTAATTATGATGTCATCGACATATATACCAATAAGAGAACCGTACTCATTGTCTGGTGGCGAGTAAATAATGAGAAATCAGCCGAGCTCCGAGTGAAGCCAATTTCCCGGAGAGCTTTGCTAAACTTGTCAAACCATGCCCGAGGGGATTGTTTGAGACCATAGAGTGATTTGAGAAGGTGACACACCCGAGGCTCCCCCGTGGTCTCAAACCCGGGAGGTTGCTGCATGTAAACCGTTTCGTGAAGGTCGCCATTCAGAAAGGCATTCTTGATGTCAAGTTGAAGTAAGGGCCACTGTCGATGGACAGCCACCGAGATGAGAACGCGGACGGTGTTGAGCTTTGCTACCGGAGAGAAAGTCTCGTCATAGTCGAGACCTTGTTGCTGAGTGAAGCCTCGAGCGACCAGACGAGCTTTGAGTCTGTCAATGGTCTCATCAGGAGCATGTTTGATGACAAAAACTCATTTGCACCCAACTGGTTTCTGTCCGGGAGGAAGGGGCACCAGGGTCCAAGTCTGGTTAGCCCAAAGAGCAGTCATTTCTTCTTCCATAGCAGCGCGCCACCCAGGATGTTGAAGAGCCTCCTGGACGGAGTTAGGAACAGAGACCGAGGATAGGGAAGTAGCCAAGGTCTGAATTGGTGGAGAGAGGCGATGTAGAGAAACATAGTTGGCCATCGGATGAGCTGTAGAGGCGGGCACCGGAGCAGCAGAGCACGGAGAAGCCGAGGTCGAAGCCGACTGCATAGGGGCAACGGAAGGAGGAGGGCGTCGAGTATAGACCCGAATGACGGGCGGCTTAGGATTAGAAGGGAGGGATGGAGGCGAGTGGACGGGGATAACTGGACGGGGTATGGAAGGTGGTAGAGCGGTTGGTGGTAGAAGAGCGGAGAAAGGAGGAGGGAAGAAGGGTTGATCCTCCCAGAAGGTAACATCAGCTGACACAGAAACCTTTCGGGTAGCCGGAGAATAACACACATATCCCTTTTGGGTACGGGAGTAGCCGACGAAAATGTGTTTCACTGCCCGGGGATCCAGTTTGTCGATTGTGGGACCCATGGTATGGACGAAACAGGAACATCCAAAAACCCTGGGTGTGAGAGGAAAGGCTGGTGCGGAGGGAAAGAGGAGGCTGAATGGGGTAGCATTTTGGAGAACCGAAGATGGGAGACGGTTGATGAGGAAGCATGCAGTGGAGACCGCAAAGTTCCAATATTCTTTGGGAACATGCATGTGAAGCATGAGGGATCGAGCAACATCAAGAAGGTGGCGGTTCTTACGTTCGGCGGCCCTGTTTTGTTGAGATGTGTAGGCACAAGATGTCTGATGAATAATGCTGAAGTCCGTGCAGAGATTGGCAAACTCGTGGCTCGTGTACTCACGGGCATTGTCAGAGCGGAACGTTTTGATAGTAGTAGAGAATTGCGTACGAGTTTCTAATACAAAGGCCCGAAAGACACGTGGAAGCTCTGAGCGATCACGAAGTAAATATAACCACGTGATGCGAGAGTAATCGTCAATGAATGTGATAAAGTAACGATAACCAGAGATACTTGTAACCTTGTACGGTCCCCAAATATCAAAATGTATTAAATCAAAAGGAGCAGAGCTCCGAGTACAATGTGCGGGAAACGAAGAACGTGGCTGTTTGCCAATAATACATGAATCACATTGAAAAACAGGAAGGAATATATCAGGAAGCGCCTTCTGGAGGATAGGTAGAGGAGCATGCCCAAGACGGCAATGTCAATCACTAGAGTATATAGAGGAGAGGGCGGTAGAGGAAACATCGAGGAGGTAGAGCCCATTCTGCAGTCGACCCCTACCAATGGTAATCCGCGTCTGCCGATCCTGTATCACAAAACCAGAAGAAGTGAAGGTGATATAGCAGTTCATATCAGTAGTAAGACGGCCAATAGAGAGTAAATTAAAAGGGGATGCCGGCACATAAAGAGCGGAGCGAAGAGAGATGGAGGAGTGGATCAAGAGATCAACACAACCGGAGACCGGAACATGCGCACCGTTGGCAACGGTAATAGACGTGGGATGAGGAGCTTCTGAGAACTTTGGCGGCATCGGTGAGGTGATGTGGTGGGTGGCTCCTGAGTCCAAGATCCAACGGGAACTGGAAAAAAGACAGGCAGTACCTGTAGTGGAGGTGGATGCAATACCTGCAGTAGAGGTGGAGGCAACCGAAGCAGACGGAGGGTTGAGGAGCCCCTGGAGGTGTTGCAGCTGGAGGCGAATAGCCTCAACGTCCGTTCCGGCGGGTGGAGAGCTATCAGTAGTAGCAGCAGTAGGCTGGCGAGGAGGGTAGCCATGTTTCTTATGACAGACTGCTTCAGTGTGTCCATCTCGGCCGCAGAATGAGCACTTTGGGAGACCCCTACCACCACGGCCCCTGCTGCGGGAACCCGTACGACCGCCCCGATTAGAAGATGGTGGGGGAAGTAAGGGAGGAAGGGCCTGCTGAAGAAGGGCCGGCGATGGTGGTGCAGACGTCTCCAAGGGAGGAGGTACTCGAAGTAACATAGAGCAAACATCGGAGAAGGAGGGGGTAGCAGGTGATGCCAGAACCTGTGCCCTGATACTATGAAGGTGTGGCGGGACCCGAGCCATAATCATAGCAATACAAACAGCCTCCTTCTGGGCACGCTGAGCAGCGAGATCAGTAGTAGATGGTTGGTGCTGAATCCAGGCCTCCGTGAGAGTCTTAGCACGAGCCACAAAGGAGGTCATGTCCATAGCTTTGCCAACATCCAAAGCTTGAAGATCGGTGATGATGTCAAAGAGGTGTTGGAGGCTATCCTTGCACGAGTACAAGGAGTTGAGCTCATCCCACATTGCATTTGCGGTCTCATGATATATGATCATCTGGTAGGGCTCACCCTCCAGAGAGTTCAGGATCCAGGTCTGGACGTGGCCGTCATTTCGTATCCAGTCATCAGTAGTAGGAGAAGGAGGTCCCTGGGTAAGGTGACGTGCAAGGCCTTTGGCTTGCAGGACC
The DNA here is from genome assembly GCA_039513925.1 of Platanthera zijinensis. NCBI lineage: Eukaryota > Viridiplantae > Streptophyta > Magnoliopsida > Asparagales > Orchidaceae > Platanthera > Platanthera zijinensis. Next base: position 233,578,062 of record CM077080.1, read on the forward strand.
CGCCGAACGGAGTGAACCCATGGGATGAAGTTTGACTTCCCCGAAAGGGAAAGAGTAGTAATTCGAAGCTCATCGCGGAGTTCAGGAGCAGGAGCTATGTGATCTGCTGTAGGGGTAGCGGTAGTCGAATCACTAGAAGACATAGCGAGCTAAAGGAGAAGAGGCGAACAGAAAGAAGGCCGCGGCGGACAAGAGCAGCTCGCGGCAGACAGGAACAATCCGCGGCGAGTAGAGAGAGGGGAGTACCAGCGGGGGGGAACTCAACACGCCGACAGCGGCTAGGAGAAGCCGCGAGAAGGGTAGGCCGCGCGGAAAGGAGAGGCCGCGCGGAAAGGAGATGTCGCGCGGTAAGGAGAGACCGACAGCGGCTAGGAGGCGCCGCGAGAAGGACAGGCCGCACGGGAAGGAGAGGCCGCGAAGCTCGCAGCGGACCAAAGCGAGTAAGAAAAGGAGTCGAGACCGCGGAGCTCGCAGCGGACAGAAGAAGACTGCTGGGCAAGAGAGCGAGTTCGCCAAGCACGAGGAGGAAGCGAGTTCGCTGAGCTCGCAGCGGACAGAAGGAGACCGCAGAGTCAGGAGGAGGTCGCCTAGCTCGCAGCGGTCAGAAGGAGGCCGCAGCGGACTGTGGATAACAGTGGACCCCACAGACCAGAGAGAGGGCTATAAAAGGACCAGAAGAGTGGATCAACGGGAGGAGAGGGAGAAGAGAGAAGAGAGGGCAGGCCGGCGCGGTCAGAAAACACAGGCCGCGGAAACCGCAGCCTGCGCGGATAGAAATCAGAAGCCGCAGTCTGCGCGGATAGAAATCGGGAACCTCAGTCTGCGCGGATAGAAATCAGAAGCCGTAGGAGACGTAACCTCCCTCTGATACCATGTAGAAAAAGGTCTAAAAGCTTGTATGTATTACTTCTGTTATCAAATACAAGGAGAGAATACAAATATATAGGAAAGAGGAGAGAAGAATAAATCCTATACAAGATATGGGACTAAAGAAGGAGGAGAGAGAAAATAAAGAAAGAGGGCCCAATAATGGGCCCTTTATATGGGCTTTTCCAATAATTAGCAACCAATATCCCTTGAGCTAAATGAAGGACAATTCCGCTCAACCATTGGCACATATGTAGTTTACCACTGTAGAAATGCGCGATAAATGAGAGAAATAAAATAATTTTATTAATTTCTCTAAAAATGTTTCATACATGTATTTGTACACTTATACACTTATATAGGAATAGAGAGAAGAAGTAGTCACAATCTAAGATGTGGAAAAAATCATAAAGATGAAGTAGGCTTTAAATGGACCTTTGCACATATTTTCTTCAACACTACCCCGCAAGCTGGAGCATACAGATCATAAGCACCCAGCTTGGACAAAAATTGGTAGTATAGCAGGTGAGGTAAAGCCTTGGTGAGAATATCAGCAACTTGCCCAGCAGCAGGAACATGTTTTAATTATAGCTTCTTCAATTGAACCTTCTCCTGAATGAAATGACAATCAACTTCAATGTGTTTGATCTGTTCATGGAAAAAATAATTCTTGCCAATGTGTATAGCAACTTGACTGTTGCAAAATAGAGTGGCCGGTGAGGAAAGTTTGAATCCTAAATCACCTAAGAGACCTTCAAGCCATGTAAGCTCAGACACAACAGCTGTCATTGAACGATACTCGACTTCAGCAGATGAGCGAGCAACCACAGACTGCTTCTTATTGTGTCAAGTAATGAGATGTCCTCTAAAATAAGTACAATATCCACTTGTGGAACGACGATCATCCAATGAACCAGCATACTCAGTGTCAGAATATGCAATAAGAGATAAGAAAGATGAAGAAGGCTTGTATACAAGTCCTTGTCCAGGAGCAGTCTTCAAGTATCGAAGGATACGCTCACTGCCTGAAGATGAGAGATTCACGGTTCATGCATATATTGACTGACAACTCCAACAACAAATGATATATCAGGTATCGTAACAGTGAGATATATTAGATTTCCCACAAGACGATGATAATACTCTGGGTTTGGAAGGAGAAGATCAGAATCTGAGGCATGAGCGCAGAGCTTGTGATTGATATCCATGGGAGTGTCCACAGGCATGCATCCAGAATAGTCAGCAGCATGAAGCAAGTCAAGGCAGTACTTTCGTTGAGATAAAACAAGTCGATCAGGACTCCGAGCAACCACGAGACCAAGGAAATGTCGAGGATTTCCCGGGTCCTTAATTTGGATCATGAAAGCCAGAGGTTTGAGCATGTGTATTTTTGTGAGATCATCCCCCGTAATCAAAATATCATCAACATACACCAAGAGAATCACTGTGCATGTTGGAAAATGACGAGTGAATAAAGAGAAATCGGTTGAACTCCAAGTAAACCCAACAGCACGAACAGTCTGACTGAACTTGTCAAATCATGTACGAGGAGACTGTTTGAGGTCATAAAGAGATTTCTTCATATAACATACAAGAGACTCCCTCGTGGTCTCAAACCCAGGAGGGTGTTGCACATAGACAATCTTCTGCAAATCGCCAATGAGAAAAACATTTTTGACATCCAATTGATGCAACGTACAGTGTCGATGAACAGCGAGGGAGATCAAAACACAAACAGTATTGAGTTTGGCGACTGGAGAGAAAGTTTTGTAATAATACAGACTTTGTTGTTGAGTAAAACCAAGATTCACAAGGCAAGCCTTTAGACGTTAAACTATCTCATCCGGACCATGCTTGATGGCAAATGCTCACTTACAATCCACACAAGTCTTTCCAAGAGGAAGAGGGACAAGATCCCAAATTTGGTTTGTTCAAAGGGCAGACATTTCCTCGTCTATGGTCGTCCACCACCTCGGATTATGGAGATCCACCTGCACAGAGGTAGGGATGGAAATAGAGGATAAAGAAAGATAAAATTTCCTGAGTTCCAGAGAGAGGCGGTGTAAGGAGACATAATTCGTCATCGGGTGAGCAGTAGAGACGGTTGTCAAACCTGCAGGCCACAAAATAGCATCAGTCTATGAAGCACGGATACTTCTCCGAAGGTAGCGTACCCGTACTGGATACGTATCCGGTACCGGTACGTACCTGATACTCGATGGATACACCTATGTGGACACTTGGACTTAGCACATCATTCTGCATATTGTGATAGAAGTCTATTTTTCTAGAGTATACAAAAGTTGGTTCTATGCTAGGAAATGTTGGTACGTCCAATTAAGTTGTGTATCTGTACCGAGTATGTTTCTGGTACTAGTATGTTTCTGTTACAATTACGTGTATTGAACATGTTGAAACGACACAAGTTATTAACAAAACGACTAAATTGTCTCTAGACTAACCAGAGATTGAAGATGTTGATCACCAATGAAGAAGAAAAAAAAGACTGATGAGTAGACTTAAGTTTAATTTTATCTCTTTTGGTTAAACATATAAGATGTTAATTTTGTAATATTTACGAATGATTAATGTTTGAAAACTTCATGTTACATTACATTGATTTGTGGACTTGTACTTCAAGTTATGATTTATGTTTGATGTTTCGATGTTTTGAAAACTATTTATTGCCCTTGTGATATATATATATTATATTTGTTATAACGTATCATGACGTACCCGTATCTTTGTTTTTAAAATTTTGTCGTACCGCCGTACCGGGTACGTATCGTACCTGGTAGCCGTATCCGTACCAATGCTTCCTAGGCATCAGTAGAGGGCATCTCATATAGAGAAGCAGACGGAGGAGGAGGACGAGTATACGCATGAATCAGAGGTGGTTTTGGTTGGATTGACGTGGGAAGGAGAGGTGGGATTGACGTGAGAATGAGAGGTGTAAGGTTGGAAGTAACAGGGACAGAAGGCCGCAGAAGTAGAGGCTGTAACACCCTTATTTTGACGCGAATTTTTATTTAAATTTGTAGGGTCGAGTCGCGACGTTTTCAGTTAGTATTCAAAAGTATTAGTGTGAGTTGGGTGTGCCGATAGCTGTTTAGTAAAGTGGTTTTTGAGTGGAAATGGGTTGCCAATAGCGCTTTTCCCCCCCTATCCTCTTTGCGGTTAAGTAGGAAACCGTTATAACCCGAAATAAACCCGCATCCTTCTCTTTCTCACGGGAGAAAAGCCGCAACCCGCGCCCGACAGTTTCTCTCGTTCCGCCAGGCCGACGACTCCGACTCCCGCTAGCGCCGAGCCGATGCGCCTCCGCTTCCCTAGTCGCCGCCCGATACCTCTCCAGAAGCCCATTCCGACCACTCCTCCCTCCTCTGCAGGCGCCAGCAAGCCTTCTTTTTCCTTCATTGGTCGTGGAAGAGCCGGATTCAACCCTAACCGGTGGAAATCGAAATTGTTCGTTTCCGGTGAGTCTATTTCTCCCTTATCTCCATTCCATCGTGGAAATCCTTCGGTTTAGAGGTTAGGTTAAACTAATTTGCATTCCTATTGCCCTATTTTAGGTTTTGGTGTTCGTGGTTCACCGCGGAATTTGTGTGGGGCACTTTGAGAGGCTCAATCGCTATACGTAAAGGTAATATGCGAAGTTTAGCATTTTGTTTTTAGTAACCCTAGTTATATAGAAATTTTCCTCCGGAAAATCGTAGGGGAAAAATTATGAAAATAGGTTTGCCTTAATTTGCAGGACTCTAGTAGGTTCGAGGCAGTTTTCTGAAGATCACCAACAGTAGGATTGCCTTCGGAAAAGCTAATGTCGCCGCACCGAGTCTACGAGGGCCGCAGCACCGCTGTAAGGAAACTTAATTTCTGTTAATTAGGCATAGCAATAAATATATATTTTTGTATACGCATGAGTAGGCTTTGTACATGTATCATGATCATGCATAGAAAGGTGTGGTGATAGGAAAACGGTCGCGGAAAACGTGTAGGATGACACCCTTCTCCAAAACCCAGGTAGTCAGATCAGAAATGGTAATGTTAGGTACGAAACCTGTACCCGTGTACGTAAGTTTGGAATTTGTCCAACCAAGGGCGTGAATGTCCCTTCTAGTCGACCACAAGAAAGTCAAGGGTCGCTCAGTAGTACACCAGAAAAGATATCCCAAGCAGATAGCATAACACCGAAAGGTCAATGAGCACACAAGTCTTTACGTGCTCGGTAGAGCCGCACTACCTTTCTCATAAGGCATATGGTATTTTGTGAGCAGTATAGTCTTGGGAGTTTACTTCCCTTGAGTCAGTTAGTAGATTTGAGACCGTGTCCGCGTGGCACTAGAACAATTGAGTTCGTAAGATGGTCTCGGGTCGCCAGTTTCAGTTGCGTGTTAGGAGCTACTCTGCCTAGAGCCTTCCAAGTAGATGTACAGGGTAGAAGTCACCTAAAACTCAAGTATAGACCTGTCGCGGTCAGTACACTAGTTAGTGAACGTCAGGACTTGGGTTAGTGAACTAGAAGTCACGTACATAGAACAAATAGATGCTTTGATCAAGAAGTAGTGCGAAGGCATGCATAACATATAGCATAAAGGTTTTCAATGCACAAAACTGTTTTCTAAAGGCATGCATTCATCATATGAAAACTGTTTTTAGTGTCACTAGGAGGAGTTATTTTTCTTTACTCTGACCCCTCGTGGGCAATGTTTTTCAGGTGACCCAGGTGGGAAACTACGCCTAGGATGAGCGTTAAGTGGAGTCAGTTAGTAGTTACTTCCACTTTTAGTTTACTCTTTTTTCAGCATGTACTTGTAGATGAGGACAATATACCTGATTAATGTTTTATCTAATTTGTATCAGACTATTAATGTTAAACAGATTTTCAGTTAATTCAATTCTATTTATGTTTAGTGGCTCTGTGAATCCAGATATGAAGTATGTGTTTACCCTTAGCTTATTTTTCTAGCTTCCGTTGTAAGTTATAAATTTCTTAGTAGATATTTCTTTTACCTGTTGCATATTATTTTTTAATATTGTTTCCTAATTTTCTTTATATCGCTGACCCGGCCGGACGGCTGATTTCTGAAATACTGGCAAGGGGTGTTACAAATTGGTATCAGAGGGAGATTTAGGATCCCTTGACCCTAGAAAGAATTCACAGAGCTATAGGATTGCGTAAGAGTAAACTCGTGTTAGTAGAGTATTTTAAGTGACGTTTAAGTCCTAGTTTTCGCTAGAGTACGAAATAAAATTGTTAAGCCAGATTTCTCAGATGCTTGATAAATAATCAGATTTCTTTTATATGTCCTATCAGGTACCACGAGTTAGTGAATCGGGTCAATCTTCACGTCAAGACCCTGTTCCTAATGCGACCACGGGAGACGCATCCGTGCCACAGGTACCACCAGTTCAAGAAGTTCCAAAAGGCACGGACATAGCGTCTCAGATAGCCAGGGCGGTCACTGTTGCCTTGATGGAGTTTCAGAGAGGACTGGCTACAGGGTTTCCAGCTCCAGTACAAGTACAAGTCCCTGCACCAGCTCCTGCCCCAGCACCCGTGGAGATGACCCTGGAGCGTTATTTGAGAAATTTTAGAGAACTTCAGCCTTCGAACTACAGTGGGGATGAGACCCCGATGGACACAGATGATTTGATAGCAAACACCAGAGACCTGCTGAATGTTTTGGAGTGCCCAGAGAACAAGAAGGTTCCTCTGGCTGTTCTCCTCCTCCGAGGTGAGGCGAAAGTCTGGTGGGACAAGTACCGGGCAGATGATCCTGCAGGTAATGCGAAATGAAATTTCCTCATATTTTTAGGAAGTGATACGTTTCATCTTTAAATGGTATGACCGTACTTTTTGCCAGGTCGTACGTCAGACATGTTTACGTGGGACGAGTTTTTTAGAGCCCTTGCAAGCTGGTTCGTGCCTCCTTCTGCACGACGAGGTCTCCAAGAGAAGTATCTTAGGCTTTTCCAGGGGACAGGACAGTTACTAAGTACGAGCGAGAGCTTACTCATCTGGCTCGTTATGCGGGCGTGATGCAGGAAGATCAGGCTGAGAAGTGCAGCCGCTTTGTGGATGGCTTGCGTGACTCGTTGAGCCAGCCGCTGATGACCATGGTCAACGCTGATTACAGGAGCTTAGTGGATACGGCACGCAGGTTAGAGGCTGATCAGCAGAAGGTTCAGAAGCGAAGTAATTTCCGTGCAAAGCGATCTCAGGATTCGCATTAGCCGCAGCAGAGCAGGAATGACCAAGGGAAGAACTGGAACAAGAAACCGAAGCCTGAGGCTAAGAAGAGTGGTCAGTCTGGTGACAGGAGCAAGGACTACCCCACATGTCCCAAGTGTCAGCGTCGTCATCCAGGAGAGTGTTTGGCCAGCGCAGCCGTCTGCTACAAGTGCCGACAACCTGGACATATAGCTCGCTTTTGTCAGGAAATTGGTGCAAATCAGGTAATCAAAGTTTTGTTGTATTCATTATATTTATGTAATTTCATTAGATGTTAAATATAAATTGTTCCTGCAGTCGAAGTACGAGATTGGTGGTTCTAGCAGGGTAGATAAGGGCAAAGCGTTGATGATCACTGATGGGAGACCACAGCAGGATCGAGACTTAGTGCAGCCCAGAGCGTATGGGCTTGGTCAGCAGGAGGCGAAGGATCAGGAGAATGTAGTGACTGGTAAGTGCTTTATTTTACTTAACAAGTTTATTTAAATCCTCCGTAGTGACATTTATTTTCATTCTTCATAATTCATGTAGGCATCCTTATGATTCGTAATCTACCCTCTAAGATTCTGTTTGATACGGGTGTCTCGCACTCGTTTATCGCGCAATCTCTAGTGTGTAAGTTGGATTTAGAAGTCTTCCCATAGTCAGTACCGCTGGAAGTCATGATGCTGAATGGATCCCTTCTGCAGACCGGAGATAAATGCAGGGTACCGGTGCAGTTTGGGGATACCGAGATTATCGTGGAAGCTTTGCAGCTACCTATAGCAGGATTCGACTTGATATTTGGAATGGACTGGCTTTCAGCAGTCAACGCCAGGATTGACTGTAGGGCGAAGCAAATTCAGTTCGATGGCCCCAACCAGACATCTTTTTCTTTTCAGGGTTTGAAGGGAGTAGTGAAGATGATCATATCTGCAGTCCAAGCGAGAAGGTGCATCAGTAAAGGTTGTGAAACCTTCGTAGTTTTGATGCGCGCGGAGTCTAAGACTGACTTGACAGAGGTGTCAGTGGTGCAGGAGTTTCCCGATGTTTTCCCGGAAGAGCTCCCTGGTGCCCCTCCAGATAGAAAGATTAAGTTCTCGATAGACTTGCAGCCTGGGGCTACACCGGTAGCCAAATCTCCCTATCGGATGGCTCCAAGGGAACTAGAAGAGTTGAAGAGCCAATTGCAGGAGCTGCTTGATTTGGGTTTTATACGCCTCAGTACTTCGTCTTGTAGTGCTCCAGTACTGTTCGTGAAGAAGAAGGATGGTAGTCTGAGACTGGGCATAGATTACCATGAATTGAACAAGCTGACCGTAAAGAACAAGTACCCAATTCCCAGGATTGATGATTTGTTCGACCAGTTGGTGGGAGCGAGCACCTTTTCCAAGTTAGATCTGAGGTCGGGCTATCATCAGTTGAGGATTCGTGACGTGGATATTCAGAAGACGGCATTTAGTACTAGATATGGACACTTCGAGATCGTGGTCATGTCGTTCGGGCTGACCAACGCCCCTTCAGAGTTTATGGACCTGATGAACAGGGTATTCCGGGAGTACTTGGATCGTTTTGTCATCGTCTTCATAGATGATATCTTGGTGTTCTCTAAGAGTACAGAAGATCATGCAGCACACCTAAGGATTGTTTTGAGCACACTCAGGAAAAACCAGTTGTATGCTAAGTTTTTAAAGTGTGAATTTTAGCTTTCAGAGATTGCATTCTTAAGCCACATCATTAGTCAGAAAGGGGTTAGTGTTGATCCGAAGAAGATAGAGGCCATTAAGAATTGGCCAAGGTCGACGACAGTTTCAGAGGTTCGCAGCTTTTGGGGTCTTGTTGGATACTACAGGAGATTCATCAAAGATTTCTCAAAGATAGTCTTACCACTGACTTCCCTCACTAGGAAGGGTATGGGCTTGGTTTGGACAGTTGAATGTGAGTTGGCTTCTGAGGACTTGAAGGATGGGCTGATGATCGCACTGATCTTGAGTTTGCCTTCAAAGCCTGACGGGTTTCAGATTTATAGCGATGCTTCAGGTCAGGGTTTGGGTTGTGTTCTCATGCAGCATGGAAAGGTCGTAGTCTATGCCTCGAGACAGTTAAAGGTTCATGAGAGGAACTATCCCGTGCATGACTTGGATCTTGCAGCAGTTATTCATGCTCTGAAGATTTGGAGGCACTATCTCTATAGAGTACGTTGCGAGATCTTTACTGATCATAAGAGCCTCAAGTATATCTTTGATAGGCGAGAGCTCAATTTGAGGCAGCGTAGATGGTTAGAGTTTCTTTCGGACTACGATGTAAGCATTCAATACCACCCAATAAAGGGGAACGTTATAGCTGATGCCCTTAGCCGGAGAGGCTCGTGTTTTGCCCTTCTCACTCAACAGAAGGAGTTGGTTCGATAGCTGGAGAGACTGAACATCGTCGTTGTGCCCCGTTGCAGTTTTGGTTCAGCTTGGTTGAGTTGGATGGAGTTTTCGTGCGATATTAGAGATAGAATCAGGACAGCTCTACCGTTGGATCCAAAGATGGCAGAGATTTGGATCTCAGTGCAGTCAGGTCAGAAAGAGAGGTTCTCTATTCAGGATGATTTATTATTGCATGATGGCAGGGTGTGTATCCCAGATGTTAGTCACCTTCGCGAGGACATTTCTTTTGAGGCACACAATTCCAGATATTCTATACATCCTGATAGAACGAAGATATATGCAGATCTTAAGAAGGTAGTCTGGTGGCCAGGTTTGAAGAGTGATGTTGCAGATTATATAGGGAAGTGCGAGACATGCAAGTTGGTTAAGGCCGAGTGCCAAAGGCCTGGAGGCAAGTTGCAGCCACTTCCCATTCCCGAGTGGACTTTTGAGGATATATCCATGGACTTCATTCATGGTCTGCCGAGATCGCAGAGTGGGAATGATTCTGTGTGGGTTATAATTGATCGACTTTCTAAGGTCGCCCATTTCATTTCTCTTAGGAAGACGGATCAAGGTCTGAAGCTGGCACAGTTATATATAGACGAGATAGTTCGACTTCACGGTGTTCCCAAGACTATAGTTTCAGACCGAAATGGCAGGTTTACCTCCAGGGAGTGGCGTTACGTACAGGAGCAGTTGGGTACAAGATTACATTTCAGCACCGCTTTCCATCCCCAGACCGATGGACAGACTGAGCGCACAAATAGGACTTTTGAGGATCTGTTACGGATGCGCATATTTAACTTTGGAGGAAAGTGGGAGAAGTATATTACTCTTGTGGAGTTCTCCTACAACAACAGTTTTCAGGCAAGTATTGGGATGGAACCGTTCGAGGCCCTCTATGGTAGACGTTGTCGTACACCGTTGTGTTGGGCTGAAAGTGAGGAAAGATCTACTATCAGGGAGTCATGGATTGAAAAGACCACTGACAGGATCAAGCTCATTCAGGAGCATATGAAGACATTTCAGGATCGTCAGACCAAGTATCATGATCAGAAGCACAGGTCAGTAGAGTACAGTGTTGGAGACTACGTTTATCTGAAGGTCAGACCAGTCAGAGGAGTCTCTAGAATTAAGCGGATGAAGAAACTGAGCTCCAGATTCGTTGGTCCTTTTGAGGTACTGGAAAGAGTTTGTAAGGTTGCATATAGGTTGGCCTTACCTGAGGAAATGAGTGGTGTGCATGATGTATTCCACGTCTCCTATTTGAGGAGGGCAGTCAGAGATCCCAGTCAGATCATCAGTACTGAGGAAGCACCAATTGAGACAGATCTTAGTATTGGAGTAAGACCAGTCAGAATCGTGGATTCAAGGAGAAGCTCAGGAATAAAGAGATTCGCATGGTCAAAGTCCTTTAGATGAACTGTGGCCGTCCAGAATATACTTGGGAGCGAGAGGATGAACTTAAGAGCAATGCAGATTATTCTTTCCTTTTCGATTCAGGTATGATTTCAATTTTCGAGGACGAAATTTTTTTTTAGGAGAGGAGATTTGTAACACCCTTATTTTGACGCGAATTTTTATTTAAATTTGTATGGTCGAGTCGCGACGTTTTCAGTTAGTATTCAAAAGTATTAGTGTGAGTTGGGTGTGCCGATAGCTGTTTAGTAAAGTGGTTTTTGAGTGGAAATGGGTTGCCAATAGCGCTTCCCCCCCCCCTCTCCTCTTTGCAGTTAAGTAAGAAACCGCTATAGCCCGAAATAAACCTTCATCCCTCTCTTTCTCACGGAAAAAAAAGCGGCAACCCGCGCCCGACAATTTCTCCTGTTCCGTCAAGCCGACGACTCCGACTCCCGCTAGCGCCGAGCAGACGCGCCTCCGCTGCCCTAGCCGCCGCCCGATACCTCTCCAAAAGCCCATTCCGACCACTCCTCCCTCCTCTGCAGGCGCCAGCAAGCCTTTCTTTTCCTTCCTTGGTCGTGGAAGAGCCGGATTCAACCCTAACCGATGAAAATCGAAATCGTTCGTTTCCGGTGAGTCTATTTCTCCCTTATCTCCATTCCTTCGTGAAAATCCTTCGATTTGGAGGTTAGGTTAAACGAATTTGCATTCTTATTGCCCTATTTTAGGTTTTGGTGTTCGTGGTTCACCGCGGAATTTGTGTAGGGCGCTTTGAGAACCTCAATCGCTATACGTAAAGGTAATATGCAAAGTTTAGCATTTTGTTTTTGGTAACCCTAGTTATATAGAAATTTTCCTCCGGAAAATCGTAGGGGAAAAATTATGAAAATAGATTTGCCTTAATTTGCAGGACTCTAATAGGTTCGAGGCAGTTTTCTGAAGATCCCCAACAGTAGGATTGCCTTCGGAAAAGCTAATGTCGTCGCGCCGAGTCTACGAGCGCCGCAGCACCGCTGTAAGGAAACTTAATTTCTGCTAATTAGACATAGCAATAAATATATATTTTTGTATACGCATGAGTAGGCTTTGTACATGTATCATGACCATGCATAAAAAGGTGTGGTGAAAGGAAAACGATCGCGGAAAACGTGTAGGATGACACCCTTCTCCAAGACTCAGGTAGTCAGATCAGAAATGGTAACGTTAGGTACGAAACCTGTACCCGTGTACGTAAGTTTGGAATTTGTCCAACCAAGGGCGTGAATGTCCCTTCTAGTCGACCACAAGAAAGTCAAGGGTCGCTCAGTAGTACACCAGAAAAGATATCCCAAGCAGAATAGCATCAGACCAAAAGGTCAATGAGCACACAAGTCTTTACGTGCTCGATAGAGGCGCACTACCTTTCTCATAAGGCATATGGTATCTTGTGAGCAGTATAGTCTTGGGAGTTTACTTCCCTTGAGTCAGTTAGTAGATTTGAGATCGTGTGCGCGTGAAACTAGAACAATTGAGTTCATAAGATGGTCTCGGGTCGCCAGTTTCAGTTGCGCGTTAGGAGCTACTCTGCCTAGAGCCTTCCAAGTAGTTGTGCAGGGTAGAAGTCACCTAGAACTCAAGTATAGACCTATCGCGAGTCAGTACACTAGTTAGTGAACGTCAGGACTTGGGTTAGTGAACTAGAAGTCACGTACATAGAACAAATAGATGTTTTGACCAGGAAGTAGTGCGAAGACATATAGCATAAATGTTTTCAATGCACAAAACTATTTTCTAAAGGCATGCATTCATCATATGAAAACTGTTTTTAGTGTCACGAGGAGGAGTTATTTTTCTTTACTCTGACCCCTCGTGGGCAATGTTTTTCAGGTGACCCGGGTAGGAAACTATGCCTAGGATGAGCGTTAGGTGCAGTCAGTTAGTAGTTACTTCCACTTTTAGTTTACTCTTTTTTCAGCATGTACTTGTAGATGAGGACAATGTACCTGATTAATGTTTTATCTAATTTGTATCAGAATATTAATGTTAAACAGATTTTCAGTTAATTCAATTTTATTTATGTTTAGTGGCTTTGTGAATCCAGATATGAGGTATATGTTTACCCTTAGCTTATTTTTCTAGCTTCCGTTGTAAGTTATAAATTTCGTAGTAGATGTTTCTTTTACCTGCTGCATAATAGTTTTTAATACTATTTCCTAGTTTTCTTTATATCGCTGACCCAGTCGGACGGCTGATTTCTGAAATACTGGGAAGGGGTGTTACAGAGGAGGAATTGGAGAATCAGTTAGTTGAGAATGATAAGGCTGATATTCGAGAAAAGTAACATCAGCAGAGGTAACAATCTTACGATCTTTGGGAGAGAAGCAGACATAGCCCTTCTGAGTACGTGAGTAACCAACGAACATAAATTTTGTGGCATGTGGAACAAGCTTGTCAGTGGATAGGCCAAGATTATGAACATAGCAAACGCAGCTGAAGACAAGAGGAGTGACTGAATAGGGCAGTGTGGAGGGAAAAAAGGTTGAATAGAGACGCAAAATTGAGAATGGAGGAAGAAATGCGATAAATAAGATAGACTGTAGAAACCGCGAAATTACAATAAAGTTTGGGAACATTCATTTGAAACATAAGGGAACAGGTGACCTCAAGAAGGTGATAATTCTTGCGTTCTGCAAGGTCATTTTGTTGAGGGGTATAAGAACGCGATGTGTAAAAGACGATCTCAAACTCAGCACACAAGTCTGTAAACGCATGACATGTGTATTTACGGGCATTGTCGGTTCGGAGAGTTTTAATGATAGTAGAGAATTGGTTGCGAGTTTCAATAATAAAGACGTGAAATGCACTAGTTAGTTCATAGCGATCATGAAGGAAATACAATCATGTCATACTAGAGTAATCATCTATAAAAGTAATAAAGTAACGATAACCAGAAATACTGGCTGTTTTGTAGGGTCCCCAAATATCTGAATGAACTAGAGCAAAGGGAGCATCGCTCCGAGTACACTGGGTTGAAAAAGTAGAGAAATGTTGTTTGTCATAGATACAAAACTCGCATGTGAAGTCTTGGAAGGACAAATCTGGGAGGGCTTTCTGGAGGATGACTAAGACGTCAATGTCGCTCAACAGAGCCAATAGAGGAGAGAGTTGTGGGGGTAGAGGGGTCCAGGATATAGAGCCCATTTGACAGTTCCCCTTTTCTAATTATATTTTGCGTCTTGTGATCCTGCACAATACAAGAGGTGTACAAGAATGTTACATAGCAATCAAGGTTTTGAACGAGGCGGCTAATTGAGAGTAGATTAAAAGGAGAGCCCGGAACATGAAGAACAGAGTGAAGAGTGATGGAGGGAGTAGGGTTGACGTCGGTTGATCCAGAGACTGAAGTTATGTCACCATTAGCAACAGTGATGAACTTGGGATGCACAGAGTCCAAATAGTGTGAAGATTTCGTCGGGATAATGTGGTATGTTGCCTTGAAATCCATAATCCAGTATGAACTATAGCAAGACAGGAGATGCCGCCATCAGAAATAGACACAACCGAGCCGGGAAATGGCCGACTATCCTTTGAAGTTGCTGGAGTTGGGTGCGCAAGGCAGCAATGTCAGTGTAAACGTTGTTTGGAGTAGAATGTGCAGTCATTGGAGAAGATCCAACCATAGCAGAAGCTGGCAGAGTAGGGTAAAGAGAGCTGTGGTAAGAGGTTGAAGCAAGGAACTGAAGCGGCAGGCTGTAGACAAACACCAAGGCGATGAAAAAGGCGGGAGAGGAGCTCTGTGATCACACGAGGTTGTGAGAAGAGATTGCAGGAAGCAACAGCAGCGGCAAGAGGAGTTGCGGCTAGGAGAGTAACGGTTGCGGTTAGATAGAGAGCGAGCAGACGACTACAAGGAGGGGCGCCTATCAAACAGAGCAAGCGTCCTGGCGACGAACATCGGCAATTTGGCGACGAACACCGGCGGCCTGGAGAACAAAGACTGGAGGCAAGAAGAGCACGACCAGTGGACAGGCAAGGAACTACTTCTATGAGTAAGCGACAAGTTGCGAATCAAATACTGGCAACAAGCAGGAAATACTCCTGCGGGTAAGCCACAAGCTGCGAAGCAGGGAGTGGCGGCAAGGATAGCAGGACAGCACCAGCGGAAATGGCGACATGATACGCAGCTTGAACAATAGTCGCGACAAGTCAAGTAGCAGGCGTGGCCAGGGAAGAAAGAAACGTCAGGTGAATCAACGTCGGTGAGCAAAGGCGGCCAGATCTATACAGGGAGTAGCCGCAGCGACCAGATAATGCGATCAGAGAAGCCGAAGATTTCGAGCAGGCATTGTGGGAAGAGGTTGCGGTTAGGAGACCGTCAATTTGCGGCAAGTTGTTGCGGTTAGGAGGCAGCGATAATTTACGGCAAGAAAAAGCGAGCAGCAAGAAGTTGCAGCAAGGCAGACGGCTTGGCGACCAGGATAGGAGAAGAGGGAGCCCAGTAAGACTCAGGGAAATGGTATAAAAGAGAGAGGAGGAGGCCGAAGGGGACCAAAGCAGGGAGGCAAAACAGAAACTGACTTGCGGTTAGATAAAAATTCTAACCGCCCAGAGCAGGGAGCTGGACGGGCCAGAGCAGGACCAAAAGCAAAATTAGGATCGATTTCGCTCTGATACCATGTAGAAATGTGCGATAAATGAGAGAAATAAAATAATTTTATTAATTTCTTTAAAAATGCTTCATACATGTATTTGTACACTTATACACTTGTATAGAAATAGAAAGAGTAGTCCCAATCTAAGATGTAGGACTAAATCCTAAAGATGAAGTGGGCTCTAAAAGGGCCTTATATTGGGCCTTTACACATATTTTCTTCAACAACCACATATACCAAATGTGTACCAGTCTTGAAAACTGCCTATTCTCTAAAAATGGTAATCATGGCAAACAAGCTTTCAGAACTCCATATCCCTAACCCACACAAAAAAATTCTTGAACAAAAAATATGGGCATGCCAACATATTTTCCAAGGCTATAATCCTGATAATGATCATTTGCAAACAGCTTATACAGCTTAATCTTCACAATTTGCTAAACAGACAGTCAGTTATAAGATGAAAAAACATTTATCCAAACTATGAAATATAAGAGTACTATGAATCTATAATAGTAGTAAACATGACAGCCACAACAGTGAACGCAGAAATAATCGTAGTTTTTAATGTTTTGTCTAGGAAAGAGGGCTGGGACTTGCTTTTGAGAAGACTTTCGGCTATCAAAAACTTTTTTATTTTAGAAAAAAGTTCCAATTTTGTAGGCATCAAATGTGCCGAGAAAATATATGAAACTCTCCACAAAACACATTAATGATGCCTAAGTGGAAGGTGTAAATTTGGTCATAATCTGAATAGAGTGGAAACTAGCGGCAAAGAATGCATGTAAGAGTGTGGCAAGTCGAATCGATAAAGTTGGCAGCACCCGCAATCAGTGGGGGTATTGTCCTATATGTCAAGGGCCTCAAAGTTTACCAACGTAACCATGCCCTCATTGTCCCCAAATGTAGCTCATAACTCCATCAGACAATCGTGGGAGGCAGAGTACAAGTGTTTGCAACAGAAGCACGGGCCCTAGTTCCAAAGGTCATTGTATTCCTGGTTCAACAAGTGTGTACTAGTGAAGGGCAGGGAGGTCGCTTGGAAGTGTGTTTTTTGCTGGTGGTTGGTTGGTTTGAGCATTGGTGGGAGTGTCATTGGTTGGTCACTTAGCGATGGTTTGTCAGTGACCTTGAAGTCGATATTTGCTTCAACCAAACGAGTCATATACATGGCATTTGTAGAAACTTAGAGCCAAACCTTGTATATACTTTGTCATGACCAAAATACAAGAGAGAGTACAAATATATAGGAGAAGAGAAGGAGAAAGAATCTTATACAAGAGATGTGGGACTAATAGAAGCAAGAATAAACGGACTTATAGATGGGCCTTATACAGGGGCTTTTATATCGTTTTCCCTCATATTCTCTAACACTCTCCCGCAAGTTGGAGCATACAAGTAGTAGGCACCAAGCATGTCCAGGAACTGATGGTACAATTTCCGAGGTAATGCCTTGGTAAGAGTGTCAGCAACTTGCCCAGAAGCAGGAACATGTTCAAGCTTTAGCATCTTCGATTGTACCTTTTCCCGAACGAAGTGACAGTCAACTTCTATATGTTCGGTCCGCTCATGGAACACAGGATTCTTCGCAATATGGATTGCAACCTGACTGTCACAGAACAAAGTTGAAGGTGAGGATAATTTAACTCCCAAATCCATAAGAAGACTTTCAAGCCAGGTTAGTTCTGATACAACAGTCGCCATCGCACGGTACTCAGTCTCAGCAGACGAGCGAGCAACCACTGACTGCTTCTTACTCCGCCATGTAATAAGATTTCCTCCAAAGTACAGAAACTAGTTGTAGATCGTCGATCGTCCAACGAGCCCGCATAATCCGCATCAGAGTAAGAAATAAGAGAAAGCTTTGAAGATGGTTTATACACAAGTCCTTGTCCAGGAGCAGTCTTCAGATATCTGAGAATGCGTTCCACTGCCTGAAGCTGGGAAATCCGTGGAGTGTGCATAAAGCGGCTGACCACTCCAACCGCAAATGAGATATTTGGTCTTGTAATTGTTAGGTATATCAGTTTTCCCACAAGACGCTGATAGTATTCCGAATTTGGAAGTAGAGTGTCAGACTCAGATCCCTTATCACATAACTTGTGGTTGACTTCCAATGGGGTCACCACAGATTTGCACCCTGATAGGTCAGCATCTTGCAGAAGGTCAATGCATTACTTGCGCTGAGATAAGACAAGGTCATCAGGTCGCCGAGTAACCTCTAGTCCAAGAAAATACCGAACATTCTCAGATCTTTGATTTGAAAGATAGAATTTAAATGTTACTTAACATGTTGTATCACAACGGAGTCATCACCCGTAATCAAAATATCATCCACATAATCCAGTAGTATTACAGTCCCGGTTGATTGGTGACAAGTGAAAAGAGAGAAATCTGTGGAGCTTCGTTTGAAACCAACCTCACGAATTGTCTTGCTGAATTTTTCAAACCACGCCCGAGGAGATTGTTTGAGACCATAGATAGATTTTCGAAGCAAACATACACGAGACTCTCCCGTGGTCTCAAACTCGGGCGGTTGATGCATGTAAATAGTCTCAAGAAGATCACCATTCAAAAGGCATTTTTCACGTCGAGCTGATGGAGGGGCCACTGGCAATGAACAGCTAAGGAGAGCAGAACCCGAACCGAATTTAATTTTGTGACAGGGGAGAAGGTTTCTTCATAGTCAAGGTCGTATTGTTGAGTAAAACCTCGTGTCACAAGTTGAGATTTCAAGCGATCAACTGTCCCATCTGCAGCATGCTTGATTGTAAAGATCCACTTGCAACTTACACAACATTGGCTAGGAGGAAGAGAGGTCAGTTCCCAAGTCTGATTACCCTACAGAGCAGTCATTTCTTCATCCACGCCACCCCGGATGCTAGAGAGCTTCCTGCACAGAGTTAGGTATAGAGATAGAGGAGAGAGAGAGAGCAAATGTAAGAAGAGGTGGAGAGAGCCGATGTAAAGAGATATAATTCGCCAAGGGATGAGCCGTCGAAGGCGATGTCGAATCAACAAGCCGCGAGGATACACCAGTAGAGGGAAGTTGTTGCAGGGCATCTGTACGTGGAGGACGACGAATGTAAACCTGAATGATAAGAGGTTTAAAGGGGACAAGTGGTGGTGTATGAATTGGAAGCAGAGGAGGAGTGGGTAGAAGGGGTGGAAGCGGAGACGTAATTGGAACTGTGGGCCGAGGTAGCGGAGGAGGAAGAAGAGGATCAGTAGGACTGATGTGATATGGTTGGTCTTCATGAAAGGAGACATCAGCAGAGACAACCACCTTCCCGGTGGTAGGGTAATAGCACACATGCCCCTTCTGAGTGCGAGAGTACCCAACAAATATAACTTTGGTAGCATGAGGGGCTAACTTGTCAGTTGGAGGACCAAGGTGATGGATATAACATGTACATCCAAACACACATGGAGTAAGAGAGAAGAGCGCCTTGGATGGGTAAAGGAGAGTGACGGGAGCCACAAAGTGTAGGATAGACGAGGGCATGCGATTAATAAGGTGGCAAGCAGTGGAAACCGCAAAGTTCCAGTAGAAAGGAGAAACTTGCATTTGAATCATGAGAAATCTGGCAACATCAAGGAGCTTGTGATTTTTCTATTCCACTACATCATTCTGCAGGGGTATAGGAACATGAAGTCTGATGAATAACACCAAACTCAGCGCACAGATTTGAGAAGGTGCGACCAGTATACTCACGAGCATTGTCAGTACGGAGAATTTTTACACACGTTGAAAACTGGGTATGAGTTTCTGTAAGAAACGTACGGAACGTGGAGGTGAGTTCGGTACGATCACGAAGTAAGTACAGTCAAGTAACCCGCGAGTAATCATCAATAAATGTTACAAAATAGCGATAATCAAAAACACTAGGGATCTTATATGGTCCCCAGATATCAGAATGTACTAAAGATAAAGAGGTATCGCTTCGAGTAAAAGGAGAAGTAAAAGATGCACGGTGTTGTTTGTCAAAAATACATGATTCACAAAAAAACTCCTGAAGGGGAACAGTTGGAAGAGCTTTCTTGAAAATCGAATGAGGAGCATGCTCAAGACGACGATGTCAATCAGTGGAGGAGACAGTGGTGAGAGCAACAGGAGGAACATCGAGAAGATACAGCCAGTTAGACAGTCGTCCCCTACCAAGTATATTCTGCGTTAGTCGATCATGTACAACAAAGGAAGAGCGTGAGAAGGTTACACATCAATCAAGGTCCTGTGTAAGACGACTAACAGAAAGTAGATTGAAAGGCGATCCTGGAACATGAAGAACTGAGGATAAGAAGAGGGAAGAAAAAAGAGGCAAATGAGTTGTGCCAGCAACCCGGATCGTGTCACCATTAGCCACAGTGAAGAACTTGGGATAAGCAGAATCTAAGTATTAAGGCGGCTTCTGTGAAGAGAAATGATGCGTAGCCCCCAAATCCACAATCCAGGAAGAGTTGTGTGAGAGGAAAGATATACCTACATTGGAGAGCGAGGCTATTGAACCAGAGGAGCGACTAACTACCGCTTGAAGCTGATGGAGTTGAGCACGAAGAGCAGCAATATCCTCACTAGTGGCAGAGGAAGGTGTGGGAGTAGCCTAAGCAGCAAGGTGAGGGGGCAGACCATGCTTGCGATAGCAAGAGGCCTCCAGATGACCATCCCTGCTGCAGTGAGAGCACTTGAAGAGAGTACGGCCACCACGACCTCGTCCCCGAGACCGATGACCTCCACGAGTCGGGTGCCCGCGAGTAAGAGCAAGAGGAGCCACGGGTTGCTAAAGGAGAGCTGGAGAGAGAGGCACAGCATCCGGTGGAGGGGTAACTTTTAGAATCATCAAGCAAACGTCTGAGAGGGACAGAGTAACAGCGGAAGCAGTAGGCGAGTCGGAAGCCATGCGGACAACGCCAAGAACGGTGACTAGGAAACTAGCCGAGCGGTTAGAAGATAAGGCCGTTGCGGCTAAAAAAGGCGCGCGGTAGAGAGGCTGCGGCAAAGAGATCGCCCGGCGAGTAGAGCACCAGGCCGCGGTGAACAGAGACCGTCGCGGCGATCTAGATGAAGTCGCCAAGGAGAACACTATGTCAGCGATTAGGACGGGACCGCGGCGAGAAGGAGAAGATAAGAGAGGTTGTGACTAAGAGAGAGTGTGGCGGGCAGAACACCAGGCCGCTGCGGACAGAAGCAGCGGTTAAGGTGAGACCGCAGTGATTGGAAGAAATTCCTAAGGGCCAGCGGATAGGCAAGACCGCGGCGAGAAGGAGAAGCCGAACGACCAAGCAAAGCAGCCAGAAGCAGCGGACAGAGGCATCGACCAGAAGCAGCGGCAAGAAGCGGCAACTAGAAGCAGCGACCAGAAGTAGTGGCAAGAAGCAACGGCAAGAGGCAGCGACCAGAAGCAGCGGACAGAGGCAACGACTAGAAGCAGCGGCAAGAAGCGGTGACTAAAAGCATCGACAAATAGAAACGGCAAGAGGCAGAAAATAGTCAACCCGCAGCGGCTAGGCAATCCGCAGCGGCAAGTCAACCCGCAGCGGCTAGGCAATCCGCAGTGGCAAGGCAACCCGCAGCGGCTAGGCAATCCACAGCAGCAAGGTAACCCGCAGCGGGAAGAAGAGCGAACATCGGGAAGGGGGCGGGTCCCACCGGTAAGAGAGAAGAGGGTTATAAAAGTAGAGAGAGGGAGGGGAAGAGAGGTGGAAGACACGGGGAGAAAAGTAGGGGCGGTCAGAAACGAGGAGGCCGCGGAACAGCAGCGGTTAGAAGGGAACCGATCGCGCGGATAGTTGCGGTTACAAAATGGGTATCCACTCAGGATCAGATAGGCTCTGATACCATGTAGAAACTTAAGGCCAAACCTTGTATATACTTTGTCATGACCAAAATACAAGAGAGAGTACAAATATATAGGAGATGAGAAGGAGAAAGAATCCTATACAAGAGATGTGAGACTAATAGAAGAAAGAATAAGCGGGCATATAGATGAGCCTTATACATGGGTTTTTACATCGTTTTCCCTCATATTCTCTACAGCATTGATGATGTCAATTGGATGGTGCGTACAGACGTAAAAGTGGATGTGCGACCAAAGTTATTGCATGAAGAAGCACAAATTGTGATCGAGAGAGGGAGCAAGCCCAGGAATGTGATTAATGGACTTGGGGAATTCATTAATGTAGCAGTCGATGGAGATGGGATTGTTGCCCACAAAGGCGTCCCACCGTGTTGCTGAAATGACAATGATTGTAACGCTTGATCAAGGTTTGTACAAACACGACCATGCAAGTATCAAAGTTATCTGGCAAATCCACCGTAGCGCCCTTCAATGCCCAGAAGGATGATCGGGACCCTTTATAATTTTGGTGTGCATTGGATGTCATAAAGATGACTAGCCATTGCGATCCACCACGATCATATCAGAAACCATTGAAATAGGGCACTTTGAGAGCGAGTGACGGTTGGGCAGCTGCATCAGTCATAGTAGGTTATGCAATCAGGGAATCGATTGAGTTTCGAGAAAGGAAGAAGGATCCTCTTGTGGTATTTGAGAGTTGGAGTGTCGATTGCTCCCCCGTGGAAACTTCACAGGCGTCGATGCATTGCAAAGTGGCTTGTGTAAAGGCGAGAAGGCTAGCATAGTCCTTAAGAAAGAGTTTTACATAAAAGAGTCGGGCTTCGTCCATAACTCGTGTATAGGGCATGCACTAGATAGTTTTCTTATAATGTGGGGTCGATTCAACGAGGCTTGGATGGAACCCGGTGCGCGGTGTGGTGAGAGATGGAGTTGCACGGGTGGAAACGGGGGATAATCAACTACTCATACTCAAGTGATAAGAAAGGTGGAGATGTGAAGTCTCAATGGGAACAGGATGGAGCAACAAATGTGAGTGATTAGTGGTAGAGCAAGCGCAATAGGGAGTTGTAGAGATGGACGATGTTGGAACCTGGTGACAGTTGCGTGTGTCCAGAAGAGAAAGGTCAGATCAACGATATTTTTGGGGTATCAAGAAACAAAGAAAGCAGAGAAGGGGGAGTATAGGGATGAGTTTAAAGAGAAAGTTCAAGGAAAATTCTTGGCTAGTCCTATGCTGCAAATTTCATTACTCCAAGCATAAAGTTTCTTGCAAAACATTCCCGTACTTAATCCCTAGTCATGGAGAAAATAGTTTTGTCAAACCCATCATCACAGCCCACCTCGAATACACCATCCAGGTGCCCGAGTCCACAATGATCTCTCATTGATCATGCTTATCATTTGTAACGTTATTGCTCAAAGCATTGTTGAAGTAAAGGATTGTGTTGCTCATGCAAACGTGTAGGACTTCAACTTAAGAACATGTTTGAGGAGCTCAAAATTAAAAAATAGTAAATGTATGAGGTTGCACTATGACAATAAGGTTAATGAGCATTGCTCATAACATATCCAGTATGATGGTACATGTAGAAAACAAAGGCTCAACCTTGTATATACTTCTTCATACATGAAATATAAGAAAGAATACAAATATATAGGAGAAGAGAGGGAGAAATAATCCTATACAGGAGATATGGGACTAAAAGAGGAAGGAGAAAAGGGGCCTATAAATGGGCCTTTACATTATTTTCTTCTACATTATCTAACACTCCCCCGCAAGCTGGAGCGTATAAGTCATATGCGCCAAGCTTGGACAAGAACTGGCAGTACAATTTGCGAGGCAGCGCCTTGGTAAGAATATCAGCAACTTGTTCAGAGGCAGGAACATGTTCAAGCTTTAGCTCATTTGCTTGAACCTTTTCTCGAACAAAATGACAATCAACCTCAATATGTTTAGTCCTCTCATGGAACACAGGATTCTTTGCAATGTGTATCGCAGCTTGACTGTCACAGAACAGTGTTGAAGGTGAGGACAATTTAACCCCCAAGTCCATTAAAAGACTTTCAAGCCAGGTTATTTAAGATGTAACAGCCGCCATCGCACGGTACTCAGCCTCAGCAGACGAGCGGGCGACCACCGTCTGCTTCTTGCTCCGTCATGTGAGAAGATTTCCTCCAAATTATGTACAGAACCCAGTAGTTGAACGTCTATCATCCAATGAGCCAGCATAATCCACATCTGAGTAAGCAATAAGAGAAAGGGAGGAAGACGGTTTGTACACAAGTCCTTGCCCAGGGGAAGTCTTCAGATACTTAAGGATGCGTTCCACTGCCTGGAGATGAGAGACCCGTGGGGTATGCATAAACCGGCTGACCACACCAACCGCAAATGATATGTCAGGTCTTGTAACTGTCAAATATATCAGTTTTCTCACAAGACGGCGATAGTATTCCGAGTTTGGAAGAAGAAAATCGTTCTCAGATCCCTGAACACACAACATGTGGTTGACATCCATCGGAGTTTCCGCAGGTTTACAACCCGAGAGGTCAGCATCTTGCAGAAGTTCAATACAGTACTTACGCTAGGATATGACAAGTCCATCCAGTCGTCGTGCTACTTCTAGTCCAAGAAAATAGCGAAGATTTCCCAAATCTTTGATATGAAAGGTAGAGTTCAAATGTTGCTTCACATGGTGTATCCCAGCTGAATCATCACCAGTGATAAGAATATTGTCCACATAGGCCAGAAGTATGACTGTCCCAGTTGATTGGTGACGAGTAAAGAGAGAGAAATCTGCCGAGGTTTGTTTGAAGACAACCTCACGAACGACCTTGCTGAACTTCCCAAACCACGCCCGTGGAGATTGTTTGAGACCATAAATAGACTTGCGAAGACGACAGACAAGAGACTCCCCCGTGGTCTCAAACCCGGGCGGTTGATGCATGTACACCGTCTTAAGAAGATCGTCGTTCAAGAATGCATTCTTGACATCTAGCTGATGGAGGGGTCACTTGCGATGAAAAGCTAAGGAGAGGAGAACCCGAACTGAATTCAGTTTTGCGACCGGGGAAAAAATTTCTTCATAATCAAGGTCGTACTGTTGGGTAAAGCCCCGTGCCACAAGTCGAGCCTTAAAGCGATCAACTGTCCCATCCGGGGCATGTTTGATAGTGAAGATCCACTTGCAGCTAACACAACTGTGACCTGGAGGAAGGGGCACAAGATCCCAGGTGTGATTACCCCACAGAGCCGACATCTCGTCATCCATGACAGCACGCCACCGCGGATGCTGGAAAGCTTCCTGCACAGAGTTAGGTACAAAAAATAGAGGAGAGAGAGAGAGCAAAGGAACGAAGGGGCGGAGAGAGTCGGTGTAGAGAGACAAAATTGGTCGTGGGATGTGTCGTCGAAGATGATGTCGGATCAACAGGCCACGAGATCACACCGGTAGAGGGAAGCTGTTGCAGGGCATCGGAACGTGGAGGACGACGAATGTACACCTGAATAACAGGGGGTTTGGAGGGGACTGTCTGTGGTAGGATGCTCGCAGTGATAGGAGATTTGGATTGGTCGGGTTGGGGGTAGGTAGAAGTGGTGGTAAAGGAGATGTTACGGGTACGAAGGGCCGAGGTAGAGGAGGAAGAAGGGGATCAGAAGGACTGGTGTGATATGGTTGTTATTCATGGAAGAAGACATCAGTAGACACAACCATCTTACCAGTTGTAGGATCAAAGCAGACAAACCCCTTCTGAGTGCGGTAGTAGCCAACAAACATCGCCTTGGTAGCCCGAGGGGTGAGCTTGTCAGTTGAGGGATCAAGGTGATGGACATAACAGGTACAGCCAAACACACGAGGTGTGCGAGAGAAGAGAGTCGTGGATGGATAAAGGAGAGTGATGAGTGCCACAAAGTTGAAGACAGAAAACGGCATGCGATTAATGAAGTGGCAGGCTATAGAAACGGCAAAGTTCCAATAAAGAGGAGGAACCTGCATTTGGATCATAAGAGAGCGAGTAACATCAAGGAGGTGGCGATTCTTCTGTTCCGCTATGCCATTATGTTGGGGGGTATAGGCACAGGAAGTTTGATGCAGAATACCGAACTCAACGCAGAGACTGGAGAAGGTGCGACCGGTGTACTCCCGAGCATTGTCTGTACGAATTGTTTTGACACAAGTAGAGAATTGAGTGCGTGTTTCAGGAAGAAACGTACGAAAAGTAGTTGTGAGTTCGGTTCGATCACGAAGTAAATACAACCAGATTACTCGCGACTAATCATCTATAAATGTAACAAAATATCTGTAACCAAAAACACTAGGGACCTTATAGGGCCCCCAGATATCAGAATGTATTAACGATAAAGGAGAATCGCTGCGAGTACATGTGGAAGAGAAAGATACACGGTGTTGCTTGCCGAAAATACAAGAATCACAAAAAAAACTCGCGAAGAGAAACAGTAGGAAGAGCTTTCTTGAGAATTGGAAGGGGGCGTGGCCCAGACGACGATCTCAATCGGTGGTGGAGACGGTGGTGAGAGCAGTGGGAGAAACGTCGAGGAGATACAGCCCGTTGGACAGCCGCCCTCTACCAAGTATAGTCCGCGTTTTTCAATCCTGCACAACAAATGAAGAGCGTGAGAAAGTAACACAGCAATCAATATCTTGTGTAAGACGGCTCACAGAAAGGAGATTAAACGGAGAGCCCGGAACATGAAGAATCGAGGATAAGGAGAGGGAAGGAGTAAGAGGGAGATTGGCAGCGCCAGAAACCGGGATCGTGTCACCATTAGTCACAGTGATGTTCTTGGGGCAAGGAGTACCTAAATATTGAGGCAGACGCTGTAGAGAAAGATGATGTGTAGCACCCAAGTTCACAATCCAGTGAGGGTTGTGAGAAAGGCAAGATATACCTTCATTGGAGATCGAGGCGACGGAGCTAGAGGAGTGACTAACCGCGCCTTGAAGCTGTTGTAGTTGAGCCCGTAACGCAGCAATATCATCACTAGTCGTGGAGGGAGGTGAGAGAGCTACTGTAGCAGTAAGATGAGTTGGCAGTTCATGTTTGCAGTAACAGGTGGCCTCCAGATGGCCATCCCTGCCGCAGTAAGAACACTTGAAGAGGGTTCGGCCACCACGACCGCGTCCCCGAGGCGGGCGGCAACCACGAGTAGATGGAGCGAGAGTGACCACGGGTTGCTGAAGCAGGGCGGGAGACGAAGTCAGGACATTCGGAGGTGGAGTAACCTTGAGGAGAATTGAGCACACATCCGAGAGGGATGGAGTAAAAGCGGAAGATAGAACATGAGCGCGGACACTATGAAGATGTGGGGGGGACACGCATCATCATCATAGCAATCCCTACGGCCTCCTTCTGCTGTCATTGAGTCACCAAGTCCGTAGTGGGAGGTTGATGCTGGATCCAAGCCTCAACAAGAGTTTTAGCCTGCACAACAAAGGAGGTAATATCTCCAGTAACTCCAGTGTCAAGGGACTGGAGATCAGTGAAAATGTCAAACAAGTGTTGTAAACTGTCCTTTCCAGAATAGAGAGAATGAAGATCAGTCCACATAGCATGAGCGGTCTCATGGTACATAGTCATACGATAGGGCTCGGTGTCTAGAGAGTTGAGGAGCCAAGATTGAACGCGTCCGTCATCACGGATCCACTCATCAGTAGGTGCAGTGGGTGGTGTCTTGGTAAGATGATGGAGGCCTTTAGTTTAAAGTACACGTCGTACAGAGTGGACCCATTCCACAAAGTTTTGATTTCCACGAAAAGAGATAGTGGTAATGCGCATCTCATCCCGAAGCTCAGAAGGAGCAGTATGAGGATAGTCAGAGGGAGGAGTTGAATCTGCAGCAGAGGTGGAATCGGAAGCCATGTCCCGGGGCGGCTAGGCACGCTAACCGGGCTGATAGGAGCACGCAGTTAGCCGGTTAACACAAGCGGATAGAGACAAGGCAGCGGCTAGGAGATCGCTGCGGGTAGAGAGAAGCTGTTGTAGGGGAAAGAAGATGTTGCGGGTAAACAGGTCGCAGCGAGCAGAATAAGTCGCAGTGGGTAGAGAGAAATTGGTGCGGGTAGAGAGAAGTCGTCGTAGGTGAAAGAAGATGCTGAGGGTAACACGGGTCGCAGTGAGCAGAAGAAATCGCAGCGAGTAAGGTTAAGTTGCAGCGAGTAGACGAGGTTGCCGCGAGTAGAAGAGGTCGCGGCGGGTAAAAGAGGTCGCTGCGGGTAAAATAGGTCGCTGCGAGAAGAGGCAGCTGCTGCAGATAGAGAAGTCCGCGACGAGAAGAGAAGGCCGCCACGGGTAAAGCGGCTAGCGGGCAGAGCGGTCGAGAGGCTAGCGGACAGAGCAATTGAGAGAAACAAAGACCGCACCCGAGCGGTTAGGAGCAGACCGCAGGGGGAAGGAGAAGGGAGAAACCGCAGCGAATAGAAAGATTAACGGAATTGAGGTGGGGTCCACGAGCCAGAGAGAGGAAGGCTATAAAAAAGGGGGGGAAGAGTGGCGTATCCACGGGAGATGAGTAGGAAGCGGGTAGAGAAGAAAGAGGCCGCAAGCGGTAAGGAAGTAAAAGCAAGTCGCTACGGCAAGGAAGGAATCCGAGCGAACAGAGAAGCCGGGAGGTCAGAGGCAGGCCGGTCCGATCAGATCGCTCCCTCTGATACCATGTAGAAAACAAAGGCTCAACCTTGTATATACTTCTTCATACATGAAATACAAGAAAGAATACAAATATATAGGAGAAGAGAGGGAGAAATAATCCAATACAGGAGATGTGGGACTAAAAGAGGAAGGAGAAAAAGGGCCTATAAATGGGCCTTTACATTATTTTCTTCTACATTATCTAACAGTGCGTAAACGCACAGAAATGGACCCACGCTTTTATTTTTATCAAGGGGAAAAATGATGATTGGCAATTTGAATGATTTATAGTCCAATTAAACAAGTAGTTGTTGATAAAATGTTTCATAATTCAAGCTTTGAAGAATTGGTCGGCAAGATAGGAACGAGCAAATATATACTTCGCAGCATAAGGGAGTAGTTTAATAGTGTAATTTTGTCATTGCTCAAGGGGCTGGTTATATATGTTAATATATATCTCAATGTTAATCGCCCATGAACTGAAGTGACGAGAAGAAAATATGAAGCAACTGAACTCGACAAACAAGATCCATCAGTCTCCCTGAGCATCAACCTCAAGCAATGGTTCTAACACGAATATGACCCTCTAATTTTAAAGCCTCTTTGCCATGCATTGTCATTTTAGTTTTGCTCGTGTCTATGGTCAATATAGCCCTAAGAGGCATTTCTGTAATTTTAGTACATGCCCACTCTCGCCTATATAAGAGAGTTGGGGAGAGTCATTTGGTTATCTTGGATTATTTAGCCTTATAGACTCTCAAGAGAGAATGACTCTTAAATGGGCACTGTCCTCAAGAGTTTGGTATCGAGCATACATCGATATATTGTATCTTAATGTCAATTAATCTCCTTCTCGCTTGGTTCGATGATAGTGAGTCTATCAACTGGTCAGATATGCCTCTCCGTTAGGGGTTAATTCAAACCTTATTTTTTTTCCTCAATCAATGTCCACGACTATCTGTTGCATTGGCCTCCACCTCCTGGACGATCAAGTTTTTGTGGTAACATCACATATGATTCCTACTCTCGCCTCTTAATTCCTAATCAATGAAGTCGTAATCCATGGCCGACGAACTAACTTTTGGCATTGACAGGTCGTTTCCCTCACCGTTAGATGAAGATCATCGAAGAAGACGGTTAGGGTTGGGCCTCCTTGGGATCGATTGCAGCAACTCGACAAAGAAACCCAGTCGGCAAACAATCCTCAATGACACCCCAGGACGACACGCTCCAACCAATCCACTATCCAGGATCCATCCATCTCCATGAAGCTCCTTCGGCTTGATCGACCGCTCCAATGTTAACTTTGCTCGATCCTGCTCAATCCACACTGCTACAAGCGAACTGCCGCTAGCTTGATGTAAACAGCAACCCGACATTTTTCAACTCTACGTATAATCGTATTTCCGTGCATCCAGCATCCCTTAACGTCCCTTCTCACGATCTGTCGGCTCCTCCAATTCATGCTCATGAATCATTCAATGGTATTGTGCACCAATGAGGACGCCTCTGGTTTGTCTTCTACTAATTTCACTCATTTGGATCAACTGTAAGCTCAATTAGAAAATATCACGCTTCCGCGAGATCGCGGCCACCACCGTTAACTGACACCGCCGCCCCTCCTCCATCATCAGCTGCATACTTACCCATTGTTGACTACATAGGATTCCTACACACTGTTTGATTGGATTGCTCGTGCCGAATAGTTTCTCGACCTCCAATCCACCCATGCCAACCAGAAAGTCCTCGGACGACTATCTACATAGAAGGTTATGTGCTCCACTGGGTGCGTTGGACACACTAAAATGTCCCTGATTTTTCCTTACCCATATTGGAGGAACTCAATCACCACTATGAAATGCTCCAAGGGCAATGCCTATAAGTGCCTCAGCTTTGTTCAACAGCCCTGCACCGTCACGACCAACATCATCGAGTTTATCAAAATCACCTTGCACGTCACCGGATTCACCCCAAGCCACTATCTGGGTACTTCCTAGATGGCATGTGACACAATCCCGAAGAGGAATCCGGGAAGGGGGAGGGCCGACGATGGTGAGGGATAGGAGAGGGATTAGGTTAGAGAAGAAAGCTTACTGCCCTAAATTTCATTCATCCAAGCATAAAAAACAATACAGGCATACAGCACACCTTATAGCAGCGGGGTGTGAATAACAAAAGTGGTCTACAAATAGTAAAGCTGAAAACACATCGAAATAGAAATAATTAAGTGGCGCACTCCTCGGCGGTCTCTTTCAAGATCGGTGGACTAGTGCATGTCGTCATCCTACGTGTGTAAACCTGCCAAGCGTTTCTTTGGCATACACGTCCGTAACAATATCACCATCTGGAAAATGTGTCTTGTCCTCACGGTGGTAGTCGGCGAACTGGCAGTGGAAGTCATCCCGGGCAGCCACGTTACTTTGGATTTCGGACGATCGGCTGATGCGACAAGGGCCTCCTCCGAAGTGGGGTCTCCTTGGGCCCAGCACCGGCGATCAAGTATCTTGGTCGGGTAGTACGGAGCATTACCAAAAAGATCGAGATCGGTTGAAATGTGATATGTAGTAGCATGCTCACCCACCACACAGCGCAACAGAGAAACATTGAAGACCGGGTGTACGTGGCTCCCACTAAGATGGATGTGGTAGACAACTGCACCAATACGAGCGAGGATCTCAAATGGACTGAAGAACTAGGAGGCGAGCTTTGGGAGGGGTCGGCGGACCACCGAGAGTTAGCAGTACAGGTGTACCTTGATAAACACCTTCTCCCCCACCTGAAAGGAAAGGTCGCCTCTTCCGGTTCATAAAGGACGTCATCTTTTGTTGAGCCTATGACAAGTGGTGCTTCAGATGGTCGAGGATAGTAGCCCTGTCACGCAGGGTGGTGGCCAGACTCTCCACCTGAAATTCCCCAGGGAGGTGGTAGACAATGGAGAGTGGCGGGCCGCCATAAACGACCTCGAACGGTGTGGTGTCAGCCGCGTAGTGGTATGCGGTGTTGTAGGAGTACTCCACCCAACTGAGCCACTTGGCCCAACTTCGGGGTTGCTCCCCCACGAAACTGTAGAGGTACGCCTCCAAACATCAGTTGAGGACCTCGGATTGGCCATTCGTCTGCGGGTGGTAAGCGGTGCTCATGAGGAAGAGGGTATCCTGTAGCCGAAACAGTGAAGTCCAAAAGGTTCTCAAGAAGAGCAAATCGCGATCACTCGCGATCGACCAGAAAAACCCATGAAGGCGCACATAATCATTGATGAAGCTCTCCGCGGCGGTGGTGGCGGTGTAAGGATGGCGGAGGAAAATGAAGTGGTCGTACTCGGACAGTCTATCCACCATGACCAAAATGCAGTTGTACCCCTGCGAGTGTGGTAGCCGGGTGATGAAGCCCATGGCCACGTCCTCCCAAATGAAATCTGGAATGAGTAGGGGCTGAAGGAGTTCGCCCGGAAGTGCCACTTCGTACTTGGCCTGGTGGAAGATGAAGCAGGCGGCCACAAAGGCTTTGACTTGTTGAAACATGTGGGTCCAGTAGAAAGAGGCCTCTAGGCGGCGGCACGTACGAAAAGTCCCAGCGTGCCCTCCAGAGGGTGAGGCGTGGAACTCGGAGAGGGAGCGTAGAATGCTCGGTGACGACAGAGCAAGGGCGAGGCCACCCTTGAAGAACAGGCGGCCACCTACAAGTGAGTACAGTGTATGAGCGGCAGCGTCAACGATAAGCGTCGTTCGGATCCCATTCAATACGGGATGGGACTCAACTTTGCGTTGGATGGTCGCGGCAACTTCCCACACCGAACAAGAGATAGCTGCGAGCTCTAGAGTTTGGATCTGACAAGAGAGGGCATCGGCTGCCCGGTTCGCCCTCCCTGTGCAGAACTCGATTGTGAAAACATAACCCAGAAGTTTGGTGACCCACACTTGATGGGAGGGTGTGGTGATCTTCTATTGCAAGAGGTAGCGGAGGCTGCGGTGGTCGGTGCGAACTACGAATGGGCAGCCCAGAAGGCAAGGGCATCAATGCTGAACCGCGAGAACAAGGTCAATTAATTCATACTCATATGTGAAGCGGCTGCGGATGGTACTAGAGAAGGCGCGATTGAAGTAGGCTACTGATCGACCGGCCTGCATGAGGACGGCTCCGACCCCAGATCCCGACGTGTCGCACTTCACGAGAAAGGGTTCGGGAGAAATTGGACATGGCCAACACCGGTGCGTGCACCAGGGCCTGCTGAAGGGAGGCAAAGGCGGCAGCATCAGCGGCTGACTACTGAAATTAGCCCTCTTCGGACTTCTTCAGGAGCTATGTGAGAGGTCGAGCTAGCGCCCCATATCCCTGGATGAATCAACGATAATATCATACAAGCCTAAGAACCCATGAACATCCAGCAGGGAAGTAGAAGTCGGCCAATGGAAGATTGCAGCGACCTTCTCCTCATCTATAGCGACCCCGGGTCGAAATGGTGTGGTCAAAGTAGCTCACCTCTGCCGCTCCAAAGGAACACTTTGTCGGGTGAAACTTGAGATGATGGTGTTGGATGGTGGTCAAAGTGAGGCAGACGTGCCAGAGGTGATCCTGTCAGGAAGACAATTAGACCAAAATGTCGTCAAAAAAACAAGGAAGTATCTGTGAAGTATCACCCTGAAGATGTCGTTCATCGTGGCCTAGAAGGTGGAGGGAGCATTGGTCAGCCCGGACGGCATGACAAGGAACTCGTCGTGGTCTTCCTGAGTAAGGAAAGCGGTCTTGGCAACGTCCTCCGACCGCACTCGGATTTGATGATATCCCGCTCAGAGGTCTAGTTTGGTAAAGAAAGCGGTCCCGTGAAGCCCATCTAGGAGCTCCTAAATCACCGGAATTGTGTACTTATCCGGTACCGCATTCATCTTCCACACAAAACCGCCAGTTGTTGTCCTTATTCCAGACCAGAAGAATTGAGCTAGAGAAGGGGCTCGTGTCAGGACAGATGAGGCCCCCATCAGCATCTTATGAACCAGGAGCTCGATCTCATCCTTCTGCACATGATCATAGTGGTATGGTCATACCGATACTGCCATAATGTCGGGCTAGAGGGGAATGGCGTAATCGGTTGGTTGAGCTGGAGGGAGGCCATTCGGTGCCTCAAATATGTTGACGAACTCGATGAGTAGCTCCTGGAGATCCGACGAGAGCGAGAGAGGCTCCGCTAGTGGACCGGAGATGGGCCAAAGCCAAGCGGAAAAATCAACGTCAATCACCAGCTAGATCGTGCGGAAGGAGACCGGAGAGCGGAGAAGGGCGAAGTAACCCACAAGGCGACATAGCTGGCCCTAGCGGAAAAACTGCATAGTCATGGTCGCCCAGTTGACCTGCATGTCACCGAGCGTGCGGAGCCATGCCACTCCAAGGATAGCATAAATACCACCGAGGCTGAAAGCATAGAAGTCCATGGTCACCGAACAGGACCCCGCCAAAAGCAAGACGGCGGTGCAACATCGTTAGGTCGGCCGGCGACACCCATCACCCAAGAAGACTGTAAAATCATGGGAGGGAACCCATAGAAGGCTAAGATGATATGTCAGTTGTGCGGAGAGGAAGTTTTGGCTCGCACCACTGTCCACCATGATGATAATGGGATGATCACACAACTTGCTTAAAAGCTTCATGGTCTGGGGTCCCGAAACCCCGCTCCCGAGAAACATGGTAACTCCAAGAGGTGGTACGTAGCCAGGGTGGTGTCCAAAAGCTTGTCGTCCTCAAAGAGTTTGAGGGCCTCGAAGTCCGCTAAGGTAACCTCCGGGTCGAAGTCGTCGATGATGGCGTGGAACTCATTGACAGAGCACACATGTGTATGAGAATAAGGGTGGCGGCAGCGGAAGCACAGACCCTTGCTGTGGAGATCGTCGTATTCCCGGTTGGAGATTTCCTGGGGGCGGCGATTATCCGGGCTAGTTCTCTCAAGGAGTCGGTCGCTGCGGGGGCACCGGGATGGGTGGCCTCCATGGTGGCCGACCACAGGTGCAGGTGGTCGGCGGGAGAGGTTGGCCTACACCAGGCGCGTTATGTCTAGAGCGTCGGAGACTATACAAGAGTGGTGCGTGCGGAAACGGGAGCAAGTGTGGGGCAGCAGGCCCTGCATGAAGAAGCTCAGATAATGATCGGGCAGCAACCCCGGGACATGGGTGATTAGGACGACAAACTCATCGATATAGTCATCCAGGCTGGGGGTCTGGAGGACGCCACAAAGCCGCTACATAGAGTCAGAGTAGCGGTGGCATACCACCTGATCATCTCCTGCTTGAGCCCTGGCCAAGAGATAAATTGGTTGGTTTTTTGAAGCCAGCTCGCCCAGTGAAGTGCGGAGTCGTCCAGACCAACTAGGGCAGTGTGTTGAAACCGGGGAATCGGTCTCTGTGGAGTTCAACCCTTGGGGAAGGGGTGATCGCACGCTTACTTTTCTCTCACAAGCTAAACGACCAAAGTCTTAGCACAAGAAACAGACCTAAGGCTCCAGCACGGAGGTCTCACCACACACCCGGAAGATCTTAGAGCGCTTCCCCTCCTTAGCCAAGTGTTGAGCTAAGGATACCTCAAAAAGCGCTAGAAGACCAGGGCACAAGTAAGCAGGCCTTCTGAGGTACCCCCTTGGGTCTATTTATAGTATCCAGAGATCTGGTCTGCCAACATCGTAGCTCCACTGTTCTGAAAGGCTATGGGCAGGCCAACGAGAACAGAAAAGTAAGAATGCATCATACGATCACTGGGCGGGTGACCCTCTAAAACCTCCACTCGCCTGAGGTGGCGAGTGCTCGATGGGGCTGGCACTCGCCGCCTCATTCTGCCCTGGGCGAATGCGAGCCCAAAAATGCCCCACCCGCTAACTGCCTGTCGAGATCCCTGGGCGAGTGCGAGCTTGCTGCTCTACTCGCCGCTGCCCCGCTCCAGCCTACCTGGGCGAGCCGACAGATGTCGAGATGCCACTCAATGCCAAGGAAGAAGCGTTGAGTGTCTGGGCTTCACTCAACGCCAAGGAAGAAGCGTTGAGTGAGCTCGCCTCACTCGACGCCGGGGCAGATGGCGTCGAGTGGACTCGACGCCTTGGGGATTGGCTCACCTGGGTCTTGCACAGGACTTGGCTGGTCTGGCTCCCGTCGATCTCCACTCGCCGGATATGGGGTTGTACACAGTGGACACCTTATCCTGCTACGAGTTAAGGTTGAAGTATTGCTACACCTTGGGGATCCATCTCATCGGGTCGATGTCGGCGAAAGAGGGAATGTCCAAGGAAATGGAGGAACGGCCCGGGAGGGGCGGATGGATGGTCTCAGGGTCGGAGCGCGGCAGCGCCGCGCCGAGGAGGGATCCCCCATCCGCGGGTTAACCAGAGCCAGAAGCAGCGGAGGCGGAGAACAATTCTTGGAGGAGTCAATCTTGGAGTGAAAGATAAGAAAAGAGGCATGCATGGAGGCGACGAGTTGCTCTTGAGCCTCCTCGTGGCGGCTTAGCGCTTCGGCGGCTACATCTGAAGGGAGATCACCCGTGTAGCGAGTGTTGGGAGCTATGGGGTGGAAGGGGGCAGAGTTGGGCGGTTGCGGCAGGAGGAAATGGCGGATCTAGGTAAAGCGGCAGACTGTTGCGATTTGAGATCGACGGACGCAGCAGACAGGCAGATGCAAGACGGGTGGGAACGCGCGATGCAGCGAAAGCTCACGCGATAGAAAATCAACAAATGCAGTGGAAGCTCACGTAATACACGATCACAAACGGGAATCGGCGGAAATGCGTGAAGCAGATGGAAGCTCACGCGATACAAGATCGTAGACGGGATTGAGTTCGGCGCGGAAACAAATCGCGGACGAAGCACGAGAATGTGTACCGGCGGCTGGACGGCGGGCGGTGAGGCAGGTCTGACCAAATTGATACAATCCCGGAGAAGAATCCGGCAAGGGGGAGGGTCGGCGATGCTGTGGGCGAAGATAGGGATTAGGTTAAAGAAGAAAGCTTAGGGAGTAGCCCTAATTTCCATTCATCCAAGCATAAAAAATAATCCAGGCATACAACACCCCTAATAGTTGCGGGGGGCGAATAACAAAAGTGGTCTGCAAATAGTAAAGATCAAAACAGCATTGAAATAGAAATAATTAAGTAGCGCGCTCCTCAGCGGTCTCTTCCGCGATCGGTGGGCTAGTGGTCATAGCCTTCCTACGCGTGTAGACCTGCCACGATGTCTCTTCAGTGTGCACATTTGTAACAGTATGCATCCCTACATCCGCGCGTAACTTCGTGTTTGCAACTCATCTACTCTCTCGCATGGCATGGAGCAAGCCCATTTCCATAACGAGAAATACGGCTGTCATCCTCTACTCGGACACCCAACTTGTATTTTCCATCACAGAAATCTCAGTCACTGCTCCATCGCTTGAATCCCCCGCCTCC
The DNA here is from genome assembly GCA_039513925.1 of Platanthera zijinensis. NCBI lineage: Eukaryota > Viridiplantae > Streptophyta > Magnoliopsida > Asparagales > Orchidaceae > Platanthera > Platanthera zijinensis. The sequence continues at coordinate 233,614,507 of CM077080.1, forward strand.
ATCTGGACCTCTATTGCCCATCGTCGGTACCCCCACCACAACAGTGGTTATCACACCACGAGTACCTCGAGCATCGTCGGAAGTTCCTTAATTTTCATTGCCACCAGTGGCACTCACCCACATACAAATATCCTCTCAAGTACTTGTTCTTGTTGCTTGGTGTTGAAAATGGTGATCCTAACTTCACTGATTTGGATCAACTAACGCACATTGTTGACCCCTAAGGCCTCGACCTTGATGATTCGGTTGATTTTCGGGAGGGGGTTTTCATACGAATCCAACCCTCCTGGCCCACAGCAGCCTCGTCAAACATTGTTATCATAGTCTCACTCATGAATATGGTTTATGTAGCCCTAAATGGCATTTTTGTAATTTCATTGTATGTTCACTCACACCTATATAAGGGAGTGAAAGAGACTCATTCAGGTATCTTTAATCAATCTATCTATAATTTAGTAAGCTCTTATGGGAGAGAAGGGCTCGTAGTGGGATCCTGCCCTCAAGAGTTTGGGTATCGACATACCTCGATATATTGTATCTTGATTTCAATTAATCTACTCTCATTTGGCTCAACACTAGCGAGTATATATCATATTCTTCAAACTCAAGGTCCTCCTTTTACCATGTCTGCATTATGTTGTATGTGTGTTTGTGTCAATGACATCAATGCACAAGTAATATCATTAACTATAGTAAAGAAGAGCAAGTTTCTACATGTAATTTATACTTTTTGTTGGTGAGGTGAGGACAGCGTAGGATGGGGGCGGCGATGGAATGACGAGTAATTGTTTACTTTGGCGGGCAGTGATCATGTCGGCGAGGAGGGTGATGATGGCAACGCCGAAACAATGTGACTCTGAACGAGCCGCGCAATCTCTGAATTGTACGGTGGGGGTCTGGATTGTGTGAGGAGGTCGTTGTCGGCGGCGTTTAGTGAAACTGACATCTTAATTAATTAATCATTTAATTAATTCATTATAAGAATTAATTTAAAAAGATCTAAATCCCTAGCCGTGAATGGCAAGTTGCGGGATAAACTCGAGGAGGTAAGGGCGGCGTGACGGATGGAACTGCTTCTTGATGGGCTCAAGGGACTGGATTGGGCGGCTCGATGAAGATCTTTCGGTCAAGTGTTTGTTCGTCACTCGCGGGAAGTGGGAGAGTCGCAGGGAACAATTGTAGAATCCACGATAGAGGGGGGTGAATAAGGGCAAATAAAATTTATAACGGATTTTTTAACTCAACAAAATAATAATGAAACTTATATAAAAATTCTCATAATCAGAAATATGAAACAAGTACTTAGAATTTTATGGAAAACTAAATTGAACTTTTTATTTCACAAATGATAAAGAACCTGAATAATAATTTCAATAGAGCTTGAAATCGAGGCTACTGATGAAATCTTCTTTTGTGATTTCACCGGTCTTTCTCCCAAGGACCGACCGGTTATAGTCTATTTCTCCCTAGATACAGCCTTTAGCCTCCCTCTAGATCACTCCACGACCTAGCCATTGCACACAAGACGGCGATTTCCCCCTAAATCACACAAAAGACTAGTCGTCACTTACAAGGCGGCGAATTCTCTGCCGTTTACAAAGAGTAATGAAAAGAATACAAAAGGTAGAACGAAAATAAAAACTCCCTCTGGTCTTCAGCGCTGAAGAGGACGATAAATCCTTGCGAAGATTGTCGGAGTTAAAATAAATGAACGGTCTCTTATACGCTCTTGAGCTTCCTTAAGCACTTAAGAGTTTTTCTAGTTTCTTGAGTTATCTGGCTAGAAATGCACGGGAATGAAAGCTTCAGCAGGTGTGTAACAGAAATTTCCCGAAATCCAACATATTTATAATTTTTGTGTTATCGTTCGACGATAGGTAGCTATCACCTACGATATCTCCTCCAGCTGTCACGTGTCCCACTCTGCGATAACCACCTCGGGAAGATGGAGATCGTGTACGGACGTGGGGCTATCGCGCCACGATATCGATATCGCCTGGCAATATCTCAAAATAATGCACGTCGTGTCCAGATCGTGTGGATCATTGCTGACGTCATCATGTTATCGCCTGGCGAGAGTAAGTTATCGTCAGCGATATCTGCTTCTTCGAAAATATGCATCTCTTTATCAAACCAAATTTACCAGAGTTTTTTTCCCGTGATATCAGCACACCAAAAAACACACTATGATCAAATACATTCGGGATTTATTATTCTCAAACCAAGGAGTGTGAAACACATGTTCCAACAATCTCTCTTTTTTGATAATAACAAATCCACTTAGAAAGAAATCAGCTACAACCTATAGTGATGTTTAGAAAATTGATTAAGCAAGATAAATAGGAACTCCCTCATATATGGATGTTCTCCCTACATTATACTCCACCTAAATAACCTAAACAATAGATTTCTTTTCTTTTCTTTCTTAATTCTCCACATTTTGGTATTATCAAAAGAAAGTGGGGTGAGAATATGAGAGAGCACAATGTATAGAGAGAGAATGATCTTGAAGTGAAATGCGGAAGCATATACGAGTATACTAATAGAAAATAAAATATAATGGTTGAAAAATTTTGAAAAGTAGAATCGGAGAGCAAATATGTCGGAGAAGGAATGTGTAAGAGAATGTGGGTTTATCAAGTAAAGATAATGTTAACAATGTGTAGAAATAAAATTCAGGTAAACTAAAACATTGTAAACATCATGCGGAGTTATCAAATACAACTACTTCAGAAGAGATGGAAATGACGAAATCATTTTCGGTCCAAATTTCATGAGAAGAAAGTTTATACGAGATAATGATATGAACATGGTGAGCTTTGGTAAGTAAATAAGTGAATATATTAACCATTACATGAAATCATTTTCGGTCCAATTGTAGAATCCACATTAGAGGGGGGTGAATAAGGGAAAATAAAATTTATAACGAAATTTTTAACTCAACAAAATAATAATGAAACTTATGTAGAAATTCTCACAATCAAAAATATGAAATAAGTACTTAGAAATTTATGGAAAACTGAATTGAACTTTTTATTTGACAGATGATAAAGAACAGGAATAATTATTTCAATAGAGCTTGAAATCGAGGCTAAAGATGAAAATCTTCTTTTGTGATTTCACCGGTCCTCCTCCCAAGAACCGGCCAGTTATAGCCTCTCTCCCTGGATACGCTAAGCTTTGGTAGAGGGTGATTCCAGTATCAGAGAGATGTTGAGCGGGAGTTTTGTCGAAGGTGTCACAAGTAGGAAGTATCGACAAGGAGGCATTGACGCAACAGGTGTGGCCGCTCTATTGTCCCTTCAATTGTGCGGGATAGATGGAGAGATGCGGTTGATCACATCTGGACGCATCGTCGACTGTGTGTAGGGGAATCCTTGGCTGTGTCGATGGAGCTAGTGTTGGGGAAGAAGTCAGGAGGCGTCGGGAAAGCAGTGTTGACTGTTGGAATGAAGAGGACGCAGGCTCGTGGGGATGGAAAAAGCTGGCGATGTAGTTGGAACGACAGAGGACATATATGGCAATGTGGTTCTGGACGAAGGGGCGCAGCTGTTGGAACGGCGAAAGAACGATGCTTCGCCTGAAGGAGTAGAATCTACCTCTGATACCAAGTTGTTATGGGTTTACTTGGAGATTGTGGAGGAGTGGCTGGAGGTGGAGATGACAGTGGCAAGATACTACGGAGCTTTGACCGCAGCTGCCTAAGCAGGGCGTGCTCGATTCAAAAATCTCATTCAAGGACGGGAAATAGACTTTCATTGTTTGATTATACAAGACCCCTAGCGTCCTTTAAATAGAACTTACAACAAACTTTAATGACTATAAATAACAGATTTGGACATGCGACTAAAACAGGACACCACTAAAAGATGCGACGTAAATAATGGCATCATATAAGAACACGATTTCAAGACAGAATAAAAGCACATCAAGACAAAATACAAACGAGCCCATAATAGTGGGTGTGACGCCCATAACATATCTTTATTGAAGAATAAAAGATTCAACCATTACTACGCAAAGAACAGTGCAATAAGGGAACAAACCTTCAAATGGTTCTGCAGGATATTTATGAACTAATGGACAAGAGCAGTGATAGGAAAGAACTTAAAAGGAATATAGATACCAAACATTCCATAAAGGAATAATTAAAGAATGGCTGTCGAATTCATCATAAGCATATCTAATGTTCATACAAATTATGAATACGGCATAACTCAGTAGGAGAAAGTTATTGTTGTTAGAAAATAAACACAATAAAGGAATACCTGGGTCTCAGGACCACCATCCTGTGAACCAAATTGCCTACGAACTGCACTATACCTAACTGCAATACAGACTGCCCTAGAAAGAGCACTAGAAGCACTTGACACTATTTTTTGACGTACATGTTTCCATTGTTCCATAAACAAGCTGCCTTGGAACATCAGACTCAATGTACTTTCCCTCCCTCGTCACCTGTGAAAGCCTGCAGTAAAACCAACTATTTGCTAAAATCGTATCCTTTATGTGAGTTTGGAAAGAAAGAAATGGAATGAAGGTTGGTCCTAATGTTGGATAGAACATTCAATACCAGATATTTCATTAGAAGCTTTGGGTTTTCAAATCAAGTGTCATTGAAATTGATAAGCACACATTAAAACCTTAGCAAATCAAATGTCATTATATTTTACAGTCCTTGGAATATATCAAATGATTGGAGAACTCTCAAAAAGAGTGCCACGTAAGATATGCAAGGTTGTAACTATCGGATGTCGGCGGCATGCCGGATTGAGTTTTTAAATGTCGGATATTGGAAGTGAGAGACATGCGGGGATATTTTAAAATATTGGATTTTCATTTCTTATAAATAAAATTTTATCTTTAGAGCGTTGTTAGGAGCACACCTATTTTGGATAATAGCACACCAAAAAACCAAATAATACCTATATTTTTACGGTTCAGTACAACTCCTTACGAGCACACTCTGTTAAGCGCCGCAGGCCCTAACCCTAAAACAGCGATGCAGAAGTCGATCGGGAGCCTGCCGCTGCCGATCTCCCTCCTGTCGCTGCCGAGCACCCGAATTCCGCCGCTCGCCCGCCTGCCACCGCCGCTCTCCCGCCTATCGTCGTTGCTATTCCGTCTGTCGTCGCTGCTCGCCGGCTTGTGCTGTCGCTGCTCCCTTCTGCCACCACTGCTCCCTTCTGTCGCCGCTGCTCCCATCTGTCGCCACCATCACAGGTAGCTTTTGTTTCATTCGATTTTCTCCAAACATCTCATTCCACAACCCTCTATTATTTGTTGATACCCTCCAGTTGGGTCGTAATTCACTTAATTTGAATTAAATGTTGTAACATACAACTGAGTACAACGACTGATTCAAACTTTGAGTGTGGATTACACAACATTTATTTTGTATTTGTCTGAGTGTTAAAGTTGTATAAGCCGTAAACAATTTCATTATGAGTAATGAACTTATGCAATGTTCACAAATTTAAATTTCAGGGTTTTTTGTGTTTTTGCGTTTAGAAAATCTTGATGGTAATTTAGTTAATTTGAGTGATAATTGAAAAGGTGTGTAATAATTACTTTGCTTCGATACAATTATTATTGTTAAAAACCACTAAAATTGTAACAAATTTGCTTATTTATTGCAGATTACAGGTCAAGTACGATACAAAAATGAGAAAACTTTTGTTCGGGCACTGCATAATGTCGTCATTGGGTTGTTGTTTTGCATTTTGGGTTGCTTATGTTCTAGATGGATGAACTTATGATGTCATTTTGTTTTACTTTAATTTTGGGATAATTGTATTACGCCCATTAGGGAAAAAATTTATGCTCATTAGAAGAATTTTTTTAAAAAAACAAGTCGGTGTGCTCATAAAAAGTTGGGTTGCAAATAAAATTGTGGTGTGCAAATACCAATGGTGTGTTATTATCCAAAATAGGTGTGCTCTTAACAACGCTCTATTTTTAGGTATTGAAATTATAATTATATATTCTATGAGTATAAAAATTTTAATATAACAAATAGACAGAATAAGTCATGTATACAACAACGCTCAAGCCTTTATCCCACTATAGTGGGGTCGGCTCCATGGATCCTTTGGCGTCATTGTGCCCTATTTTTGTCATAATCTCACTAATGCCTAAGTACATCATGTCTTTCTTTATAGTTTCTTTCCAAGTTTTATTGGTCTACCCCTCCCTCGTCTAACATGCCTAGTGACTAGACTCTAACAACGCCTAACAGGTGCCTCTAATGGTCTCCTTTGTACGTGTCCAAACCATCTTAGACGAGATTCTCGCATCTTCTCTGAAATTGGTGTTACTCATGTCTTATCCCTGATACTTTCATTCCTAATTTTATCCAATCTCGTGTGTCTACACATCCACCTAAGCATTCTCATCTCAGCAACTCCCATTTTTTGCTCATGTACACAATTCACTGCCCAACACTCAGAGCCATAGAGCATCGCAGGTCTAATTGCAGTACGGTAAAACTTGCCCTTAAGTTTTAGTGGTACTTTACGATCACATAAGATCCATGATGCGCCTCTCCACTTCAACCAACCCGCTTGGATTCTGTGTCACATCTTTATCAATACATCTGTCTTTTTGAACTATCGATCCAAGATATTTAAAACACTCACTACGGGAAATATCTTGATCACCCAACTTAATAACGAAGTCATTTGCCCTTCTTGTACAGCAAAATTTAAGCTCCATATGCTCCGTCTTTGCCCTGCTCAACCTAAAATTCTTCTTTTCTAAAGTATCTCGCCAAGATTCAAGTTTAGCGTTTACACGCTCGCACGTCTCATCAACCAAAACAATATCATCCGCAAACAATAAACACCAAGGTATTGCTTGTTGGATATGTCTGGTGAGCCCATCTAAGATAAGGGTAAAAAGATAAGGGCTTAAAGCTGAACCTTGATGTAATCTAATAGTAATAGAGAATTCATATGTTAATCCTTCAGATGTCCTCACCCTTGTCACTGAATTTATATACATATCTTTGATTATGTCAATATATGATACATTTACACCTTTCTTTTCTAAGACTCTCCATAAGATCTCTCTTGGAACTCTATCATAAGCATTCTCAAGAATAAATCATGTATATCCCAAATAAATTCAAAAAGAGTAACCAAGATAAAATATTATTAACAAGTACAAAACAATACATTATAACATATACTTAATATTATAAAAGAATCTTATTTTGATAACACTAAATGTATAGCAAATAAAGAAGATTAAAAAGCTATCTGTTATGGAGCTACACGACGACAAGCCTCCTTGGAAAGTTTACACGCGTCGGGCGCGTATAACGTATAGCCCACCATTCCCGCGGAAGATAATTAGTTATTTATTGGTTGCTTCGTTTGCTCTGGATATTTTGTTTGTTGTTTTGTTTGCTTGGGTCATTTTAAGTATTTTTGTATTTCCTAATTTCCAAAATTCCTTTTTATTCGCTCCTCATCGATAAGAGGACGCGTAAGCCCTGTATTATTTTTATCCTGGAATAAATGTGTGTTTTCTCTTTCTCCTCTAAACTCTAATCCCTCCCCTCTTCCTCTCTCTCTCTCTCTCTTTCCCATAGCCGCCGATCTCCCGATACCCCAACAATTGGTTTGACATGCCCGTCCTCCCGCCACCGCCTGTCGTCGGAGTACCAGCGCCAGCCGAAGCCCACGCCAAGTCCGCAACCCGCACCGCTCCCGCGTCGCTGCCCTGCATCGCGCCTCGCACCTCTGTTTCGCGCTGCGTCCAGACTACTGCCCCGTACGCCGCATCCAGACCGCTACCCCGCGCGCCCCCGGCTCCACTTCTGCCACGTGCCCCTGGCTGCACCACCCCATCCGCAACCTCAACAGGCCGCAGCGCCTCTGCCGCGCCGTCCAGTCCGCACCCGTACAGCTCGCTCCGCGCCGCCGCTGCCGCCCTTCCTTCCGTGGCCATGGCACCAAACACCCGTTCCACCGTCGAGGCTCCATCGGAGGATGCCAACGACGCCCTCCTACGCCACATCAGCACCCAAGAGTCAATCGTATCCTCCTTGCTTGCCATCCACGCAAAGCTTGATGCGTTACAACCTCCCGCTGCCTCTTTCGCCAACGGACCCGCGTGTTTGGCCACCGCCACGTCAATCCTGGGGGCGGCACCACTTCAGCACATCGGGGATGTCGCACCCCCTCTTCTCCCCGGTCGTCCGGCCCTTGCCTTGGATCTTCCCACCTTCGTCGGAGTAGACCTGATTGGGTGGATCGCCAAGGCAAAACAGTACTTCGATCTCCACCACACACCCGAGCAGGACAAGGTCTCTATCGCCATTGTGGGACTCGACGGCTCTGCCCTCCACTGGGACCGATGGCTCCGGCAGACCAACCCGACCATCTCCTGGTTCGAAATCAAGCAGGAGATGATTCGCCGCTATGACAACCGCTATTTCGACTCCACCATCGAAAGATTGTGTGGGGTACGGCAATCTAGTACGTTGGATGACTACATCGATGAGTTCGTGGTCCTCGTCGTTCATGTTTCGGGTTTGCCACCGGATCACTATCTCGGTTTCTTTATGCAAGGCCTTCGACCAAACATACGGTCCCGGCTTCGCACCCATCACCCTCGGACGACGTCTGAGGCCCTGACATGGCCCGCCTTGTGGAAGCAGATTTGTCCCCTCGGCCCCTGCCAATTCCAGGCGGGCCTCCGCCAGGCGGCCAACCATGGAGGACCGCTACTCCGGAGCCCCAAGCCCATCGGCCCCCTCCAGCCGCAAGGCAAGACCGTCCAGCCCCGCCTCAGCGGTTCTCCAACCACGAGTTCGACGACCTCCACCGCAAAAGGTTGTGTTTTTGCTGCTGTCAGCCCTATTCTCCCACCCACGTATGCGCGGTCAAGGAGTTCCATGCCATCATCGGTGACTTCGAGCCAGAGATTACTTTGGCGGACTTTGAAGACCTCGAGATCACGACGAAGGACACCACAGAGGCTGCCGCTGACGCAGGCCTTCACCATTTGGAGCTTCCATGATTTTTCGTGGGCGGCATTTCAGGCCCCAAAACCATGAATCTGGCGGGCAAGTTGGGCGACCGCCACATATCATGGTGGACAGTGAGGCAAGTCATAATTTTCTTTCCGCTCATTTGTCCCAACAACTACGTCTTCCGAAGAAACCTTCCCCAGATTTCACTGTCAGCCTGGACGATGGTCATCGCCGCTCAATCCAGGGCCATTGTACGGCCATCTCGCTTTCAGTGGGCCCTTACTCGGTGACGACGGACTTCTACCCTTCGGCCTTGGCGGGATCGGCGTCATTTTGGGAGTTGCATGGCTCTGCACGTTGGGCGACGTGCGAGTCAACTAGGGGACTATGACGATGTGTTTCCTCCAGTACGGTCAGGAGTGTTTCCTTGTGGGAGACGCCACGCTACTTTGCTCTCCCATCTCCGTCCGCGCGATTCAGCGGACTGCGGACGTCGATTTTTCGGCTTAGCACTGTCCCATATCGGGCACCGCGCCACCGGCCTCAGCACCACCTCCGGACCTTCAGGCCCTCCTATCCGAGTTTGCGGATCTCTCAACTGCACCATCTGAGTTGCCACCAGCTCAGTCGCACGATCGTGTCATACCTCTTCGGCCCGGCGTGTCAGCAGTCTCGATCCGACCACACCGCTACGGGCACGTGCAAAAGGACGAGATCGAGAGGCTGGTACGTGACATGTTGATGGGGGGCTCATTCCCCCCAGTGCCAGCCCCTTTTCTAGCCTGATCCTGTTGGTCAAAAAAATGGCAATTGGCGCTTCTGTGTGGTGGACTATCGGGAACTCAACAAAGCCACCGTCCCAGACAAGTATCTGATTCTGGTGATTCAAGAGCTTTTGGATGAGCTTCACGGCGCGACCGTCTTAACCAAGTTGGACCTCCGTGTCGGCTACCACCATATTCGAGTTCAGTCAGCCGACGTCGCCAAGCCGGCTTTCTGGATCCATGACGAGCACTATGAGTTCCTGGTTATGCCTTTCGGCCTGACCAACGCACCGGCCACTTTTCAGGCCACGATGAACAACATTTTTCGCCCGGTACTTCGTCAACACGTACTTGTTTTTTTATGACATATTGGTCTACAGTTCTTCTTGGCAGGAGCACCTCTAGCACGTCCGCCAGACATTGGACACTCTACGGCGCCACCACCTAAATCTCCACTCAATTAAGTGTTCCTTTGGGGTCCCAGAGGTGTGTTATCTGGGACACACCATCTCTGTTGCGGGAGCCTCCATGGACAGCGACAAGATCGAGGCGGTCCTTCAATGACCAACATCATCATCTCTCCGTGAGATCCAGGTATTCTTGGTACTGACAGGGTACTACCGTCGGTTTATTCAGGGGTACGGCACATTGGCCCGACCCCTCACCCAGCTTCTGAAAAAGTCGGTCGAAGGCCCCTTCGAGTGGACGGCGGCGGCCTCCACCGCTTTTACCGCTCTACAGCAGACCTTAGTTGGTGCCCCGGTGTTAGCCATTTCAGATTTCTCACAGCCTTTCCACGTAGAGTGCGACGCGTCGGGCGTCGGTGTGGGAGCCGTATTGATGCAGGTCGACCACCCTGTGGCCAATTACAGTCGCGCCTTTTCGGACACGATCCGCAGCCGCTCCGCTTACGAGAACGAGCTCATGGTCCTCGTCCACGTTGTTCAACATTGGCGACCTTACCTCCTGGGCTGACGGTTCGTGATCCAAATTGACCACCACAGCCTTCGCTACCTCCTACAGCAGAAAATTGTCACGCCCACTCAACAAGTATGGGTGGCCAAGCTACTAGGCTACGACTTCAGCATCGAGTTCCGGCCGGGGAAAGACGAATTGCGCGGTCGACGCCCTCTCGCGCAACCCTATACACATAGACATCTCCTGCTTGGTCTGGGAGGATCCGGATACCCTTCAACGGGAAGTAGAAGCCGACCTGACGCTCAACAGGATACGGATAGCACTCCTCGCGGATGCCACAACCCACCCACTATACCCTTTGGTTGACGGTCATCTATTCTTCAAGGGCCGCCTTGTACTCGCCTCCTCCTCCCCGAGCATTCCTCTGTTGTTGGTTGAGTTCCATGCTTCACCCACGGGGGGACACACTGGGGCTTATCGGACGTACCGATGGCTGGCCGCCTCACTCTATTGGCCTCACATATTCCGACAGGTCAAGGCCTTCGTGGTCTCCTGCCTTACATGCCAGAAGACCAAGTACGAGACCATGTTTTCGGGTGGTCTACTTCTGCCCCTCCTGATCCCCGATCGCATTTGGGACGACGTTGTCATGGATTTCATCACACGACTGCCCTGATCACAGAGGCACGACTGCATCCTGGTTGTAGTGGACCGTCTCTCGAAGTATGCTTATTTCATTCCCCTCCGCCACCCATACACGGCTGCCACAGTCGCCAATAGCTTCATCCAGGGGGTTGTATGCCTCCACGGGTTTCCTCGGTCGATCGTGAGCGATCGCGATCCGCTCTTCCTGAGTACTTTTTGGACAACGTGTTCCGCTTACAAGGCACCCGTCTCTGCATGAGCACGGCATACCATCCGTAGACAGATGGCCAATCAGAGGTCCTCAACCGGTGTCTGGAGACGCACCTCCGCTGCTTCGTGGGGGAGCAGCCTCGCAATTGAGCCAAGTGGCTCAGGTGGGCCGAATACTCGTACAATACCACCTACCATCAGGGGGGCAGTACTACACCATTCGAGGCCATTTGCGACCGCCCTCCTCCGTCTATTGTTTGTCACCTTCCGGGGAGTGCCAGGTGGAGAGCTTGGCCACCGCCCTCCATGACAGGGACACCATTCTGGATCATTTGAAGCACCACTTACATCGGGCTCAATGAAAGATGATTTCCTTTGCCAACAGGAAACGCCTGGACCTCTCCTTCGAGGTAGGAGAGATATTTTTCATCAAACTCCACCCCTACCGACAGCTCTGGGTGGCCCGCCGACCTTGTCCGAAACTGGCGCCTCGTTTCTTCAGGCCTTTCGAGGTCCTTGCCCGCATATGGGGCGATCGCCTACCGCCTTTACCTTCCATCCGGGAGAGCATTCATCCGATCTTCCATGTCTCGCGACTACAACGCGTAGTGGGCGAACATACCCCCACAGATCACATTCCGGCCAACCTCAACCTTGCAAGAGAGGCACCCTACTACCCTGCCTCGGTCCTTGATCAGAGATACCGCTCCCCAGGGGACCGTACATTGAAGGTCCTTGTGGCTTGGACCGGCCGGCCCGACTCAGACGCGACGTGGCTACCCCGGGATGATTTCCGCCGCCAGTTTCCCGACTACTACCTTGAGGACAAGGCATATTTTCCAGATGGCGGCATTGTTACGGAGCTACACAACGACGAGCCTCCTTGGAAAGTTTACACGCGTCGGGAGCGTATATCGGATGGCTCCACCATTCTCGCGGAAGATAATTAGTAATTTATTGGTTGCTTCGTTTGCTTGAGACATTTTGTTTGTTGCTTTGTTTGCTTTGGTCATTTTAAGTATTTCTGTATTTCCTAATTTCTGAATTTCCTTTTGTATTCGCTCTTCATCGCTATAAGAGGACGCGTAAGCCAAGTATTATTTTCATCATGTAATGAATGTGTGTTTTCTCTTTCTCCTCTAAGCCATAATCCTTCCTCTCTTCCTCTCTTTCTCCCTCTCTTCCTCTTTTTCTTTCTTTCTCGTAGTCGCCGATCTCCCGATACCCCAACACTATTCTTGATTGATTATAAGTCTTTCCAAGCTTATATATTTATATCAAAACCATGCAAATAATCTACTAAAAATGTGTTGAACTTTTCACATTTTGTGATATGAAATAAAAAATTGTGAAATAATTATAAAAATTTAGTTGTGAGAATAAAACGTTAAGAGGAACAAAACAATAAGTCTAATTGATTTAAAATATATAATACAATACATATATGTTATTTAAACATATATTGTCAGTGTGCTAATGTTACCCTCGCGCATTTGCTGGAAGAGCCACCCCTCGTCGGGACCACCGGAGTAGTCATTAAATTATGTAATTTGTATTTTTTGTTTCCCCTCCCTCATCTATATAAGGGGAGTGGTTTGTGTTTGAGGGACATCTTGGATGTATGAAAGATTTTAGGGTTGCTCCCTAAGTTCCTCTCTTATTCCTCCTCATTTCTTCTTGCTCAACACCGTCGGCTTCTTCTCATGTCAGATTCCTCTCGAGAATCTATCGTAATCGTAACAATGGTCCGACCTACCGCCCATGTCTGCGTGTTGGAAGCTGTCGGGGATCGTGTCATGATAGACACACGCCTCAACCCTATCAACATCTCTGTTTGTGCGCACCTAAATCGGCAAATCGATATTCTCGCTAACCTCTGCGTCGTGCTCCGCAGTCTCGAAGCCAAAATCGACCGGCTCCTCGAGTTTGACAGACTTGCTGCCCCGACCCACCCACATGGTCCTCTGCCTAAAAGTCATCCCGATCTCGGCAACCTCGTACAACCTAACAGGAGCCTCCTCTCAGTTTGCGATCCGCCGCTTCAGCAAGCCTTGCCATAGTTCAACACAGTCATGTTTCGCAGCCAGAGTTGACTGAAATTGACCATGGCCCGCAGGAGTTCTTCTCGCTCCAGTCATTAGCACCCAAGGATCCAATGTTCCCAATTGCGGACAAACCGGACGCCCAACACCATCGCACGTCGACGCAAGCTTCATCATCGTTTCAAGCAGAGCATTTTTGGCCAGCCCAACCAGCCTCCTTTCCGGCTCCGACGACTTCCCTCGACTGACAATTGACATCTCTGTTCCATGCCAACACCAACGCCGCCGCCAACCCTTACGTCGGTGACCCTCCTACTCTAAACCCGGTGCTAAAAGTAGTGCCACGGACTCATGGACAACACATGCAGCCCTTCCATTCCAGCACAAGCATTGATCATCTGCACTCTTCGCAGACGCCTCTCTGGCGTCTGTTGGGTTTCTAAGTGGGATGCGCATCACATGTACGCAGCGGAATAAATCAAGAAAACCCAAAGAGAAATGGATCTAGCGATGATCATTGATCAAGAAGTAAAAACAACTTCGAATAAAAGTATACTTTAACGGGATTGAGTCACTACTCAACCAAGATGCTCTGAAGAAGTCTGACGAACACTTACGGCTAGAGTTCTGAGCGTAGAAGTATGTTCACGCCTCAATGGGTATCCACACGAGCAAGAAAAACTCTTAGACTCTTGTCACACAAGATCTAGTTTGGAAGAAGGAATGCCCTCAACGTCTCCACGGATTGCTAGATCCGTTAAAGAAGAGGCGGCGGTGACGAAAACAAAGCTTAGGAAACGCTTTTCGGTGACGTCAAAGGATCGAACTGATCGGCGGCACGGAGCAGCGATTGTGACTTCTAGGTTACGGAACAGTTCCATCGGGGAAGAAGAAGTCGCCGCACTCGTTCTGAATCGATTAGGTCAAGTCTTTATCCCGAGATAACAGTTATCTCACTAATATATACCAAAACTGTCATTACCCGCAGACCAGGCCGAAATTAGACTTACAGAATTAAATCGGAGTTAACAACATTCGTCGAGATGATACGTGTATATTCGAAGAATCAAAGATCCATTCGTCGAGATAACACGTGAATACTCGACTAATTCAAACTGACCAATTCGTCGAAACATCAAGAGAACACTCGACGAATCCAAGTCCAATTCGTTGAGATAACATGAGTATATACGACGAATCCAAGACCAGTTCGTCGAGATGATAAGAGACATTTCGACGAACTCGGATCGATTCGTCAGAATAACAAGTGACAATTCGACGAATTTTACTTAGTCATTCGACGAATCCAACAAAACAGTCCATAAAACGTCAAGACACTTCTCGACGATTTACCTGGTCGTCTATATTCATAATATAGGTCCTGGGCTGAAAATCCCCAAATCAAGAATGTCACAGGCTTGGCCTTTTCACTCATTTCACATATGAGCAATGTCAACACATATCTTTCCAACTTCTCCAATACTCTTATCTGTGACCTCATAGACTCATATTGCGTTGGCAGTGAGACTACCTGTTTGACCACTTCTAGATCACAATGGTAACACTAACAGCGTCCAGTTCTGGGATCCCTTCCTATCTTCGTCCGGGGTCAGCTCTTCGTGAAACTCTCGTATGCGCTCCCGCAGCCCCATGATGTTGTGTTTCCTCTTCTGCGCTCATTTCCAACCCTCTCCTCCACTCTAAACAGCAGGTTAGTTGTCCTGCTTCCGCCTATTCCCACGACCCCTGCACCCCACCCGATTGGACCTTGCTTTTTCCCATTCTAGTTGTTGTCCCCCTCCTACACTAGCTGCCAAAATCCCTCTTCCTCTTTATTTAATTTTTCCAAGGCCTACTTCCATTTATTTTTTCATAGCTGCCAACACCCTATGTTGCCCCCTAAGACACTAGCTGCCAAAAGTTACTTTTCACCTCCCTCTCTTGTCCCATCCTCTCCACACCTCCAACATTTACTTTTATTTCACCTAACTGTCACATCCACTCTCTTTTCTATTTCTCTCTAACACCTCCAGCCTTCTCCCCCCACACCTGAACCCAGTTTAGTTGTTCCTTTTTTTTACCACCCACTTAACACACCCAAAAAAATTCACCCATGTTTCTCTTTACTTTTTATTACTACTCTTATTTTTCCTAGTTTCACGAACATCCACCGCCTCTTATCCACAAGTGTTTGCGTATTACCTTCACGCATTTGCTGGAGGAGTCACCCCTCGCCGGGACCACCGGAGCGCACAATTGAAAACAACCGTGATTATTTTTTGTAATTAAGTTATATCAATTAATTGATTAATATTAAATTATTTAGTATTAATTCGATTAATTAATTAATTAAATGAATTTATATTTTTTGTTTTCCCTCCCTCATCTATATAAGGGGGAGTGGTTTGTGTTTGAAGGTCATCTTAGATGTACGAAAGATTTTAGGGTTGCTCCCTGAGATCCTCTCTTATTCTTCCTCCTTTCTTCTCGCTCACCACCGTCGGCTTCTTCTCGTGCCTGATTCCTCTCGAGAATCTATCGTAATCGTAACAGCTAATATAACATAAAATAGAACAGTGGATGATGTATTTAAAAATCGTTTCAGTAGATATATCGGAAAAATGGATATGTCGGCCTATATTTTACAAAATGGCATCATCTACTTTTTTGAAAAAAATGTTATTTTGCCTTCAAAATGACATGTCGGCGGACATGCCGGACATGTCAGATGACATTTAAAACAATGAAGATATGTATTTTATCTTTCAAGTTGCAATGGAAATTCAACAAAGAAAGTTTGAGGACATTTTTTAGAGTACAACGAAGGCGTTTGATTAAGGGCGGGCAAGAACACTATCTAAACCAAAAAAATACGTTTGATTCCATAAGGTAATTTTATTTTTGATGTAAATTTTTATTGTAAACCAACCATTTTGCTAGGGTTTTTTGTACTGATAAATTCAAACCCAAATTATACGTGAGCATCTAACCAAAAATAAGGGTTGATTGTACATCTATTATCTACTTCATAAAAATTATTTTTTGTTAAACTTAATTGATCTGCAACTGTAAGCTAACATGAATCAAACACATTTGATGTAAATCTAGTTGCGCCATCCATAAGAATTCATCAATATGTATGTGATCATGTTTAATACTATGTGATGCAATTTGATACGAATACGCGTCCCTCATGTGATGAATACGGATTATTCGCGTGCTCAAACAATGAATATGAACTATACGAGAGCTCAGACGATCCACCTCATGTTGGCTGATACTCTAAGATTATCTTGTATTAATTGTAATTTATTTTAAATGACATTTTTGTACTGTCATTTAGCTTTAGTGTGTGTGAGGGGTGGGCATGGGATTCTGATGCAATGGCAGGACGACTCGAAGGTGGACTCACTAAATGCAGTCCTATATGCGATGACGTATGGAAAATGCAAGAGAAGGTCCGCGCAAACAATTGCAACAATAATTAATTATTATAAAAATTAGCAGAGGCACGTACAGTCACAAATATTAATTAAAAGAAAACAACTATCAATTGTTCAAACGAACGAGGCGCAATTGTTTCAAGCACATGCAGAATTGTTTCGAGCACCTGCAGAATTGGCTCTACAAATCATATGACGTATAATACTAATACAACAACAACACTCAAAGTCTTTATCCCATTATAGTGGGGTCAGCTATATGGATCATGTTAAGATGAGTTTATCTTTTTATGTGATGTTTATTCTTAACCGTGTATTATTGTATTTGTTTTTCTGATCCGCCTCCATATATAGAGGGGATTAGGGCTTCCTCTTTGTAATTGAAGTCTATTTTTCATTTCCGCGACATAGTATCAGAGCCTTAGGCGATTAGGGCTTCCGCGTATTCACCCCCACCGCTTCCGCATCCCGCTTCGCTCCGCTCCATTGTTTCCGTCTCGCACCCCGTCACACCTACTCCAATCCAGCGGTTGCCTCCTCCAAAAGCCCCATCCCATCCCCTGTATCCCGTATAACTCTTCGATCGGGAGTCCCACCCCATCTTGTATCCAGTCGCGGACTTCCGCCAGCCAGTCGCAGCTGGTCTTCTCCAGCGCACCCCGTCCCGCATCCAGCGTGCGTCCCGTCTTCCAGTAGCCTCCCGCGTCTCGTCTAGTCCTTATCCAGTGCGCCTCCTTCTCTTCTTCCGTTCTACGGCCCTTTTTCCGACGGATTGTCGTTGTTTGGTTCTTTTTGACACCGGAAATGTGGCTCTAACCTGATGGCATTTCCGGTGTCAGTCCTTATTGGAGGCTCCTTCGTGATCTTAGTATCGTTCCTTCTTTTATGAGCCAGCCCTAATTTCTATCTTGGTGTTTTTGGGGCTTCTTGAGCTTGTTCTTGCACATCATGTCGGGGAATGATGGATCTCCTACTCTCTCTTCTGGTGTCGGGATCTCCTCCACTACCTTGTCGTCTGGTGCCGCAGCTCGGTCCAGTCATGACCATAATACTCCTCAAATCACCATTATTAGATTGGATGGTTCCAATTTTCTTTTGTGGTCTCGGGCTATTACTCTTGCCTTGAAGAGCAGACGTTTGTTTGGGTATGTTTTGGGGTTTATCCCGGCACCGGCCAAAGATTCTCCGGATTGGCTACAGTGGGAGTCTAAGAACTCTCTCGTGATGTCTTGGTTGACAAACTCTATGGTAGACTCGATTGCTCAGAATTATCTGTTTTAGAGACTGCAGCGAATATTTGGAAGAGGGTTGAGGATACTTACTCAGTTACTTTTTTCGGAGTAATGCTGCCCAGATTTTCCAGCTGCGACGAAAGATTTTCCTCCTTCGTTAAGGTGACCACCCTCAGTCTGCCTACTCCTTGGAGTTCACTCAACTTTATCAAGAGTATAATCGCTTTGACTCTCTCACTCTTCTGTCTCTTGAGGATGAGCTCCTCGTTCGAGCTCGGGAAGATAGGAACAGAGTTTTTGAGTTTAATCATGGCCTACACCGCGACTTTGATCCGATCAGTGTGCAGATTCTTGGACGCTCTCCTCTGTCGTCCCTTCCCGAGGTTTTCAGTCTTGTTCAATAGGAATTTGATCGGCGACATACATGAACCCTTGATACTGCTCCCGAAGGTTCTTCCCTGGTTGTTCAGTTTGGTAGTAGAGCTCCACGTGATTTCAGGCCCCAGTCCACCGACAAAGATCACTTGCACTGTGATTACTGCGGCAACTCCCATCATACTCAGAACACCTGTTTTCGTCTTCATGGCTTTTCGACACCTCGTGGGGGCTCTGCACCACGTTGCGGTCGTGGTTACAATCGTTCTCTAGGTCGCTCTACTCAGCCCCGCTTTGCTCACCTGTTTGATGCCTCCGAGGAGACGCTTCCTCCCACTACCCATTCTGCTCCTCTGGCTTTGTCAGCAGATGAGATTCACGCCTTCCATCGTCTGATGCAGCAACAGACTTTGGAGCCTTCCGTGTCCTCGTCCTCCTATGCTCATCAAGGACCCTCAGGTGCTCATAATACATCCTCTCGTCCCTCTACCCACTGGATTATCGATTTTGGAGCAATAGATCATATGACCGGCTCTGCTACAGCTTTTGTGTCTTACCTCCCTTTGTCTGGTCAAGAAAAAGTGAGCATTGCGGACGGTTCCTTCTCTCCAATTGCTGGAAAAGGAACAATCATTTGCTCATCTTACTCTTTCTTATGGCATTCATGTACCCAAGTTTACTCACAATCTTCTCTCAATTAATCATCTAACAAACTCTACGAACTGTTCTGTGACATTTTTTTCCCTCTTCTTGTGTGTTTCAGGACCTGAAGACGGGGAAGGTGATTGGCTTTTTGCTAGTCTGGTGGATGGGCTCTACGTGTTTGATTCTTCCAATCCTGCATCTTCTCCTCAGGCTCTTCATGTTGATCAGGCGGTCACTTTGGAGTCCTGGCATTGCCGCCTTGGACATTCCTCTATTATGTCTATGAAATGTTTATTTCCTACTTTGTCTGTTGTATTAGTTGATAATTTTCATTGTAATGTTTGTGAACTTGACAAACATTATTGTGTTTCATTTAATCATGTTTCATCCCCTAGTTCTGCTCCTTTTCATGTTATTCACCGTGATGTTTGGGAGCCTTGCTTTGTTTCTTTTATTTTTGTGTGTCGTTGGTTTGTCACTTTCATTGGTTGCTTCTCCTGTACTACATGGGTTTATTTAATGAAAGCTAAAGATGATGTTTTCCCTTTATTTCAGCGTTTTCACAAAATGATTTCTACGCAAATTGATACCCCTATCAAAATCCTTCGCATCGACAATGCCCGCGAGTACATGGATTCTCAGTTTGACCGCTACCTTGCACATCATGGGATTATCCACCAAACGTATTGTGTTCACTCTCCTACTCAAAATGGGGTGGTCAAATGCAAGAATTGTCATCTCTTGGAAGTTGTCCTCTGTCTTCTTCTCCATATGCACCTTCCAAAGTACTATTGGGGGATGTTGTTCTCAATGTCTCATATCTTATTAATCGTTTGCCCTCTCGAGTCCTGGATTATAACACTCTTCACACTCTTGGGTGCCTCCTACTACTCTACAACCTCGTATATTCGGTTGTGTTTATTTTGTCCACATTCACCAAAGGACTAAACTTGATCCTCGTGCTCACAAGTGTGTTTTTATCGGCTTGCTCCTACTCAAAAGGGTTATAAATTCTTTGACCTGGCGCTTAAGAAAGTTTTTGTTACCATGGATGTCACATTTCTTGAATCCGAGAGATACTACGAGACCTCACTGGGGGGGGGGGGGGGGGGGGGCTCTTCAATGTTGGAAGTGAGTTCTTTAACTCCTTTACACATACCTCTGTTATATCACTATCACTCGACTCCGTCTCCCATTGCTCCTGCACCAAATCCGTCTCCTATTGCTCATGTACCAACTCCTGCTATTCCTATTGCTAAGCCACTGCAGGTTTACTCTCGTCGTCCCAAGGGAACAAACATACCGGCCCCTATCAGAGTCCCAGAGCAGACATCTGATCCGTCGTCAAGATACTTTAATCTAAGATAAGGTACTTTTACACAACACCCGTTATCTTAATTCGTCTCTTATTCGTCCCTAACAGCTTCTCATTGAGCTTTTGTCTCTTCTTTGGCTGCTACTTTCATCCCTACTTCGTAGAAGGATGCTCTCTGATGACAGGTGGAAGGCGGCTATGCTTGAAGAAATGCATGCCCTGGATAAGAATCACACATGGGACCTAGTACATCTGCCTAAAGGAAAGACTGTTGTGGGATGCAAGTGGGTGTTCTCTGTCAAACAGAACACTCATGGGGTTGTGGAAATGTACAAGACTAGGCTGGTTGCAAGAGGGTACACCCAGACGGCAAGTATTGATTATCAGGAAACCTTTGAACTAGTTGTTAAGGTGAACTCTATAAGGATTCTTCTATCGTGTATTGCCGACAAGGGGTGGAGTCTCAGCCAACTGGATGTAAAAAAATGCGTTCCTTCATGGTGATCTGAAAGAAGCTCCTGGTCTCTCTCCTAGAGGATCTGAAGGCATGGTGTGCAAGCTGAAGAATGTCTTACATGACCTAAAACAATCACCTAGAGCTTGATTTGGAAGATTTCACAAGGCAATGACATGCTTCGGATTCTCCCAGAGTAATGGGGATCATACTCTATTCAGCAAAAACAATGAAGGAAAACTAACTCTTCTGATAGTTTATGCAGATGGCATCATTATAACAAAAGCCGATCAGAAGGAGATTCAAGTATTGAAAGTGAGACTGGAGAAACAATTTGAAGTAAAAGACTTGGGAAACCTCAAGTACTTCTTGGGTATTGAGCAACCTTTAGAAAACCGGACCGGACCGGCCGGTTGGACCGGTCGGACCGCCGACCGGCCCTCTAGCCGGTCCGGTCCGGTGTTCCTGCCCGCTTTTCGTTGACCCTCCTGGGAACCGAGGAACCGGACGGTTCGACCGGGCAACCGGGAACCGTGGCCGGTTCCCCAAAACCGGCTGAACTGATTTTGGGCACCCTGATTTTGATCAGATGGCGCACAGAAGGATCTAGTATCTAGGGTTTTTTTTTGTTTTTTGTTTTTGCCTTTTAGGCTTTTACAGTTTTACTTTGCCTTTTACGATTTTACGTTTTACCTGAACACCTAACGGCGGAAGGCGAAGGAGCGGCGGAACCAGCGAACCTGTTGGATGCTTCTTCCTCGCTCGTGCTGAAGGCCTGAAGCACCGATAGGCTCTGGAGTCTGGACATTACATGCCCCCACCGTCTCTGCTCCTGCAAGTCACAACCAGGTATGCTCTTCTTCTTCTTCATTTCTCCTGCAAGTCACATCGTAGCCACCGCCGCACACACATCATCTCCACCGCCGTGCTCGCATTGTCATCTCCATCGCGCTCGGATCGCCATTGCCGCGCTTGCATCGTCCATGTGTGTTTCCCTTTATTTATTTCATAATTCCAATCTAGTTTTATACTTCTATTTATGGTGCGCAAAAAAGGTAAAAAAACTGATTTTATTATGTATATTATTTATTTAATTTTTATGATTATTGGTTTCTGCAGAGTGTCATCGCTCTTGCCAATCTAGTTTTCTCTCAACATAATCAAACACAACAATATACAAACTTAGGCAGTCCTACCGAATACTAATCTGAGCTTCCCTGGACCTTTTAATACCACGTCAGTAGCTTTGTATTGATCACCAAAAGCATGCCTTCCAATACATATGGGCCTTGTCCATCCTAAAAATAACACAGAATTAAGAACACATTGCAGAGATAGAACGTTGAGTATGAGGTGTTCAAGCCCCATTAATTAACCCTTAAAAATTTTGTTTAAGAAATAAAAGTTGAGAAGCCAAAGAATGATTCATGCAGAAAATCTTGGTTGTGAAAGAAATTCAACCCCGGTCCGACTCCGGTCCGACCGGTCCAACCGGTCGGACCTTGAACCTTTTATCACACCGGTTCGATCGCCGGTCCGGTTCTCAAAACGTTGGTATTGAGGTTGCGAGGTCCAAACATGGAATATTCATATCACAAAGAAAATATACTCTTGACCTCCTTGAAGCTTCAGGAATGAGTGGGTGCAGATCGGCTGACACTGCAATCGAAGTCAAACACATACTTGGAAAAGATCATGGTGACATGATTGAAGACATTTCCAATTTTAAGAGGCTTGTAGGAGTGCTCAGTCAATATATGCATTCCCCGAGGACCCGTCATATAGATGATGCTTATCGTGTCCTAGGATATCTCAAGTCCTCTCCTGGGAGGGGAATCCTGTTTTCATCAAACGAAGAGCTGACTATTGAGGTGTACACAGATGCTGACTGGGTTGGATCGATTGAAGATCGACGATCCACGTCTTGGTATTGCACTATGGTGGGTGGAAATGTAGTCACCTGGAGGAGCAAAAAACAATATGTGGTTGCCAGATCTAGCGCCGAGGCGGAGTTCAGGGCAATGGCTCACGGAATCTGTGAAGGACTACGAATACGAACTATTTTTACCGACCTTGGGCTTAAAAGTAGCAAGCCTATCAGGCTATACTGTGACAACAAGGCAGCGATCAGTATTGCTCGCAACCCTGTACAACATGACCGTACAAAACATATTGAAATCGACAGACACTTCATCAAAGAAAATATAGATAGAGGCATTGTTGTTACTCCATTTGTGCCCTCTGAACAACAATTGGCAGACCTCCTAACGAAGGGATTATGCAGTGGTTTATTTAAAGAGCTTGTTGGCAAGTTGGGAATGTTCGACATCACACACCCAACTTGAGGGGGGGTGTTGAGATGAGTTTATCGTTTTTTGTGTCGTTTATTCTTAGCCGGGTATTATTGTATTTATTTTCCTGATCCGCCTCCATATATAGAGGGGATTAGGGCTTCCTCTTTGTAATTGAAGTCTATTTTTCATTTCCGCAACAGATCCATTGTCGTCATTATGCCATATCTTGTGTCATAATCTCACTAATTCCTAAGTACATCATGTCTTTCCATATAGTTTCATTCCAAGTCTTTATTGGTCTACCCCTCCCTCATTTAACATGCCTAATGACTAGACTCTCACAACGCCTAATAGGTGTCTCTAATGATCTCCTTTGTACGTGTCCAAACCATCTTAGTCGAGCTTCTCGCATCTTCTCTGCAATTGGTGTTACTCAAGTCTTATCCCTAATACATTCATTCCTAATTCTATCCAGTCTCGTGTGTCCACACATCCACCTAAGCATTCTCATCTCCGCAACTCCCATTTTTTCCTCATGTACACAATTCACTACACAACACTCAGAACAATAGAGCATCACTAGTCTAATCGCAATACGGTAGAACTTGCCCTTAAGTTTTAATGGTACTTTACGATCACACAAGATCCCTGACGCGCCTCTCCACTTCAGCCAACCCGCTTGGATTTTATGTGTTACATCTTTATCAATACCTCCGTCATTTTGAACTATCGATCCAAGATATTTAAAGCATTTTCTAAGGGAAATATCTTGATCACCCAACTCAATAACAAAGTCATATGTCCTTCTTGCACTGCTAAATTTAAGCTCCATATACTATGTTTTTGCCCTGCTCAACCTAAAACCCTTCTTTTTTAAAGTGTCTCGCCAAAATTCAAGTTTTGCGTTTACACCCTTGCACGTCTCATCGACCAAAATGATATCATCCGCAAATAATAAACACCAAAGTATTGCTTGTTGGATATGTTTGTTGAGCTCATCTAAGATAAGGGTGAAGAGATAAGGGCTTAAAGCGGAACCTTGATGTAAGCCAACATTGATAAGGAATTCTTGTGTTAATCCTCCGAATGACCTCACCATTGTGACTGAATTTGTATACATATCTTTGATTATGTCAATGTATGATACATTTACACCTTTCTTTTCTAAAACTTTCCATAAGATCTCTCTTAGAACTCTATCATAAGCCTTCTCAAGGACGATAAACAGCTTATGTAAATCTTGTTTTCTTTCTAGGTAGTTGTCAATAAGTCTCCTCAAGAGATGTATAGCTTCGATGGTTGACCGCTCTGGCATGAATCCAAATAGAATCTCTGACATGTTAGTCTCCTGTCTTATTCTTTTTTTTATTACTCGTTCCCATAATTTAATTCTTTTTTCTAATACTAATAGCAACAAAATAAACATCCATGACAAGTACAGGTGCCAAGATAAACAACAATAAAGGATAAAATGTTATACCACAATTAACACGTGCAGGCGGCGACAATGACGGTTGTTGGAGGGCTCGGATGAAGTATGTGAGAGCTGGTTTGCAACTGATGGCTTTGGGGAAGGTTCACGATGGGGTCTCGAGGGTAGATGACAGTGGACGGAATATAGAATTGATTGGGGATGGTCGCTAGCGGTGGTAGCAGTGATTGGGAGAAAGTTTGGGAGGTGGAGATAACGGAAATAGGGGATGGGATTTCAGGTTTGTAAACTAGGGGGACGGGATCACAACAGGTAGGTTTTGAATGTGGATATTACGGGAAAAAGAAGAAGGGATTTCTGAGTGAAGCGCGTCGTGGGATGATAAGAGGAGGGGAAGGGAGTGATAGGGGAGGATTAGTGTTTGTGGGGGATGCATAGAGGGAAACGGAAGAGGGAAGCAGGGAACCTCCAAGAATGGGGCAGTCGGTGGTAGGAAGGAAACGGCAGAGGCTTATAACTGTGGATCGCGGCCGGGAAGGAAGGGACTCACGACAGGCTAGGAAGGGCGGAGACAGGGGCAGAATAGATGTCTCGGCGTCGCATCGAGGGGAAGAACTCCTGGAATCGCTCCAGGCGACTGACAGTTTGCATAAACTACAAAGCAACCTCCGATCCCTTGAACTGCCAGTTGCACACCATATAAATAATCACAAATCTACATAAGTACCCACCTGAATCGGACGGCTCATGTTGTTTGGGTCGATCGAGCGTTAAATACAACTCAATTCATAAAATGTAAAATATGAAATTGACTCGAATCGACCATCCGGACGCAACCACGGATTCTGATCGTCCATCAGGTCAGCGTATCACCGCCTCCTACGGGAATACACCTGTGTCGGTCGTGGCACCCCATCAGATTCCTTCATATATAAAGGGCAATAGTCTTTTTTAGAGACTTTAAGTAAGTGGGGTTTCATCCCAAATTGTCTTCTCATTTAGTGAAATATTTGCGTGCAATATCTCTGGATCTTTTCCGCCCTCCACCCCACAAGTTACCATATGTAGCATTTGCAACCTCCAAGTATTGACACAACCTTCATCGAGTAAATCATCACCGACAGCATCCACAAAAAGTTTGCCTTAGGCCCCATTTATTTGAGTGTTTTCTCTCAGCTACAATTTTCACAAAAAGCATAGCCTATTTTGTCCAATTAGTTAACGTCCTTTCGGAGTGTTGGGCAGTGAATTGTGTACATGAGAAAAAAAATGGGAGTTTCAGAAATGAGAATGCTTAGGTGGATGTGTGGACACACGAGACTGGATAAAATTAGGAATGAATGTATCAGAGATAAGACAGGAGTAGTACCAATTGCAGAGAAGATGCGAGAAGCTCGACTAAGATGGTTTGGACACGTACAAAGAAGACCATTAGAGGCACATGTTAGGTGTGGTGAGAGTCGAGTCGCTAGGCATGTTAAACGAGGGAGAGGTAGGCCAATAAAGACTTGGAATGAAACTATAAGGGAGAACATGAAGTACTTAGGCATTAGTGAGATTATGACAAAAGATAGGGCACAATGGCAACAAAGGATCCATATAGACGACCCCACTATAGTGGGAAAAAGGCTTGAGTGTTGTCGTTGTTGTTGAGTTAACCTCCTTTTGGAAAAGTGGATCCTCAAAAACATAATTTTATGCCTAATTCCATTTACATGGAGGGGATCACGTTCAGTAACATTGTTCTAACTCCAACCACTCCATCCTCAACTACCGTCGTGCTCCAAAATAGGCAAGTAATGAAATACATAGCACCCTTAGTTGTATCAATAAAAACAAGGACACCACCACCACCCCTCTCCCACACACACGCATACACACAAAACTTAATCATTAGTGTCCCAAACCCCTCAAGTTGTTGCATCCCTTTCCGTCAAGCTCGCCCACTCTTTTGTTCCCCTCACCCCCCCCCCCCACCAACTCCCCCAATTCCGCTCTAATTAGCTCTTGTAAGATCCCCCCCTGTTAACCCAGAAATCGGCGATCCCTCCCAAGGCAACCAGCTCGCAAGTCGCGGCCTGCTCCAGGAGGTCGCGGCCTGTCAACCTCTCCTTCTAAGGGTGGGCGGACTGACTTCTCAGTCCGCTCAGTCCGCGCGGCTAGGGCGGTCTCCCCAGTCTGACCGCCCAGGTCGCGCAGTAGTCGCTCGTTCTGTAGGGGCTGCGGACTGTTTCCTCAGTCCGCCTCCTGCAGGCCACGCAGTTAGGTCGGTTAACCGTGTGATGGTTCACTCTTCCTCAGGTGTGAACTACTCAGCTAGAGGCGACGACCTGCTCCTTCTATTCGGCATACCAGCCCGTATATCCAGACGGCGACCAGCCCTCCTGTCCCCCAGCTGTAGGCGGACTCGATCTTAGTCCGCCAGGTCGCCAACCCTTGTCCCCAAGCAAAGGATGCCACCAGTCAACAGCGGCTCTCGCCATTAGGCGCGACCTGGACTCTTCAGTCCGCCAGGTCGGCCATCCGTGTCGCCAGGCAATGGCGACAAGCCACCAGCAGGCAGTCTGCTCAACCTGTCCGCCGCGAGTAAGGCGGGCTCGTTGCGCAGTCCGCCAGTTGAACCCCAGCTCGGCAGCAGGCGATCTGCCTCCTCTCTACAGCGAGCTGTGCGGACTCGTTCTATATTCTGCCAGCTAGCCCCCCAGTTTCCCGGCGTCCACTTCAGCCCAGCGCGAGCTCGCTCAGCAGCAGAGGCGGACTCATGCCAGTCCGCCAGCAGCAGCAGCCATCTCCAGCTCCAAGTCCCTAACCGCGCGGTCTGGCGCGGACTCAGCATTTGTACTCGCTCAGCTCACCGCCTCACCGGTGGTGACGTTACCAAGCCCGTTACCTCCTCGGGCCTATAAATAGGCCCTCATACCTCTCATTCAGGGAGGGGGGACGGAGGAAGAGACGACAGCAGAGGCGTCCGGATCTCGGCATCAGTTCCTGCGGACTCGGTTCCTTAGTCCGCGCGACCTGCTCTCCTTCTCTCTGCTTGATCAAGCAGTCCGCCCGGCTTAGTCCAGCGAGCTGCCTGATCAGCTAACCGCGCGGTCTGCCGACCTCTCTAGTCAGTCCGTGCGGCCTCTCGCATTCTCCTCTCCTTAGTCGCCAGCTTCCCCCCTTGTACCCTTTACTCTGCTTTCCATGTAAAGGTGTAACATCTAGCTGTAACTTCAATTCTAATCAAAGGAAAGCCCGTCGCAAGAGTGGCATTCAGGCCGCGACGGGCGAAGTCTGCTGTTGCCGCTACTAGCGGCCCTCTCTTCTCTTTTCTTCTCCCGGTCTAACCATCGGAGCCCAACCGCCAAAGTAACGTCTGCTCGACAGTTCCTGATCAAGCTTCCTCACCTCTATCCCCGCAACCCTCCAATTCACCTAGCTTGTGAGATCGAACAACCCGTTAACTGGGCGGTGTCGCATTCGCGCATCAACAGTTAACACGCGACCTTATGATCTCGATCAGATAGTGAAATCAGCGGTTACTCATGACAGACCATCCACCATCTGAGAACCTTGCTCCAAGTCCCGGTGAGGATTCACTTTGTGAGGCCTTGGAGCAATCTCGCAGAGAGACTGCGCAACAATTTCAAGCAATCAACCATACTCTAGCTGTTATCGCTCAACGATTGGAAGCACAATCTTCAGCAGCACCAGCTCCTCCAATCAATCCGGTACCAGCATCCGAGATTCCTCAAGTCTACCCACCGGCTTATCCGTCGGTCTATCCTCCTTTCTATGCTCCAACCTTTCCGCAAGGGCCTGCAGCCTCTTTGCGGTCTCAGAATGACGAATTTGCAGCTCATCAAAGCTTCTTCCGAGAAGCTGCCCGAGGAAGTCCGGCAAGATTCCTAAATTTTCAGGGAAGTTATCCCTACTCTTCAGCTCCTGCCTTCGCTCCTTCCGCAGCAGCTTTTCCCTTTTATCCTCCAGCTCCTTGTGCAGCTGCGACTTATGCTCCTTTTTTTCCTTATGTTGTAGGAGAGCAAGAAGAGCAGTCACCGTTTACAGAAAATGTTCGGTATGAACCGACTCCAGCTAACTTCAGAGAGCCGTGGTTGTCCATTTACACTGGGAAGACTGATCCAGTCAAACATCTTCAAGCCTTTGAATCAGTCGTAGCTCTCAAGACCCTTTCAGATGCAACCAAATGCAAGCTCCTTGTAACGACCTTTGATGGTCAAGTGAGGAATTGGTTCTATGGACTACGTCCTCAGTCCATCTCTTCCTTTGCTGATTTGCGAAGGGAGTTCTTGCTCAAATTCTCTACTTCAACAAAGAGAAAGGGCGGTCCAGAAGCCCTCTTCGAGATCAAACAGCGAGAAACCGAGACTTGGTCTCATTTTGTGGATCGTTTCCAAAGAGAAATCTTAGACATTGAGATCGTCGATCAAAAAATGTATCGAGTGGCTCTTATTCACGGTCTGCGTGAAGGACCACTCAAGTTCGAGGCTAACGTCCGAGCGCCAAGAACTTATCAAGAGTTGATTGGTTTAGCCAACTCATACATCCGCGGTGAGAAGAGCAACCCCAGCTTCGTCTCCAAGCTTGTAACAGAGAAAAATCCACCTTACAAGCAGCCTCCGAGGTCTCCTCGGAAAGATTTTCCATCCCACTCTAGGAAAATAAAGAAGTTCCAGCGTCATCATCAACACTCCTTCCCAGGCCAGGATCGTGCTCACGAACAATTGCTACTGCTACCAGCCCCACCTCCGCAAACAGCTTCTGTGCACCAGTCACAAGATGATGACTTATCATGCTCTAGACTCGATGAGGTCATGCTAGAAGCCTGCCAGATCATGAAGGATAGAGCAAATTCCAAAAGGCCTTACCAGTCGGCGAATCATAGATCAAGAGATTCAGATCCGTTCTGTGAATTCCATCGAGAGAAAGGTCATTTAACTGAAGAATGCAAAGCCCTTCGGCGGTTGGTTGAAAGATTGCTCGCTGATGGCAAGATCAACGACCTAGTCAAGAAAATTGATCCATCGAAGCCTTCCACCTCCAAGGGCAAGGAGGCGGCTGAAGTTCAGATGGAGTGTGTGGAGATAGAGGATGCAGGCCGTCTGGGGCCTATTGATGTTCAGTCTGAGTGCATCGATGTCATTGACGAAGGTGCCCTTGGAAGATTATTCTAAAGCAAAGAGGGCACATTTCTTGCGTCATCAGCTATGACCAATCGCAGCTCCTCAAAGCTCCACGCAACCAATAACGGTTATGCTTACTGTATCTTGCATATTTTCAAACAATCTCTTTTTAAACACTTCTAAGTATTCTTTCATTTTCATTCAATAAAGCTTACGTCAGAGATCTCATACTGACACAGTTCCTTTATTGTAATGTTTCTCCTCCATATTTTTCTCTTTACAAAGAGATCACTGAACCACTGAGATATCACCAAGTCTTGCCCAGGGCCCCCTCGAGATTGTTCTCTGGCGTAAGACCACAACGACCACATATCGCGGGGAGTTCTCGCATATGTGCAGTGGGGGTCGTTCAACTCTCGTGTGGAGGATGACAGGACTTCGGATCCTGACCGGCATCTAACACAGAGTGTGTTTCCAGGGAGGACCCGTGTGTTAGCTCTGTTGTGCTTCGCTAAATGATACGTTACAATTACGATGATCTTTGCGTGACAAGCAATGGCGATCAAGTGTAGCCTTGTCTCTTCGATCATCTCACAACTGTGACGGCCGAACACTCTTTGGTACTCTCAATCCGTGCCTTTGCGGAGCCCACAATTCCGCTGATCAATTCGCAGACAAGCAATAGGCCACTTGGCGCAACTAGTCTAATTGATCAGCAATGTTTGTAACCCGAGGCAAGAGAGCAGTGTATTAATCGATTCCTCCGCAGGAATTTCCTTGCTTGTGCTTGTTTATCTACTGTGCCCTTCAAAGGATGCGCGGCCAGCCCGCTTTAGCCCTCCTTTGTCTCTTCTGCCTTCTTGCAGATCGGCAGGATTAAATTCAACATATTCCAAGGATCGACAATATCATTTTCTGGCTTATGATCATCTTATATGCGCTGTCTGTATAAAGTTTTATCAGATGGTTGTCTACAAGTTCTCTTATCAGATGCTAGCGACACGAATCATTAATCAAAGTATCTGGTTCTCTTTGATCGGCAAGTCATGTTGTTATAAGTCTAAATTCAGATGGTTTCATCTTGCTGATCTGGATTTCATGTATAAAACATCATACTTGATCATGCGAGACAATCATTATCGCAGCTTGATCGTTATTCAGTTAATAGCAGAGTTTGTCAGGTGTCTCTTCTGCTATCCAATCTTATCATATCAACAGTCAACATTCGCAAGTTCCCTTCAGGTACTTGCACCTTACTTTTTTATCATACCTGCTACTCACTCTTATTTTGCAGAGATTAGCAGATATTAGCAAATTCCCTTCAGGTACTTGCACCTTACTTTTCTATCATGCCTGCTACTCACTCTTATTTTGCAGAGATTAGCAGATATTAGCAAGTTCCCTTCAGGTACTTGCACCTTACTTTTCTATCATATTTGCGGCTTACTCTCATTTTGCAGAGATTAATAGATATTAGCAAGTTCCCTTCAGGTACTTACACCTTACTTTTCTATCATACCTGCTACTCACTCTTATTTTGCAGAGATTAGCAGATATTAACAAGTTCCCTTCAGGTACTTGCACCTTACTTTTCTATCATATCTGCGGCTTACTCTTATTTTGCAGAGATTAGCAGATATTAGCAAGTTCCCTTCAGGTACTTGCAGCTTACTTTTCTATCATATCTGTCACTCACTCTTCTCTTGCAGAGATTAGCAAATATTTGCAAGTTCCATCCAGGTACTTGCAACTTAGTTTTATATCATACTTGTGATTTACTCCTCTTGCAGAAGTTAACAGGTGTTTGCAAACCTCCTTCAGGTACTTGCAAGTTATCATTCTTCTATGATTTCCTCTCATCGCTGTTTTGCAGAACCCATTAGGAGACATTTGTGTCTTCTTCGTTTTGCAAAAGCAACCAAGGTACGCATAAGATGTACCTATTTCCGCCAGTGTTAATTTTTTCCTTCGCAGGAAAGAGACAGATATTAGCATATTTTTTCTGAGGAGAGACATCAGGTTCCATCTCTCCTTCCCCTTTCCTTTTCTCGAGGGAAGGATCACGATTTTCGTGGGTCTCCTACTTTTTCGAAGTTCTCTTCGGAACTTGAAAAAGTGCGGGGATTGTGTTAACCCAGAAATCGACGATCCCTCCCAAGATAGCCAGCTCGCAAGTCGCGGTCTGCTCCAGGAGGTCGCGGCCTGTCAGCCTCTCCTTTTAAGGGTGGGCGGACTGACTTCTCAGTCCGCTCAGTCCGCGCGGCTAGGGCGGTCTCCCCGGTCTGACCGCCCAGGTCGCACAGTAGTCGCTCGTTCTGCAGGTGTTGCGGACTGTTTCCTCAGTCCGCCTCCTGCAGGCCGCGTGGTTAGGTCGGTTAACCGTGTGGTGGTTCACTCTTCCTCAGGTGCAAACTACTCAGCTAAAGGCGACGACCTGCTCCTTCTATTTGGCAGACCAGCCCGTATATCCAGACGGCGACCAGCCCTCCTGTCCGCCAACTGTAGGCGGACTCGATCTTAGTCCGCCAGGTCACCAACCCTTGTCCCCAAGCAAAGGATGCCACCAGTCAACAGCGGCTCTCGCCAGTAGGCGCGACCTGGACTCTTCAGTCCGCAAGGTCGGCAGTCTGTATCGCCAGGCAATGGCGACAAGCCACCAGCAGGAAGTCTGCTCAACCTGTCCGCCGCAAGTAAGGCGGGCTCGTTGCGCAGTCCGCCAGTTGAACCCCAGCTCGGCAGCAGGCGATCTGCCTCCTCTCTACAGCGAGCTGTGCGGACTCGTTCTACATTCCGCCAACTAGCCCCCCAGTTTCCCGGCGTCCAATTCAGCCCAACGCGAGCTCGCTCAGCAGCAGAGGCGGACTCGTGCCAGTCCGCCAGCAGCAGCAGCCATCTCCAGCTCCAAGTCCCTAACCGCGCGGCTTGGCGCGGACTCAGCATTCGTACTCGCTCAGCTCACCGCCTCACCGGTGGTGACGTTACCAAGCCAGTTACCTCCTCGGGCCTATAAATAGGCCCCCATACCTCTCATTCAGGGAGGGGGGACGGAGGAAGAGAAGGCAGCAGAGGCGTCCGGATCTCGGCATCAGTTCCTGCGGACTCGGTTCCTTAGTCCACGCGACCTGCTCTCCTTCTCTCTGCTTGATCAAGCAGTCCGCCCGGCTTAGTCCAGCGAGCTGCCTGATCAACTAACCGCACGGTCTGCCGACCTCTCTGGTCAGTCCGCGCGGCCTCTGGCATTCTCCTCTCCTTAGCCGCCAACTTCCCCCCTTGTACCCTTTACTCTGCTTTCCATGTGAAGGTGCAACCTCTAGCTGTAACTTCAATTCTAATCAAAGGAAAGCCCGTCGCAAGAGTGGCATTCAAGCCGCGACGGGCGAAGTCTGTTGTTGCCGCTGCTAGCGGCCCTCTCTTCTCTTTTCTTCTCCCGGTCTAACCATCGGATCCCAACCGCCAAAGTAACGTCTGCTCGACAGTTCCTGATCAAGCTTCCTCACCTCTATCCCCGCAAGCCTCCAATTCACCTAGCTTGTGAGATCGAACAACCCGTTAACTGGGCGGTGTCGCATTTCGCGCATCAACACCCCCGTTGTTGTGATTGTAAATGCCTCGACTCCACACCCAAGACAAAATTGGATGAATGGGGCACTACAGGTGGAAGATTACTTTGGGCTACGAATGTCTAGGCGAGGTAAGAGACAACATAAACAGCAAGGTCAAGTGTCGCACAACATGAATCTTTATTTGCGCATGATTTTATTACATTAATTTGTGGTAGCAGTCAAGCCAACTCTTATACGATCCCCTAGCAGTAGCGGTTCATTCATTTGACCATATACTAGAGCGACATCAGGCCCCCTTCGTCACTATCGCGACTCATCGTCACTGGACATGCCAGTTTGACGTATCCCATTTTGTACCTTCGTATCCGAGAATCAACAAATTTGTGACTGAGTTCAGTAGTTTCTCACAGAAAATTATTGACTCTAGAGAAATGGTAATATGGAGAAGACAAAATTGGGTCATAGATCTTAGGTTGTAACTTGATCATGAGCGAATTTGTTGTGACTTACCCATTCAGTGACTTTGGCACTGGACAAATGAAGGTTCGCGAAGCGAATTCAAGCTTTCTCCGCAAGTGGCTTATGTAGTGGTTGCCTGTTTGTTCGCCCAATTGACTTCCTTGTTCGAATTTACTCAATTCATTTTGATTGAACCAATGTTTGGCTCGTCCACAAAATTTTAAATCGTAACTAAATATTCAATATATTCACTTTTTTGTGATGTCGATGGAAAAGGTAGATTGAAGGCAAACATTTCCATTTCGCTATCCACTTGCTCCTTCGGGAAAAGCTCAGAGCTAAGCCACTGATGTTGTGGCGAAGGTGAGACCTTCAGGAATGTCGTAGAAAAAGGAGTTTGCGGGTATTTTGAAGTGTTAGCGAAGCTCATTTAATCTACGCCCATTATGTATTTTTATTGTTTTTCTCTCTCCTCTTTAGTCCCACATCATGTATAGGACCTTCCTCTCTCTTTCTCTCATCTATATATTTGTACTCATTCTTTGTATTTAAAACAAGTGAACATATATACAAGGTTCTGTTTTCTCCTACATGGTATCAGAGGGATCAAGCCCTTCTGTTGCTGCCACTGACTCCTCTCCCGCTCGTACTGACCTCGACGAGGTTCGCCTTCAGCTCCAGCATCTTCATGGCCTGCTCAGCCGCCCGCCGGCCTCGGTTGCCTCCGCCGCCTCTATCTCCAATGAAGGTATCGGCTGCCTCTCCACTAGCCCGCGATGGATCATCGATTCGGGTGCCACTCATCACATTACCTCTGTTCGACCACCTTAGTACTTGTCTTTTCCTCACCCGAAGTACATTACTGTGACCAATGGGGCAGCTGTCCCCGTCTCGGGCTGTGCTGATATTCCTCTCGCCTCCTCCCTTATCCTACGCTCGGCTCTTCATGTTTCGGGCTCTCCCTTCAATTTACTTTCTGTTGGTTGCCTTACGACTGACTTGCATTGCTCCGTGACATTTACTTCTTCTTTTATGATACAGGATCAGCAGACGCGGACTATCATTGGTAGGGGGCGACTGCAGAACGGGCTCTACCTTCTTGATGACTCTCCTACTCTCCTCGCATTTGTCTCTTCTTCAGATTGGCATCGACGTCTTGATCATACTCCTCTCCCAGTCATCCAGAAGGCTCTCCCGGATATCTCTCTTCCTGCTTTTCAGTGTGAAACATGTATTTTTGGCAAGCAGTCGCGTTCATCTTTTCCTTCTCATTGTACTCGGAGCTCCGCTCCTTTTGTGTTGGTACACTCTGATATATGGGATCCGTACAAGATTCCTAGTATTTCTGACTACCGTTACTTTCTTACATTTATTGATGATTATTCTCGCATGACATGGTTATATCTCCTTCGCGATCGTTCTGAGCTTCCTCGCGTCTTCCGGGCCTTCATTCTTGAGACTCACACTCAATTCTCTGCGCCCATTCAAACTATTCGTACTGACAATGCGCGCGAGTACACTGGTCATGACTGTGCGACCCTCTGCTCTGAGTTTGGCATTATTCACCAAACGTCGTGTGTTTATACCCCAAAACAGAATGGTGTCGCCGAGCGCAAGAATCGTCACCTTCTTGATGTGGTTCGCTCCCTTATGCTTCAAATGCAGGTTCCCAAACCATACTGGAACTTTGCGCTCTCCACGGCCTGTTTTTTATCAACCGTCTATCATCCTCTGTCCTCCAGAATGCTACTCCATTCGGCCTCCTATTTCCCTCCACTCCGGCTTTTCCTATTCCTCCCCGAATTTTTGGGTGTACTTGATATGTTCACCACCTCAGCCCCTCTACCGACAAGTTCGATCCTCGTGCAGCCAAACATGTCTTTGTGGGCTACTCGCGCACTCAAAAGGGCTATGTGTGTTATTCGCCTACTACCCGCAAGATGACTGTTTCTGCGGACGTCACTTTCCGGGAAGATCTTCCATTCTTTTCTGATCTGGATATCGCTCCTCTTCCAGAGCCCGTCGTGCGTCCTGTCATCTCTGTTCCAAGTTCCCCACCGTCTGCACTTCCTGCCCAGCCTCCGGTCCGTCCACAGCCACCTGTCATCCGGGTCTATTCTCGTCGCTCTCCTCATCTCGTTTCCCCACTGCAGTCGGCTTCGACCTCTGATGCTCCGCGACCTGCTGCTCCGGCTCCAGCCTCCACCGCTAATCCAATGGCGAATTATGTCTCTCTACATCGCCTTTCACCGCCACTTCTTCATTTTGCCACATCATTATCCTCTGTTTCTGTCCCTAACTCTGTGCAAGAGGCGCTTCAACATCCAGGCTGGCGGACTGCCATGGACGAAGAAATGAAGGCCCTTTGGGCCAACCAGACCTGGGTCCTTGTTCCTTTACCTCCCGGTCAGCAACCTGTTGGGTGTAAATGGGTTTTCGTCATCAAACATGCTCTGGATTGCACTGTTGACCGTCTGAAGGCCCGCATGGTGTCCCGTGGCTTCACTCAGCAGCAGGGCCTTGATTATGAGGAAGCCTTCTCTCCGGTGGCCAAGCTCAACACCGTTCGTGTCCTACTTTTCGTGGTTGTGCATCGTCACTGGCCCCTTCATCAGCTGGATATCAAGAATGCGTTCTTGAATGATGATCTTCAGGAAACCGTCTACATGCGCCAACCGCCCAGGTTTGAGACCACGGGGGAGTCTCGTGTGTGTCTTCTAAAGAAATCCATTTATGGTCTCAAACAACCCCCTCGGGCGTGGTTTGACAAGTTCAGCAAGGTGGTTCGAGACATGGGTTTCACTCGGAGTTCTGCAGACTTCTCCTTATTTACCCGACACCGGGCAACTGGAACCGTCATTCTGTTGGTTTATGTTGATGACATCCTCCTTACTGGGGGTGACTCAAAGGGGATTCAAGCGGTCAAACAGCATCTGGGCACCGTGTTTCAGACCAAATACCCGGGGCATCTTCGTTACTTCCTCGGTCTTGAGGTCGCACGACGGCCGGATGGGCTTGTCCTCTCCCAACGGAAGTATTGTCTTGATCTTCTCAAAGACGCTGGCCAATCTGGTTGCAAGCCAGCTAATACCCCGATGGAGGCAAATTACAACTATGTGCTCATGCCTCTGATGATGATTTGCTTCTCCAGAACCCGGAATACTATCGATGTCTTGTGGGAAAGTTGATCTACCTAACGGTCATGAGGCCTGATATATCGTTTGTTGTTGGGGTTGTCAGTTGGTTCATGCATGCTCCCCGGGTTTCTCATCTCTAGGCGGTTGAACGGATTCTCCGATACCTTAAGGCAGCTCTGGGTCAAGGACTTGTTCACAAAACCTCCAACTCTGCTCCAGCATTGATTGCTTATTCTGATGCCGATTATGCTGGTTCCCTGGACGATCGGCGGTCAACCAGTTGGTTTTGTACTTATTTTGGTGGTCATCTCATTACATGGAAAAGTAAGAAACAAGCCGTGGTCGCTCGATCCTCCGCGGAAACTGAATACCGATCGATGGCATCGGTTGTCTCAGAACTCACATGGCTTGAAAGTCTCCTTACTGACCTGGGAGTAAAACTTCCTTCTTCTGTTGTTCTATTTTGTGATAGTCAAGCAGCCATACACATAGCAAAGAATCCGGTGTTTCACGAGCACACGAAACATATCGAGGTCGACTGTCACTTTATTCGAGAGAAAGTCCAAATGAAGAAACTTGAATTAAAGCACGTTCCGGGCACTGATCAAGTTGTTGATATTCTCACGAAGGCTTTATCTAGTACCTTGTTTTACCAGTGTTTGTCCAAGCTGGGTGCATATGACCTATACGCTCCAGCTTGCGGGGGAGTGTTAGAGAAGCCCATTTAATCTAGGCCCATTATGTATTTTTTATTGTTTTTCTCTCTCCTCTTTAGTCTCACATCATGTATAGGACCTTCCTCTCTCTTTCTCTCATCTATATATTTGTACTCATTCTTTGTATTTAAAACAAGTGAACATATATACAAGGTTCTGTTTTCTCCTACATGAAGGATGGAGGATTAAGCTCGCCAGAACCTGCGGACAGCTTGGCGGATTTTTTGGTGTCCTCTTCATAGTACTGTTCACTCATATATATACTAACAAGGAGTTGCCCAAGCGGGCAAGCTCAAGAGAAAAAACTACATGGATAAAGGAGAAACACGTAGGGATAAGAGAGATAGATACATACAGTAAGAAACACTATAGTGAGATCATGAGAGCTTGGGCGAATACGCTAAGAACGTTCACACATGTTGTAGTTGGAGACTGAAGGGTGTGCGGTCTTGCCAAGGGAGTTCGCATGATTTTGTGGTAGCCGCATTTCGGGTAAAGAGAATCTCCGCATTTTTCTAAGTTCACGAGAACTTCAAAAATAATTTAAATTATCTGCGGATAATGTGACCTATTCTTGATGTCTTGTTAAGCGTGAATGTGTGAAGGAGAATTTGTGATTATTCTTTCTGGCCTTTCTTAGAAATTCGGATAATTAATGTGAATCCCTTGATACTTCAAGTGAAAGCGTTAGGATTTCTAATGTTTCAACTCCCCTTTTCTAGAAAATGGGTCAGACTTCGCTGGTTACGGTATTCAGAGGGCGAGCATATGGCATTTTTCTATGGATATTGCAAAGTTTTTTGTCGTGAGATCTCTTTTATGAAATATTGTCCAAATTCTTAGAAACCCAAAGAAAAATATTCCCTTTGGCAAATTTAGTATAGGTCTGGTCTATATAAAAGATATTGTTTAGGCTAGCGCTATCCTTGTAACTGCGAATTCAGAATGGGTGACCGTCTTAGCTTTTGATGTCATGCTTGAGAGGAGAAAGGAATACACGACGATCTTAGCTTTTGATGTCAAAGTAGAGTTTTATATTCATAAGCTTGCAAAATAAGCTGACAGGTATACTTGCATTAGATAATCCTTCATCCAATCTATTTGTTGTAGCAGGGGACAGGGGCTTCTACGAGAACCAAAATATCACAAGCGACTTTTGCTACAATAAATTTAATGGAGTGGAGAGAACGGCAAGAGTCGGTGTTCAGTAAAGCTTCAGTGTTCAGCGAAGCTTTAGTATTCAGCGAAGCTTCAGTGTATAAGAAAAAAATGGGCATATCTTAATCCTCGGATTGGGATAGACTTAACATTGTATCTCTTTTTGCTTCTAAGTATTTGGAAGGTATTTTGTAACCACAAATGTAATTGTAAAAGAGTTGTATTGATATAAATGAAAAAGGAAGTTGATTAGAAAATATTATATTATTTTATTTTTTCTTCTTTATCAAAACATCTTTATGTTGATAGTTCTTATAGATGTTGGGCGATTTTGTTAGTGATTATTTCTTATAAAGAGGATTGTGGATACCGAGGTCTTGATTTGCCATACTACAAAAAAATAGTTCGTCTTGATGTGAATTCTGAGATGCGATTAAAAGTGATATTTCATTCTCCATTCTAAGGGACAACGATGTAAAGTGTAGGATACTTGGAGGAAGACGAACATAACTTTTGATGAGTGTTAACCTACGAAACACATACTTAAAAAGGCTCTACGTATCGGCTCAAACACGTATCGGATACGGGAAATGCCCGAAAATATCCGGAAACGCGTTTCTGAAACTATAGGAAACAATTTTAAATAAAAAAAAAATTTATTTCGGAATGGGATACGTGATTCCGTGCGATATTATCGTCTTGCTCTCGCGTATTTCATTTCACGCATAGTTAGCCGCTGCTCCAATCCCGCTCCACTCCGTTGCCGCTCCACTGCTACTCCAATCCCGCTCCACTATCGCTCCCACTCCACGCTAGGTTTGTTCTTCTTCTTCTTACTCTTCTTCTCCCCGCTCCATTGTCGCTCCACTGCCTCTCCACTGCTTCTCCAATCCCACTCCACGTTAGGTTTCTTCTTCTTCTCATCCATATTTTCATCTAGATTTTCATCCAGATTGGATGATCTCTAAAC
Organism: Platanthera zijinensis; assembly: GCA_039513925.1. Classification (NCBI taxonomy): domain Eukaryota; kingdom Viridiplantae; phylum Streptophyta; class Magnoliopsida; order Asparagales; family Orchidaceae; genus Platanthera; species Platanthera zijinensis. The sequence goes on from CM077080.1 coordinate 233,654,388, forward strand.
AGTCTTCTTCTCATCCGGATTTTCATCTAGATTTTCATCCAGATTGGATGATCTCTGAACAGAAATCATCCAGATTTTTGGACAAAAATCTGAATGATTTCTATCCAAAAATTTGGATGATTTCTGGACAAATGAGCAATACCCCGACATAGATCGTCTATCATCAACTGATCCAGGCCAATTAGCATTAGGATTATCCTTAATCTTCAGTTTGTCATTACGAGTGAATAAGGTACCCTTTCTTGGAGACATCTTGAGATAGTTCAGAATTCTATATGCAATATCCAAGTGTTATGTTCATTGATTTATGTCTTTCTCATCCGAATTTTCATCTAAATTTTCATCCAGATTGGATGATCTATGAACAAAAATCATCCAGATTTCTGGACAGAAATCTAGATGATTTCTATCCAGAAATCTGGATGATTTCTAGACAAAAATCATCCTGATTTCTATCCAGATTCCTGGACAGAAAACATCCAGATTTCTGGACAAAACATTTAGATTTTTGTCCAGGAAATCTAGATGATTTCTGTCCGGGAAATTTAGATGATTTTTGAATGATTTATTATTATTCTTCTTCTGGACACCGCAACGTGCAGACGATTTAATAAATATCCATTAGCAATCTTTGACTTCTTTCTAGAAGAGATAAAAGATACAATGGAGGAGTCTATATTGTGGGATATTACGGGCAATGACTTTGAGTCATTCGAATATGTGGGTACACTTGAGATAGATAATCTATCGCTTGAAGAACCAAGGTTAAAGCTCTCGATTATTGAAGAAGATAATGAAGTTGATACTATTGGAGAGAATGTTTAATTTTTAAACTTGATTTTTTGCATGTGAATTTTACAAAACAATGATCAATTGATGTAATGATGTATTGATATGGCATGTGATATATTATTTTTTATGGTGTTTGTTTTCTTGAATGTTATTTATAGCATTATATGAAATGTCAATGATATATAATAGTCTTATTAAAAAAAATTCGTTACAATTCAAGATATGTACAAATAATTTGTTAGCTGCCTTATTCTTATATTAATTAATACTTATATTAAAATAATGAAAAAAGTTTCCCGTATCCTTATTTTAAAAAAAATCATGTTTTTCATATCCATTTTGTATCGTATCCGGTATCCCGTTTCCATCCTCGTGCTACATAGGTGTTACTTCTGATTTTGAGTAGTTTTTCAGAAATGATAGGATTGTGCTCGATTTTAAAAATTAGTATATGCAAATTTTTTGATGTAGGTAGGCTACGTGGGTGTACGACTAAATGCAAACTTAATGTGAAGTGCTTGAGCAACTTCACCAGGTTGCGTGATAATCATTCCATTGTACAGGTGGTAGAATTGGCGACACCTAATTTTGGTGATTTTTAAAATCTTCCTTTTATATTAATTGTGATCATGTTCTGTCAAGTACAATCAAATTCTATAATACAAAACATAAATTGTATTCCTCAATTATCTTTCACTCAACTGAATTTCTCACAATTTTTCATATAGAAAAAAATAATTAGCCTTGCAAAATTTTTGCATAACTATTAATATTTCAAGCAAGTTTTGATGATTTACGTCTTCTTTTTCTTGTGAGGTTTGAATTATACAATCCTAAACACTTAATTTCTTGCATCTGCTTAATAAATAAGCATACACATATTCAACTACATCATGAAGATATAGGTTATATTGGAAATAAAGTAAATAGGGACAGAAAACAATTAATATATACAAACAACTATGCAGAGTGGAAGTCCTGACAGACCTCATTAACATTTGATCTCTCGGTATACGGACATTATCCAATTGTAAAACACCATTGTCCATGCTGTTATATCCACCATTTCCAAATTTTGTTCCAATGTCACCAACAGTGATTCCTGGAAGAGGAGAATGATCACCCAAACTTCGTAGTTGGACAATGAAGCCTGAAAAATGAAGAGTGTGTCCATGAACTAGTATGATAAAACAGTAGTCATATACACAAGTTGGGAACCCTACCATGAACACCATAATCATGTCCATCTGTGATGAGACGAGCATATACTAGTGCATGTGTAGAAACTTTCCCCAATCCACCAGGCCACCACTATTTGGTAATAAAAAATATATAGAACAGACATTAAAATTCCATAAATACAGTAAACTGGCACTATTGGATACAATTTCATGTAGAGGAACCCAAGGAAAATAAAGGTGACAGAAAATTTGAGTGATCAGGGAGCTTATAGACAAAAGTGGTGGGGGCGAGGAATATAGATGAACACTTAAAGCATAGTGGCTGAAATAATAATGTGGTGCCACAAACTCTTCATCATACATCACTCACTTTGCTTGATGTCAGAGTTGGGCTATGGATGATGAATTCATCAGTTCTAGGATCAAAGGTTGCAGTTGTCTCCAGTCCTTGAACATTTGAACCATGACCAAGCTCAGTTTGTGCATAGCAGCCAATTATTTGCATTTTAGAAGCCAATGCTACCCACTTCCTCTGCTGTTCATCAGTTCCCTGTGCCTTTATAGCAGGAATAAACATCCCCTACAGAAGATGCATGTTAACGGAGAAGTTATCTCATGTAATTGTCAAAACAATTAATTTACAAAGACCAATTCAAATAGTTGTATTCTTCTTGATTTAATAGAAATCATATGGAAGAGTTCCAAATGGATGAAGCTCTCATCAAAGCGGGATCTGGAGACCTTCATATCGGTAGAAGCATTCTACTTATTTTTTAGGTCCACAGTTTAATTAATAGAAAATCACAAAACACATAATCATTGGTGAAGACATCATCCTTATTAAAGATATATGGAGTAGAGACTAGCATAGAATATGTTTATCTGAACAGGGGGAGGGGCGAGAGTAATAGGAAAGTGTTTCAAAAAAAATACAGGTTTACCTACCCAATGCAAGTCCACATAAGAAATTGCATCCACATAAAGCCTCAATGCTGCTGTTTCTTCTTCTGATCATGCAAATAGCTCAAATATAAGACACTGTGATCATGAAAATGGAAATTGTATGAAGAAAGATAGCTCCGCTGAAATTTAGGTAAAGTAATAAAGCAAATCAACCAAATTTTACAACAAATAGCATCGCGATATGAAGAAAACTATGATGGTTAACAGAAATAAAGTTTTCCAACACTAAATAAATATCAGTTTGTAATAAGGATTTTTAAGATTAAAATTCATCTTTTATTGGCATATAACCTCACATTTGAAAACAATGTACCAGGAAATACTGACATGATTTTGAACTTAAAATCAACTTTATGATATTTATATTGCAATACCTAGTTTAAAGTTCATGGGAGAATGTGGGAAGCAACCTCCTTCGCCATATAACTCATATTCCTGAAGGAGAAATCATTCCAAAATAGAACAATAGTAAACATTGTCGTGGGTGCTTGATGGTGCCTCCCCTGTGCTCATATACAATCTCCAAAGCTCTGCCATCCTTCATACCATGTCCAAGAACACTTTTTTCCTAATGATTTTCCTTTTTGGTGCTATAAATGTCTTCTATCTCGCTTCCACGTCGGAATGATGCATCCAAATATGCATCAAACCCTCCTTGAGAAAGATTTGCTCTCAAATTTGGAGGGTCTTCGAACAGCAACAGTACCTGAAGGGGAACGTGAAACACATCGGCCTACATGACAATCGAACCCGTCCATTTTATGTGGATCGATAATCCGAGATTTTTAGTTATTTTTCTATAGTTTTTATTTATTTTTTGATGTATTTGAGGGGCGGCATGATCGGAGAATCATAATCGTTCATGATGGTCCCTTAGTTTATTTATAAGAGTAAGAGGTTCGTTTTAGAGGGATTGAAAGTTTGATTGAAGAATCCTCCTTTCGATCACCTGGTGTCGAAGCTAGAATTCAAGTGTCAAAGCTTAGTAGTTATCCCCCATTTCCCCTTTCCATTAGTCGACCACTCCACATATTATTCACCATCTTCTCCAACCAGTCGGCCTTCCCTCTCCCCCGACACATTACATGGCCGGCCTCCCTCCTCTCTGATACAGTGGTAGACCGGCTAAAATGAAAAAGCACTAAGATGCAATTGAAATGAAACCATGGTTTAAATGTCGTGCGCATGTCAACATGAGACAATCATAATAAAGATCGACTAGCAAGTAATAATTTTTAGCAACGTTATGAGCACGATTAGCACAATTGATAGTATGGATTAACGTCGAGAAAACAACTATGATTTACCTGCAAAGTGAGGCGTGATTTCAATCGAAGTGCGCCGGTAAAAATCCCGCAAATCAAACCAGAAATATAGTGCAATAGAATAAGAGATCCAACAAGCCACAACAATAGTTCATACCAACACATTCAAGTAAGAAAAAAATAACGCTTACACCTTGATTTGATTATGCATGGGGAACTGTGATTAGGATTGGAGGAAGGTGTCGGTGTAGTCTCCCTTGACCACGAGTGAATCCACGAGAAGGGCTGCAGGTATTAGGTTAGGTCGAACCTGTGATATTATGAGTGGGGTGGGCTAAGGGAGGCCGGTTGGAGGTGAGGGGGTGTGGATCTAGAGGACTGGGGGGGAGGGACTAGAGGTAGGTGGATTCGAGTGACGCGGAGGAAGGAGCTGTTGGGACGGAGGGCTGGAGTTGGTCGGGGGCTAGAGGGTTGTGGGTTTCATGGGGGGAGTGGGATTGCAGGGGGAATGGGGGTCGGTGCTGCTGGAGTGTAGGAAGGAAGAGGTTTCCTGGGAAAGGGATGGGGGCGGTGAACAGAGGAGGAAGAGGAGGCGGGTGGTACCTGAACAGGAGCGGGATTCGGCGTGGTGAAGCAGAGCTGGAGCAGTGCGGCGAGGAGCAGCTCTCGGAGTCCACCGATAGGAGACCGACGAGTTGCAGTGCACGTAACTTCCGATCCTTTAGGTCGGCCCCATGCTAGCATATTTATAGGAGGGAAAACCAAAACAGAATTAGGGCTCCCCGATCGGACGGTTGTAATTGTTCGGGACGATCGGGGGCTAAATACATCCGAATAAAATAAACTAATATATGAAATGGACTCGGAACGACCTTCGGGTGCATCCGCGGACTCGGATCGTCCAAGCGGGTCGTTGATCACCGCCTCCCGCGAGAATAGACGAGCGCGTGTCGTCGATCACAATCAACTCCCCCTGACTTGAAAGCACTCATCTCCGGTGAGTGAAGATGATCGCCATCACTCTCCCTCCACCACCAAAGAGTCGGCCTCCCTCCCCTCCCTCAAGCCAACAACATTACTTATGCAAAACTCCTCCACCAACACCACTCAAATTTCTTTCTTTTTAGTTTTCCAACGATTGTCGGAAAAACACCTCGCCAAGCCTCCACCACCTCCTCAAAACCCCTCCACCACCACCAATTAAATTCCACTCAATTTTGTTTTCTGGCGATCGCCAGAAACCTCCTTCGACCACCACTACCTCTGGTGATCCCTTTCGGACACCTCTGGCCAGCCACCACCCTCCTACCATCTTGCCCATTTCCTAGCCAGCTTCCCACTACCCACTTCGCCACTACTTCAACTTCCAAAAGTTTAGGTCACTCCTCCTAAAATCATTCCCACCACTCATTTCCACACTCCCCCTTAATTCACTCCCCTCCTCTATCTACAGCCCATGTCTAAGCAACTTCCCCCCTCTTTCCACTTCCCTGCTTCACATCCCTTACGACAAGCCCACAGCATATCCCTTCCAGCACCTGTTTCCCCTCCCTTTCCCTCTCTGATACCCACAAACACTTCCTCACAAGGCAGCCTCCAACAAGGCATGTTCTCCTCCCTCCTTGGACCCCTCCCTAGCCTTCCCAATTCCCTCACCACTTCACAGTTTGCAAATATCAAAGATTCCTGCCCAGGGATTATTGTGTACAGCCCAAAATAAAGATTCTGGATTCTGGATTCTGGATTCTGCAGCCTAACTCCTTTATATTCCCCAACAAACACCCCATGTACACTCTCAATCACTTTCAGTCCTCTTCCCTCCCCTGCCAACCTCCATACAGCAACAATCGAACTCTTCCAGCTCTCAAAAAGGTCTATTTCAGTATCATCTTCTGCTGGCAAGCAGTTTGATAAATACGGAGGCCTAAATCCAACCGCGGGCCACACTTCCAGCTTCCCAAAGCCCTCCGAAACCCATTTCGGAATTGTGTGAATTTCTAGCATGAAGTCATTTTTTGCATGTTGAATTATGTCTTAAACCCATTCTTGAGGCGACATTAGTTTTTAATCGATGTTTCCAAACTTCGAAGCATTGTACGTTTTCATAGTCATTTGATTTCAAACTCACTTACATTTATACGACATCACGTGCTCCCTTGTTTGCTAAGCTTTAACTATTGTGCCATATCTTTTATTTTGATTTATAAAAGAAATTATTATTGCAAGCTAAATATCATGAGAATCATATTGTTGCATGTAGTTCTCACCCATTATTTCCCCGTCATTTAGGACCGTCCTGCGTCAGATTGGTATTAGAGCCCCTGTTCGGGCATAGTTTTGAATATGCGGGACTAGAACTTATATGTTTCACCCATGTCATATCATTGTAATAATTGCTACTCTAATCATCTATTTGAGGAACCAGAGTCCACCCATGTTCAAGCCCATAGAGTTAACTCGGGAAGATCTTCATACTATTATTCTCATCATCGACCCTCCGAGGGCGTTTGGCCCTATCTTATAGAATTTTTATCATGGGAGTGGTGCTCCAATCTGGCGGACTCGCTCTCTGCAGGACGGTAATCTGGCCTATAAAGGTAGAGAACCCTCCGGTTTGGCCTGTCGGAGTACTCAAGTGCCAGCTAATAAATGAGTCACTCATAGAGGTCTTGTTGACCATTTGACACGATCGATTATCATAGGAAGAGCTACTATGATGAACGTCGTTTTGAGGAGAGTCTCGAAGATAGGTTCCGAAGAGTCACCCCGTTGTTTGATGGTTTGTCAGGTCCTGAAGCCTTTAGTTATTGCCTCTTGGACATAGGTTATTATCTCGATCACTTTGAGTTGTTAGGGGAGTGTCGCGTCAAGTTTGTGAAACTTAGGTTGTTAGGTCGGGCGAGATAATACTTGGATAGCATTGAGAGGACCATTAAGTGAGATCATCTTCGCCTCATGACTAGTTGAGTGAAGATGAAGCGGGCATTGTGTTTTAGGTATTTACCAATGTCAAATAATTGTCATCTACTCAAGCAAATATTTTCACTCCAACAAGGATCCATGTTTGTTGCAGAGTATAGAGATTGTTTTGATGAGTTAGCGGTGAGGAGCGAACTGATCCGTCACACATAGAGGTCGTGTTAACCCTCCGATACGATCCGATTATCATAGGGAGAGCTACTACAATGAACGCCGTTTTGAGGAGAATCTCTAATATGTTTGTAGATTCACTCCACCGTTTGATGGTTTGTCTAAGTCCTGAGGCCATTAGCTATTAGCTCATGAACATAAGTCATTGTCTCGATCACATTGAGTTGTTCGTTGAGAATCATGTCAGGTTTGCGAAGCTTAGATTGTTAGGTCTGGAGAGACACTGGGATAGCATTGAGAGAACAATTGAGCGAGATCATTTTTGCCTCATCACTAGTTGGGTGGAGATGAAGCGAAGATTGTGTCTTAGATTTTTTTTAACGTCATATAAGAGTCATCTCCTCGAGCAAGTATTTTCCCTTCAAAAAGTATCCATGTCTGTTGTTGAGTATAGAGACTACTTTGATGAGTTAGCGGTGAGGAACAACATTCATGATGAGCCAGTCGCAGACGGTGTTAAATTTTGTTAAGGATTTAAGTTTGCAATCTACGTCGCACTGATTAGTCATCCATTAATTTTTGTCGAGCTGACATGTAAGTTAGCCCTCCACTACAAGCAGTACTTGAGATCCGCTAGAGTTACTCAAATAGACTTGCATTCTGATTGCCCAATTGTAGAGAGTTCTCCCCAACCCGAGTTCATCACTAAAAAATTTTCCCCACCAAAGACCACAATTACACTTAATTGTGACCACACTGATACAATACAATGCAATCCACGATTATCGATTTCTCCCATTCTGATGATATTCAATGTGTTATCGTCCAGGATATAGAACATGTAGATACATACTTCCCTACGAGGAGTCCACTCAATGGTGAGCATTAGCCTACTCCTGACTCGATAGTGTATGACAAAGAAGATAGTGTCACGGCTATTGAGATTGTTTCTGAGAGAAATGCGAGTAGAGCACTAGAGTTAGACCTGAGGAAGTGTCTATTACCTACACCTCTTCTTGTTGAGGATAAGATTCAAATGAGTGATCCATTTCTGAGCACAAACTTTTTTGACATCTCTTCAAGTCATATCTCTGAGTCACCTCATCCCTGAGGTTCTCGAATCTAGTTTCGTCCTTAGTGATGACTCCTCTTACGTTTAAAGTCACTCGTGATATTTAAGGAACCTGTGTTGGTACTCGTCGCATTTGCAATGAATTTCATTATGCCACGCCTAGTGAGCCACCCGATGAGTTGTCACTTTATGGAGGCATTCTACACATCACAGAGTGACATCAAAGTGCCAAAGTCTCATACAGTCTTCAGGATGTTTATCTCACACTCAACGAATATTTCTACACTCCATCTAGAGGCTCCAGATAAACCACCACTAATTAGGGATGTGTCTATTATCTATGAGTTAGTCGAGAGTGAGAGCGCTTTCGATAGCCTGAGGATCGATTCTATCATCATTAGTGTTGACACACCAGGTGATTATATGAATGATCACCACGCCCACGATGAACTTGTTTACACCCCACATCCACTGAACCCCCTGACTATGTTTCCCTCTGAAATGAAAGTTGGAGGGTTGTAAAGCCTCAGTATATGAGAGATCCATTGAGTCTGGTGACCATCATTCATCGTCATAGGGTAGCATGCATGAGTCTATTCGTTGTAAGATTACTTGCAATAATGATATTTATAAATCTTATGTTTATAGCTACTGGAGATTGTGAAGCTTCAAAAGAAAAAATGTGTTGAAATGTATGTGTTGAGAGATTTCACAAGGAAACTACTCTAAAATTAAATGTCAAGTGAATGGATCCCTACATGGTTATTAAAAGGATTGGAATAAATACTAACGAACTAGATATTCCACAGAGTATGGGAATTTCACTTGTATTCAATATAAAAGATTTGACTCCATTCTTGGAGCCACAAGACTGTATATACCCTTCGCCTCCCTCCACTTCGGCTCCTCAGCTCAAGCTTTCTCCTACTAAATCACTATAGCCTCAGTCGTTGCCCACTACCTCGTTGCAACACCAATCGTTGCCCACTACCTCGCTACAGCCCCAGTCGTTGCCTACTAATGCACTACAGCTCCAGTCTTTGACATTGATTGATCAACCGGCTTCTTCCACAACAGTACCACATTCTCCGACACGGGCATAATCATCCACAAACACCGGTACAATTGCCAGTATCATCTTTATCGATATCTTCAGCAGTGTCATTTCCAGCATCAACATCGTTGACTACGTCGACGACAGCAGTAGTATCATCATCAATACCGCTTTCAGCATTGATTTCCTCTACTCTGACATCTTCAGCATCGTCTTATATAGCATCAGCATCGTCATAAGCTTCAGCGATATCATCTTCAGTTCCATCGTCAGCATCGGCTTCAACGACATCATCTCCATCCTCTGAGTAGTTGTACCCTTGAGCCCTTCACACGAGTTCAAGACACCATCAAAGCCAGAGGGTTTCACCTCTCCTTCAGACGAGAGCACGCACATCTTCATTCACGGAGTTGAATGCTTTCAAGGTGAGGGGAATTGATCGGGATCGCGCGACACACATAGGCTTACATGAGATCAAAGTCGTCCATTTTATGTGGATCGACGATCCGAGATTTTTTTGTTATTTTTCTGCATTTTTTATTTTTATTTTGATGTATTTGAGGGTCATAATAATCAAAGAATCATGATTGTCCATGATAACCCCTTAGGCTTTGTTTGGCGCGGCGATTTCGGAGCAGTGTGTCGCTACTTTTAAAATTGCCACGCCAAACAATTTTTTGTCCCCCTCCAGCGAGATAAGCCCCCGCTCCCGAATCACGGAAAAGGGGAGATTTTGAGTCATGATTTTTTCACGACTCGTGGGTTGCAGGCTGCGATTAACGGAATTCGCGGGAGGGGAAAAGGAAAATCCTCCCGCGGAAGAGGAAAATTCGTGAGCCGAAGAGGAAAATTGATGCAGAGCAAAGACGAGCACGAGCTTTGGGCCCGTTAGGGCTGATTTAGCGACTTACCATATATGGCGTGCCCGGATCGACGATCGGACTCCGCAGATGTGTCCGGATCCGCATCGCGAGTAAAAAACATATATTAATTTATTATTTTTGGTTCATTAATCATGTATTTTAGTGGTCTCTCCCACAGCCCAATCATAGTCGTTGATTAGGATGTCCTAGTGTTACTTTTATTATAAATATTGGTCTAAGAGGTTGAACCAAATCATGGCAGAATTTGGAGAAGAAGTATTCACGGATTCCAGCGATCTATCCCCGGTGCCGACACCGTGGAACCCTAGGTGACGACTCCTAAGCCTCTGAACTCCTCCCCAAGGTAACCCCTACCCCCACCTTCATTTTCCACGCCTCAAACCATCATTCCCACCCGTTGCAGCCCTCCTTTCCAGCCCGCGAAAACAGCCCGTAGGTCTCAAGTCATTGTTCATCCTTATTCACTATTCATTTATACACTTTATTGTTCACTCATTTCCCCTATTTCAGTCGTCGGCCTGCAAGCATCCAGCACTCCCGCCTTGCCTTGCACCGCCGCCCAGCCCTCCCTCTTCATCCCCCTGTTCCGCCACCCCCTCTCCCTTCAGCCCTGGCCGCCGGCCACCTTGGTATCCCCCCAGCCCACCGCCGGCCCCCCTTACCAAAACCGGCCACCCCCAAGGGCCCATTTGCCCTAGCCGACCACTCCTCTTCCCCTTCGCGGAACCACTCCCAACAAACCTTAGTTTTCTATATCCACTCAGATCTGCGAACTTCGCTCCCAATCTGTTATTTCCACTACTCATACTTTCCATTTTTGCCCGGATCCGACCCTAAATAACGGATCTACCCCTTCCCGGCCCGGATCTACTTATTCGTGGTCGGATCCACCGTTTTACTATTTGTTACCATTGTTTTTCGCCGAGGACAGCCACCGTCACCGTCGTCTCGCCACTAGTTCCATCTCCGATCGCCGATCTACACATCGGGCCCTACAAATCTTCAGTGCCTCGGTTCAGCCCTCTACTTTGTGAGCGTTTGGGGTATTGTACTATTTGATTCACATTTGCATTTGGTGATTTATCATATCTTGCTGTGATTTCTGTTTGTGAAAATTTGTTTTTTTGCACTAATAACTTGCAGGAGGAGACATTCGCCGCGCGCTTTGCTTTGGTCATCCGAGCGGAGGAAAGTCATTCCAATTGCCTAAATAAATAATTGCTTTTCTATTCAAATATGTGTGGTACTAAAACTTACATTACTTAAATTATTTATCAAAAACCGGCCTTTGCATTACATGTATAGTTGGATTAGCGTGTTACCCTTGCACGATCACCTAGCGTTGTAGGTTTTGTGCACCACTAGCCTACCCTACATCATTTTGGTATTATAGGTCAAGGTTAGGCCATTTGCATGCTTTGTAGTGGTAGGTCATATAGAGTATTTAGGTTCATCCATGACTAATTATCGTCGTCGTTCCTCTTCTCTTTTTGGAGACCATACCAAATCTCATAGAGCGACTTCAGAGAAATCTTCACGTTATCATGATGATTATTATCGCCTGCAGCACACCACTTCCCGAGATCATGTCGACCCACCGACACAACCTTACTATGCCAGAGACGATCAGTATGATGATTGTCGTCGTTCATATCCTTGCACGCGAGCAGATCGTGTTGACCCTTCGACTCGACTCGATTACCTTAGGGATGACTATCATGAGGATCGTCACTTTGAGAGAGATCTTGAGAGTCAGTTTCGTACAGTTTTCCCTTCCTTTGACGACTCATCGAGTCCCGACTCTTTCAGTTATTGGCTCGTGGATATTGAGTATTATCTTGATCATTTTGAGTTATTTGGTGAGTGTCGCGTTAAGTTTGCGAAACTTAGACTTTAGATCAGGCGAGGGCATATTAGGCTAGCGTTGAGAGGACCCGCGAGCGAGACAATCTTCGTCGCATCACTAGTTGGGTGGACATGAAGCGTACATTGTGTCAGAGGTATCTGCCTTCATCATATCGGAGTCGCTTGCTCGACCAATTATTTTCCCTTCAGCAAGAATCCATGTCTGTCGCTGAGTACAGGGATTGCTTTGATGAGTTAGTAGTGAGGAGCGATATCCGAGAGGACTCAGCCATGACCACTTGCAGATTTCGATCTGGACTTCGATCTGACATCCGTACTAAGGTGATTTATCATAGCTCAAAGTCCCTCGAGCAGACGTATGGTGAGCCTGAGCGACCTATTGAGTCTGTTGTGTTGTGCCCCTCACCCACACCTCCACTTTTGGCATGTCTGGGGTTGATTGACACTCATACCCTAGACTCATGTCTTGACACCGCACCCGCAGACCCATTCTTGAGTGTAGGTCTATGTCGTTTTTCCCTTAGCATTACCCTGAGCCATGCTACGACCGAGAGCTCGGAGCCTGGTGTTGATCTCGTAGTGGCTATGTCACCCATGCACGGGGACACTACCCCTTTCGATGGTCCTCATCGGGAGAACCTTGACCTTAACGACAAGCCCCCTGTAGAACCTCTTGATGATCCTCCACATCTTGGTGAGGATGAGACTTGGGTGAGCCACTCAGGTATGACACCTCTTTCATTATCATCCCTGGCCTTACCCCAGAGAAGGGACCTTGAGTGGCGTATGACACATGTAGGGCCTACCTTGAGTCCACTTGTGCATACTCATATTGTGAGGACCTACCTTATGACACCTCACACTTTGGATGAGTTTTGGGACACGCCACCCGCTGAACCACCAGATGAGTTCTTTCTTGTCTGGGACACTCACCATATTCTAGAGTCACGAATTCTAGTCTGTGTGCATAATTTTCACCCAGGTGGTCGTCTTATCCACGATGACTTGTCGTATACACCTCCTCGTGAGCCCCCTGATGTGTTACGTTCCCTGAGAGACACCTGGCTCGTTACGAGCTTGTATTTGAGTATAGTTGTCTCTCAAGATCATCTGAGCACTCGCCTCACACTAAATGAATATTTTTATATTCCACCGAAAAAACCTCCTGATAGGCCACCACATTTTAGAGACATCTCAGACATTATTAGATTTTCCTATAAGGAGTGTACCGTGTCTGTCGTGTTGTTTTTGCATCATTTGCATTACCTGCATGAGTCTGCTGAGTCTTTTACATGACATTTGCATGAGTTGCATGAGTCGGTCCACCGACGAATAATAACAAGCAATGAAAATTATAAAGCTCATACAGATAAGCGAAGACGAGAACGAATATTTAATGAAGGCAAAAAGGTAATGGTACGAATCCGCCCAAAGAGGCTCCCTTCGGTGCCTGCCAAGAAGTTAAGCGTTAGGCGAATGGGTCTGTACTCTGTTATTAGTCGCATTGGGACAAATGTCTACCGGCTCGATATCCCGGCTAGTATGGAATTTCACCCGATGTTTAATGTTGAGGATCTGACTCCATACTACGAACCTCACAAGTATGTGGAAACGAGCAGTGGAGATACCCAGCCAACCCCACCCCCACTGTCGTTACCTTACCACCCTCATACGTCACCACCGTCTGATGGCCACCCCAGTCCACCCACTGTTGACATCCACCCACCTAGGGACTCGTCTTCTCTTGTATCAGAGCCAGGCACCACCGATCGCACCGGGACCCACCTTTCGAGAGATGAGAGATGAGAGCATCACAGAGTTCAGATTCCACCAGCTTGTTCCTACTTCAGATGGGTCGCGTTGTCGCTACTTGGTACATTGGCGGGGCCACCCCGACGCAATTGACGCTTGGGTACTTGCAGGAGAGCTTGATCGATTCGCCCATGGACTTCGACTTCAGCACAGCCATCTCCATTCACCGGAGATGACAGCTTTTCAGTCAGGGGAAGTTGATTGACGAGGACACTCTTCCGCCGACGACACTTTGACAACTTCCGACGGATCTCTTCGAGTTGTACCTGGCAATCAGCGAGAGAATTTTGATCCCAATTCATCAGGAGATGAATTCTTTCAAGTCGGGGAGATTGATGTGGAGCAGAGACGAGCACAAGCTTTGGGCCCGTTAGCGGCTGATTGGCGACTTACCATATATGGCGTGCCCGGAACGACGATCAGACTCCGCAGATGTGTCCGGATCCGCGTCGCGAGTCAAAAACATATATGTTTATTATTTTTGGTTCATTAATCATGTATTTTAGTGGTCTCTCCCACCGGCCAATCATAGCTGTTAATTGGGATGCTCTAGTGTTTCTTTTATTATAAATATTGGTCTAAGAGGCTAAACCAAGTCATGGCAGAATTTGGAGAAGTATTCCCGGATTCCAGCAATCCCTCCTCGGTGCCAATGTCGTGGAACCCTAGGTGACGACTCTCAGGCCTCTGAACTCCTCCCCAAGGTAACCCCTACCCCCACCTTCATTTTCCACGCCTCAAACCTTCATTCCCACCTGTTGCAGCCCTCTTTTCCAGCCCCCGAAAACAGATTATTGCTGCCCAGGTCTCAAGTTATTGTTCATCCTTATTCACTATTCATTTATACACTTTACTGTTCACTTATTTCCCCCATTTCAGCCGCCGGCCTGCAGGCTTCCAGCACTTCCGCCTTGTCTTGCACCGCCGCCCAGCCCTCCCTCTTCATCCCCCTGTTCCGCCACCCCCTCTCCCTTCAGCCCTGGCCGCCGGCAACCTTGGTATCCCCCCAGCCCACCGCCGGCCCCCCTTACCAAAACCGGCCACCCCCAAGGGCCCATTTGCCCTAGCCGGCCACTCATCTTCCCCTTCGCGGAAGCACTTCCAACCAACCTTAGTTTTCTAGATCCACTCAGATCTGAGAACTTTGCTCCCGATTCGTTATTTCCACCGCTCATACTTTCCATTTTGCTTGGATACGACCCTAAATAGCAGATCTACCCCTCCCCGGCCCGGATCTACTTATCTGTGGCCGGATCCACCATTTTACTATCTGGTACCACCGTTTTTTGCCGAGGACAGCCACCGTCACCGTCGTCTCGCCACCAATTCCATCTCCGATCGCCGATCTACACATCGGGCCCTACAAATCTTCAGTGCCTCGGTTCAGCCCTCTACTTTGTGAGCGTTTGGGGTATTGTACTATTTGATTCACATTTGCATTTGGTGATTTATCATATCTTGCTGTGATTTCTGTTTGTGGAAATTTGTTTTGGTGCACTAATAACTTACAGGAGGAGACATTCGTCGCGCGCTTTGCTTTGGCCCTCCGAGCGGGGGAAAGTCATTCCAATTGTCTAACTAAATAATTGATTTTCTATTCAAATATCTGTGAGGTGCTAAAACTTACATTGCTTAAATTATTTGTCAAATACCGGTCATTGCATTACATCTAGAGTTAGATTAGAGTGTCACCCTTGCACGATCACCTAGTGTTGTAGGTTTTGTGCACCACTAGCCTACCCCTACATCAAAAATCCTCCCGCGGAAGAGGACGATGGCTATGACAAGGCCGCTGCTTGATTTTGAAGCCGCCGAACTCGCCGCAGTTTTTCCAGATGCGGATGTTCTAGGTGTCAGAACCAGTGTAGAGATGGTTTCCGGTGGATCAAGGAACCGAGGCTGGTGGAGGAATCTCCGGCATCTGGAAAGGGGGCCACGGCTTGATCTATGACAGGAAATCAGCCATGGTTGATGTCGGCCGCTGCTTGATCTTTGCGTGGGCGGGAGCCTCCGATGAGTTTGGTGGTGGGCATGTAGTTTCCAGGGAGAAGCGGCAGTGATTTTTTCACAGATTGATTTGTGTTAGTGCTTGATTTGTGTACAAATTCACCTACTTTTGATGGTGTTTACTGATTGAAGGTGTGTGTTAATTATTTGTATTAATTATTAGTCTTGCTATGAGTAAAGTATACAAATCAAGTTGTTATTAGTGATGTTATTTGTGTTAATTATTAGTATAATTATGCTTTTTGAAGATATATTATTCATACCGCACAGTTGTTTTGTCAAACAATTTCACAGATTCTGCGTTTGAAACAGCACTGCAAACGATGTTTTTTCAAACAGTTTCACAGATTCTGTCACCACTTTGCAAAACACCATCACTGCATCATCAGTCATTGCAACCGCGACAAATAAAGCCTTAGTTTATATATAGAGGTAGGAGGTTCATTTTAGAGGGATTGAAAAATTGAGTGAAGAAAAATCCTCTTTTCAATCACCCGGTGCAGAAGCCAGAATCCAAGTGTCGAAGCTTGGTATTTATCATCATTTTACCCTTTCCATTAGTCATCCACCCCACATTCCCCCACCCTCTTCTCAAACCTGTCAGTCATCCCTATCCCCCACTACATTACTTCTTTATCCTTCCACCACTGAAGATTTGGCCCCCCTTCCCACTGTTATCATCACTTCCACAAAACTCCACCAACGCCACTCAAATTCCTATCTTTTCAGTTTTCTGGCGATCATCGAAAAAACACCTCCGGACAATTCCATCAAAGCCTCCACCACCTCCTCAAAACCCTCCACCACCACAAATTAAATTCCTCTCATTTTCTATTTTCCAGCCACAACTCTTGTCGAAGGTTGGCTCAAGGCTTACGAGAGTGAGGTGACGGAGTTATGAGGTGCGAGATGACTAAGTCACGGCTCTTGTCTGAGGTTGGCTAAGGGCTTACAAGAGTGAGACGACATAGTATTTGCGAGAGAGGTAACTAGGTCACAACTCTTGTCGGAGAATGCCTTATGTCTTATAAGAGTGAGGTAACGGAGTTACGAGATGTCACAGCTCTTTCCTGAGGTTGACTTAAAGCTTACAAGAGTGAGGCGATGAAGTTTCTGCGAGAAGGGTATCTAGGCCAAAACTCATGCCAGAGGCTGTCTTGGGGCTTACGAGGGTGAGGTGGTAGGGTTACGAGGTGCAAGATGACTCACAATTCTTGCCTAAGGTTGGCTAAGGGCTTACAAGAGTGAGCCAAGGACGTATCTATGAGAGAGGTAACTAGGACACAATTCTTATCAGAGGCTGGCTTAGGGCTTCACATACAACATGGGTCATGGCCTAAACACAACTTCTGCTCATGACCTTGCCACTACTTGTTGTCTTTTTACTCCTCCAAGTAACAAGGTTTTCGCTAACTAAAGAACAATATTCAGAAGTGGATCATTGATCTTTAACAGACCCGGCCCAAACGGTACCAATGTAAACTTCAATTTCAGGCATGAATCTGAGGCAAACAAGATTCCACTCCCCAATGAGGATTTGAGATACCAAATAATTATGTGCGCATTAACCACATGATGAGACTTTGGTGCATGCATGGACAGGTTGATAATCCTCCGTACAACACAATGAAATTCGGAGATGTCTTCAATCGACTCTCTGTCATCTCTCCCCGATCTATGGTTTGCTTCAATTGGAGTGGCAGCTGGTCTACATTCACTCATTACTACTCAAAAAGGTCCATTGTGTACTTCCTCTGGGAAATGAAGATCCCGCGCTTGGACCTTGCATCTTCAATACTCAAGAAATATCTGAGTTTTCTCAGATCCTTGACCGCAAGCTTACTAGCCAATTTCTATTTTAGATTATTGATTTCTTTCACATCAGCCCATATTATAATAATGGTATTTGTATAGACAATGAGGACAGCAAGTTTATTGGCCTTATGCTTGATGAACAATGTATGATCAGCATTGCTCTGGTGATATCCAAATGACAACATAGCTCTGTGAAATCTCTCAAATCAAGCTCTATGAGACTGCTTCAGCCCACATAAGGACTTCTTTAGCGTGAAACTTTTCCCTCAGAACCTTTAGGAGTAAGGCCTAGTGGGATAGTCATATAAACTTCCTCATCTAGATTCTCATGGAGAAATGCATTCTTCACGTCAATTTGACAAAGATCCCACCCGTTGTAGGCAGCACATGATAATAGAACTCTAATGATGCTCATCTTTACCATTGGGGTAAAAGTTTCCTGCTAGTCGATTCAAGGGTTTGTGTATGACCTCTTGCCACCAACCTTACTTTACACTTTTCAACAACTCCTTGAGAGTTTTGTTTGATGGAAAACACTCATTTTGCACCCCAACAATTCTCTTCTCATAGGAAAGGTGCACCAAATCTCATGTATGGTTCTGTTAGGGGAAGACTAGAGAAATGGAGGCTATGAGAAAGCTAAGAGAGATTAGGGTTAGGGAGAAGGAGGGAAGAAATACCTGAAATTACTCTTGCATATCCACACCAAGGGGCTCGGGTATAAATATATACTCGGGCCAAGAGGGGTCGGTCGGCCTCTCCCAAGCGGGGCTGAACCGGGGTGGTTCAGCACCCAAACCCGCCAACTTTAGAGAGTGGGGGTTGAACGGATGGTTCAGCCTCGTTGCCATCTGTCTTCGCCTTCCGCCTGCAAGTGCAAGTACGCCCAAAGAATTGAGTCATGTTCGGGGGCGTAACATTCCCCTCTCCATCAAGAATCAGCTAGTCCTCAAGGTGATAATCCGGGTAGAGTTCCCGGAATTCCAACAGATCAACTCATGTATTGTGCGCTTCTGACAAGTGTTTCCATTTGACAAGGAGCATCGGTCGGTACTCAGCACCCCGTCGCTTCCACTTGAGCATCAGGACGTCCTCGGGTAGTGGGTGGAGTTCTCCCGCCACTGTTTCCTCTGGAAGAAAAGGACTGGCATGTACGGTATCGCCAATCTTTCGTTTCAATAAAGACAAATGAAATGTCGGATGAATGCGCGACCCCTCAGGAAGGGCCGAAGTGTAAGCAACAGGGCCGACGCGGCGGAGAATGCGAAAGGGCCAATAGTAGCGAGAAGATAATTTCTAGTTCACTCGGCGTGCCACCGAGACTTGCCGGTAGGGACGTAGCTTGAGAAAGACTTCATCGCTGACTGCAAACTCTCTTTCCTTGTGATGCTTGTCTGTTTGGGTCTTCATGCGGTCCTGTGTTGTTCGGAGATTTTCACGTAACGTGGCTACAGTACGATCCCGGTCCCGGAGTGCCCGATCCACAGCTGGCAGTGCTTTGTTGCCCGGCTCGTAGCTGCTCAAAGAGGGGGGAGGACGGCCGTATACGACCTAGAACGAGGTCATCTTGCTGGCGGAATGGTAGGAGGTGTTGTAGCAGTATTCGGCCCAGTGTAGCCAACTGGTCCACGTTCGCAGCTCGTCCATCACAAAGCAACGAAGGTATGTTTCCACACCCCCCCCCCCCGATTGAGGACCTCGGTCTGGCCATTCGTCTGGGGTTGATTCGTCGTACTAAAGCGTAAGCTAGTCCCTTGTAATCGAAAGAGCTCCCGCCAAAAATTGTCGATGAAAGTCGGATCCCGATCTGAAACGATGGCGCGCGGAATGCCGTGGAGATGAACAATCTCTCGAACAAAGAGATAGGCGACTGACTCGCTGATGTAAGGGTGGCTCAGAGATAAGAAATGGTCATACTTGGAAAGCTTGTCGACCACAACCAGTATAAATGTCTTGCCCTGAGATTTGGGCAATCCGTCGATGAAGTCCATGGACACTGTCTCCCAAATGTGGTGCGGGATCGCCAAAGGTGTCAGTAAGCCAGCTAGGGAGGTCGTCTCGTATTTCTGCCATTGGCATATCTCACACTGCTACACGAACTGCTAAATGTCGCGTCGTAATCCCGTCCAGAAAACATTAGCCCGTGCTCGCTGAAGGTGTACGGAGGATTCCCGCGTGTCCACCCGATGGCGATGAATGGAACTCGTGCATCATGACCGTCTTCCAAGCCGAGTTTGGCGGAATGACCACCCGCCCCTGATAATATAGTCGGTCGTTCTGCAGTTGATAGTCTGGCGTAGTGATCTGCCCCAGTCGAAGAGCCTCCACAATGGCTCGCAGTGCAGGGTCCCGCATAATCTCCTCCTAAACATCATCTAACGAGTCGAGTAGGGGGTCGGAAATGTGGGCGGTCGTGCTCTCCGGTAGGCGTGATAAGCCGTTGGCAACCACGTTCTCCTTACCCTGCCGGTAAAGGATCTCATAATCGTACCCCAACAGTTTTGTCATCCACTTTTGCTGAAGCGGGGTGGAGACCCGCTGATCCAAAAAGTGCTTCAAGCTTTGATGGTCCGTGCGTATTTTGAAATGTCGTCCCAACAAGTACGGTCGCCACAGAGCCACCGCATGGATGATCGCCAACATCTCCTTCTCATACGTTGATAGCCCCAGAGTACGAGACGCTAACGCCCTGTTGTAGAACGCCAGGGGCCGCCCCTCCTACATCAACACCGCGCCAATGCCTACGTCGGACGCGTCTGTTTCCAGGACGAACTCCTTGGTGAAGTCGGGAAGAGCGAGAACCCGGGTAGTCTTCATGGCCCCCTTTAGGACCTGGAAGGCCTCCTCCGCCTCAGGCGGCCAGTGGAAACCGTCAATATGTAATAGCTGAGTCAACGGTCGAGCGATCTTGTCATAGTCTTTGACAAAGCGCATGTAATATCCTGAAAGCCCCAAGAACCCTCGTAGCGCTCGGACTGTGTGTGGGTGAGGCCACAATAGCATGCCCTCGATATTCTTAGGGTCCACCTTGACCCCACTAGCGGATACCAAATGTCTCAGGTACTCCACCTCCGTCTGCCTAAACGAACACTTGGACTGCTTGGCATACAGCTGATGTTGGCGGAGGAGGGTGAAAACCTGCTCGACATGGGCCAAATGCTCCTCCCAACTGGAACTGTAAATGAGGATGTCATCGAAGAATATCAACACTAAACGGCGGAGGAGTGGCCGGAATATCTTGTTCATCATTGCTTGGAATGTAGACAGTGCATTGGTGAGCCCGAAGGGCATCACCAAGAATTCATAGTGCTCATCATGAGTGCGAAAGGTTGTCTTGTGTATGTCCTCACGCATCCGGATCTGATGGTAGCCCGATCGAAGATCGAGCTTGGTGAAAAGGCGAGCATCGTGCAGTTCGTCTAGTAGTTCCTCGATCAAAGGAATGGGAAACTTGTCCTTGATAGTAGAGCTGTTCAGACCACGATAGTCCACAGAAAACCGTCATGTCTCGTCCTTCTTCTTAACCAGAATGATGGGGGACGAGAAGGAACTGGTGCTGGGGCGAATAATTCCGGCAGTCAGCATTTCCCTGACGATGCGCTCTATCTCGGTCTTCTGAATGTACGGGTAATGATAAGGTCGGATATTGGTAGGTTTTGTACCTGTATTTAGTTGAATCTGATGATCTCTAAACCGCGGTGGTGGTAGTGTGTGCGGGGTGCCTGAAAGATATCTGCATATCGCGCCATTAGTATCTTCATCTGAGCTGGTACAATTGGAGCATCAGTAGGCGTCGGTGTAACCTCCATAATCACCGCCATTGTGCTGCCCTGATTCTCTAGACGCTCCAAGCTCTGAAGGAATATTTCCTTCATATGCGAAGATTTGAGGCCCCTCAGACAGTGTTGTTTCCCGTGCTACATGAACTCCATCGTCATCTGGTCCCAGTCAAAGGTCACCCGCCTCAGCTGCTGCAGCCACTGCACCCCTAGCACCATGTCAGACCCTCGGATGGGTAAAAGGTAAACGTCTGTGTGCCTTGCGTACCCCTGTATCCGTAGCTCCACCCCCTTCATCACCCCTTCGCACTGTAGTTTGCTTCCATCGGCCACCATGACCTGAAAGGCGGCCCCCTTATCAATCTCATGCCCCACCCGTTGTGCCACATCGGGATGAATGAAGTTGTGGGTGCTCCCAATATCCACCAGAATCGTCACCTTCTCCTGATTGATCCTTCCCCCAATCCGCATAGTAAGGGGAGTGTTGCATCCCTTCATGGCCTGTATGGAAACACTGAACTGGATCAAGTCCAAGTCCTCCTCCAACTCTGTCCCGGAAACGACCTCGTCTTTGGCATCCTCATGTAACATAAAAACCTGTATTTTATGGCACTTGAGCCCGGGCGCAAACTTCTCATCACAATTGAAACATAGTCCCTTCTTTTTCCTTGCCTGTAGCTCGGCCCACGACAGTCGGGTTACAGTTGGCTTATTGGCCGTTGAAGTCTTCCGTCGTACAGCTGCCTGGGTAGTCATCGGCTTCCCCGTAGTGCGCACTCGCTGCCGGTTGTAGCGCTCTTCTTGTATGCTGGCGAGGTTGATGGCATGATTCAGACTGCGGGGCATATAGGCCTGAATCTCATCACGCAAGTGTTCCTTCAGTCCCGAGACGAAACAGCGAAGCAACGTCTTCTCTTCCCAATGCACCCGATTTGCCAATTTCTCGAATTCAGTTCGGTACTCCATCACGGTTCCCCTCTGTCCCAACTTTTACAGGAGGCCCTCAAAGTCCTCATACTCCAGTGGCCCGAATTGGGCAGTGAACCCGTCCACGAAATCAGTCCAGGGCACGTAATCCCTGCCCCTCGGGAACCACTGCGTCCATTGAAAGGCGTCGTCCTCCAAGTGAAATGACGCTAGTTGCACTCATTGGCCCTGTGGCACCTCTTGATAACTAAAAAAAGCTCGACTTTCTGTACCCATTCAAGCGTGTCCCCTCCGTTGAACCTTGGAAAATGCATGCGCGTTAGCATAGGAGGCATGTAAGCCCACGGAGCGGCTTGGTCATGCCAACCATTCTCATGCACGTTCCATGTCGGTCTTCTCGGCTCCACCGGACCGGTGTTGGCGCCTGGGTAGCCCTGAAATGGCTGACCGCCCTAAGGAGCGTTGGCACCGTAGCCCCCCGGAGGGTCGGCCCCACGCGGTGGAGGCAAATGCCCCCCGCCCCTCCCATTGGTCCTCTGGAATCCCTTTTGACGCCTCCTAGCTCGCTGTCGGGCCAAATCCATGGCGGACGGCCCCCGTCGAACTCCCCGTGCTCACCATGGTGTCGCGCCCACGTCGGAGGCCCTGTGCCGAAGTCCCCCGCCCGGATGGGGGTCGATCCGGCCGCCGGCGACATTCCCCAGCTCCCCCATCCCGCTGCGTAGCCGCCGACCCCGTCAGTTCCATATCCGCTCGATCCCGCGCCTATACGCGCGGGATCCGCCGATCCCGCTAATTCGCCCGCCTGCGGGTCTTGATGCTGGGATGCAAAGGTTTCGGCGGCCTGATTTTGTAGTCCGCCAGCTTCTTCATGCGTCGTCGCCTTTCCTTTCAGATTTTGCGCTAATAGCGCATTGATCTCCTCCATTCGGGTGTCGATCCGTTCCTCCAATCGCTGTGCAGACGCCCTCATTTCCTCCTCGATGGCAGCCACTGGATCCGTCAAGCCGACGAAGTTTTCTGCTAAAGTTTCCAGTCGAGAGATTTCTTCTTACGTGTGTGTGATAACCATGGTGGAGAAACGAATCCTCTGATACCAAATGTTAGGAGAAGACTAGAGAAATGGAGGCTATGAGAAAGCTAAGAGAGATTAGGGTTAGAGAGAATGAGGGAAGAAATACCTGAAATTACTCCTGCATATCCACACCAAGGGGCCCGGGTATAAATATATACCCGGGCCAAGAGGGGTCGGCCGGCCCCTCCCAAGCGGGGCTGAACTGGGGTGGTTCATCCCCCCAACCCGCCAACTTTAGATAGTGGGGGTTGAACCGGATGGTTCAACCCCATTGTCGTATGTCTTCGCCTCCGCCTGCGAGTGTAAGTACGCCCAAAGAATTGAGTCATGTTCGGGGGTGTAACAGGTTCTTCTCAAGAGCGGTCATTTCCTCAAACATCACCTCTTGCCACATAAGATCCCAAGAGCATCGTACAATGATGATGGTATGGAAACGAAAGCAAGAAAGGACACAAGGATTATGGGAAGTAGAAAAAGAGTCGTAAGACACATAATGCAATAGAGGGTGTTGGGTACAAGATCAAATACCTTTCCTGAGAGCAGTGGGTGCATCTGAAGGTTCTGAGACAAGATCCAACCGTTGTTCTGGTAGCATAGAAGTACATTGTGTGCTAGTCCCTTAGTACGTCGAGTATACACCTGCAAGTTAGGCGCAATAGAGGAAATAGGTAGAGAACCATTAGAGCGGCTCACTTACAAAGGTATAGACTCCCCGTGAAGTGAGGAATAAGGTGGAGGAACTGGCAGAGGAACAACAAAATTGGGTATAGAAGTAGAGTCACCTGAGGGAGCATAGTATGCCTCAGATTCACGAAAAGTCACATCCATACAGACAAAGACTTTTTTTTGTAAGTAGATGGAAAATGTATCCCTTTTAAGTGGGAGAGTAACCAATAAAAACACACTTGAGCACACGAGGGTCAAGCTTAGTAGGATAGGGGGTGGATATACAACAAAGACAACAACACGCAAGTCTTTATCCCACTATAGTGGGGTCGGCTATATGGATCCTTTGTCTCCATTGTGCCCTATCTTTTGTCATAATCTCACTAATGCCTAAGTACATCATGTCTTTCCTTATAGTTTCATTCCAAGTCTTTATTGGTCTACCCCTCCCTCATTTAACATGTCTAGTGGCTAGACTCACACAACGCTTAACAGGTTCCTCTAATGGTCTCCTTTGTACATGTCCAAACCATCTTAGTCGAGCTTCTCGCATCTTCTCTATAATTGGTGTTACTCCTGTCTTATCCCTGATACATTCATTCCTAATTTTATCCAGTCTCGTGTCTTCACACATCCACCTAAGGATTTTTATCTCCGCAACTCCCATTTTTTGCTCGTGTATACAATTCACTGCCCAACACTCAAAACCATAGAGCATCGCGGGTCTAATTGTAGTACGGTAAAACTTGCCCTTAAGTTTTAGTGGTACTTTACGATCACATAAGATCTCTGAAGCTCCTCTCCACTTCAACCAACCCGCTTGGAGTCTATGTATCACATCTTTGTGAACTATCGATCCAAGATATTTAAAACACTCACTACGGGAAATATTTTGATCACTCAACTTAATAATGAAGTCATTCGTCCTTCTTATGCTGCTAAATTTAAGCTCCATGTACTTCATCTTTTTCCTGCTCGACCTAAAACCCTTCTTTTTAAAAGTATCTCGCCAAGATTCAAGTTTTGTGTTTACACCCACGCGCGTCTCATCAACCAAAATGATATCATCCGCGAACAATAAACACCAAGGTATTGTTTGTCGGATATGTCTGGTGAGCTCATTTAAGATAAGGGTAAAGAGATAAGGGCTTAAAGATGAACCTTGATGTAAGCCAACAGGGATGTGGAATTCCTATGTTAATCCTCCAGATGTCCTCACCCTTGTCACTAAATTTGTATACATATCTTTGATTATGTCAATCTATGATGCATTTACACCTTTCTTTTCTAAGACTCTCCATAAGATCTCTCTTGGAACTCTATCATAAGCCTTCTCAAGATCAATAAACAGCATATGCAAATCTTGTTTTCTTTCTCGATAGTGGTCAATGTATAGCTTTCATGGTCGATCGCTCTGGCATGAATCAAAATTGATTCTCTGAGATGTTAATCTCTCGTCTTACTCTTCTTTCTATTACTCATTTTCATAGTTTCACGGTATGGCTCATCAATTTAATTCCTCTGTAATTAACACAATTTTGTATATCTCTTTTATTCTTATACAAATATACCAAGATACTTTCTCTTCATTGGTCTGGCATCCTCTTTAACTTCAGTATCTTATTAAAACAAGACAATTTTATACTTCGATGGGTATATCGTCTAGCTCAATCATTTTTTTCATTCTTCATCTTATTTAGAGCATCCTTAACCTCCAATACTTGAATTTTACGATAAAACAATGTGTCTATACTACTCTGATTTACTTAACTCTTGCATATGCAATTCATTATCCTTTGTTTATTCATTATAAAGTTGATAAAAGTATTTTTTTCATCGCTTTTTAATATTCACATCATCCGTCAAAACTGTATCTGTCTCATCTTTTATGCATTTTACTTGACTTAAATCTCTTGTCTTCTTTTTTCTAGCTCAAGCAATTTTATATATGTCACGCTCTCCATCTTTGGTATTTATTCGCTTATAAAATTCTTCATAAACTTGACTTCTTGTTTTACATACTGTCTGTTTAGCTTCTTTTTTGGTGATTTTATACCTGGCTAAGTTTTCATCATTACTACAAGCGTAGAGTGATTTATAGTTGGCCCTCTTTGCCCTCACTTTGTCTTGCACTTCATCTTTCCACCACCAAGATTCTCTATTTGGGGGAGCACGATCTTTTGATACTCCAAGGACGTTCTTTTCACTTATCCTTAAATATGAAGACATAATTTTTCATGAGACATTAGGATCAACATAAGGGTCATCAACTAGTTATTTCATAACTGCTGTCTTAAAAACAACCTGTTTTTTCATCTTCAAGTTCCACTACCGAATTTTTTGCAACATTTTTGTTTTTGTCTTAAATTTATTATATTTAATTTATACATCTAACACAACTAACCTATGTTGTGTTGTCAAATTTTCTTCTGATATGACTTTGCAATCTTTACAAATCATTTATCCATTTTGCGAGTCATAAAATAATTAATTTGTGACTTATTTGGTCTGTTTTTAAACGTAATAAAATGTTCTTCCCTCTTTATGAAAATCGTATATGACATAATTAGTTCATGTGCTACGGCAAAATCTAAAATGGTTCGTCGTTCTTCATTCTTTTCTTCATATTCATATCCTCCATGAACGACTGTGTAATCTACATTTTTCTTTCCTATATGACTATTTAAATCTCCTCCTATGAAAATCTTCTCTTTTTGTGGGATTTTTCTTATTAAATCATCTAAGTCTTTCCAAAATTGCACTTTAATAGTTTTACTTAATCATATTTATGGCGCATAGGCACTGATCACATTAATAGTTTCCTTATAACTAATTTCAGAGCTAAAATTCTATCACATTTTCTACTTATCCCAACAACTTCAACATTTCAAGTAGTATCCACAATAATACCTACTTCACTAATTATTGTTTTTTTATATCGTAATTTAAAAGCTGAATTATCTAAAAATTTAGCTTTCTCACTCACCCATCTAGTCTCTTGCAGACATAAAATATTTATCAGTCTCCTAATTATCGTATTCATTACTTTCATCGCTTTCTCCATTAGCGTACCTATATTCCAACTTTCAAACCTAAGTTGATCACAATTCCTACGACATACTTCCCTAAGACGTTTATGTGAAGACTTTTGCCTATTTAACAAAACACTCAAGTCCTCTTGGAGGTGCAGCGGCTCTTGCCAAGACGCCGCATTCGGACCATGCGACGAGGACTTTTGCATACTTAACACTAAACTCAAGTCCTGGAGATGCAGCGGTCTTTGCCAAGACGCCGCATTCGGACCATGCAACCCGTTCCTTAAGGGGAACAACCTAGCTTTTGCACAAATTTTCAAATGATCCATATTCATAAGGATGACTAAATTTTACGATGGTCGTATACCTAACACAACATTCACCATTTTTCAACCTGGTTTGGGACCGGCATAGGCTGATTTTGGGACAGGGGTGGATATGAGCAAAGAAAAACATCCAACACCTTGGGGAAAGTTAAGAGGGAGATGCATGGCGAGTGCCAAGAGAGGTGTTATTTCCAAGGACACGCGGCAGCATGCGATTGATAAAATATGTCGCAGTGAGAACGACATCACCCCAGTAATATTTGGTAAAGTGCATAGTTGATAAAAAACATTTAGCAACTTCCAAAAGATGGTGATTTTTACGCTCAATGACACCATTCTGAGCAGGGGAAAAGCAAAAGTGGTTTGGTGAATAATGTCATGATCCGCAAGATATTGTTCAAATCGGGAATCCATGCATTTGCGAATATTGTCACTGCATAGAATTTTAATATTGGTATGAAATTGAGTGATCATTTTTTGAAATTATTAAAAAATGGGGAACACGGCAAATTTATGTATCAGTAAATATAAACAAGTGCGAGAAAAGTAATCAATAAATGTAATAAACAAAGCACAATCAAAAATAGAAAGTATAAGGCAAGGTCCTCAAACATCTGTATGAATAATAATAAAAGGAGTAGAACTAGGCAATGAAACACGATTAAAGTAGTACATCGATGTTTGTTAAAAGTACACACATCAGACACAAAGAAATCAAAAATAGTAGTAGACATAGCAGGAAACACCAATTTTATAATAAGAGTAAACGGGTGCCCCAGGTGACAATGTTGGGAATACAGAGGATGAGAATTGTTAGAATGAAGAGCCTATGAAGGTGGCACTGGCCTGGACTCGAGCACATAAGGTCCATTGATCATACTACTAGAGCTTATCACCTTCCCCGTCGTCGGGTCCTAAAAATAAAAGAGGAAGGAAAAAATTTACAGAGTTGTTCATGGAATTAGTTGAGTGACTAATAGAAAGTAAATTACAAGTCAAGTTAGGGACATGAAGCATCGGCGATAAGGTGAGAGAAGAGCGGGAAATAGATCCCTTCTAGCAATATAGGAAAGAGAGTCATCAGTAATGCTCACCTTATCACATCTAGATAGAGGAGTATATGATATGAAACCTGAGGCGGAGCCAGCCATGTGATCAGTGGTCTCGGAGTCAATGATCCACTGCATGGAATAATGGGATGCAGCGGAATGAGCATATGAAGTCCCCATGTGAACATAGGAGGATGATAAGGCAGCAGACTCCATAGAAAGACCACGAATTATGTGGCGAAGAGAAAACACTTTGTCAACTGAGAATGCACCAGGAAAGGCAGAGGAATCCCTAGGGGAGATGTCCACAATGAAATCAGTGAGATGAGCAGAACGAGAAGAGGCATGACGTCCTGGAGGTCTCCCAAATGCATGGCCACCGCGAGGTGTAGCACCCCCTCTTAATGGAGCAAACCCATGGAATTTGAAACAAGTATCCCTAGTGTGACAGCTCTTCCCACAATAATCACAAAGAAGATGGTATTTATTAGATCCTTTTATCTTAGTATTATGGATCTGGCGAGCACCAGGAATATAAGAGGTAGAAGCAAGGGCAAAACTCTCAGGAGCACGGTCAAGAAGCAAGGTCAAGAAGCAAGGTCTGTCGACGATCAAATTCGTGATGCACAAAACTGTACACCTCAGGTAGTGACGGTGGCAGAGAACATTCTAGAATTTAAAGACTGGTCTGATCAAAGTCCTAATGGAGGCAATGAAGAAACTCAAAAATCCGACTTCGTTCTTTCAGGGAACGAAACATCGCCTCGTAACCAGGGCTAACAAAAATGAGGGGGTCAAAATGACCGTATTCCTAATACAACTGTGTAAATTCCAAATAATGCACAGAAGGTGGGTGATCACCTTATCGGGATAAGGATGTCTTCGGTCTCAACTGGAAGATCTGAGTGGCATTACCCCTTCGAGAGTAAGTAGACCTCACTCTCCGCCAAATGTCAACTGCAGTGTCGAGAAATAAGTATTTGCAAGCTATGGGCTCCTGCATAGAATTTGTGAGCCAAGACATGTCTAAGGAGTTCTCTGAATCTCATTGTATCCAATCCAGTGAGGTCTTGCGCCTAGGCTCCAAGACCCTATTTTCCTTAAAGCCTTTAGTAACTAAGACACAACGTGCTCAGAAGGAGGTTGTCAACGTCGCTTTAATGATGGCGCAGATACCACCTCATCTCCACGGTGTCTGTGCGACAACCTTATCTTCTCCCACAGTCCCACTATTTTGTACCTCTCAGATGTGTGTTCCATGATCCTGATGGTGACTCCGCCCATTGATCTCCCAATGCATCCCTCTCCTGCCCTACTCCAACACTCCTCGTTCTCCACCTCTTGGGCACTGTGGAGATCGTCATGAAACTCGGAGCGGAGGACGCGATGGTCGCAATCGCTACAAGGGGTAGAACACTCACCTTTGTACCCACTGTGGGCATACGAATCATATTGAGGCCACCCGTTATCGCAACACGAGTTTCCGCCGCATTCCCCCACCTCTCGCTCTGACATTGACAGCTTGCAAGAAGAACTACAACATCTTTGGGAGCTAGTTACTCTGACGTCCGGCTCTATCGCTTCTATCTTCATGAAGTTATATCGTGCTTTTCATGTAGTACCTCTTGGATAGCTGACTCTGGGACGACGAATCATATTATCCTGTAGAAGTCTTTTAAGTATACGGACTGTTAAACGAACAGAAGAAGGAAAATCATGATAATATTTATGTGTTGAACCCTCTTATATAAGATGGGATATACAGGTCTAAATAATTAATTCTAACAATCCCCCTCAAGTTGGGGATGTTATACTTCCTGAAATTGGTCGTAGCCTATCATATATAATAATAAAAGCAAAAACAAAATCTTACACAGACATGGGGATGTTATACTTCGCATACCCAACTTGTCAATAAAACCATAAAAACATTCACCCCCAAACTCTTAGTAACAATATCAGTTAATTGTCTCTGAAGGAATAAATTGAATACAGATAATCTTCTTCTCAATATTTTTTTGATGATGTGTCTATCTACCTCAATGTGTTTGATGTGGTCGCATTGAATGGGGTTGTTGGCAATACTGATTGCAGCTTTATTCGCAATAACCAGATAGGACTAGCCTCAATTAATCCTAGATCACGCATAAGGGAGCGTAACCACAATCTCTCACATATGTTATGTGTCATACCTCTAAATTCAACCTCTGCACTAGACCTTGAGACGTGTTGTTTTCTACTTCTCTAAGTAAACAGGTTCTTACGGACAAATGAGCAATATCCAGATGTAGATCATTTGTCTTCAACGGAACCTACCCAGTCTGCGTTAGTATAAACTTCATTTTCAAATTTGTATTAGGGGTGAAGAAGATCTTGTTCCAGGCAAGTTCGTCAAATACCTCAAGATCCTATGAGCAGCATCGAGATGTCTC
Organism: Platanthera zijinensis; assembly: GCA_039513925.1. Taxonomy (NCBI): domain Eukaryota; kingdom Viridiplantae; phylum Streptophyta; class Magnoliopsida; order Asparagales; family Orchidaceae; genus Platanthera; species Platanthera zijinensis. The sequence goes on from CM077080.1 coordinate 233,685,478, forward strand.
ATCTTTGAGAAATGCATATATTGGCTAACTACCCCGGCAGCATAGGTTATGTCGGGGAGAATATAGGATAGATAGATTAACCGCCCTACAAGTCATTGGTAACCAGTGACATCTTCAATGGGATCCCCATCATCCCTTCCAAGGTTGCGGTTGACCTCCATAGGATTATGAGCGGGTCTGCACTCACTCATACTGAATTGTTCCAGCAAATCAATGGTGTATTTTCTCTGAGAGATGAAAATATCTCGTTTGGATCTAACTACTTTAATACCCAAAAAATACTTAAATTTTTCCAAATCCTTTACTTCAAACTCCTTTGTCAAATTCACCTTTAAAGCTTTTACTTCATCAACATCATCTCATGTTATGATGATATCATCAACATAGACAATGAAGGTCGTTAACATGTTATCCCTCTATTTTATACAAAACAAATGGCTTGCATAACTTTGTCGATATCCGAGAGAGATCATAACTTTGTGAAACGACCAAACCAAGTCCCCCGGTGATTGCTTCCGGCTGTAGAGAGCCTTTTTTAATTTGCGCATTTTCCCTTCAAAATTGGAAGAAGAAAAAACGGGGATAGAGACATATATATCGCTTCTTCTAAATTCTCATGAAAGAATGCATTCTTTACGTCCAATAGGGGTAAGATTTCATCTCTTACATGCAGCATATGATAGTAATACTTGTACAGAGTTCATATTTGCAACAGGGGTCAAGGTTTCTTGATAATCAATCTTTAGGGTTTGAGTATATCCCCTTGTCATAAAAATGCTTACAACCAAGCCTTCAGAGTTCTGCATCACGGTAAATACTCACTTACAATCAACAATCTTCTTTCAATGTATTAGGTGTGTTAAATCTCTTGTATAATTTTTTTCAAAACAGTTATTTCCTCAATCATTGCCTCTTTCCATTTTTGATGAAGGGCCTCCTGCCATGTGGATGGAATTATGATAGATGCAAGAGAATAGACAAATGTTCTATGTGAAGAAGTTAGATTATCATAAGAAACATAATGAGACAATGAATATTGGGTGCAAGATCTAATACCTTTACAAAGGACAATGGAAAGTTTAGAGGAATCTGCTGACGAAGTTGGCACTGAGATTGGTAGCATGGGATGAGCCTGTGTGTTTGTACTTTTACTTCATATGGTCTGCACTTGTAATTTATGTTCTTCACGAAGAGCCTCCCCCTAATTGGGAGTCTTCTCGTGAGTCAAAATAGTGTCCGATTCATTTTCAAAAGATCTATCAAACTCTGGAATGAATCATTTGATCACTAAACATTCATTTCTTTTTGAAATTTAAATGAGAATTAATTCACAGTTACTCTTCAATTTTTCAGAGTTTATCATTCTAATCAAGAGTACGGTGGAGGGATCGGTAAGGATATAGTAGGGGAGCTCACTTCTTTCGCAGGTACAGGCTCCCAGTGAAGTGAGGTCACATAATAAAGCTCAGATTCACGAAATGTAATATTTGTGGTGACAAAGATCCTCTTAGTCGGAGGATGATAACATTTATACCCTTTTTGAGTAGGAGAATAACCAACGAATACACAATTGAGAGAACGAGGGACAGGTTTAAACCACGGCCCGAAAAGTGTATGTGAGCAAAGCACGCAACCTAAAGTTTTTGGCTGGAGAGAGGTCGGGGTAACCCCTAAGGTAATAAGGGGGGCTTGGTGTCCCAAGACCGGAGATAGAAAACGGCAAATGAGGTAGGCATCCATGAGTACATCAGCATCCAAATTGAGCATAGGAAGGTTCATAGTGAATAGTAAACAACGAGTAACATCCAAAAGGTGACGGTTTTTACGTTCGGCGACCCCTTTATAAAACGGTGGGTGAACACATGATGTTTGATGAAGAATGTCAAAATTAGGAAGGTAATATTCAAAGTGGAAGTTGATATATTCCCGACCATTATCACTATGAAAAATTTTTGATAGTGGCAAATAATTGAGTAGAAACTATTTTATGAAAATTTTGAAAAATAGAAAATACTTCATTCTTATTTTTCATCAAATAAACTCAAGTCGTGCGAGAGAAACAATCAATAAAGATAATAAACCAATGATATCCTGAAATTCAGGCAACAGGCCAGGGCCCCCAAACATGAATATGAACGATATGAAAATGAATAGTACTACGTAACGAAGCATGATCAATAGAAATGTGATGGGGTTTGGCAACAACACAAACAAAGTTTATAAAACAAATAAAAAAATAGGAAATAATTGTTGCATGGTAGCGACTGAGGGATGGACAAGCCGACGATGCCAGGTGAGCAGGTTGGATGTCAAACACGTACAGGTCATCCTGCATGCTATAAGAATTAATCATTTTCCCCGACTTCAGATCCTGAAAACACAATGAGAAGTAAAGAAGGTAACTGAGCATTGAAGAGACTTAGTCAAATGACTAACAGAAATAGGGGTGCAAGTTAAATTGAGTCGACTCGTAAGCTCGATGAGCTGGTGCGAAAGAAACTTGACTCGAGCACGAGTCTGTGGAACTCGAGCTTGACGAGCATGATTACAAATCGAGATCGGGCTCACATATTGTAGTTCATCAGCTCACAATTTTTTTATTCGTACATTTTTTACAAAAAAAATTAAAAAAATAAGATTCATGAGCTAAAAAGTTTATGAGCAGCTCGACTCGAGCTCGTGAACTCAAAACTCGGGCTCGTGATCAATAAGTGGGCCTTGAGCTCGAGATCAAGCCGGGCAAAATGAGCTCGTCGAGCTCGAGATTGAAATGGTCAGCTCATGCTCAAGCTCGAGACCGAAATGCTCAGCTCGAGCTTGGAGATTTTGCCAAGCTCGACTCGAGCTTGGAGATTTTGCCAAGCTCGACTCGAGCTTGGAGATTTTGCCAAGCTCGACTCGAGCTTGGAGATTTTGCCAAGCTCGACTCGAGCTTGGAGATTTTGCCTAGCTCGACTCGAGCTCGACTTGTTTGCACCCCTAAATAGAAAGTAAACAACAGGTAAATTTTGGAATATGAAACACAGAAGATAAAGTGGGGAACAAAGGATGGAACCTTTTCCAGCAATGGAGGAGAACGAGCCATCAGCAATGCTCACTTGACCTCACTTGGCGCGGTGGCCGGGCAAGTTGAATTTCATCTGTCATGGGACCGCGACCATGGTTCCTGCGGCGCAAATGAAATCCATGATTTTTTTCATAATTTAGCGACGAGGCAGATCCCCACCGCCTAGTTGCGGCCCCGCAAAATGCGCGGAACCCACGACAAGGCAGTGTCGTATGCTCGATCGGCGCAGATCAGCCCCGCCAAATGGGGCCTTTATCTTTTTCAGATAGAGGGGAATAGGACTCAAAATCTATAGTTGTTCCATGTGATCAGTGGCCCCAGACTCGGTAATCCAATGAGTAGAAGGACGAATAGTAGCAAAGTGGGCACCCGGAGTACCTGTGTGGGCGAAGGTAGAGGATGAAGTAGTAGTCTCAATAGTAAGATCATACATCAACTGACGAAGGTCATGTATATTTTCAGCAAAAAAAGAGGACTTGAAGGACTGTTCTCAACAATCTCAGCCAAATGAGGAGAGTGAGGAGTTCGCCCTGGAGTTCTACCATAACCACGACCACCACATGATATCGAGCCGCCACTGGGAGGGAAGCCATGTAGGTTGAAGCATGTATTTTGAGTATGACAAATCTTGCCATAATAATCACAAGTAAGGTGATCCTTATCCGTAAGTTAAGGTTGGAAATCATGAGAAACCTGACCTCCAAAATTGGGTTGATGAGCCAGCCACTAATGATGATCCCTCTGTAAGAGTGGTGGTGTTCCAAAACTGTCTGTGATCAAACTCCTGTTGGCCAATGTTGTAGAATTTTAGAAGCGAAGGTAAAGGGACACGTCGCAAAATCAGCACAATAATATGATCAAAATCTTTGTTTAGCCCATACAAGAACTCGAATACCCGATTATGATCCTCGAGGGCCCTTAGTAAGAGCTCATCTGCATTATAGACCATGACAAGAGAGTCAAAATAGTCGTACTCCCTATACAGTTGAGTAAACTCATAATAGTAGCCAGAAGGAGAGCGATCACCATGTCGGAGAAGAAAGATCTTGCGGCATAGTTGGTAAATCTAGGTCGCATTCCCCTTATGGGATTAGGTAGACTCGTCAAACTTTCATATATCCAGCATTATCTAGGAAAAGGTAATTTCGAGCAATGGATTTCTGCATGGAATTTATGAGCCAGGATATGCCAAGGGATTTTTTTTACTCCCATTGAGGCCAAGTTGGAGAGCTCGCAGCTGGTGCACTAGTGGTTTCATTAATATAGCCAAAGAAATGTCGACTCTTTAAGACTAGAGTAATAAAGCGAGACTATGATAAATAATTAGTTTCATCAATTCGAATCGTTGTGATCTGAGAGAAGTTATGATCCTGATCAGCCCGGGTAGATACAGTGGGGATCATAGAGCTACCAGAATCAATCACGCCCGACATAAAAAAATTTCAACCAAACTCCTCCAAGATAATGGTGGTGAGGAATGTACAACACCTCATCAAAAAGCAGAAGTGAAATAAGGCATCATTGTAGAGTTAGAAGTCTTCCTCCTCCTGAAAAGAAAAAAAACTAGATCTAATTTTGAGAAGCATCTATCCGTTGGAATCTTATAAAAATTCAGTATGACGATAAGGTCAAAGCAAAACTTTTCCCAAAATTCGGAGTCAATCGAACTGCCGAAAGTTTGTCGAAGAAGCCATCCCCCATCAGCCATCGTTGATCGGCCGACGGGAACAGGCGCGTGAACCAATCGGCAAGGTAGGTAGGGAAACGAGAGAAAAGACTTTGGCTTGGTTGGCGTCGAGAGGGAAGAGGCAAGTGAGGAGTGTCGGTGGTCGGTCCGCGGTCGGTCCGCGGTCGGTCGGCAATCGGTCGGCGGTCGGTTGGCAGTCGGTCGGTCGGCGGTCGGTCGGTCGGCGGTCGGTCGGCGGGCGGGCGGCGGGCGGCCGGCGGGCGGTCAGCAGTCGGTCGGCGGACTGCCGGAGGGGAACGAACGTGAGTGAAAGCGCCAAGGTCACAGCTTCGATACCATGTTAAACAAACGGAAGAAGGAAAATCATGATAATATTAATGTGTTTAACCCTCTTATATGAGAGGGGTAATACAAGTCTAAATAATTAATTCTAACATGGAATCTTCTTGTCCGAAGTTTATCACGGTGGCCAATGGTGACACCACCGCGGTTTGCAACTCTGGCAATGTGACCCTCACTCTATCCCTCTCTCTCTGCTCCGTGTTTCTTGTTCCTAGCTATCAATTCAATCTTTTCTCTATTAGTCGTCTTACTAATGATCATGACTATTCCGTCACTTATTTCTCCTTTCTTTGTGGTGCCGGATCGGTGGACGCGGAATATCATTTGTAGGAGACGGCTGTCAAATGAACTCTACACTCTAGACCTTTCTCGGTTCTTTCCTCTGTTAACTCTGTGGATTAGCATTGGCGCCTTGGCCATGCTCCTCTTTCTTTCTATTATGCAGCGAGCACTTCTAGATGTTTGGATTTCTACAAAATCTAAATACAAGAATTAGATTAGTACATCACAAGCCCTGAGGTGGTTTACAACTTTATAAACAAGATGCATTTTAGCGAAGGAATACAACATTGCACCTTTTTAGTTCTTTTATAGTCTAGAAACAAGTGCTTATAGAATTTAGTTTCAAATTTAACTTCCTTGGCCCAGCTTATGAGCAAAACAAGTTGTGAGAAGGAATATATTTGCATCTCATGGCACGATTTGAAGTGTATTTGTTTGGGTAAAAGTAGTAATAAAGGAGAAAGAAAACAAGGGTTGATAAGTGTTTGACATTGTAGAAACTACATATAGTCATCCCTCAATATAATAACTCTTTGTTCATGTAATACTCCTACGTAGTTCAACAACATTTGAAAAGAAAATTGATACCATAACAGAAATAACTCAAGTGTACAGCGGAAACAAAGATTAGGGCATAAGGTTGATGAAATATCTCAAATTTTGCTTCATAGAGCCAAGTTAAATTTATATAATACAAGAAGTTTGAATAACTGACATGCCCTGAAAAGAATGTCCGAAGGTAGGGTAAGTCCTTCTGGTGAGTAAGAAAAAACTCTTCCTCTCAGTGACACTAAAATATAACATTTTAAAATATGCATGCATGCTTTAAAATAACATTTGATACTAAGAAAAGTTTACTAAATATAGTATTATGCATTTATGCATGCTTTTTGTAAAGTAAATTTGACGCCGAGCGAATCTATAGGGGCGGGAAACCTGCGACCTAACCCTACATGCTATGCAAAAGTCCGACGGTTAGGTCACAATTTGATAATAAACAATATCATCCCACGCAGTTATTTCAAGACGAGGCAAAATAATTTATTTAAGCAAGGCAAGCTTAGGCGTTCCTCCGCGTGGAGGGCCAAAGCACGAGCGCGCGGTGAATAAAGTTTTGTAAATCACAATATTTACCTAACAAACTACTATCATACGAGATATCCAAACAAATATGATGTCCAATCCGATAAATAAATGCTGAAAAATAATAATCCAATACAACAATACTCACTAAATAGCGGGCTGACCAAGGCAATAAAGATTCCAGAGCCAGAAATGCATGGATCGGCGATCAAATGTGGAACCGAAAGCACAACGATGATCGCGGTGGCTGTCCTCGACGGAAAGTGGGGAGATCGGGTTGGAAATGGATAGATCCGGCCACTAGGAGGGGGATCCGGGCGAGGAAGGATAGATCTGATATTTTGGGATCGGATCCGGGTGAGGGCAAGATGAACGGGTGGTGGAAATAATGGATCGGGGCGCTAAAACTCTAAATCTGGACAGATCTAAAATTCGGGGTTGTTTGGAAGGTGGACTCACGGAGGGGAGTTGGCGGCGAAGAGGAGGGGCTAGGGTATTAGGGGTGGCGAAGAGGAGGAGCCTCAAGGGAGGTGGTGGTTGTAGAGGGCTAGTGGCCTGGGAAAGTGAGGGTGGCGGTGGGGAGGTCTGCGGACGATGGGGGTTGTTGCAGGGTTGGCGGCTAAAGGGAGGTGGCGGCTGTAGAAGGGAAGCCTGGAGGCGGCGGCAGGCAGGGGGGTTGGATTCACTGTTGAAACTATAGCCTTGGAATAGTATATTTCATTTATGCACAGTGCAGTGAAGAAAAGAATAGGAAGTAAACAGTGGCTGTTTGTGGCTGCTTGAGCGGCTGAAAGGGAGAGTTTGGAGTGGGGGGAAGAGGGTTATGGATGGGCAATACTTTGGGGAGGAGTTTGAGCGCCTAGGATTCATCACCTAGAGTTACACGGCGTCGGCACCGTGGGGTGATCGCGGAGTTCCGGGATTTCAATCTCCAAAAATCTGCAATCCCTTAGATCAGCCCCTAAGAGGTCTATTTATAATAAAGAGAAGATTAGGGCATCCCCCATGAACGGCTATGATTGGTCGGAGGTGAGGCTACCCAAATACAACAAAATAAATGCAAACATAGTGAAATAATATATCAAATTGATTCGCACCGTGAATCCGGACACATTTGCGGAGTCCGATCGTCGATCCGGGCACGCCATATATAGTAAGTCGCCAAATTAGCCCCAAATGGGCCCAAAACTCATTTTCGTCTCTGCTCCGCATCAATCTCCCCGGTTTGAAAGAATTCATCTCCCGATGAATTGGGGTCGAAATTCTCTCGATGAATGTCAGGTAAAACTCGACGAGGTCCACCAAAAGTCATCCAAGTGTCGTTGACGGAAGAGATTCCTCGACAATAAATTCCCCCTGAATGAAAAGTTGTCATCTCCGATGAATGGAGACGGTCGTACTGAAGTCGAAGTCCATGGGTGAATCGATCATGCTCTGCTGCAGGTACCCAGGTGTCACCAGCGTCTGTAGTAGGAATGCACTGGTGGAGTCTGGTCTCCATGAAGCTCTCAACGTTCAACTCACGAGTGGTGGATCCCGGTGCGATCGGCGGCGCCGTATGCAGAACCAAAGAAAACGAGCCCCCGGGTGGGTGGGTGTTAGAAGTGGGTGAGTAGTGGTGGTCATCCGACGTATATGAGTTATGAAGGTGGCAAGGTAACGAAAATGGAGGTGTGGGCGGCTGGAAGTCCCCACTGCTTGGGTCCACATACTGGCGAGGCTCGTAGTACGGCGTCATATCCTCAACACTAAATACAAGGTGGATACTCATACTTGCAAGGATACTCATACTTGCAAGGATATCAAGATCATAGGTGTTTGTTTTGATCCGTCTCATGATTATATAGGGATCCATTCGCCTTAACACTCAAGCTTTTAGCAAACCTCGCACGGAGCCTCACAACGCAGATTCTCACCATCACCTGCTCGCCTTCTTGAAGTACCTGGACTTGCCAAAGAACATCCATATGTGATTTACAAGTTTTATTACCAATATGAATTATTCGTCGGGCCAACTCATGACACACATGCAAATGATGAACAGACAACACAACAGACTCATGTAAATGATGATGAAATGACTCAACAGACTCATGCAAATGATGTCAATGACACATGACCAACACAACATACTCTCTATGAGAAAATCTAATAATGACCTGAAAATCTATCAAGGGAGGTGGCCTATCAGGAGGCTCTCTCGGTGGCGTGTAAAAAAATCATCTCGTGTGAAATGAGTCCTCAGATAACCGTGAGAGACATCTATACTCAAATGTGAGCTCGTAAAGAGCCAAATGTCTCTCGGGGAACGTAGCACATCAGGAGGCTCACCAGGAGGTGTAAGAAAAGTCGTCGCGGATGAGACGGCCACCTAGGTGAAAATCGTGTACACATACCAGAAGGAGTGACTCTATAGTGCGGGTAGTGTCCCCGAAAATGAAAAACTCGTCTGGTGGGTCAGCAGGTGGTGTGTCCCAAAACTCATCTAGAGTGTGGTGCGTCAACCGATGGTGCCCTAGAGACTCAATGCTCCACACAATATTCATTCTTTGGGGCAAGGTTAGGGACGATAATGGAAGAGGCGTCAATAACTCAGGACTCGTAAACAAGCGGCTCACCTGAATCGCATCCTCACCCGGATGTGGCGGATCATCCGGGGGCTCAACTGGGGGCTTGTGATAGAACTCGTCACTCAGGTCGTGGTCCTCCAGATGAGTACCATCGTGAGAGATAGTGTCCCCGTGAATGGGTGACATAGCCACTACGAGATCAGTACCAGGCTCTGGGCTCTCGATCGTGATGTGTCTCAGGACAATGACCATGGCAGGGCGACATAGGCCTGCACTCAAGAATGGATCTGTGGGTGGGTGTTAACTAACCTGGTGCATGGCAGAGGAAGAGGTGTGGGTGAGGAACACAACAATACATACTCAATAGGTCGCTCAGGCTCGCTCTCAAGCGGGGTCACAAGAAATGGGCCAGAAACATGAGATAGGTCACTCGCTGGGCTAAGCAACTCACTGGGGTGAGAGTAATCCGCATCAGTTATCACTTCTGTCGTGGATGACAGGACAGTGGTAGGCGTCGTGGTGACCTCGGAATGGGAGGGACTCGTACTGCGGAGGTCAAAGTGAGAATCTCATCGACCAGCTCTTGCGGATTTCAATGACTGTTCATAACGAAGGGCGAGTTGATATGTCTGCTTGAGGAACTCCGAGCTATGATAAACTACCTTAGTACAAATGTCAGATCGAAGCCCAGACCGAAATTTGGTAGTGGTCATGGTTGGGTCCTCTCGGATATCGCTCCTTACAACTAACTTATCAAAGCGATCTCTGTACTCAGCGACAGACATGGATCCTTGCTGAAGGGAAAATAATTGGCCGAACAAGCGACTTCGATACGACGAAGGCAGATACCTCTGATGCAATATACGTTTCATGTCCACCCAACTAGTGATGCGACGAAGACGGTCTCGCTCACGGGTCCTCTCAATGCTAGCCCAATATACCATCGCCTGATCTAAAAGTCCAAGTTTCGCAAACTTGACGCGACGCTCACCGAACACCTCAAAATGATCAAGATAATACTTCATATCCACGAGCCAATAACTGAAAGACTCGGGACTCGATGAGCCGTCAAAGGAAGGGGCGGCAGTACGAAACTGACTCTCAAGATTTCTCTCGGAACGACGATCCTCATAATAGTTATCCCTAAGATAATCGGGTCGTGTTGAAGGGTCAACATGATCCTCTCGCGTGCAAGGATATGCACGACAATAATCATTATACTGATCATCACTAGTATAGCGGGGTAGTATCGGTGGGTCAACGCGATCTCTAAAAGTGGTGTACTGCGATCGAGAATAATCGTCGTAGTAACGTGAGGGTCTCTCTGAAGAGGCTTTATGGGCGCGTATGTAAGTGGACTCGGAATAACGGTGATACATAGACATGATTAAAGAAAAAAATCATATAAACTCTACTACTGCGCATCAAAAAGTGTGTGCAACCTGGCTGCACGCAACCTGTCTCTGATACCAATTGACGCAGAACGAATCTATAGGCGGCGGGAAACATGCGACCTAACCCTACATGTTATGCAAAAGTCCGGCGGTTAGATCATAATTTGATAATAAACAATATCATCCCACGCAGTTTATTCAAGACGAGGCAAAATAATTTATTTAAGCAAGGCAAGCTTAGGCGTTCCTCCGCGTGGAGGGCCAAAGCACGAGCGCGCGGTGAATAAAGTCCTGCAAATCACAATACTTATCTAACAAACTACTACCATACGAGATATACAAACAAATATGATGTTCAATCCGATAAATAAATGCTGAAAAATAATAATCCAATACAACAATACTCACTAAATAGCGGGTTGACCAAGGCAATGAAGATTCTGGAGCCGGAAATGCATTGATCAGCGATCAAATGTGGAACCGGAGGCACAACGATGATGGCGGTGGTTGTCCTCGGCGGAAAGTGGGGAGATCGGGTCGGAAATGGATAGATCCGGCAACTAGGAGGGGGATCCGGGCGGGGAAGGGTATATCTGATATTTTGGGATCGGATCCGGGTGAGGGGAGGATGAACGGGTGGTGGAAATGACGGATCGGGGCGCTAAAACTCTAGATCTGGACTCATCTAAAATTTGGGGTTGCTTGGAAGGTGGACTCACGGAGGGGAGTTGACGGCGAAGAGGAGGGGCTAGGGTATTAGGGGTGGCGAAGAGGAGGAGCCTCAAGGGAGGTGGTTGTTGTAGAGGGCTAGTGGTCTGGGGGTGGCTGGGAAAGTGAGGGTGGCGGCTGGGAGGTCTGCGGACGATGGGGGTTGTTGCAGGGTTGGCGGCTAAAGGGAGGTAGCGGTTGTAGAAGGGAAGCCTGGAGGCGGCGGCAGGCAGGGGGGTTGGGTTCACTGTTGAAACTATAGCCTTTGAATAGTATATTTCATTTATGCACAGTGCAATGAAGAAAAGAATAAGAAGTAAACAGTGGTTGTTTGTGGCTGCTTGAGCGGCTGAAAGGGAGGGTTTGGAGTGGGGGGAAGAGGGCTATGGATGGATAATACCTTAGGGAGGAGTTAAAGCGTCTAGGAGTCGTCACCTAGGGTTCCACGGCGTTGGCGCCATGGGGTGATCGCGGAGTTCCAGGATTTCAACCTCCAAAAATCTGCAATCCCTTAGATCAGCACTAAGAGGTCTATTTATAATAAAGAGAAGATTAGGGCATCCCTCATGAACGGCTATGATTGGCCGGAGGTGGGGCTACCCAAATACAACAAAATAAATGCAAACATAGTGAAATAATATATCAAATTGATTCACAACGCGAATCCAGACACATCTGCGGAGTCTGATCGTCCATCCGGGCACGCCATATATGATAAGTCGTTAAATCAGCCCCAAATGGACTCAAAACTCGTCTTCGTCTCTGCTCCGCATTAAAATTTATGAACATCATTCAAAATTTTTATGTTCATTCGTATTTTTTATGTTTTGATCATATTCTAAATTTTCTCTATTTCGTAATCATTAAAACGTAGGGAATCTAAGATCCAATTATGTATCTAAAGTTGAGGTAACTCGTATTCACTTTCTTCTAGTTCTTAGTTTTATGAACTATTAGGTACATTCTAGATATTTGAGTCTCCAATGACGAGCACAAGAGCTCTAATGTATCTATGTCATCAACATTGACTCAAATCTAATAATCTTTCATGGGGTGTCGACTCCTTATTTCTCTCTCATACGGTCCACTATACCCTATTATTAATATTTGCACGGAGTGGTCAACATGATCAACGTAAGAATCACCCGCATAAAGCCATTTTCATCTTTGTATATAGTGGCCAGCATAATCAACTGTTACTGGCCCGTGATTGAGAGCGCGTGCACCGGGGAAGATGAGGGAAGTCCTCAAGGGAGGAGGAGGAGGGGATCCAGAGAGCTACGGCGGCGGCGGCTTGCGGTGTGCGAATCGGCGGAGGCGGCTTGCGGTGTGCGAATCGGCGGAGGCGGACTGCGGGAATCGCGGATCGGAGGAGGCGGCACAGTGGGAATCGCGGGTTTCGCGATGCGGGAGGCGTAGTCGGCTAGGGCAACCTGGCGGGAAAAAAGCACGGTAGAGAGAGAGAGAGTTAGAACTAGAGAGAGGGTTTAGAAAACATAAGATGAAAATACTTTTTGCTTCCCATGTCTTGGCCACATACATAAATAGTTCATAAAAGTGTCCCCTCCTTGGGTTTACATACAGAGGATCAATTACGCATATGAAAATATAAATTAGACTAGATAAATAGTTTGCGACATGCGCGACCAAGGCGGGACCGTAATATCCCCACCCTGCCCGACGACAAGCTTGCCCTCAAGCTTAGTCTGTAGTGACGGTGGGCGTCGGATCTCCTGTGTCAGTGTCAGCATTTCGTTCAAAAGAAGAGTCGTCGACCTCCAACTAGAAGAGGCGCTTGCAGCGATGTCCACGGAAAAATGGCTCGTCGCAGTTGTAACAGAGGCCCTTGACACGGCGGCCATTCATCTCCTGTGGTGACAGTCGACGAATGGTAGCAGGGCGGTCGGCGTCGCGGTCTGGGGCGAAGAGACTGGATGTGGTCGATGACAGAGGCCGCGGAGGACGCTTGGACCCTTCGGTGTCCTGGTGATGTAGATGAGGGCGATCCAAACGCAGACGCTTCTCGCAAATGCGAGGCAAACTCATTGCAGTGGTCAGTTCTGCGGGTGCCAAAAATTCTATGTCCATGCAGAGACGCTCATGGAGTCCCACCGTGAAGATGGGCACTTGTTGTGTCTAAAGAACGGAGGTAGTCCTGTCCAGGTGGACTTGAAACTGTTCGAGGTACTCATCGATCGGGTCAGTTTGTCGGATGGAAATGAGATCCCCCAAGGGATTGTTGTAGAGGGGTGGGCCGAAGCGGAGGGTGCAGTTCACCTCGAAATCTTCTCAAGAGAGGAGTGGTTTCTCCCGTTGCAGTTGAGAAAACCAAAGTTGCGCGGGGACCATCAGGTGGAAGTCAGCAATGCCGAGCCACTCTTCCCAAGGGGTGCACTAGTGGGCGAAGAACTGCTCGCAACTAGAGAGCCATGCTAAGGGGTCTTCGAGGCCGTTGAATATTGGAAAGTCCAGCCGCAAGTATCATGGTACCACGTTGCCCTCGTGTCGCGGGGGACAAAATTCTAGCAGGTTGGCGGAATCGGCGCTTCACTGGAGGAGCCCGTGGCCGGTTGGGTCGATCGGTTCGCCGCTAGTTGGGTGGTGACGGCGGCAATGAGAGCGTTGTTGTTATCTGTGAGGAGCTTGGCGAGAGACTCGAAAACTTGCGAGAGGGAGGGTTGGTCGTCCATTGCGAGGGACGGAGATGGTGGGTTAGCGGCGTTGGAGGGAATGGAGGAAAAAGGTGTCGGTGGCGGAAGTTGTCCGGTAGAGGCGGCGAGCAAGGGGCCCGTTGATGGAGGAGGCGCTGTGGAGTAGGGTTGTCGGGATAGGGTCGGCGGAGAGCGGCGAGGAGCAGACTAGGGCTGGCAGAGAGCGGCCGGGGAAAAGCCGGACGGGGCAAAGTCGGCTGGCCGGAGCTTGTCGGGGCAGAGCCGGGCTGTGTGAAGCAGTCGGAGGAGGTAGAAGGCGGCAGATCGGAAGGGTCAGCGGTGGGGAGAAGCATTCCCTCTGATACCAAGTTGTTACGGGCCTGTGATTGAGAGCACGTGCACCGAGAAAGAGGAGGGAGGTCCTCAAGGGAGGAGGAGGAGGGCTCCGGTGAATTATGGCGGCGGCGGCTTGCGGAGTGCGAATCGGCGAAGGCGGACTGCAAGAATCGCGGATCGGAGGAGGCGGCACAGTGGGAATCGTGGGTTTCGCGATGCGGGAGGCGTAGTCGGCTAGGGCTAGGGGTGAAAACGAGTTGATCTCGAGTCGAGCTTGGCAAAACTTCCAAGCTCGAGCTCGAGCTAATCATTTCGAGCTCGAGCTCATTTTGTCCTGGCTCGAGCTCATTTTGTCTTGGCTCGATCTCGAGCTCAATGGCTACTTATCGATCTCGAGCTCGAGCTTCAAGCTCCCGAGATCGAGTCAAGCTCGAGCTGTTCATGAGCTTTTTAGCTCACGAGTCTGATTTTCTTTGTATTTTTATTTTTTTAAAAAAATAGAGGAATAAAAAGCTTGCGAGCCGGCTCGTGAGCTTATGAACAATAATATTCGAGCTCGAGCATGACTCGTAATCGAGCTCGAGCTCGTCGAGCTCCACAGGCTCGAGCTCAAGTCGAGCTTTTTTCGAGCCGGCTCATCGAGTTTTCGAGCCGGCTCAACTCAACTTGCACCCCTAGCTAGGGCAACCCGGCGGGATAAAAGTGCGATAGAGAGAGAGTGAGAACTAGAGAGAGGGTTTAGAAAACATAAAATGAAAATACTTTTTGCTCCCCTTGTCTTGTCCACACACACATATAAATAGTTCATAAAAGTGCCCCCTCCTTGGGCTTATACACGGAGGATCAATTACGCATACGAAAATATAAAGTAGACTAGATAAATAGTTCGCGACATGCACGACCAAGGCGGGACCAAGGCGGGACCAAGGCGGAACCCTAACATCAACATAAGGGAACACCCGCAAAAGTCACTTTAATCTTCGCATATTGTGGTCGGCGTGAACAACATAACATACATAAGCCATTTTAATCCTTGCATGCAGTGATCGACGTGATTAACATAAGGGATCACCCGCATAAAGCCACTTTAATCGTTGCATACAGTGATTGGCGTGATCAACATAAGGGATCACCCGCATAAAATCACTTTAATCCTTGCATACAGTGGTCGGCGTGATAAACATAAAGGACCACCCGCATAAAGCCACTTTAATCCTTGCATAAAGTGGTCGGCATGATCAACATACGAGATCACCTGCATAAAGCCACTTTAATCTTTGCATACAGTGGTGGGCATGATTAACATAAGGGACCACCCGCATAAAGTCACTTTAATTATCGCATATAGTGGTCGGCATGATTAACATAAGGGATCACCCGCATAAAAGCCACTTTAATCCTTTCATATAGTGGTCGTCAACATAAGGAATCACCCGCATAAAACCACTTTAAACTTTGGATTACATGATAGGTTCAACCTTGTCAAACATTTCAGCGTTCACCTCCTTATCAAGAAGTTTCACAAGTTTACAACGCTTGTGTACAACCTCGTGTTCGCTGAGTGGACAAACCAGAGCGACCCCACAGATCCAGGTGAGCCGAGGAGTTGGCTCGTGCTCGCATAAAGCGGCGAGCACCTAGTCAGTGGGGCGAGTCGGGAAGTAGGACCGCAATCACCCCAGGCAAAAGAATGGGAGGTAGGCGAGTGCTCAGGAACTCGCCGAAGAGACGGGCGAGTGCCAGTTTCATCAGGCACTCGTCGCTCCGGGCAGGTGCTCGTCACTCGGGGCAGGTGCTCGTTTACAAAGGCACTCGCCATAGAAAGCGAGGCGAGAGGTAGGTTGGCGGGTGACAGCTCCATCAGGGCACTCGCCATCCAGGAATATTATTCGTGCAATGTTATATTTATTTGTCTGCTGATAGTCATTCCAAACAGTGGAGTTTGGTTGTTGGCAGACCATTTTTGGGTGCATTTAGTAAAACCAAAAGGCAGGATTGCGCTATTGGCAGACCCCTCTAGAAAAAACTATAAATAGACCTTGAAGGGCACCTTTGGGGGATCCAGTTTTTTGGCTTCTTCCTCCTCTGGTCAATTTTGATTGGCTTTAAAGGCTTTCCAAGGTGCCCAGCTTCAGCATTAGTGTGAGCGGGAAAGCGCTCTAAGATCTTCCGGATGTGAGGTGGGACCTCCGCGCTGTTGCCCAGGGTCTCTCTAGTTCTAAACCTTCAGCTAAACGTTCTCCCTCAGGAGAAGTGCAAGATGCACCCATTGGGTCCAAACTCCTCGTTGGGCCGAATCCCGGTTCCAATAGCTTGGCCACAACATGGACAACACCATTGTAATGACACATGCTCACCCTTGATATCTTCCTCCTTGATAATTCTCCTGAAATTTGACTCTATGAATGGTGCATGGCCTCTAACATAACCACCTACTCCTAGACAATAGCCCTGCATAACACTATTTGATACTAAATTAGCTCCTAAAGGTGGAGCTGTAATCAAGTCACTACCCATGGTTTGAAACAAAAAGTTTTCTCCAAACTGGCCCAATAAAATAGAAGATCAAGAATTCAAACATCAAAAAATATTTCTCATTTAAAACAGGCTGCCAGAAATTAGTCACCGTGATAGTCTCCTCTAATGGGGGTGCCTATTCAGGCAAAAGCAGCTTGTCTCCACTTCTGTGAATGTTATCAAGTGTCAAAAATGATGGCTTGAAGGCGATGGATAATATGGCAGTAGGTTGGCTCAAAATCAATGGCTTGCAGATTAGTAAGCTTCATGGTTGTGCTTCCTCCAACATTGTCACCAACTTCTCAAATACGACTGATACAGAAACGAAGTTTATGATAGCGCCATCGATGTCAGAACACCATATTTGAATATCACAAAGGGGGCATATAGGAAAAATGGCAAGGAAGGCGTCATGGCGCAAGGGAAAAATGAGAAGGCTTACTTGTTGAGGTATCATATGACAAGAGATACTGATGGTATATCTTGTTTAGTGGAAGTAGGAGTCACAAAAAAAGAGAGGTGTGATGGCAACTCACGGCCGAGTAATGCGGCAGAATCGTCCTAATCTGAGTAATAATCATCAGTTGAGGATGCAATCACCCCCCCAATTGTTGTAAGCATATAACAACACTGAAGCCTTTATCCCACTATAGTGGGGCCAGCTATATGAATCCATTGTCGTCATTGTGCCCCAATCGCAGTAAGCGTAACTTATTAATATTCTCATTATAAGTGTTTGCATGCATTGTTTCAGTGACCTAAAATCTGTTGAAACTATATTTTTAGTATATCATACATGGAGTGGGGGTAAGAAAGGAGCGTATTCTAGATGTCTCAAGTTCAAGTCAATAAAATGTTCTCTATAGATGCATAGATCAATAGAGTGGACATGCATTTGTAAGAGCTACGCACAGGTACAACACTTCTTTGGTAAATCAGACATGAGGACGGTACAAACTAGGAAAATCACATTATTATTTTGACAATTGTCAATCCTAAAATTATATCTCATAATCAGGAAGGTTTAGGACGCAAGATGAATCTATAGATGGCGGATTAACGATGTCCTAACCCTACATGCAATGTCATTCCGATGGCGAATTCAAACTAAGCAATAAATAGTTAAATCACAAGTAGATAATTTTAGCAAAAGATGAATAATTTTTTTAGGCAAACAAACAATGACTTTCCTCCGCGTGGAGGGCCAAAGCAAGAGCACGCAGCAAATTGATCCTGCAAATCACGAAGAATAATCCAAAATAAACAACTAATATTCTAGAGATTCAAGCCAACGTGAAATCACAACACCATATATTGATAATGGGAATTAAAGCTCCATACAACAAATAAGCGCTCACAAAATACGGGGGCTGTCGTAGGAGGGTTGATTCGGTGATTCACTGATGCTTGGTAGTTGTCCGGGGGGAGGTAGTTGCGGTAAGCTGACTGGAATCGGAGCACAATTGGTGGGGAGGGGTTGAATTTGAGGCTTACGGTGGAGTCAGATGATATGAATGAGAATGGATTTATGAAGGGGAATTTTATATCAGTATTTTGTGTTGATAAGCTATGTTGCACCGACACCGACACGTGGCACGCGATACGACACGACTGGCGACTCGTAAATGCTCAAAAAATATCATATTTCGACACGTCGGGACATGCATTTTAAATATTTATTTTTTATAATTATGAAAATCATAAAATATTTAACAAAAAAATTTAAATGAACAAATAACAAATATTCAAATAAATTAAGACATGTTTAAATATTTATCATCAAATATTCAAATGCAAAACTTAACCAAAGGTGAAAAAATGATAGAATATTAACACATTACCTCTTCTTATAGTTTTTTCACCTCAAATAGATCACTCCTTAAGACTTTTACACACTTTTCAATTCCTTTTCCTTCAAAGATTAACAAATATGTTTTCACTCTTGTATATGAACTTATAAAATCTTTTTCACAAAAATTGCACTTCCAAGACAATGGCCTCCCGCCTCACCGTGAGTAGCTAGCTTAGGAACACGTGTGTTCAATTGAGAGGGACACGCGTGTCCGATTGAGGGGGACAGCGTATTGGACTTCCAACACGAGTGTCAGAGAGTGTCGGAGAGTCGGACGAGTGTCGGAGAGTCCGACACCAACACGCTAGGTACTTTTAAGTGTCGGTGCTTCATAGTTGATAAGTAGGGAATTGGGATTTGGAGGGGGCAGTGTTACGTTTTCAGGAAGAAAGGGAGAAACAGGCTACATTACAGGACTTTTGGATAAAGAATTACAGGTTATAGGAACTAAAGTAAGGTGGCGTGGGAATTTCTCTTAGTAATTAGACCAACGGGGGGAGGGGGGTACAGGGAAGCAAATAGTTGATTCACAGTAATCAGAGAATGGGTTGTAGAAGAAACAGGGGCACAGGGGGATTTAATGGAGATGAAAAAAAACAGAGGCTGGGACGTGAGAGGGATTTGAGGATGGAGGAAGGTGGCTACGGGTTAGGGTTACCTTTGGGGAGTGGGAAAGAGCTTAGGAGTCATCACCTAAGATTCCACAGAGCCGGCACCGTGGAGGGATTACAAGATTTTGGGATTTCTTCTTTCAATATCGGCAATGCCTCAAATTGGCCCCCTACACATCTACTTATAATAATAAGAGAATTAGGGCATCCCACCATCGACGTCTATGATTGGCCGGAGGTGGGGTTACCCAAATACATCAAAATAAAATGCAAAATAATGGAGTAATTATCAAATAGATTCGCAACGCGAATACGGACGCAACTGCGGAGTCGGATAATCGATCCGGGCACGCCATATATGGTAAGTTGTCAATCGGCCCTGAACGGGCCCAAAACTCGTCCCCCGCTGTGGGTCCACATCTCCGCTCCGCATCAGTTAGCTAGGAAATCAACAAGTAATATTTTGACCATATCAAGGGCATGTTCGTTAGCATAAGATTGCATCTGAAAGCACAAGTAGTTAAATTTTAATCTTTAAGCATTCCATAGTAAATATGAATTATCAATAAACCAGAAAAGCATTTAATTAAAGATTAACCAAATTGGTTCAAACATATCACAGAGCCAAAATTACTAAGTCTAACAGAAACTATAACAAGGAGTCAATTATTATCTCGCAACTATATAGAGAGGAAGAACTCGGGTTGAAGATAAAAAGTTTTTACACCACCAGTATGACAAATAGTCAATGATGGAAATAAAACCAACCCTCTCGATTGCAACAAAAAAGGGTAGACATAAGCAGCTTTCCTCAAATAAGGGAAATGAGACTAATTTAGCAATGGTACATCAAAGTTACCATTGAGACGGAGCTCATTGGCTCGCTTCCATGCATGAGCAGCTTTCCTCAAAGTATTTCTAAATAGCTCCTTCCGCCCAAGTATTGTTCTGTCATCCTTGCAAAATTCCTATAAGAATAAAATTCACTCCTGAGACCAAAACTTTGAGAAAATGGCTACATACCAAATATAGTTGAATTAGATGAATACAATGAATTAAAGCCCACTATAATGGCCCACTATAAAGGCCTATGTTTCTCTTTATTATTTTTATGTCACGCCTCTAATATTGGATTGGGATATCCTCATTTGTGTATATATTAAATAATTAGATTGGAAATAATATTTTATTCCTTCTCCCAACTTGGTATCCGGTCAAGGCATTTTTTCCACTGCTCCATTTTTTTCATCTATTTGTTGTTTGGTGCATCTGCATGGCAGACTCCTCGAGCTCGGGTGTCCAGGCCCCCTCTCCTACTACGAATCCTTGGAGTACTGATTATCCATGAACTCGTGGTTCCTACGGCTCTTTCCGGATTAACATTGTGCCATTAGACAGTTTCAATTATCTCGAATGGTCCCGGATAGCATAGCATGTCATTTGTAGTCATCAACTATATGGGTGTATTGCTAGGACAATTGTTCAAACTCCCCATACTGATCTATCATGGTGGAAATGGGGTGTTGATAATTCCATGGGGGTCTCGTTGTTTCTTCACTCCATGTCTAACTTAGTCTATCGTAGCTACATTCTTATGAACTCTACCTTTGAGATATGGACTCATGCTCGCAAAACTTATTCACAAATTGATATATAGAGACCAATCTAAGCTTTCCTTCAGTGCACATCATCACAATGTTGCACCAAAAAAATACAGTATGCTGGCTGGTATAAATTAAGAAATTTTTTGGCTCTTCTACTAAAAAATCAGTTATTTAGAGAGCAATTTATGCTTCCTTCAGTGCACGTCATCACAATGTTGCACCAAAAATATGTTGCCAGAATTGTTTTGATATGCTTATAAATTCATGCACATGCATGATGGTATTCTAAATGATTTTATACATGTCATCATGAGAAACCATTGGCTATCTAATTTCTGTAGTTTGAGGATGCACACAGAGGTCAAAAGGAAGATAAAGAAGAGCCCGTGGATTCTTTCTTCTGCTCTCTCAACAATATTTCACATTTAATTTTTGAGATCTTTGAGGAGACCCCGACTTGCACTGGAAACTCTAGAATTTATTCAAGTGATCTCAATTTTCAGAGAGGTGTTAGGCCTCCCCTTCGTGTGCCCGACCAGAGTGTATTCATTGGTAGCCTGACCAGATTAGTGGGGTTGTATAGCATTATCGAATTGCCTAGTATAAGAATTTAAGGAGTTCAAGGTTTCTTTGCAGCGACCTACTCCATCCTCACCAGAACAATCTTATTATACCTAGATTCCTCTCTGTCCCCAATAATACATCACAATACTTGTGGACTTCCACAAAATGAAGAACATTTAGTTGATGATGCAAACAAAATTCATTTCCTACTTACCACTAGAACTATATGCCTACGTCATCAACACTAAGATGCCAGAACAAATACACAAGGCAATGGGATCCAGAAAAATATTGAAGGGGATGCCCAAAGAAAATTCAAAATTACATCCAAGTGTCTAGATTGATAAATACAAAATAGATGAAAAATTTTACAATTGTCACCGACGAGTCTTCATTTTTTGAAAATTACATTCATTTGTCCTCGACGAGTGCTCATTTTTTGAAAAAGATTAATCGCGTCATCAATGTAAACTTCTGCAAAAACCTCACAAAAAAGGAACTAGACAATCATTCAACGTTTGATCACACAAACTATTTCGCAACCAATCCTTGGCATAATTCTTGGCCGAAAATACTTTTTCCACACTTGCGCTAGCCATTGGATGAATCAGCACAAGCTTCAAAAACTTATAGATTTGTTGATATCCGGCATGTTTCCCAACTAGTTTCATAGGGAGATGATCAATATCCTTCAAATCAGAAAATCTCGCATCGCTTCTCATATCAACAACGAAATTGTCAAGTTGAAAATTAAAATTAAACAACCCTAAATTTGAAAAGCTATTAGGATAAAACTCTGCAATTCTTAGCACCTTTTGCTCATCAAAACAACCAAATGAGTTTGTAGAGAATCACGGCAGAAGAGAGAAAATCAATATTTTATTAATTTCTCATGTATATCCTCATGAATGCAACACAAGTATCCCTACAAATACATAGGAGGAGAGAGGAGAGCTTAAACACTATCTTAAGGTGTAGGACTAATCCCTAAGAGCGCTTTACATGGGCCAATTAAATGGGTCATTCTTTACAAGTTATTCAACACTCCCCCCACAAGCTAGAGTAAAGAAGTCGTACGAATCAAGCTTGGACAAAAACTGAAAATATAGTGGTCGCAGTAAGGCTTTGGAAAGAATATCAGTGAATTGTTCTGCAGCAGGAATAAGTCTCAAGTCCAATTTCCTTAGTTGATCATTTTCCCGAATAAAGTGCAATCGACCTCGATATGCTTGGTACGTTCATAGAACACAATTTTTGGCAATATGAATAATAGCTTGACTATCGCAAAATAAGGTGGCAGGAAAGGAGAGTTTGACACCTAGATCTCCAAGAAGGCATTCTAGCCATGTGAGTTCAGAGACAATCGAGGTAATTGATCGATAATTAGCTTCTGCAGATGAGCGTGCGGCGACAGATTGCTTCTTGTTTTGCCAGGTAACAAGATGTCCACCAAAGTATGTGCAAAAACCACTTATGGAATGACGATCATCCAAGGATCCAGCATCAGAAGCAATGAGAGATAAAGATGAGGGCTTATATACGAGCCCTTGTCCAGGAGGAGACTTCAAGTATCGAAGAATGTGCTCAACTGCATAGAGATGAGAGGTATGTGGAGCCTGCATAAACCGACCGACAACCCCAACAACAAAGGATATATCAAGTCATCTAATTGTTAGATAGATCAACATTCCCACAAGACGGCAATAGTATTATTGGTTTGGTAGGAGTGTATCAGAGTCGGAAAAAAAACACAGAGCTTGCGGTTGACATGCATGAGTATGTCAGTTGGCTTGCAACCAGAGTAGTCAGCGTCATGAAGAAGATCAAGGCAATACTTCTTTGAAATAGGACAAAGACATCAGGATGGCGAGCTATCTCGATACCAAGGTATCAAAGATTCGCCAAATCTTTGGTCTGGAACACGGAGGCTGTGTTCCTTGATCATGTAGATGTCTTTTGAATCGTCGTCCATAATTAAAATGTCATCAACATAAACCATGAGTATCGCGGTGTCTATCAGGCAATGACGGGTGAATAGAGGGAAGTCAGCCGAGCTTTGAGTAAACCCAACGTCACAAACAACCCGACTGAACTTGTCAAACCATGCTCGAAGAGATTGTTTGAGACCATAGAGAGATTTCTTGAGGTGACATACAAGTGACTCTCTCATAATCTCAAAGTCGGGAGGTTGATGCATGTAGACAGTCTCAGCAAGATCACAATTGAGAATGGCATTTTTGACATCCAACCAATGCAACGGCCAATGACGATGAATGGTCAGAGAGATCAAGACACAGATAGTATTTAACTTTGCAACGTGTGAGAAGGTCTCTTCGTAATCAAGGTCGTGTTGTTGAGTAAAAGCACGGATGACAAGGTGAGCCTTTAGATGTTCAACCATCCCATTTGAAGCATGTTTGATAGTAACAACTCATTTGCAACTCACACATGTCTGGCCAGGAGGGAGAGAGACAAGATCCCACGTGTGATTGGCCTAGAGAGCAGCCAATTCTCCTTCCATAGCCGCTCGTCACCCCGGATGTTGAAGAGTCTTCTGCAAAGAAGTAGAGGTGGAAACAGACGACAACGAGGTCACAAATATGTGAAGCATCGGAGATAATCGAAGAAAAGAAAAAAAAATTATTAATGGGGTGAGTTGTAAAAGGCGTAGCCGGATCAGCAGAGCCTCATCAGTAGGAGGTCACAACCTCGAGGCATCGGAGCGAGGTGGACGACAAGTGTACACGCGGAGCAGAGGAGGTGGGTTGGTGGGTCTGATGGGATGGAATAGGAAGGACAGGTGGTGCAGGAGAGGTGACAGGAATGGCAGGACGTGGTAGGATAGGAGGTGCAGGAGAAGTCAGAGGTGATGAGTGAAAAGGTTGATCTTCGAGGAAAGTTACATCTACAGTCGTTACTAATTTGAAAGTGCAAGGAGAGTAACATACATAGCCTTTCTAGATGCGGGAGTAACCAACAAACATATACTTAGTAGCTCGAAAATCAAGTTTGTTAGTTGCAGGGCCAAGGGAGTGAACATAGCAAGTGCAGCCAAAAACATGAGGCGTTAAAAGAAAGGGAGAAGTGGAGGGGAAGAGAAGCCTGGAGGGAGTGGCAAAATTGAGAATGGGGGAGGACAAGCGATTGATGAGATAGCGGGTGATGGACACCGCAAAATGCCAATAGACTATGGGTACCTGTATTTGAAACATAAGAGAACGAGCGACGTTGAAATAACCCTATAATAAAAAGGATTTTTCATTAATTTAAAACCAATGGCATATTTGTAAATAGAAATTAGGTTTTCCATAATATTAACCGAGCCCTCTCCCCCGATTTAAAAAACTAAGCTTTGACTCCCACACATATCCCGTTCCATGCCGTTTTTGCGAGCCGCACGTCGGGCGCACGCACCCGACGCTCCCGATTCCGCCTCCATCCACGACTCCACCTGCTCCCGCCGACGTCTCCTCCTGCTCCTCTTCACTTCCTCTGGTCGGCAATCCCCTCACCTTCATCAGGCCGCCGACTGCTTCCCTCTTCCTTCTTCTCCAAGGACCGGTCAGTGATTCTTCTTCCTCCAAAGGCAGCAACAGCTTCTCCATTTTCTCTTCCTCAGGCCGGCAGTAACCACTTCCCTCCTCTTCTAAGGCTGGCAGCCTTCTTCTCTCTTAATCTTGGTCGGGAATTTGCGAAAGGGACAACTAGGGTTTCCTCTTCTCTCCTCCTTTGGCTCGGATTTTGCTCATTTGGGTAAAGACTTCCTTTTTCCCCTCCTCTTTCAGATTTCTTGAATTTTTTCTTGGAAATTTTTGAGCTCTAATCTACGTATATATGTTAATCAAAGTTTTTACCCTCTTATAATCGCCTAATCACCTTGTAATTTTGATTTTTGACATCGTTCATCGGATCGATTGGTGGGATCTCTCCAAAGCCCTCTCCGATTTAGGATTTCCCTAACCGAAGCGTTGCGAAAGCTCCGATTTTTCGTGGTAGCCTCCTCTCCCCTCACCTTTAAGGAATATCTTTCAATAAACCCTCTCATGTTTATGTTATTTGAAGATAATTACATGTGCTAGCGTAGGGTTTCCTATTAAATTCAAATATCGCCCATAAGGATTGTGCTTGAACAGGTTCGCAATAAGATTGTTAATTTTTCTTGCACCGCTTAGCTGCCACCGCTAGATTCAGTCTTATGGCAAATAGAGAAATCACTCTCGCTTGCAAACAATGAACTTAGTCTCTTACACTTTTTCTTATGTTTACAAATTTTACTTGAAACACCTGAATCGTCGAATTAATAATATGTCGTAATACGTTAGAATTCTCTAAACTATGAATCATTTAATACAATAATATCATAAGCAATCATTGAAAAGTAGTATTTAATTGATGCAACACTTTGACTTGAGTTCCCTCTTGACTCTGTAACGGGAACAAATGAATGGTCATAGCAAGCATGAATTCTTTGATAAGACTTGCATCTGAACTTGAAGACTCATGTGCATTAAATAAAAACACATACACATTTCTTTGGTTACAGTTTATGTCATTTCATGAACGAATATATGTTATACTTCAAAGTAGGCTAATAATTCTAGTTGTTTTTGTTTGACTCATTTACTTGTCTATCTTGTTAGTTCTGTCTCTTAATCGTCGAATTAATAACATGTCGTAATACGTTAGAATTCTCTAAACTATGAATCATTTAATACATTAATATCATAAGCAATCATCGAATATATGCTAAACACGTCGAATTAATAACATGTCGAATATATGCTAAACACCTGAATCGTCGAATTAATAATATGTCATAATACGTTAGAATTCTCTAAACTATGAATCATTTAATACATTAATATCATAAGCAATCATTGAAAAGTAGTGTTTAATTGATGCAACTCTTTGACTTGAGTTCCCTCTTGACTCTGTAACGGGAACAAATGAATGGTCATAGCAAGCATGAATTCTTTGATAAGACGTGCATCTGAACTTGAAGACTCATGTGCATTAAATAAAAACACCTACACATTTCTTTGGTTACAGCTTATGTCATTTCATGAACGAATATATGTTATACTCCGAAGTAGGCTAATAATTCTACTTGTTTCTGCTTGACTCATTTACTTGTCTATCTTGTTAGTTCTGTCTCTTAAAAATTTAAAAACATACATTTTTTATTCTCTTGCTCGTATTGTATTTTACTTTGCTCACTTTTTGTTTCAATGTTTTGAGGGTTTTTTCTTCTTATTTTGGCATTCATCTTGCTGTTAGTGACTGCGTCGCCTGCTACCTGAGCCCGATCTGCGTCAAACACCTGTTTCTGGAGGTTTATCTTATTTGTTGTTGTGTCGGGTTCTATATTGTATTTCCTTTACTATTGAATTTGTTTATTATGTAATAGTTATAGTTAAAAGTGTTAGAAGAAACCATGTAAATAGGTCCATTACTTTGGCCCATAGTGTAGCACATTGCTCTCTTAGATTAATCTCACATCTTAGATTGGGATCTCTCTTCTCTCTCTCTCTTTCTATATATGTATATATATATATATGTATTCCCTCTTGTTGTAAAGCAAGTTTTTTGGAGATTAATAAAATTCTACACAGATTTTCTACATAGTATCAGAGCAATCGGTCCATCTGGGTGGTTAGTTTTTTCCTAACCGCGACTCTTCCTTTCGTCTCCTGGTCTGGACGGTTAGACCTCTTTCTAACTGCAGGCCCCCTACGGGCTCTTCCTCCCTTTCTCTGGCGGATAGCCCTTTCTCTATCTGCAGGATTCTCGGCGAGCTGGTGCTTCCTTCGTTCTTTGTTCTCTCTGTCCTTTATAGATTTCTCTTTTGGGTCCCAATGTTCTCACTCTGTGCGGATAGCCCCTATTCGTTGTGGCATGTTCTTGCCACGCAGGTGGATTTTTGTCGTTGCAAGCTGTTCTTGTCGCGCGAGTTGTTCTTACTGCGCGGGTTGCACTTGTCGCGCGAGTTATTCTTGTCACGCGGACATTCAAGACCGTCTTTGTCGTGCAACAAAAGTCAAGCAGTAAAAGTCACTGGAGAGCCAAAGAAAATCTTAATATAAGCATTCATAACAAGGTTAAGTCAGCGGCGGATCCATCCTAATATAAGCATTTGTTATCAACAACTTTGAATGTCTCTCTCTCAATATATGTCAGTAAATTGTCATTTCATCACCCATCCGATTGCGCAATCGGGTCTTTATAATCTCCAACGCAGAAAATGCCTTTTCAACAGTAGTTGTTGCAACTGGTAGCAATAATACTAATTTAATCAGTGAATATACCAAAGGATATGTTATATCTAGCTTGATTCTAATAAATTGTTTAGCAAGATCACTGATACCATTAAGATCAGAAAACTCAACATGTAATCTAACGTCTAAAACATAAGTCTCAAACTGACTCTAAAGTGTCGTAAGCTAAATTTGAGAGAAGTCAGATGGATAAAACTTTGCTAAACATAATAATTTTGTATGTAAAAGGCTGAAAATTATCACTTGGATCAAAACATGACATGCAAATGAGTAATTCAGTGTTGACCTCATTAAATCTGTGAATTAACTCATTAAGTTGTAAATCAATTACTGAATAAAAAACATCAACCCGATAGTGATGCAAATTTGTTCTCTCTTCAGCCTTATGATGTGATCTTCTCAAAGCTCGAAATGAATCATTCATATCCAAAGATTTTATTTGATGTTTATCACAAATAGATTGACTTATGTCATCAAATTTTTCCATCCACTGTCCATGAACATCTGTAGTTGTGTCTTTGTTATTTTTACTAAATGCATTGCATTAATGATATTCTGATCTTTCTTTTGTAAAGCTTGTGACAAATCATTTGTCATTCCTATAATAATTTTCATCAAATGTAAATTGAAAACAAATTCATAAGTTTGCACAAAAGTCAAAATAGAAGATGTTTCAGCTCTTTTTAAAAATCTGTGTAACTCAATCAAATATCATCAAGCACATCTATAACAGAAGAAAACATGAATATCAAGTTTAAGATAAAATTAAAAAGCGAACTCCAACGAGTATCACCTGCTCTCTTGATATTAGTTTCTTGATTTAAACCATGTCCACTAGAGATTTCACCATTATTCAGTCTTGTTATTATTCTAGTAACTTCTTTTTTCTTGAAGATTATCTTTTCTTTGACATGATACTCCAACAATATTAGATATGTTGGTCATCAAAGAAAATAACATTGCAATCCGATAATCATTATTTGCTACTCCAATTAGTGCTAGTTGTAACTGATGAGCAAAATAATGTACATAATGAGCAGATTTATTTTTTCTCAGTATTAAACTTTTAAGGCTTTTATATATACCCTGCATATTACTGGATCCGTCATATTCCTGTCTTCTTAGCCTTGAAATAGATAATGTTGTTTTTAATGATAAAACAGTAGTGTCGCTAATATGGATAATAGCAAAAAAACATTCAATAACACGTCCTTTTTTATCCACATATCGAAAAATAATAGTCATTTGTTCTTTAACAGAAATATCACGTGACTCATCAATTAAAATTGAAAATGGTTCTTCACCAATTTCCAAAATTAATTTTTTTCTAATTTCACAAGCAATGACACTCACAATTTCTTTTTAGATTTGTGGTGATGTTAGCTTGAGATTTTCAGGTGCATTTTTTAAAGCAACACTTGTTACATTATCATTGTGATCTGTTAACCATTCTAAAAGCTCAAGAAAATTTCTTTATTGTGAGAAGTCTCAGATTCATCATGCCCTTGGAACGGTAAACCTTGTCTTAAAAGAAATCTTACAACATCAATTGATGCAATCAATCTAGTACGATAATCAGCTTTTGAAATATCTGATTGCTTAGAGAATGCAACTGTAATGTGAGATTTTTGAGCAACTGACATTTTTACAATGCAACATTATGTGCACTATCATATGCCCCAACATGCTTTTGTAGTTTTGGAGTTTTTTTCCAATAAGACCATCCGGTAGTAGCAAATATATTTCCTCCACTTTGTTCTCCATTATCAACTCTAAATAAATAACAACATAAATAAAAGACAGCATCTTTAGAAATACTATATTCTAACCGATCACTGTATAAGTTGAACCAATCTCCAATAAAACGTCGTGGATATTTTCCAAAATAAGTCCATTTAAATTGATGGTTACGAGGTTGGGAAGGACCTTTCAACCAATATGCTCTTCGAACTTGGTCCCGAATGTTCACATGAAAATCAGAAATTAAAGGGCGTAAATCAGGATCAGATATTATTTAAGATAAATCAAACTGTTCTCGAAGACTTTTGGAATTATTGAATTTACTTGATTCACCAATTTTATCAACACAAAGTTTTTCTCTTGATATATCAAAACACGAACTTGGAACACTCTCTTAATTTGAATTATCAACACATAAACTTTCCAAAGTTTTCTGTTTTTTTTTATATTTTCCATTTGAATAACTCTAATTACCTAAGAAAAAGTACATATTTTTGAGAATATAGAACATAAAATATAACAATACAGCAATTGAACATAAACATATTGAGATTTGAGAAGAATGAAGATAGAGCAAAAGTTAATGTACTTTGCAAGTTTGTTGATTTGAGAAGATTTGAAGATAGAACATTAAACATATTGAGATTTGAGATTTGAGAAAAAATCTCAATGGAAAGCTTCATCCCCTGGAGATGCCAGTCAAATAAATGTTTAGGTTCTTAGAATGTCAACGACAGACGACAAGGAAGCTGGCGGCGCGAGAATTAGGGGCTAGGGCACAGCCGCACATGTGCTAAGGAGCACAATGGCGAGATTTATTTTCGTGAATTGCGGTCTGCGGGAGAGTTTCGGGCTACCGGGCTAGGGTTGAGATTTGATAAGATAGAGCAAAAGCTAATGTACAGGTCTATTAGAGCAAAAAAAATAGGGGAATAAACAACAGTTTTTATAAAAACCAAACCGCTGTCTATTCAAGCATAGGCAACGATTTTTATAAAAAAATTTGTCTATGCTCAAATAGACAGTGATTTTTATAAAAACCGTTGTCTATGCTTGAATAGACAACGGTTTTTTATAAAAACCGCTGTCTATTCTACCCTGAACCCTAGAATCGACACCGGTTTTTATAAAAACCGGTGTCGATTCTAGGGTTCAGGGTAGAATAGACAGCGGTTTTTATAAAAACCGTTGTTTATTCAATCTATTTTAAAATCGTAAGCATACTTTAGACATCGGTTATTATAATAACCGTTGTTTAAAGTCTGTCTTAATTTTTTAAAATATTTAGTTGTCGCTTTGTGACTTGTTCGCCTTATTGTCGCTTATACGTCCGTCGTGTCGCCTAAGCGTCCAGGCATTCGGCGCTCGTCTTGATTCGCCTTGACGCCGTGACAAGAATGTACGCGAGTGAAGGTTCCGAATAAATAAGGTAATCGGGTGATGGTTCGAGCTGTATTAAATTTTTTAAAAAAAAATCAGGCCCCTCACTCTACACTGCATCCGCCCTTGGGTTAAGTAAAACAAAATTGTTTTATATTCAAAGAGAAAAAAAAACATTTTTGTTTCACAATTCATTGATTCTTTTCTCCCTAAAGGATATATATTCATTATGAGCATTTTGATAACTAAGCATCTAAAAAAAATAATCACATTGAAGACCTGGAAAACCTTCATTTTCATCTATATATCTTGAACAAATTCTTTATAGAAAAGGTGGCATTGCTCATAGATATATTCAAATAAAAAATTGGCAAGTAATCTTCATGATGAATCCATGATGTGCCAACAAAATTAACATAAAAAAAACATTCAGTCACCCTATGAAGACACCAATAACTACACAAACCTATCCGAATGATAGCATATTGAAGCAGAGTATCAAACAAACCAGTAAAAGTAGCACGGAACTCACCGGATCACCGGCAACGATGCGAGACATCCGATCGGCGATGTCGTAGGCCCGGCGGGAACCGGCCCACACGACCTTCATCGCCTCTACATCAAACTTCGCCGTCCTCCTCTCATGCGCCAGGTGATCGACCTCCACCATTTCCCTAAAATCCGTAATGACAGGCAGAAACTCACAAAAATACTGTCTACAATGAAGATGAACGAATCCACGTTACGATAATTCTATGCTCTCTTTCCGTGTATATATATATCACTCGCCGATCACCGAATACCGGAGAAAGATTATCAATGCCAGTAAGCGAAGATTGGCTGCTCAGAAGGAAATTGCACTTGTCTTCCTTCTCCTGAACTGGCGCTGGTGTATTCGTTGTTTTACTTGTAATCCGGACATCGTGCTTTTTCCTTGGGACGGTCCGCGTCATTTGGGATTTTGCGCCGGCGGTCGTCGGAAATCGACAAGGGATGATGCGGATCAGATTAACAAGTCCACCGAGCTTGAACGAAATACATAAAGATGATCAGTGGTGGGCTAGCCATTTGCAGAATCAGTGTAACTCTTTGGAACAATTTTTGCAGAGTTGTTTCAAACCTAAAAGTTGTTTGAGTTGTATGGCATAATAACTGTGCAGTGTGTAGTTCTTTTTTTACTTAAAGATAAGCAACAATAACATAAAGCAAATAAATTAACTTAATTCATTTTAAGTGCCTCAAAATAATATTAAAAAATAACATACTTTTCAAATGATTTCTTTCATTATTAAAAAATCATAAATGTGCTTCATCTTGCCCATGAACTTATCTCTCGATCATCGAACATTAACTACACAGTAAGAATAAATACAGTTATTGAATTTTATATTTATGTTTACAATTTAAAATGCCATAATTTTATATACTTGTGATATTTCGTGAGTTTGTCTGCAATGTAGTCTCTGGTATTGGTCATTTCAGTAGCTCGTGTTCCTTCAAATGTACTTGGTGTACTCTTCGGGTTTAGATCAAAATTGAGTCGGGCTGACCTAATAAATCAATTGATCTGATAGTGACTTGAGTGACTCATTGTGACACTAATGAATCAAGGTGTTTATGTTCGGGTCAATTATGTTGGAATATTTTAGATTTGTAAACAATAGATAAAGAAATCTAAATAAAATATATAGTTTTAAAATTGATTCTAGGTAAGGCGTATAATCACTGTCTTAGAGAAATTGCATCATCTCACGGCAGGACTTTCAACCAATTCTCACTCCTCCAAGGTACAACACCCGACTAGATCTTGAAAACTTGGATATACGTACGCAGACACCAAAGAAGTACAGAATACTCGAACTCTCATTTGATAAAGCAAACGTCAAGAAAGCAAAAAACCAAACCGCAAAAGTAGAGAAATTGATCGAGAGCAAGAAAGCAAGTAAGAACTTGTCCAGTAAAACGATTCAGAAATTCTCCTGTATATGAGTCTCGTAAAAACCGCAAGAAATAACAACGTGATAAATTTCAATGGTTATATTTACTAAGTGTTATCATGCATTGAGAATGTTATATTTCCAACGTAGGGAATTAAAGTCGAAATGCGTGCTGAAAATTTACATGCAATGGTCTGCGAATGGCAGAGTGGTCAATGTACAGAAGGGATGTCGACACGTGAAATTCGACGAACATCGACTAATGTCAATGCACAAGCGTGAAGGAAGTCAGCGCACAGTCAATTTTTCATGAGGGTTATTAGGGCGCAGCCCGGATCCTAAAGTCGCGGTTTTGCGACTACCCCCACATAGGTCGTATCTCAAGAGATATTTTGTAACTAATATCTCGCAAAGATATATGTCTTTGACAACCATTAAGAACTGCACATTCATCAAAATCTGTTATGTAGAGCACTGCATCATAGGAATGAGGAAAAAGTTTTTTCAATCTTTAAAATTGTGTTCTCAACTATGTTACATCAACGACTTTGTTTTTTTACCAAATTGAATCCAATTCATGGGACCTCCAATCATATGGGTTGGGTATCCACCGTTGGCAATAAATCAAGTGGGCTTAAGCATCATTCCCCTCGATGACAATAAAAAAAAATCAGGACAATCCCTTTATAAGATTATCAGTCAAATTTAATTATGATTTTTCATAGTTTAGTGGTATCAATTTTTCTCATAGTTTAGTGGTATCAATTTTTCTCTTTTCTACTTCACTGATTGTATATGATTCTTATGAACGTATTCATTTTGGAATTAAAATTGTTAGAAGTAGTTAAGACAATAACATATTTATTATCACAATGTAAAGAAATAGTAAGAATTTGTTTAACATATGCATGAACTTTAGAAAATACATTTCCAATTTATTTTGCTTCAGCACGCGCAGTGTTTAAAGTTATAAGCTCGAATTCCATTTAGCTTCAAGAAATCACAGTTTGTTTTGTAGAAGCCCGTGAAATGGTGACATGTTTTAAGAGGAATACATATCATGTTATGGATTTAATATCTAATGAATCAGTTTCTCAATTGACATCTGAATATTCTTCTAATATTTTGGGATAGCCTGTATATACTAAGGCTTCGTTTGATTAGGCGGAAGGAGAAGGGGAGGGAGGAGACGGGGTCGCTGATCGAGCTAGAGGGGGAGGCTGTCGATCGAAACGGAGGTTTTTTCCATCATTTTCCATGGTCGGCGGGAGGAAACACGGCAAACGCTGTCGTTGGGCAGCTGGTTACCCATCGTGCGACGGCGTTTGCCGCAAATGGCAGGTCTAAAAGTCATGCCAAACAAAACCTAAGATATAATCAAGAGTCTCTTGAAGGTATTTAAATATTCCAGTTAATGCTATCTAATGTTCGTCATTTGGATTACTAGTGTTAATTAGGACAAAGTTAATTCTATTCAATAGAGGGGTCCCATATATATAAGGAAAATACATCATAATCGAATATATAACTGAACACGATATAACACTCCCCCTCAAGTTGGGCATGCTATATTTTTTATACCCAATTTATCAATGCATGTACAAAAAATATTTCCCCCAAGACTCCTAGTTAGGATATCAGCTAATTATCCCTCTGAGGGAACAAAAGGTACGTAGATATTCTTCTTTTCGATTTTCTCTTTAATGAAATGTATGTCCACCTCGAAATGCTTGGTGTGGTCATGTTGGACGGGGTTGTTGGCGATGTTGATCGCAGTCTTGTTTTCACAATACAACCAGATAGAACTAAACTCATTCAAACTCAGATTACACATCAAAGAGCATATTTATGATCCTTCACATATGTCATGTGTCATAGCTCTAATCTCAACTTCAGCGCTGGACCTTGAGACAACAGATTGATATTTTACTTTTTCAAGTGACTAAGTTCTCACCAACGAATGAGCAATACCTTGATGTAGATCGTTTGTCTTCAACGGTTCGAGCCCAATCAACATCAGTAAAAACTTCAATTTTTAAGTTTGTATTGGGATTGTGCAGGATCCCCCTTCCTAGTGAAGTATTCAAATACCTCAGGTTTCGATGAACAACATTCAGATGTCTCGTCTTAGGGGCATGTATATATTGACTAACGACTCCAATATCTTAAGTTATGTCAGCACGAGTGTGGGATAGATTAATCTTCCACAAGGCGTTGATTGCCAGCCACTTCTTCAATAGGATCACTATTATCTCTTCCAAGATTATAATTCACCTCGATGGGTGTATCAGCAGGTCTACAACCACTTATACCAGATTGTTCCAACAAATCAAGAGTGTTTTTTTAGATGAAAATACCTTGTTTAGACCGTGCTACCTCAATTCCCAATAAATACTTTTGTTTTCCCATATCTTTTACATCAAACTTCCCTGCCAAATTCACCTTCAAGGATGTTACGTCTTCAATATTATCTCTTATTATGATGATATCATCAACATAGACAATTAGAGCAGTAATTAGATTTGTTATTCATTTAATAAATAAAGTATGATCAGCATGACTTTGTTTGTATTTAAGTGAGATCATGACTTTGTGGAATTGACCAAACCAAGTCATCAGTGATTGCTTCAAACTGTAAAGTGCTTTTTTTAATCGGAACATATTCCCTTCAAATCCGGAAGGGGAAAAACCTAGAGGGATAGACATATATACCTCTTCATATAAATTTTCATGAGGGAAAACATTCTTCACGTCCAATTGATTAAGTTCCCAACCCTTGCACGCAGCACATGATAACAAAACTCGTATAAAATTCACTTTTCTGGCGGGGGAAAAAGTGTCTTGATAATCAATCCCAAAGTTTGAGTATACCCTCATGCAACCAACCTTGCTTTGAATCGTTCAACTAAACCTTTAGAGTTATACTTTACGGTAAACACCCACTTACAACCGACTACCTTCTTTTTAGTTGGAAGATGAGTTATGTCTCAGGTACAATTTTTTCCAAAGCGTTCATTTCCTCAATCATAGTCTCCTTCCACTATTGATGCCCAAGAGCCTCCTGGCATATAGATGGAATGGAGACTAAAGCGAGAGAGGAGACAAAAGATTTGTATGAAGAAGTTAGGGTCTCATGGAATACATAACGAGATAGTGGATGTTGGGTGCAAGATCTGGTAGAAGGGTGGTGGGAAGTTCAGAAGGATCCATTGACGGAGCCGGCATTAGTGCATGTGGCGTTGGATGAGATTGTATATTAGCTCTACTCCATTTGGTGTACGCCTGTAACTTCTTATTTTTATAAGGAGGCTCCCCTTGATTGGGAGTCTCATCAGTAGGTATAATAGGTGGGCGTACTTCACCTGCATATGTGTGCTCCCCCTGAAGTGAGGTCGCATAATAAAGTTCTGATTCAAGAATGAGATATCCATCTTGACAAAAATCCTTTTAGTTGGCGGATAAAAAAATTTATACCCCTTCTGAGTGGGTGAATGGCCAATGAAAACACATTCAAGGGCTCGAGGGTCGAGGTTGGACTTACCCGGAGAGTGTATATAAGATAAGCAGACACCATTAAAAGTTTTTTGTGGTAGAGAGGTCGGTGTCACCCCTAAGGAAGTAAAAGGGGTTTGATGTCCCGTTATTGAAGTGGGCATGTGATTTATGATATAGGCAGGCGTGAGAACGACTTCTCCCCAGTAGCATTTTGGGAGGTTCATAGTGAAGAGTAAGCAGCGGGCCACCTCTAAAAGGTGACGGTTCTTGCGTTCAACAACTCCATTTTGAGATGGAGAGTGGACACATGAGGTCTGATACAGGATGACATGAGCAGCAAGATAGTCTTGCAATGGAGCGTTGATATACTCCTAACCACTATCACTATAGAGGATTTAATAGGCGCAGAAATTGAGTAGAAACCATGACATGAAATTTTTGAAAGATAGAAACCACCTAATTTTTTTTAGTTTTTATTAGATAAACTCAAGTTGTGTGGGAGAACCAGTCAATAAATGTAATAAACCAAAAACATCCAAAAAATAGAGACAATAGAGCATGGCACCAACACATTAGAAAGAATAATATGAAAATGAGTTATATTATGATGAACATGTGTATGACGATGTTTAGCAACAACACAGATGTCACAATCAAATTTTTTAAAACACAAAGAAGAAAAAAATAGGAAATAAATGTTGCATGGTCGCAACGAAAGTG
Source organism: Platanthera zijinensis (assembly GCA_039513925.1). Taxonomy (NCBI): domain Eukaryota; kingdom Viridiplantae; phylum Streptophyta; class Magnoliopsida; order Asparagales; family Orchidaceae; genus Platanthera; species Platanthera zijinensis. The sequence goes on from CM077080.1 coordinate 233,722,293, forward strand.
TAGCCAAGATGACAATGTCAGGTGCACAACACCTATTTAGCAACCCCAGTCCATATTGCGCCTAAATAGCGTAGGGCGAGCCCACCAAGGGAAACTAGGTCAGGTGAGGCGACCTCACGACTTGCCATGAGCAACCACAAGTTAGCCCCCTTCAGCCTGGCGCCGGCTCGCCAAACGAGCCCCCAATTAAAGGTGATCACGCGCTGAGACACGCGTATGCGAGCTGAACCCCTCCTTCTTCGTGAACTCGCCTCGGCAAGGTGGCTGGAGCACCCTTTCGTCTACCTGCAGGCCGACCTAGTCTGCCTATAGCCATCACAAACAACAGGATTTTGCTATCTGCAGACTAATCGAGTGTGTTGATAGCAAGAACCAAAAGGCGGAGGCCGTCATTAGCATGCCAAAAAGACGATTTTGCCCCTGGTTCGAGGTTTGTCTATAAATAGACCATCACCTTAGAGAGGCAGACTCAACCTCCTAGTGCTCCAGATTTTTGTGGAGCTCCCGCTCTGTGTCATCCAAGGTGTCGAGCACAACTTTTGGCTTTGGGAGGGGAAGAAGCGAAGCGCGCTTCCAGGTGAGTGGCAAGACCTCGTTGATGCTCACCGGGTTTGAGAGTAGGCAGCGATCTACCAACTAGAGAGGGCTGAGGCCGAGCTTGAATTGACCTGCCTTGTACACCCAATGACGGCTAAGTAAACTAGAACGGCTTCCCCCCAGTCCGAACTCCGTTGAAACCGATATCCGACTTCAACACCGAGCAATCAAGGTGGAGGTCTGCGGAGAGTGGAGAGCTAGTGGTGGCATAGTTTCAAAAGAACAGTCCAACACATACAAGCCATTCTTCATGCTACCGGAGCCAATCACTTGCCCCGTCTTCAGATCCAAAAAAACACAGTGAGAAGTAAAAAAGGTAACGAAATAGTGAAGAGAATTAGTCAAACGACTAATAGGAAGTATACTACGGGTGAACTTTGGAACATGAAGAACAAAGGATAAATTGAGAGAAGAGCAAGAAATGAAGTATTTCCTAGTAATAGAAGAAAAGGACTCATCAACAATGCTCGCTTTATCCCTGCTTGAAAGAAGGGAATATGTGATGCGTTAGCGGTAAGATTACCTTTCGTGGCCAAGTAATAAAAGTTAGGAGTAGCTTCCCCAAGTATCGATCTCACGCAGAGTGCACGTAGGGAGCATGGATTTCGCTTTCGGAGAAATGAATGAAAGTGCTAAATAAAAACAAGGGGTTTGATTTCGGGTTTCCTAAACTAAGCAACAAAAATCTAGTGCGGGTCGTCGTCACCGCGTCACAAAGGGGGAATTATTACAAAGAGTAATAACGGAGACAAACGAACTATTGAGGGTCAAAAACACCTCTTCGCGCTGCGCACTTCCAGCAGTCGCTAGAACGCAACAAACACAACTTTCTCTCACAAAGGAGGAACTCTTCAACACATCAAAGTCAATAGATCACGACACCAAAGTGTAACATGACATTGAACACAACATGGCTATTTAATCTCAAGTAAACTAACACAAGTTCAGAATAACATAAATCCAAGTAAAGAAGGGGGAGAAATACAACCAAGCACTCGAAAGTTCTCCAAGTTTCTCGGCCGGAAGCGAAGGTTGTCAATCCTCGTCCTAGCTCGGTCTTTGGGAGGTATTCGGGGTACCGAAGGGTTGTCATCTCCTTCTTCACAGCCGTCTTCTTAGTGTCATGGTCGCTGATGCGGATCAGAGCGGAACGCTCCACAAGTGCTGCAACGAAGTACTTCAAACAGCAGCTCGGAGGTCGGCAATGGCGAAGACAATCGGAGACGAAGCTCTAGCAAGCTATTTGGAGGAGAATGAGTGGCCGGATCCCCCATCCAAGGAGGAGAGAGAGTAGGGCAGCTGGAGGGGCAAGTTCCCGCTCAAAAGGGCGGAAATGGCGGGGGAAATTGGAATCGTGCTGGCCCAGAAGAAATCTGCGGGTTAAATAGTAAAAGTCAGCAAAAATGGTCGCGCACGGTCTAGCGCACGACCGTGCGTGAACCATGCGATAATAATCTCCAAAAAACGCCTACAGGAAGAAGAAGCGTTGACCCGTGCGTTTTACGCACGCACGGGCAATTCCGCCCGTGCGCGAAGGAAATCGCACGAGTAACGACAGAGTGCACAAAACGAAGGCAAACGGCTGGAACTGTGCGTTTTACTCACGCACGGGCGATTCCTCCCGTGCGTGAAGAAAGACGCACGACCAACCACAGAACAATGCAAAAGCAGAAGGCTACAGGAAAACCGTGTGTTTCCTTCGCGCACGGTTCCGAAGAAACCGTGCGTGAAGCAATCGCACGGGCTGGTCATTCTTCCACACTAATTTGCAGAAAACGCGCGACGGAAACCAACCGTGCGCCAAGAAAACGCGCGGTCATGCGTTTTCCATAAAACAGAATTCAGAAGATGGGAAATCTGACCACCTGCACACAATGAAATCTAACCAAGGAGGACCCTCCAGCAATCACAACATACAGTAAAAATAACTGGAGCGAGCCCCGGGGAGCTCCAAGTGCATACCCCCAGCAAACGAAAGCACAATTGCGCACCCATGGGCAAGACAAGTGCACTAAACGTGATACACAGCGGGAATGAAATAGCAGTGAAAACAACCGAAAAATGAAGTGCAAATACAAGAAAACAAGCCCAGATGAGTCCGCAAAACCCTATATAAATGGGACTCATCAATATGATACAAAACCTGAAGCACAAATATTCATGTGATCAATGACGTCAGAATAGATAATCCATCAAGTTGGACTAGTAGAAGCGAAAGTGGCCCTCGAAGTACCACTGTGGGCAAGAGCAAATGATAACATAAGGGCATCAACAGGCTTAGTAGTAAGGTCATACATCAAACAATGGCAGACTTGCATCTCTTCAGCAGATAAGGGGGCGACTGAGAAGAACCACCATTGAAAGCTTCGATCTGATGAGCAGAGTGAGGAGAGCGGCCTGGAGTCCAACCATGAACATGACCACTACAAGAAGTCGATCCACCTCAAAGAGGAGGAAAGCCATAAACGCTATAACAAGTATCCCAAGTATGACGAGACTTTCCATAATCGTCACATATGTGATGTTCCCTATCTGTCGGCTTAGGCTTGAAATCACGAGAAGCATGGCTGCCAAAATGAAGTTAATGAGCCACTAGAGTTGATCACTCTAGAAGATTGAAGGTGGTCTAGAACTGTCGTCGACCAAACTCTTAATGAATAATATTGTAAATCTCAGGAAGTGAGGGAATATGAACACGCCCCAAGATTTGGACCGTAATTTGATCAAAATATATGTGCAATCTATGTAAGAACTCAAATACCTGATTTCTATGTTCATGATTCTCCAGCAAGTGTGCATCCATATTACACACCATGACAAGAGGGTCAAAATGATTGTACTCCTGATAGAGCTGAGTAAACTCTATGTAATAAGTTGAAGGAGGACGAATCCCCCTGACAGAGATTCCCGATCTTGCGACGAAGCTATAATATTTGGGTCACATTCCCCTTGCGGGAATAGGTAGACTTAGTACGCTTCAATAGGTCTGCAGTAGTATCCAGGAAAAGATAATTTCGTGTAATCAATTCCTGCATGAATTTGATAAGTCATGACATGACAAGAGAGTTTTTGGACTCCCATTTAGGCCAAGTAGTAAAAGTTGTAGCCGGATCAGTGGTGGCGTCATTAATGTAGCCAAAGTGATGTCGACTCTTCCAGGCAAGGGTAATAGAGCGGGACCAAGCTAAATAGTTGGTGTCATCAAGACGAATTGTCGTAAGCTGCAAATAAAGGTGATCATGACTAGCCCGAGTAGATCCAGTACGGGTCGTGGGAGTACCAAAATTACTAATCTCCGACATAGAAACAAACTGTAACCAAAAATAGCCAAGAAGATTGAACATAGTAGAAAAGAACACCTCGTCAAAGAGAAGAAGGGAGAACAAACATTAGTGGAGGATTAGGAGTCACAATCCACGACAACAAAAGAAACCCTAATTCGAATATTAGAAGACATCCAACCGTTGTAGTCTTACGAAACTTGAGTGGGAGGATAAGGAAGGCAAAGCAAAACTTTTGCCAAAGTATGAGGTCAATCAGACCATTGGAGACCCGCCTGAGGAGAGGCATTAATGCTGATCAACTGACATGCAATCGAGCGCTGATCGGTGCTGTAGAAGGGCCGCGAGACACAGAAAGAGACAGAGAGAGAGAGGGAGGTTGTATGGAAGGTGGAATGTGAGATCGATGACGAAGGAGGAGTGGGAGATCGGGCGGAAGCCAGAAGCCGAACCTAGGATTATTAGCTGCAACCTAGCTCTGATACCATGTTAATTAGGGCAAAGTTAATTATATTAAATAGAGGGTTCCCCTATATATAGGGAAAATGCATCATAATCAAATACATAACAGAACACGGTCTATCAACTAGTATATTTACTTAATCTGCCTACGACAAAAGAAATGATGAGTCTAGGGTGATTAACAATATATGGTTGTGATCCTATCATTCGAGCATACCCATGTTGATCAATATGTTCACTTATATTTTTACAAAGTTGTATGCTACCATCATATGAAGTAGAAGGAGGTGCAAAATCATAAATATAAAATTTATAAAATATTTTTCCTATTGAGTGTGAAAGAGATAATAATACACTTATATAAGATTTACTTAGCTTCATTCCTAATTAAAATGACATTAGATGCTTCTAAATCATTCAAATCAAATTTGGATGATAAAAAATATTTAATATTATTAATAATTTTTTATGATGTTTCAAATATTTAAATATTGCGTGCATAAAGACAAAGCAAAACGATATCATTTACATTTTGTTTTACATAAATACATTTATCATATTTGTTTGCAAAGAAATCAAAAGATAATACTAAGAAATCAGATTTTTGATGGCATTGCTTTTGAGCTTTTTCTAGTCCATAGAGAGACTTTACAAGTTTATAAACTTCATTTTTTTGACCTTTAACAACAAATCTTTCTGGTTGAGCCTTACAGACTTTTTCATCTAAGGCTCTATTTGGTAAGGTGGCGGTGGTCATGAGCATGGGAGTTAAATTGTCATTCATTAACGGCCACCTAAGGAAATTCATCCACTTTTATGTTCAAACGGATGATGTTTGTTAAGTGATCCTTAACGAATGACGGTTTAACCCATGCATTTACGATCGCCACCATTGTGCCAAACGGAGCCTAAGTCTCCATATAAGAAAGTAGATTTGACATTCATTTGATCAATAATCATCTTATGGATCGAAGCTAAGGCTAATAACAAACAAAGAGGAGTGATCATAGCTACGAAGGCATGGGTATCAAAATAATTTATTCCTTATTTATGTGCATAGCCTTTAGCAACAAAATGAGTGTAATGATTTTCTATAGAGCCATCTGGTTTAAGTTTATTTCTAAAGATTAATCTAAAACCTATGGCTTTAGCAAAGGGAGGTGGATCGGTTAGATTTCAAGTTTTGTTTTTTAATATAGAATTAATTTCTAAATTTATGATTATTTTTCAAAAGGGAGAATCAGGTTATTTCTTCTTCAATTAGACAAAGATTCTTTCGGCACTAACTCTTTTACTTCTTCTAAGCTCATTAATTTCTAACGAGTCTATAAAATTAGAAGAAGATTGGATTAAGGAACTAGAATGTTGAGACGAGTTATTTAATTTATATAGAAATTTATCTTTAAAATAAATAACATCTCAAACTTTTAAAATAATATTATTAGATATTTCGCTACTTATGAAATTAGTTATAAGAAATATATTATCACTACTATCCAATGAATATCCTATAAATATAGAGTTTATAGTTTTAGGTCTTATTTTCTTTCTCTTAGATTTATGAACAGTACTTTGGCTAAACACCCGCACACAAGAAGAATATTAAGGTTAGGCTTCTTTAATTTGAATAATTAAAAAAGGTTTTATTACTATATTTTGAAGGAATCCTATTAAGTATAAAAGAGGAGTTAATAATGTTTCTCCCCAAAGATTTTCTAGGACACCGAACTCGACCAACATAACATTGATCATGATCATCAAATTCTAGTTTTTACGTTCAGCTACATCATTCGATTGAGGTGAATAAAGAGCAATTATTTGGTGAATTGTCCATTTTTCTTGACAAAACTGGTTAGTTCATTCAAAGTATATTTTCCATCTCGATCGGATCTAGGGATTTTAATGGAGGAACCTAATTGATTTTCTACTTCATTTTTGAAGATTTTGAAATATGAAAATACTTCATCTCTTGTTTTTAATAATTACGGTTGACAGACACGTGATTGTGCCCATATGACTAACTGCGACAATACCCCTGATAGTATTCCTAGCATGACATTGCTTAATGATCTCAGGTGGGTTGCACCTGCATTCGTGCGGGCTGCGCCAGCAGCATCCAGGCAGTCTCTATTCATATCTTTATTTAATATCTCGTTTTGTATTTTTGTTTTTATTTAATGTCTCTCTCCCTTCTCTACTCTTTCATCTATCTTCCTCACTAATGACAATCTCCCTCTATTTCTTTTTCTTTAAATTTAAATAGATGCGGGCCCCTCCACTATTTTATTTGTATTTTTATTCAATATCTTTCTCCTCTCTCTTTCTCTCTCCTCTATCTTCATCTCACTCATGACAATCTCTCTATTGAAGCCGGGAAAATTCACAACTCCAGAATTCGGATCAAGGCAACCTAAGGTTACTGATTCTACGATCTAATGTCACAATTCAAATGACTAGCGAGAGAGAGAAAAAACTATCTATAAGCACACCTCAAGTGCTCCAGCAGGGAGGTCCCACCACGTATCTGGAAGATTGGGAGAAACTTCCCCTCCACAATCAAAAGGTTGGGCGAGGTACTAGGCAGGCATGGACTGGGCGAGTATCCACTTGGCGGGACCTCAACCTCTTCCAAAAGTGTCATTTTTAGTACCCCTGGGAGGCTATTTATAGAGAAATCCTAGGGGGGTATATGTGAGTATCCAGTTACTGGTAGCGAGTTCCAAGGGTCTACTCGCCCAAAATCGTGAGATATTCACCCAAGCTCGCATCTGCTTGCCCAAGCTCGCCCAAGCTCGCCCAAGCTCGCATCTGCTCGCCCAAGCTCGCATCTGCTCGCCCAAGCTCGCCTCTGTTCGCTCAAGCTTGCCTCTGCTCGCCCAAGCTCGCCTCTGCTCGCTCAATGGTCTGTAAATAGTCATTTGCTTGATTACTTCTGATATCGACGAATTACGGGTTATACATTCTCTCTCTCACTCTATTTCTTTTTCTTTATTCTTAAATAGATGGGGCCCCTTCGCTCTCTCTCTCTCTCCCTCATATTTTTTTAAATTATAAGTTGAAAAGGAAATATTGAATGTTTAACCAAAGACCTCTTTTCCCATTTCATATAGCGAGTGATAGACACGGGGCTTCGCCCCTATGGCCAATTGCGACAGTACCTCGACTGTAATAGGTTCAAGGCTTCACCCGTATCAATTACTAAATGCAACTTAAAATAAATACAATATTAATTAATCAACTTCAATAAAATTGATTGATTTAATGGTAGCTCCTCAAAAATATCGATGATATGTCTAATGACAACCTTCCTTAATAAACCGTTGACATGCCTAATGGCAACCTACTATAGTAGGTGTAGGAACTCTAATAAAAACTTTTTGGATTTTAATAAATTTTCATAATTATTTTTAATTTTGAGATAGTGTAAGTGTGTAACTACTTGAATGAACATTGAACTTATAATTTTTTTTAAATTGATTATAATATATGACAAATCATTAAAATTCAAAATGAAGGCATAATTGATATTTTTGAATATTTCACCAAAGACAATTTTTTTCCTTTAATATTGTAAAGATATATAGATATGTACTAATATTTAGTAAAGTCGTCAATAAAATTTATAAAATATTTATTATCACCTCGGATGGGGTTCCCCCTGAAATTTTTGAGCCAAATCGGAAGAACTCAGACCGAGGACGTGTAGGAAGAGCCAACCCGACCAGACAAGTTGCGCGCGACGCGCCGCACTCCCCCAGGCCCGGAAGCTCCAAGCAGTAAGCAAAACCCGCGCGCACACACATGCAACATCCCCGCACGCGCACGCTCAGCCCATGGGGGCACGTATGGCATGCACACGCGCAAGCTAAGCGCACGTGGGCCCTGCACGCGTGCGCGACCTGCCCGCGTTCACGGCTAGCTCGTGCGGTCGCTTCCCACGCGCAGGCAAACTCTGTGTGCGCACGTGCGCGGCCTACGCGTGTGCGCGCACCCCTCGCATGACGATACCTGTCGCGCGCGCCGCCGTCAGCCCCCATCGCCACCGCCCGCCATCGCCGCCGGGCACTCCGTCCGGGCTGCCCGAACCGCTCGGGGGAAATTTCGTCATTTCACTAAATTTGGTGATCCAGGCAACCGAAATGGTGCGACGTCATTCACCAGCACAAATTCCGCCCCGACGCAATTACTGACGTATCACTAAAGAAAACTATAAATAGACCCTCGGACCTTCATTTGAAGACAAGCAACTCTAGAGGCTAGAAAGAGCTTTGAGGTTTTTCAGCGAGATCGTGGACTTAGGTCAATCCTTCGCTCAAGAATTCACTCCGCTCATATTCTGGCGCAAAGGCTCTAGTAGTCTTCAAGGCTCGCCGCCTCTCCCAGCTGGAATGCTTCCATCAGAGTTCTGTGGACATTGACAAATTTCCAGGCCGAAATGCTTCCATCGAGATTCCGTGGACTTGCCAAATTTTTAGGTCAGAGCGCTTCCATCGAGGCTCCAAGGACTTCTTTATTTTTCATCATTTTTGTACTTTACGCTTGTAACTGAGAGATGGTCTGTCACCATCCAAGAGATCATCCCAAACACTTGTAAACTCCAACGAAATATAAGATTTTGGCTCAACACAGATCCAACCTCGTGTTTTTTCATCATTTCTGTGTTTTCCACGTCAAAAAAGCCTTTTGTCGTTTGTTGATATTTTTCTTTGACTGTTTGCGTGTCCGGTCTGACTCCGAGCTAAGGCAGTCCGATTCTTCGGACCGGGAAAAAACCAGGCATTTGTGGGAAAGTATTTCCAAACTCTGCAATTCTTTGGAAGCAAAACTTGTCGCGTACAAGCACCTCTAACCAACAGGAACGCAAAAGAGGGACTACCACTTTGGCGTCGTTTGTGGGAAAGTATTTCCAAACTATGCAATTATTTAGAAGCAACACTTGCCGCATACAAGCACCTCAAACCAACAGTAACGCAAAAGAGGGACTACCACTTGGCCCGAACTTTGTTACCTACGAAGCACCGTGAGGCAAGGGAGGCACAATCTCAGGCATTGATGTGAGGATGATTGTTGGCCCCGCCTTGGCCACGTAAGTTTTCACAATGGCACGACATACATGAGGGAGACCACCCAACAAAAGAGCGTGTGGGGACAACACCGTTCACTTCGAGGACGAAGATATGATAGAGGTGCATAAGCCATATCAAGACCCCATTGTCATCAGCACAGAGATAGGAGAGCTCTGTCTCAAAGTCAGGAGGATTCTCGTTGACAACAGAAGCTCGGTCGACGTCATGTTCATGGTCGTATTTTGAGGCATGGGGATCCGCGAAGATCTCTTTGTCCGACAAGCGAGCCCATCTATGGATTCAACAATTGGCTAGTCTCGGCAAAGGGAGTGATCTTTCTCCTCGTAACCATGAGAGAGTACCTGAGGGAAGCGACCCGAACATCTAGTTCCTGGTCGTGGAATGTAACTCTGCCTATAATGTCATCTTCGACAAGCCTCTACAATCCGTATTCAGAGCGATTCCCTCCATACCGCATCTAGCAATGAAGTTCTTAATGCCCGGCAACGTGGGTACTCTTTGGGGGGAACAGGCGATGATACAAGTCTGCTACCTTAACCAGGCTCAGCCACCCAGGGGGCAACCTGTCACATCAGCTTCGATTTGTAGGATGAAGCTACAATGCAAAGGGCAACATTGGTAGAGGGCCCAATCGAGGTCCTGCTTTGCGTGAGTGACCCCTCCCGCATGGTGTTGATCGGGTCACTCTTGTCCCCGGAGGAGCAGGGGGAATATATGAACTTCTTGCGGACCAACTAGGATAAATTTACACGGAGTCCTTAGGACATGCCGGGAGCAGACCTGTAAATCATCACACACTCATTAAACATCGACCCGACATGCAGACCAGTGGTCTAGAAAAATCGCAACTTCGCACCAGAAAGACTCCACGCCATCAAGCAAGAGGTAAGCAAGCTTTTGAATGCACAATTAATCTAGGAAGCAGTGTACCCAACTTAGCTCGTCATCATGGTCGTGGTGAAAAAGGCTTCAGGGAAATGGAGGATGTATGTCAACTACAACAATCTCAACTAAGTCTGTCTAAAGGACAACTTCCTCTCCCCTACATCGACCAACTCGTGGATGCAACAACAGGGCATGAGCTTTTCAGCTTCATGGATGCCTACTCAGGATACAATCAGATCCAGATGAACCCGACAGATAAAGAGTACACTGCCTTTCGCATTGACAAAGGAGTGTACTGTTGTAAATTAATGCCTCTCGGAATAAAGAACGTCGGAGCTACCTATAGGAGGCTAATGAACCAAGTGTTCAAAAGTCTCATCTGATGATCCATGGTGGTTTACATCGACGACATGGTAGTAAAGAGCATCCGCCGGTTCCACTACCTAGAAGACCTAGATAAATGCTTCCAATTCCTCTGTCATTTCCAACTATGCCTAAATCCTTCCAAGTGCGTGTCTAAGGTTACCGTAGGGAAGTTCCTAGGATTTATGGTAACACAACGAGTAATAGAGGCCAACCCCAAGAAGATCAAGGCATTGAAGGACATGTCTCCCCCTCCACCCATCATGGAGGTTTATCATATTAACGGAAGGATAACTATGCTCTCTCACTTCATGGCTTGGTCTGGGACAAGTACCTCACTTTCTTTAAGGTGATGCGCAGGACACGACACATTAGATTCTAATGGAAAGACGAGTGTCAAGCTGCCTTTGAACACCTCAAGCAGTACCTGTCCACTCCCCTGCTACTCTCAAAGCCCACCGAAGGCGAAGCCCTTTCCCTATATTTAGCAGTCTCTTTGCACGCACTCAACTCGGTCTTGGTAAAAGACGAAGGGGGTATCCAGCATCCATTTTATTACCTTAGCAAGGTCATGTCCAATACCGAGAGTAGATATCTCACGATAGATAAAATGGCTCTGGCCCTGGTATTCTCTACGAGGAAACTTCGGCCATACTTCTAGGCTCACACTAGCAAAGTACTCACGCAGTTGCCGCTCTAAGCGATCCTGCAGAAGCCCGAGGTGTCAGGAAGGCTAGTCAAGAAGGTAGTAGAGCTGGGAGAATTCGACATCTTGTTCCTAACAAGGCCCGTCATCAAGTCCCAAGTCCAAGCAGACTTCATAGTACAATGCATAATCCTGCCAGAATAAGCGCCCAACTCAGACTGTATGGCTCTCGCGCAGTAGACTTTGTACGTCGATGGGACTTTAGGCGTCGAGGGCAAGCGCAGGCCAGCTACTAATGAGTCTTAAGGGGGCCGCTCTCGAATGGGCTCCGGCTTAAGTTTCTTGCCACCAACAACATCGCGGAGTACAAAACCCTAATCGTCAGACTTTTCCCGGCCATCGACTGTGGGGTGGAAAGCTTAACCATCAACACTGACTCCTGACTGGTATTATCATAGACCGAGGGCGACTACAAGGCAAAGAATGAGTAACTCACACAGTACCTCCAGCTGGCAAAATCCAACCTCGGGAAAATCAAGTCCCCCAAATCCTTCACATTTTTCGGGAGCAGAACACTAGAGCGGACGCTTTATCCAAGCTCGCCAACTCCATTGCTGGGTACCAAACTCGGCATCGCTGGGTCAAGGACTTGCTCATTCCCAACATCTCGGTCCCCTGGGAGATCGTCGCCATCACAGGGGGAGAATCTTGTTGAATGGATCCCATCATAACCTACCTTGAAAACGGGCAACTACTAGCGGACCTAATGGAGGCCCGACGCCTACAAATCTGAGTCGCCCCATTCTCCATCATCGCCAATGAACTCTATAAACGCTCTCGCCGTACCTAAAGTTCTTATGCCCGCCCAATGTAGAATACGTTTTGTGGGAAGTGTACGAGGGTGTTGGAGCCAACGGTTCACATATCCTCAGATTGATAATATCAATTCTCATGTTTTATTTGATCACATCTTATGTTTGGTAGAGTGTGCAGGTTTACAGGTTCAAGCGATGCAGGAAGCTCTCCTATAACACCTACCGGAGAGCGGTAGTAGTTACCATCGGGCGGTAGCCTGAATTAAATGGACATGGCACTCGGGATTCTACCGTGCCGCACTAGTCCTACCGCCCATGCTAGCTCGAGGAATTATTTTAGCCGGGTGCCCGGCAACCTACCGCGATGGCACTAACTTTGTACCGCGCCGCATTAGCCCACTCAACGATCGTCAAGACTGATTGATTCATCGATACAACTAGACTACCGCCGAGCGCTAACTTGATATCGCGCCGTGTTAGCCCACTCAACGATCGTCGAGACTAATTGATTCGTCGAGACAACTGGACTACAGCGGGGCGATACCTTAATAACGCGTCGTGTTAGCCCACTCAATGAACGTCGAGATAGAAGCATCGAGATGACTGGACTATCGCCAGGCGTTACCTACCAAACACATCACGCTAGCATTGAAAAAGAAAAATATTCATTTTGAATATTTTTCCAAATTTGGAGGACAGCTGTCACAATCAAGCGCGTGAATCTACCGCCGGGCGCTAGTCTTACCGGCGGCGGTAGCCTATTTTTACAAAGACGTATAAAAAGGCGCCTCGTTTTCTGTATTCCTTACCAAGACGAAAAGAGATTCAGATTTGCGATTCCTAGGGTTCGGTCGCCTCTCTATGGTCCGTTCCACCGTCTTCGTCGAAGGAAAAGAGGACGCCTCAATCCCGTTCACAAACGAAGAACTCCGACGAGCCAAGAACAACAAAGCCTATGAAGAGTTGATCGGTTGCAAGCCCACGAAAATTTCTAGCATTGATCACGGATCGCTCAACGGAGGAGTTGTATCGAGGGAGATTTGAACTTTAATCTTTTTATATTCTTGTGTAATTTACTCTTCTTTGTATTCTTGTGGTGAGGAAAATCGACCGGTGAAGGTCGTCGGGATCCGGGAAGGATTCTGTGAGAAATCGTCCCGGGGAAGGGATGTCTAGATCGGGGGATCTAGCGGGACTTTAAGACACCTCCTTGCGTGAGGGTGCAGAGCCGTCTCGAAGACCTTTCTTGGAGGTAAAGGGAGAGAGCCAACCGGTCCAGGGAACAGGTCGGTATAGAAAACCAAATTGTTTTCATTCACCATCTTCGATCTCTGACGTCACGGAGATCAAGTTTTGTAATCTTTAAAAACAGTTATTGATTTTACTTTAGAATGAAATTCATTTTCTGTCTCTTCCTCTGCGTATAACGTTGTGTGTATTAGCCTGTAATTTTTTGAAGGGTGCATAGATCTGCAAAGAGGAATCTACCCAGAAAAATGAGTTTTGTAATATACCGCCGCGCATTAGCTACCTAACTCCCCGCAGTAGCTTCCTGAGCTAGTTTTCTGGTTAGAAATAATTCAAATTTCTAGTAATCATTGTTAAACCTTATTCACCCCCCCCCCCCTCTAAGGTTAGCTACTAGATACAACAAGTAATATCAGAGGGAGGTTATTCCAAAACGGTTTCACCACTGGGAATAATGGTCAAACCTAGTCTCGAATCGACTATTGGGGATGGAAATTGATACACTGAAAAATCACTAGCACCGCCACTATTTTTAGGTAAATACTATGAAGATTGGAAAGTGTTAATGAGAAAATTCCTTATAAGTCTAGACATAGAGGTGTGGAACATGACGTGTATTAAGCCAACACATAACTTAGCCAAGCACGAGTGTCATATAAATGTTAAAGCTATGAATAGTTTATTTTGTGGGTTTGGTCAAGAAATTTTTAAACTCATCTACACTCTACCCACTGCCTATGATATATGGAAATTTCTTGAGTCTACTTATAGTCCTCTTTCTATAGTTGACAAGACTGAGCAATTTCTCATGGATCAGAGTGAAGAACCAAATAGAGATCTGCTTCTGGAGAAAGATATGACAATCACAACACAACAAAGGGAAGTTGAAATCTCAACTATGGATGAGGTAACTCACGAAGAAGTCAAAGAAACTCTATGCTCCAATCTTGCCCCATCCAAGAGCACTGTAAGAAATGCAAACTCCCCTCTTGTATGCAATTCTACTTTTACACTGAATGTGCTAGATATCGTTAGACGTAGAATTAAGAAACTGAAAAGTATTAACTCAAAACTACGTTTAGAAAATAACCGTTTAAAAGCATGTATAAATGTAGAATCTACCGTTGTCGTGCCTAATTCTCCTGCATGCTCTTTAGATGACACTTCTACACCTTTTATAGATTATAATAAATTAAATAAAAAACATAAGGGTGTTGAAAAAGAGCCTCTCTTTGCAAAAGAACTAACTGAGAAACTTTGTCGAGAAGAATCATCTATCAAAAGGGAGGACCTAGATGCAATGGTTATAAAAATGAAATTAGGAGATGAATGAGACTTTTTATGAATTCAGGAGTAAGTATGAAGCTCATATTGAATCCGTCGTCTCCACTCTTAAAAATAGCACCCTCGTGTACAATAGAGCTAAACAGAATCTCAAAATTAAAAATATAGAATTAATTGCAAAAATCAACATGTTTAAGGAAATAATGCTTTAAAACTCTCAAAGTCCAACTCCTAAGTTGCACGTAAAACCCAAAAGCATGCTGAACATTAACCACCATCTAGAGGCTGAATTAACCAAAGGGGGCAGAAAATCTCAAGCTAGAGTAGGCAAAACTCTTAACTATGGAAATCAATTTCACCTTGAAAGACAAATTACTCCCCACTCAAAGACAAATGAATGTAGATTTCCGATAATCAACTACTATGCGATGAGTCCTTATGTTAAGCCAGAAGATTGTAACTTGGAGAACTACTTCAACATTTATAAACCTCCAACGCAATACTACTTGAGTAAAGATAATCACATAAAGACTTGTAGAAAGCTAAATGAAAATCTGCAATATAAACGTAAACTTAAACCGAAGTATGAATGGAGGCTCATGGTTAAAATGACAAACCTACACTACTCGGCAGGGCACACTCACCAGTATCATCCCCAAGTGTATCACGCAGCATTTAGGTACCCAAAAGAATCGCCCCAAAGGATCGCACTTGGATACCTAAGCCACATAACCCATAACATTGACAATATGCGTGAAGTAAGTTCTAAAACGAACTACACTATATCTTACTTCACGACATGCCTATTATTTCTTTCTTTTTTCCTTTTTTTGTGTTTTTAGGAAGAATGCTTATTTCAGTACGTATTATGTTTTTGCTCTACGATTCTTTCTGGCACGATAGGTAGTCTCAAAAATATGAACGGTAAAGAATCATGTTAAGCATAGTGTTACCACAAAACTAATTTAACAAAGTAAAACTAATCTCAAAATGGAAATTAACTACCGACACATGTGTTCAACCTGTTTATATTATAACATAACATATATAAAAAATCTAATATAACTTAGAAAGCTACTCATCAGAAGAAGTGGGCGAAATGTTGAACTTGCATATTAACTTCTTGATCATATTCTTCATGCCTTTCCTCTCTTTCACCGTCCGTCTAATCTCCCGGACCTGTTCCTCCACCATACCGTAGATGTCCTGACTTGTTTCCCCAAGGGACCCTGTACGATGTAACGGAGGTTGTGCTGTAGAGGGTCGCACTCGTGTGGTAGTAGGAATCTCACCTACTTTGTGGATCGGAGGGCAACTATCTGTAGGGTACACTGACCAGTCGATGACAGGGTACTTCTCCATTAGGATGCTCTGGAGCACACCACCCAAAGGTAGTATGTTCATCCGTTGGAGGTCGGGGGATTTGAGGCGATAGGTATAACGCATCATGGAGAGGATGAGATCCGAGACACTGAAGGCTTTCTCATTTAGGATACAGTATGTCACCATTGAGAGCTGGGTCGTGATTTTCTTAGTATCCCCGACCTTGAACATCGAAGAGTGACGAGGACATCTTGGATGATGCGGGCATTGGGGGTAAGCGTATCCACCATAGTGATCAGATCTATATGGTCCTCCACACCGTGGAGAACCTCATTGATATCTGTCCAGTTCCGGCTGGTTCTAAAGAACTCCACGATGCCAAGGTACAGAGAGTTGGGAGTCCAGATGTATTTCTACTCGAGATTCGCATGGAGTATTATCACGATTTCAGTCAGGATACAAGACTGCACTCCTCCACCTAGTTGCGTGTGAGCGGGATCCCTAAGGTTGTTGTAGAACTCCTGAGTGAGGACCGAGGAAAATGGATCACCAGAAAAAATCACAGAGAGTATGCCTGAGTTCTCAAATAACCATAAATGTCGATCATCGATATCAATGACCATTAGCACACTCACTATCGCCTCGTCTATAGCGGGAAATGTAGACGCGGGCACTCGAGCGTGTTTCGAGAAACTGCGGCGAGGGGTTTGGGAGCTTGAAGAAGACATAACCTGAATCAAAAACAAAATCTTTTTAGTCACAACATTTAAAAAAACAACAAAATCGACTTCTGGATCCTGCCGCCATGCGGTAATCTATTCCCGCCGCGCGGTAGCATGACAAACTGCAACCCGTCTTCCTTCACCGGATCTCCCCCAAATGTCTAGTTTTTCGTGATTTTCACTTAAAAACGGGTAGGGGGAAGAGATCCAAAGTCATACAAAGTAGATCTATGAAAATGAAAGAGATCAGTGGAAAAACATCACAAATCAAACTTGGAAAACGCTTGAATTTTTCCATGGATCGTGCATAAGCTTCGGATCTCCTCAAAAACTCGTGTTTTTTCAAAAAAATTACTTGAAAATGGGAAGGAAGAGAGATCCAAGCTTTCACAAGGTGGATCTGCGAAAATAACCATGATCCGAAGAGCAAATTCACAAATTACACTTGAAAAATGTCTAAAATCATCACGGATCGTCCCCAAAACTCCACGAAATCCATACTAACTTAAATCCTACATGGAAACAAGAGAGAAACGGGGAGAAGGTACCTGGATCTGGAGGTGTAGGAGGGAAAAGCTCGATCTACGGAAGTAGAAGAGTGCACAAGCGGGAATGGAGAAATTGGGCCTGAACCGATGCTCTTATAGATCTAGAGCTACTGTGGCGCGGTACCCCTACCACCGACGGTAGCACTTTTTTTGTACTATTTTCTGACAATCCGGGCTAGTATCTTCATTATCCATTAGTTTGATACAAATGACAACACAAGACTCGCTGTGATGTGTCTCACAATAGCGGGGGCGTAGGTTTGTCGGCATTAGGAACGCGAACTTGTAATCCACATATTGTCCTTAACCGGGGAAGGGTTCCAGTAGGTCCATGTGTGACGCTGGGGGAAAGAGTGTTAGGTTCTGTAATTTCTGGTGTGGGCATATGAGATTAACACCCCACCCTATGACACTTGTGCAGCTCCTCATGCCCATCCGTCACTTAGTACGGGGCTAGAGTGATGACACATTGTTTGGGTCAATTGTGTCTTGAGCATTCTCATGGTTGTTCCTTCATAGCACGAACATTATTTCATGCCTCGTGGTAATTAGTCTCATGCATAATACTCTAACGTGTTGACCTATTTTTTTGCATTTGTCATCGTTTGTTGTGTTTGATTTGATTAATCATTTTTTTAAAATAAAAAAAAACATTTCTTTTTACTGATTTACTTACTTTGTTTCTTTTGCTAAATCAGAAAATTAAAAAATATATATATATAATATTTGTAAAACCTAAAAATAATAATAATAAAAAATTGTTCACTCTTAGAACACATATGGGTAGACGTTAGAGCATAACGTGTATGTATAATTTTTGTGTTAGGCATGTTAATCCCTGTGAAAAATGTCTATCTATGTCATGATGTGTCGAATTTATAGGTGTTTAGCTACCAAGTGCGACTAAACATGTTAGTGTTCGTTGAATATGCCTCTAGGTATGTGTGAGGATTTAGGTACTGACTTTACACTGTTCACTCATCCCTAGATGGAGCACTCTTGTAGAAACTATATGCTTACATGTTATAACTCGTGATATTGTGTCTATCACGATACATATGCACGTCTATAAAGGGTAGAACTTTGGGCAAAATCTCTAGTGATCAAGTCTTGTGTATACTAGTCAAAGTGTATCTATCTATATGAGTAGATTTTAATTGATTTGGGGTCCTTGAAATCCAAACTATAAAAGTGACAACATAATACGTATAAAAAACTACATGTTATCAAGCCTTGTGTCAAGGATACCCCTCAAGCACTACTCATTCCTCATGATAAGTCTTTATGATCATTATGAGGATGAGCACCTTGGTCAAAAAAATCATTTCGATCTTGTGCACGGACTAGAACGTTAAACTTATTTCCCCTAGTTTTAGCCTTGGTATAACGTAGATAACATCGTGGCGTGATTTTTCACTTTATTACTCTCGTGATAGCATATCTAAATTACTGAGATAAACCATGTAATGGATGTTAACTCTACTTGATGTTTGTCTTCCGATACTACATGTACACACATCATTGCTCTATCTAACGCTACCATGCATGAGAATTGGACTGACACGACACTATATGTCTATAGTACGTAAGTTCTAGCACACGATTTCCATTCATGACTTATACAATGTTCCTCTGTATTAATTCTATAACTCCTGTAGCATTGTACTCTAAATCGTTATGTGCTTAGTTTACCTGTATTGTCCAATCCTTCGTATTTCTGAAAACTTCCTCAAACATATTTCTATGTGTACTACATTCATCAGTTTGACCTCTATGCTTAATATTCTTTGATTTTATGTTTGGTCACCCCTATTGTTTTCGCCTCTCGTTTCACTTTCTATAAGGTGCATTGTTTGCTTTCTTTATCATGCTCATTATATACTGCATTCTGTTTCTTTCGTGCATGTGTATGTTCACTTTTAGTCTAGCCCACCCCCTTTCGATAATATAAAAGCGGGAGCATAGATGGTTCATGAGTCATGGGTAAGGGTACATAACATGTAGGGGAAGAATAGATGGTTCGTGAGTCATGGGTAAGGGTAGATCACATGTAGGGGGAGCTCATTTCGTTGTGTGCACATAGATATGGGGAGTGTGTAGAACACATATATAGGGGGAGCGCGTGTGTAGGGGAGTTATATGTAACCTGAAACCCGAGCTTTAAAGATTATCTCCTATATATACCTTGTATCATGCACTTATTGTTATATCTCATGAACAAGATTTGATATTATCAAAAGGAGGAGTTTGTTGGAGTCAACAGTTTACATATTCTCAGTTTGATAATATAAACTCTCATGTTATATTTGATCACATCTTGTATTAGGTAGAGTGTATAGGTTTACAGGTTCAAGCGATGTAGGAAGCTCTCCTATGACACCTACCACCGAGCGGTAGTAGTTACTGTCGGGCGATAGCCTAAATTAAATGGAAATGATGCTCGGGATTCTACCGCGCGCGCTGCGCTAGTCCTACCGCCCGCGCTAGGTTGAGGAATAATTTCAGACCGGCTCTCGGGAATCTACCGCACTGGCGCTAACTTTGTACCGCACCGCATTAGCCCACTCAACGATCTTTGAGACTGATTGATTCGTCGAGACAACTAGACTACCGTTGGGCGCTACCTTGATACCGCGCCGCGTTAGCCCACTCAACGATCGTCTAGACTGATTGATTAGTTGAGACAATTGGACTACCGTCAGGCGATACCTTAATACCGCGACGTGTTATCCCACTCAATGATCGTCGAGATGGAAGCGTCGAGATGACTGGACTACCGCCAGACGCTACTAACCTACCGCGTCACGCTAGCATTGAAAAAAGGAAAATATTTGTTCTAAATATTTTTCCAAATTTGGAGGACAGCTGTCAGAATCAAGCGCGTGAACCTTGTAACACCACTATCTGTCGTATAGCATATAGCAGTAGGTTCAGCCGGGGCCCGACGCCATATACTACGGACAGACAGGTTGGTTACTCATTGAAACCATTCAACCAATCAAAACGTCCTACTCAGAGAATCTAGCGGAAGCAATTTATTAAATTGCAAAGGAGTAGAACCCAGCCAAACATGAATGTCCACTACATTAAGCCCATAGGAATGTATGATACACAAAATATTGGCCTTATGGCCTTACAAAAGTTTGCTTAATAAAAGTGTCTTCCAAACCTCGGCACGCAGGCCGGTCACACATGAGTAAATAAGAAAACACTCAAAAATTCAGGCCTTCGAGGGCCGGCACCGCAACTTGAGCTTTAGCCCGCTATTTACCGCTCGGCTCCGCAGCACCTGCAAGCAACAATCTACTGCACGGTGGTAAACAAGAGCAATGGTCAGCTAAAGCTGACCAAATTATAATGATTCTGCCTCCAAACCGAAGCGGCAAAGCTCCTTCCCTGCACTTGTTAGCAAAACAAGCAACATAGCAAATAAACATCACATCACAGGTGCACGCAAACACGGCCGTACATCCCGTACTCTCAGGGCACTTACTCGGTGAAGCAAGTCCGAACCACGTCCGATCCTTGACTCACAACCACCCCCAGGGGCGGCAAACCTCGTGAGCATTTAGTCCTTTCAGCCGTAGCCTAGACTCGATCTTCAAACCTCGGCAAGTCCCACGTAAAACTTTAGGTCACTTTAACCGAGCAGATGGAGCGGGTAGGGGTCTACTAGTCCGTTGCTCACCCCGTCAAGACCATTTGGCCTTAGACGCGGGCCAAGCTTTCCCCAGTCCCAACAATCGTTCAAACACGGTACATAGCCCCGCTATGTACCCGGTTGGCTCTCAGGCCACCGATATGGTAGAAGTTCGCTTCCGCCCAGATTTTCGGGTGCACTCTGGGGTTAATCCCCAAGACTCTCTGTTGCAATCTACCACATAGAAGCCCGAAAATAACACAAAGGCACGGAGTCTTCTCCGGCCAACCATGTATAGCAAAACATCACCGATCCAGACTAATATGTCCGGGTAGGCTTCACACATCATGCTTATGTCCGTACTACGATTCCGGACTCTAACAAGGGGGACTTTACATATATACCCCAAGGAATACCGCAAACTCGTCGCACACTCGCGGGAGAAGGGTTTTCCCTTTCAAAGGAAGAAGAGATTCACATGCTCAAGATGAGAATCATTACCCTAGTGTTTCTCCTCGGCGCTATGACGATCCAGTCAGATGGAGAGCACCGTATCGGCCTCGCCTTCGCGGATCTGGACTCGGATCGAGAATCGGAGCTCCGAAGCTCCACCGGCGGCCGGAGTTGACCTCCTTCTTCTTCCTCCTTGCTCTCCCTTCTCTCTAGCCTTTAGAAAGAGAAATCTAAAATGAAATGAGGGTTTTCAAGCCCCATTCCCGAGTATATCTCCTCAGGAACAGCCCCCCACCGTTGGATCCCAAACTAAGGAAACAGACGACCACGATTCAACCCAAAATTAGAAATCCTAGGCCGAACACGGGTTGCAACACGGCCGTGTGCATGGCCGTGTCACTCACTCGCCATCACCAGGGATGCCCGACCAGAATACGGCTTGTGACACGGCATCCGACACGCCCGTATCACATATGACACGCCTGTGTAAGTATCCGTGTCACTACCCGTGTCACATGACACACCCGTGTCAGTACCCGTGTCACTACCCGTGTCACATGACACACCCGTGTCAGTACTCGTGTCACTACCCGTGTGCCCAAACGACACAAAATTGGAAAAGACCCGAAAAGGACACGGCCATGTGACACGCCCATGTCACAAGTCGTGTGCTCGACACGTCTGCGGACACGCCCGTGACACGCCCTGGGACACGCACGTGTCCCAGGCCGTGTTACCTCTACCAAACCCCAGATTTGGCTCAAAACACCACCAGTCACTCTTTTGAGTTTTGGGGCGTTACAACTCTCTCCCTCTTAAAAGAATTTCGTCCTCAAAATTACCAAAGGGAAGATAAGCAAAACAAAAAAGCGTTACCTGAGTGAAATAACTCTGGGTACTCCTCCAGCATGGTTTGCTCCCGTTCCCAAGGGAGCTCCTCACGACCACACTTGTCCCAACGGACCTTGATCATCCTGATCTCCTTGCTACGGAGTCGCTTAACTTCAAAGTCCTCAATACGAACGGGTTTAACCTTAGTGGTCAACCCTTCGTCCACCGACACTTGATCCACTGCGATCACATGTGAAGGCTCTTGCACCGCCTTCCGTAACACTGAGATGTGGAATACATTATGTAGTCCACTCAACTCCACCGATAGCTTCAAACGATAATCCGCTTCGTCGACCCGCTCCAGAATCTCAAAGGGTCCAAGGTATCTCGGTCTCAGCTTCTTCAAGCGTCGCACCCGCGAAACACCCTTGAACGACTTTATCTTCAAGTACACCCAATCGCCGACCCCGAACTCCACGTTCCGGCGCTTGTCATTGTAGTACTTAGCTTGCCTGTCCTGAGCGATCAGTAAACGCTCTCGAATGATCCGTACCAGAGATGTAGCATTCTCCACCTCCTGCTTCTTGTACAATCTTGCCTTACCCGTTTCTAGCCACGATAACGACGTGCGATACTTCCTACCATATAGGGCCTCGAAGGGCGCCATTTGAATACTCGTCTGGTAGCTATTGTTGTACGCAAACTCCACCAAATACAGGTGATCTTCCCAATGCTTCTCGAAGTCTAGAACACACATGCAGAGCATGTCCTCCATCGTTCTATTGACCCTCTCGGTCTGCCCATCCGTCTGCGGATGGAAGGCTGTGCTGAACTTCAATTTAGTCCCCAGCATTTGTTGTACCAACCTCCAATCATTGGATGTAAAAATGCCCATCCCGATCACTCACGATGCTACGGGGCACACCGTGTAATCTTACTATATTATCCACAAATAGTTTTGCCAATCTCTCCACTGAATCATCCTTCCTATGTGGAATAAAGTGTGACACCTTTGTTAACCGGTCTACGATCACCCAAATGGCGTCGTTCCCCTTCTGCGATCTTGGCAAGCCATGCACAGAGTACATCGATATGCCGTCGAACTTCCACTCCGGAATAGGCAAGGATTTTAAGAACCCTCCAGGCTTTTGGCACTCCGCCTTTACCAAGGCACAAGTTTGACACATAGCCACAAACAGTGCCACATCCTTCTTGAGCCCTGGCCACCAAAACAGCTTCTTTAGGTCCCGGTACATCTTCGTGCTACCTGGGTGGATTGAGTACTTGGTATCATGAGTCTCGTACATCAACTCCACCTGTAGATTTCCCCTGCTTGGGACGCACAAACGATGGTCCTTCCTTAACAGCCCATCCTCAACCGAAAACTGAGAATTTGACCCATCCAATGCTGCATCCATAAGCTCCTTCATGCTACCATCCAACTCTAATGCCTGTCGAATGCGATCAGCCAGGTCATGCTGAACCTTCGTCCAGTTCAACAATGCTTTGGCGCTAGTCTGCTTGTCCACACAACAGATCTCCAATGCCTCCAACTCCCGAATTAGCCTCTCATCAAGAACCGACAACCAGTTGGCTTGGGCGGGAGCCTTGCGACTCAACGCATCTGCAACTGCATTGCCCTTCCCGGGTACATAATGAATCTTGAATGTGTAGTCTCCCAGGAACTCCATCCATCTCCGCTGCCTCATGCTGAGATCCTTCTGATCCAACAGGTACTTCAGGCTCTTGTGGTCGGTATAAATATCGACCTTTATGCCGTACAAGTAGTGTCTCCACAGTTTAAGCACAAATATCACGGCCGCCAACTCCAAGTCGTGGACTGGATAATTCCTTTCGTGCACTTTCAGCTGACGCGATCCATACACTATAACACTTCCATGCTGCAGTAACACGCAACCCAAACCACTACCTGAGGCATCACTGTAGATCTCAAAGCCTTTGGTCCCACTCGGAGAACTTAGCACCGGCACCGTGGTTACCCGACTCTTTAACCCTTCAAAATCTTGTGCGCACTCGCGAATTTAGCCAAACTTTTAAGTTTTTCCTTGACAATGTTGTGAGGGGTAATTCTATCAGCGAGAAGTCCTCTACGAAGCGCTTGTAGTAGCCGGTCGCCCCAGAAAACTCTGGACTTCCGCTACCGAGATAACACATGCCACCCTCATATTATGACTAACAATGCTGGATCCACGCACTCCCACTCTACCAACTATAGGACCGAGGAGCGCTACCGAGGATAACCCAAGACTCGCGTTTGGAGAACTTTGCGTATAAATGGTTCCTCCTTAGCATCCCCAAAACCAAAAGTAGGTATTCAGAAGTTATATTCTCCACACTTCAAGTACACCAAGGCATCATCGATGAAGACGATCACAAAAATGGACTAGGTACTCCATGAATGTTCCGTTCATCCGGTCTATGAACACTGATGGCGCATTTGACTGCCAAGATGACACGATCGTAGACTCGGATTGCTCATTCCTCGTGCTTAACGTCATCTTTGCGATATCACTTACCCTTATTCTCGGTTGAGGGTAACCGGACTTACGATCCACTATCGGGTCCACCGAAGACCCGACTAACTAATCAAAAGATCATCGATCATTGGGATCGAGTACTTGTCCTTTTTCTGCAAACTTATACAGCTCTCTGCAATAGATACAAAGTTGCAAGCTCCCGTCCTTCTTCTTGGTAAAAAGGACCGGAGCGCTCCAAGGCAACGAGCTTGGACGCGCATACTCTTACTCCATCAACTCTTCTAGTTGAACCTTTAACTCTGTCATTTCCTTAGGTATCAACCTATAAGAAGAGCATGACACAGGCTTGGCACCTGGCACAACTCACTCGTGAAGTCGATCTCTCGCTGCGGTGGTGCTCCAGGGAGATCATCAGGGAAACACATCAGGATATTCAGATACACCCGATGAACTATCCAATGTAGGCTTAAGCTTCGAAGCCTCCCATGGTGGCGGTAACGACGCTTGCAAGTCGAACTCCTGACCCCCAACACGTACCTTTATGATACAGACTCTCTCTTCGCGCGCATTGAACAACCACTAGGCAACTACACATCCAATTTGTTCTTTACCAGCGAAGGAGGTACTCCGATGCACGATATGAATCCTTCAGACAAAAGGAGTGCGAAGCTCCCATATCGAACAATGCTCTCCCCAGATTACTAACAATCCAAACAAAGCCTAAAACCTCCAGTCCTAAGCTAACAGGCATAAGGTATCAGGTATAAGAAGCTAGATTGCTATCAATTAAACCATACATGTCATCCCGATGGTCGGCCACATGGCCTCCTGCTGGCCAAGGATGTCCACTCCCAGTTGGGCCGGAGTATACAACGATGCGGTGGACGCCACCGCCTTTCCCTTCTCCTCAGAGGTTGCCCTTGGCTTCTTTTCAGACATTGGGCGTCCGCTCCAACAATCCCGGGCATAGTGTCCCAGCTTTCCACAGATAAAGCATGCATCCGGGGTTCGGGCTTTAGTCGCTCCGGATGCGCTAGAGGAAGGGACTAGACCCGACATCCTAGCCTTCTTGCACCCCCTACGATACCCAGATTTTGAGGTTGACATTTTGAACACCGTCTCCTTTGCACTAGAGTCTTCAACTGCTCCTGCCATAACTTTCATTGTCTTCTGAGCAACCTTCTGACAATCTCAGGCAAAGTGCCCTTTCTTGCCACAGGAATGACAATTGTAAGTAGCCTGGCTAGTAGATGATCTAGCTTCTTTTCTTAGCATTTTGCTATAGGCAGTCCTTATAGGATCTGCAGGGTTTGGTACCCTATTCACTGTTATTTGATGAGTTTTCCCAACTCTACCTCCAAAGCTCTGGTCGACTCCACCAAAGCTCGGAATCCCAATAGCTTTGGTCCTAGCAGTATGATACGCAACTCGCTGCGCAGACCATTATAAAATCTATCAACTATAGATTGCTCTCTTTCCCATTCAAAGCCTGGGTAGCGCCTTATCATAAGGAACGTCTGCAAGTATTCGTCAACTGAGTGCGCTCCCTGCACTACAACCATGTTCATCTGCTGTCCTAATGGACCTCCAAATGTCCTTTGCTCCAACATACCGCCCGGTGTTGGGGCCATTTCAGGGACAGCGGGTTGCACATTTCTTCCATGTTGTGCGTTGGTCAAAGCGAACATCGCTTCAACTACCCTTCTTATGGTTTCAAAAGAAGTAAGAGTCTTAGGCACGTCGCTTGGTGCAGTACACGTGCGTTCAGACTGCTCCGTTCCACTCTCGGACACCTATAGTCGTACAAAACACCAATAAGTGACCGACCAAAATTGCAAAAAGAAATTATTGGAACACGCAGGTTCCTTAAACATGTGTATTTTCATTCCTAAGTGGACATTCATGGGTTCTTTTCATATTATAACGATGACGCACACACATGTGCTCACCACTCCTTAAAGTGAATTTGCCCACGAATTCATTTAAGCCTGATCGAAACCGGTAGTATGATACCAAATTGTAACACTCCTATCCGTCGCATAGCATATAGCAGTAGGTCCGGCCGGGGCCCGACGCCATATACTACGGACAGACCGGTTGGTTACTCATTGAAACCATTCAACCAATCAAAACGTTCTACACAGAGCATCTAGCGGAAGCAATTTATTAAGTTGTAAAGGAGTAGAACCCAGCCAAGCATGAATGTCCACTGCAATAAGCCCATAGGAATGTATGATACACAAAATATTGGTCTTATGGCCTTACAAAAGTTTGCTTAATAAAAGTGTCTTCCAAACCTCGACACGCAGGCCGGTCACACATGAGTAAATAAGAAAACACTCAAAAATTCAGGCCTTCGAGGGCCGGCACCGCAACTTGGGCTTTAGCCCACTATTTATCGCTCGGCTCCGCGGCACCTACAAACAACAATCCACCGCACGGTGGTAAACAAGAGCAACAATCAGCTAAAGCTGACCAAATTATAATGATTCCGCCCCCAAACCGAGGCGACAAAGCTCCTTCCCTGCACTTGCTAGCAAAACAAGCAACATAGCGAATAAACATCACATCACAGGTGCACGCACACACGGCCGTACACCCCGTGCTCTCAGGAAACTTACTTGGTAAAGCCAGTCTGAACCCCGTCCGATCCTTGACTCACCACCACCCCCAGGGGCGGCAAACCTCGTGAGCATTTAGTCCTTTCAGCCGTAGCCTACACTCGATCTCCAAACCTCGGCAAGTCCCACGTAAAACTTTAGGTCACTTTAACCGAGCAGATGGAGCGGGTAGGGGTCTACCAGCCCGTTGCTCACCCCGCCAAGACCATTTGGCCTTTGATGCGGGCCAAGCTTTCCCAAGTCCAAATAATCGTTCAAACACGGTACATAGCTCCGCTATGTACCCAGTTGGCTCTCAGGCCACCGATATGGTAGAAGTTCGCTTCCGCCCAGATTTCCGGGTGCACCCTGGGGTTAATCCCCAAGACTCTCTGTTGACATCTACCACGTAGAAGCCCAAAAATAACACAAAGGCATGAAGTCTTCTCCGGCATCCCATGCATAGCAAAACAACACCGATCCAGACTAACATGTCCGGGTAGGCTTCACACATCATGCATATGTTCGTACTACGATTCCGGACTCTAACAAGGGAGACTTTACATATCTACCCCAAGGAATACCGCAAACTCGCCGCACACTCGCGGGAGAAGGGTTTTCCCATGCAAAGGAAGAAGAGCTTCACATGCTCAACATGAGAATCATTACCCTAGCGTTTCTCCTCGGCGCCATGACGATCCAGTTGGATGGAGAGCACCGTATCGGCCTCGCCTTCGCGGATCTGGACTCGGATCGAGAATCGGAGCTCCAAAGCTCCACCGACGGTCGGAGTTGACCTCCTTCTTCCTCCTTGCTCTCCCTTCTCTCTAGCCTTTATAAAGAGAAAGCTCAAATGAAATGAGGGTTTTCATGCCCCATTCCCGAGTATATCTCCTCAGGAATATCCCCCCACCGTTGGATCCCAAACTAAGGAAACGGACGGCCACGATTCAGCCCAAAATTAGAAATCCTGGGCCGAACACGGGTTGCAACACGGCCATGTGCATGGCCGTGTCACTCATTCGCCGTCACCAGGGATGCCCGACCAGAACACGGCTTGTGACACGGCATCTGACACGCCCGTGTCACATATGACACGCCCGTGTCAGTACCCGTGTCACTACCCGTGTCACATAAGACACCCGTGTCAGTACCCGTGTCACTACCCGTGTCACATGACACACCCGTGTCAGTACTCGTGTCACTACCCGTGTGCCCAAATGACACAAAACTGGAAAAGACCCGAAAAGGACACGGCCATGTGACACGCCCGTGTCACAAGCCGTGTGCTCGACACGTCTGCGGACACGCCCTAGGACACGCACGTGTCTCAGGCCGTGTTACCTCTACCAAACCCCAGATTTGGCTCAAAACGCCACCTGTCACTCTTTTGAGTTTCGGGGCGTTACAAACCTACCGTCGGGTGCTAGTCTTACCGCCAGTGGTAGCCTGTTTTTACAAAGACGTATAAAAAGACGTCTCATTTTTTGTATTCCTTACCAAGGCGAAAAGAGACTCAGATCTACGATTCCTAGGGTTAGGCCGCCTCTCCGTGATCCGTTCTGCCGTCTTCGTCGAAGGAAAAGAAGACCGCCTCCCTCCCGTTAACGAACGAAGAACTCCGGCGAGCCAAGAACAACAAAGCCTACAAAGAGTTGATCGGTTGCAAGCCCACGAAGATTTCAAGCACTGATCACGATTCGCTTAATGGAGGAGTCGTATTGAGGGAGATTTGAACTTTAATCTTTTTATATTCTTGTGTATTTCTCTCTTCTTTGTATTCTTGTGGTAAGGAAAATCGACCGATGAAGGTCGTCGGGATTTTGGAAGGATTTCGTGAGAAATCGTCCCAGGGAAGGGACGTCTAGATCTGGGGATCTAGCGGGGCTCTAAGACACCTCCTTGTGTGAGAGTGAAGAGTCGGCTTAAAGACCTTTCTTTGAAGGAAAGGGAGAGAGCCAACCGGTCCAGGGAACAGGTCAGTATAGAAAACTAAAAGTTGTTTACATTCATCGCCTTCGATCTCCAGCGTCACGTAGATCAAGTTTTGTAATCTTTAAAAGAGTTGTTGATTTTACTTAGGAATGAAATTCATTTTCCGTCTCTTCCTCTGCATATAACGTTGTGTGTCTTAGCCTGCAATTTTTTGAAGGGTGCATAGATCTACATAGAGGAATCTGCCCAGAAAAACGAGTTCTGTAATATACTGCAGCGCCTTAGCTACCTACTCCCCGCGGTAGCTTCCTGAGCTAGGTTTTTTAGTTAGAAATAATTCGAATTTCTAGTAATCATCGTTAAACCTTATTCCCCCCTAAGGTTGGCCACTCGATCCAACAGAGGGCGTATGCGGGGAACATCTGGGAGGAAAGGCTTTGGCCCTAAAAATCTTATGTTAAGGGTTCTATTGGCCCATGCAAAAAAGGACTCCCTTGACTTCACTCAAAAATCTGAAAGATGTTAGCTCCACTCCAATGTCCCACATCAACCCCCAGTCGAGCTCACCCCGCTTCGGAGCGCATGACCCTTTACTTAGTGGGGGATCGATCTACTCAACCCATTTTCGCCTGCCTCCGGGGAAAGGAAGTTCATCATCCTAGTCGTTGACTATTTTTCTAATTGGGTCAAAGCAGAGCCGGTGGCCAAGATCACTAAGAAGAACACAACCCGATTTGTTTGGAGGAACATCGTCTGCTGCTTAGGCATCCCGACTACCATCGTCACTGACAATGAGACGCAGTTCAAAGGATAGGTCTTCAATAAAATGTGCGAGGACTTGAAAATAGATCTCCTCTACACGGCTGTGGCACATCCCCAAGCTAATGGACATACCAAAATCACTAACCACCATCTTGAGAGGCCTAAAGACTTGCCTTCAAGAGGCCGAGGGGTAGAGGGCGGACGCTCTTCCCAATGCCTCGGGGGACTGCCAGACAATGTTTAGAACTCCAACTGAGGAGACACCCTTCAATCTCTATTACGGATCAAGATCGGCCATACCCATAGAAATTTGAATCCCGAGCCCCCATGTTCAAGCTTTCGACCCAACAGAAAATGAATCCCTCTCGCGGGGAAACCTGGACTTGGTCTTGGAGGTCAGGGACGAAGCAACTCAAAGGATCACCTCATATTAGGGTCGCATGGCTCTCTTCTACGACCGGAGGGTGAAGCGAAGGCTCACCAGTATTGGGGACCTTGTCCTCTAAAACCTCGAAGCAACAGGAAAGGGCCCTCAGAAGGACACTCGGGACCTACAAGCTGAAGGTCCCGGATGGGAAGACACTCCCCAGACTTGGAACTCGCAAAACCTGCGCCTTTTCTACCAAATATCAATAACGAGTTGTACGATCGGACCATCCCACTCATGTATCTTTTTCAAACATCAATGCAATAAACTTTGATCAAGCCTAACGCAACGACCCAAGCCCATGCGAGATCAGCAAAAGTCTTTCTGCACCTCCCAGGAGAGATGAATGAAAATCCTTCTATACCTTAGGCAAGATGGACAAATATCTGTCTGCACCTCCTAGGCGAGATGGATAAAGGTCTGTCTGCACATTCACTTGGACAAACTCTAGTTCTCCTAAGCCACAAATGAACAAAGGTTCTTCCCCACCTCCCTCTGGACGGACCCTGATCCTCCAGAGACACGAACGAACAAAAGTTATTCGCCACTTCCACCCGGATGGACCCCGATCCTCCCGTGGTGTGAATGAACAAAAGTTCTTTGCCACCTCCACCCGGATGGACCCCAGTCCTCCCGAGGCATGAACAAATAAAGGTTTTTCGCCACCTCCACCTGGACGAACCGTGGTTCTTCTGAAGCACGAACAAACAAAGGTCATTCGCCACCTCTACCCAGACAAACCCCAGTTCTCCTGAAGCATGATCGAATAAAGGTTCTTCGCCATATCTACCTGGATGAACCCTGGTTCTCCTGGAGCGCGACGAAACAAAGGTTCTTTGCCACATCAACCTAGACGAACCTCGGTTCTCCTGAAGCGCGACTGAACAAAGGTTCTTCACCACCTCCACCTAGAAGAACCTCAGTTCTCCTAAAACACGATCGAACAAAGGTTCTCCGCCACCTCCCTCCGGATGGGCTAGGTACTCAGAAAGAGGATCAAATAAAGGCTCGTTGCCGCTACCATATGGACGGACTCCGGTCCTCCTCAAACAAAAGTGAGCAAAGTATCTTCGCCAGATCTTAGGTCCTCTCAAAGTGCATATATACCAAGGTCCATTGTCGCCTCCTGAAACAAACAAGACCATCGCATCCATCTACACCGCCGAGGCAAGGGAGGCAAGTGTCCTCCCTCATCGCGCTTACGCGATAAACTCCCACCATGAACGCTCGACGATAATCACCAGCGATAGGGCGCGACGAACAAGGAACGTAGAAGCACCAAATACTCACAGGTTTCCCTGTGTTCTGCGAACGTAGAAGCTCGCATCATTGTAGTATCCTGAGGCGCAGACATCATCGATGACCTCCACCTTTAGAAACTCCGTCCCAACTTTTGGTGGGAATGAACACTGAATCGTCCTAAATTACAGCATGGAAATAGACACCATATCCTTCTACGTCTTCTAATGGCAACAAGCCCGCGGGTCATTCCGCGACACCGAGACAAGGGGCAGAACATCGCTCCATGTCACAAGGATTCACCACCAGCACTAACGCTTTGCAGTAGCCACACAGGCTAGCGCACAACGCCATACTGGCAGACTCATACAAGGAGGATGCGAAAGGTACCAACTTTTGCGCCAATGCAGCACACAAATCACCAAGTAAGAGAGCGTTTCCACGATGCGCCACAAGCGCCAGGTAACCAGCAAGGGCAATGTACGAGTAATCAACCGCAAGATTCGCCGCCAAGGCATCCCCAGCAGAACCTTCAGCCCACGAAGCCGATACAGGTGGTTCTGAGAATGCCAGCGCTTACATCAAGGCCCAACTAAGGGGATATTTTAAGCCGCAAGCAAAAGTAACTTGTGACGTGCACATACTGAAATGATCCTAAGTCCATAACCCCAAGATGGAATGATCAAGCTTAAAAATTTTCTGGCTCGTCGCTTTGCAGCTCACAACCTCCAGAAATTTGGGGGCATTTGATGGGGTTCCTCGTGAAATTTCTGAGCCAAACTGGAAGAACTCGGACCGAGGATATGTGGGAAGAGCCAACCCGACTAGACAAGAGACGCGTGATGCGCGACACTCCCTAAAAGCATGGAAGCTCTAAGCAGCAAACAGAATACACATGAACACACGGGCAACACCCCCGCACGCGCACGACCAGACCATAGGGGCACGCACGACCTGTGCATGCATAGGCAACAAGTACGTGGGGTTTGTGAGCGTGTACGGCCTGTGCGCGCTCAAGGATAGCGCACACGACCACACGTTGCCAGCCTGCACGACCGTGTTCCGCACAAGCGGCCACGCCCTTTATGCTGCGCGTGCGACCTGCGTGTGTACCCCTCGCATACGCGACATCCGCCGTGCACTCCGCTGGAATCCCCCGCCACCTCCGTCCGCCACCGCCGCGGGGCACCCCACCCGTGTTGCCCGAACCTCCCGGGGGGAAATTTCGTCATTTCGCTAAATTTGGTAATCCATGTGACCAAAAAGGAGTGACGTCATTTGCCAACATAAATTACGCTCAGGCACAATCACCGACATATCCCTCCAGAAAACTATAAATATACCATCAGACCTTCATTTGAAAAAACAACTCTAGCGACTAGAAAGAGCTCTGAGGTTTTCTGGTGAGATTGTGGACTTAGATCGATCCTCCGCTCTGGAATTTGCTCTGCTCCACTTCTAGCGCAAAGGCTCCAGCAGGCTTTAAGGCTCTCCACTCTTCCCAACATGAACGCTTTCATCAAGGTTCTGTGGACTTGGCTAAATTTCCAGGTCGGAATTTTTCCATCGATATTCCGTGGACTTAGCCAAATTCCTAGTCCGGAGCGCTTCCATCGAGTGTCCAAGGACTTAGTTATATTCCATCATTTTTGTACTTTATGCTTGTAACGGAGAGGTGGCCTACCACCCTCTGAGAGATCATCACAAACTCTTGTAAACTCCAACGAAATAGTGGATTTTGGCTCAGCATAGATCTAGCCATGGGGTTTTTCACCCTTTCTGTGTTTTCCACGTCAAAAAAGTCTTATAGCATTTGTTGTTGTATTTCTTTAACTGTTTGCACGCCTGGTCTGACTCAGAGCTAAGACGGCTCGATTCTCCGGATCGGGGAAAAACCGGGCAACCCGTGACAACCTCTAATAGATTGACAATCTGAGCCGCACACTTTTAAATGAATTAACTCTAAAGGTTTTGAAGTTTTTTCATCTGATTTAAATGGTTTTCTAAAAAAATTGGATTACACATAAATCTCACATTTAGCACTTGGTGCAATATTAATTTTAAAATAATTTTAAAAGACATTATTTTTTTCATACAATTAGAATTTGCATGTCCAAATCTAACATGTCAAATATCAATAAATGAACTATGAATTAAAGAATAAGAGTTTTGATTAACTTCCAAATCAATGACATTCAATTTATATAATTCATCATTAAAAAAAACCCTTTTTTAATAAGAATGTCTTTTAAAGTAATTATAACTTTATTAGACTATAATACAATCTTATAACCCTTTTCACTAACAAGGATCCGCTCATAAGATTTTTCTTAACTTTCAACACATAAAGCACAGCATGCAAGCTAGGCTAGTGTTTTCTCGAATGTCAACCTAAGATCCACTCACCTGTTTCCAAGTATGTGTCAAAAAAGAATCTCATAAGATTACACTTTCATCACAAATGTCTTATCTATTTATAGAATTATAGGCTTGGAAAGGGACGACCTAGTAATTTCCCTTAGTAGCCACCGCACTGACCAATAGGAAGGCCCGAAAGTGATCACACATATTACAATTTTTAGGAAAATACCAAGTCTGCCCATGAGACCAAAATAGGCTCGCCCGAACTCGGGAACAGCCCAACGGGCAATGGGGGTGATTACGCACAGTAACCACCCCCAACTGCCCACTTGGAGGGCAGAGGCCGCCCCTATAGGGGCGCAAGAGTGAGCAGTCGCCCCCTTGGGGCCGGCCAAAGCCCCCGACCGGCCCTAGGAGGACGGGCAACCCCTCGGCTGCCCAAACGGCGGGCGGTCGAAGGGGGAGGCGACCGGTCCCTTGGGGGTCGGCGCCTTCCCGGCCGCCTACGGTAAGGTCGGTCGGGGAGAATGGGGCGGTCGCCCCCTTGGGGGCCGACGCCTCTCCATCCCGCCTCACCGTAGGCGGCCGAGGAAAAAGGGGCAGCCGGCCCCTCAGGGGTGGGCACCTCCTTGGTCGGCCAAGTCGTAGGCCACCGGGGAGAAAACGAGGATCGACAGTTTGGGGGCTGACGCCCCCCCCCCCCCCCCCGACCGGCCTTATCATAAGCAGCCGGGGAGAAAAGGGGAGGCCGACCCCTTGGGGGCTGGCGCCTTCCCAACCGGCCTTGTCGTAGGCGACCGGGTAAAAAAGGGGCGACCGGCCTTGTCATTGGTGGTTGAGGCCTTCTTATTTCTCCAACGTGTAAGGACGAATCTCTACAGAACCTTTCTCTAGCTTTTTCCTCTCTTGTCTTCTCTCTCTCTCTACAGGTCCGCCACCACTGTGCTCGCGACACGATAGGGTTCCGCCTCCCCCGCGCTCGCCTCCAAGTCAAAGTCCGTTCGCAACCTCCTCCGCTCACATAAGAATTCATAGGAAATTGCTTGTTCGTCGTCTGCAACCACCAGAATCCAGAGCGCGCCTCCTGCAGAGCACACACAGTTCCAGCCTTGCAGTCACCGTGTTATCGTTCAGAAGCACGCAAGCGCTCTCAAACGCGGAAACCTCCGTCTCTTTCTCTCCCCCTTAAGTTGTAGCGAGGTGCGACCTGTCACCCTAGATTTTGTCAAAGAAGCATTGTAATCCCAACCGATCAAGTGGAGTTCCTGTCGGCACAGTCACGACCGTAGTTTTTCACCCTATTCAGAGGGTTTTTTACGTAAAAGGCTTGTCTCGTCTATGATCTATTTCTATGACTTTTTGCGTAACCGACCGCTCTGAGGACTAAGACGGTCTAGTTAGTTCGATCTATCAGGAGCGCAGTCGCGGACCGTAATAGTTTGGCGCCGTCTATAAGAAAAAAGGTCCCAGAATAATCAAGAGGTCTTAGGAAAGTGGAGAAGGCTCCTTGAGGAAGAACTGGGCAAAGGAGCCACCTCCATTTGGTAGCAATGGAAACCCCCATGAATAAGTTCCGTCAGGAGGCGGTGATCGAGTTAGATGGAAAGGACATGCAGGGGGTGGAAACCCCTCACCAAGACCCATTAGTAATAAGCGCAAGGATCAGAGACCCAAGTTTTCTAGTAAAAAGGATCCTGGTCGATAATGCAAGTCCCGTAGATATTTTGTTCCTGCCAACCCTATGGAAGATCAGGCTCACCCGGGAGCCCCTTTGCCCAGCGACGGGGCCAATCCATGGATTCAGTGACCGTCCCATCACAGTATACAAGTTAATCACTCTATCGATCACAATTGGAGAGCCTCTAAGGTAGGCGACTAATCTTAACCGGTTCGCAGTCATATATACCAAGTCGGCCTACAACGCTGTGTTCGGTAGGCCATTCCAGATAACCTTTCAAGCCATTCCTTCAATAGCCCACCTAACTATGAAGTTCCCCACCCCATTAGGAGTGAGTTTTGTTCGTGGATGTCAAGAAGTCATAAGGGCCTGTTGTTTCAAGCAAACACACCCCGAGAGGGCAGTTTCGTTAAACATTAACGACTTCAACTTAAAGGACGAAGCCTCGATGCAACAAGGAGTCCCATTGAAGGATTATGGGAGGTCTTCCTCTTTTCACATGATCCATCCCAGGCCGTGCAGATCGAATCCCTGTTAACTCCCGCGAAAAAGGAAGACTACACATACTTTCTTCGTGCCAACCAAGACATCTTTGTTTGGACCCCCGAAGACATGTCTGGAGTCGACCCTGAGGGTGAATCATCAACTAGTGCGCAAAAGCTCGCGTTAGACCTCAAGCTCGGGATCCAACAATGATATTTGCTCCTCGTCATCACTACCTTACGGGCTCCTCACCGTCGTGGATCGAGTAACTCTTCAAGTAGAAGGTTACGTCAGGATTTGCCACCTAACTCTTCTAAGGGTTCTAAGCTCCTTATGATCTCTCTATCTGCGATCAAAGGTTCGCCCTTCTCCCGTAATAGGTCATGATATCGTCAGAGCCTACCCCCTCATGTTCGCTAGTGGTTTACAAGTTTACGAACTTCGCCATTTCTTCAGAGCCCCCAGTCCTTGTGGCCTCTCTGCCTGCGATCGAAGGTTTGTCCTTCTCCTGCAATAGGTCACGACGTCGCTAGGGCCTGCCCCCTCGCGTTTGCCAGAGGTCTGCAAGTTTCAAAACTTCGTCATTTCTTTAGGAACCCCAGCCCATGTGGACTCTCTTCCTGTGATCGAAGGTTTGCCCTTCTCCCGCAATAGGTCACGCCATCTCCAGGGCCTGTCCCCCTTGTGTTCGCCAGCGATTCGCAAGTTTCCGAACTTCACCATTTCTTTAGGGCCCCCAGCCCTTGTGGCCTCTCTGCCTTTGATCAAAGGTTCTCCCTTCTCCTGCAATAGGTCACGATGTCGCCAGGATCAGCCCCCTTCACGTTCACCAGCGGCCTGCAAGTTTCCGAACTTCATCGTTTCTTTGGGGCCCCAGTCCTTATGGACACTCTGCATGCTATATAAGGTTTGTCCTTCTCCCACAATAGGTCACGACGTCGCCAGAGCCTGCCTCCCTTGCGTTCGCCAACGGTATGCAAGTGTCTGAACTTCGTCGTTTATTCAGGGCCTCCAGTCCTTGTGACCTCTCTGCCTACGACCGAAGGTTCTCCCTTCTCCCGCAGTAGGTCACAACATTGCCAGTGTAACACCCCAGAAATATCAAAAAGCCAAAGTGGGATTCAGGTTGGCTGACACAGCCTGAGACACGGGCGTGTCTCAGGACGTGTCAGGTGTACACGGCCTGGGACACGGGCGTGTCCCAGGGCGTGTCCCTAGTCTCGACAAGTACTCGAGACCTGATCATCGAGTGTGGAACACGGCCTGTGATACGGGCGTGTCACAGGGGCGTGTTTGGTACACGGCTAGGGACACGGGCGTGTGCCTTAGCCGTGTACTGCTCGGGTTATTTTGGAGATCGTGTTACAGGGGTGACACGGCCAGGTACACGGCCGTGTACTGTGTGACACAGGCGTGTCAGGCTTGACACAGACGTGTCAATACCCGTGTTCTGGTTTATTTTCAGTCGGTTGTGCACCGCTTCAGGAACATGGCCTGTGACACGGGCGTGTCACAACCCGTGTTCAGCCCAAGAAATAAAATTCAGGGCTGATCAGAGCCGTTCATTTTCTTTGACCAAGATCCAATGGTCTGGGCTCTTCCCTGGGTTGATAAGGCCGGGATTGAAGAAGATAAGGCTCATTTGAGTTTCATCATTCTCTTTCTAAAGTTAAGAGGGAGAGGAGAGCAAGGCAAGGAAGAAGAAGAGGAATCTGGCTGCCGGTGGTGCTGCGGTGGTCCAAATCGTGAGCCGAGTTCAGATTTACGAAGGCAAGGCTGCTGTGAGGGCTTTCATCCGTCTCAATTCTCTCCATGGCTCCGAGGCGACTTCCAAGGGTAACGATTTCCGTCTTGGGCATGTGAAGTCCTACTTTCCAGCATTTGCATAGGGAAAACCCGTCCCCGCGAGTGTGCGGTGGGTTGTGGTGTCCCTTGGGGTAGATATGTGAAGTCCCCCTTGTTAGAGTCCGAAATTGGAGTACGGATCTATGCATGTTGTGTGAAGCCCATCTGGACGTGCTGGTCTGGATTGGTGATGCTTGTTTGCATTCAGAGGAATCTCCGAGTATTTGATTGTTTGTGTGCAATCTGTGGTGCATACCTGTCGCTTGGTGCAGCAGGAAGTACTGGAGGAAGTCTAGGAAATTGTGAGAGTTGGTTCAAATCTTGTGACCGTGAGTTGTCACTTTACGTGGTGTTGAGCCGTTGGGCTGCAACTACATTAAATGAGGCTTCGTGCCGAATAGGCAAGGTGAAACCGACCCGCGCCTTTATTTGTAGCCTCAGGTACAATGTACTTAGTAGTGGCAAGGCGGTTTGAGCAACGGGGGGTGGCTGATCCGTACCTGCATTATGTTGGCTGGACATGAGAGCGCTAAGGCATTGGGCTTTCGTCAGCGGCATAATTAGAGTCTTGGGCCTACGTGCCAGACTAAATGCTCATGGTGGGATCCGGTGTTTTCGGTACACCCGAATGTGCCCTGAGTGCACGGAGCGTCGGGCCGCCGTGCCAACGTTTGTGATATGTATTGACTATGCGGTCGTGCACATCTTGCATGGGTTGCTATA
The DNA here is from genome assembly GCA_039513925.1 of Platanthera zijinensis. Lineage (NCBI taxonomy): Eukaryota > Viridiplantae > Streptophyta > Magnoliopsida > Asparagales > Orchidaceae > Platanthera > Platanthera zijinensis. The sequence continues at coordinate 233,761,029 of CM077080.1, forward strand.
CATACTGTTGAAACATGTTTTGCAGGGATGGAATTCCGCTTCCCCGTGCCAGGGGCAGGGTCGTTATAATTGGTCAGCTGAATGCTGACCGTTGCCCTGTTTACCACTGCTTGGTGGATTTGTTCTTGCAGGTGCAGGAGGTGCTGGTCCGAGTGGGACTTAGCGGGCTGAAGCCCAAGCTACGTTGCTGCCCTAGAAGGCTTTATTTTGTTTCTTCTTGTTCATGTGTGGCCGGCCTGCATGTCGATGTCTGTAAACCACACCTTTTTAAGAGAAATTTGTAAGGCCTTAAGGCCAGATACTTTGGTTGTATACATTCCTATGTTTTAGTTGACAGTTCTTGTTACTCTTGAGTTCAAGTTTTCAACCGTGAAGCTTCCGCTAGAATGCTCTGTGTTAGGATGCATTGGTTTTGATATTATTTCATAGCGTGTCCTCCTGTTTGTGGAATATGGTGTGGGGCCCCGGCCGGACCCTCTATTATATTCTTCTTGACGGGTAGAGGTGTTACAATTTGGTATCAGCTTGTTGGTCGATCTCTTCCGAATTCGCGGACGAATTCTTTTGAGGGGTGGCGAGCACGTGTCAGTGCTGTCGTTATAACACTTAACTTGAACTCAAGAATGTCCACTTAGGAATGCAAATACACTTATTTGTTGAACCGGTGTATTCTTTTTGTATGTTTGCCGTTTTACTTGGTCGCTAAATTGTGTGTTTTACACATATAGGTTACTAGAAGTGTTACGGGTCAATCCGAACCTCAACATTCTGTAGAAAGTGTGGCACCAGCTGAGGTGCCCACACCTCCTCCATCCGCTGAAACGGTACGTTTCATCACGGAAACGGTACTTGCTGTGATGAATGCTCAGCAGGCTGGGCGGGCACGTCCTGCAGTGGTGCCAACGCATGCTGGGGTACGACAATAACCGGTAGAAGTTGTAGTTGATCCGCGGGCAGCAGATCAACAATTGAAGTAATTCTTGAGCTTCAATCCTCCACAATTTACTGGGGCAGGGTCACCGGCCCAAGCAGAGGATTGGCTTGCAAGGATCAAGAGGATCATCAGAGCGATCAAGGTTGAGGAGGGACAGAAGGTTATGTTGGCCACTTTCCTACTGGAAGGAGAGGCTCGTTTATGGTGGGATGAGATTGAACTGCATCACTTGGCCGGTAGACAACTTGCAGAGGTCTCGATGGACGAATTTTCTCGGTTGTTCTTGGCACAACATCTACCAATGCAGCAAAGGATATCGATGGAAATGGAATTTCAACGGTTAACCCAAGGAGATCGTAGTGTGGATGATTATCTGCATGAATTCACACGTTTGGGAAGATATGCGGGTACAATCTTCGCCGAAGAAGAGCGTAAGACTAGTAGGTTTTATGCGGGACTGCGAGATGAGCTGCGGTATTTGCTCTTGAGTTCTGTGAGTCAGGGATTTCAATCCTTAGTCTGTACGGCTCGGTCTTTGGAGACGGACATGAGAAAAGGACAGGCAAAAGGGACCTTGGCTGTGACAAAGCCAAAGTTCAAACCGCCGCGTCCGGAGAAGTTTGGGTACCGTAAGAGATGGGGAAAGAAGTCCAAGTCTACTGGACAAGCTCCTTCTGCGACTGTGAAAGAGACATCTGGGTATGGATCTCGTGCTTGTTTTACGTGCGGGAAGTTGGGACACTTCACACGTGATTGCTGAGTTTGTCCTCTAAAGGGTGATAAGAAGACGGGAGCGTCTTATGCGGAGAAAGGGAAGACTGTGGTGGATTCTTCTGCCTCGCATGCGCAGCCCGGGGTATTCAACCTTGGACAACAGGAGGCCATTAAGCAGGCGGATGTCGTCAGAGGTGCGCGCAGTTTTTATTGTTATTTTATACTGTGTGTTGTGCTTGTTTTGATTGTGATGTTTTAGGGTTTGTCCTTATACGAGAGTATCCGGCGCAAGCACTGTTTGACACAGGTGCTTCACATTCGTTTCTGTCTGAAGATTTCGTCTTTCGTGTCGGGGTACCTATCCGGACCACGATAGACAGTGTAAAGGTGTTGTTACCTAACGGATGTTTGATGTGCGCGGATAAATCTTGCGGTCTTGAGGTCAAGATAGAGAGTCGGGAGTTCAAGGTGGAAACATTAGTATTGCCGATCAAGGAATTTGATATAATCTTTGGTATGGACTGGCTGTCAGATCAGCGTGCCTGTATAGATGTCACTTCAAAAGAGGTCACACTCGGGCAGAATACCGAACAAGAGACCAAGTTCATTGGTATACAAGGGATGAGTGGGATGTTGTTATCTGCTCTCCAAGTCGTTAAGGCAGTTCGGAAGGGTGCAGAGTTGTTCTTCACACTCGTAGAGGCGGTGGCGCCAAAGGCCAGTGTGAGTGAAGTGCCAATTGTGTCGGAGTATGCTGATGTGTTTCCAAAGGACCTTCCGGGGTTACCTCCCCAAAGGGAAATCGACTTCGCTATCGAGCTGGTGCCGGGTGCGAAACTTGTGGCCCGTTCGTCGTATCGGGTAGAGCCAAAAGAGATGGACGAACTGAAAGTTTAGTTGCAAGAGCTGTTGGAGCAGGGATACATACGCCCAAATATGTCACCTTGGAGCGCGCCTGTTCTTTTTGTGAAAAAGAAAGACGGTAGTTTGCGGCTATGTATTGATTATCGCGAACTGAATAAGCTGACGGAGAAAAACAAGTATCTGATTCCATTGATCGATGACTTGTTCGATCAGCTAGCGGGCTCAACCGTCTATTCCAAGTTGGATTTGAAATCTGGGTATTACCAATTGCGGATTAGGGAAGGTGACATTCCCAAGACAGCGTTTGGCACACGCTATGGTCATTATGAGTTCACAGTGATGTCGTTCGGCTTATGTAATGCGCCTTCGGTATTCATGGATCTCATGCATCGAACGTTCCGCGAATACTTGGATCTGTTTGTGATTGTGTTCATTGATGATATCCTCGTGTACTCACAGTCAGAGGAAGATCATGCAAACCATTTGCGGTTGGTATTGCATACCTTGCGGAGAAATAAGATGTATGCCAAGTTCTCTAAGTGTGAGTTCTAGCTCTCGTTGGTGGCTTTTCTGGGCCATGTGGTAAGTGGAGAGGGCATAGCGGTGGATCCGGAAAAGATAAGTGCCATTCTTGATTGGCCAGTGATGTCTTCGGTGGCCGAAGTCAGGAGTTTTCTTGGACTGGCAGGCTACTATAGACGATTTGTGACGAACTTCTCCCGGATTGCTTTGCCTTCGACTACGTTGACGAGAAAATATCAGAAGTTCGTTTGGACGTCGGAGTGCGCGCGAGCTTTTGAGGAGCTAAAAGGTCATTTGACCACGGCGCCTGTTTTGACATCGCCATGTGGTACAGACGGTTTTGAGATATACAACGATGCGTCAGGAAGCGGCTTAGGCTGCGTTCTCCTACAGTTTGGCAAGGTGATCGCTTATGGCTCACGTCAATTGAAAGTGCATGAACGTAATTGCCCCGTCTATGACTTGGAGTTAGCCGCGGTGATCTTTTCGCTAAAGTTGTGGCGACACTATCTTTATGGCGTGAAGGTATATATTTATACAGATCATAAAAGCCTAAAATATCTGCTCGATCAAAAGGATTTGAATATGCGACAAAGGAGGTGGATGGAATTCCTAGGGGATTATACCTTCGACATTCACTATGTTCCAGGAAAGGGAAATGTGGTCGTTGATGCCTTGAGTCGTCGGACTCCGGTGCTGGCAAGTTGGTTGCGGATACATGATGAGCGTCTAATCCAGGAGTTGGAAGCGTTGGAGATATCTTGTGTGGAAAGGGATTCTTCGGCCGATGCATGCTTGAACTGGATGGAGGTTCAATATGACCTTGCGGACAGGGTTCAGCGGGCAACGGATTTTGATGAACGTCTCCAGCGCTATGCAAAGGAGGGGTCTGGTGACCAATTCTCCTGGAATGACGGTTTATTACGGAAGGATGGCCGATTGTGCGTCCCTTGTGCGGGTAAATTGCGAGAAGAATTGTTATATGAAGCACACTTTACAAAGTACTAAATTCACCCTAGGAGCACAAAAATGTACAAGGACATGAAGAAATTGTTCTTGTGGCCCGGTTTAAAGAAGTACATAGCCGCGTATGTGGCTAAGTGTCGTACTTGTGCTTTGGTAAAGGCAGAATGTCAATGGCCGAGTGGTTTCCTGAAATCGTTGCCGGTTTCGCAGTGGAAGTTTGAGGATATTTCTATGGATTTCGTGCACGGATTGCCGAGATCTCAACGTGGGAATGACTCAATCTGGGTGATTGTAGACCGGTTGACAAAGGTGGCTCACTTTCTACCGAACAAGCGGGACGATTCTTTGGAAATGTTGGCAAAGCTCTATGTGGAGCAGATTGTTCGATTGCACGGTGTTCCCCGGAGCATCGTAAGTGACCGAGATGGGCGATTTACTTCGACATATATGAGGCTAATTCATCAGCTATTGGGCACGAAGTTAGCATTCAATACGGCCTTTCATCCGCAAACGGATGGCCAAACTGAACGAACTAACAAAACAATGGAGGATATGCTCTGTATGTGCGCCCTGAACTTCGGTAAGAAATGGGAAGATCATCTTGTTATGGTGGAGTTTGCCTATAATAATAGCTACCAAGCGAGTATCGATATGGAACCATTTGAGGCTTTGTATGGTCGCAAGTGTCGTACACCATTAGCTTGGGCAGAAACTGGCGAATCCAAACTTTTGGGACAAAATGAAGTCGAGGATGCTAACTCAACAATACGCTCTATTCGAGAGAGACTACTAATAGCCCAGGATCGGCAAGCCAAGTATTACAATGCTAAGCACCGGAACGTGGAGTTCGCGATGGGTGACTGGGTCTATTTAAATATTAAACCCTTCAAAGGCGTATCTCGGATTCGGCGGTTGAAAAAGCTAAGTCTATGATACCTTGGTCCGTTTGAAGTGGTGGAGCGAGTTGGGGAAGCTGCCTATCGGCTAGCTCTTTCATCGGACTTGGGTGGACTGCATGATGTGTTCCACATCTCGGTACTACGAAAAGCAGTCAAAGACCCAGCTCAAGTGATTGAGAATGATCGGGTGCCGGTTGAGTATGGGCTAACGACAAAGGTGAGGCCCATTCAGATTGAGGATCGAGCCGAGAAACAGTTGCGGAACAAAACGATCGGGATGGTAAAAGTCCGGTGGGACAATTGTGGCCAAGAAGAGCTAACATGGGAGTGGGAGCAGACCATGCGAGCTGAGTTCCCCGAGTTATTTGTGTAAACTGTTTGTTTGTCTGTATGGTGTTGCAACATATATGTAGAAGTATCACTTTTTGTGTCATGCTTGCATCTCCCTACTGCATCCAAATTTCGGGACGAAATTTTATTAAGGAGGGGAGGATTGTAACACCCCAGAAATCTCAAAAAGCCAAAGTGGGATTCAGGTTGGCTGACACGGGCGTGTCTCAAGGCGTGTCAGGTGTACACGGCCTGGGACACGGGCGTGTCCCAGGGCGTGTCCCTAGTCTCGACAAGTACTCGAGACCTGATCGTCGAGTGTGGAACACGGCCTGTGACATGGGCGTGTCACAGGGGCGTGTTTGGCACACGGCTAGGGACACGGGCGTGTGCCTTAGCCGTGTCCTGCTCGGGTTATTTTGGAGATCGTGTTACAGGGGTGACGCGGCCAGGTACACGGCCGTGTACTGTGTGACACGGGTGTGTCAATACCCGTGTTCTGGTTTATTTTCAGTCGGTTGTGCACCGCTTCAGGAACACAGCCTGTGACACGGGCGTGTCATAACCCGTGTTCGGCCCATGAAATCAAATTCAGGGCTGATCAGAGCCGTTCCTTTTCTTTGACCAAGATCCAATGGTCTGGGCTCTTACCTGGGTTGATAAGGCCAGGATTGAAGAAGAGAAAGCTCATTTTAGTTTCATCATTCTCTTTCTAAAGTTAAGAGAGAGAGGAGAGCAAGGCAAGGAAGAAGAAGAGGAATCCGTCCGCCGGTGGTGCTGCGGTGGTCCAAATCGCGAGCCGAGTTCAGATTTGCGAAGGCAAGGCTGCTGCGAAGGCTTTCATCCGTCTCAATTCTCTCCATAGCTCCGAGGCGACTTCCAAGGGTAACGATTTCCGTCTTGGACATGTGAAGTCCTACTTTCCTGCATTTGCATAGGGAAAACCCGTCCCCGCGAGTGTGCGGTGGGTTGTGGTGTCCCTTGGGGTAGATATGTGAAGTCCCCCTTGTTAGAGTCTGGAATTGGAGTACGGATCTAGGCATGTTGTGTGAAGCCCATCTGGACGTGCTGGTCTGGATTGGTGATGCTTGTTTGCATTCGGAGGAATCTCCGAGTATTTGATTGTTTGTGTGCAATCTGTGGTGCATACCTGTCGCTTGGTGCATCAGGAAGTACTGGAGGAAGTCCAGGAAATTGTGAGAGTTGGTTCAAATCTTGTGACCGTGAGTTATCACTTTATGTGGTGTTGAGCCGTTGGGCTGCAACTATATAAAATGAGGCTTCGTGCCGAACAGGCAAGGAGAAACCGACCCGCGCCTTTATTTGTGGCCTCAGGTACGATGTACTTGGTAGTGGCAAGGTGGTTTGAGCAACGGGGGGGTGGCTGATCTGTACCTGCGTTATGTAGGCTGGACATGAGAGCGTCAAGGCATTGGGCTTTCGTCAACGGCATAATGAGAGTCTTGAGCCTACGTGCCAGACTAAATGCTCATTGGTGGGATCCGGTGTTTCCGGTACACCCGAATGTGCCCTGAGTGCACGGAGCGTCGGGTCGTCGTGCCGACGTTGGTGATATGTATTGACTGTGCGGTCGTGCACGTCTTGCGTGGCTTACTATACATACTGTTGAAACATGCTTTGCAGGGATGGAATTCCGCTGCCCCATGCCCGGGGTAGAGTCATTATAATTGGTCAGTTGAATGCTGACCGTTGCCCTGTTTACCACTGCTTGGTGGATTAGTTCTTGCAGGTGCAGGAGGTGCTGGTCCGAGCCGGACTTAGCGGGCTGAAGCCCAAGCTACGTTGCTGCCCTAGAAGGCTTTATTTTGTTTCTTCTTGTTCATGTGTCGCCGGCCTACGTGTCGATGTCTGTAAACCACACCTTGTTAAGAGAAATTTGTGAGGCCTTAAAGCCAGATACTTTGGTTGTATACATTCCTATGTTTTAGTGGACAGTTCTTGTTACTCTTGAGTTTAAGTTTTCAACCGTGAAGCTTCCGCTAGAATGCTCTGTGTTAGGATGCGTTGGTTTTGATATTATTTTATAGCGTCTCCTCCTGTTTGTGGAATATGGTGTGGGGCCCCGGCCGGACCCTCTATTATATTCTTCTTGACGGGTAGAGGTGTTACAGCCAGGGCCCGCCCCCTCGCATTCGGCAGCAGTCTGTAAGTTTCCGAACTTCGCTATTTCTTCAGGGATCCCGGCCCCTTGCAACCCGCATTGCTTGTGATTGAAGGTCCGCCCTTCTCCAACAGTAGGTTGTAACGCCGCCAGGGCATGCCTCCCTCATAGTGTCCCAGGATCGAGTTCTGCCTCACCCAACAACATTACCGGCTCTGAAATCCCGACATCAAGACTATTCGACCCAAAGCACCAACTCTTCTCCCTGGAGGGAAGTCACATGGACACCATGAGCCCTCCCTCTGGTCGTTAGCTTCAAAAGCGCAACTCATAGTTGTTTGCACGACACCATAACACAAAACATCAAAATATGCGTTAAACAATAACAATCAGTAAAATAACAAGACAAATTAGGAAATACAAAACTACAACAAAATAAGTACACCAGTACGACGCAAGGGCTAACAAGTACAAATTATACAAGAAACTAAAGTACGAAGGACTACTTCTCGTCATCAACATCAACAAGCTCGTCCTCAGACAGATCCTCAAATCCCAAGTCAGTGACGTCACACCCCTGCTTACGGGACACCATCCTAAGGGCCTTTGACATACCACGAAGGAAGGCCACCTCCTGCACCTCTGACATGTCTGGCTCGACCTCCTGCATCCATACCTCCTTACGAATCTCCTCAGAAAGCAAGCAACGATATCGCGTAAAGTTGATAGAATCCATGTTCTCTGCGACCCTCGTTGCTCTCATCTTAGCCAAGCGCTCCTCTAAAGAAAGGCACTCTACCTCAGACTTCATAGAAGACTACTCTGACTAAAGAAGAGCGTTCTTCTCATGCGCACCCTCCAAAAGCTGTGTTGTCTTCTCCACCTGAAGCTCCTCTCGCAGCTGCATCATCTTGACTTTCATCTCTGCCTCAAACTAACAAAAGTGGGAGATATCACGATCTCTCATCCCCCCTCAGATCAAGGCATTATCCCTCCATCACTCGACACTTCTCCTGAAGGGACCGGTAGTTGTTCTTTAAGCTTGCTAGAAGATCATCTCAATAGGGGTCTATACTGACTTGAATATCGGTCAGTAACAAAAAAAATAAGTCAGAGAAAATCAAAGAAGTTTGACAAAATCGACACAAGTAACAACACCCTTACCGCCATAATCGGCCTCGAGGATAGCGCGTGCCTCCCATTCCCCGGCTGTGGCACAGAAGTCTTCTCAGTAACTTGGGGGGGAGCAAAGTCACAAATCTCACTTTCAGGGTCAGCAAGCATAGTCGCCTCAACCCTAAAAGAGCACAGAGCAGTCTCCGAGCGAGCATCTGACCGCCTTGAAGGGTGACACTCGACTGCTGAATTGCCGCAACCTTCAAATATCATCTTCCTCTTCTGATCACGGACCAATGGAACCGTAGCATAACACTCTACATCAGCCGAAAGACAGTATAACAACATGCGATTTTCCTCCACGAAAGATGAAATATTGAAGGGATGATTAACTAGCTCTCGGGGCTTGGAAAATCCCAGTACCATAATAAATTCATGCTCGCACCCCTTCACCCTGTTACAACGATCAGGAAGGGCGTTCCAAAGCTCCGGTAGCTCTCAACAATTGCGGACATATCCGTACAAAGTATTCCCATGACGTCCACCTGGCTCCCAAACTCCAGCCAACGTTTGTTCCTGAAAACATCAACCCGACCACCGCTTTCGGTGCGCACCTGGCACCAATCCTTGAAGATGTGAAATGAAATCTTGGAACTGTGCTCACAAAAGAAGACCACCAGCCCCACAATTCACGTCATCGCCAAAGGAGGAAACTGGGACACTGACACCCCGCAGAACTTCAAGATCTCGACCACCTCCACGCATGATGGCAACCAAAATCCAAAATTCAGAGACGACTCACAAAGAGTCATCAAACCCACTAGAGAATTCTGTACCCGCTCTTCGGCACGAGGAATCCGGATCTCCATTCCAAGCATTTCCAGCAGACAAATTATATCGCCCCTCCAAGCGACAACTTATTTTGGAGTAAGAGTAGAATGAAGTCACATCAGCCAGCCTTGTGCCACGCGCCGCGAAGCTTGCACATATGAACAATCAAGAAAGGAAAAAACGCGATACCCCAAGGAATTAGGAACACAGCCAACAGAAACCACGCAAAAAGAAGCAGCGCGATGCAAAAATCGGAGACCCACGAAGGGAGCAAGTCCCGCAAGGAGGCACGCATGCATATCCCAAGTGCGCTTACCCTAGCACGCAAGCATGCCACCCGAAGCGCGCACAGGCGCACACAGCCCCGAGCGCACACACACGGTCGAGCTTGTACGCTCAGGGCCCCGAGCGCGCGCGAGACTTTGATTTTTGTATCTCACAGTTTCTTTTTGCGTGGGCTTTGTTCCCAATTCCTTGGAGCATTTGATGGGTTCGAACCCAATTTATAGGCAAACTGGGTTGTACGTAGCCAAAACATCCATCCCCCTAACTAACGAAGTGGGGGGGGGGGGGTACGGCTCAAACCACTTCGCGTGCGATCACCGCGTCTGATCCACACCATGACCACCACACACCAGAATGTAACCACCGTGCACGGGATCCCAACTCCCGCATGTGGGATCCTAACTCCCGCGCACAGGATCGCCAATTGCCGCTTGGGATCCAACGTGCTGGCGTCCTCGTGGCCGGCCGATGGCCTCCTCATTGTCGGCCGACGGCCTTAGCGACGATCATCCCTCTTCTTCCCGACCGCTTACAGCAAGGCCGACTGGGGAGGCGCCAGCCCCCAAGGGGCCGACTGCCCTTTTTATCCCCGGCCGCCTACGATATGGCCAACTGGGGAGGCGTCGGCCCCCAACGGGCCGACTGCACCTTTTCTCCCCGGCTGCCTACGGTAAGGTCGGTCGCCCCTTTTCTCCTCGGCCACCTACGATAAGACCGACCACCCCGTTTCTCCCCAACCGCCTATGACAAGGCCTGTCGGGAAGGTGTCGGCCCCTAAGGGGCCGACCACCCCTTTTCTCCCCGACCGGTTACGACAAGGCCGATCGGGGAGGCGCCGACCCCCATGGGGCCGACTGCTCCTTTTCTCCCTGGCCGCCTATAGTGAGGCTGGTCGAGGTGGCGCTGGCCCCCAGAGGGCCGACCGCCCCTTTCTCCCCGGCCGCATACGGCAAGGTCGGTCGGAGAGGCGCTGACCCCCAAGGTACCGACCGGCTCCCCCTTTGGCCACCTGCCATTTGGGCGGTCGAGGGGTCATCCGGCCTCTTAAGGCCGACCGCCCTCTTTGGCCGGCTAGTAGAAGGCCGACCAGGGGATTTGTCCAGCTCCAAGGGGTTGGCCTCCCCCTCCTACACCCCCGTAGGGGGTGGCTGCTGCCCATAATCGCCCACCAAGTGGGCGGTTGGGGGTGGCCACCGTGCGTAACCACCTCCGTTGCCCGTTGGGTCGTTCCCGAGTTCGGGCATGCCTATTTTGGTCCCAGGGGTAGGCTCATTATTTTCCTAAAAATGATAATCTGTGTGATCACTTTCGGGCCTTTCAATTGATCTGTACGGTGGTTATTAAGGGAAATTACCAGGTCCCCCTCTCTAAGCATATAAATAGACCACTGATTCTTCTCATTTCTCCAACGTGGAAGGACAGATCTCTATGGAATCTCTCTTTTTCTAGACTTTTCCTCTCTTGTCTTCTTTTCTCTCTCTCTACAGGTCCCCCACCACCATGCACACCGCTAAGGCAAAGGTCTGGCACCCCGGCGCTTGCCTCCAAGTCAAAATCCATTCGCAACCTCCTCCGCGCACATCCGGGGTTCATAGGAAATTGCTCGTTTGCCGTCTGCAGCCACCAGAATCTAGAGTGTGCCTCCAACAGAGCACCCTTAGTTCCATCCCTGTAGTCAGCCTGCGATCGTCTAGAAGCGCACAAGTGCTCTACCGCACGCTGAATGCCATCTCTTTCTTTCCTCCTCAAGTTGTATTGAGGTGCGATCTGTCGCCCTCGATTCTGTCAAAGAAGCATTAGAATCCCAACCGACCTAGTGGCGTTCCTGTCGGCATAATCCCGACGGTGGGTTTTCATCCTGTTCAGAGGGTTTTCCACGTAAAAGGCTTGTCTCGTCTGTGATCTATTTCTTTGACTATTTGTGCAACCGACCGCTCTGAGGGCTAAGACGGTCTAGTTAGTCCGGTCTATCAGAAGTGCAGTCGCAAATCACAATAAGGTGCAAGACATATTCTACATAAACCATTAAATAATGAGCATTTACTAATAAAACATGATTCATAAAATAACTTAATTAAATCATTAGAAATAGTAAAGTCATGATTAAGTTGATCTAATGCAGAAACTGAAATTAAATTCATCATAAATAAATGAAAGAAGATAAAATATATCTTTTAATAAAAATTTATTATCAGAATCAATGACTAAATAAACATCCCCAATAAACTATACGTCCACCTCAGCGATGTTATCAACTGTAAGCCTATACTCACCCTTCCATGTATTACGACCCAGGGCCGACCCACTCTAGATCACACTAGATCACTGTGGCAACACCTGACATCATCCAGACTGCAGCCCAAGCACTCAACCCCTCTCAATCCACAAACAGGTTATTAGTGGTCACATCCTCCCTTTGATAAGAGAAACTCTCAAGTTAAGCGAGCAATACAGGAACTTCCCAGTAGGTCACACATCTTGATGCTACTCCAACACGAGCACACTTAACTACATAGTTTCTCCACTCCTCATCACCAATTGAATCACAGCCAATTGGTGGTGAGAAGTTGAAACACTATGTAGTTAAGTGTGTTCGGGCTGGAGTAGTACTGAGATGGGTGACCTCCTGATAAATCTCCGTGCTGCCTACTGAACTATCAAGTTTAGCTCATCAAAGAGAGGCAATGACTACCAACAATCAGCCTGTGGATGAAGAGGGGTTGGATGCTTGGGCTGTAGCCCGAACGATGCCATGTGAGTCCATAATGATCCAGTGTGATCCAGAGTGGGCTGACCCCGGGTTGTCATTAAAAAAGTGCACACCATTATAGGATTCAGCTATGCGCACAACATTATAGGATTCAGCTATGTGCACCGCCATCATGGCTAGATTTTACTATATGCACCTTATGATGCGAGATTTTACCATTTCCAGCTTCATGATGGAGAATTTTATCCAATGATAGGGGATTTTACTATTTGCAAAACCATGTTGGAGGATTTTTACTATTTGCACCTCAGGATCGTGAATTTTTCTATTTGCACCCCATGATGATGCATTTTACTTCTTGCACCCCCATGATGGAGGATTTTAATATCTGCACCCCATGATAAGAGATTTTACTATTTGCACCCACTATGTTGGAGTATTTTACTATTTGTATCCCATAATGAGAAATTTTACTATTTGCACCTCATGTTAAATTTTTTTACTATTTACAGCACTTGACAGGCGATTTTACAATTTGCACCTCATTATAAAAAATTTTACTATCTGCACCCCATGATTAGGGGATTGCTATTTGCACCCCAATGTTAAAGGATTTTATTATTCGCACCCCCATTATTGGCGGATTTTACTTTTCATACCACTTGATGAGTGGTTACGAAGATAGTAGGGTGTTATGGCGGCGGTGCAGAAGTTACCTGACCGGTGTGGCCGTGCGGCGGTGGCCGGGAGGCAGAATGTGGCCAAGTGCCTAGGTAGTGGAGACCGACCAACGAAGGCTGACCTGGCAGTGGTGACCGGTCAGCAGAGGCCGAGCGGGCGGTGGTGTGCGACCAAATGGCTGATCGATCGTACACTGCGGCCATGCATGGTCGTTCGACCAGTTGGCGTCGTATGACCAGGCGGGGGCACACAAACATGCGGAGCCCCGCAGCTAGGCGAGGTCGCGTGGGACCGGGGCCGCTCACAAAGTTGCGTGTGGTTGGGCCGCTCGCAGGATTGTGTGCGGCCGGGGCCACTTGTAGGCATGTGCGTGGCCAGACGACGTCGCGTGAAGGGTTACGCGTGTCCAGGTGGGGTTGTATGTGGCGCGACTAGGGATGTTCGCTCGTTTGCCCGCGTTCTCAGCCGTCGTGGGTGATTTTGCGTTCGTGTGATGAGTGAGGTTAGTGGGTTGACTTTGGCCAACCCCACACTCGCCCAATTTCTCCACCAAAAGAGGTGGGGTGGTGCAGTTAGCATATATATGTGTACGTGTGCCTTGACGTTCGTTTCTAAGACCACGCGTGGCCTTGGTCGGCCATGCCTGGTCGTTCAGTTAAGCGATACAGTGCAACCTGGCGGGCCGCACAGACATACAGAGGTGCATAATAAGGCGGGGCTGCGTGTAATCGAGGCCGCTCATAGGGTTGTGCAAGGTCAAGAGGGTCGTGCACGGGTGTGCGCAGCCGGGGCCACTCGCAGGTGTGCGCGTGGCCACGTGGGGCTGCACGCAGGGATGCACGCGTCTAGTAGGGCCGTTCGTGGCGTGACTAGGGGCACACGCTCGTTCGCCCGTGTTCCCAACGGCCGTGGGCGGTTTTGCATTCGTGGGATGAGTAGGGTTAGTGGGTTGACTTTGGTCAACCCATTCCTGCCCACTTTCCCCACCAATGGAGGTGGGGTGGTGCAGTTAGAGTATATGCGTGTACGTACGTGTTGATGTCTGTTTCTAAGACCAAATGTACTCGAAATTGCATGAGACTGGGAACATTGGAACTGTGTCGGCAAACTTGTTGAGGTCGCGTCAAATAATCTTCAGTTTGACCAAACATATTTTGGGGAATCCCGTCGTATTTAGTAGATCCTTTTTGAACTTCCCCTTTTTAAAATGACATTGATATCCCAAACAAAGCCTAAAATAAGCATGCTTTAGGGTAATTTCCAAAGAGAAAGGCTCGTCGTGCAACTGCGAAGGCTCATCGAGCCAATTCTAAAAATTTCTCTTTCTTTATTTGTCGCTGACGAGCACTCCAATGCAATAGAGATTCAGATATAAATCTTGGGCGCAAATATTATGATCCAAATGGTAGAATGGGGCTTGAATCCTAAACTTGAAATGCTAATTTATTGAAGAACAAATACATGATAACTGATCTCTCCAAAGAGTCGAAGCTCTGAAAAAATCAATCTTCCGATGAGGGGAGTAGTTCTCGTCCAACTGCTAAGACACACTAAGATATACAAAATCATTCAACATACCTAATAAGACCTAACAAAAACTATATATAGAGATAGATATATGTAAAATTACAATACTACCTCATTCTCATTATTTGGAAGCCATCATTACTCCACCCTTCAAATCGAGCTTTCCCTAAAAGTTGGTGGTCGAGTCGTCTAGCATCTTAACTTCACTTCCTAACAACTCCTGATAATGTGTCGTGACGGTTGGGGCTTTGGCGAGCAGTGACTGCGCCATCCAAAAATCAGGCCACGAAAGAATGGGATCCAACAATGGTGGTTGTGGTGGTGGGGGTAGCAATATTAGTAAGGTAGTAGGAAGAACAATGTCCTAATGTAGGAGCCGGTATTTTGATGTTGACGGAGCGGTGGTGGATGGCAGTGTGACGACCTTGGTCTTAGCCTTGCTTCTAGACACCGTCCGACAACCCAGGCATAGCCAATTCCTAGCGTTGTCCGGGCTGTATGCACCCCAACCCATCTCCTTTCACAGGCGAGTTGTTGGTGGTCGTAGCCCCCTTTGATGAGTGAACTCGATAGTTAAGTTGGGTCGTACGGGGATTTCCTAGGAGGTCACACATCCAGTACTACTCTCGCCCAAGCACGCTTAACTATCGAGCTTACTCATTAAAGGGGGGCTACGACCACCAACAAACTGCTTGTAGAAGGAGATGGGTTGGGATGTATGGGGCTACAACCCAAACAACACTAGGAACATGCTATGCCTGGGTTGTCGGACGATGCCAGGAGCAAGGCTAAGTCCTGGGTCGTCACAAAAAGTGCACTTTTTTGTGACGCTCCAAACTTGGCCCATTTTACACAGGACTTGTCCTAGCATAGCCTGCTTTGGCATGCGCCCGGGCTGCAACCCAAACATCTAACCCATCTTCGGGTCCACCACTGAGCACAATGGGTTGTTAGAGGCCTTGAACTCCCTTCTGATGAACAAACTCCATAGTTTAGCGGGCAGCATAGGGACTTCCCGGGAGGTCACCCATTCCAAAATTTATCTGCTTGTCCACGCTTAACGATGAAGTTTTTTCACTTCTCATCACCAATTGAGTTGCAACTCAGTATGATGAGAAGTTGAAAATCTCCATAGTTAAGCGTGCTTGGGCGATAGTAGTACTGAGATGGGTGACCACCTGGGAAGTCCAAATACAACCCAACTTAACCATCAAGTTCACTCATCAAAGGGGGGGAGGGGGGGGGGGGGTTGTGACCACCAACAACTCGCCTGATGAAGGGGGGTTGGGGCGCACGAGACTGCAACTCGGACAATGCTAAGAACAGGTTATATGTAACATCCTGACTTTTATTAGGCCACCAGAGCCCTAGTGGACCCAATAAAAGTGGCCCGGACCCTACCCATGACCCGATGAGAGGTAACCTTAGGAAGGAAATAGAGCTAGAGAACTTCGAATCAAGTTCTGTCAGTTCCTGTGACCTTATATAACCGAGACGGGTGTATCAGAACCCGTCGCGTCACAATCCGAGATCTAACGACAAATTTAGATACTTTCACCTTTTTAGCACGCTGTGATGCACAAATTTCGGTCTTTCGCCAAACGGACTCCGATTTAACCCCAGTCAGTGACGTTGGACTCGTATGGTTAATACGAAGTCAACAGAAGTCGTTCCGATCAATTTCGATGACAATTGGTTAACCCGTGGTCAAATCAAGCATAGTCGTGCACCGAAAAGCATGCGCACACCAATTGTGACACGACACCCGAACTTTGACCCGATCCCGATGATTTGGACTCACTTTGACCCATATGGGGGACCCACCCCATGGTTGACTTGGTCAAACCCCCCTAAAAACCTATTTTTGGGATTTTTCCTAAGGAAGAGCACATCCCCTCTCTATGAATGGATATGGCCTTACTTCCCCTCATCCCTTGGGTCACCCAAAACTAGCCCCTTAATGATAAATGGGCCATGGGCAAGGAAAGCCCAACCTTTCCCTTCCCATCTCCTTCTCTCCTTAGGAACCAAAGCCCAAACCCACCCCAACTCTTCCCCCTTTGATGGCTGCCACCTAGGCACCCTAGGATGGTGCCATATGGCAAAGGCAGGTGGAGGGGAGGGAAGGAGCTCCTCCCCTCATGGGATTAGTCCCACATTGACTAGGGGAGGAAAGCCCCTCACCCCATGCTTATAAAAGGGCACCCCCCTCTCCTTTGCCCTCAGCAGCTCTGAGAGCTCTCCCCTCCCCCTGCCCTTGCTCTGCCGGAGCTCAGGTGGTCGAAAAAGGCGAGCCAAGGGGCCTCCTCCTCCACCACCGCCACCTTTGGCATGGCCGACCAGGACGACCCCTCCTGATCCCACCAAACTCAGGTGGAACCTTCTCTCCTCCTCCTTCTCTATCCCTCCGATGTTCTGCATGCCCTACCTGACGGCCGGAGCACCGTCGGCGTCACCCGAGCTCTTTCCAGGAAGGGCGGTGGTTGCGAGGTTAGAGGCCACCCCAGCACTAGTAGTGGCGCTAGGGGAAACCCTGGGCCATTGGGGGCGACAACCCCAGCAGCGGAGAGTGGTGGTGCCGCCAGAAAACGCCATTCCGGTGGCACCCGTAAAACAGAGCATGGCTCTGTTTATTCCTGGCGGCGGCGGCCGACGGCGTAGGGCTGCCGGACCACCACCAGCAAAGATCCCGACCCCCGGCACGCCGGCTGGGGGTGGTGTGGTGAGCGATTAGCCACCCAAGAGGCGGGGTGGTGCGGTGGTGCTGGGAGCAGAGTCACTGCCAGCCCGAGCTCTCGGGATGGATATTTCTGGCGGTGGCCGGCGGCGGCAGGCCGCCAGACCACCGCTCAGAGAATCGCCGGCCCTCGGCGAGTTGATCGAGGCTGGGCTTGGTGTCTTGCGGCGGCCTGCCGGTGGTGGTGGAGGCCGCTCATCCTCTGCACCGCCGACGAGGAGCAGCAGCCGCCCGATCTGGTGATGAAGATCAGACAACTGGGATTTTATTAAATCCCGCCCCCACCTTAGCATCAGTGCCCCCCACAGCGGATCCGCGGCCGATCTGCTGTGGGGATAGAGGGATGAAACGCGTCCTGCGGCTCACTCTCAGCCGCAGGATCAAGTTGATCTGCTATATGCATACCAAAATCAAGGGACAGAATTTGTTGAATTTTTTGGGCCAAATCTAGGCCCTTAAGAGAAAAATGGCCAACATGAAAAATGTTCCCCATGATGAGGGCTTCCTTCACAAAAATTTTGAGAATTTCTGAAAATGATTTGGTATTTTTAAAACCCTAAATAAAAATTGTTTGGTCAAATTAAAAACTCAAAACACTTTGGAAAATTATAAAAAAATTACTAGGCTCATTTTAGGACCTCTTAAGGGTTGTATCAATATTTGGGGTCATGGGGATAGGTTTTGATATTTTTCTTAAAATTTGGAAGCATAGGGTCGCGCTCGGAACGTATTCCACTATATTTCCCTCGAAGGTGAAAATTGGAGCGCGCGACCACCCTTTATAATCAAATAAGTAATTCAAACTATTTTATCGACGAGAGTGGCCGAGGTAAGTGACTAAGCTCCGGGATTTCCGAGATTTCTTAAAACCGTCAAGCCCCTCGACTCTCGGGTGAATTGGGCACGCTCGGAAGGTGAGAGTATGAGTGATGAGTTAGAAATTATTCTCGACAAATAATAAGAATGTAACTCTTAACAAGCTCTTGATCCGATAAAGCCGTAATAAATATGGCGCAACCAAATTAATTGGATCCTAATAATTAGTGTAACCCAATGAAATCTCCTTTAAATCTGAGATGAAACTGAAGCCACTTGGATGGAGTGATTGGATACTAATCTTCTTCTTTGTTTTTTCTCCAGTCTCGTACTGGTCAAGCTTATTTTAGTACTTTCAATTTAGTACTACTCCAGTCTCGTACTGGTCAAGCTTATTTCAACATTATCAATTCAGTACTACTCCAGTCTCGTACTAGTCAAGCTTATTATAGTACTTTCAATTCAGTACTACTCCAGTCTCGTACTGGTCAAGCTTATTTCAGCACTATCAATTCAGTACTACTCTAGTCTCGTATTGGTCAATCTTATTTTAGTATTTTCAATTCAGTACTACTCCAGTCTCGTACTGGTCAAACTTATTTTAGTACTTTTAATTCAGCACTACTCCGGTCTCGTACTGGTCAAGCTTATTTTAGTACTTTCAATTCAGTATCACTCCAGTCTCGTACTGGTCAAACTTATTTTATCACTATCAATTCAGTACTACTCCAATCTCGTACTGGTCAAGCTTATTTTAGTATTTTCAATTCAGTACTACTCCAGTCTTGTATTGGTCAAGCTTATTTTAGTACTTTTAATTCAGTACTACTCCAGTCTCGTACTGGTCAAGCTTATTTTAGTACTTTCAATTCAGTACCACTTCAGTCTCGTACTGATCAAGCTTATGTTAGTACTTTCAATTCAGTACTACTCCAGTCTCGTACTGGTCAAGCTTATTTTAGTACTTTCAATTCAGTACTACTCCAGTCTCGTACTGGTCAAGCTTATTTCAGTACTTTCTACTCGGTACTACTCCAGTCTCGTACTGGTCACGTTTCATTACAACACTTTAAATAAGCAGCATAGTCATCGTATTTGTCCTAATTCCAATTTACTATTATAATCTCGGCTCCTGCTCTGACGAGCAGTCATTGTTAAGGTTGAGCCTTAGTCGGGGCAATCCGGAGTTGAGGTATTCCTCCAGATCTAGCCCCAAATAATGCGCTCCCACGCTCCTTGTCGAAAGTAGAGCTAAGTGCCGACGCCCGAAGTCTAAAGCTTAGTAGGGCAGGCCGATGTAGACCCGGTGTGTGCTATGATTGCCTTTTGTTTGACTGTTTATAAATTGTTAGCAGTGAAATAGTGGCGGGTCAGTCCCTCCCACAGACCGTTCGTACCGGTGCGGGGAGGTCGACGACTCAAGGCGACAGGGAGATGGGTACCATGGGTGACCAGCCGTTATATTATTCCCCGTCGGGTTTTCCTCTGCTGGCCGGCCAAAATGATTTGCCGGATGTTGCTCACATCTGAGAGTACACAAGGTTGTACGTTATGACATGAGGTTGTGCGGTACGACCACCCCCAGAAGTGGTAAGACTGACCACTATCACCGACGTCCACATCGGTGAGGCCCGCGGGGCTCGCTACCCTGCTAGAACAGAAGCGATCCAAACTATGTCGACATAGGGTTTGCGTGCGCGACTATGAATGCCCGCGGCGTGTGCTTGACTGTGAATGCCTGCGATAAAATTCAGGATGTGAAAACCGGATGTGCTGTCGTGCTAGTGGAGCCTTGTTATAACTGATTTATATTGTTGCTACTTTTCTCAGTTATACTATCATGCACTCTCTTATAGTTGCTCATAGTTATACATATATGAAATATTTTGCTAACCCTCTCTTGCTTCGGCTATTTACTTATGTTGGGTGGGTGTGTGATCGTTCCCAGGATATGGATCCGGGGAGGAGATTTATTTACACTTAGTTTTATGACTAACGGTTATCTAAATAACCATTCACAGAAAACGGAGCATCGTAGTGACCCGCTGTCGCAGGAGATTACACCAACGGCTAGGACTACTCGAGCAGATGCACCCCCGACGTCCTAGGAGTTTAGAGACATGAGTACCGCCGAGCAGCATAGAGAGAGAGTGTGTGAGGATTATATGTAGTATATGTATAGCCCACGAGCTTATATAAACACTTAGGCTTCGGCCCTAGAACCTCTGTATTACTGTTAATGCTTCCGCTATACTCTAATGAGTTGTGAATGTTGTGATTCGAGCCGAGCAAGGCGGTCATCTAGTACTTAGACAGGGTGGATCGTTTCCCCTAAGGAGCACTGGGTGGACGTCTTGGGCCAGTAGTACCCCTCCGGCCCGACCCAGACAAAAGGTTGGGGGGGTGCTACACTATGCCTGGGTTGTCAGACGATGGCAGGAGCAAACCTAAGACCTGGGTCGTCGCAGGCAGTACAAGGACCGAAGAGACCACGACCGACATAGACGTTAGTTGGGTGGTCGGAGGTAGTGACGAAGACAACAACGATGGTGAAATTGCGGAGTGGGCACCACGACTGGAGGGCTGACATCGATGGTTGACCGCGACGACAGTGAAATCAGTGGAGTTGCTGTGGTTTGCGGACGCGAAGGCGGAATAATGGTGGAGTAACCCGCAGTTGTAGGATGCATCCACGACGTGTTGGGAAAATCGCCGATGGAGCATTGTGGAAGTTGAGCACTAAGATCCTCAATCAAGGCATCATTGCACGCGACCTGAGCATTAATATTGGTGAGCGGGGAGAATATTCATGCCCACCTTTAGTCGACAACAATCATAAGGTTGAAGAAAAGATTAAGAATTAAATTATGGTGAGGATTGCTTAATTCCGAACAAAGAAGGATATAGAGCATTAAAATATCATAAAAGAGGGGTGGAGAGCTTGAAAGAAAAGCTTGCCGGGAGTGGCTCGAGGAGGATGGAGACCATAGACAGCTTGAACTATAGACATCGTGCGGTTGGCTTGGCGAGGGAAGAGTGGCTCGAAAGGGAATCAGAATGCAGGGCGACGTGCAAGGTTGGCATCGACCGGGGCATAGACAGTGGCTATCAGAAGGTAGACGAAGAGAATGGGATGAATGTGATGCAGTGAAGGCGGAGTGGCTTCAGAACTAGGGAAATCGAATCTCGGCTGGGACGATGGCAGGGCTCGATATGCAAGGGGCGGGGAACGTCAGCGAGCGGTGAGGGCCGGCGAACGAGATGCAACAATGGTCGGGGATGTAGAGCAGATGTAGCGGTGGGCGGGGATGCAGAGCATATGCAACAGTGGGTGGGGATGCAGAGCAGGTAGGGGAGTTTCAGAAATGGGGTTTGGAGGTGGTTGAAGGGGTATGCGGCCGCATGACAAAGGAGGAGGAGCAGACGTTGCAGCGGATGTCGACGTGGGTGGAGGGGAAACAATTTGCAGGCGGGAGGAAGAATGACTTTGATACTTTTGTTACCATAAAAATGGTAAAATGCGGCTTGAATAGTAAACTTGAAATATTAATTGATTGAAGAACAAATTCGTAGTAACTGATCTCTCCTAAGAGCTAAAGCACTGAATGGATCAATCTTCCGGCGATGGGAGGAGTTCTCGTTCAACTGCTAAGACACACTAAGACACAAAATCATTTAACATACCCTAATAAGACCTAATGACTATATATAAATAGTGCTGATATTAACAAACCCGATTTGATTTTTGGCAAATCATTACTATTAACAAATCTTCAAATTTTAAAACGGCAATTTGAATTTTTTTTGTTTCTAGCAAACAATCATAAAAAATAAAATAAATAATTAAAATTTTATTTAAAGACATGCATTCATTCAATTAAGCTGATAAATATGCTAATATTATTGACGTGGTCTATGTTGAAACCGAAAATCGGTCTCTTGAGGAGTTCACCATTGGGGAAGGGGTGATCGCGCACCTGCTTCGCTCCTGCAAGAAAAATAACAAGGAAAGAAGAGCAAAGGACAAGACCAAGGACCCGGCGCGGAGGTCCCACCACACACCCGGAAGATCTTAGAGTGCTTTCCCTCCCTAGCCAAATTTCGGGCTAAGGTACCTCAAAAGGCGCTAGAAGACTCGGAGATTAGTAAGCGTGCCCTTTGAGGTACCCCTTGGATCCCATTTATAGATTTCCGAAGATGATCTGCAAATAACTAATCTCTACTGATCTGAAATTACTGAAAGCCCATTGGGCTGGCCTGCCAACAGTCAAACTCCGCTGTTCTGAACAGCTATATGCATCCCAAATGGGTCTGCCAACAGCGTAACGCCGCTGTTCTAACTGGTTATGTGCACCTCTCACAAGGTCACCCTGATAATTTGGCCTCAGGGTCGACTCGCAACCCTATTGGGCGGGAGCGAGCAGGGCTGGCCTATCTAAGAGGGGCGCTGGTCGGAGGGTTGACGAGGGCTGGTTCGCCTAGTCGGTGCGGGTTGGAGGGCGACCCGCCTGGGAGAGGCGCGGGTCGGAGGGCGACCGAGGGCTGACCTGCCTAGTCGGCGCGGGTCGGAGGGCGACCCGCCTGGGAGAGGCGCGGGTCGGAGGGCGACCGAGGGCTGACCTGCCTAGTCGGCGCGGGTCGGAGGGCGGCCCGCCTGGGAGAGGCGTGGGTCGGAGGGCGGCCCGCTTGGGAGAGGCGCGGGTCGGAGGGCAACCGAGGGCTGACCCGCCTAGGAGAGGCGGGCAGGGCTGACCCGCCTAGTCGGCGCGGGTCGGAGGGCGACCCGCCTGGGAGAGGCGCGGTTCGGAGTGCGGCCGAGGGCTGGCCCGCCTAGGAGAGGCGGGCAGGGCTGACCCGCCTAGTCAGCGCGGGTAGGAGGGCGACCCTCCTGGGAGAGGCGCGGGTCGGAGGGCAACCGAGGGCTGGCCCGCCTGCTTGCCTGAGTCCCTTCGGCGAACACGGGGTTGTACATTCTACTTAATGGTGTTAGCCGCACCAAAATTGCTATCATCATTGCCATACTAACCGCCATCACCGCTGTCGCGCCAACCTCCATCGCCGCCGCCGCGCCAACCGTCATCGCCGCCGCCGCGCAAACCGCTATCGCCATCTCCGAAACCGCTATCATCACTACCACACCAACTGCCATCGTCGCCACCACACCGAAGCCGCCATCATCGTCGCCGTGCCAACCGCCATCACCACCGCTGCACTGAAACCACCATTGCTCTTGCCGCATCGAAACCGCCATCGTCGCCGCCGGGCCAGCCGCCATTATAATGAAAAATAATTAAGCTTACAGAACAAAATATTAATTAAGTTAATCAAACAAAATATTAATTAAATTTAAAACGAATTATTTACTTTTGCCCTTGGAGGCACGAACAAGAGTGGGAGGGGAGTTGCGAGCGGGAGTAACGAAGATAGCGTACTTGAGTTAGAATTTGGGTTTGCTAGAAGCAGAATTGAGTATTTCACAAAAAAAGAAAAAAAAGTTTTGGATGAAATTTAAATTTGCTAGAAATCAAATCATTGCTAGTAACAACATACTATATAAATAGACGATTGATATACGCACACCATAACTCGATATTCGCAGCCCATTCAATGTGTTTAAAATAAAATATCTATTTTGCTGGCCCTTTAATAATCGCAGCCCTTAGTTTTCCGAAAACTTAATTGTCCGCCGCTACTTTTCCGGAAAAACGAAGAGGAATCCGCCAGAGCTGCTTCCGCCGTTCGCCCGCCCACATCCCGCCGGAGCTGCTTCCGTCGAAGCTTCTTCTGCCACAGACGCTACTTGCCGGAGCTATTCCGTGCCTCCGCCTCCAGCCATTGAAGTTCCAGCAACCGGCGTCCTAATAGTCGCGCCTTCTACAGTCGCCCGACCCATTGCTCGCCGGAAAGGGTAGTCGTTGCTTCCGTCTCCCCCCATTTCTGTCGGAGGTATCTCGCATGCTCCTTGTGTCCGTCTCCAATGCCGGAGGTGATTCACCCGCACCCTATTTCGCCTGCCTTGAATCCCTAGGTTATCTCTTGCTCCTGTTTTTTTGCTTTTAGGTTCGATTTCCCTACAAGATATGATGAGAGTTCTCATATTTTTGTGTTTATTGATTTATGTTTGATGTGTAGGGTTTTTATTGTTATTTTTTTGTGATTTTTAGGATTCATGTTCTCAACCAAAATCAAAAGGTTGAGGTGGTGGTTGTTCCCCGTTTCTTCATATTTCTGTGTTTAGTTGTGTTTGTGAAAAAAATATGCGAAAATCAAGCATTGTTCACCTTGATGCACAATCATTCACATTTCGAACATGTATTGATGCGGGAGAAAAAACATTAAAACTTAATATGAAAAAAACTTAATATGAAAATTTTGATGTTGATGTATGAAATGCGATTGAACTGCAAATTTTTTATTTTGCACTACAAATAGAAAAATCACGTACAAATAGTGATTTATAGGCTACGTATATCAAAAAGTTGCGTATTAGAATGTGCGTATATCAATCCTCTATAAATATAGTAGTATATGTACTATTACAAAACTGTCTACGCTCATTTTTGATTCCAAAATTGCCATTGCTTCATTTGTCGCTGACGGGCGCTCCAAAGCAACAGACTTCGGATAGAACCCTAAGGCGCGAACCCGGAACCCCAAAACCCTCGATTGCTCTCATTGTCCACCTGACTAATGGAGGTGGACGGGATAGCCGAGAGAAATTCCCATTCACCGGTCTTCCTGGAAGGCGAGGACGTTCACGATTGGAGTAAGGAGGAGGACGTCGCGATAGAGGAGGCCATGTCGCCTACTTCTCCGAGCGACACTGGTGCTTTGGAAGCTGATTCACCGCCACCGACGGACGGTCAGTGTCTTCCCAAAGCTGTAGTCTTTTTAGAATTTTGCTAGATCTGATCGGGCTAGAGCGCACTTTTTTTTCTGTTCTATTATGTTTGTCTGATTCGAGTTTTTCAGAGATTATATGACTGTTTAGCTTTATTTGATGCGGAGATTCAGACAGTTGGTATTAGGGGTCTATCTCCAGTGAATTTGGGAAAATTTCCTGTTCTGATATGTTTTTTTGGTATTGTCATAAGTTAAAAGGATCCCGGTCGATTGCAGTATTTCTTACAGCTTCCGTAGATGTTTATGTAGCCAGGTCTGTTATAATTATATTAATATAACTATTGGATTTTCTTGCCACTTACATTGTTTCACCTCCTGTCTGTTCTTCCTAGTCCGTTTGAATGGATGCTGAGCCCGTTTGGTTAAATGGCATGTTTTGAATTTTTACTATACTAATTTTGGGCTAAATCTTCCGAACACAGATCTGATCTTTGAGCTTGTGAATGTTATCCTTGAATTTTGTCTCTTTTCCAGTACTAAGATATAGAAGTTGGTAGAATGTATTGACTGGTCATTGAAGCCGGATGAGTCCATGAAGTTGTTCAGTTCCTTCTTCAAAGGATCTTATTGGGGCTTGATAGCTAATGTAGTGAAGGATTTTAACTTCCCTATATATGGACAGTGTGAGCGAGGCAACTTTCGGTTATGGAATTGGTCAGTTCATGATCAAACTTCATTAACGAGAAAGCCTAATTTTTCTTATATAAGGGGAAATATGTATAATATTAGGTTATTTTTCCTTTATGAATTGTTGTCAAAGATGCTTTGTTATTATACAGAACGTCCAAAAGCATCCAGTACCGCATGGAGAGTGTTTTCTTGCAAGATTCCATAACACAAAATGCTAACTGAAGACGATATGAAATCCTCATCGATTGTAATCCCAACATCTTATGATACTGAGAACCCAGAGAGGATGCTAAGAGTCCGATTGCCTTTTGAGATATAGACGATAAATCACACCGTCCTTGATCAATAACAAAACATTTAGCAAACTTTAGTGCTCCAATCTGAGAGATTAGTGACTTTTCTTTCAATATAGTCACATCATAAGACTCTAATATTTGTCGAGCAACATCAGCCACAACCTGATCGGCTATGACAACGCCATCTCCCAATGTAGCGTATTCTTAAAACCTCTGACCGAAGTACACCGCCTCTGTAGCTATCCACTTCATCATATGATGCGTGAGTGCGAGTGTCGGCCAGGACCAAGAGTAGCCTAGAGATTGACCCTTGGAAAGGATACGATTTACTGCTTTCTTATCTATTCATTTTTGTGTTTACTACTTAAATTCATTCCTATAATACTAGAGTTTTATCCAGCTTTCATATCTATGGAAGACATTTACAAATGCGGGGAAAAAGTAGCGTTGCGCAACGTAAGTTGGGTTTGATACACTAGTGACCTAAAATTTACATGATCCGATAAACTCAGCTCTATGCTCTATTGGTGCGTGATAGTTATAGCTTCTTCATGCTGCTTGTTTTCTTTTCTATTTGTGAGTGTTTGCTTAAGTTTTTTTTGCTTAGCCTATTCTTGTTGTTTATTTACGGCCAAGTACTCTCACCCATTTAACTCTTTCTGGTCCATTTTACATTGCCCTTTTTAGCTTCGTGACCTCATGCTACATAAGGTCTATCAACTCTTCTTCCTTCGTCAAAGCTTTGTTTGTACTATTTGTAGTCATCAACTTTCTTTCTATCCTCTCTAGATTTCCTCATACCGCATGTTTACCACTTCATCTATTCAACGACCACCGTAAAATTTTGGATCGACCTTATTTGTAGTTTTATTGTGTATTTTAGCAATTCTTTTTCACAATTCTCCTTACAGATTGTTTAATTCTTTAAAAATTCATTGTGACATACTAAATTTGCTTGCTTATTGTCGAATTTGTTGTATCTCATAATATATATGTTTCAAAAGCTCTATATACTTGGATGTTCTACACCAAAATTTGTAACGCAGCTTTATATTACTTTGTGATTTCTTCAAATATGGGACATAATCAGTGCCATTTACCGAGCAATTGAAAATACAATTTGATCAAAATAAGTTTATCTATAATTCTAATCAAGTTCAACATAATTATTATGGATTAAAAGGCTGTATTTTTTATTCCTAAATTTCTTTATAACAAAATTAATGTTACTTAAATTATTATTTTCTAAAATATTATTGCTAAATCAAAATATACTTGATTGATGTGTAGCCTAAACTTTTAAAAATGATAATTTCTATTCCTTTAGTATAAATGCCAACTACAAGATCTTTTAAGAATTTTGAACGTGGTTACAACCATGTTTTTAAAGTTTTCCTTAGATTTAAAGGTCTATATTCAATCATTATTTGTTGTTAGCTTATCACACTATCAGTGTATATTTTATAAAGGTCTTTAAAGAGTCTTTCTTTGTTTCAAAAATGTTTTAGTAATTATCACCTAGTTCCCCAAGGTTATACCACATTTCATGTGGGTTCGCATGCTCAAAACCATTCATTGTTCTCCTTCAATAGCATGGTCCTTAACGAGAACCTTTGGTTTAATAATAGTTTTGAGAGAGAATGTCAAAAATACCTTCTATATTTTCTTTTTTATGATTCTGATAGTGGCAATATTCTCTTTAGGTCTTAAGTTATCAAATGATAGCGAGGTGCTGCTGTGGGCGAGGGGGAAGGGGCGGCGGCGCCTTCGCGAGAGGGAGCGGGATGGGGAAGAGGGTACGCGGCTAGGGCAAACAGGGGGGGGGGGTGCTGGGTTGGTTTCCTTCCCTCTTCAATTCTAATCTCAATAATTCCAAGCACAACTAATTATCAATTAGACTGACCGGCCTTACTTAGCATAAATAAAATGCTAGTAAATAAAACACGAAAGATACAAACCAGGAAATTCTAATTGTCGGTGGGGGCCTATCAGTAGACATGACTCCGGATGTCCGCTTTTGTTAGAACTCTACTGTACGGGTGCGGCTCGAGATCTATCCTAGGTTATTATTGTCAAATAATTATAATTGATCCCTAATGGAATATTGTAACTCGTTCATATAATAGGAGATGGTCATATCGTCATCATCTCGTAGGTCGAGGCAAGACTGGGGTACTAGGAACTCATTTGTATACTCGTCCACCGACATTTTTTCTTGTCGTAGATTGTGGAACCTACGATAGAGGTTTTGCAAATAATCGGGTGAGACGTATCTCTTGTGCAATTGAGTTTTGAATTTGTTCCATGTAGGCATGTGCTGATTTAGGGCATGCCTAAATTGAACCTAGATCGCCCTAACTGTCCTCACCAAATGACAACGGGCCCTTTCAGGCTAAGGGTGGAATGCTCGACTTGCCTAGCATGGGGCAATTGCTTTCAAACCAGGAAATGGTCCATTCTATCGCACCATTCTAAATAACCATCGGACTTTAATCGTCCCTTATAGTCACCCATATCTAACCTGACTCCCATGTCCCAACGAGGTTGGTCTACGTGGTTCGGGTTTGGGTTCGGGTTTGGGGTGTGCAAGTTCTAGTGGTCAAGGGTTAGGATCTACTTCGACCACTAGGGCAGGTGCTTGATTTAAGTGCAAGGTGGCTTTTATGGTGTTGACCGATGTGCTTAATCCGTTCCCTACGTGCTTGATATTACCTATGTTGGCGGTGAGATTGCCGATAACTTTCATTAAGTCGCTCATACATTGTGCAAAATCCCCTACGCTATTTTCTAAATGATCGACTCGCTTTTCCATTTTAAAATAAGTTGATTTAATTTCCTCTAAATTTTTTTATTTGATTTAATAAAATAATAAATAGTTTTATTTTTATTTTTATTGTTTATTTAAAATGTGAGTTTACCCGAGTAGGTAGAAAAACCTTTTTTTTTTCAAATTTATAATATAAATTAGAGGTTTAAAATTTAAAATAAAATAAAGATATAAATTAAAAGCACGTTAATAAAGCATTTTTTTTGAAAATAGATTAAAATTTTTTAAGGTAGAATTGTTTAATTTTTTTTTTTGTGAAACCCATATTACTTGATTCGCGATAGGAGCGTATCAACCTGCTCTAATACCAAACTGATGTAAGCCGCTATTAGAGTTTAAAATTACGCTATTTTTTAAGGCGGTTGGAAAGTAATTTTGAAAAAAAGAGAAGGCCGAGCGGGCCAAATCGATTTTATGTGCACAAGTCACTCGTTCTGAACTTTAAGAAATTCGTTAATATCACTCGGGTGGACTTCTCACGTGTTTCACAAATCGAACTCTCCACGGAATTAACATGACCACAAGCAAAAACTAAAAACAACAATTTATAAATAAATGATAATAAAAGTAGTGCGAGCGTAAATGCAAGTCCAAAATTAATTAGGTGGAGTGCATAAACTTATACTAATGCAAGGAGAGCAAACGAGGATACCAAAGCATAGAGCAGGGCAGGATCCGCTCCAAATCCTTCACGCAAAGGAAGAACGATATCCAGGGCTATGGAATCGCTCGCCCGAGACAACAGCCGAAGCATGGTTTGAAGTCGACGGCTAAGGATGCAGTCCAGGTCGTCGGAAGGAGTTTCTAAAGTCGATGACAACCTGACAAGCACGCTCCCAGGCGGCATGGACGGCGGCAGCAGGATGATGTAATCTAGGGTTATGGTTTTGAAAATTAAATATTTTTAAATCAAGATATTTTTTTTGTTATAACTTATAAAATAAAATTATGATTTTGAAAAAAATAAGTGGATTTTAATTTTGAAAGGGGCTGAGTGGCCAAAATCAAGTTTTTGTGTGCAAATCTTTTTCCAACGTTGAAGTTCGTAGATCCGTTAATCGTTGTTTGAGAGAAACTCCCTCGAGCGCCTCACGAGTTGAATCGTGGTGAGAGTTGTAGAACCACAAGCAAAGACATGCAACAATTTATGAAATACGGTAATTAAAGCGATTAAAACGTTCGGGGCAAGCTCTTTTATTATTTAAACAAGTGCATAAATTTAAAACTAAATAATCGAGCAGGAAAGAACGATGAAGTTATTTACAGGAGATCTATTCACCCAAATCCCAAAACAGAGATGCGGAACAAGGTTGCCGGCCGATTGCTGGAAATTTAATTTGGAGTCGACAACAACTGGCTACGTGAAAAAAAAGCTGGACGACCGTCGGAGAGACGATGAGATGCAAGCCAACGCTGGTTGGAGGTGGTCGGGCCGCCTGGATTGGCGGAGAATTGTTGACGTGGTGCGTCCCCTGGCGGCAGTGACAGGAGCCGGGCGGGAGAGGACACATGCCGTCATCATGGGGGGCGCTAGGCCGGCGACAGAGAGGAGCAGATTCACCGGCGGGAGGCTAGGGCCGAGGCAGACGATTGCTGGTTGTGTTGTCGTTGTCGAAGTGACAGGAGCGACGAGACTCGGGAGGGAGGAGCTGTATGGACGAGGAAGAGGGTGGCCGACAATGCAAGAATTGATAAAAGAATCAATTCCTGCTATCCGGTTTTACTTGTCTCTTTGCACATGGATTATTAAATAGTGTTTTTAGGAATCCACAATAATTCTTACAATTATCTCTTTCCCAAATAATTTTTACCTAATATTTCTTTTCCAAAACTTTTGTTTCCAAATAAGTCTTTCAATAATTTATGTCTCTTCAATTTAATTCCAAACTTAATATTTTCTATTTCTCCTCATCTTTTGAATTCAAATTTTAAATTTATACGCTTTTAAATAATTTTTAAGCTTGCCTGTTATGTTCTAACGATTAAAATTACCAAATCTTTTTATTTAAGATCTCATTGGATGGTCAACCCGAAGAGCCGAATAATCTCAAATAAAAGCTTGTGCGCGAAAGATATACACCATAAAAATAAATGTTGAAAAATTAAAATGTGTGACTTAGATGCGACGAAGGGTGCATCACAAGACCTAGCATGAACGATGGCAATGACGTCGATGTTGGAAGGCATACATGCGGGGCTCCTCTTCTAGGCGTAGGTGGGCACAAAAGTTGGCGACGCGCTAAGGGGGGATTAGGGCGGGCCTTTTGACAATGGGCAGAGAAACAAGATTTTCGTTTCTTTGCTCTGTCAGAATCTGCCTTGGTTCTCTCACGATTGATTTTTATAACCGTTGAAATTTTGTTCTGCTTTGCCATAAAGATATTTGCCAAATAATGAACTTTCCAGATATCTCCCGGCCTTCTCCACCCTGGGCTTTATTTCCAAAATAATGATCTTTCCAAAATGATATCTCCTTCCAAAAGTTATTTCCAAACAATTCATGATTTTTGACTTTATTCTCAAACATATCTAATTTCGAATTTTAAATTTACACATATTTAATTAATTTAGGCTTGCCTTTACTGTCCCACTACTAATAATACCAGATCTTTTTATTTAGGGTCTCATCGGGTGGTCAAACCAATGAGCCGAAAAATAAAAACATGTACATAAATGAGATACGTAATAAATATATGATAAAATACTACAATGCGTCGCATGATGCATCAGTGTCGTATCGACCCCGTCGAGGCGGTCGCGAAGCGAGGTCGAACCAGTTGATAACGAGGTGTTGCGTTGGGTCAAGGGGTGCAAGCGGTTCGGTTTGGACCCAAACCGAAACCGAACCGATGTTTATCGGTTCCGTTCGGTTTTTTGGTCGGTTTACTTGGTTCGGTTTTCGGTTTTTCAGTTATACTATTTAAAATAATTGTGTACTTAAATATCTTAAGAAAATTTTAAAAAAGATATGATAATTAAAAATAAATATCATCAAGCTTTATTTACATATGATATATTACAAGTAATAGTTCATATTACATAAAAAATTATGATTGAATATTTTTATTGCGAAATCGAGCAATAAATATAAAAAGATATAAATAAAATCAGTTAAACAAAATGTTTAATTCTTCTTGATGCATAAAATATGCATTACAAAAATTTATTTTGGCTCAAATGATATAAAAATTATTAAGTTGATATAATTTGTGTACATTATTTAGTTAATAAAAATAGTTAAAAGATCATTATTGATAATATTTTTACATGTATTATTAGTCGGTGCGGTTCGGTTTTTCAGAGAGGAAAACCAAAACCAAATCGAGTCATTCGGTTCGGTGTAAAATCGGTTCGGTTTGGGCGGTTTGGACGGTTTGGGGCGGTTTAATTGGATTTCGGTTTTTCATGCACACCCCTAGGTGGGTGAGGGGGGAAGGGTGGCTCCTTCGCGAGAGCGAGAGGGAGTGGGACAGGGAAGAAGGTATATGGCTTGGGCAAACAAGGGGTAACCGTTGGGTCAGTTTCCTTCCTTTTTCAATTTTTAATCTCAACTATAAAGCACAGATTCTTCCCCGAAGGTAGCGTACCCGCACCAGATACGTATCTTGTATCGGTACATACCCGATATTCGATGGATACACCTATGTGGACACACTGGACTTAGCACATCTTTCTGCATATTGCGATAGGAGTCTGTTTTTCTAGAGTAAACAAAAGTTGGTTCTCTGCTAGGAAGCATTGGTACGTCCAATTAAGTTGAGTATCTGTACCGAGTATGTTTTTGATGCTGGTACGTTTATGTTACAAGTACGTTTATTGAACGTGTTGATACGTTGCAAGTTATTAACAAAACGACTAACTTGTCTCTCGACTAACCAATAATTGAAGATGTTGATCTCCAACAATGATGCTGATCTCCAACAATAAAGAAGAAAAAAAAGACTGATGGGTAGAGTTAAGTTTAATTTTATCTCTTTTGGTTAAATATATAAGATGTTAAATTTTGTAATATTTACGAATGCTTAATGTATGAAAACTTCATGTTATGTTGCATTGATTTGTGGACTTGTACTTCAAGTTATGATTTATGTTTTGATGTTTTGAGAACTATTTATTGCACTTGTGATATATATATATATATAATATTTGTTATAACGTATCATGTCGTATCCACATCCTTGGTTTTTAAATTTTGTCGTACTGGGTACGTATCGTGCCATGTACTTGTACCCGTACAGATGCTTCCTAGAATCTCAATAATTCCAAGCACAACTAATCATGTCTACACATCTCCCTTATATAGGGGGAGCCTAATTAGGCCGATTGGTCGTAAAAAACATAAATAAAATGCTAGTAAATAAAACACGAAAGATAATCAGATACAAGGCCCGTCAAATACTGCTTGAGACTCATATCGTCTCTGTTCCCCGCGCGCGCCTAATATAAATGCGTGCGAAGCGCCTTCCTTCCACCCGATCCACCCCGTTCGTATCATCAAACTTGCAGATGATAACTCATGAATGCCAACTAGGATAATAAAATTCCCGTTATAGTTGCGGACTACCAATCATTGGTCAAGATGTTAACCCAAATCTTGCGACGACGGAGGAGAGCACCCAGAAGAAGCAGAGACTACTTACCCAACAGCCATTCTCGGTGTTCGCTGACCTTTCGGGCGAACACTCCGGAGTATCCGCGGACACCCCCTGAGGGCGTGACAATGATCGACACAGACAGTTGGCAGACGACCTTCAGGCGTCTTCTCATAGTACTGTTCCGGAGCCCTGGTCTGGAGTACCCGCCGACACTACGACAAAGTTGTGCAAACGCCTCTTTTTCGATCCAGCTTAGGCTGCGCCCCACAGTTTCGTGCGATTTCTTCTTTTAATCCCTGCCGCCCTACTATTCATATACCTCAGGCGGCTGTGCATTTAATTTCACGATTAACAAGACATTAAGAGCTCGTCGGTTCATGAACTGTCCACGCAGCCTACCCTCAATTCCTCAAATATAAAAGGGTGACCAGGGGTGCTTGGAGGGGAACGTGGACTTAGCTCAGAACTAGCCTAGTCGCTGGTGCAGACACTAAGTCTGGTCAAGTTTTTTTTTTTCCTTAGTGTTCGCCCGAACACTCCTTGATGCAGCATGTGCCGCATCATCACACATATTTATTTTACTATTGTTTCCTATATTTTCTTTGTGTAGCGCATGTCCTTGCGCACGTCTATTTTATTTATCGCATATGTATTATTTATCTTGTAATGCGCTCATCATTCACGCTTGTTGTAATGGCTTATTGAGGTGATCGTTCAATAAGTCCCTGAATAAAAAGATCCGTCAGATTAGGTAATAGGTTAATTAAGACAAGCACTCTAATCGATATATTTGAATTAAGCATAAATTAAATATCAAAAATTCTAATTAAAGAAGTCTTTTGAAAAGATATTGTGATAAATTATTTTCTTGCTATTTTGGAAGAAAAATAAAATCCTAATCTTTTTCCTCATAATTGCAAACTAAATAGTTTTCCCGTAATTTAATCAGCCACATTTTCTTTTATCAAAATCATATTCCTTTATCAAAAGATTACCTGAACTCAGCGAATTAGAAATCACATACATCCCAAGGACCGCCATCAAGGCACAAGTCTTGGTTGACTTTCTTGTTGACTTCAGAGGCGGCGGCGACACCAGGGAAGAAGTCCCAGGCCCATTGTGTTAGAAGATGTTTGTGGACGGTGCCTTCGGTTTGAAGTCAGTAGGAGCAGAGATCATCTTAGTCAGCCCATGCGGAATCAGGATTGAGCCGACCGTAAAGTTCTATTTTCCTGTGACCAACAACCAGGTTGAGTACGAAGCTCTGATAGCGGGACCAACCTTGGCCCAGGAGATATGCGTCAAAGATCTAGAAGTGAGAACAGACTCCTTAGTCATGACATCGTATGTCAATGGAGTTTTTGAGACAAGAGAACCACTCCTGCAACGATATCTGGCCCTTGTCAAGCAGTGCATAAGACGTTTACACACATTCAACATACGCTATATTCCAAGGGAGGAAAATGCGGAAATCAACGAATTGGCCAAATACGGGAGTCCAGTCGGAGGGACTCTTACAGAGTTGTTTTGCCCTGCGATAGAGGAAGTGGATGTCATGGAAATAGACCAACGTCCATCATGGATATATTTTTTCGCTCATTACTTCACGACGGGGAAGGTTCACCTTTCAGAAAGCGATAAGAAGAGGTTCAAGCTGAAAGCGGCTCACTATGCCCTAAGTATCAGGTGTCCTTTATTTGAAAACTCTACTATCGCCCTTGGGAAGATGTTTCACAGAATAAGAGGTCCCTCGAATCTTACAAGAAGTACATTCAGGAGAGTGCGACAACCACTCAAGAGCCAGGACCCTTGTAAAGAAGAACCTCCGTCAAGGATATTTTTGACCAACAAAAAGGGAAGATTGCACAGATTTTGCTAAGAAGTGTGTGAAGTGCCAGAAGTTTTCCCCCCTTTAGGTCCAGTCGGCTCAACAACTCAAGACTATTTCAATTCCCCGACCTTTCATCGTCTGGGGATGGAAAATTGACCCATTCCCGATGGCAAATGGGCAGCGTCGCTTCATCCTAGTTATGGTCGACTGCTTCAGCAAGTAGATAGAGCCAATGCGCTCGCCCGAACTACCACTTAAGTAGTGAAAAACTTCATCTGGGCGGAGATTGTCCGCCGGTTTGGAGTTCCGACCGCCATTGTGACCGACAACGACCCTCAGTTCGCAAGTGAAGAATCAGCCAACTTCTCTGACCAGGTAGGAGCCGAGCTCCGATTCTCGTCCGTGCATCACCCGCGAAGCAACAGTCAGGTAGAGGCAGCCAACAAGCAGATCTCAAACTTAAGGTGGAAAATGCTTGCGGTAATTGGGCAGAGCAATTGCCAGCAGTTCTGTGGACCCTTAGAATGACTCCTTCAGCAACTGGCGAAATTCCCTTCAAGTTATCACACGGGTCCGAGGCTCTTATTCCAATAGAGTTTGACATAGATAGCCCTCGTGTGCTATTAGCCAGGCAAGGCAACCACGATTGGATGGAGGTCAACAACGAAGAATAGAGGTGCAGTCTCGACCTGATCGAAGAACTCCGGGACCAGTCAGTAATCCGAAAGGCTGAGGCAAAGCGAAGGATGACCAGATATTTTGGCAAGAATGTTCGGGTAAAGCAGTTCGAGAAAGGAGATCTCGTGCTGAAGAAGGTAAATGCAGCTGGAAGAGCGGCCTCGGTAGGAAAACTCATGTCTAATTGGGAAGGACCTTTTGTCATCAAGGAGGCGCTCAAGAATGGGGCCTACCGGTTGCAGTCACATGAATGTGAAGAGCTATCCAACACTTGGAGCGGCGGCAATCTGAAGAAATACTATTGCTAAGTCAAGGTGCGTTGTTTTCCTCCAAAATCGGACCCGTTTTTTTGAAGTCAAAAGTTTTCCATTCTATGGAAAATCTTTAGCACGAAGCAATGCAAGGGAACATCTTAACAGACATATGTGGCGCACACAACCTCTAGTCTGGTGAGTCCCTGTGCTTGCATGGACCCCCTCGAACGAACCCAGACATTCTGAGCAGGAGGCAGACATCAAGCCTCCGACCCTCCTGCCGGTATAGATCGCTTCCCCCACCATAAGACCCGGATAATTGCACTCGAGAGATACTCTTGAGTGGCATAAGTGGCGGGTCCGGATGTGTTGATCAGCCGCGCATTGATTGAGGCGTTGTTATTGTTACTGGTCTCCTTTCTGAGGACGGAATTCGAGCAACAGACGCTTATTCCCCTTCAACGTTCTTCAACTCTGCATTTGGACGAGAGACCCGCGATGCCTTGTGCCTGAAACGACGACCTTAACCTTTGACAACGGACCCAGCTGATGTGATAACATCATCTGATTTCCTAAGTGTCTGTTCACACGAACACTCCTGACACTCACAAGCCACACACGCACACTTAATTGTCCCTGGACGCGCGAATGCCCCAATTACACCATGCGAACAGTCGTCGAATAACGAGCAACCAAAGAAACTGCAAGCAAAAAGATAATATACATCAACTACGACCGCAAATAATCGCGGGTCAAAAAATAATAATAATAATAACATTGTTTACAGATGACGCGGGAGTATGCGCTCAAAAGAAAAACAAAAAAATTTTTGACTAAACATTTTCTTCTGAGTCCTCTGAGGTACTGGAAGAGCGAAGTATTTTTCCCGAACTTTCCGAGGGGGTGTATCCGTGGGACAAGGATCGCCGAGGGGAGGACTCCGCAGGGACGGGCTCTTCATCCTCCGGGAACAACTCTTCTTATTGAACACGCGTGAACTCAAGCTTGAAGAGGCCCAGGTCCCGCGCACGCTTCAAGGTGATCTTCCCAAACACTTTCCCCGCCTTCAGGATCTCCAGGACGAACTCCGGGTTCCCCGCGGACAAACTCGCCTGAAGGACAAAAAGAGGATTGTTAGGGGATCACGCTCAAGGTACACGAAATCACAGTTTTAAGTTCTCTCAGGATTACCTTTAGTTAATTTTGCAGGCGTGCGACCTCCTCCTAGGACTGCCGCAAGGCGTACCACGTCTGCTCCAGAGTCCGCCAGTAGGTTGTATTGTATGCCACCGCCCTCAAAGGTGGCCGCCCTCTGTGCCAACTGGTCTTGGGGAATGCTCCACATCTCTGCGATTTTCTCTTCACCAACGACCGCGGTATAGACCTCCAAGGCGCGCGAGGTTGTTTCCTGCTTTTCCCTCTAGGACGGAAGGCTCTTGCTCAGTGTGGTCGCACCCCCGTCCCGGAGCATCAGTGGGCCGCCGAGACTGCCCGTCAAGTACTCGCCATCTGTGGGAGGGTTTCACGCGCCAGTCGGGGAAGTCCACGCTGACCTCTGATTTCGTCTAACAGAGGAGCTCGCACGACCCCTCCGTGGGGATGCCGACTCCCGTTGAGGCGCGGACCTCCTTAAGGCGGCGACCTTCCTTTTCTTTGTGGTGATCAAGATCTCGCCCGATGGCTCGTAGGGTCTCTCCGCCGGAACCCGCAAAATGACTGTAAGAAGGAAAATTAGAGCCCGCAGGTATGACAATTTTTATAAACCAAAATCTTACATACTGCGGTGTCCATATCGGCCACCTCTCCAAGGCGAGCGATGTAGCGTGCGACGTCCAGGGGAGCCTTCTTGAAGAACTTCACGATGCTCTTCTTCATTCCCTCGACCGGTGGGCCCTGGAAGTCGTCCTCCATTCGCGGGTTGGGCTAGGTGCTCAACCCTCCGAAGTCTGCCTTGAATATGGCAAACCTCGCCTTTCATTCGTGAACCTTGTTCGCGAGGTTCATGACCTGCATCTTGCTGGATCTGATGTTCAACTGCCCCTTTGAGAGCGAGCGAGCATAGAACAGCCGCCTGAACACTGTCAGGCTGAAACTGACTCTCTGAAGCCGCAAAAAGGCGAAGAAGGAGGTCGTTATCGCGATGGAGTTTGGGGTGAGTTGTGCGGGAATTACTCTGAAGTGGTCGAGCACTTCCACCATTTCCAGGAGGACGAGGAAGGTCTATCCCGTGTCGAAGTGTTCGAAAGGAAGGACTAGCTCGTCGACGAACACCGAGTGGAGGTGCTCGCCAGGATCCGGAAGTCTCGCGACGTACCTACCGGAGAAACACAGATGTGAAAGAGATGGTTGACGAACTCCTCATCGAGGAGTCTAATTGTCTGAGGCTCATGCGACATGAAAGCTACTGCGGAGTCCCCGCGGGTAGACCCAACTTGAGGAGCTCGCATATTCTCCATAGTGATCGAAGGTATCTGTCGAAAAAAGTGGAGCTGCTGACCTATTTATAGGAATCACCTTGTTTTCCTCGAAACGAGAAACGTCGCGGACACTTGTTGGCCTCAAGGTGTGTTCACGACGACCACTTCATGTCATCGCTTTCTATCCTACAAAAAGAAAGGTGTCGTGCGATCGCTCACTGACAAGTAAGTTTTATGCTAGCTCCTTACCACAATAAAAATATTGAGAACATTCCGCGCACAAAGTACGGTGAACCTATAAAGTGTCCGCCTGATAATGTTCGCATCTAGTTAATTATTACGAACTTAAAAATTTCTTCTTTCATTCCTTAAAAGCGTCCTCACCAAACAACCGCTCCACGCCCACGCACGCCAAGTTGTCAGTGATCTCGGCGAGCACGCTAGACGCGCCCACATGATACTTGGTCAACTTGGCGATCAGGGTGTGGATGACGCGGATGCCCTCTCTAACCTTCCGCGTGTATTTCTGAACGACATCCTCTCGAGGGACTGAGCCCTGCGTCGTTGTATGAGTCTCAGACCGCGAAGCCAACACAATCTCACGACGACGTTCTGCTTCAACACCTCTATCCCCTCCTCCAGGCTGGTTATGCGCGCAACGGCGTCGACTCCTCCCTGAAGGGCCGCAATCGTCGAGGCGTTCTCTGGAAAGCGCAGAAGGTTAGGCTTTTCTTTTTTTTAATTCCTGACCAAGATATCGTAGCAAGTTGTTTTCAGTAAATACCCGTAGCCAGGTCGCTCTCTGGAAATACAGTCTCCTCCAGCTCGTCTTCTCTCCTCCTCCTCTTCCCTAGCAAAGTGTGCGCAGCGGGCGACGGTGCGATAACAGTCTTAGCAGACATGGAGTTCGCTTTCAGCCTCTCCAACTCCGCGTCAAGCTGTTTATCGACGTCCTCCTGGTCGTCATCATCATCATCGCCGGTCCCCTTTTCCGACCCCTAGCTCTACAGGCTTCTCGATCGATTTCTGTCGGCTTGCCTCTTCCGACAAGATTTGATGACGGGGAGGATTCAGATCTTTCGGGGTGGTCGACTTCTCTGGGAGGTCCTGCGATTTCTTCACCACCATTTTTATGCCCTTCGAGGGAAGTGTGGCGTCCAAAGGGACACAACCTTGTTGACTTTCGGTCTCTGAGAATCAGAGTCTTTTTTCTTCTGCGAAGTACTGGAAGATGGTGTGAGGAGTTGACTGTCCACTAGGGGGTTCACGCGATTATCATCTCCCGCGTCAGGGTTGTCATCCAAGAACGCGACGATCTCAGAAACAACAGGGATCAAACTGGACTTCTTCTCAAAGGTCTTCTTTGGTGGTGACGGGGCTGCTTGCTTAGAGGAGCCGCCCGAGAACTTGGCAGGCTTCTTGGGTCTGTTCAGATCGGTTTTCTTGGTGGTGTCCGCACCATAACCCAACTGTGCGAGCAAAGCTTGGTTCATACTCATGGCAGACAGACGCAAGGAGAAGCTAACTGTTAATCCGAGAGTTCGCAACCAGTTCTCAGCATAGTGGCCAGGTCGCCGTGGTCTCCAGTCTCAGACCGCACATGCAACCAGCTCACTGTCTCCAGGCCTCCTCCTAGCCTTGCAGAACGCCTCCTAGCCTTGCAGACCGCGCATGTCGCCTTCATTAGTGGCGGACAGAAGGCCCAGGCCGCCCATGTCGGCCACTTCCTAGACAACATTCGGTTAGACAAGAGCTCAAGGTCGCAAGGGCCAGACCACCCCCTTTCGACGGACTGACAACTTGTCTTTTTTCCTTTTGTATCCCATCACCTCTGCTCGGTTCTCCTGTACCCCGGGCAGACAGTTATTTTGGCCCCGCCCGTTCGGGCAGGCCCCGAGCCTATAAATAGGGGGAGCGACATTCCCAAAGCAGGCTGACTCGAACCCAGGAGCCCACTTGTTAAAGGCTGCGGACTCGATTTTCAGGTTTTGCGGTCTGCTGCTTGCACAACTCTCTTCTTTTTTCTAACTTCCCCGAAATCACATCTTTTCAATCAAAGGAAAGCCTGTCGCAAGAGAGGTATTCGCCGCGACGGACGAAGTCTGGTGTTGCCGCGGCCTGCCGCTCTGATTGCTTTCTCTCTTAACCGTTAGTAGCCAACTACTTGCAGCTTTCTCCTCCTTCATTTTCCCTGTGAGTCTTGAGGTGCATTTCAGGCGCCAACACTAATGATTATGTTAACCCAAATCTCGCGACTACGGAGGAGAGCACCCAGAAGAAGCAGAGACTACTTACCGAACAACCGTTTTCGGTGTTCCCCGACCTTTCAGGCAAACACTCTGGAGTATCCGCGGACACCCCCTGAGGGCGTGACAATATCGACACGGACAGTCGACAGGCGACCTTCAGGCCGGTTCTCAGAGTACTGTTCGGGAGCCCCGGTCTGGAGTACGTGCGGACACTACGATAGAGCCCGCACAAACTCCTCCTTTTCTATCCAGCTCAGGCTGCGCCGCGTGGTTTCGTGCTGTCTCTTCTTTTAATCCCCGCTGCCCGATTCTTCTTGTACCTCGGGCGGCTGCGCATTTAATGTCACGATTAACAGGACATTAAAAGCCTGTCAGTTCATGAACTGTCCACGCAACCTACCCTCAAGTATAAAAGGGGGACCTTGCTTGGAGGGGACATGCAGACTTAGCCCAGAATTAGCCTAGTTGCTGGTACAGACACTATGTCTGGTCAAGCTTTCTTTTTTCTCTTAGTGTTTGCCCGAACACTCTTGTAACCCTCTTTTCCAATTAATCAAGAAGCCCGTCGCAAGGAAGGCAGTTGCTGCGGCTGGTCAAATCTGTTGGCTGCTGCCAGCGACACTTTCTTTTCAGTCCACATGGTTAGTAACTGATCGCTTGCGAACCACACTTTCTCTGCCGACCACCCTATCGAGGGATAGCGTGCGGAGAGCTGGTGACATTTTTGGCTCCAACACAAAATGACCTGCCAACACCATGCACATTTAGTGCAATCATCATGGCTTTTAGCCTCCATGGTTGCATCCACTAGAAAGTCAGCTCTCTTGACTCTATTAACCTCCATTGTGGTATGAATGTACCTTCCTCGGATTTCTAGTTTTGAATGATCGACGGGGACTTCTCCACCAAAAACTGCAGGCATGTTTTTCATTGTGATTCAACTGCAAATATTCCAGCATAATTCCAAGTCAGTCATGATACGTGCAGCCCAACATAGTCTTGATGCATGCAGTCTAGCCCAAATCGACCAATCGAATCTTTTAACTTAACTTTCAAAATAGAAGCAAAAAAATATAAAAACTCATGACGATCGCAAAGTCGGTCAGATTGTCGATCTGATGATACAAAAGACATTAAGTCTATAAATCACTAAAATGATGTGCAAACAATCCCCATCAAAATAATTTCAAAATGAAGGCTGCTTGAGGTTTGACTACCATGTTTGGAAAAAGCAAAGCAAGGATATCAGATTGGATATTTAGTCAAATCTGTTGGTAATTAACATCAACGGGAGGCTGGTTTGTGAGAAGATTGCAGAAGCACACCACAAATATCTGAAAATAGATTGGAGATAAGTGCAGCGCACAACCTTTTAAGTTTCATTAGGAAAAAATATTCAGCCTTTTCTAGGAGAAGTGAAATATATTTGATAATATGTGCTTACATTGAAAAACAATCAGTAGTTATGTGGATAATATAGAAGAATGCGCTATGCATGTTGTCATGGAATTGTTCCAGGGCTTGAACAACTGGTTTTTTTAGCTGTCCTTTTTTGCTACTCACAAATTTTATCTGCATTCTAAATATTAAATGATGCTTTCTGCAGATGTTATCTTTTGCGTCTGAGATGTTTGTGCATTTATGTCTTAATTTTACTTTAAATTTCTGTAACGTAAAATTTTGCGCTTCTTTTCAGATATTTACGAAGACATAGAATCACAGCTTCAGGAGTTGCAGTTGGACAAAATAGGTCACTGGCAATTTAACTTATCAGATAATCCTAAAATTTGTTATACATATATTGATAAGAATGTTACTCCTTTATTTCCCTTGATTAATAAAAGAAGCATTTAGGAAGTTATAATTTGACTTGCAAATCTTATTTAATGATCCAATATGTTAAATTTGAGCTTTTGCATCTCTTTATTGGATTCTTAGTGCTTTCCTCTATTCTCATTGATTTTGTTTTACTCCATCAAATTCTTATTAGAAGAGAAGCTACCTGGCCACGAAGAAATTAAACAGCATGTGGAAGAAGAAGAGGAGAAAAAGCGGCATCTAAATGTTGTTTTCATTGGGCATGTTGGTATGTGATTGCTTGTTAATCATTTTTATGCATTAGATTTTACACAAATAACTTGATCATTGACGTCATGCTGCATACCGAGTCCTAGATGTATATTTTTGCATCATTAAATATGTGCAGGCACACATTCCTAAATTTACTTCTTTATCTTTCTGTTTGTGCATGCACCAGCTCGTTGTTTATCTCTCACATTTATCATCTTCTTTTTATTGTCCTTTTATGGTAATGAGGTAGTCTAACTCGTGCATCTTTCTAACTTTTTAAACTCCTAAACAGTTTTCAAGGATAATAATAATTGTTTGTATTCATGGACTGTCTGGCATAGAAAATAGTGTGTACATTTTATTATGTGTTAAATATGAAATAACATGAGCAAATAATTTGTTGCTCTGAGCAAGCAACACATTACTTCTCTTATTGCACATATTAAATTTACGGAGGCATCCAAATATTTGACAAAGATAACTTGCTCTACATCAGTTACTCAACAAGTTATCTTTTTGCACAACAACACCGCCCTACCTCTAAGCATGAGATGTTACCCTCAAAAGGACCGGTAACAAGCTGGACATCACTCACTTAACCGTAGGAGGTGTAGCTCCATGATCTGTTGAATGATGACACTCATGAAGATGAAGTTACTAGTATATATGTGCCTTTAAGTATTTTGTAAAATCAATTAATTTTAGGAAATTAGAATTATATTATTACCTCACAACTATAGTGTCATTTCTAAGATCCCTTATTATGGATTTTGAGATAATCTTGTGAAATTACCTATTTACATTAAAAAATCTTTAAGCTTTCTCTTATAAATGCCCAACTTGTTTTGTTATCAATATACTTGTATGCAATGTTGCAGATGTCGGATGTCGGGGACACGTCGGTTTGGGTTTTCATG
Organism: Platanthera zijinensis; assembly: GCA_039513925.1. NCBI lineage: Eukaryota > Viridiplantae > Streptophyta > Magnoliopsida > Asparagales > Orchidaceae > Platanthera > Platanthera zijinensis. Next base: position 233,804,750 of record CM077080.1, read on the forward strand.
TTGGTTTTTTATATATCGGAGATATTTCATATATCGGATTTTAATATTTAATTTATTATATATGTAATTAAATGTTATTTTTTATACATGTCACAGGACTATCTATTCTACAACTATTGAACTTTTAAATATTAAAAGTTATATGTAACATTTAATATACAACACTTTACAGATAAAAATTTGTAAAACTAGTGATTTTAAGATAAAAAATTCCAAAAATCAAATTTCAAACACCTCATTTTTCATCACTTAAAGACTCATTTATAGTCGGCAGAGGAGATAGAATATGATCTTCATCTGATGAACCCTCTAGATCTCCCTCGTCAACCTCAGATACTTTTCTCTTTCCTCTTTTTTGATAATTAATTGCTACTTTGCTTGTAGTTAATCTTTGAGGCACAAGACAACCACCATGCTACAACTAGCAAGTCAGCCACAAGACAACCATCATGCCTTGTTGAACTAATAAGGCAACAAGGCAGCCACCAACAACTAAATGGGTCATTGACTGCAACAACATACAAGGCAACCACCATGCTATAGTCGACAGCTAGCACAACAACCAACACAAAAAAAAACCAAAATGCAGAGCGATAGATTGAGAGGGGGAGGTAGGGAGAAGAATGCACTAGCCGAGAGAGTGAAGAGATCAAAAGCACCAGTGAGCTAGAGAGGGAGAGAACCAGAGAGCTAGAGAGCACCGACGAGTAGGGAGAAGAAAGAATCAGAGAACCAGCGAGCTAGAGAGGGAGAGCACCAGAGAACTAGAGAACCAGAGAGCACCAGTGAGCAGGGAGAAGAAAGAACCAGTGAGATAAAGTGCCGACAGCGCGTGAGAGAGGGAGAGCACCAACGAGCTAGAGAGCACCAAAGAACTAGAGAACCAGAGAGCACCAACGAGCACGGAGAAGAAATAACCAGAGAGCTAAAGTGGCGACAGCGCGCGAGAGAGGGAGAGCACCAACAAGCTAGAGTGCACCAGAGAACCATATAACCAAAGAGCACCAACGAGCAGGGAGAAGAAAGAACCAGAGAGATAGAGTGCCGATAACGCGCGAGGGAGAGCTAGGGCAGGAGCGACAGCGAGAGATAAGGCAGGAGCGACGAGGCTAAATGAAAACAGCGGCGTCGGGGGAGTTAAAACAACGCGTGTTAAATAAAATAATAAATAAAAAATCTTTAATTCAAAAAAAAACGGCCGACATTTCCGTTTTTTGGGCTCGGTATGGCGGTTAAAACTGACATATTGGCTCGTTATTTTCAAAACGCCACAACCCAATTTTAAAGCGGTTTCGTGGCGTTTTACCTCCCAAACCTTCATGTCGGCCGAGATGTCAGACATGTTGGCCGATATCTACAACACTGCTTGTAAGTAATATTATGCTAGCAAGATCTCCCAAAAAAATTTGACATCCTAAATAGTGTAGTGAGCAGTGATCATTAGTTCGAGTGTAAAAAAGAAGCTATGGCTATACCACATCGAAGCCATACTGGTTATTCCAATCTCATTTATAGATTAATTAGTGTTTTTAATGACTTGAGTGTTTTAGCGCGTCTTGTTGATGTCTCATCATCTTCCCACGATTATTTCACTGCCGGCTAATTAGGTGATTCATAGTCTAATCCCCAAGTTATTATTTGTCCATCATTCCCTCCCTTTTGGAACACCTTGATGTTTACTCTAGATTGTCATGTTTCTTGTTAAGAAGCAAGCTAATTTAGACTCTCGGGTGGTGATGGTATCTCAAAGAGTAGCTTTGGCCATATGGGATCAGAAAGGGAGAAGGAAAACCTAAATGTACGCCGCTTCTCTCTCGCTACATGGTATCAGAGGAGGTTAACCCTCCATCGTTGTCCACCCGAAGGCTCGACATCTGCGTTGGTTCTCTCGTCGCCGTTCCCTGCGCCTGATCTGCTCCCGTGTGCGATTCGATCGATCGATCGACGGTTCCGTGATTTCTTCCGCTGTTTCGTGCGTGCACCCTTCTTCTGTTGTTTCCCTCGATCGATCAGCTGCATCGATCCTTCAGATGCTTCCTTTTTTGATGGACACTGCGATGTTATCACGCCTTTGATCCAAGCTAGTCTAACGCAGTCACACAGTGATGCGCCTGTTTAGTTTCCTGCTGCCCAGTTGTTGGAGATTGCGCTTACCTTGTGGTGCCGCCTCAAGTTACCTGTGTGAGGGCCCCTCTTCCCGTGTGCTCGTATGGAGGATAAATTGAAAAGTGTTAATGCCTCTGAAGAGACGGTTGATCACCCTAAACACTATAGTGGAGGTAGCTCTAACATGGACTTCAATCAATGGGTGACACACATCAAGCTGAATGTGATAAATTACCTCATATGGGCTCAATCTATGTGGATATTCATTGGGAGCTATCGAAGACTTGTGTTTGTCACCGGATCCAAGCCGACCCTAAGCAAGACTGATCCTTTATATGAGGAATGAGAATGTGAGAACCTTATTGTGATTAATTGACTCGTCAACTCTATGGAACCCAAGATTGAGAGTCACTTTCTATTCTGTCAAACTGCGAAAGAAATGTGGGAGCTAATCGAATGAAATTATTCAATAAGTGGGCAAAAATTGATCAATACTCTGCTATCTAGACGGTTGAAGACTACAAGACTGAACTTATACAACAAAGGGTGTTTTAAATGCTTTCTGGTTTTCCTCTTGAACTTGAATTCAGAGGGTTCAGATGTTGGAAAGAGATTCCGTGCCTGATCTAGAGATAGTGACCCACTATATTTGAGGGGAGGCAAGTCGTATAAACTCCTTTCGTACAAATGTTCATATTGGTCATGATAAATTTGCCCCCTCGTTGTTGAACAACGACATTCAAGAAATCTGAGACAAGAAGATAAGAACAAAATGAAGTGCCCTCATTGTGGGATGAAAGGTAATGGGAAAGAGAAATGTTGAGATCTTCATCCCCACTTGGTTTTTTCAGGTTTGATTCGTGGTTCTGATAGGAAATATATGAGTTCCCAAACTGCTATATATGGCAATTTAGAGAACACTGGATATCTTCTGGCGGAAAATGAAAGTTTGACTAGAGAACTCAAGGCCCTGAAAGCCAGTGCTGCTGTAAGATCTCCTGCTACAGACTTGGCGGGTACGATAGCTCATGTCCGCACTACCTCTGTGTCATCTAAAGGACCATCCTCTCCTTGGATCATTGACTCAGGATCATCCAACATATGACAAGTTCTTCTATGGGTGTTTCTTCTGTTTCTCCTGCATCTGGCAGTGTGAAACTTGCTGACGGATCCTCGGCTTCAGTGACTGGTAAAGGGTTATTCATCTTTTTTCCTTCTGTTTCTCTCAAATCTGTGGTTATTGTTCCCTCCTTCCCCACAAATCTGCTGTCTGTGAGCAGTTTAACTAAACAACTTAACTGTTCTATCATTTTTTTCTTTTCTCATTGTGTTTTCCAGGATCTGGCGAGTGGGAAGACGATTGGTGGTGGATATGAGTCTGGTGGTGGACATGAGTCTGGTGGTGTGTATTTCATGGACAACAGTCATGCTTTTGGTGTACATAAGTCTACCAATCCTGATCAGTTGATGTTGTGACATAAGAGATTTGGACATGCTAGCTTGAAAACCTTAAAGGCTATCTTTTCGCAATTTCTTGATGTTGCAAATTCTATTTTTAATTGTCAGTCTTGTGAATTTGCTAAGCACTGTAGAACCAACTACGCTCTTAGCAGTAGTCGAAGTGTGAAATGTTTTGATTTGATATATTCTGATGTATGGACATCTGCTGTTTGCTCAGTGATTGAATTTCAATACTTTGTTTCTTTTTTTGATGATTATTCACGTTTTACTTGGGTGTACCTTATGAAGAGCAAAAATGAGATTTTCGAAATATTTAAGCTATTTTATTATCATGTGCAGACTCAGTTTGAAGCTAAAATTAAAATTCTGAGGAGTGATAACGGAGGTGAATATACATGTAGTGATCTTTAGAGGTTCTTGGGAGACCATGACATTATTTTTCAAACATCCTGTCTTGGGACCCCTCTGCAGCATGGGGTAGCCGAAAGGAAGAACCACCATATCATTGAGACTACTCGTTGCCTGTTGCAAGAGATGCACGTCCTTAAGGGACTGTGTGATGAAGGTGTACTTACATCTATCTACCTAATTAATCGGGTTACCACTGATACTTTGGAGGGAAAGTACCCCCTAAAAATCCTTTGCCCAAATATGTCTCTATTCAATCTCCCTCCTAAAATATTTGGATGAGTTGCATTTGTTTATATTGTGGGGCCTCATAAGGATAAATTATGCCCGCAAGCTATAAAGTTTATCTTTGTGAGATATGCCGCCAACCAAAAAGGGTATAAGTGTTATTCTCCAACTTTCCGGAGAAGGTATATATCAAAAGATGTTACCTTTTTTAAACACACTCCCTATTATTCTGATGAGGGCATAACTGTTACGTTTCAGGAGAAGTTCAAAGATGAGAGTTATACGATGCCACTCCTATTATGTTGGTTGCTGTGCTTACTCTGGGCAGAGTTTCCAGTTAGAAAGGAAGCTCCCACCAATAACCTACGTGTGTAAAGAAGAAGGAAGGATTTTCAAGTCCACCAGAGAAGGCAAAACCAAAATATTGGACAAGAATATCACACTCATGCTCCACCATCCACCACCACTTCGTCAGATCAAACACCAACATCATTCAGGAGACCACATCTGCTCTTCAAATTCATAGCGGTCGTACTAGATATCATATTGATAAGTATGTTGGGTATCACTATATCTCTCACTCTTTGGGTATCACTCCATCTCTCACTCTTGCATTTGTTTCTTCTATTTCTATTCCTAACAGTTTTTCAGAAGCTACCTTAAATCCCCACTGGATGATGGCTATGGAGGAGGAGATGGATGCTCTCCAACGTTAAGAAACTTGGGAAATTGTCCCTATCCTGCATGGACGTCACTCAGTTGGATGCAAATGGATATATACTACTAAATTCCTTCAAGATGAAACTCTTGATGGATATAAAACTAGATTGGTTGCTAAAGGCTTCACTCAGGTCGATGGAGTTGACTTCCAAGAGATACTTGCTCCTGTTGCTAAATTGAATTCTGTTAGAATCTTGTTGTTGATTACAGCCCATAAGTCTCTGACTTTGCACCAACTTAATGTAAAAAATGTCTTCCTCTACGGGGAATTGGAGGAAGAAATCTATATGACTCCTCCACCAGACATGTATCGCGGTTACTTCACTCTATATCCCCTCAGGTGTATCACGACTATATGTTTCTGGATTCTGCTTATGAAATTTGGAAAAGGGCCCATGACACCTATTCTCAGGCCGACAATTCGACGCAGATTTATGAGCTCACTCGACATGTTTTGGAGCTAAAGCAGGGAACCATGATCGTCTCTGCCTACTACCTGAGTTCGAACGTCTGTATCAGGAACTGGATTACTTCAACACCTTTACCGCTGCTTGCACTGCCGATACGCAGACTCTACAGAAGGATAAAGACCGCTTTCGGGTTCACATCTTCCTTATGGGGCTCAATATGGAGTTTGATACAGTTCGTCTGTATGTTCTCCACCGCGAGCCTCTTCCCCCTCTTCGAGAAGCCTTTAGTATGCTCCTCAGTGATGAGAATCGTCGCCGCTCTCTTGGTTCCTCTACCGACCACTCCGCTCTTGCTGGAATTGCTCGAGGACCTCTTCCTTTATGCATCCACTAGGAAGGAAGGACATACTAAGGACGTCTGTTTTCGTCTACACCCTTATCTTGTTCCCTCTGGCTAGGGTTCTGGTGCTCGTGGGAGAGGTGGTCACCGTGGTGGTGGTCGTCAGCTTGGTGCGCTCTCTCAGTATTCTGTACATTTGACTGAAGTCTATGAGGACAACTATGAAGGCCTTTCTGCTATGGAGTTAGAGGCCTTTCACCGTATGCTGCGTTCCCAGTCTGACTCTACACCCGCTGATTCCACTGCTGCGTTTGTAACTTTAGGTATCTCCACTGCTCATGTTTTGTCTTCATCCCCCTCCGAGTGAATCATTGACTTGGGTGCGATGGATCACATGACTGGCCCTGCCTCATGTTTTACCTCCTATACTCCTCTCTCTGGTCGTGATAAGGTCATTGCTGCTAATGGTTCCATTTTTTCTATTGCCGGCAAAGGAACCGTTGCCTCTTCTCCCGACCTATCTCTTTCTTTGGTTTTGCATGCTCCTTCGTTTCCTTGTGATCTTCTCTCCATAAGACACTTAACTGCTTCTTTAAATTGTTCTATAACTTTTCTTGATGTTTGTGTGTTTCAGGATCTGGATACGAAGCAGATTCTTGACAGTGGTAGGAACGTTGACGGGCTGTACTTGCTGAACCAGTCGTTATCTCCCAGTGCTCTTTCCACTATCAGTGCTCCGACTTTACACGACATCCAACATTGACATCTACGCCTTGACCATCCTTTTGCTTTATATCTTTCCAAACTGTTTTCTGCCTTCAGTTGTTTAATTAAATCATTTACTTTTAACACATGTGAACTCTCAAAACATATTCGTCATAGTATCAATCATGTTTCTTTTTCTAGTTCCCGTCCTTTTGATGTTATACATTCTGATGTTTGAGGTCCCTCCCTTGTATTATCTTTATCTGACTATAAATGATTTGTTACATTTATTGATTTTCATTCTCGTGCTACTTAGCTGTATTTGTTAAAAAGTAAGAGTGATGTGCTTACTTGCTTTCATTCCTTTCATCAAATGGTTGTGACTCAGTTCACCTACACAATGCGTGTGCTTCGTAGTGATAATGGTGAGAAATATGATGATCGGGTAGCGTTTGATGCCTATCTTGCCGAACATGGTATTATTCACCAAACCACATGTGTCCACACTACTACTCAAAATGGTGTTGTCGAAGGGAAAAATATGCACTTACTGGAGGTTGCTCGGTGTTTGTTAATTGCAATGAATCTTCCCAAGTCCTACTGGGGTAATGCGGTTCTGACTGCCTCTCATCTCATTAATCGTCTACCGTCTCGCTCCATTTCCTACGATACGCCTCTCTTCTATTTAGCCAAGAACCACATTGTTCACACATCTCACATCGCTTCTCGCATCTTTGGCTCAGTTTTTTTTGTCCATGTTCATACTCCGCATCGTGAAAAACTGGATGCTCGCTTCGTCCGATGTGTTTTCGTTGGCTATTCTCATACCGACAAAGGGTATAAGTGTTATCACCTTCCTACTCGTCGCTATTACTGCACTGTTGATGTTACTTTTCGTGAGGAGGAGTCTTACTTTGGCCCTCGTTAGGGGGAGACGAGTAGTAACGGTGACAGGACCATTGACTCTCCTCTACCAATTGTTGCTTCTCCTCATATTCCCCCTCTTCCTGGTCCTAGTTCTCCCAGTCCTGCTTTTGTTCACACATCTCACACCGCTCCTCGCATCTTTGGCTCAGTTTGCTTTGTCCATGTTCATACCCCGTATCGTGAAAAGCTGGATGCTCGCTCCCTCCAATGTGTTTTCGTTGGCTACTCTCCCACCACAAAAGGGTATAGGTGTTATCACCCTCCTACTCATCGCTATTACTGCACTGTTGATGTTACTTTTCGTGAGGGGGAGTTTTACTTTGGCCCTCGTCAGGGGGAGACGAGTAGGAACAATGACAGGACCATCGAATCTCCTCTCCCAATTGTTGCTTTTCCCCATATTCCCCCTCCTCCTGGTCCTAGTTCTCCTAGTCCTGCTTTTGTTCGTCCAACCTCTATTCCTCCTATATTATATATATACTCTCGCAGACCTCAGACTACTGAGCAAGTACAGACCGTGGATGTTCCACCAGTGTCGGTGTCTGCCTCCGCTCCAAATTCAGATAATGACCTCCATGTTACCCTCACCCGTCTTAAAGGTAATACTGGTGGCACCTAACACCCCATTGCCAACTACATTTCTTAACGTCACCTCTATTAGGCTCACAAAGCTTTTATCACACCTCTTTCCTCTATTGTGATTCCTATGACCTGGCAGGAGGCTGTTCAGATACCTTAGTAGAAATTGGTCATGTAAGAAGAGACGTGTGCCTTGAAAAAATGAAACATGGCGGCTTACACATTTTTCCCTTGGGATGCCAACAGTTGGATCACGCTGGATTTTCTCTGTTAAGCAGAATCAAGATGGGGTGGTGGAGCGGCATAAAGCACCATTGGTCGATCAAGGGTATACCTAGACCCAAAGAATTGACTACCAAGAAACATTTGCTCCTGTTGCAAAGATGAATTCTATACGGGCGATCCTCTCTTGTGTTGCTTGTCTTGGGTTTGAGTTACAACAACTTGATGTCAAAAATGTTTTCTTGTATGGTGATCTGGAAGAAAAAGTATACATGATTATCCCTCCCGACTTTACCAAAGAAGGGTTCAATAGAAAGGTCTGTCGTATGCAAAAATTCCTATATGACCTGAAGCAGTCCCCTAGAGCCTGGTTTGGTTGGTTTAATAAGATCATGCTTCAACCAGGCTATACTCAAGGACAGACTGATCATACTCTCTTGATCAAGAGGAGAGGAACTCAAATATCGATATTTATTGTGTACGTGGATGACATCATCATTACAGGAGATGATCTAGAGAAGATCATGCGCTTGAAAGAACAATTGGGCAAAAAATTTGAAGTCAAGGATCCGTGGAAGTTGAAATACTTCTTGGGAATTGAAGTGGTAAGGTCTCATCCGGGGATCTTCATCTCTCAAAGAAAGTATACTCTTGATCTTTTGGAGGAAACAAAGATGCTTGGGTGTGCTCCCGTGGATACACCTATTGAGACTAATCGCAAGATTGATGCTGATACTAGTGGAGAGAAAGTGGATGTTTTAAGGTACCAACGATTGGTTGACAGACTCATATACTTATCTCATACGCGCCCTAATATTATGTATGTCGTGGGTGTCCTAAGTTGATTCATGCACTCTCCCACAATTCGCAATCAGCAGGCTGCATATCGGGTATTGAGGTACCTCAAGAAGTCTCCAGGACGTGGGATTCTGTTCTCTCCAAGCTAACCTTTGGAAATTGAATTGTTTACATATGCTGATTAGGCTGGTAGTCAAGACGATAGAAAGTCTACTACTTGTATTACTCGTTTGTGGGTGGAAATCTTGTATTTTTGAAGAGCAAAAAACAAAATGCTGTTACTCGATCAAGTGACGGAGCAAAATATAGGGCTATGACGCAAGGAGTATATGAGGGGTTATGGTTGAAGACAATTCTCCAAGATATGAGTCTTTAAGGGAACAAACCGGTTACTATCTATTGCGACAACAAAGCTGCCATTAGTATTAATCACAATCCGGTTCAACATGATAGGACAAAACATGTCGAAGTTGACGAACATTTCATCAAAGATTAGGTAGACAAGAGAAATATTTGTACTCCGTTCGTGAATTCGTATGATCAACTAGCTCATGTCTTCACCAATGGGTTAAGCTATGACAACTTTGTAAATATACGCGCTTTACACGTTTTTGTTTAAATTTTATTTTTCCAGCAACTTATTTCACGTGATATGTCATGTGCTTTATGTCCTATATATATATGTATGCTTGACCCAATTTAGGGCAACCAAATATAATTTTCTTTCTATTCTACTGGATGTTCCTAAAGGACATGAGTGTCGCTTTAAGAAAGCCTTGTATGATCTTAAACAGTCACCTCGTGCCTGGTTTGCCAAGCTAAGTGACAAACTATTGAATCAAAATTTCACTTGTTGTACCTCTGATTACTTAGTTTTTGTTCACAGAAATGAGAAATGTACCACTATCCTCATAGTTTATGTGGATGATATCATTATTACAGAAATTGATGACCATCACATTACTTCGCTAAAAAGGGAATTGACATTTGCCTTTGAAATCAAGGATTTGGCCCTTCTTCGATACTTGCTTGGAATTGAGATCACTCGATCTGTCGGGAAGATTATGATCTCCCAGCGCAAATACGTTTTAGATCTTCTCAGTGATGCTGGATTTTTGAGAGTCAAACCCGTAGATAGTCCCGTGGACCCTAATTATGATATCCACATGGAGACTTCTCTAGATCTTGAGAGGAAGTTAGAATTTCAAAAAATTGTGGAAAAATTGATTTATCTGACTATTACAAGACCCAATATCTCCTTTGTTGTTGGCTTAGTTAGTCAATTCATGCACAATCTTAAAGTTCATCACCATCAAGCAGTTCTTCGGATTCTCAAATACTTAAAAAAGGACCCTGAAAAAGACGTATCTATCAATATCATTGCCACCTTAAGGTCCACAGGTATCGTGATGCTGATTGGGCTGATTCTTCCCTGGATAGAAGATCTACAAGTGGATATTCTATCGTTGTTTATGAAAATCTTATTTCCTGGAGAAGTAAGAAACAAAACATGGTTGCTCATTCCTCCACTGAAGTAAAGTATCGTGCCATTACTGTCACTATATGTGAAATCATTTGGGTTAAATCTATCTTGGGAGGAATGAGCTTCCCTGATCTCGAGGCCATACACCTTCACTGTGATAATCAAGTTGCGATTCATATCGCCAACAACCCTGTCTTTCGTGAGAGGACAAAACACATTGAGTCGATTGCCATTTCACGTGGGACAAAATTTAAGATCAAACTATTATATAGTGGTGTTTGTACCATTTGAAGATCAACTTGCTGATATACTCACCAAAGCTGTCTCTGGTAAATCTCTTCATTCATACTCCCTCAGGCTTGGGATGCTGGATGCTTATGATGTTAGCTTGAGGGAGGTGTGTGTGTTAAGAAGCAAGCTAATTTAGGCTCACCGGGTGATGATGGTATCTCAAAGGGTGGCTGATGGGGCTTAAATAGCTTTGGCCCGTATGGGATTGGAAGGGAGAAGGAAAACCTAAAGGTATGCCGCTTCTCTCTCGTTACATTTCTACCTACAGTATTTCCCATTTGAGTCCATGTTGTTTGTTCACAATTTGACTAGCACTATCAAATGTTGACTCTTTTTACCCCTTCTAAGGATTCAATCTTGCAGTAGTTTTACAAGGTTCGTTGATTTTAAGAACCAATTTATTACAAATTTTTTGCAAGCACTAAGAAGTGGAAGATATGAGCAATACTTCCTTTCCATTCTCCAACTGCTCACTGAGCCACTCCGAGCGTGCACCGACAAATTTTAACAAGAGACACCAAACATCATAGACTACGACTCAGCCATTTTCGATATGATTCCAACATCAATCCATGCATATCTTTCAATTTATGGGCCCTTCTAATGGAAATAACATTTACCTCGGTCCCTCTGAGACCCCCCTGAATTGACTTGAATTATTCTGATGCAGGGCGATCTATAGGTGAGATTATGACAAATGATAGGGCACAATGATGACAAAGGATCCATATAGCCGACCCCACTATAGTGAGATGAAGACTTGAGAGTGTTGTTGTTTGTTGTTGTAGGGCGATCTATAGGTAACGCCGTAACGAACACGTGATACCCTAAACCTATTTGCGATGCAAACATTCACAAGCAAATGCATGAAACCAACAACAACCCTAAAGATGCGAAAGAAATGCGAACAAACACAATTCAATGAACAAGATACCATGATATAATCCCGAATGCGAATGCGAATGCGAATGCGAATGCGAAACCTCATTCATGCAATTACTTATAACACACAATTGATTAAAAAACGTTAATTTTAAAATCCCACGCACATATCACAATTAATCACAAATATTGCAATTCGGGTAAACATGTAACAATTGCAAATTTTTGAAATTGCACAAAATTAAAGCACAAGGAGAATAAGAAATACACATTAATGAAAGAAAATAATCAAACTTGATATGTGCAAAATACTAATAACAATAAATTAGATACCTGTACAATGTAAATGAAAATGAATCTAAAACTCATCAAGTAATCAATGTCACTGGTGGAGGGAAGACCCTGTGGTGGAGGTGGCTGCCCAAATGAGAAAATAACGCCATGTAGGGGTTGTCAGTGGGGAGAACGAGCTTTTGTGGGATTGTATTGACTGAGATGGGCTTTGGAGGGGGTTAGTTTTGAGGTGGGGGGTGATAACGATGGCTTGGGAAGGCTATTGGAGGTGGTGGAAGGGGCTTGGGTGTTGTTGGAGGAATGTGGGTTGGAAAGGGGATTCAATAGGGTTAGAAGAGAGTGAAAGGTGGAAGTCGGTGGGGGAGGGTTAGAAGAGAGTGAAAGGTGGAAGTCCGTGGGGGAGGGATCGTCAGAGGTAGCTCCAGTTGGAGGTTCCAACTAGGTCGTTGGAGGCACTTGAGGCTGAGGTGAAAACATTGGTGGCTAAGAAGTCAGGAAACTGTAGCGGGATGGGGGATTTAACAACGAATACCGCGATTGGTTGCATGGGAGAAGGAAGATGGAGGAGTGGAAGATTCGTTGGTGGCAGGACGGAGTCCCGTCGAGGTCGCTGGAGGCTGGAGGAGAGGTTGGAGGAGTTGTGGAAGGCGGTTGTGGATAGCGTGTGGCCCCCTGGAGTCGGCACCATGGGGATCGAGCTTCAGCACCCGGCCCGAGCGGTTCCCTTCAGAAGAAACCTAACACTCGATCCTCCTCTCTGTACCCTAGCTGAATGAATTATAATGGGGAATTTAAGGAGGTGGAAGGGGCCAGGTCGTTGTTTGAGGGCTGGATATGGGCTTTGAAGAGAGCTGCAAGAGGGCTTGAGGAAGGAGAATGGTGGCAGTTGAGAGGGGTGGGGTCGCCAAAGGCAGCTGGAGGTTCCAACATGGTCGCTAGAGGCACTTGTGACTGAGGTGAGAACACTGGTGGCTGGGAAGCTAGGAAACTGCGGTGGGAGGGGGGATCTAATGGCGAATATCACGATTGATTGCATGGGATAAGGAAGATGGAAGAATGGATGATTTTTCGGAGGCGGGATGGTGTCCCGACTTGGTCACCAGAGGTTGGAGGAGCTGTGATAGGCGGTTGTGGCTAGCGTATGGCCCCCCTGGAGTCGACACTAGGGGGATCGAGCTTCAGCACCCGAACCGAGTAGTTCTCTTCAGCAGAAATCTAACACTGGATACCCCTTTCTGTGCCATAGCCAAATGATATGTACGAGGGGGTGGGGGACCGGGGGTGAGATTTAAGTTAAGCCATCCAACAACCTTAAACACACGATCAGATCATTTATCGCAAGTCCCAAAATATAAGTAAAAATGTAAAAAAGTACATGGTAATATGAAAAATTGCGATGATGGTCTCCGATCGCCTATCTGACGTTCCAAAAATCGTCGACCCAGTAGACTCCTCCAATGACTTGCGAACGATCTTCATCCATCTCTCCGGTTCAAAAACATTCATCTTCAGTGAATAGAGACTACTTGTTCCCGATGCAAACCTGACAAGACTCTTTGTCACTCTAAACAGGATGTGTCTTCAGGAAAGGTGATCGTGCCGCTGATGTAGCTTAAGGCCCCATACACAAAACAAGCTGCTATAGTATTGAAGGGTAGGTATGCAATAGTGATGGGTAAGGGTGTAGTAGTGGTGGAAACTTGAGTTAAAAGGCAAGACTGAAAGCCCAAAACTAAGTGGCTCTAAATTTTGAATCAAATCCTGTACATTAAGTACAAGATGAACACTCATATTCCTAGTAATATGAAGCTCAAAGAAATTTGACTTAGACTCTCTCATAACAGTGTATGAACCTTTTTACCTAACACTCATATTCGTAGCTGTACCCAATGGGCACTTCTCAAATAATATCTAAATCATCACAAAATCACCCTTATTGAACATTTGCTCTCTTATGTGATTCCCATAATAGTGTAGGAATGCTCGTCGAGTGTACGAAGAGCACCCAAATGACTGACTGAGACATTGGAACTGAGCTACAGAATCATGGTATGCCAAATGCCTCCTAGGGATGTGAATCATCAAGAGGTTTACCAGTTGGTAGATAGAAATATTCCTCATGGATGATGCCAACACTCCAAGGAATGTCGCAAATGGGGACAGAAGAATGCCAACAACTCACCGGTGTCGGGTATCTCTCAGATGGTAAAGCCTGCCAGGTGGCTCTCCAGGATTTTTATAAGAAAATTCATCGCGAATGCGATGATCACTCGCGCGATGACACAAGCTGTCCATACTAAAGTGAATGCATCCAAAAAGAGAGGATCGTCAAGTGGGACTCTTGGGACTCAGCGAAGGGCTCCGCGCGGGGGTCAATAATGGCAGGATGATCCTCCAAAAGAAAAGCCCCAATAGCGTTAATGTCCATGGAAACAAGTGGGCCACCCACAACAAAGTTAATGCTAGACCCTTGGCCCCCACTCCAGACATTACTCGCCCCTACAATGTGGGTACACTCAAATGAACGTGGATTTAAATGTGAGTCTATGGTCTAGGTGGTGACTAAGTCAATGTATGGGGCCCGACGGTACAAGCGGAATCACCAGATCAATTGCACTCTCTTTTTCTGGATCTTGAGGTATGCGCCAAACTCAAAGGATGAACCATTAATGGGACAATAATTTTCACTACAGTGAGATAACTTCGTACCATTAATTATGTCATTCGTGTCTAAGGGGGCACGAGGAGGCAGGGCGGTGGCCTCGGGCTGGGAGGACTCATGGAGGGATGATCAGGGTGAGAGTCCACTCAACTAACTCCAACAAATCTCAATGATTGCTCATAATGAAGGGAGAGCGGGTATGTCTGCAATTGAAATATTAGCAATGTTCATTTTATTTAGGGCTCACTAAATATAAATGCTCATAATCTTGTAACTTTTAACAAATTTTAACGGATTGCTAAATATTATTTGTTCTAAGAATAAATGCAGACGACAAAAATTGCCTAAAGTTTAACTTATATGAAATAAAACCTATGATGATGAAACAAAACAATCTTTTGGACCTATGATTATGGTACAAAACAGAGAAACAAAAATGCTTCTGAAACAAAAAAAAGGATGACGAGGAGGAGAAAAAAAAGAAATAAATCGAGAGAAAGAGAATAAAATAGGGGAAAAAAATGTAAAATAAGGAGACAAAAATAGAGAACAAAACTGGAATAAAAATGATTCTGATGTCTCTATGGCTTCGGTTGTTGCAAATTAGAGAAAATATAACCAACGAATCGTATACCTAATGCCTGAGACCACACTGTTGGTGGCTCAAATTTGAGGGAAGAACTTTGATCGAGGCATGTTGGGATGCCGATGGACATCAAAGCCTAGCGTGCTCATGCTCTCTGGTCATGAAGCTCCCTGCTCGCTCCCTGCTCGCTCCCTATTCGTGAAGCTCAATGGTTGCCTTTTTTTACATCTTTAGAAGCTTCATTCTTCTTCATTGGGCTAGGTCTAGAGTTGCATAGCTAGAGCAGAGTTAAGGCTAGAGTTAGACAACTTTTGAGTTTTGAGCCAAACAACTTCCATCGATATCATTTTATGTTGCTGGAGGGACAGTGCTAGACAGCTTTTGGGCTAGAGCAGGGGTGGAAGCAACTTAAGGGAAAAAACAGATAGAAAAACAGAGAAGAAATGGTAAAAGGAGACAAAAACAGAGAAATTACTGAGAAAAGACAGCTACACCTAACGTTTTCCCCAGAAATCTTACCTGGGCACGTGCCTGAGTGTGCCATTATTTAGTTCCGCCCCTTGCGAGTCTGTCAATTGTTTTTTGTCAAGTAAATTATCAAATATTTGTATAAAATCCATCAAGTTGCATCAATTATTTTTATGATTCATGGTGATGCAGATAAACTGAGAGATGAGGTATGTTTACCAACACTAGGTAGTGTTAGCCGTTAGGGACAACCTCCATACTCCATCCTACGAGCCAACAATAAGCCTTGCACATGGACACACATTTCGATCGGAAGGAAAGTAGAATCTTTTGGGCTTCAAATCATGTCATGACATACATTTCAGTCGGAAGGCTAGTTTAATCTTTAGGGCGTCAAATCATGTCATGAGTCATTTTTGTAAGCTTAATTATGCTATTATTTTAATATTATGAGTTTCCTTTATTATGAAGTATTATTCTCTTAGTGTAAGTAATAAAGCAATGATTTTTTCTTAATTAGTGTGCCCATGATTCTATATTAAGGGAGAGAGTTATTGATTAGTTGGCACATCTCTAATCTTTTGGGCTTTTTCCCTTGTGGAGAAACCGACAAAGGTTTTACAAAGTTTTCCCCTAGCATCATCCTTTTCCTCCCCCTTAAGATTCCACTTCTTAACAACTTTAATGTTCAAAGTTTTGCAATTTGTAATTTCACAAGAATGTCTTTACTTGTCAAAAACTTCCATGATCAAATTAATTAATACGATACAAGATTTCATCTTGCTAAGATTCCTCCTTGTAGTTTTTGAAGCACCCACTCCTATCATAAATAATTCAAAATTAGAATACAATAACGCCAAGTATATATTAGTTATAAAAAGTAACTGATATTTTGGATGATTGTTCTAACATGCCAGTCGTCTTGCTCCTAGGCTTGCAAGCCAATTCTTGCTGAGATCTTTATAGACTATCCCTTTAAAACGGACGACTCCACTGTCACTTGTTTTGGTGACAAAACAATATCGATGCTTTTGTTCAAACACGGTGGTAATCTGCTGCATTTTCAATTGGTACACCAATTGTCTTCTCTTAGGATATCCTCTCAACCATAGGGCATCTTTTCTTAGGGTCAATGCCTTTTTTGTAGTAACAAGCAACAAATCCCTCAATTCCTCACTCAATCTCGTGGTCATCTCATCTTCAATATGCAGAGTTTTAAAATGTCGAATATATGATACCTTTCGGAAATATTTTCAAATATCAGATTTTCACATCTCATAATTTAGAATATATACTAGGATACTTCAATGTTCTAAAACTAAAAAATAGTAGAACAAGTTGAGAAGCAGTGAGTTATCTATATTGAAGAATATTGAAAATAAAATAGTAACACACTAAGATTACTACTAATAATTGTCTAAAAAAGTATAAATAGATATATTGTAAAATACGTATGATTTTATATAATAATTTTATTTGGATAACATTAAATTTATAGTAATGGTTTTTTAAATTATATATCTTTGATTGATAATGTGTCTTGTCATACTTAATTAAATTATGTTAAAAACAGAAAAATCATTTACTAATAAATGTGATGAATGTTTTAATATTTTATTTAATATGAAGTAAAGAAGACAGTGTGAGATGATAATATAAAATTGATTGTAATATGACTAATCGATTTAAGCATATATAATGCAATGCATAAATGTAATTTATGTATATATGTATACACTGCTAATATGACCTAAAATAATGCAACAAACAATATTTTCAGAAGTTGTGAGGACTAGTATATCTGGAAAAATTGGATGTCAGATTATATATTTTTACTGAATGACAGCCTAATTTTTTGGGAAAATTGTCGTTTGACCTTCAAAACCTATATGTTGGGTAGCATGTCAGACATGTCAGATGATATTTAAAATATGAGCAGTCTTGCCCTATTAATCACAAATACTTACAATGAACTTACGGTATCCAAAATGTTTCATACCCTCGAAAGTCTCTGAAACTTATACTTTTAATTTTAGATATAAACAATTTCGGATACTCATGAATAGTTTCAGATATTATCAGATACATCTGAATATGCTTGAAAATACCCAAAAATTGTGTTTTGCAATTTGTGTTATCAAGCCGTTCGCCTGAGGCACCAGGCGCGCTCCGTTGCGCCTCAACAAGGCTTAGACGGGCGATGTGCCTGAGGCGCGCCCAAGGCGCACCTAGACGTCCACTTCGTTGAAATTGAGCGTCCACTTCGCTGAAATTGAGCGTCCACTTCGCTGAAATTGAGCGCCCAATTCGCTGAAATTGAGCGCCCAATTCGCTGAAATTGAGCGCCCAATTCGCTGAAATTGAGCGCCCAATTCGCTGAAATTGAGCGCCCAATTCGCTGAAATTGAGCGCCCAATTCGCTGAAATTGAGCGCCCAATTCGCTGAAATTGAGCGCCCAATTCGCTGATTGAGCGCCCAATTCGCTGACATTGAACGCCCAATTCGCTGACATTGAGCGCCCAATTCGCTGACATTGAGCGCCCAATTCGCTGACATTGAGCGCCCAATTCGCCGACATTGAGCGAATTGGCCGCCCATTTCACTGAATTTCCATGAAGTGAGAGCCAAATTCATTGATTTTTTTCCATTTTTGCGCCTCATGTGCCTCAGGTGCACGCCTGTGCCTTGCACCTAGGCTCCAGAGCCCCTTTCCGCCTCGATGCGCCTTGAGCCTTTAATAACATAGTTTGCGGTAGTGACAAGGAGAAAGACATGTGAAAGAAAAATTGTTGAATGATAAGTGGTGGGATTTAATTGATTGCATACTTTTATTAATGGTTCTTATTTAGGATATGATACCTTTTTGTGACACATAAATCTTGCTTTTATTTAATATATGATATATGAGATATAATGATGAAAAAATGATGTAAATATTATACATGTCTTCGTATTAATTTGTATTTACATTTAAATAATTTAAAATTTTCATAATATACCCTGTATCTTAGGTTTTTTTTAAAATCACGTTTCCTATATCCATATTGTAACAACCCGAAGTCCATCAAAAGTTAATTTTTTTATTCTGATCGGTTTTTCACAATTAAATAACGCAGTAGTTCTAATATGCAAAGCACAAGAGTAGTACCAGGAGAAATATTTAACAACTAGTTTACATCATGTTCATCCAGAGTACAGAAAAAAAAACTATGACATAACTATATCAAGTATAGACCGTAGCAAATCTAAACAAACAAAAACAAATCTTACCCATGGATGAGCCACGTCTTGCATTTGCTTTTGATCTGCCTCAGCAGGTATGCGGGGCCTGGTACTCTGGCGGTTTGATCCTAAAAAAAGAAATAAAAAACCAGTTAGTATAGAAAACTAAGCGAATTCCTTACCTCTTTAACCACACTACAGACAAACATAAAAAGCCAACATCAATATGCAGCTATAAATTCTATATGAACATGTGTGTAAAGTAAGCAGACTGTGTTGTAGATGTCGGCCGACATGAAGGTTTTGGGCAGAAAATACCACGACATCGACATTTTAAACAAAAATGTCATTTTTGAAAATATCTCTGTTATATCGATCTTCAGGCCCCGATATATTGGTCTTACCCGATATATCGGGCGATATCTCGCGGATGATATATGACGAGTACTAAAAATATATAATTTTTATTTCTTTTAAGCGTCCGAACGGTAATATTTTATTTTGTACTACATTTCGTGCATCTCTCTGAGCCAAGTTTTGACTTCCTTCTCGTCTCACTCTCATTTGGTGTTCTTTATGTCGTTTACTGTCGTCAACGCTTTTGTGTGTAATTTATAAACATAGATTATATGTATATATGTTTATTGTATAATTTATAAAAATACATTATGTATATATATGCTTATTATATAATTTATAAACGTACATTATCTGTATATATGTTTATTGTGTAATTTATAAAAATACATTATGTGTGTAACTGCACATATTTACAAAATTTTTATATATATGAATAAATTTATTTAAATATTAAAACCTGATATTGTAAAATATTCCCGGTATAGTCCCCATAATCCGACATGCGATATTTCAAACTCAAACCGACATGAACCTGACATCTCCAACATTGTAAGCAGGTAAAGTGCTATACAGTAAGCTAGTAAAACAAAAATAAACAATTTTTGATATTAACTTCTTATTTCTTCCATTTTTAGTCATTCCTATATTCAGTCCAGAATTCATATTATAATTCATTCTTATTCATTTAGAAATTCAATTCAGAATACATATCATGAGTTCAATTTAGAATGAATATCATAGTTCGTTCTAATTCATATTTGTATTCAATTTAGAATACATATCATGACTTCAATTCACAGTGGATATCATAGTTCGTTCTTATTTATTTTCGTATTTAATTCCGAATTCATATCATAATTCGTTCTTTCGAAATGCTGATGGTCGATCTGAATTTTCTCAAACGTCTGGGCCCATCAACCCGTCACATTAATGTCCGCTCAATGACGCTCACATGCGCAACAAGTTTCCACGCCTCCTAAATTAGACAATTCTATATCAAAATTTATAGGAGTTCGCCCCCTTCCCCTTCGAGGTGTGAGAGTTCTACCCCCCTCACGAGGTGTAGAAGTCTGTTGCTTCACCCCTATAAGGCTGACTCTTAGCATTTCGATGCGTCGACGCACTCTCGATTTTATATTCTGTATGATCGTCGTTTTGAAAGAGATCTCGAATGCCAGCTTCATACTGTTGCCCCATCTTTTGACGGCCCATTGAGTCCCGAGTCCTTTAGTTATTGGCTCGTGGACATGAAATATTACCTCGATCATTTTGAGTTATTCGATGAGCGTTGCATAATATTTGCAAAACTTAGATTTCTAGATGACTAGATCATGCGAGGGCATATTGACTTAGTATTGAGAGGACCCATGTGCGAGAATGTCTTCACCCCATTACTAGTTGGGTGGAAATGAAACATATTTTATGTTAGAGGTATTTACTTGCTTCTTATCGGAGTTTCCTACTCGAACATTTATTCTCACTTCAGCAAGGATCCACTTCCGTCACTGAGTATAATGATCATTTTGATGAGTTAGGAATGAGGTGTAACATCCGAGAGGAGCCAACTATGACCGCTTCCCGATTTTGGTCTGTACTTTGACACGAGATACATGCTGAGTTGACCTATCACTACTCTGAGTCCCTCGAGCAAACATTTTAGCTCTCCTTTCATTATGAACACAAAAAAATCCTTAAGATCCGCTGGAGGTAGTCGAGTGGATGACCACCTTGACCTCACTAGTATGAGTCCCTTCTATTCTGAGGCCACCACTTTGGATACTCTTGACCCTTCAGATACGATAAAAGTGGTACCTGAGACTTATTTCTTTCACCCCAGTGAGGTGTTGAGTCCGATGAGTTACCCATCCTTTGATTTTGACCCATTTCCTATGAATCCTACTAAGAGCGAGCCTGATCGACTTAATGAACCTATCGTGATGTGTTCTTTCCCTACCCCTGTTCAGATCATAGACTCGCCCTTGCATGTTCTCCCGAACCTCCCCGTATTGTCGCGGCGAGTCATATCCCGAGTGAGGGTCGAGAGCATAACATCAACTTTGTAGTCGCTGTCTCTTCCCCTTTCAAGGATGAGGACACTACTATTATTGATGACATACATCTCAAGGATCATCCTGCTAGGAATAATCCCTTTGATGAGCCCTCGATTGTGATTATTGGAGAGCCATTTGAGGGGTTCTTTCTTCTAGGTGACGTTCAGCCGACCCCGATGTTATATCTGTGTCTTGTCTCACACATTCTTTTAGATCAGCACATTCACGATGAATTTACGTATGTACCATCAGGTGAACCACCTCATTCACTTCCTTATGTCGCTATCTTCAACACTCCTTCGGGAGATTTCTTCCATAATGAATTTTTCTATCGACCACCCGGTGAACCGCCCAATGATTCTATTGTGGGCCGCTCATTCAAGCTGGGTTTTGAACCCTTTACTCCGATTGAGCCATACAACAGAGCCATGACCCATACACCCCAACTAGCTCTCCGTGCTCATATTTAACGCGACATGTTCTCGAGGCCCAGGTCTCGAACCCTTTATCTCCTTGATGAGACATCATCAAGGAGATAAAGGGTTCGATACCCGGCCTCGACAACATGCCGCATGAAATATGGGCTCAGAGAGCTGGTTGAGGTGTATGGGTTGCGTCCCTGTTGTGTGGCTCGACCGTTGTAATGGGTTTAAGATCCAACCTGAATGAGCGGCCCATAATATAAAAGTGCACTTTTATATTATGGGCCGCTCATTCTGGCTGGGTCTTGAACCCTTTACCCCGGTCAAGCCACACAACAAGGCCACGATTCATAACCCCCAATCAACTCCCCGCACTGAATACAATCAATTTGGTAGGTCGTTGAAGGAGGGGCTTGATCCCCAGACTGCCTTAAAGAGAGTCATCATCTTAACCGCCTTCACCGACTGAGCCATCAGTTGGTGATGAGACTCAAAGGAAGGAGTTGTCATCAAGGAGATAAAGGTTTCGAGACCGACCCTCAACAACCTTACCCTCAGCAACCTACCACGTGAAATATGAGCTCAAATAGCTAGTCAGGGTGTATGAGCCGTGATCCTGTTGTGTGGCTCGACTGGGGTAGAGGGTTCAATACCTAGCTTGAATGAGCGGTTCTACGATATTATATCTCACTGATGTCTCCGTTAGGTATCTGGGTGTTCTCCGTACACTTGACGATTATTTCTACACCACACCCAAGGAACCGCCAGATAAACCTCCCATTTTAGGAACTCCCACTGTCATGTAAAATATGCATTTAGTAAGTCTGTTGAGTTTGCCATTTTGCATTTGCATCTGTTATATGGTTTGCATGTCATATTCTGACTAAAGTTATATTAAATAATGGACATTTTTAAACTTGCGCCACTAATCACATGAGAAAATGATTATACAAAGAAGGTGGTTGGGTGATGATTTGCATATTATTTGAGAGATTCCCATTGAGGACAACTATGAATTTAAATGCTAGGCGAATTGGTCTATGCACTGTCATGAGAAAGTTTGAGTCAAATTTTTTGAACTTAATATTACTAGGAATACGGGTGTTCATCCAGTTCTCAATGCCGAGGATTTGACTCTAGACGTGGAGCCACCCAGTTTTTGGCCTTTAGCCTTGCCTTCTAGCTTCTGTTTCCACCATCATTATAGCCTCTCCTATACCCCCAACCTCCACTACAACTCTACCCATTACCATTATATCCCTACCCTCTTCCTTGTTGCGGCTTGCGTACTACATGGAATCTACGAGTACTACAATGGTATGATGAATTTATGTGGATACGCTTCCTACATAGAGCGACAGAGTCTTAACTAGCTTTCCTTGGGAGCATATAGTCTCCATTCACCAGAGATGAATGTTTCGGAGCCGGGGAGATTGATGGAGATCGATGATTTTTGGATCATTGGATGGATGATTGGAGACTGCCATCGCGTTTGTCGCGATTTTTCACCTTTTTGATGTTTTTTTACTTGTATTTTAAGAGTTAGGTTGATTCATTTGTCGGACGATTGTGGCCATCGAATAATTTTAACCTAATTCACCCCTTTATATCTCCCAACAACCACATGAAATTGGCATCTAAGATTTATGGTTTTAGATGGAGAGACCACTCGATCGCGGGATTCGGTGCAATGCGAAGCCTCCCGTACGGTGCGAAGCCGCCGGATCCCGCTTCCGGGGGTGCTGACTCCCCTATTCGCCGCCTTTTCTACCTCCAACACCCAGATTCGAGCCTTCCGTCGCCTCCCGTCATTTTCCTTGCCGTCGCCGATCTCTTCTGGCCTTAGTACTGCCCTCGTCAAGTCCTATTCTGACCTCCACCTGCCTATTCTATGCCTACCTGCTGCTGCCGCCTCCTTTTACCTACTTTCCAGCCGCCGCCGCCTCTTCTCAGCACAACCACCGGTTTCCCCTTCCCTTCCGCTACATAAAACCGCCTCCCCAAGACCCCAACTACATGCCGACCCCTCTTTATGCCCTCCTACAACCCCATTTACCTTCCAACAACCTTAAAATCTTCTCGACCCTGCTGCCGGTCACACTTTCTTTCCCCCAAAACCCACTGCCGACCACTCCCACCAACGGCTCCTTCAATATCCACCAAAAGCCCCATCACTGAAGCCACACCCCCTCCATTTACATCCTCTAAAACACTCTAATAGAACCTTTGATGTTGATGTCGTTTTGCTTGCAAATGTTCGATCTTTGTGGCTTGATTGTCTTCCTCTTTGATGTTCTTCAAATCCTTGAAATTCTACTACTTGATTATAATTTGGTGCAGCGAGAACACTCCAAGTGCATGTTGAGAGAAGGCTTCTTGATCGTCGTTCTGATAGCCTTCAATCATTACGCATGTATACCTTCTGATCTCCTTTGAAGAACTCTCTTTTTGAATGAGTGGAAGTAACCCCTCACTTCCCTCTAGACGGTTTGAGCTTGCGGCCCTTGAAATTTTTGTCAAAAACGTGGGAAGAAACTCAATTTCGCTATTTTAAATAGAGGATGCTGTGCAAGAAGTTACAACGCAGCGGTAGCTCAGCGGTATTGCACTGTCTTCATACTCTTACTATATTCACTCTTATTTCCATAGCAATGACTATCATTTGTAAAAAAATGTTTCTGCCCAAAAGTATGATAAATCCATGCATCCAAAATGATATTGGATGCTCTTTTTGGCTTCTCAATCATGTTTTGATTGATGGGGTTTCCTAAATCTGCCGCCACACGATAGTCATCTCGCCGTGCGGTAGTGCCTTCCTTTATGAGCTTTCATCTCGCGCTGTGTCCTTAAATACGTTCTTTCAGCTGTTCATTTGGTGTATTTGCTATCGCCAGCGGTAGTGGCTACCACGCTGCTTTAGTGATTGATTTGATTTCGCAAAATCTCTATATATTACTGCATTCATCAACGTAATCAGGTTGCTGATTGTTGGTGCTACCATATAGATACCGCCAGGCATTAGCGTTAATGCACCGCGGTAAGACTTGCAAAATATGGACTTGCACTCACCAATCCTTGCGTTCAAATGCTCTTTGCCAGCCATTCCTCAGTCATCAACACTACCGCCAGTGGTAAGTGTTACCGCCCCACGCTAGCTATCATTTCAGAGCTTCATCTTCATTTTGCATCACTTTCATAAGGGTATTGTTCCTGTAGTTCATGCACACTATAATATAAACACACGACAAGTATGATCAAATAAATAATGAGATTTGTTATTTTCAAATTAAGAGATGCGAAACGCTTATTCCAAAAAACTCTCTTTTGATAATAACAGATCTTCTAAGAATAAATAAATTATAATTAGAGCGGTGTTTAATAAAAGCAAATAATAATCATGATAAACGTGTATACTCCCCCTATATGGATGCCGTAAAATCTCACTCAGTCGGAGAGCTGATTGTATGCCTAGTGTAACAGTTACGCTGTGATAACATCAAACATGGCCAAACACCACCACATGATGTAACTTACCCCGCTGATCAATCATTACATAAGAGTATATATTGCAAGTACAACGGAAGTGTGAAACAAGAAACGGTAACAGCATATATAAAAAGTAGTCACAGACAACCATAATAATCCCAAACCAAATATTAGCAGTAGTATAAAAACCAAGGGTTACTCTGCCCAAAATAGATATCAAGCATAATGTTCAATCTACTAAGATAAATTCAATGATGCTCACAATTTCCTTGCCAGTCCTAATTCAGTCACAAACAACAACGTCTACAATTCCCGACAGCCTCCATCACCATCGGCGTCAACTACTTGTTGAGTTTTTACTCCTATAGTTCGGGTCTTCGCATTGTGCCGATAACTTAGATTGTTTGTAATATTTTGTCTTAAATTAATTTGATTATTGCCTTTATTTATTGACGTGCAAATTTATTCGTTTCACATTTCAATTTCAATGCACTTTTAATTAATGTCACAATTCCTGTTGTAGGGTCGTGCACTTGCATCTTTTTTCACATTATTAGGGTCGTTGTTGGTTGAATGTATTTTGTTTTGATTGTTTGCATGAAATCTAGGGTTAGGGCATCATTTGACCACCACCTATAGATTTGCCCAGTGTCAATTATTCTTCTAGCAAGCTCCATAGACAAATAAAGAAATAGATATATACCTTGTTATTCTTAGTCACAATAAGAAGTTTTTTTTTCTGCATATTCATTAGCACTTTTTTTTGTATATAATATTTAGTTGGTGAAATGTCAAATATCTCTCCTATCATAATTTTTCATGGAAAAACCCATTTTACTTACATTAAGGTGGCGTTTGGTTCAGCTTATTCGTTGTTGTGCGGCTGGAACGCACCGCAAATTTGTAAATAAGCGTCGTTTGATTAAGCTTTTTCCCAAACCTACGTTTATTTGAGTTTGCACTTTTCCTTATATCGCTTGCCGCAGGTTTTTTTGCGGTGAAAAGCAGAAGCCAAACCCTAACATTTTTCGCGAGCCGCTCCCCGATCCCATTTCTCTCTGTTGACGACGACGACGCACCTCTCCTGATCCTCCCTTCCCTGTCGACGACGACGACCGCAGGTTTTTTCTTCTGGTGAATCACCTGCATCGGCGCACGGCGACGACGTCGTGAATTACCCGCATCAACGATTACGACGCGAATCCCGTGCCTCTCCTGATCCCGCTTGCCTGTCAACGATGACAACTTGGATCACCTGCATCGGCGCACATCTCTGATTTGCCGCGGGTTTTTTTTCTCCGTGTCTGCTCCTACTAGTTTTTCTCCCTGCATCGACGTGATTCCTCTCCTTTTGCTGGTTTGCCGCATGTTCAGGTGTTGATTTTTTCCTGGAGACCTGCTCTCCCCGCGTCTCCATCTGCTGGTGCGCCGTCGTTATCCCTCTTGCTGAGGTATCCCGTATCCCCCTTCTCCTGCTTTCCAATTTAGGTTTTTAGGTTAATCCTGTGTTGATTTGCATTAGTTTTACACTACTAGTTGTCACTTTGTTTATTGCAGCTGGTGTTTTTTAGGTTTTTAGCTGGATATGTGTGTATTGTATATGTGTGGTGTATGCGTGTTAAATAAACATTTTTTTAACTAATAAATTTTTTGGTTATTAAACAATTTTTAGTAATTTTCAGGAAAATATTATTTGGTTGATTCTGGCTATCATCTACAAAGAGGTTACTTGAAACCGTATCGAGATACACAGTATCATCTACCAGACTTTGCTCGTGGTGGTCGTCGAGCAGAAGGACGTCAAGAGATGTTCAATCATGCTGCAGGCCTCTTCTCTAGTTCGCAGCTTGCTCTTGTTGCCGCCGACCTCTGCCCTTACCGCGCGTTCTCAACTCTATGTTCGTCTGTAGTCTCCCGCTTGCTCTCTTGCCGGCTTCTTCGGCTGTGCGGACTGTCTCTCTCCTTAACCGCTACTCTCTGTCCACAGTCTTCTTGTCGTTTCCGCCTACCCATCTTGGCATGGATTCTTCTACCGACTCCTCTCTTCCAACTGGGGCCGTTGTCCCTGTTTCTGAACTCCGCGACGAATTGAGAATCACCACCATTTCTCTTACTGAGAAGAAGATCTTTGTTGAGTGGGTGCATTCCGTTCGCCGTGTTCTTCAGTTAAAGGGGCTTCTGCATCCTTTAACTCAGGCGGTTCCTTCTTCACACACTGATGACTGGCTTCACAACGTTGGCCGTGTTCAGACGTGGCTCCTCAAATCTCTTGATGAAGAACCTTACCGCATGACCATGTATCACAAAACAGCTATGACGATGTGGGATGAGCTACATTCTCTTTACTCCGGCAAGGACAGTCTACAACACCTGTACGACATCATCATCCATCTTTAGTCCCTTGACTCCGACAATGCTGTTGACTTAACCACCTTTGTTGCTCGGTCCAAGACGCGGGTAGAAGCCTGGATTCAGCATCAGCCCTCGACTACGGATCTCGCTGCCCAACGTGCTCAAAATGAAGCTTTTTGTATTGCCATGATGATGACTCGTGCTTTGCCTCATCTTCACAGTATTTGGGCTCAGATCCTCTCATCCGCTACTATTCCCTCCTTATCTGATGTGTGCTCCATGCTTTTAAAGGTTTCACCGCCCCCGGATACTATCGGCGCTCCTTCACCAACCCTTCTCCAGCAATCTCCTGCACCATTACTACCTCTCCCTACCCCTACCCGTGGAGGACGTACATGCTCCCGGGGGAGGGGTCGCGGTTGCCGGCCCCGGCTTAAGTGTTCCTTCCGTGGTAAGGATGACCACCTTGAGGCGACCTGCTACCGTAAAAATGGTCTTCCTCTTCGTCCAACTGCTGTTACTGCTACCCACAACCCTTCTGCCACTTGTGCTGATCTTGATGAAGTTCGCCTCCAACTCTAACAACTTCAAGGGTTGCTCCACAACTCTCCTACCTTTGTTGCCTCCGTCTCTCATGAAGGTATCGCCTGTCTATCCACTAGTCCGCACTGGATAGTGGATTCATGTACTACTCACCATATCACCTCCCTGAAGCCACCTCGATACTTGGATTCTCCGCATCCAAAGTTTATCACTGTAGCCAATGACAACAACGCCCATGTCTCCGACTCTGTTGACATACCCCTCAATCCCTCTATTTCTCTTTGCTTGGCTCTTCATGTCCCAGACTTGCTCTTTAATTTACTTTCTGTTAGTCGCCTCACTCCTGATTTGGATTGCTCTATCACATTCACCTCTTCTTCTTTTCTGATTGTAAAACGGGCTTTACCTTCTTGATGTTTCTCCTACCATTCTTTTTTCCATCTCCTCTGTTGACTGACATCAGCGTATTGGGAATGCTCCTCTTCCAGTTCTCCAGAAGGCTCTTCCCGATGTTCCGCTTCCGGCTTTTACATGTGATTCTTGTATTTTGGGGAAACAACATCGTTCCCTTTTTCCTCCTCATTGTACCTGAAGTGCTGCTCCTTTTATGTTAGTTCATTCTTGTTAGAGAATACTAAGGAAAAATAATGTATTGACCCATTAACTTGGCCCATGTAGGATTTTTGTGTTTAGTCCCACATTGTTTGTATAGCTAGATCTTACTCTCCTCTCTCTTATATATTTGTACAAATACTTGTTTTTTGGTATTCAAGAAGTATATACAACCTTTCTCTACATGGTATTAGAGGCATATAGTCCTGTCTATATTTTTTAACCGTCCGCTCCTCCGGTTAACCGGGCGGCTTGTTCTCCTCTTTACCGCTCCGTCTTGCGGCCTCCTCATTTTCTAACCACGGCTAAGCTTTCTAGCCGCTCCTCTCTCTCGTGGCTTCCACCTCCTCTACCCCCCGCTCCCTTTTATAAATCTCTCAGACACGTGGGGCCCTCTCCCTCTACTCGCCGCGGTCTGTTTCTCTACCCGTCTTCTCGCCTCTCCCCTCTCTTCTCGAGCGGCTTCCTCTCTTAGTCGCTGCGACTTCTCTTATTCGCTGCGGCTTTCCCTTCCGCTGCTTGTACCGCATCTTGGTCGCGACATCTTTTCTTGTCGCTGGTGTACTCACCGCGACCGTGCGATCTTCCTTGTTTAGTCGCTGCAGTTTCCTTACCTGGCGCGACTTCCCTACTCGCTGCTGTTCCCCTGTCGCTGTGTGCTTCTCGCGCGGACTTCTCTTAACCGCTGCGGCTTCCTTGGTTGATGCGGTTTCCTCTTTGCTTGTTCGCCGCGACTTCTCTATCCGCTGCGGGCTCCGCATCTTGGCCGCGGCCTCTTGCCGCTGGTGTGTTAACATCGAGACCGTGCGGCTTCCCATATTCTCTCTCAAGGTGGCCTCTCTTCTCTAACCGCTCTGGGTTGTAGGTTGTGGTCTGTCTCTATCTGCCCGGTCAAGTTACTGTTCTTCTGGCCCCTTCTGCCTTCTGATCCCTGCGGCTAGGACTTCTCTCGTTCCGGCTACTTCCCGCTGCGGCCTCTGTCTTCCAGCTGCGGCTAGGCTCTTCCTGCGGCTAGACCTTGTTTTTGATCTTGGTACGGTCTGCCTCTAACTGCCCGGTCTAGTGCCTGTTCGCCGGCTTTTGCTCTTGTTGCGGTCTGCCTCTAACTGCCCGGTCGAGTGCATGTTCGCCGGCCTCTGTTTCTTCTGGTCGCTGCCCGCCCAGGTGTCTTTCCGTCTCGACTTGGCTGTTCGCGCGGTCTGCCTGCGGTTTCTCATTTACGCTGCTATTCTTGTTGCAGTCTTCTCCTAACCGCGCTGCCAGCTCAGGATTCTTCCCGCCGCGACTTGTTTCTATCTGCTGGGGGCTCTCTTCTTCCCGCTGGTCGTGACCTTTCTTGCCGCTGGTGCGTGGTCACCGTGCCCGTTGCGGACTGTTCCTTGCAAGATGGTCAGCTGTCCTCCGGGCTCTGTGGTCTATTTCCGATGGTGGTACCTCTTGTCTTGCTCATAGCTCACCCTGTATTTTGTATTCCGGGGCCTCTCACCACATTACCTCACGGAAACCACCACAATATTTGAACTATGTGCATCCCAAGTTCATCACTGTTGCTAGTGGGGCCAACATTCCCGTTTTTGGAGCGACAGTTATTCAACTTACTCCCTCCATCACTCTTCGCTCTGCCCTTCATGTTTCAGGCTCTCCTTTCAACCTTCTCTCTATTGGTCGTCTCACTACTGATCTTGATTGTAATGTAACTTTTTCTTCCAACTTGTGTGCTGTGCAGGATCGCAAGACGCAGTCTATCATCAGAAAAGGACATCTATCGAATGGTATCTATATTCTTGATCCCCTCTCCTCCAACGGTGTTATCCTCTATTAGCTCTGTTGATTGACATCAGCGTCTTGATCACGCTCCTCTTAACATACTCAAAAAATCTCTCCCCGAAATATCCCTCCAAGAGTTCACGTGTGAGTCCTGTATCTATTGGGAAACATCATCGGTCTACGTTCTCACCACATACAACTCGGAGTCCTGCTCCCTTTGATCATGTACACTCCGATATTTGGGGACCCTACAAAATTGCTAGTGTTTTTGGACATCGTTACTTTGTCACATTTATAGATGACTACTCTCGGGAGACCTGACTATGCCTCCTTCGTGACCGCTCTGAATTACCTGGTATATTCCATACTTTTTTCATTGAAACCCGCAACCAATGTTCCACTATAATCAAAACCCTTCGCATCGATAATTCCCTTGAATACATTAGTCATGCCTTTGCACACCTATGTGCTGAGTTTGGGATCATCCATCAAACCTTCTGTGCCTATACCCCTCGATAAAATGGTGTTGCTGAACGTAAGAATCGTCACCTGTTTGAAGTCAACCGCTCTCTTATGATTCAAATGAATGTTCCCAAACAATATTGGAATTTTGCGGTTTCTACCGCCTGCACTAATATTAACCGCATGCCTTACTCTATTCTCAATTTTGCGGTTCCCTTCAATCTTTTTTTTCTTCCAAACCTCCTTTTTCCATCACCCCTCGCTTGTTTGGATGCGAGTGCTTTGTTCATCATCTTGGCCTGTCCATTGACAAACTTGTTCCACGTGCCACTAAATATATGTTTGTGGGTTACTCTCGGGCTCAGAAGGGCTACGTTTGTTTTTCTCCCAAAGATCGTAAGGTTGTTACTTCTGCTGATGTCACCTTTCTCGAAGATCCGCCATATTACTCTGAACCAGCTGATTCTCCACTTCCGTCACCTCTTCCGTGGCCTGCTATACCGGTTCATTCAAACCTTCCACGTCTCCTTCCCACACCAATCCCACCTAAACCACTTACCCTTTCCACACCAATCCCACCTATCGTCCGTATGTACACTCAACGCCCTTCTTCGTCTACTACCCTACGGGAGATGCCCTCCTCTAATGATGTTTTGCAGCCCGCGGATCCGGCAACAGGTTCCACTGCCCACCCGATGACAAACTATGTCTCTTTTCACCGCCTCTCTCCGGAACTCCGGAAAAGTATACTTTCTTTATCCTCTATTTCCACCCCTAATTCTGTGCAGGAGGCTCTCCACATCCTGGGTGGCGGGTAGCTATGGACGAGGAAATGTCTGCTCTTTGGGCAAACCACACGTGGGATATGGTCCCGCTTCTTCCTGGAAAGTCTTGTGTGGGATGGGACGGTTCACCGTTTGAAAGCTCGTCTTGTAGCTCGCGGATTCACTCAACAACACGGTCTGCATTATGTTGAGACCTTTTCTCCAGTCGCTAAACTCAATACTATTTGTGTGTTGATCTCCCTCGCTGTTCACCGCCACTGGCCATTGTACCAACTGGATGCCAAAAATGCTTTTCTTAATGACAATTTACTGTAGACCGTTTATATGCAGCAACCTCCCGGGTTTGAGACCACGAGGGAGTCTCTTGTCTGTTGTCTGAAAAAGTCTTTTTATGGTCTCAAACAGTCTCCTCGGGCATGGTTTGATATATTTAGTAAGACCGTTAGTGCTGTTGGGTTCACTCGGAGTTCAGCTGACGTCTCTCTATTCACTCGTCATCGTCCAACAGGCCGAGTGATTCTATGTTGAAACAGTCCGTGGTTGTACGCTCATTCGCTGAGACTGAGTATCGATCGATGACAGCTGTTGTGTCTGAGCTCATATGGCTCGTGGGTCTCCTTGATGATCTAGGAGTCAAGCTCTCATCACCTGCCACTTTATTTTGCGATAGTCAAGCTGCTATACACATTACCAAGAATTCGGTCTTCCATGAACGGACAAAACATATTGAAGTTGACTGTCATTTCATTCGGGAGAAGGTTCAGTTGAAGAAGATAGAGTTAACACATGTTCCTGCTGCTCAGCAAGTTGCTGACATTCTCATCAAGGCCTTACCACGACATCTCTACTATCATTTCTTGCCCAAGCTTGGTGCCTACGACTTGTACGCTCCAGCTTGCGGGGGGAGTGTTAGAGAATACTAAACAAAAATAATGTATTGGCCCATTAACTTGGCCCATGCAGGATTTTTGTGTTTAGTCCCACATTGTTTGTATACCTAGATCTTACTCTCCTCTCTCCTATATATTTGTACTCGTACTTCTTTTTTGGTATTCAAGAAGTATATACAAGGTTTGAACCTTTCTCTACAATTCTGATGGTTGGGACCCACATAAAATAGCAAGTGTGTCTGGTTATCGTTATTTTACCACTTTTATTGATGATTATTCTCGAATGAACTGGTTATACTTACTTCGTGATCGCTGCGAGCTTTCTTGTGTGTTCCGTGCTGTCGTGCTTGAAGCTCCACACAATTTGCAGATAAATTCAAAACATTCCGGACGAATAATGCTCGCGAATACACTAGTTATGAGTTCGGTAATCTCTGCTCTGAGTTTGAGATTATTCATCAAACATCGTGTACTTATAATCTTCAACAAAACGGTGTGGCTGAGCGCAAAAATAGACATCTCCTTGATGTTGCTCGCCGCCTCATGATTCAAATGCATGTTCCCAAGGCGTATTGACATTTTGCGGTTTCAATGACATGCTATCTCATTAACTGTCTCCCCTCCTCCATCCTTAATAACGCCACTCCATTCAGTCTCCTCTTTCCTTCCACACCACCATTCCCTCTCACTCATCGCATCTTTGGTTGTACTTGCTATGCTCATCATCTTGGTCCCTAAACTGACAAACTCAATCCTCGAGCAGCCAAACATATGTTCGTTGGTTATTCTCGTACTCAAAAATGGTATGTTTGTTACTCTCCCACTACTCGTAAGGTAACTGTTTAGGCAGATGTTACCTTTCTGGAAGATTAACCGTTTTTCTCCATTTCATCACCACCTTTTCCACCACCATCATTACCACGGCCTGTCATCCCTGTTACGCCCCTCCACCCCCACCACCACTTCCAACCAACGATCCTGTTCTCCACAAACTTCCTCTTCTTCGCGTATACACTCGTCGACCTCCTTGTTCCGCAGCCCCACTGCAGTCGGCTTCAACCTCTGGCACTCTGCGACCTGATGATCCAACCCCTGCCTCCACAGCCCATCCCATGGCGAATTACGTATCCTTACATCGTCTATCCCCGATGCTTCAGAACTTTGCCACTACATTATCCTCTATTTTTGTACTTAATTCTGTGCAGGAGGCTCTCCAACATTTGGGCTGGAGGGCAGCCATGAATGAAGAAATGCCAGCCCTCTGGGCTAATCACACGTGGGATCTGGTCTCTCTTCCTCCAGGACAGACTCCTGTTGACTGTAAATGGGTCTTTGTCATCAAGCATGCTCTTGATGTGACAGTTGACCGTCTTAAAGCCCGCTTGGTGGCTCGTGGCTTTACTCAACAACAGAGCCTCGATTATGAGGAAACGTTTTCTCCCGCTGTCATCCTCAATACGGTTCATGTCCTCTCTGCGGCTGTGCATCGCCAGTGACCCTTACATCAACTGGATATCAAAAATGTTTTTTTAAATGACGATATTCAAGAGATTGTCTACATGCAATAACCTCCGGGGTTTGAAACCACGGGGGATTCCCGAGTTTGTCATCTCAAGAAGTCGATCTATGGTCTCAAACAATCTCCTCGGGCATGGTTCGATAAGTTCAGTAGGGCTGTTTGAGAAGTTGGCTTTACTCGGAGTTCGAAAATTTTTTCTCTGTTCACTTGACATAAGATAACAAGAACGGTTCTCCTTCTTGTATATGTTGATGACATCCTAATCACATGAGATGATGCAAAGGGAATACAAACGGACAAACAACACCTTAGTTCCGTATTTCAAACAAAAGATCTGGGGAACCTTCGATACTTCCTTGGCCTTGAGTTCGCAAGACACCCTAATGTCCTTGTTCTATCCCAACGAAAGTACTGTCTTGATCTTCTTCAGGATGCTGGCTACTCTGGATGCACGCCGATTAATACTCCTATGGACGTCAATCACAAGCTTTGCGCACATGCTTCTGATGAATATCTTCTCCTTCCAAATCCAGAATACTATCGACATCTGGTTGGAAAACTGATTTATCTAACAGTCACAAAACCAGACATATCCTTTTGCTGTTGGGGTTGTCAGCCGGTTTATGCATTCTCCTCGGATGTCTCATCTACAAGCTGTCGAACCAATTCCGAGATACCTAAAAACAGTCCCTGGTCAAGGGCTGGTATACACAATTTCTTCCTCTTCTAATCCTACATTAGTTGCATATTGGGATGCTGATTATGCTGGTTCCCTGGATGATCGGTGCCCCACCAACGGATTCTGTACTTATTTTGGAGGTCATCTTGTTACTTGACGCAGTTAAGAACAGTTTGTGGTTGCTCGATCTTCGACCGAAGCTGGATATCGTTCGATGACATCTGTTGTATCTGAGCTCACATGGCTTGAGAGTGTTCTACGATATATGAGAATAAAACTTTCCTCACCAGCTACCTTACTTTATGATAGTCAAGTTGCTATACACATAGCTAAGAATCCTATCTTTCATGAATGGACAAAACACATTGAAGTTGACTGCCACTTCATTCGGGAAAAGGTTCAAATTAAGAAGCTGGAGTTGAAACTTGATTCAGCTACTGATCAAGTTGCTGATATTTTCACTAAGGCACTACCAAGTACTCTATTTTACCATTTTTTGTCCAAGCTGGGTACCTACGACTTGTATGCTCCAACTTGTGGGGGAGTGTTAGAAAAAGATAATGTAAAGGCCCATTTAGTGGTTCATTATAGGCCTTCTTCCTTTTTATGTAATAGTCCCACATCTTGAGAAAGGGACTCCTCTCTCTTTTCTCTCCCTATATATATGTATTCATACTTGTAAAGTTGTAATTATGGATTGAAGAAGTTTATATAAGGTTTCAACATTCTTCTACAAAATTAAACTTAAGTTTACTGATGTCTTTTTCTTCTTTTTTTTATTGTTTGAGATCAACATCTTCAATCTTCGGTTAGTCTAGAGACAAGTTAGCTGTTTTGTTAATAACTTGCGTCGTATCAACAAGTTCAATACACTACTTGTAATAGAAATGTATCAGTACTAGAAACATACTCTGTACAGATACACAACTTAATTGGACGTATTAACGCTTCCTAGCATTGTCCAACTTTTGTTTACTCTAGAAAAAAAGACTCCTGTCACAATATGCAGAATGATGTGCTAAGTCCAAATGAGTCCACATAGGTGTATCCGTCGAGTATCGGGTATGTACCCATACCAGATACGTATCCAGTATGGGTACACTACCTCCGGGGAAGTATCCATGATTCATAGACCCTAAGCATGCAACAATAAATTTTAGAATATGCATTAACAAGATGGTAGATATTTTTTGTATCATTCTTTTTCCTAAAACAGGTTTAATAATGCAGATGCTGGTAAGTCCACCACCGGAGGGCAGATACTTCTCCTCAGCGGTCAGGTTGATGATCGAACTATTCAGAAGTATGAGAAAGAGGCAAAAGAAAAAAATCGAGAGAGTTGGTATGTTGTTTATGGTACTTGCAACCAAAACTTGTAATTGTATCTTTCCTATAAATAATAGAAAATGCTACTTTTCTTATACTTATACTTTGACTGAGCCATTAGTTTGGATTTTTATTCCATTGTGTTCTTTACTAATTTTCCTTCCCATTATTTTGTTTTTTGAATCACTTGTTTTTTTTACTTTTTAGGGAAATGAGAAGTTTAATATGTACTTTGAAGTAGATGATCATATCAATGTTCTATATAATTTGATCAGAATTCCAGATTTTAATTTTTTTGCCCATCAAACTAGGGCTCTGTTTGGTACGATGATGGCAGTGGGAAAAACGGCATCCCATCTCCGCTACTATACTGGATGCTTTTGAATTCATTATGGTAGGAAAATTGCTTTACTAGAAAAAGCGTTTTGGGGATAATTTGGACCGGTGGTACACTCACCATGTTCGGCTTAAAAGAAAGCCATGTTCCGCAAAGAACTCGTGCTACTCTTTCGACGTCGAACTCACTCGCCCTCATCGATGGTGGAACAACGTCAAACATATCTTGACCAAACCCTAACTCGATCGAAGCAGAGTGATTGAAGGAACTGGAGTGTGGCAATGAATATTGCACAGCAGCAGGCATGGGTCATTGAGCAATTTGCGAAGGGGCATGACTCGCCCCTTTGCTCATTGAGGCGATTTCCCATTTTCCGCTCTTTACTTTTGTTAGAAGATAGTAAATCAATGTGTAAAAGCCCATTGTAATTGTGACCAATTTAAGCCTTTTATGTCTTTTGTTTTGTCCCATATTGTATACTTTGGGACTTCTCTCTTCCTCTCTTCCTATATATATGTACTCATACTTGAAGGTAAATACATGAAATACAGCCCACAAGTTTCATTGCTCTACTTTTCTACATGGTATCAGAGCGATAACTTATCTATTTTTTTAACCGCCCGCTCCTCCGGTTAACCGGGCGGCCTGTTCTCCTGCCTAACCTCTCATTCTTTCGACGT
Source organism: Platanthera zijinensis (assembly GCA_039513925.1). NCBI lineage: Eukaryota > Viridiplantae > Streptophyta > Magnoliopsida > Asparagales > Orchidaceae > Platanthera > Platanthera zijinensis. The sequence goes on from CM077080.1 coordinate 233,841,814, forward strand.
TCTCCTTTTCTATCCGTGGCTAAGCTTCTAGCCGCTCCTTTCTCTCTCTCTCTCTCTCGTGGATTCCACCTCTCTCCTGCCCCCTCTCCCTTTCATAACTCTCTCAGACAAGTGGGACCCTCTTCCTCTTCTCTCCGCAGTCTGTTCCTCTACCCGCCTTCTCGCCTCTCCTCGCTACTCGCGCGACTTCCTCTCGGAGTCGCTGCGACTTCTCTTTGTTTCACAACGACTTTCCCAACTACTGTATCTCCGCCTCTTGGTAGCGGCATCCTTTCTTGCCGCTGGTGTGCTCACCGTGACCGGGTTGTCTTCCGTGTTTAGTCGCTGCGGTTTCTCTATCCTTGCGGTTTCCCTACCCGCCTCGACTTCCTTACCCGCCGTGGTTTCCCCTTTTCACTGTGTGCTTCTCGCACGGTCTTCTCTTAGCCGCTGCAACTTCTCGCTTGGTTCCCCCTTTGCTTGTTCGCTGCGAGTCTGCGACTTCTCTACCCGCCGCGGCCTCCGCATCTTGGTCGCGGCCTCTTGCCGCTAGTGTGTTGACACCGAGACCGTGCGGCTTCTCCTGTTCTCTCGTCAAGGTGGCCTCTCCTCTCTAACCTCTCCGGGGTTGTTGATTGCGGTCTGTCTCTATCCGCCCGGTCAAGCACCTGTTTGCCAGCCTTCTGTTCTTCTAGCATCTGTTGCCTTCAGATCGCTGCGGCTTGATCTGTTCTCTTGCCGGCTCTTCCCGCTGCGGCCTCGGTCTACCCTCTGCGGCCTCGGTCTTCCCTCGACGGCTTCTATCTTCCCGCTGCGGCCAGGCTCTTCCTACAGCTAGACCCGCTTGGTCTCCTTGCTGCGATTTCATGGGTTCCACTACTGCTTCTGGCGAGTCCGCTGCTGCTTCTGGCGAGTCCGCTGCTGCTTCTGGCGAGTCCGCTGCTGCTTCTGGCGAGTCCGCTGTTGCTTCTGGCGAGTCCGCTGCTGTTTCTAGTGAGTCTGCTGCTGCTTCGCCTCTGCCGCCTCGGGCTGCTACTTCCGCTCCTGATCTTTGGGATGAACTCAGGATTACCACCATATCTCTCACTGGCAAATGAAACTTTGTTGAATGGGTACATTCGGTTTGTCGGGTGCTTCGGACGAAAGGACTTCTTCATCACTTGACCCGGGCTCCTCCGACCCCTCCTACTGATGAGTGGCTTCGTGATAACGACCGCGTGCAATCCTGGCTTCTCAACTCCATGGATACCGAGCCCTACAAGATGACTATGTATCATGACACGGCTAAGTCCATGTGGGAGGAACTCCATTCCTTCTATTCTGGCCAAACCAGCCTCCAACATTTGTTTGACATCATCAATGATCTTCAATCTCTTGATCCCGGGATATCTGACGATATGACTTTCTTCGTCGCCAAGGCCAAGACGCTTGTTTAGGCTTGGATACTACACCAGCCCCCTACTACAGATCTGGTTGCCCAGCGGGCGCAAAAAGAGGTCGTCGGGATAGCCATGATGATGGCAAGGGTTGCTCCTCATCTGCATAGTGTTCGTGATGTAGGCCACTCCCTAAATGGAACTAAGGCACAAAGAAGACAAAGGATTCCTAAGGGGAATTTGAGCGAACACGTGGTGTGCGCGCAAAACTCGAAATTTCGACAGAGTTTCGTTTGTAAATGCGCGATCTCACAATGGGTAAAGTCTCACCCAAACCTGCACGAACATACACAATTACACTTATCAAATCCTAACCATACATCTAGCATCGCATCATCAACATTTCCATTCACATGGAGGGCGTTCCAGACTAAAGATTTCAATTCGGAAAGTAGTCCAAATATAACCCTCAAAACAAAACCAAACGAGGATATACCAAATCCTCTTGATCCATTCGAAACCAAAGGCTACACAAACCCCGGTTTGCAAACGTCCAAGGGGACCTACCCTTACGGAAATCTTCGCGAAGATCGGATATGAAAGCAAACAAATTTAGATTTTCTATAATGCACTTGAATCAATAGTTAGGATAAAACTTTGAAACCAAATCTCCACTACTCTCACAATTACAAGATGAATATCACACAATATTTAAGGGATAGGAAATCGTTACCCAAATCTGAAATTAGAGGGGAGGAGAGGAGGAAGAGCAAGAGAACAATGGAAGAGCCGCACTTCCAAAAGGGTCACCGGAGTCACACCGGATGAGGAAGAGCCGAGCCGCCTTCTTCGGAGTCACACCGGAGGAGGATGGAGGTAGCCGGAGCAGCAAGATCACCACCGAAGGGAGGGGGCGGCAACAAGCAAACAACGGTTTCTTCTCCTGGAGGCGTCGGGGTGAAGTCGGCTAGGCCGAGAGAGGGGGAGGGCTGCAGCAAAACCGTGAGCCAGTTTTTAGGTTTCTCCTTTTTTTTTATCTTCTTCAATGCCTCTCCCATTCCACATACATGCATATATATAATTTGTTACACCACTCCATCTAGCCCTACATCTAATCCAAAATAAAATCCTAGCCACTTAAAAATGTTTTTAACAAAATTAAAAACCACATAATAAAAAACTTATAATTTTAGGACTTATAAATTATAAGCCTAATAACTTATAAAATGAAAATTAAAAGATTATGAGTATAATATTATTTCAAAGATGAAATAACATTATATTCATAACGAAGAGACGAAATGCCGCGGCGGCGGCGGCTACGACGACTGTGGAGGCAACGACCATCAAAGTCCTTGAACATGTAGCGGCGGCGATCAAAATGGAGATCCATGTCGGCACGGGCAAATGGCGGGGCAACCTCGCCATCAGTTCGGGCTCAGATACTCTCCTCTGCCACTACTCCCTCTCTCTCCGATGTCTGCTCAATGCTTCTGAAGGTCACCCCGCCACCCGAGGCTCCTATGCCTCCCTCCCCAGCCCTTCTTCAGCTACCTTCGCCAACTAACTCCAATCGTGGTCCTTCAACCCGTGGGGGTCGCCATCCGTCTCTGGGACGAGGACGTACTGTAAAATCCTCCCTTAAATGCACGTTCTGCTGTCGGGACAATCATCTGGAGGCCACCTATTATCGTAAGCACGGTCTGCCACCCCACCTTGCTGCCTCTTCTAAGGCCGACTCTCCGCACTCTGCTACTACTTCAACTTCCTCAATTGCTCAGTCTGACATTGATGCTATCCGCACTCAGCTTCAGCAACTCCAAGGGGCGATTGCTCGCTCCTCGAGCTCCGTGGCTTCCATCGCCAATGAAGGTATATCATGTCTCTTTTGGAGTTCCCACTGGATTGTGGACTCTGGTGCCACCCATCGCATTACTTGCCAGAAGCCGCCGTAATACTTGGCTTCTCCTCATCCCAAGTTCATAACTGTGGCCAATGGTGACTCCACCCCTGTCTCAGGAGCTGCTGACATCCCTCTCACACCTGCCCTCACCTTAACCTCAGTTCTTCATGTTCCGGGATTCCCGTTCAACTTACTCTCTGTTAGTCGCCTGACGCAGAATCTTGATTGCAATATTACATTCTCACCATCTTCCTTTGTTGTACAGGATCGGCAAACACGGAGTATTATTGGTAGCGGACGGCTGTCTCATTGGCTCTATTTTCTTGATGCCCTTCCATCTAATCTTTCTATCGTCTCCTCGGTTGAATGATATCGCCGTCTCGGACATGCTCCCCTCCAGATTCTCAAGCAAGCTCTTCCGGATATCCCGTTAAATGAGTTATGAATCATGTATCTTTGATAAACAACATCGAGTTTCATTTAGTCCTGTTTGCCATCGTAGTACTACTCATTTATCTATTGTTCATTTTGATATTTGGGGCCCTTATAAAGTCCCTAGTGTATTTGGGTACCACTATTTTGTAATGTTTATTGATGATTACTCTCGAGTGACCTAGTTATATTGACTAAGGGATCGCACCGAACTCACTTCTATTTTTTGTACGTTCGTTACTGAATTTCGTACTCAGTTCTCCTCTCCGCTTAAAATCATTCAAACTGATAATGCGCGGGAATATACGAGCCGTACGTTCGCTACAATTTGTGCTGAATTTGGAGTAATACATCAAACATCTTGTGCTTACACTCCTTAGCAAAATGACATGACTGAACGAAAAAATCGGCATCTTCTTGATGTTTCCCGATCCTTAATGCTTCAACTGCAGGTACCCATAGAATACTGGAACTTTGCAGTGTCGGCTGCTTGTCATCTCATCAACCGTCCGGCTTCCTCCGTTCTCAATTTCGCCACTCCGTTTAGCCTCTTTCCCTCTCAATCTCTGTTTCCTCTTGCCCCTCAGATATTTGGGTGTGCCTGCTATGTTCATAATCTTGGTCCACCTACGGATAAATTTGCGTCTTGTGCAACGAAATGTATGTTCGTAAGGTACTTTCGCACTCAAAAAGGGTATGTATATTACTCTTCCGTCGACCAAAAAGTGGTTGTTTCAGTTGATGTTACTTTCCTGGAAGACTAACCCATTCACTCATCCACTGTAGTACCTCTATCTGTGCCACCCGTGCCCCGTCCTGCAATCCCAGTCACGACTCCTCTACCTCCTCTTCTTCCAACACCCCACGCGGTACCACCACCACCCAAACCACCTCTCATTCGTGTCTACACCCGCCGTAATTCGAACTCCGATGCCCAACCACTGCTACCGTCTACCAGTACGATCTCGCGGCCAGCTGATCCTGCCTCCGCTTCTACCGCTCATCCACTCGCAAACTACATTTCGTTACATCGGCTCTCTCCTCTACTCAAATTTTCTCTTGCCTCTATTTCTCTTCCTAACACTGTGCAGGAGGCTCTTCAACATCCTGGGTAGCGTACGACAATGGAGGCTGAGATGTCGGCCCTTTGGGCTAATCATACTTGGGATCTGGTACCCCTTCCTTCCGCCCAGTCCTGCGTCAGCTGCAAATGGATCTTCACAATTAAACATGCTCCGGATGGGACGATCGATTGCCTCAAAGCCCGTCTTGTGGCTCGTGGGTTCACTCAGCAACAGGGCTTGGACTATGAGGTGACCTTCCCCCCTGTAGCCGAACTTAACTCTGTTTGGGTTCTCATTTCACTTGCTGTTCACCACCACTGACCCCTACATCAGCTCGACATTAAAAATGTCTTTCTTAATGGTGATGTTCAGGAGACGGTCTTCATGCACCAACATCTCGGATTTGAGACCACGGGGGAGTCTCGGGCGTGCCGTCTGCGTAAGACTATTTATGGCCTCAAACAGCCCCTTTGGGCTTGGTTTGAAAAATTTAGCAAGACAGTTCGTGATATTGGCTTCCAGCGGAGCTCGGCTGACTACTCTCTTTTTACTCGTCATCTATCCACAGGGACTGTCATTCTCTTAGTCTACGTGGATGATATTTTGATAACTGACGATGACTCCACAAGGATACAACAGATCAAACAATACCTAAACTCTGTCTTCCAAACAAAAGATCTGAGAAACCTTCGATAGTTCCTTGGACTTGAGGTTGCTCGACGACCTGATGGCCTGACCCTATCTCAACGAAAATACTGTCTCGACCTTTTTTAGGCTGTGGGTTATTCCGGATGTAAACCCGCGGAAACACCTATGGATGTCAAACACAAGCTAAGTGCTCATGGAACAGAGTCATTCTCTGCTTACAAATCCTGAATATTATCGGCGTCTTGTAGGAAAACTGATATACCTAACAGTTATAAGGCCAAATATCTCTTTTGCTGTTTGAGTGGTTAGTCGCTTTATGCATT